>JAHHFK020002905.1:0-1395627 GCA_024533555.2 Aedes koreicus
TTTTATGCTGGACTCTACCAGAAAGAACTCGGTCTAACTGGCGAGCTTCCGAAGAATCGAAAACTATTACACTTTGCACTTGTTACTGCTCGGTAAAAAATCACGTGAAAAAAATACTAGCAGACGAGTGACGTGAAGAGCAGGGTCATACAATTTCAACTTCAACTGAGAATCGTCGTGGGACGATGAACGTAACATTCACCCCTTTCAATTGAAACATATTATCTTCTTTTGACAGCCACTTCTTAGTCAGCTTCAGCAAAACAATCTTCAAACAAACATTTTCATTCATCGGTGTTTGTTTTAGCATTCGGTGTCAAACTAGTATGAAGCAGGACAATTGAAATTCATGCAATACGTGCATGAATTTCATTTCTGAGGTATTCATTATATTTAGGACTAGAATCAGTCCCTTCAGATAAAGTAATTGTAGCGTCGAAAACAATAATCAACCATTTTATGATGATGATAAATGAAATTGCTGATATTTATGTCGCTTTCATGCGATCCCTGTAAGCTCTAGCGCAAATGCAACAAATGTAATTTCAATATGTCTCCGCAGTATCAAACAGAAACGCGCTTGCCAGCTCGGGGAGCTTTTTTTCGAGCAAAGTTACAGCAATGCGTGCTTTGTCAAATGACAATACTTCTAGCAACACTGGCACGCATGTTTTGTTCGCCAACCACTACTCGGGTGAGGAGATGAAATCGAATCAATTTCAACGGAGTTGATTCACGGTCGTTCACCACGTCGTTTGAAGCAAGCTTGATTTTCAATTGAAACGCTTTTGACGGTGGCTAGATCGCAAATGAATTTAAGCTTACTCACGTAGGACAGGAAGTGAATTGGGAGTGAATCGGTGAAAATAAGATTCATTCACTGCGCGAAAGCTAATTGAAGTGGAGTGAAATGGATACAAAAGCGATTCATTTTAATTTTAATGCGTCGGCGATGTAGAGCCCTGGTGAAGAGACACGGCACGACTTGTCCGTCTCAGCGTACGATACGGAATAAAGAATTTAAAACATGTTGTAGGACGAACTAAAGTGGAGAATTTCAGCTGTCATATAAGTGGAGCGTTTCAGCGATCCGTGAAATAATTCAAAACCTACACTGAAAGAAAAATGTCCAAAATTTAACGTGGACAGGCTTTAGTGGATGAAAAATACACAGTTAATAAATTAATTCATAGCCATTTCTGGGGAATGGTGCGTTCTGGTAAACGAGTTTCTGGAGACTGGTACATTCTAGGAAATGGGTTTCTGGAGAATGGTGCATTGTAGGGAACGAAATTCTGCGATATGGGTTCCTAGGGAATGTTATAGAATCATTGAAAGCAGTATCTGGTAGATGAGTGTTTGCTCTACAATATGATGTAGTTGGTTTTCGTAAGAGTTTTGTGATTCGTGAGGGATCCATTTTTAAAGTCATTGTTTTCAATTGGCTTTTGGGCTCTAATCATGCATTTATCGAGAATTATGCTTCTATGGGCAGTATGGCGATCATCCCAAATCTTCCAACCGGCACTGCCCCTAACTTGTGTTGGTGCCATCCGCACGTCGCACTCTTCTTCCACATTTCCTTGCTATTGTGTTCACCTCGCACAATGTGCATGTCATAAATTCGTGGACTAATTTGCAAAACCATCATCCAGCAACAGCAAGTCACAGGTACGGAGGGATTTGATATGCTTGCCCTGAAGGAAGGGGCGATTCGCTGCATTTCTATCCCAGCTCTACTTTCTTCACTCTCGTCGTTCGAGCTACATATGCAAACATGCGAGGAGAAGACGATCTAAGCCTGTCTATCGACAGCCAATCGAACTTTACAACTTCTCGGAAACTTCCTTCCATAAAACGAGACACGATCGTCACCCACACAACCAAACGCGAGAAGAGATAGCATGGGTGGAAATGTTATGTATATACAAAGTAGTATGCTGTCGACAGTTGTAGGTAGTAATAATAACAATGATGAATGCAACAACAACAAACAACAGTGAACAGAAAACGTTCGAGATGCAGAAAAATTGTATCAAACAGAGACTATGAACACACTGCGAACAAACCGGGCAAACATCACGAACTGACGACGACGACGACGACGACGACGACCGTGCGAAGAAGCTGGTGTGTGAGAAGATGATAATTGATCTTTTCGGAGCCAACGTATACGGGAGGTGACGTGCTGATAGCGAGAGCGAGGACCGGGCCGGGGCCAGATGATGCCGATCGAAACCGTTTGTCTGAACCAGTTTCGACGATCTGGTCTGGATTTGCAGCGAGAAGTCTAGTCGCAGAGAGCAGCAGCATGAAGATGTTCCTATAACACTGACCTTTATGCTGCGAATGTGTGGCTCAAACTTCAATTGGGCATTGATTTGGGTTTGCATAAAAGTCGCATTAGTCGTAAAGTAACCACCCATCTCAACTCCAAGCATCAAATGCATATGCGTACGTCCTGTTTTCGCCGACGAGATGCAACTCTGCCGTTGCAGCAAGGTGCAACTTTCCTTATCACGTACCGCTTTTTGATTACGAACTAGTATGACTTGGCTGATGGTAGGTATTGCTGTATCAGCATCTCGTATGCAAAGTATGCTTCGTGCCATTACGCTACCCCGAGGCATTAAGGTCGATGATGCCTGGGGATGGCGAGTTTCGCAAAACGCTCAAAACATGTTGACTATGGGTGGAAAAGAGTACACGGCTGGTTGTGGCTTTTCTACCTTTGCGCTATTATCTGTGCCACCCAACCACGAGAGTGAATGCGCGAGTTAGTGAGCGAACGTGTGCGTGTCCGTTAGGTGAAGGCCGAAGCGCGATGTAAACATAACACAAACCTTATACCATATTTTGCTTAAGCCTCGTACTAACATCATGTTTTTCTGTGTCTCGTTTTAGGTTCTTCCACATTGCCGACTCCTCTAGAGGCGGTGGCCGCAGAAGCTGGAAGAATTTAGTGTGTCAGTTTCGCTAAGAAAAGCGTGTTGGTAGTTTTTTCAAGAGCTAATCGAAAAGTTGATAAACTGTGACCCAGTGATTGTGTTTCGGCGTAAGAAAAAAAGAAGTGAGATACGTAAGATAAAGTTGATTCAAGTGTAGTTTGGATAAACCCCTCCGGTTTCGTCACGATGTACGCAATGGATGATAAGAATTCCAGTGGCAGTGGTGGCGGTGGTAGTGGCACCGGAAGCCTCGGCGAAACCAAAGTCATCTACCATATCGACGACGAAACGACACCCTATCTGGTCAAAATCCCGCTCCCCTCCAGCCAGGTTACACTGAAGGATTTCAAACTGGTCCTCAACAAGCAGAACATCAACTATAAATACTTCTTCAAATCCATGGACGCCGACTTCGGTGTGGTGAAAGAAGAAATAGCCGACGATTCCACAATATTGCCATGTTTCAACGGGAAAGTCGTATCCTGGCTGGTGACGGCCGACGGGTCCAACCAGTCTGACTGTTCCGAATTGCAGCCGACAGAAATGATCGACGGGCGGCCCACTCTTGCGCAGCTGAGAACCATGAACAAACCAATGAACAATATGATGAGTATCCCGATGAACCCACTGACGTACCAATCGGCCTCAGTCGTGTCCAGCGATCTGGACTCGACCTCGCTCTTCGAGACGGAGAGCGAAATTACGCTAGATAGAGATATGACTGAATGCAGCAGCGTGCAGCGGTTGCAGGTACGGAAAAAGCCCCAGCGGCGCAAAAAACGGGCCCCATCGATGTCCCGAACCTCCTCCTACAGTTCCATCACCGATTCGACCATGTCGCTGAACATCATCACGGTGCAGATCAACATGGACACGGTGAACTTCCTCGGGATATCGATCGTCGGGCAGTCGAACCGGGGCGGTGACGGCGGCATCTACGTCGGCAGCATAATGAAGGGCGGAGCGGTGGCCCTGGACGGTCGGATCGAGCCCGGTGATATGATATTACAGGTGAGTAGCCGAAATGACCGTTGATGGAGAGTAGGTTTTTTTTTTAAAAGTTAATTCAATCCATATTTTTGGTAACATCAGACTATTTTTACAAATACGTGGTGGTGTCGCGTTTTTTAAGTTTTATTGGATAGCTGTTTCAGCTCATTCGTGATAATCAATTACATTGTTCCGTTGGCAGAACAGCTGATTGTTTATGGAACGAAAAGTATTAAAAGACAACGAGGAAGTCCGCTGAAGTGAAAATCTCTTGGTGAAGACTATTTGATAATTATTACATATACGAAAAGACGATGCGTTAGTTGCACAGCAGAAGGGTAAAATATTAGGAACAATATTCGATAAATGTTTTGCTTGCGATGAATGTCTATGTATGATTTGCGGGCGTTGCTACGCTTGCAACTAAATGAATGAAAATTCAATAGAACTGGCCCGTGTATGGTTGTTTTTCGGAATGAGTTTTGTTACAACATTTTCGTTTGCTAATGTGTGACTTCGATTATAGAGTTTTATTTATTTTATTATGTTTTTGTTTTTAATTTAACCCTCGGATCGGTAGTTTCTGCCATGGTTTTTCTTTCTGTGTAGAAGCATTTCATAGACTAAATTTTCCTGTCTGTTTGAACGTAATTTTCTCCCTCATAACCTTAGATTAACTTCTTGTGCATAATGTAGCACTAAGAGTAGCTCAAAATCCCGCTTTCTTGACTAAGAAGGGGTTCAAACTTCTATTCAAACATGCTTCTTACCCGAGAAATACACATTTTGTGTTATAGTTGCCTGAACAACTCTCATTTTTGGTTCAAATTTGTGTTTCATTTGCATGGGAGCCCCCCTTTCCAGAAGGGGGAGGGGTCTCAAACCACCATCACAGAAACCTTTCCCGGCCCCAAAAACCCCTGCATACAAATTTTCACGCCGACCGGCTCAGTAGTTTCCGAGTCCATAAGGGTCAGACAGATAGACAGAAATTCATTTTTAGGTATAAAGATAGATAATGGGCCTTATTACGAGTGTCACTTCACGGGTGAAAACGACTCACGGTGACAAAACTCATGTGTAAATCAAATGAGACTCACTGTCCTTATTACAGGTGTCACGGGGAAAGTGAGAACCGTAATAAGCCCCAATAAGATATGAACAGTGCCATCTCGAAGTGTGCTTTAGCCACGAGCTGACGTGTTTTCTCTGCTGTCAGCTTTTTCGGTCATATCCACTGTATTTAGTTTCATCAAGACTTGTGATAAATTCTTGTGTTGTGGAAATCATTAATCGTGATCGGGTAATAAAAATTTCTCTTTTTCTGTTGTTTTGGTGTAGGCCGGTGCTTGAACTTAAGATCAAACTCTGTAGATAGTGGATGATTATTTTCCTCGACAGAAAATCCCAATTTCCCAGTCTTCCCACGCATTCCCCTTAATTGGCAGAGATTGGTATTGATCCACATTTCTAGCGCTTTCATTCTTTCCCGGGAAGGCTTTGCTAATTGTCTTAATCTTCCAGAACCATGCTGGCTGGTATCATCCTTCAAGGCGACAATCATGCCTTCGAGGATTTTTGTTTTTTTTCTTTAATCATCTACTTTCACACATCTGCAATTGATGAAAGTATTTTTAAGACAATTTCCTCCGAAAGTGGTGTCCAGTGGGTTGATGGAAATGTCCTCATACAATGATTCTGAAATAACTGGAATAAATCAAGACATGACCTGGAGTAATCTTTGTTTATTTGAAGTTAGGCATCAACAGACCAAGTTCAGGTCCTAATGATGTTGGTTTAAAGAGAAAAAAAAAACATTACATTGAAAAACGATTACACAATATCTTAGCCATGATAAAAAAAAAATTGAAACTATACACTTATCCCAACTACGTGCGTCAATTGCTCCAAAAACGGTGGAAAATCTCCGACGAAGTGCATTCCGCGTCAGATGTAAGTCGAAAACTGAACATTCGCTGCAACTCGTGGATAGCGCCATAGAATAACCCATAGTTGATGCGGCGAAAAGGAAGTCTCAGCATTAAATTGTTGCGCATTGGCCTTGGTTGGAACTTGATGTTGATTTGTTGCAGGATTGTTTCCCAGTCGGTTCTTCCTTGTAGAGTATCTGCGAATAATTACAACTTAAACTTAAGGACAATGGATTGTCGGAATAGCTGACGAGATTTAGAATTGCCTCAATAAGCGTCAACACTATCGCAAACTCCTCGAAACTGCATTTTATATTTGCTTCTCAAATTCTTGCAATTGATACTGCTCCCGATCTATTACTTACTCTTGATTGTTGGAGTTCCCAAAGACCTTGAAGACGTAGCCGCTAACGGATTTCCTATCCTCAGCATTCGATGCCCAGTCGGCGTCTGCGTACCCGATCAGTGCCTCGGCGTCGTCGTTTTGCTTGTACTGGAGCTTAAGGTTCTTCGTCCCCTTCAGGTAACGGACCACTCTCTTCAGGGCTTGCCAGTGAGCCTCACCAGGTTGAACTTGGAAGCGCCCCAGGTATCCAACAGCGTAGCATATGTCCGGTCGGACACACAGCATCGCATCAATTGACGGTACGCTTGCGACACAGGATTCGCAGCTCGTGGTGGCAGGAAACAGCCTTTCTCCATTGGGGTCTTCACATTGTTGCAGTCTTGCATGCCGAACTTCGTCAGCACACGGTCCACAGCAGCTTCTTGCGCCAGGTACATGCATCCGGTGGCGCGGTCGTATCGGATCTTCATTCCGAGGAAATGATTAACCACGCCGCAATCCTTCATCTGGAGCTTCTTGGAAAGAGCACGCTTGATCTCCTTCACCAGGTCCAGCTGATCGCCAGCAATGAGGAAATCGTCCACATAGATGATGATGTATACCCCCCCTCGATGGTCGATCCTGGTATACAAACAATAATCGTGCCGGGAACGGGTGAAGCCGAAATCCAGTAGAAGGTCGTTCAGCTTGTTATTCCAACAGCGAGGGCTTTGCTTGAGTCCATACAACGATCGCTCCAGCTTGCAAACGAGGTTCGGAGGTGCTGCAACTCCTTCGGGTATGGCCATGTAGACGTCTTCTTCAAGCTCCCCGTAGAGGAATGCGGTCTTCACATCGAGTTGGTGAACGAAACTCCTTTGGTTGTTGCTCCGTACGAGTTCGAGGATCAAGACGAGGAACACGTGCAATCCCCTGAACAGTCCATTCAACCCGATGAGCCGCTGGTGGCTCAACATGACGACATCCTGACTGACGATGAAGAAGACGAGGTTGAAAACGACGGTGTTGACGAAACTGGAGCGCTCCCTTCGCAACTAGACCGTGGTTCAAACCTCGAAATGGAAACCCCGAGGCGCAGCGAACGGGAGCGCAGACTCCCCGGTAAGTTGAAAGAATTTCTGGTTGGAAAAATTTTCACTGGTCGCCGCAGATAGTGACAGAAGCACGGAACATGGCATCGATTCCCAGCTTATCACACGATGCTGTCTGAACTTCACAATCTGGACGAGACATCTGTGGAGCACCGATTTTGATCCAGTTTTGCCTGGATATGATAGTAATATCGGAGCCGGAATCCAGCTGGAGATTGACTGGAACACCGTTGATTTCTGTCTCGACGTATCGTCTACTACGCTTCAAATTCTTCACGATGACGATTTTGCTTGAGTGCCTGCTTCGAGATTCCTGTCGCGCTTGCTGCTTCCCTTTTCCTGGTTTTCGACGTTGCTTCGATGAAAAACAGCTACAATAACCCTCTTTGTGACCAGTTTTGCCACACTCGCGGCATTTATGGTCCTTGTAGCTACACTGGCTCGAAAAATGCATGCTGCCGCAAGACCAGCAGGGTGACTTCGGCGTGTTGTCCTTGCTTCGGTTGGATGTTTCCTTCCGGTTGAACGAAGAGTGCGTTTGAACGGCATTGGTTGCAGCAACGGTTGATTGTTTTCCTCCAATGAGCACCGTATCCTGCTTCAAGTTGATAAGACTTTTGACTGATTCCACGCCAAATCGGTCGGTCACCAAACTCAACTATCTTCGATTTTGATGAAACTTGGTACACGTCTTCGGTATGTTGAAAAAAAAAAAATCCACTGGTGTTAAGATTATTTGGATTCAAGAGTAACTTTTGAGATGGGTGTATGTTTTTTTTCCAACATTTTACTTGAAAAATCGTAGTTCAAAAACCATTACATTTAGAGGAAAACTTTATATGGGGGAGTTGTAGAGAACTAAAAAGGCTTTGTAAAAAAAATGTACAATGAAAAAAAAAATTTTTTTTATAAAGAAAAATCGAAAATAAATACTAAAAATCAAATATAAAAAAAAACATATTTTTAATATTTTTCAAATTTGTTTTGTGAAAATTTGAGAAAAAAAGACACGTTTTGAAAAAAACTCTAGGATGGACGCTCTTATAATAAAAAAGTTTTCCAAAGAGCGAACTTTGGTGCATATTTCAAATTTTGGTTATTCATTATTATAAATGAAAATTAATTATACAATATGATTTTGGAGATCATTAAAAACAATAATGATATTAATGATAAATCACCTGAACGCAACCGTTTTCGAGATTTGTCGGATTTTATTTCAATAGAATGAAAAAACATAAGAAAATTCGCTCTTTTCTTAAGTTAATCGAGATTTCCACCAGAAATGATAAATTTTCCAAGATCTTCATATTATAACGTTCACATTACTCTAATGTCCTCTTTTCTTTTGATATCAGGATGATAAGAAGACTCATTTGAAAAGAACAAGATAAATAGCACTATTGTTTTAATATTGCAATCAATATATTTATAATTGTTTTATGGCTGTATCGGTCGGGCCGCTCAGAGAATGAAGGGAGCGAATTTGCTAAAGCGATGAAAGTAACAGCGAGATAGATGTCGCAGGGGCGACAAGTGTGAAATGGACAGATGATGAAATTATGCGGAGGGTCATATAGAAGAAGCATATTAATCGAACTGCTGACTATTTTGCCAAGCTCCAACGATGTTAGAGGTCGGGTGTAGTGTGTGAAAACTACACTCCGAACAGTTCGGTGATGTAGCGATGAAAGTAACACATATTGTTTAAGGTAGGTAGACAAATAGCAGCTATAACGTATGTCAGGTATATCTTCTCATAAAAAAAAACAGCTAATGTACGCTGCCTGTAAACTACCAGAGATATACCTGCATTTCCAAAGGTACCACAGCCAATATATATGCTCATACATAGTCGCATTCATCAGTAAAATCTATCTGAGTGAACTGAAAATGGAGTTTAACATGAAGAAGTGTTGTATGCCGTTTCCCACTAAACGGTGCTCAAAAAACCTTCGTAAATTAACCGAACAAAATGTCAAAAAACTCAAGTTTATGGGCAAAACACATTTGGACACTTCTTTGATGATTTTTGATAATTGTCGTTTGCATTTAAATAGAACGGAACAATCCCATGCTGCAATTTCGGAGCCTAGTGAGAAACCATCAATTACTAACATTATGGATCCACAACCATCTACATCACGGCAAGTAGACTTGTATGGTCTCGAGGAAACGCCATCGGCAATATCATTAATGTCAGTGCCATCTGATAGCAGTGTGCAAGATTATTCAAGGCGCCATAATATTGAGCTATTTAACAAGGGCGTAGCTGGAATCAACGTTTCGCCAATATCGGCTAAAAAGTTCCTGAACGTAAATTATGCCCGCAAAAAGTTCAAAGATGTTTCAAACGGCATTCGGACACACATATTTGGGGATCAAGCGGAGGAGGATGACCTGGAACAATTGAAAGTGAAAGCAGCCGAATATGACGAAATAATCGCGCAGCTAAAGGACCGGTATGCTGATCCAGAAACTTCGAGGGACGATCAAGTAAGGATACTTTCGGTTTTACCACAATCTTGGACAAATCAAAGAGTAATGGCAGAATTTGGAATAACAAACAAGTACATCGTATCACAAGCTAAATTCCTTGCAAAGCACGAAGGTGTTTTAGCTGCCCCTAACAACTGGGACACGGTCTGAACCCGGAAATAAAAAACCAAATTTTGCAATTTTACGACAGTGATGAGATTACACGAGCAACCCCTGGTATGAACGACTACGTTTCAGTGAGGAGTGAAGGTAAGAGGGTTCATATTCAAAAGCGCCTTTTAGTTTGTTCATTAAGAGAAGCTTTCATTAAATTTCAAGAGATGCATCAAAATGCTGTTGGGTTTAGCTCTTTTGCAGCACTAAGACCAAAGCATTGCAAATTACTTGGCAGCACAGGTTCTCATAACATTTGTGTTTGCACCATTCATGAGAACATTAACTTGATGCTTCATGGTCTTAGAAAATATTCATTCGAGAATGATTATAAATTGTGTTTTGAAGAAATATTATGTAGCTCATCAACTAGAACTAAAAAATGTTACCTCCGTGAATGCGAACGATGTCCAGGCTTTTCAGATTTTGAGAGTAGTTTAACAGACAAATTAGAAAAACGTGGTTTAGTTGAAATATCTTTTGAGCAATGGATTTCAACTGATAGATGTAGTTTAGAGACACTTGTTAAACCAATTGATGAATTTATTGCTTATTTTTGTGAAAAGTTGGAACAATTAGTATCCCACGATTTTGTCAAATCTCAGCAGTCTAGTTTCTTGAGAGATTATAAAAGTTGTCTTAAAGACGGCGCAGTAATAATAATTTGTGATTTTTCTGAAAATTATTCATTTGTTTTTCAAGATGCTGTTCAAAGTAGTTATTGGAGTAATGAGCAAGCCACTATTCACCCTTTTGTCATTTATTACACGGAATCTGGAATACTTAAAAATATCAGTTTCATTGTTATCTCAGAAGTGTTGAAACATGATACGATTGCGGTGCAGGTGTTTATTTCAAAACTAATAAGCTTTTTGCAAACAAAAATTAAAGTAAAGAAAGCTACGTTTATGTCTGACGGGGCAGCATCCCAATATAAAAATAGGAAGAACTTTGCAAGCCTTTGTAAGTTTAAAAAGAAATACAATATTGATGCTGAATGGCATTTTTTCGCAACATCCCACGGTAAGGGACCTTGCGATGCAATTGGTGGTACATTAAAACGAATGGCAAGATATGCAAGCCTTGCTGTACAACATGAACACCCTATAAAAAGTGCATTAGAGTTATTCGAATGGGCGAACCAAAAAAGTGATGATTGTTTAACAAAAATGTCGTTTTGTTATGTATCACATGAAGAGTATGAACAGGGGGTAGCAGAATGGAATGAAATTTACCGACAGACTAAAACGATTGCAGGTACACAAAAGTACCACTCATTCGTTCCAATTTCAGAAAACGAAGTTTTTGTAAAACTGTTTTCGAATGACGAAGAAGGCAGGATTCATAATATATATAAAAGCAATCAATAGTTTATATAATGTTTATGTAATATTATCAATGACCGAGACTAATAAATGGTATATATAAATATAAATCCAACCATAATTCATTATTTTTGTCTTATAACTTTAAGTGAAGCTTTTTCAATCGACGAGCTGTTAAGAGTAAGTAAGAGGCACATACATGTGTTTTTAAAAAGGCTAAAAACACAAGAGAAATAATTGTTAGCTATTGTTGTTTTAATATCACGAGTAATTTATGAAAAGGGCGTATTTTTTGAGGTTTTGAAATTTTATTGAAAGAAAATCAGAAATATCTTGAAAACGGTTGCGTTTACGTGGTTTATCATTATTATCATTATTGTTTGTAATGATCTCCAAAACCATATTGTAACATCAAAATTTATTTATAAGAATGAATAACCAAAATTTGAAATATACACCAAAGTTTGCTATTTGAAAAACTTTTTTATTATAAGAGCGTCCATCCTAGAGTTTTTTTTAAAACGTGTCTTTTTTCCTCAAATTTCCATACAACAAATTAAAAAAATATTAAAAATATTTTTTTTTAGATATTTTATTTTTAGTAATTATTTTTGATTTTTCTTGATGAAAAAAAAAAAAAATTTTTCTGTGTATATTTTTTTAAGAAAGGTTTTTTAGTTCCCTACAATTCCCTTATATAAAGTTTTTCTCTAAATGTAATGGTTTTTGAACTACGATTTTTCAAGTAAAATGTTGGAAAAAACACATACGCCCATCTCAAAAAGTTACTCTTGAACCCAAATTATCTTAACACCAGTGGAATTTTTTTTTCCAACGTACCGAACTCATGTGCCAAGTTTCATCCAAATCAATGATGATCGGGTATGGTTTTTGGGATTTCCGGCACATTCTGGATGGAATCCCTCTTTTGCACTCTTCGACGATCTTCTCAAGTGTCGTATCGCTTGTCTTTCGGGAAAGAAGCCGCATCCGGATGTCCGAATCCTTTTGAGATTTGAGTCCGCATACAAAAATGAGGCATTTAAATTGATCCTACAGTCGTACCTTTGCATCATCTGGAAGTTGTGCCGCATCCTTTTCAAAAAGGTCCGCGTAGCGGGAGAACCAGGCATCAAACGAACATCCCTTGTCTACGTCAAATGTGAACTCTGTGATATTCGTCGCCAGAGAATCCAATATCAGCTCACTACGGTTAGCGTTTTGCACGGTTCCCTGGATCGCCGTCATTTGCCTTGCCAATTGTGCCATCAGCGTTTGCTGATAGTTAAGTATTTCCAAGATGGTTTCTTTGAAAGGCTGCTCTGGCTGCTGCTCTCCTCCATTACCGGACGATGCTGGCTGAATCGGCATCTTCCTTCCACGAGGTTTACGGCGCCGCGGTTTTTACTTTTCGACGCGAACTTTCACAGACTCGTCGCCAATTTGTTACGATGGAGAATAAGGCCGAGATTTATGATTCGTAACTCAATATAAACTTTATTCAACGAAATACAATGAACGAATTTAAAATATAATGAGCGAGCAGACTGTTGCTTAATAACTCGTGACCATGATGACGGTCCCTTTTTATTCACTTGTTCTTGTAGAAGGTGGCATGATTGCCAAGTGACAGCCACACAGTAGAGTCGCAGAGTGGGTGCCGAGGGGTGCCCCAACAATAATGTTACAAAGTATTTTACACATAATCATCCATATTCAGAGCCCTAAATCTACATTATTTTATAACTTCAATCAAAGTTATACCTCTGTGGGTTTTGCGTAAGGAGTGGGTTATTCAATCAAGAGGGTTTGAAGCTAAGGATGCCCGTGACAAAATGATCAAAATGGAGTGGGGTATGTCAATCTTCAAACTATATGAAAATATGGCAACGATTGGACCATACTGATGCTCCGTACAATGGGCGATCTAATAAACAAATTCAAAACCTGATCCACCTGATCCAGAATGTTCGCTGATTTCAAACCATCTCTAACCACCGTGTACCGCTTTTCTCTCCCACCCCTTCCGCAGGTAAATGATGTAAACTTCGAGAACATGACCAACGACGAGGCGGTCCGTGTACTCCGGGAGGTCGTCCAGAAGCCCGGTCCAATCAAACTAGTTGTTGCCAAATGTTGGGATCCTAACCCGAAGGGGTACTTCACGATCCCCCGCACCGAACCGGTACGGCCGATCGATCCGGGAGCGTGGGTAGCCCACACGGCCGCCCTTCGCTCCCAGGATACCATCAACACCGAACTGCCCGAATCCGTACTGGAGCGGCTCCACGTGGACATGGACATGAAGGACATCGTACGTGCAATGACCAAACCCGACAGCGGACTGGAAATCCGCGATCGGATGTGGCTGAAAATTACCATCCCCAATGCGTTCATCGGTGCCGATGTGGTCAATTGGATTCTGGAGAATGTGGACGGCATCGGCGATAGGCGGGACGCCCGCAAGTACGTATCACTCATGCTGAGGCGAGGCTACATCAAACACACCGTCAACAAGCTAACCTTCTCCGAGCAATGCTACTACGTCGTTGGTAATGGCATTCGGCAGGACATCTCCAACATGTCGCTGGACGATACGGAGAGTATGCTCAGCGATATTGCCCCGCTACCGAATCCTCCGATCTACATGACCTACTCGGGCAACTACAATCCATCACATGGCTACCAACCGATCCAGTATGGATGCACCGGCGAACGACATCCGTCGTCTGGGTCGAGTAGTTCTGACATCCTGACGAGCAAGGACACATCCGCGTCACAGAGTGACATAGCAGCCGTTATCCAACAGACGAATCAGATGACCATCGCCAATGCGTCCAACAAGTCATCGGGATCATCGAACCGCGGTAATGAGCAAGATATGTCAGGTACATTGTTTTGAATTCATTCGCTTCCTTCCTTCCTTCCGGGGGCTGGTGGTGGAGATTTTTGGTATTGGTAACTGACCTTTACCAAACAGGTAAGTCGGTCGTGGTTCCTAAAAACCACTGTCGATCTTACCGGGTTGCTTATCCTTCCTTTCTGCAATCATTACTCATTCACCTTAGATTTCTAGGCCCTAGCTTTTAAGTTGAACGTATACTCGAACGCTGAAATTTTTTCAGCACAGTGATGATTATGAACTTCTGTTTTCTAACTCTACTCACTGACTACACTCACATCCCTCACATTTACACGGAATTTTTATATTTCTTTGTTTACTTTCAGTTTTGAGCTATTTATGAGTTGCTTTAATTTTAATTCTCTTTTAATTAATTCTTAAACACACAAAAACAAAATCAAACGAAACTACCTACTTACTCCCTATCGTCACCATCATCACCATCTTCATCACCACCACCAACAACAACAACAACAACAACAACTGCAACAATCACCATCGATCATCACCACCAACCACGCATGGTCACCAACACCACCCTGTGGAACTACCTACTAAAACCGAATCGCAAAAAAAAAAAACTTACAACCAACGAATCAATCAACACCATTCCCCCCTAATATACTCTGGTTATTACTGGCGGTTCCCACCAAGGTAGAGTTTAAAACCGGCAGTGGTGGCAGCGGCTGCGGCGGTGGCCTCGTCGGTAGTGGTGGCATCCGATGTGCCATTGGAGGCGGCGGCAGTGGCAAGCTTCCCCATCAGCTGACCAGCGGCAACAGCGCCAACGACGACGAAGGCTACGAGGAGAGTCTGTACTTCCAGCCGACCAGGACTCTCCGGAAGGATCAGCAGCAGATGATCTATCACAACAGTGGCAGTAAGTAGGCGAGATTTGGGGTTTGGTTTGTAGGAGGGGGTAAAGTGGAAAGTGGAGCTCACCGCTAGGAATTTTCTACGGGTCCGGACGTTTGTGTTTGTGAGTTGCAGGCTTCTGATCGGCTGATGGCCGGGTTAAGTTGAGTTGGAGATTTTGATGTCTGTGGTTTGGATAAGGATTGGGCCAGATTGACATTCTTAAATTTGAATTCTGGTGCTTTCTACCAAAAACCCATGGTTTCAAAGGGAAATAGCAATTGGTTAGTTAGTTTGTGAATTCAAAAGTTAGGTTTGAATGACTTTCTTCAATTTTTTTCGAAATTTCATTTTTCCCAAGTGTTATTGCTTGCTTACTGGTGCTTAACTGACCACCAATTTGGTATTCTTGGGAGCTTTTCTTGACTCTTGACTTCTTCTAATCGATCCAGCCTCAAAGACTGCTATGGTCCCGCATGTCACCTCCCACTTGGGCGATACTTCGCTTCCTTCGCCAGTTGTATCCAGTTGCATGCCTTCGATACTCTTGCGACATATCCAGCCGACCAAAGTCTGCAAATACACCTTCGTCATATCACTATACAAAAACATAGATTGCCATCTTATTTTGGTAGTATTATCTGGCAATTTTGACGGCATTTCCCAACCTTATGGATACGCTTTGCCGTTTCCTTCAATACAAATATGTTTTGAAAAGATTTACCCCGTTTAACTTGTGTTAATATTGTTTTTCAAAGTTGATTTATATTCGCTTGAAGAGAAAGACATAGGTTTTATTTAATTCTTACCGTTGATGAAATTCTCATTTGAACCTTCCAATCTTCCAAGTTTGCAAACACCAATGCTTGAGAGTTGTTCCGAGAGTCAAAGTGGGGGCAAATCAAATGGAGAGTCTCGTCACTGCAAGCGACTTTCTCACTTCACCAAGTGACAAACGTCACTTCGACCCTCGGCTGCCTAGGCCACCAACCAACTAAGAGAATAATCCGACATGAAGTTTTCATAAGAACCAATGTCGCAAACGTAAACAATGGCTTCTTCCGCAAATTTCTCAAGAATACTAACTTAATCATAGTGAATTACCACGATGATTGTACAGAAGAATAGTTCCCCTTTTCAATAGAAGTGGTAGTTTACTTGAGCGAGTTTGCATTTTCAAGAAATTTGCGGAAAAAGCCATTGTTTACGTTTGCGACATTGGCCCTTTTGAAAACTCCATGTCGAATTCATCTGTTTGGACGATTTTATTTTTCAACCGGAAAAAGTCTTCTAAATCTATAATGAACTTTCTTTCATACATTCTTTCTAGTAAACTATCAATAAGTGCATAACAGTCCCATTAACATAGGAAAGGGAGCAAAGTTGTGACTGGTATGGTTTTTAAGCAGTACATTTCTACCTGAACCTTGCTAAAAGCTTACCGATTACGGTTACCAAACAGGTCTCGATACTTGTCCATGCCAAACTCCTCCAATTGGGAATAGCATTTTGTGTTCGTCATGAAAAACTTCCTTTTGCGCTAGCTTTCCAAGAAAATTACGCACCATTGGATAAATTTGTAAAATTTACTTCCGACTGCGTTCCTTTGCTGTTTTCCTTTCGATGAGATGAGAAGCTCCCAGCAGATCCTCATTGAAAATATTGTTCATCAAATTCAAGCCCAACTAGTAAAGCTCCAGACAGTTATCCGAAAAATCCCTCATGCCATCAGCTGACAGAAGCACGAAACAACTTTTAAAAGCCTCCCTAAATCTAGGACGCCCAACAGGACAGACCAACAATGTTCACTAAATTGGAAGAAGAAACTGTAATCCTGAAATAGAGGGAAAAAATTGCAACACGCGATAAAAAAAATGGCACTCGGCTCACTCGAAAAGGAAGAAAAAAAAGTTTGCAGCGAAAAAGAAAGAGCTACCAAATAGAAAATAAAAGTCTCCGTAAATTTAGAACAAAGGACCCTCAGTCCGAAGAGACGGTGCCGCCGAGCAACCCTCCCAAAAGTAAAAGTTTTCATCACTCGAAAAACATTTCCCTTTGTTTTCGATTGTCAGCTACAATTATTGAGCAAATCTGCCACGAGTAGCCTACTTTGCCAACACTGCGAGTGCCATCACTCTGCGACAGACACACATACAAACAAACAATCATAGTAGTCCCGAAAACAAGTCGCGCCACCCGGTAGAAATTCAGGGGACACAGGTTAACTAAACTAATCAAATGGAAACAGAAGAACCCCAGGAGGTTCGATCAACTACACAAGAAAAGATTATAAGTAGAGAGATTTTATAATGAAAAGAGTCTATTTTAGTTGTCCGGAAATATTTTTTATGTTAAACGCAAGCATATTTTATTTTATGTTTTATGTTCTTCTCCACCTACTTTGTGCTAAGAAACAACTAAAAACAAACGTATGTTTAATCGAGACAAAAATCTATAATCGTTTTTAACGGAACCATTGTAAATGTGTTTTAACTACCTATTTATGCAGGCAATCCAATCTGGACTGAAAGAAATGTGTAGAAGAAAAGTAAAAAAGAAATCGGCAAGCAAATGCTTCCCTTCGTAAAACAATAATTGAAAAGTATTAGAAATTCTGGTGGCTGAACGATTTTGTCCCAGCACTTTGTTTTGGAATCGTTTTTATTCCAAGCGCTTGACGGCAGCTATCAGGCACTGCAAGCTTAAATAATAATACGGAATAACGTAATCAAAATACAGGAAAAAACTTACATTTTTATTCGTTTTCACTTCGTTTCGTTGATGTTTCGTTTTTACCGCGTAGCTTTAGGATAAAATACGAAAAACTCGGAAAAAAAAGATGAGTCAACTAAACAAAACTACCCATAGAAAAAAGGACAAGCTAGAGACAGACCTAGCTACAAAACGAATTTATACGAAATGTGGACAGGAAGAACCGGCACAAGAATGAACGAATCAAGCATACAAACTGAACGACGACAAGTGAAATCATGGAAATGGAACAAACGAAAATTGGAAACTAAATAATGTGTATTTGCTATACAAAGAAACAAAAAAAGGGATTATTAGTAGATGATGTGGTATCAGAAGCTGAAAGTAATTTAAATAAAGAGAACCGTGAAAAGTAAGGGTCGTGTGTCACTTTATCCGAAATGGGTCCCGGTTTGGCAAGGATAGTTTATAGTAGTAAAAGTATGCTTATTATTTTCGATATGTTTCTGAACTATAAGAAGCTTCAAATTATGTTTCATTTTCATTTTGACCTTCATTTTCAAGCACAGAAGGGGGTCATAGGGCCAAGTCTCCAGCGATGAAAATCACTGGCCATACTGTACCAGGGTAGAAGTATAGATTTGGTATCACAGTATAATAATCACAGGGGCCAAATGAATCCTGCTTAAGATACCGGATAGTTAGAGGCACCACTCATCAGCTAGTTCGGGTGATGAACATCATCCGAAGTTACAAAGCTGTATCCAAGTCCACGGCCATGGCTTTGTTCGGCGTCGAAAAGGCGTTTGACAATGTCTGGTACGACGGGCTTGTATATAAGCATTGTAACTTCAACTTCCCACCACACCTAGTGAAAATCAGCCGCAACTACCTCCAGCAAAGGTCGTTTAGGGTATCGTTGAACGGTTGTTTTTCAGACAGGTTTCCGATTCCAGCAGGAGTGTCGCAAGGTAGCCTGCTGGGCCCGCTGCTGTATAGCATCTACACTGCTGACATTCCTCCCCTTGGCGAAGGTTGCGTGTTTTTCCTGTTCGCAGGACGCCTCGCGAAAGAACGAACAAACTTCTACGATATTCAGTCTGCATTGCGCTCTCATGCCGTGCGGTTCTATTTTCTATTTGCTGAAGGAAGTGCTATTGCTACCTAACGCTACACCAAATCTTAAACAGCACTTTTCAGTGCTAAATAATACTTTCAATTCTTAGATTTCCTCTTATTCCTTTTCGATCCTTGTTAGGCCCTTCGGGTAACCCGGCTTGGATATCGCATTGGAAAATTCCTCTTCGGTCCCTCGGATTCTTATAGTTATCTGCTTGGACGTCGATTTGGAGCAAATTACTCTGCCACTATGGCAAATAAGCGCAAACGAAAAGGGCAATCTATTGATTCGCCTGCAAATCAAATTAATGTGAGTAATCAATTTGATATGCTCACAGATGATGAGAGTGATCCATCATCTAATCAAAATTTGAAAAAACTTTCTCGATTGAGAAAGGAAAAAGTTCCCCCTATTGTGGTGACAATTTCGGATTTCCATGCTTTTCGCAAGGAAATCTTAACATTTGTTGAAGGTGTGAAATATTCCCTTCAAATTTCCAGACGAGGTGAATGCCGTTTGCATGCAGAAACCTTGGACGGATTCAAACGTCTTCTTGAGTATCTTACTCAGAAGAACCACAATTTTTTCACCTATGACACCAAAGCTGAGCGTCTTTTCAAGGTTGTCTTGAAAGGACTGCCCAGTGGTGAATCTCTCGATGAAATAAAAAACGAGTTAACAAAATTACTTGGATTTAGCCCAGTCCAAGTAATTAAGATGAAAATGAAATCCCGGCCTGGCGATGCTCGCAAAGGGATTTCAAACGATTTCTACTTAGTTCACTTCAAGTCAAGTGAACTTAATAACCTTAAGGCTTTAGAAAAAGCAAGCCTTTTGCTCCATGTCCGTGTGAAGTGGGAACATTTCAGGAAGACTGGAGCCAATTTCCAAAGCCTCACCCAATGCCGTAAGTGCCAGGGATGGGGTCACGGAACAAAGCATTGCCATATGGTTGGTAAATGCATGAATTGTGGTGATTCCTCACACACTAAGGACGACTGTCCTGTGAAGGAAGATCCTCAAAAATTCAAATGTTCAAATTGTGGTGAAAACCATAAATCAAATTTTTGGGAGTGCAAGACTCGCAAAGCAATTTTGCAGTCGCGCACTAAGCGCCAGGTAGGAAACGAAAAACGTTCCCGACCAGCTACTACCCATTCTGCAGCTGTTAACAACGATCAGCAAAGAACTAATTCCTACCAAACCGTCGGTAGAAACAGCGGACAGGTTTTTCCATCCGCAACTGTAACTTCAAACGCTCAACGAGGTGTAAATACTATTTCGATACCCGCAGGTACCAACAGGGTTCAATCTTCAAACCCTACATTCTTACCCAACCGTGTTGTTAACAATGTTCAACATGTAAATGGACCTACCTACGCTGCCGTTGCAGCGGGTAGAAACCAAAACCAAAATTCCCACGGGACTTCTGATGAATTTGATTTAGGTAACATATCCGCTCCTAAATTAGAATTTTTACAGCAATCGTTAATCGATATGATAACCGATATGCTAAAAACTAATTCCATGTTTGAAGCTATCCAAACTGGTATTAAATTTGCCAATAATATTGTCATGACATTGAAGTTCAGTAATGGATTTTAAGTCATTAAATATTTTGAATTGGAATGCTCGATCCATCAGAGATAACGAGGATGAGCTATTTAATTTCTTAAGAGTTCATAACGTGCATATTGCTGTTATAACTGAGACTTATCTCAAACCTGCCCATAAGGTCAAAAGAGATCCAAATTATTTTGTCTACCGAAATGATCGCATTAATGGAGCTGGTGGTGGCGTTGCCATCATTGTCCATAGGCGTATCAAACATCACATTCTTTCTTCATTTGAAACCAAAGTTTTTGAAACTTTGGGGGTTTCAGTTGAAACAAAATTTGGCCAATTTACTTTTATAGCTGCCTATTTGCCTTTCCAATGCACTGGTCAGCAAAAGAACTGGCTCAAGGGTGACCTCCAGAAACTTACCCGGCATAGGTCTAAATTCTTCGTTATTGGTGATTTCAATGCAAAACACCGCTCATGGAATAATTCGCAAAGCAATGCCAATGGTAATATACTTTTTGATCATTGTTCCGCAGGCTACTACACTATTCAATACCCAAACAGCCCAACTTGCTTTTCTTCAGCCAGAAATCCCTCAACTATTGATTTGGTCCTAACTGATTCATGTCAACTTTGTAGTCAATTGATTACCCATGCTGACTTTGGTTCTGATCACCTTCCAGTTACATTTGAAATATCTCAAGAAATCATTTCTAATTCTATCAGTTCTACTTTCAACTACCATAGAGCTAATTGGGATCAATATCGAACATTTATGGAATACAACTTTGATCCCAATGTTCCATTGCAAACAAAAAATGAAATTAATAATGCTCTTGAATCTCTGGCTTTCTCAATAAATAGAGCAAGAGCTGCTTCAGTGCCAAAATGCGAGGTTAAATTCGATCCAGTTATAATTGATGACGATCTTCAGCTCTTGATTCGTCTGAAAAATGTACGTAGGCGTCAATATCAAAGAACACGTGATCCCGCTATGAAAGTCATATGGCGAGATTTACAAAAACAAATTAAAAAACGCTTCTCTGCCCTGAGGAACAAAAATTTTGAAAATAATGTGTCAAAATTAGATCCGAGTTCCAAACCTTTCTGGAAACTCTCTAAAATATTGAAAAAACCTCAAAAGCCTATACCAGCGCTTAAGGAAGGTTATAAAATTTTGCTCACAAATGCGGAAAAAGCTCAAAAACTTGTTAAGCAGTTTGAGAGCTCCCATAATTTCAGTTTGGGTCTTACAAGTCCTATTGAGGATCAAGTTTCCAGGGAGTATCTGAATATTTTCTCACAAGAAAATATTTTTGATGATTCTTGGGGAACTGATTTGGATGAAGTAAAAACTATAACTAAAAAATTTCAAAATATGAAAGCACCAGGTGATGATGGAATTTTCTATATCCTAATCAAAAAACTCCCCGAGAGTACTTTGTCTTTCTTGGTGAAACTATTTAACAGATGTTTTCATCTGGCATACTTTCCAGATAAATGGAAAAATGCAAAAGTCGTACCTATCTTGAAGCCAGACAAAAATCCGGCTGAAGCTTCTAGCTACCGACCAATCAGTTTGCTTTCTTCAATAAGTAAGCTTTTTGAAAAAATAATTTTGAATAGAATGATGCTTCACATCAATACAAACTCAATTTTTGCTGATGAACAGTTTGGATTCCGCCATGGGCATTCAACTACGCATCAACTTTTGAGAGTTACAAATTTAATTCGTTCAAACAAAGCTGAAGGCTGCTCCACTGGAGTTGCTCTTCTAGACATAGAAAAAGCATTCGACAGTGTTTGGCATGAAGGTTTGATTGCGAAACTGAAAAAGTTCAATTTTCCGCTTTATATCATGAAATTAATTCAAAATTACTTAACTGATAGAACTTTGCAAGTAAATTATCAGAATTCCAAATCTGATCAATTGCCTGTCAGAGCTGGTGTTCCTCAAGGTAGCATTCTTGGGCCAATACTTTATAACATTTTCACTTCAGATCTCCCTGATTTACCTCAGGGCTGTCAAAAATCTTGCTTTGCTGATGACACAGGCATTTCCGCTAAAGGAAAAAGTCTTCGTGTTATATCCAGGAGGCTACAAAAAAGCTTGGACATTTTTACAGATTATTTTCAAAAATGGAAGATTTCTCCTAATGCTTCCAAAACTCAACTTATAATATTCCCACACAAGCCTAGAGCTGCATTTTTGAAACCAAGTAATAGTCATATGGTCACTATGAACGGAGTTCCAATTTCTTGGTCAAATCAAGTAAAATATCTTGGACTGATACTTGATCAAAAATTAACTTTTAAAGATCACATTGAGGGCATTCAAGCCAAATGTAATAAATATATAAAATGTTTATATCCTCTTATAAACAGAAAATCCAAACTTTGTTTGAAGAACAAACTTCTAATATTTAAACAAATCTTTAGACCGGCCATGCTTTATGCTGTGCCAATATGGTCTAGTTGTTGTGCTACTAGGAAAAAAGCACTTCAAAGGATTCAGAACAAAGTTCTGAAAATGATTTTGAAGCTGCCACCCTGGTTCAGTACTATTGAATTACATAGAATTTCAAACGTTGAGACTCTAGAAGAAATGTCCAACAAAATAATTCATAATTTTAGACAAAAATCATTGCAGTCTTCAATTGCAATGATCAATTCTCTCTATAGATAAGAACTAGTTTTAAGAAATCAATAATTATTCTTACACGCAGGCAAAAGGAACCCTGTTAAAAAATACTGAATAGACAAAGTAAAAATAATATTAACACAATTAGATATAAATGATAGCATATAAGGTTGAAATGTTTATTACTTAGCAGGATCACCTAGGTTAATATATGAATGTAAAATAATGTAAAATTTGGAATAAATAAAGAGTTAAAAAAAAAAAAAAAAAAAAAAAAAAAAAAAAAAAAAAAAAAAAAATATTAAACTCGTTGAGAAGGGGGGAAGAAAAAAAAAAACCAAAAAGAAAAAAAACCGCGAAAAAAAAACCCGGCGGGGGGGGGGGGGGGGGAGGGGGGGGGGGGGGGGGGGGAGGTGGGGGTTGGGAACGGGGGGGGGGGGGGCGGGGGGGCGGGGGGGGGGGGGGCGATGGGCGCGGCGGGGGGAGGAAACGGGGGGGGGGGGGAGGAAGGGCACAAGAATAACGGACCTTCATCAGGAGGCGGATATCTTTAAAATAAATTTCAAAATTAGTGAAGTCAAGAACAAATTTGTAAATAAATGTAACACATCGGAACATGAGCTGATAAGCAATCTGTACATAGTAGGTTAGTTGTACATAGTAGATTAGGTCGTTGTAGGTTAAATATAATAGTTTTAAGCAGTTCTTCTTTCAATTAAAAACAAACCAATCCCACAAAGCTGGTAGATCGATAAGCAAATCTGATAGGACTAAGATTTTTTAACTAATTATTACATCATATTCAAAAACTAGAGATGAAAATACAAATCTGTGTCACTTATACTATACGAACTTGTTAACCATCAACAAACAAAAGAAATAAAGATCATTTTAATTAGGGGATAGTCAGAGCAAAGAAAATTCTCGTGAAAGATGGAAAAAGGAATGTGAGATTGATGACTTTTACTGCGGACCCTATCCTATGACTTTCCGAATAAAACTTTAAAAACGTTTTATATTCCGCTTAATACTGTTATCGTTATTCTACTAACAAGCAGGTGTAATAAAGTGACCAGGATAAATCTGTTTATATTCATCTATGTTATGTAAGAATCGATCAGATTTCATGTTTTAAGCTGCCTAATTTCAACGGAACAAGACGGATGTTTCTAATTTGGTAATCTAATATGACTTTAATTCAAGAGACTATTAAAGCAAAGCTAACCGATTTAGAGAAGAAGTGTTCTATGGCCTCAAGACTACTCGCCTTCCTAAGCGGACCCTCCGCGTCCTACTCTTTTCATAAAACCTTAGCCTTTAATTCTTTGTCAGCATCTGTCAAGTAACACTTTTCGATGACCTTTGTTCAGTTCGAAAGGTCTGATCCCTAGCTAAATAATATGTTGTTAGAGTTAGTGCTTTGATCACGACTGTCGTATAGATGACGCACATTTAACTTATAATATATATATTTGAATTTTCTGCACCTGAAACATCAGGACATATAATTTGTTTAATGATACCAACTGTAAAGGTATATATAATGTATAATCAATGACAAATAGAGAACAACAATGTCAAGCAAATGAAAAAATCACCCCGCCAACATCACACCTCTTTCAGTGGCTTCAAATAAACGTACTAGACGTGGCAATTTAAAGAAATCAGAGTGTGATATTATCACTGCAGATCATGTTCTTGGTCTCCCATGATGGCCTTTTGCATAAGATTAGCCCTCGCACCTACGACAAGGTGACAACCATGATCTTCTAGAGGGAAATACAGCTAGCTTCAAAGGATGTTCATATCAAAATAAAGTTATAAATATGAAATAGGGGAATGTGCTCTACTGTGGGTCAATGTATCTAGGATTCGGCCTATGCTTAAAACTCCAGGTAAATATCGTGATGTTCCCTTATTCCAATCAGCCCCTAATTCCGTTCACTTGAAACAAAAGATTAAATTATAGCTACTTGACAGGTCAATTCTGATCAATATGTTTTCCTATTTTTTGTGAGATTGTATGCTTTTTTTCTGTATTATCGAGATTTTCAGCCTCGGGCTGGTTCATCTCCCGTCGTAGTCACTCAAACTCATCTTTTGGGTGTTTTTCGTAACTTGTCCGGGGGTGAGATTTGAACTCGTGACTTTGGCGTGAGAGGTATGGATGTTAACCACTACGCCGGGGTCGCCCCCAGATTATATGCTTTCAAAAATATACTTGAATAGCAACTCAGTATGCTATGATTTACTGTTTGAATATAAATAAATAATGTTAATCGTCAGGTCGGACGCCATATTTGTTGCTAGCTTAGAGGAATGAGTAACAACCTCGATCACTTTCTAAATCAATTTTCTTGATAAAAATCGCAAAATTCGGTGGAAAAGCAGTAACACAGGACAAAATAAAGGTATACAATTATGATTTTCGTGTATTTTTCTTTAGTCTATGTCAAATTGCATCGGCTGTAATGAAAATAAACATGACCGTAATAAGGATGCACACGTTTTTACGAATTCCTTGTTCCAATCATCAGATTTCGACAGCTGTATCGCAATCGCTCGGCAGATACCCGATCGGAAAAAATGCGCTATGAACGAAAAAAAACTCATTGATGCTGTTAAAATGGTGAAAGCTGGATGTTCAATCCGAAAAGCGACGAAAATGCACGGAATTCCAAATTCAACACTTCGCGAGAAAGTGATTGAAAAGTATTCCCGACACAATCCTGGAAAGCTCAACGAATCAGAAGAAAAGCGAATTGTTGATTGGTTGCTGGTCAGAGCAAAAACTGGATTCCCGGTGGACACAAAGAGGATGGTGGCATGCGTAGCGCATTTTGTGCAGAAATTAGCACGGCCTAATCCATTCAAGAACGGAATACCTGGTCGAAAATGGATTAATTCGTCATTGATATGACGGGACACCAATCCGAGGAGTAGTCCGGTTTGTTTAGTCTCTATTTGCAGGATCACTACTTTTAAAGGAGCATGCCGTCGCTCAGGAAAATATTCACTGGAAAAAATATCACCTGTGCAGCCGAGGGAACCAGGAAGGGAATCGCCAGCCAACGAAACATGAAAGCATCCGATTCCGACCTTTTGTAGTTGTTTCATCAATTTGTGTCTACATATTTTATTTTTATTATTATTCTTATTTCTTTCCAGGAAAGCATTTGGATGTGATGAAGTGTTGGGTTTGGATGTATAAGGGAAGGGTTGTATAGAGAATTTGTTAGCCAATACAGGGCACCTTCCACGCTGCCATCTGGTTGTTGAGAGAGACATTTAATGAGAAAAGTTCATGTAATGTTACTAATAATCCAAAATCTAAAAGGTACAAATATGAACATTAGTCCTCTCTCAAAAGTTTGAAATATTTTCAAGAGGTCGGAATAAAATCTTCATTATTTATTTATTTATTTATTAATTTATTTTTTATTTTATTCATCTGACAATATTTGATAGTCTTAATGAATCTATATTCTAGTTCTAAACACGTCAACACTAATATTAAAATCAAAGTCAGGATACCGATGGTTAAATACGTTCATCATTGACCGAATTGGCTCGTTCTGATCATACTCGTAATAGCGTCGAGGTAAGCGAAAAAAATCGCTAGAACGAAGTGTGTACCCAGGTAGGTTCACGTCCAACATAGCCAGTAGATTCGGAGCGTCAAATTCACCAGCCAACATTTTGAAGATGAACACAGCTTTAGCAGTTTTTCTACGGTGCACCAATGTACTCAAGCCCAGCAGCTGGCATCTGGCTTCGTACGCTGGCAGATTCAGTGGGTCATTCCACGGAAGGAAGCGTAAGGCGAAAAAATTATAATGGCCAATTGAGCGCAATACCAATTACTACTAGTTAGTTGCTTTCACACGGGTTTTCTTATTTTTTACTTTTTAAGCATTAGTACTTCATTCAGGCATCAAAAATAGATAATTAATGTACCAGAAACTGGACGGACACTTGCGCCTACCCAGTAGAGGACCCGGATACGACCACCCATGTGAGTCTAGAGTATCGCACGAGCTGCCGAGTGCAACGGGAAGGACTATAGGTGTATAGACCTGGGGGTGAGTCCCCGGATGCGCAATCTTAGCAGGAAAGCACGGACTATACACTGAACAATTACAATTACAATTACATTTTAACGGTTTTAGAGATGATTGTGATAAATCATTATCCAACAAAAATTCTGGTGGAGGAGTATTAATTGCAGTTCTACCGATTATGAATGTGAACAAATTGCATCAAGTAAGTTCAAGGTGTTTGGTAATGTTTGGGTCAAATCCTTCATTGGAAATTAAACTCATATTTTTGCAGTAGTGTATTTTCCTCCAGAAAGTGCAAAAAAAGAATGATATGAATGGTGCTTTGAAATTGCTGATAATATTATTTCAAAATTTGCACCTGAATCAAATGTTCATATATATGTAAACTTTTAAGAATTTTTTTGGTGACTTTAATCAACGGCCTACTAATTTTATTGTTGATGACAATGAATCTTTTTTTATACCAATTGTGGGTGACAATGAAACGCTTAATTCTTTATTTGACAAATGTGCGGAGATTGGACTTTGTCAAGTTAATCATGTCAGAAATCGTAAGAACTGTTATTTGGATTTATTATTTACAAATATGGCCGACGGAGTCACCTGCTGCCTTATGGAAGAATGAGGTGTTTCACACAGCAATTGAATACTCCATATTTGTACATGGCAACACCACAAAGTTGGATGGTGATTTGTCCAAACCATATTTTGATTTTAGACGAGCGGACTACGGATTTATCAAAAATAAGTTAAACTCTATCGATTGGCGAACTGTAATTCGCAATTTGAACCTAGAGCAAGCTGTGGATACGTTCTACCAAATAATTTACAATATATTAGAGACAACAGTACCCAAGAAGCAGCATAAACAATCAAATAGGTCTAAAGCTCCAGTATGGCACAACAGAACAGTAACGAATCTAAAAAATAGAAAGCAAAAAGCTCATAAACCTTACAAAAAAGACAAAAATGATGTAAACCTCTCAATTCATTTGACTTTATGTGTACAGCAGTTAAATTTTGAAATAAAAAATGCGTATGAAGAGTATACCATTCAAGTAGAAAATAACATTAAGTCAGATCCAAAATCGTTTTTAGCTTCACTAAGGGTAAACAAAAATCGAAGAACTTTCCAGCCAATGCATCTTAACGATAAAATCGGAAAAACTACTAATGAGATCAGTCATTTATTTGCAGATTTTTTTCAAGATGTTTACACATCTCATGACGAAAATGACAGGGATTATCAGTATTTTACACACCTTCCTGAGACACTGAGTGATATTTCAGTCGATAATATATTCCGAAATCTTACTTTCTCTAAATACTTTGGATGTATCAAAGGGTGCAGGACCAGATGGTTTGCCGCCAGTATTCTTAAAGTCAGTATCAACGGAGCTAGCGAAACCTTTGTTTTGGCTGTTTAACCTTTCTCTAGAATCCTGTATTCATCCATCAATTTGCAAAGAATCGTATTTAATTCCGATGTTCAAAAGTGGCAAAAAAGCAGATATAAAAAATTATCGAAGGATTGCCATATTATCATGCATTCCTAAATTGTTCGAGTCTATAATCAATCAACATATTTTCTCTCAAGTTAAAAATTTAATCTCTAGCAAACAACATGGGTTTGTTAAAGTACGTTCAACGACTACAAATTTATTAAACTTTGTTACATGTTCTATTAATGCAATGGATGGAGAAAATTATGTTGAGGCATTATATACTGACTTTAGTAAAGCATTTGATAGAGTCGACATCCCTTTATTGCTTTTGAAATTATCTAAGCTAGGATTCAATTGCGGACTATTAAAGTGGGTTCAGTCATACTTGACTGGAAGAACACAAAGGGTAAGACTTGAGGGAAATTTGTCATCAGTAGTGAATGTGACATCTGGTGTACCACAGGGTTCCCATCTTGGTCCATTACTGTTCATTTTGTTTGTTAACGATGTAGACCACGTTTTACGTCGCGTGAACGTTTCAATATATGCAGACGATATGAAACTTTATCTAGAAATATGCAAAGCATCGGATCTTGTAGTATTTCAGAATGAAATTAATAATTTTCACAACTGGTGTTCAAAAAATTTGCTGGAACTTAATGTGAAAAAATGCAATTCTATATCATTTACAAGAAAACACGTTATAAGGCAAGAAGCAATAACTATAGGCCAGAACACAGTTCAAAGATTCAGTGAAGTTAGAGATTTAGGTATTATACTTGACACAAAATTAACGATTATTGTGTGTGTGGCGAACCAGCCCAGGAGGCTGAAAGCCACTATAATAAAGATATTAAAAAAAGATTATTGTGTGTATGTGTGTATATATACAATCCAACGCCCACCGTCCGGCAGTGTTTTTATGGAAGAAAAATGTTTGCAGTTAAACAAACTGTTGTCGACTCGACAAACATTTTTAGCCCGGGAGTTGGAAGGTGATAGCTCTGTTGAGTTCCAGTGACCCATTTCAGAATGCCTGGTTACTCACGTCCATTCCGAGGTCACTTTTACTTACAACAAGCCCCGCATAGACACAGTACGAACATCAAATGGATATAGGTACTGTGCATACACTTCCATCATCAAATCTTATTGTTTTGGGGATGGCACGCATTTAGCAGTATCGTTCAAATTTAGTTATAATCAGATAGATCTCACCGGAAATTGTTGTTGATGTACAGTCTTCATTTGGACGGCTTCCCTGTGATGCTAAAGGATGCATTTATGTCTCTGCAGAAGTAGCACTCCGCTATTCGGCAAATGACACAAAATTAACGTTTATTGATCACTATAATAACATTATAGGGGGAAAGGGGCATAATGAGCACCCTAAGCAATGCATACGTTTTTTGTTACTAAATGCAATCAAATTCCATGTGTTTCGCTGCTATATTTCAACAGAAGTCTTTTCATCAGTGATCTTATAATAAAAAGTATGAAATTAGCCATTTTGGACCATAACAATACAATTTTTATGATTGGATGGAAATGATAGCATTCTTAGAGGTACGGAGCTAATTGAGCACCCCTATGGGGCATAATGCACATCTATAAAAAATGGTAGAAATTGTAGCTTCTAATCCTTAATATATTTTAACGATTAAAGATAGACTTATGAGGAATTAAGAATCGTTTATTGGAGCATTTTTATGTAGATATCTTTACATCAAGATAAAAAAAAAAAGAATCTTACGGACATCTTGGGTAGTTTTCACCGCTACATTCGTGAAACCACAAAAAGAACAGGCTGGAAGAACTGAAGCATTTGCCGCATAAATCACAAAGGGAATCATGCAAAATTTGCAAATTGCGCTTGTCCGCTTTAGCTAGGCGACCACGTTTTTTCTTAGAAGCTTCGGAACCATTTTTAGAATTTGCTTTTTGCTGAACGTTTCTCTCCTTCGTCAACTGGATGATGTCTTGTGTAGCCTGCAATTGTTTCAATTCCCTCCTGTATGGACTAGTGGTTAAGTTTGTTGCTTTGTCCCTTTTTCGAATGCTCGCAACCTTCCTTCCTGTCGATTTGGGAATCGGCAAAATAGCTGACGGCGGAATAGGATTTCGTGATTGATCGCTCTCATTGCCGATGTCAAATTGACTTTTGTCCACCGCTGGCGATCCATAAGGCGTTTATAATTCCGGACCATTATCGCACTTGAACACTTCACACGAAAAATTAATAATGACAGCTTGTTGTTTTTCCTTATAGGTTATGTTCTTAAGCTGCTGCTGTGCCATTTTAATATATGACTAGCGATTTGAATTGGTTCACTGTTGTAGACCCCTTGGTCGATCCTTGAGCCGCCCTATTTTACTTTTTTTGCTTTTTTTTTTTTTTTTTTTTTTTTTTTAATTTTTGTTTTTTTTTTGTGTTTTTTTTTTGGGGTTTTTTGGCTGGCGTTTTTTGCAATTTTTTTTCTTTTTTTTCTTTTACCCCGTCATGGTGTGCTCATTCCACCCCGCCTAAGACGCATAGTTAAAATTAATTATTTCTGAAGTATAAAATGAAGTATAATACTGTTATTTACTTCAAATGTTTAAGAACATATAAATATTGTTTGCTAGTATTTAGATTTCCTAAATTCAATAGTACAAATTATAGACACTGTATATAGACCGGACAACGCAAAATCATGTCATGAAAAATGTCATAAATTTGAGCAATTGATCTGGCACCACTTGTATTTGTACAAACTTGGAGGAAAAGGAAAGGAAAAAAAAAGATTCGGTGTTGTGTGGGTGGGTGGTGTGTTTTGATGTATGTATGTATGTAAGGTTGCCACCATCCCTTCTAAGACCTTGTCATGTATGCAGCTCCACTTAATAGCAAGATCAAATTGAGTTACCGGTTTGCATTCACAGTAACGCTGTATGAAGGGCCAAAAACGGTGGGGCGGACCCGTAAGCAGAGACACTTACGCGAAACCCGCGGGAACATAAGAATCTCCTTCCAACGATACGATCCAACAACTCGAATAACCCAATTCGCAATACTCATTAAGCTTTCTACGGGATGGCTTGTTAAGAAGGGCGCGTCACTTTCACTGAAACTGTTGGAGTAGAATTCACAGCACCACAATCGAATCGGTAGGATAAAGAAAATGATACTGTTTGTTCCCTCCTAGACGCCGGTTGTCATACCACTCCATTGTCCAATTCCAGCTTGAGTGAAACCCTGATGCTCCCTCCCGTCCCAATATATATTTAATGTCATATAGTAATGTATAAAATATAGTGAATTAATATTATAAGTACAATAAATATAGCGAATGAATATTATAATGACAAATAATATAGTGAATGAATATAAGAATGAAAATAACAATTCCATTTGTGGACCTGAAAGTTTAGACAATGTAGCTGCGAGAAAAAAATTGATTTAAAATTATCTCATCAAACTTGGAATATCCATGGATAATCTGAAACTATATAGCAATAGAATAGTAAACCTAAAATTTCGATGTGCTGTTCCATTTCCTTGCAATAATTTATGTAGTGAGTCTCATCGGAAATAGCGATTTTAATGAAATGAATTTAAATGCAATTATGTCACATCATTTAATATCACAACATAAAATAATAAACTGACGTTAAAATATAAAATAATAATACCAGCAAGCCAGTAAACTATAGAAGAATACATATATCTGTAACTAATCTGACCATCCACTCATCGAAAGACTGTTGCAGTTTCTATTGAAATAAGATTTACTAAGATTAGAATTTGTTTTCACAATAATAGTCAGAGAACATAACAAGCGTAGGTACAAGATATATATGACATCTACTGGTATGTTACAGAAAATAAAAATTAGATATGTATTAATATCATAATAGTATTAGAAAAACTGAAGACAGCTAATAATAAGGCGAATCTAAAAACTGAATCTTAATAAAACTAAAATAAAAAATTAGGAAATTGAATTTTTCTATAGCTCTTGTACACCCATAAATGATTCCTCATGTCTGTGAAATAGGAAATGAATGATTGTAAACTGTTAGGTTTTGTATTAATATATATATTTCTGATGAAGAAGGAAAGTGCTGTTTTAAGTAGAATTTTCGAATATGATCCTTTCTAAAAAAAAAAAACATTAAAAACCTTCCTCTCTTTTCAAATACATAACGTAGGTTTTGGAGCTATAACTGACAAGGATGCATAAATGCGAAGCTGAAAATGACTTATAAAAAAGCATACAAAATGTAGTGAATGGATGTTATAATATAAAACGATAATAATTTCATTTGTATTTACGTGTCTGCAGATTGTGGTCCTGCTGCAATTGTATACGGACCCGCACATCCACCAGGAACCTGAAAGCCTAGACAATGTATCATGGCCACCAGAAAAAAAATTGATTCTAAATTATTTTACAAAACTTGGGACATCCATGGATGATCTGAAATTGTATAGCATATAAAGAATAATGAACCTAAAATTTCGATGTGCTGCTCTGCTAATAAATGTGATATAACCACAATGGAACTGACTCTTAGCTTCGGGTCTTGATCCCTACTGAGCCCTTGCGGCACGTCAAGCCGGCCAGTTCAGCGCAAGGGGTGTTGATTCCGTTTGAAGATATTCATTAAAAAGCATAGTGAAAAGTGCCGTGTATAAAATGAATTGTTTGGAGCGACATTGTGGCAATAACTCGCGAAGTGAAGTGAATTCTGTGGGTTTCTCCCGGTTTCCAAAGAAAGATAATATAAGGCAGAAATGGCTTGCATTCTGCGGCCTTTCGGCAGATTTTCAGATTCTAGGAAGCCATAGGCTGTGCAGTGTAATTACAAAATACTATTAGGTGTATTCTTAGAAAATGTCTTTTTTTTTTGCAAATTTGATGCTTTATTGTGAAAAAATGGTTATACATTTATTGTTCAAAGTATTGGCCATCGCTAGCTATAACTTTTTCCCATCTTTGTGGTAGTTGACGGATACCCTCTCGGAAAAATGATGCTGGTTTGGCGGCTATCCACGAATCGATCCATTTTTTGACTTCGTCATAATTACGGAAGTGCTGGTCAGCCAGGCCATGTTGCATCGATCGGAAGAGATGGTAATCGGATGGCGCAATGTCCGGACTATATGGCGGGTGGGGTAGGACATCCCACTTGAGCGTTTCCAAGTATGTTTTCACCGGCTGTGCAACATGTGGCCGAGCATTGTCATGTTGCAAAATGACTTTGTTGTGTTTTTTAGCGTATTGCGGCCGATTTTCACGCAATGCACGGCTCAAACGCATCAGTTGTCGCCGGTAGACTTCGCCCGTGATGGTTTCTTTTGGTTGCAACAGCTCATAGTAGACCACACCCAGCTGGTCCCACCAAATACACAGCATGATTTTCTGGCCATGAATATTGGGATTGGCCGTCGATGTTGTGGCATGACCGGGGTATCCATACGTTGCCTTACGTTTTGGATTGTCGTAATGGATCCACTTTTCGTCACCAGTCACAATTCGATCCAAAAAACCCTTCCGTATGTGCCGTTTAAGCAGCTCTTCGCATGTGAAAAAACGGCGCTCAACGTCTCTCGGCCGCAATTCGTATGGCCGGGGCGTTCCTTGTCTTCAGTGACAAAATCACCACTTTTAAAGCGTGCAAACCAACGTTGACACATTCGAACGTCGATTTTGTAGTCCGGGTATGTTTCGGAGAGCAATTCACATGCTTGAGATGCATTTTTCTTCGAATTAAACAGGAAAATTAAAACTTCCCGCAAATGCTGCTTTGATGGCTCGAATTTCGACATTTTTCGGCTTCACAAAAACTTGTTTACTTTCACTAATGATGCGTAACTTACACTGAAATAACTAGAGAATAGAATGAAGTTTCGGATGTGATAGCTGTCAATGTCAAAATTCATGTCAGAACAATAGATATGAAGTTGTCTGCAAATACGACATTTTCTAGGAATACCCCTAATATAATTTGTTTTCTCCATTACTAATTATAACAAATATATCCAGTTACATTTTCTTGCTAGTGATCTCTACTTCGATATGAACGGAAAGACACGAAAAGTCTAGGATGCCGTTCCGTTTTATGACAATGTCACGCATTTGAGTACCAGGAAGAGAAAGAGAAGTAGCTTCGAAGATTTTAATTGGCTGGAATCTGGTCATCTGTGTGGGGGTGGAGAAAACATAGATTCTGTTGTTTGAATTTTGTTTGATTGATGTTCTTCACTAGTTTTGATCAGACTTTTCATGCGCTATGGTTAGAACTCGTCGCATTTGTAAGTCGGGTCCTGATGCAGTTCATCGTAGATTGCGTTCAAGTATCATCCGGGCCAGCAGGCTGCAAGAGGTTTTCCGGTATAAACTTCAAGTCTTTCCACTGGCCATTTTCTGGTACTCGTAATAACCTCAAATAATGTAGCCATAGCCTCAACAACAGCTAAAATGGTTTGTACTACAATTTCGAGACTTAATGTATCATTTGTAAAAACGATAATTGATAGTGCTGTGAAATACACGTTGAAATGGTGGTCCTATGCTCGGCATTGTGTAGAGAAAGAATTTTGCTAATTTTTAGTAATCCAAACGGCAATAAATAATACACCGAAAATACTTACATTTACTGAATATGGAAGTAGAAAATCCCTTATTTGTTCATAATTGGCTTTTGTCAAAACAATACTTGATCACAATACTTGCTCCTTTAAAGTGAATCAAAAGTTGACAGTCCGTTTGGCTGCATTTTTTGACAGGTCGTTTGGCTGCATAAGACAATTGTTGTCCGGTCTGTATACAGTGTCTATAGTACAAATTGGTAAAAGCTTATTTAACATAGGTGAAATATTATAATATTTCATGGTTGCACATACAGTGGGAACAAAATGAAGTTTTCAAGTTCTTTGTATATGGCTTATATTTTCCAATTTTCAAAATTGCTTAGTTGAATACTTTATTAGTACACTATGTAATTATTTTTCCCATTAAATGTTCAATCTCAGAGAAAAAGGGGGTGCTCAAACCACCCCGTATGCTTATTATGCCCCTTTCCCCCCAACATAAGACAAACAACATGCTAGGGTTTATTAAAAGATTTAGCTTTCACTTCAAAGATCCATGCACAATCAAAACGTTGTACATAGGATATGTGAGGCCCCTTCGTGAATATTGTAGTTAAGTGTGGGCTCCATATCAAGATACTCCTGCAAACCGTATTGAATCAGTTCAAAAACAGTTTTATTGTTTGCTCTACGTAAGTTAGGTTGGATGACTTTACCGCTACCATCCTATGAGTCACGATGCATGTTGATAAATATAGATGAGCTCAAAAAGCGAAGAGAGTTTGCAATGATAGCTTTTATAAACGACGTTATTGCACATAGAGTGAATACTACTGATATATTAGAAAACCTAAATTTTTATACTCACACTCGTATTCTTAGAAATAGACATTTGTTTTATATTAACAATCAAAGAACTAATTATGCCACGAATGGGCCACTAAACAGAATGATGTCCTGTTATAACAAATATTGCGAAACAATTGATGTAATTGATGTAACAATGAACAAAAACACGCTAAAAAAAATTTCTCTACAAGTTTAACCAGGTAACCTGGTATGGATAAATAGACATAAAGTATATCATGTAACAGAATTGTTCTACTTTGATTGACGACAAATAAATAAATAAATAGATCGGCAGTATGTTAACTTACAATAAGGTCTCTATCCGCAATAATCCGGACACCACAAAACATGAATAAAACATAAATTTCGCATTATATTTCCGTCGTAGTTGTTTATTTCAGATTCATGGGATGTGTTTTAACAATTCGAGAAGACAAAACATAGTTATTCGGTATTTGCATAAAATTTTCGAACTTTGCGCTTAACTCCGTCCATTAGGACTCTTTAGAAATCGTAGAAGCCGTCTTTGTCCAAATTTGCTGGAAGTGTTTGCCCAACAAACATCGGTGTTGAATTAGAGCTTGTTCAAACAAATTTGGAGAAGCTATTCAGCTATTCTAGAAGAAACATCTGAATAGGTTCTCCAAATTTGCTTGAACAAGCTCTAATTCAACACCGATGTTTGTTGGGTGATGTCTTTGATTCCTGGCTTCTTTCCAGAAAGCTTCCGCTTCATCAGAGCCCAATATCTCTCGATTGGTCGTAGCTCTGGGCAATTTGGCGGGTTTGAGGTTTTTGGTACAATGTTCACTTAATTTGCTTGGTACCACTCCATCACAGTTTTAGCATAGTGGCATGATGCCAAATCGGGCCAGAACAAAGATTTCTAGGGGTTTTTTTTTTAGGGGGGAATATCTAATAATGAGATTTTCTCTCGCTGGCCCTCTTTTTTTATAAAATAATCTTTTTTTTTTTTTTTTTTTTTTTTTTTGTGGGGTGTGGTGGGCAGCCTTGTGTTTTTTGGTTCTGTATTAAAGAATCCTTCGAATGTTTTTTAAGGGGGGGGTAGAGAAAGAGAGAGAGAGCGCGGGGAGAAAATTTCTATTGTATATATATCCTAAAAAATAAAAGATTTTTCTTTGTGACTTTTGATGAAGGGTGGCAATCGCTTCTGAAGACACTCTTTCTGATAGATCTCCTTGATGATTGTGCCTGTAGTGACGAAAGATTTACTCTTTTTGCCACACGTGCAAATTGCTTGCCACACAAGGTATTTTTTGGGAAATTTCGATGCCTTCTTCGTTCTGAAATGCTCAGCTGTAGCATTTCTGGCCATAGCAGAATAAAAAGCCAGCCCTGGAAGCTGCTTGAAATCCTCCAGGACATAAGTTTCATCGTCCATAACAAGGCATGAAAACTTCGTCAAATATTCGCAGTACAAACGTCGAGCCCGTGATTTTGCTGCCAAGTTCTGTTTGTCGTTGCGATTTGCAACTGTTTTTACTTTATACGACTTAAGTTCCAAACGTTGTTTTGATTTTTGGACAAAACCAGGTGACATCCCTATTTTACGAGCCACCGTTCGAATGGAGAGATTTGGGTTTTTCGTTAATATCCTTTTCACCTTCCGGTCCATGACAGGATCAGCGCGTCCAATGTTTTTGTCACTTCTCGGTTTCCTCTCCACCGCCAAACGTTCCGAAAATGATTTGAGCACATCGTGAACAGTGGATTTAGGCAAATCCAATGTTTTTGCAAGGTCCCGAATTGACAAGTCAGGATTTTCCGTACGCCCGTACAAAATTCGCTCGCGCACTTGTATTTCTTTCGTCGCCATCTTGAATACTAAACATGAAATGTAAACATCAATCATAGTCTTTTTCATCATAGACTCTCAGCTATACCACAGTGAAATTTTTCATCCCTACGTGCAATATTTCAAAAGTTACAATGATTTGAAGGTGTCCGGATTAATGTGGATACAGACCTTATGTGAAAATTTCCAAAATGCTTTGGGTGTCCATAATGCCCCTAGTCCTCCTACTGAACTTTTCTCTGATGCGTAACGCATTATACACTGGGCACTATTACCAACAATCAATATGCTACTAGCGATTTGAAATTGGTTCACTGTTGTAGAACCCCTTGGTCCGAAGTACACCTTGAAGCCAGCACCTAACTATACATATTTGCGCCTTTGTTTTGATTTGCTGTGTTATTTTGACAGAATATTTGAGAGTGTGTTCGTGTGAGTTCATTATTAGGGGCGTATTATTAAGCTTGAGACCGAGCTTGGGACCGATGTGCTAGTACTGACTGAGCCAAGAAAGAAATCGTATTTGTTCGGGACCTACTGGTCTTAGAGTTAGTCTATGCTATTATGGTCCTCACCTCACCCGGGTTTCCACTTGATGCGCATTTTTTCACCGTGATTCGTTTTCACTGTGAAGTGACTCGGCTAAAGTTATCGAAATGAAACAAAAATTTTGCAGTAGTTCAGTGTACGTATTTATTTGAGTTTATTTACGCTGGTTAAATTTTAGGATGAGTTTAAATAAAATAGACATTAGCGGCTGACGCCCTCCATAAGAGCCTGTACAGTCGTCTCCGGTACGTTTTTTTCCCACTTCCTCATCATTTCCTGTTCGACATTCGCCTCTCCTTTGGTCATCCGTTTTTGCCTGCGTCGGAATTAATGTTTGTTATGTGCCCCTCGAAAATATCACAACATCAAAAGAAACCTACAATCATGGGGGAGGTTGCTCATCAAAACTTCCGGTCCGCCTCTAGCATATCGGTGGGTCTCCACCGATTGCCTGTCGATCTTCCAATTCTGGAAGACGTCTGCATTGAGTTATCTCAAATTATAATAATCCGTCCACTATATCACAACACATTGCGATTGGTTGAACGGATTGGAGATAATGAAATCATTGGGTATAGCACCAAGTCTCCCCCGGTTGGTGCGAAAAAGATGAGCTTAGGAATTTGCAGATGTGAGTTCCAGTATTAGGATTGTTTGTAGAATGTAGTTGTACATATTCAAAGTTTACGGAAAAATAGTGCTTCGAGCATCTGATGTGAACGGTTGCGTTGATTCTTTCTTATTCACTATGTTGTTATAGGGCATAGCGCGTTATCTATAGTTTTCGGTTATCTTTTTTCGGCGGCGCGAGTGATCGAGTCAGTACAGAAAAAGATTAACAAAACTGCTACTAGGCTAGATATGACGGTAAATAATTAAAACATCCATACTATTAGTTCACCATATTTGCCGTATCACCATGGTGTCGATGCTTTGTTACGAACTGCTTTGTTATCGGTTATAGCGTATTATTTTTATTTGTATTTGTCTTTGATTCATCGGACTTTGTGGTCTACATGAAATACTTAAATCTAATAAACGTTAAAAACGGTTCAGCAAGCGGTGACGAAATTTTGAGGCGGACATGTTGAAATCAAATTCGTCGGATTCTACGTTGAACCGACGGATCATGGCGACAATGGAACTATTAGCAGCTTCGGTTTTTTTTTGGTCGGGGGGGGAGGGGGATCTGGGCAGAAAAACAAAGAGCTCCCGGGGGGATGGGGGGGTTCGCGGGGGGGGGGATTATAATTAGTTGTGATCTTTTTTTTTGGATTGGAACAGGTGAACCACTATCCCATTGTGGGATTGGCTGCAATAGCTTCCTTACTTTTTTATGAATCATCCAAATTGGTGGTAAAGGGTTAATTAAATTACATTTTTTGTGTGTTTTTTTTTTTTTTTAAAACAATAATTCTATAACTTTTTGTTTTTTTTAGAGAAATTGCTAAGCTTTTCAAACATCCGGGGGACTACAAGTTTTTCATTTATTTGTTTTTTTTTTTTTTTTTTTGTTTTCAGGCAATTTATTTTTTCTTTCTTCGGGGTTGGGAACGCAATATCTAATTTTTTTTTTTTTTTTTTTTTGTTTTGTTGTGGTGTTCTTTTCTTGTCAATGTCACTTTCTCTTTTATTTTTCCCTATCAATCCTTTCCTATCCCTAACCAATGCATGGAAGCTAATGGGACAACGGGGCCCGTTAGTGAAAGTGGCGGCATGCTATACACCGAAAGAATATTAAATATTATTTTCATTAAGATAAATTATTAATGTCTATGTCTGATCGACAAATACTTAGCATTAGAGGCAATATTCAATTTATAAATTTAAGAAAGATGATGTATCACCTATACACATACCATGTATTTGACTTTGTTATAAAAAGTATAAGGCTTGCTTTATGACTCAAAGGTATAATGTTTGACTTATACTTTTGATGAGAATTGATGTTTAGTATTATTTCCATCCAGTATGGCGTTCGGGATCGGTTCGTCCGTCGTCCGTCAAGTGAAGTTCATTTTTCTGAAGATGTATTCAAGGTATAATAGAATTTACATCATAAACTTTTAGTTTAAAAACGATGTTTGTCCTTTATTTAATTACAGCAGAAAACGCGATTTGCTATAAGGCATGATGGAGGTGATGCTTCTGCCACCAACCTTTACGGGTACTGGTATTGCTGTCTTAGTAAATCCGAAAGCCTCCCCCCAACTAACCAAGCATAAAATGTTCAGTGAAGAAATGTGTTGATATTAATATATATTGTATAAATTTACTCTATTCCTTGTTTTCATTTGGAAAAAAAATTGGTTCGGTGAAAAAAAAACACAAAATGCTGTCATAACAAGTCATACTTAAAATTTATAAATCTACTGCTTTCTTTCTAATAAAACCATTATGTTGATTGATGAAAAGTATATTGCAATGGATATGAAATGTATTAGTCTATGTTATGAAGTTGCATATGGTTAATGAATGTCATGTGAATGATACTTGAATATTATGCAAGTATATCAATGGCAAAAATCTATATGGTTTGATTAATACAATGAATATAGATTTTTCTTTTCGTGTACAATCATCGAACAACTTGACATTCAACAGCACACGACAGGATAACATGTTATAACTACTGATAAGATTAAGCGTTAGACTTACCCCCGGCAAAAATTTATGATAGAAAAAAAAAATTTAAAAAAAAAAAATTATATATTATTAAAAAAAGTAAAAATTATTATTTTTTTTTTTTTTTTGTTGGTTTGTAAATGTTAAATTTTTTTTTTTTTTTTAAAGTGAGTTTTGTGTGGGTTGAGGGGTTTTTTTTTTTTTTTTTTATTAAAGAGTCAACGTGATTGAAAATGAAGCCTATTTGAAGTTGAATAATCGATGTATTTATCTAAATAAAAATAAACCAATCATGTTTTACAAAATCAACGAAATAATGCACGAACTGTTTTTCTACATCCATGCTCAAAACACTCTGAGAAAAATTTCATCGTTGTACCGACAATTAAATCATGGTCAGAATGACTATCGCATATAATGGTTACAATAACCATGAAAATGGTCGAATTCACCACGTTCATGGCATTTTTTACTATGATCATGGTAACAAGGTCTATTCCAACATTATGGCAAATGTTGGATCAACTATTTTTAATGGTCGTTTTGACCATGATCATAGTCGGTTCAAAATCACTATACTGCAATAGTCATCCTAACCCCCAATAATGGTAAAATTGACTATCAAATTCCTCTCTGTGCACCCTCTTTTTCATTTGTATAGTCGTTTTTTTTTCCAAGGAAAAGTCACTCAATTTTCGTAATAATTGTATATACATTTTTGAGCTCATCCACTTATTACAAACATTAAGCAAAATCTCCGTTGATGCGCAGTTAATTTCTAAATACTAATTCTAGACAAAATCGTGAGTTTGCGAGAGAGAGAGAGATTAAAGATAGGGAAAAATACATGAAGCAGCAATTCGCCTAAACAGAACGAAAGATGGGATCTGTAATAATTTGAACGTTTCCTTTATTATTAGAGCCCTCTGATAGTGTGCATATGAATAGAGCATGCTTTTCTTCGGTGTAATCCGTCGTCAATCGGTAGGCATTCCATATTACTATTATCCAAATAAAGTATAATAATTATATTTATTTGGATAATAGTAATTTGGATAATTATACTTTATTTTGATAATAGTAATATGGAATGCATACCGATTGACGACGGATTACACAGTAAGAAAAGCATGCTATATTCATGTGCACATTATCAGAGCGCTCTACGAGTAAAAAAATCGTTCATATTTGTATTTTTCCCTATCTTTAACCTCTCTCTCTCTCTCGCAAACTCACCTTGCTATTTAAAATTTATATATCGTGATAGTTAGCGAATCGAACTTCGTCAGATTGCACAGCAAGTAAGCATACAGACTGATGTAATGAAACATTGAATATCCAGTACAGATTCTGAGTTGTATAAATTCTTAATTTTGAGGTAATGACTGCTGTCGAGAGTGCTTCTCTTATGATCAGAATGCTGCTAAAAGGTCCTTAAAAACTTGGTTATTATTTTGATTTCATCATCATTTGATTATAACTGTAATGACCCAATCAAGCTCCCGAGCAAACGGAAAGCTTTAAACGTACCAAATTTCCGAAACAAATCCACACCACGCTCTCATTCTCCAGACGCAAACCTTCAACTGAAAACCCTGTTGCAAAAATCTCACCATCTCACTGACGCAAACTCGCCTAAATCTCTCAATGCATCGGTCAGCTTTCGACCAATCTGACGTTATCACACACACCACCGCGCGATTCGAACGGCCCTTCGGTGGCTCAGATTGAAGTGTATTGTTCTTGCGAGGGCAAGTCCATCGAATTTTTCTCCGCGATTTTTCGGAAATAGTGCAATTTCGAGCCGCTAGATACCACCGCGAGTGGGTTTAACCGCTTCCGGAAGTGATCCGTGATCGGTACGCGTTCGAGTGCGGTGACAGTGTTTGGTTCGGGAGGAAATTTCTGTGAAAAACAGTGAAAAGTTTACCCATCAAGGAGTTTTCCACCTCTTTTTTCTCGCTTCAAGAAGAGCGTCGGAGTGTGCGTGTGACGTTGGACGCCCATGTCTCAACGGTACAGTGTGTACGTGATTGGCTTCAAAGTCGTCTAATTATGAGATTTGTTTACAATCTATGCGGGTGTGTGGGTGACGGTACGGTGTTTGTGGCTTGACAGCCGATCGTGGGTTTTCTAACGAACGGGTTTCCCGAACCCGAAGCAGCTGAAAACAAACGTCCGACGGAGGATTCGTTTGCCTTTCGGGTCGAACTTCGTGCGCGTTCGTGTCCTCGTGCTTCCTTCGGTGGGAGTTCGTGTTTTTTCATCGTCGTGTGAGAATCAAATCGTCCGTGCGAAAGTCTATAAACAGAAGACTAGTGAATTAAACGAATTTGTGTTTACGCGTGTGTGTTTCTAGCTCGCGTCTTTCGCGTGATTGTATTGTTGTGTTTTTTTTTCTCCCCATCGGTGGTGACGGTTCTGCTGTGGTTGATTTTTTTTTTCGCTTTCTCTTGTGTACGATATTTTCATCACGCGCGAGTTCCTCTGCCGGAGGAAAGAAGTTAGGGAAAAAGTGCTCACAGAAGCTGAAAATACATCTCAATCACCGTCAAGAAGTGCGAAAGCCACCGAAGTGTGAGCGCGGGCAGCAATAAATAAAAACGTACTCGGAAAAGCGACGTTTTTCCGATCAGTGGCTGCACTTTCCGTCGATTGTATCTCTCGCAGCTAAGAACAAGTCAAGGACGGCCAAGCATCGTTGATCCAGTTGAATTCTCGCTTACTGGAACCATGGATTTCTACAAGTCAGCACTTTTAGTCTAGGTACGACCACACAATCAGTAACGTTGTCAACTGCATGTCCCTTTAGCACTTAATCTCATTGTTCAAGAAAGGAAAAAGAAACTCAATCTCGCCCTACTGTGGGAGAAGTAATGCGCGAGACGAAAACTAAAAATCGATAAAACTCGAGGGCATTCCACCGGAATCACACTACAAAAGAGTCCAGATATGCGCCCGAGCAATGTCACGTAGTTCGGAAATGGTGGTGCTCCCTGCTGGGACGCGCGGAATGATTAAGAGCGAACATTCCTTTCATTACTTACATATACACGATTGCTTCGCACAGGTTTGCCGGAGGAAAATGCTGTTCGTCTTTTAGATGTCTACGGCTGGGCTGCCTGTCAGCACATATTCGATAGAGTAGAAAGACACATCATGGAACGAACCGAATGAGTCAGCAGTAACTTTATGGGATCTCGTTGGAAGCTGTGACTTTTGTTGTTGTGCTCCTTCGTTGGTTGGTTGGTTGGTTGGTCGGTTTGGAGATGCATCGGATATTATCTTCCAACTGAGAAACCAGGAGGCAACTGATTAACGATAAGGTCATCCGATGATGGAGTCAGTGGAGAGCTGTCCCCTTCATTGTATTGTGGATAATCAAATTGAATGCCATCCGTTGTGCTGGAGCTCTGCACAGCTGATGGATGCGAGGAATATGATTCACTCGGAATACAAAGTTGTAGTTGCTCGATTGTGTAAGAGTTGGTTCGAGCGAGAGAGTTTGATTTGATTATTTGTAATGTTAAATTCATAGTGCATTATTTCATCAAATAATAGACTGAACAACAACAAAATCTACACAGAAACAAATTAGGAGAACTGTATACAGGACACGAATGTTTGGTTGCATACCATATGCATAAATTCTTAACATCACGGTGGATTTCACTATCTAATCTAACCATCTACTAATCTTTGAAAATAATTTGATGGTCTTAAAAATGGTCCTTCACACCAAATAAACTTAACTGATTACAGCAATAGTTTTTGCTGAAAACAAATCAAGCTGAACAATGCATTAGGTCCTAAGTAACATTGAGAGATTCTCATCGTCGACTCTCTCTTTCGTCAATAGCTTGTCTATTAAACGATTTGCTGATGTTTTTGACGTATTGGATCGTTTATTACACCTTATATTACCATACTGTGTGTTCAAAATACTTGAACATGTTTTTACATAGCCGTAGGAACGCAAAGAGAAAGTCGACCAAGAGAGCCTCGCAATGTTACTTAGGACCTAATGCATTGTTCAGCTTGAAATCAGCAAAACACTTGCTGCATATTTTAAAACAAATAACAGAAAATCAGCATCGATATTTACTGAACATCCTTCAGCACTCACATTTATACTGTTAACCAGCATTCTTTTTGAAATTTTGTGGAATCCAGTATTGTATACCGAAAATTAGCAAATATTTTTTTTACTGATTGTAAAGCAGTGACTAATATTTACTGAAGACCAGTAAACTATTTTGTTGGTCAACTTTAAACGTTACAACCGTTTTATTAGGCATCTGCATGCCTAGATTTTTAATGTACGCATGAGTTTTGGTGATTATGTTAATTTTGAATTAATTATGTATGCGGAACTTGAACTTGCAGTTGTGGACGCTTTGCGAATCAAGGAAAATCTTGATTCGGAGAAACTGTTTCGTAAGTATACATAATTATTTTGGTTTGCTGTCAAAATGGCTAAACTAAAATAAATAAAAAGCTTACTTTAATAAATGATAATAAACCGAAAAAGTGTTTTTTTATAAACAAATAAAAAATAAAACAAACATTTGCAAAACTGTAAATTGCCGAAAATACAGCAACATTATTTGTTTTGATCTACTGCTGGTTTATCACTTTTTTGAAAATCAGTTTTGCTGGTTGATCAGCGATTTTAGTTTTACTGTACACATTGCTGAAATTACAGCACAAAAAAATTCAGCAAAACTTAGCTGTTTTCCTGCAATAAAAATTTGGTGTGTTGGTTTTGATTCTTATGATATGAATTTTATTTAGCTCAGATGCATCTCAGCTGAACCTCTGTCGTTTGATTACAGAAATTTGCTTTGTGAACTTGATGAAACCGATGAAACTTGCTTGCAATCCAAAAAACAGAAATCAATGACTCGTGACTGACAGTACTCTGAAAAAAATAGAATGAATTTTAACAAAGGTGTAAAATTGAACGAGCAAGAATAAGCAGACGTAAACAACAAAACCTTTCCTTTGTAACCTTTCATACAGCAGACCTGATTTACGCGGTATTTACCATTTCACATGGCATGGCTTAAATTTACATGAAATTTCCCATGAAGTGATGCCATATTTAGCATTCTCAGTATGTGCTATGTATGTATTTATAACTCAGAAAACTGTGGGTTTGAACCGACACAAACGGATGTACTTTGTTTGGATGCAATTGCTACAAGGTTAACCACAGAACTTCTGTGGCGAAGATTTTGTTTCGTATTAACGTAACCTTCAGTCTGAGGCTGGTGCGTCGTGCCGCTCTGTGGCAAAGTTGGAAAGGTTTCGAGTTTATGGAATACTTTTAAGCTGCATCCAATCCTTCTTGATTGATCGTCAGTCGCAAGTAGTCATAATCAAATACACCTCAGCATCACTTCTAATCACGTTAGGTATTTCTTGAATCGCTCATCTTGTTTCTGTATTTCAACTATGTCAAACGTCTGGATTAAACTGGATAATCCTACTCTCGCGGACGGCTTCAACCTTTATTCCAAAATTTGCCCCAACGCTGACGTCCAATTTCTGTAACAAAGGTTGAACGCTTTCCTCGATTGGTGCCCAAGCAATTGCATGAACGAAAATCCAGAAAAATGCTCGTTTATTACAATTATAGAACCCGGGGTAATCATAGGAAGCATAGAAACATTCATCAAACACTAGTAATCATTCTTCAAGCTATCGTCAAATGCGGACCTATTTAAGTTTCACTGTGTGTTATTCATTAATTTCAAGAGGTTATGAGCCCATACAAGCGCAAATATGACGAATCGTGGAAATCCAACAATTGACAGCCTTATTGGCAGAAAGAACTGAAATATCTGAAGATTTGTTGTCCAGATATATCTAAGTAGAAGATTTATGAAAAGCGGTCGAGTCCAAGAAGAAGCGATGGAACTTTGGAAGCCGTGTTGATCCGGCGCAGGACAAAAAGGCTACCGGAAAAATCTCCTGTTCTTGGTTACAGAGAATTACTACCACGTTACAGCACAGAGAACAAACATCCAAACTGGAATTCCTTCCGTATGTATATTTCTTCAACTGCCATTTTAAAATAACAGCTCGTTTCCGTTAGTTTTGGTGAATTGTATGTTGATGGCGCCAACTGCGCGTGCCGTGACCTAGACCTAGACTGATGTTCCAACGGTTTGGTTTCAACCGTTGGCGCGCCGCGGCGTGAGAAACGCCATTGCACAACTCCATTGATCGGAGCATCAAAGGCTAGTGCGTTCAACCCATCGATAGGTCATCGACAGCGTCTATCGACGCAAGTAGGTGAATAACCCTCCCTACATCATCTGTTGAGTTGAACCTTTTTTTGATTGGAGTGTGGCGTCCGGCGAGGGCGCCACAGAGTGATTTTTCTGCCAGTTTTTAACTGAAGAGCCATGCGCTAATTATCCGAGTGCCGTGTCACTATCCGGACTCGTCGTGATCGGAATCCCGCCAAGTATGCGCGCATAAAAAGTTAGATGAAGTAGAACCGTTAATACCAGAAGCGCAGACTCGTTTGGAGCTGAGTTGCCGATTTCTCGTCACGTAAAGAAATAGGACAGAGCACATGAGCACATGAGTTAGATGGGGAGTAGAAAACGCACACATGTAGGAGAAAAGCTCGAATAAAATAAAACAAATTAATGTTATGTTGTACTTTGTGAAAATCAACCGTCTACCGTAAGGTCCTAGTTAATTAATGTTAATGCTACAAAATCTCGCTAGGTTAATTGATTGAAATGTTTGACATCATTTCGCGCTCTCCGTTTTAGAGTTTATTTCCCGTCTCTCATATGAGTGTTAATGTTAATGTGTTAAAGTGCGTTCTTCCAGTTCGAGGCGACGTCTCGTGGCAGGTGATGTGACTACCGATGAGGATTTATTCTTTTGAGTGTAGGTTTTAGGTATTGGTGAGTTCTCGTTTCGGATTCTTTGAGTGACTATCGTGTTTATGATTTTTGGAAAGTAATAGGGTTTTCCGGCTAAGTCGTTTTAGTTTACCGTCGTAAATCCTTTCCAGGAAATTTGATGGACTCGCCTTGAGAAGAGTCTTAATTGGGCAAAAGCAAGTGCTGGCCAAATTTTTCATAACTGTACTGTAACATAACTGTAGCGATAGTTCCAGACTTGTGTTTCTTACTCTAAACGAACCAATCAGTAGTTAAGTCATCGGATATACCGATAACGATAAGAAATTTTCTTAAGGAACGATTCCAAGAACTTTGATTCCCATATTGTTAGGGTTCGATTCATATAATTTGCTAGCAATTCTTGGCCTTATGGGAAACGACTCTGAACTGACCAATCCGAAACCAATATTGTTAAGGTTCAAATCATATAATTTTCTAGTCATACTTGGCCCCATGGGAACCTTTTGTACCTGAATCAAGTCACCGGATTGTCATATGGTAATCACACACATTCCTGTGTATTCATTCCACAGTTTTTGTATCATTATTGTTGGTTTTCTATTGAAACATTTATAAGTATTCCATTTTCGGAACACGGCTTCCGATATCCGATTTGTCCGGAGACAAATGATGCCCATCGGTTGTTTAGAATTTAGAGAAAGCGGTTGAGTTTCTGAATCCAAAACTGCCAAGATATTTCAAATCGGTTGGATATTTCCATAGTAATGGTCATTCTAGTTCCGTGGGTAAAAACGTTCCCTGTCGACCTTTTATGCAATAAAAAAAATCAGAACATTAGAAAAGTGCACACTTACATACATAGACTTCTCTCAGAGAAATCTAAAAATGTTAATGCGAGCCTTACAATTGTTTTCAAGTTTGTTTGAGTAAAATTTTGTTTATTGCAACATTTTTCAATTTAACACAGAAGCGATCATTTGAAAACATAATAAAAACCAGGTCTTCATATCATGATGTAAAAGTACAAAACATTTCTTGCCTTAATTTTGTCCTCATGATCTGCGATAGGTATTGGCAATTCCCTTCCTTGGTTATCCAGTCTGGATGATTGGGATCGCCTTATGACCGTTCGAATCGTCTATCGGCTTAATGGGAGCGATAATCGAGAGTATTCCGTCGGATGAAATCGATGACTTGATTTGAGATTGCAGGGCAAGCGAATAACGACGTCAAACTACCAAAACATTCAATATATTGTGAACTAATAGTTTGACTTCACAATAAACAGCTGTACCGTGAAAATGATTAACCTTGTGAGGAAACTCAAATTCCGCTATGTATAAATTTCCACGTCTCATAAATACAGTTGCCCGGACCTTTTATAAGCGCCATTGGGACTGGATGACGGAGAAATAACCAAAAACAAATAGTTTGTTTCAAACTAAATTTTTAGTTATTTTTCCCCAAACAAAATATCAGTTTGATTTAACCACCGCTTTGGTTGAATTAATTTAAAGTATTAGTTTGTTTCCCTGAGCCAACGCAACCTGTGTTTTGGTAAAAATAAACCCCTTTCAAGGTGGAAACAACAAAAATATTAATTTAGAACAACCATTTTGTTTCTCTGTTCGGGAGATAAACCACTGCGACCAGTAATTTGATCGATTGTAGTATATCCCGCATCCTTTGTTTAGTGCATGTCGAGTTACTTTATCACTATTGAGAAATGATGAAGTATTCGGTGTTTTTTACAGTTGTCTTTGTTTGTTTTGTTGGCTATGAATCCAGTTTTATTGAAAGTTTCCGCTATATAAACCCATTGTGAGTGACAGCACTCTTCAAAGTTGCGACCCTTTATCAATCAAAACCGGATTCATTGCAAACAAAACAAACAATGTCTCCGATACTGACCATCCATCAGAATCCCAGTCCTAACCACTTCAAACTATAAAACATCAAACAGAAAATGAGAATTCGCATAAATGAAGACTAATCATGTTTTCCTTATTCCAAGTTCATCCTTGGTTGGTCAATCCGAGTGTTGTCGCTTGTCACAAGACATCAAATGTAATAAGGACTAATATACATTCCTTTGACTACAAAAACAAATATGTTCCCTAGTTTGAATTAATTTGGACTAGGGCTCGGTGGTAGAACTGATACCCCGTAACGCGCCACGAAAAGGTGATCTACCAGCGTTACGGGTCTAGAACAATCATAATTTGAGTTGTATATTGGTCATATCTTTAGGCAGAAACAACCAACCTACCAGTTGCTTTCAAAACACAATCGTTGGTTGAAAACCACAAAACAGATTCTTAAAACATCTAGTTTTTTAGTTTGGATGTCAACAAACATGTTGGTTGTTTCAAACGGGACTGTTTTTTCCCCGTGTATGAACGAGATATGAGATGTCCCTAAGTTTCAACACCCAACTATGAAAACTTCATGAAATATCATGTTTTAAAATAGAAAAAGGCAACTTTGTTCCCTATTGGATACATAACGGTTAAAAATTTACACAGTAAATTGGGGAAAAAATGTTCGTGCGTGGATGTCTGTTCTCTGTGGTTACAGGTCGGGAAGTTTGGCAGATGTTGACTTATGCTATCGAGGAGATCGAGCCCACCCGGAAAGTTGGACTACTGTGTAAGCTCATTAGAACCGATGTGAAATCTTGTGCATCGATGGAAAGTAACGCTAAACGAATGATATCTACTTGCCATCAACTAAATTAGATTGGATTTAAAATTCCGGAGAGAATAGCAAAACTTTGGCTGGTCTTCCGAAGCGTTATCAGCCAATGGCAATGGCACCCAAGAACTCAGGAATGAAGATTACCGGAGATTTCGTGAAGACCATCCTGGTGCAGGAGGAGTTATCTCCAACTGTAAAACTAGACTTCGTTGCTAGGGAAAAGGAGAAAAAAATATGGACATTACGTTGTTGATTTCAGCAACAGAAGAAGCAGTCAAAGTAGCTCTTTGTATTGTTTTTGCACAATGCACGAATGTACTTTCTGAGTCAACAAATGCTTCGTGCTTTTGACAGTTGTGCGTGTGCCATTAATTACGCAGGTAGCTTCATAAAAAGTACAAATCTAGACAAAATAGTCAAAAAGTCGAAAGTAACATATGTAAACAACGACTTCTAGCGGATTTTTCCGGGATCTGCTTGCTCCCACAAACAAAATAGCACCAGAAACAGATACAGGGAGTATTACCTTCCCGTTGGTAGTGGATATAGATGTAAGCAACCTGGCATTCTAACGGGAAATTTAATGTAGAAGGAGATGTTTCGCTCATCACCATGAGGCCCCAAGAGTGGACAGTTTTTTTTTTTTTTTTTTTTGGGGCGTAGAACCACTGCGTCCACTGAGTTGAACTTTTGTGGTATACCCCTGTTTACTATTCTAATTCGCATCTTAAAGCTAGATCACCATTTGTCAAGTGACCAGCCCAAGACGCGTCTCCCAGTCAGGCAAAATTGAGTTTATAAAACCCACCACCTTTCCAGGATTTGCAGTCCAAATTTCTTTAGGTTGCATATAGCCACTGTACAGAAATTTAAGTCTGCTCTTGTACAAAGCATCACAACTGCAAAGCAGATGTTCCGAGGTTTCACGTTCCATGTTACAGAAACGACAGATATCATTCTGAACCTGGCCAATGTTTTTCAAATGATATCTACTCGGGCAATGTCCGGTTATTAGGCCAGTATAGGTACAAAGAACTCTCTTATTGAGCTCCAGAAGCTTTTTACTGATTGTAACATTCGGAATTATAAACCTTTTCGCTTGAACACACTTTGTGGTGACCAACCAATTGGTCATCACCCTTTGCACTTCCCAAGATTTTAATTCCATTTTTATGGCACAGTATGATATGCCGCAGAATGGTTCTGGGCCAATAAACTGTGCATTTGAACCTTGTTTAGCAAGCTCGTCTGCCCTTTCATTGCCTTCAATGCCACAGTGTCCCGGAACCCAGAATAAATTTACCGAGTTCTCTTGGCACACCTTTCGCAATGAAAGAATGCATTCCCAGACAAGTTTGGATGTGCATTTATAATTACTTAACGCTTTGAGTGCCGCTTGGCTGTCTGTAAAAATACAAATATTTGCATGTCTATATCGCCTCTTCAGACAAACGTTAACACATTTTATTATAGCAAAGATCTCCGCTTGGAAAACCGTTGGATAGTTTCCCATCGCCACTGAGATTTCTACACCAGGGCCGAAGATTCCTGCTCCCGTTTTTGTTCCAATTTTTGAGCCATCTGTGAAGAATTTTATGGAGCCATGGCGAACAGTGGGACCTCCGACTTCCCAATCTATACGTGACGTTTCACATATGTTGTAAGGGATGTCATGGTTTTCCACAGGTTTCATCCAGTCTCCATTCATATACATCACTGGCCCATTTTGAAAGCTTTGTGAAATGCTCAGGTGACCGACTAAGTCACCAGACAGGAAAGTTTTCAGCCGTTTAAGTCTAAGCATACTCTTTTCCGCTTCTAGTTGCACGTATTCGTGCAAAGGCAGCAGATTTAGAATTGCATTCAACGCATTTGATGGAGTGCTGCGCATCGCTCCCGTTATAGCAATGGATACTAGCCGTTGAAGTTTTGTAAGCTTTTTCTGTGCAGTAGCCTCTTTTGTTTTTGGCCACCACACAAGAGAAGCATACGTTACTTTTGGACGTATTATGGATGTATAAATCCACATTATCATTTTTGGTCTTAGACCCCATTTTCTGCCAAATGTTTTTGAGCATATCCAGAAAGCACTGGTTGCCTTACCGATCACACACTCAAGATGAGCATTCCAGTTCAGTTTGGCATCCAGTATCACTCCTAAGTATTTAACCTGTTCACTAAGATGAATCTTTAATCCTCCTAGCTGAAACGCTTTTAGACTAAACTTCCTTTTCCTAGTGAAAGGTACAATTACTACTTTTGATGGATTTATGCTAAGGCCCTCCTTGATACACCAAGACTGGGTAAATTTTAGGGCCCATTGCATTCTTTCTGAAATGATGTTGTCAAATTTTCCCCTCACTATAATGACTATATCGTCTGCAAAACCTACAACCTCGAAACCTTTTTCCTCTAAGCTTCTTAGAAGATCCTCTACAACTAAGGACCACATTAGTGGTGAGAGGACTCCTCCTTGGGGACAACCTTTTGTTGCCCGTACTGTAATAGACGTACTTCCCAGCTCTGAAGTGATTTCTCTTTTTGCTAGCATGGTATGAACCCAGTTAATTATGTTCATGTCAAAGTTCCTTTTCTTCATGGCACGAGCCATAGACGAATAGGAAGCGTTGTCGAAAGCTCCTTCAATATCTAAGAAAGAACAAAGTGCTATTTCTTTTACCGATAGAGCTTTTTCTACCTTTGAAACCACACTATGCAGTGCCGTAACTGTTGACTTACCAGACTGGTAAGCAAACTGGAACTCAGATAGTGGATGCTTGTTCATGTAATTTGAATTGATATAATCATTCAACACTTTTTCCATAGTCTTTAATAGGACTGATGAAAGACTAATGGGTCTGTATGATTTAGGATGCGCCTTGTCTCGCTTTCCTACTTTAGGTATGAAGATAACTTTTACTTGTGTCCATGAAGTTGGAATATGGTTGAGTCTTAAACTTGCCTTAAAAATCTCAATTAATGGCGAGATCAACACTGCTTCGCCGTTTTGAAGTAATGCTGGAAATATCCCGTCCATTCCTGCAGATTTGTAAGGCTGAAAAGATCTCAACGCATTTTCTACCCTGGCTTTCTTAAAGATTTTATCAGCCAAGTCATTTGCGGCGATTTTTGTTCTAACAGACATTTGAGATGCCCTTGTAGAACTTCTTCCATCTTCAAGTGATCCATCTCTGATTGGATCTACACACAAAACTGATCCAGGAAAATGTGTTTCCATAATCAACTTTAACGTTTCACTAGGAGTTTTTGTAAAAACTCCATCCTCATTTTTCAGATGCCCAAGTTCAATCGTGTGATCCTTTGCAAGAGCCCTCTGAAGTCTTGCGACTTCCGGACTATTGCTTATGTTTTCACACGTTAGAACCCAGGATCTTCGTTTGGATTTTCTTATTTCTCTATTGTACTCAGTAAGTGCACTCCTATAGGGGGTCCAATCTGAGGTTCTTTTCGCTTTATTAAACAATCTACGAGACGTTTTACGCAGACGTTCCAATTTAGAGTTCCACCATGGAACATCCCTGTTAGAGGACGATTTTTTGATAGGACAACTAGTGGTGAAAGAATTTAAGATCTTATCATTTACCTTTTGGGAAAACGATTCCAATTTCTGAACAGAATCGATCTTTCCACCTTCTGTAAATAACTCCGAATTCAAACACTGTACATATTGATCCCAGTTAGTTTTCCTAGGATTTCTAAACGTCGTAGTTGACCGATTCCCCTCACTCCATTCAAACATAATGTGTCTATGATCTGACAATGACGTTTCTTCAGAAACTTCCCAATTTGCAATTCTTTCATAAATTGCACTATTGCACAATGTTAGATCTAAGACTTCTTGTCTAATAGCATTTAAAAAGGTAGGTACGTTTCCCTTATTGCATATGTCTATATTATTTGATGAGAGATATTCCAATAAGCACTCCCCTCGACTGTTGATATCCGTACTACCCCATACGGAATGATGTGCGTTGGCGTCACAGCCAATGTTGAATGACTTTTTTTTTGCTCTCCAGTATTTGCCAAATGAATCGGCAGTTGTGTTTGTTGGAATGAAAGATATGAAGGGGAAGTGTTGAAAATTCCGCGAGGGTAGGGTAGGTTGGAAATAGAATAGATGTATTGAAAATTGAACGAAAGTAGTACTCGAACCAAGGACGTTATCATTGCCAAACATCCCACTGCGGGGATGATCATATGACTCGTGGAGGCGTGAGGTAGGAACTTGTGAGGACCAGAGGTCGGTTGCACCCTCCTTCGAAGTTGTCAACTCACCATTTGGGGCCCAGTGTACATTCGATTACGTAATATAAACAAAAAATAATTTTCAGTGTACATGGTTCACTAAATACGGGGGTAAAGTTTACCAAACCTTAGGGACTTATACAGTCCATAATAAGCATGACTTATTATGTCTCCGAATTTCTCTGCTGCATTTGTTATCCGACGTCACCAATGATTCGAGGTACACAAACTCATCTACCACCTCGAACTTCTCCCCGTCCATGATCACACTTCTGACTGTGCGATCTATCGCGTTCGGTTCATCCTTAATCTTCGACGTATTCACCTTTAACCCAACCTTTTCTGCTTCACGTTTCAGCCTGGTGTACTGCTCAGTAACCATCTGGACCGTTCTTCCGACAATGTCCACGTCGTTAACAAAACTTATAGACTTTCATTTGTCCTCTTGAACAATGGGCCATAAATGAAATAGTTTATGTTACGTCTGTTTCAATCTATACGAGTTTCAAAATCTTATTAGCATCTACGCCCTAAACAGTCGGATAGCAATAATGTCACACAAAGATTTGAGAAATGTCACTATTCATTGCGCTATTTACTGTTTACTGACTGAATGAAATAATGACATTTCGATATTTCCCGCTTGTAAGCTGGCCACTTTTTACACAAAACGAACCAAAGCAATCGTGTTAAGCATTTGTTTGATTAAAGACTCAATAAAAGCTCGCGACTAGCAGGCAATAAATTATTCATCGATTACACACAAACACACCCTATAGATTACAATCGCTCCCGATTCATCGCGTCCAACTGTCTAGCCATGTCAGTGCCTAATACATCAACTCGATTAATATTCCCAGTTTTTTTTTTTGTTCGACCCTATCTTCGCATCTACCGCGCACGGCGGCCATACAAAAATGAAAGCACACCTCATCAAAGGCACTTCATCGGTGCTTTCCTCACACCACTACGACGAGGTGGCCGAGTGGTTAAGGCGTTGGACTGCTAATCCAATGTGCTCTGCACGCGTGGGTTCGAATCCCATCCTCGTCGTACGGGCTTTTTTAGCCGATTGTCCTAATGCTATGGAAAGCTTGTCTTCCATTAAAAGATAAATATCCAGTAGTTGTGTGTCATTTACATATGAGAAAAAAGTTTCTTGAGGAACATTGAAACTTCAAACAAACAATTCTTCTTTGTTTTGGAGATACCTATTTCGATGAAAAAAAAAACCTTGTTTTCCAACATATTTCTATCATCGACCTATACCACTACTTCAAGTGGCAAACAGGCTATAATCGGCAATGGCGTACGTACGACGATGGTGGTTCCGGGATGTTTCCTTTTATTATTTCGCATTATTATTGGCATCTTCTCGTGCTCGTGGTTATGTCCTTGTATTCCGTATGAAAGGGTGGGGGTTGGCAGATAGTCAACAGCGTCATAGCAAGCAGTCAAGATCTCTCCGTTTCATATAATAATGGATAAGAGTGTATGGTACATTTACGATCTGCCTGTGTTCGAAACGTTGTTTTTATGATGCGGGGTGGATGCGTGGATAGCGATGTGTGATGCTGCTTTCCATCGTAAGCTTAAGTGCGAGTGCGTGTTTGTTTATGTTTGTTCTTTTTTCTTCCAACTTCTCATGTTATGTCTAATCAATATCGTTTTTGGTTTAGTAGAATCAAAGAAAGGAAGGCGAGCTCCACTTCCATTTCAGATTGCCACCTTGCTGGGAAAATAATTAATTTGTACTGCTTCTTTTGGAATTTTTCAAATGCTATTTTTTTTAAATGGACTTGATGACACATCAATGCAGATGTAAGCGCTTTCTATGATCATCTGATGGACTGTCGAATATTTTTGTTTTATTTATCATCTGCAATGCTCAATCACTCTTGGTTTACGAATTTGATATTGATTGGGTGTGTTTCTACAACAATAGAATAAAATATTGGCAATAGTAGTGGATAGATATATGTATGTATGTATGTATGTATATGCTGTATGTTATCCAAATGAGGATGCCATTACCATCAATGAGACCAGTGCCGAGATACTTTGACAGGATCTGTTGGACCGCACTGCATCGCGATTATGCCTTTATTTGGATGAAGTACTTCATTCATTACCGCTAAAAGAGAGGGCGAACCTCGAGTTGGTGTCAAAGTGGGGGTGTGATGGCTTACAGCAGTCTCAGTACAAGCAAAAATTTGACGAATTTGACGCTCATTTGTCCCTCTAAGATTGCGTACCTTTATTAACGATTATGAGAAAATCATTTGGCGAAACCCCGCTATTGTAGACCAATACGATTTCGTTTCCTTAAAGAAACAACCATCGCCACGACTGAGGAGATTGAACATGTTGAGAACCAAGTTAAAGATTTACAGCAAACGGAAGTGTCACCAGCGAATGGAGAATTTGTACGAATTTCACACAAATTGATTCCTACAATGGTGGACGCGATAGTCTGCAACGCTGCTTTTGGGTCAGCATCGTTTTTTGATTCGTTCGTTGGGGGGGAAACAACCAAAAAATTAAATAAATTTGGGGGAGGGAGGTATTTTATTTATTTTTTTTTTGGTTTGGTTTGTTTTCTTTTCTTGGTTGGGTTTTTTTTTTTTTTTCCTTCCTTTTTTTTTTTTTTAACTACCAAACGATGGGAGGGGGGGGAGGGAGGGAAAAAAAAAAAAACAGAAGGCACACAAAAAAAAAAAAAAAATTTTTTTTTTTTTTTTTTTTTTTTATTTATATTTATTTTATTTATTTATATCAAAATATACTTGTAGAGTAAGGACTTCTCCTTCTAAAATTCTACAATCGGATTTTATGTGACCACATCTTAAATTCTAGAACTAAATCAATTGATGAACGAATTTCCTTATAACTTATCTAATTCCTTCCTTCTAGCCAATCTATACATTCGCGATTGAACCGTTTGCGTGAATGAATAGTTTTAAATTCAGCTGGAAGCTGATTCCACAGAATAATTGCTCGCACAAAAAATGAGTTTCTATAACGAGAAGTATTAAATTGTGGCAAAACAAAGCTTCTGGTTCGCGTGCCTCTAAATGTTCTGAGTTTTTCAAACAAATAACTGGGACCATTGTGAATTATTTTAAACAGAGTAGAAATGTATCTCATTTTAAGAAAAACATGAAAAGAGCATCCAAGTAACTGACGATGAAGATGAGAAACTCGTGAAAATCGACTAATATTGAATATCCAACGGACACATCCATTAAGCGCAGTCCTCAATCTATCAAAAGCAGCTACAGAGGCATTTGATGTTAATTCCAAGCCGTAAGTGAAATGGGGAAGTAAAAGAGATTTAAATAATCTTATCTTGACTTGAACAGACAGCATGCTTGCAGTAAGTCTCAAGTGGCGTAGGCCAGCATAGATTTTTGAGCACTGCGAATTAATGTGTGCATCCCATTCTAGATTATCCTGAAAAATTACTCCCAAATTTGCTACCTTCTCGACATAATCTGAAACTTCTTGATTGAAGAGTATATTTGGCAATGATGAGGGTCTCTGACGTCTACTAATAAACATAACTTTTGTTTTGGAAGCATTTATAGGGAGTAGGTTTCGTTCTGACCACCGACAAATATTTTCAAGATCAGAGTTTATTAGCCGAGTCATCTCATCAACTGCAGAATCGAGAGAGCAAAAGTATAGCTGAACGTCATTAGCAAATATGTGTATCATACAATATTTGAGAACAGTTGGCAAATCATTTATAAATAATGAGAAAAGCAATGGCCCAAGCACTGACCCTTGTGGTACACCTGATAGAATGTTGACCGATTTTGACAGAGTTCCTTGAGTTTCAACAACTTGGGTGCGATGACTAAGGTATAACTTTATAAGGTAAACTGCTTCCCGAGAAAATATAAACTGGTTTGAAAGTTTTCTCAATAATTTGGTGTGAGATACTCTATCAAAAGCTTTAGAAAAATCGATAAGAAGCAGAAAAGCTACGCCTTTTTTGTCCACATATTCATGGACGTCATCATGGACCTTCAGCAATGCTGAAGTTGTGCTATGACCAGCTCTAAAGCCTGATTGATACGGAATAAGCAGGTTGAAGGAGTTAATAAACTCTTGCATTTGTTTTTTAGCAATCTTTTCGAAAGCTTTGGACAATGAACAGAGTATGCTAATCGGACGCAGATTGTTCAATGCATTAATTCTTGCTTTTTTGGGTATAGGAATAACTTTCGATGCTTTCCATGATCGGGGAAATTTAGAAGTCGAAAAGATCAGGTTGAAAACATAAGTAATTGGAGTAATTATATGGGGTAAAATTAATTTGATAAATTTCAAAGGAAAACAATCTAGCCCAATAGCGTTTGATGTAAAAGATTCAATTACTTGAGCGACTTCTAACTCGTTGCATGGAAGAAATCTGAAACCATTTGGATTAGCTGGAGGAATCGGTGGCAATTCAAGGTCACACGTAAAATTTTCACTGAAAAAAATGTTAATTTCATCACCAGAATTGGAGACCTGCACTTGACTATCAGTAGATTTAGCTATATTGAGCTGTTTAAGTTTCGTCCACAATTGCTTGCTAGAATAATTGGAACGTAACGCTGAGGAAATATAATCTGCTTTTGCTCTGTTTATTAAATGGTTAACACGGTTACGCAATCGTTTGTACTGCGCATGATCAATATCGCTTCTACTGCTAGTCCACTGACTGTAAGCAATATTCCTCGAAATCATAGCATTACGAATTTCTTCGCTAAAAAGGAAATTAACCGATGAGGAGGAGGAGGTGCGGACAGGGACGAATGTATCATAAAGCTCTAACAAACGAAAATTTAGGAAATCTACTGCAAGATCAGAGTCTTGCATACTATAGAGCACAGACCAGTCTATTGAATCCAGGCTGCTAAATAACTTTTAGGGGGGGGTGGGACTGGTGGTCCGTTTTCCCAAGGGGGGGGGGTAAAAAACCAATGGGGGGAAACCGGGCGGGGGTTTTTTCGGTGGGACAGGAAGACCTTCCTTAGAAGGGGGTGTCGTCCTTTTTTTGTTGGGCTGGAGAAAATAATTCCTACTCTAATTGTTATATTTGTATTCTCCGAACGTGGAGTAACGATTATGATGTAGAAGGAGATGTTTCGCTCATCGCCATGAGGCACCAAGAGTAGACAGTCATGTTTGCTAGAATGAAAGATATGAAGAGAAAGTGTTGAAAGTTCCATTAGTGTACGGTAGGTTGGAAATGGAATAGAAGTATTGAAAGTTGAGCGAAAGGGCATGGGTAAAGTAGTACTCGAACCAAGGACGTTATCATGGCCAAACATCCCAAACAAACCCAAAAAGGAGAGAGTTTCCCCTCCCATGTACGCAACAAAACAGAGGGGGAAAAAACCACCGGAAAAAACCATAACAAACGAGGAGGGGGACAGGAGGGCGCCCCCCCACGCTAATTGCCAGGTTGAGGTGGCAGATGTATCTGTGCCTCAACCTACCCCGCAGTGGGATGTTTGGCAATGATAACGTCGTTGGTTCTGTTGATATTTTTTAATTCGATAATGTACCACGTGAAACTCGCTGAGCATCACGTGATAATTGCTGAGCTGTATGTTGCACTGTATCCATGGACCAACACTCCACAAAGTTCCAATGCGTGGAGCTATTATGATTAGGTATGCGATTCTACCAATAGGAATGCTATCCGAGGAGGCAGCTTAGGCGATAAATAAATATTTTCGATCATATCGCTTGAATTTCTCAAGGAGGTTTTCCAGAAAGATGTGCAACCGGGATATTCTAAACAGGCTATTTTTTGAACTCAGATCCGTATATTACATGCATGAGACCAAAGGCAACGAAGAGAAGTATTGCATTTTCACATGATGCATTAAAGCTCCTGAAACCAGGAGTTTCAATGGATGAAGATGACAGTGAGAAAGAATCAGACACTGACACTGATTCGGAGGCTTGAAATATTCTAAGTTTTTATATCTCTTAATATCACCCTCAAAGAGTATAAAATCTCATTGAAATAAACTTACGTTAGAGCTCACAACTTTTGTTTATTTTTTGAAAGGTGGTGTTTGACGAATTGGTTTTATTAATAACGATAAACGAATTGGTTTTATCGTTAATAATTTTGCATCAGATGATACATAATATTTTTTTTTGGTTTGGTTTGATGGATTATTTATGAATGATTGATTTGCCATCCTGACAAAAATAAATAATTCCAATATATTAATTCTAAATCAACTCATGAATTGAACATTCTCAGACAAATTCGAACCTAGTCAGGGTTACTTCACAATTTTTTGTTCTGCATAAATAGCCACCTATTAAATTTCGAGCATTCCATTAACGAGTAATGAAATTCGATCTGTTATTCATTTTATGTAACATGAAGTAAAATGTTATTTACCACGGAAGAGAACGAATTTAAACTTTTAACGTGTCGTAACGCGTGACATCGAGTGCATTAAAAATAGGCCTGATGTTATTATCACACCAAAAACTATAATGTATTCAGTCTAGCGGCTAATATTCAACGCTTTACGGCCTTGATTAAAAAAAGCTACCAAACATCCTTCATTATACGTATTTTCAGAATGAAGATAATGTGTAGAAGCCTAGAAACTGAAAACCAATGCCCGACACCATTTCGAAATCCAAAATGACGACCATCGGTGCAGGAAAAGCTTTAAAACACCAGACTGAAGTTTAATTTTAGTTTATATTACGAAATCGAAGGTAGGACTAATAATTCTATTCGTTGTTTTCTGCAACGAAACTGATTTGTACTTTTTAAGAAGCTACCTTCGTAATTAATGCCACACGCGCAACTGTCAACCATAACACGCAGATGACAGTCAATGTCGGAGGACTACGTCCGAAAGGCATGTTCTGGCTTCCGGCGTCGGGTCGTGTATGTTATTAATAAAAATAGAGGACACATTGAATAAATTTGTTTAAAAGGACTTTATAAAGATAACTGCACTCGAAAATGTTGATATTATTGCTTGAATTTGTTGAAAATTGTATTTGAAAGAAATAGAACAAATTTTCGCATTATTTTCTGCCGCACCCTGTATTTTATTGCAAATTTAAAAGAAACATGTTTCTTGTGGGGGGTGACCCCGGCGTAGTGGTTAACATCCATTCTTCTCAGGCCAAAGTCACGAGTTAGCATCTCACCCCCGGACAAGTTACGAAAATACCAAGGAGGTATTTGAGTGACTATGACGGGAGATGAACCAGTCCAGGGCTGAAAATCTCGATAATCATGGAATTAAAAAAAATGTTTCTAGTGGTTGCATGAATGACTGACAGTTGTACTATATCAACTCGAAATGTAATCGAATAGAAAAAGCGCAACCAGTGTTGTCCAGCGTTCTCTTTTTAAATGTTTCTGAAATGAGATTCGAACCTGTAATTTCTGGGAAGAACTGTTACTGAACCCGTAGTTTATCTCACTAGGCCATGATGACTCGTGAAACGACACTTGAATAATGAGTATGAAGTTATAACCAGCGGGTGGATAGTCATGAAGAAAACGAATATTTTTTTGGCTCAGGAAGTACTAGCACACCGGTCCCAAGCTCGGTCCCAAGCCTAATGATTCGCCCCTAAGACCGTAACTCACACCAATACACTTTCAAATATTCTGTCAAAATAACATATAATCAAAACAAAAACAAAGATACTTGTACCAAAAGGTACTGAGCAAGAGTGCATGGTTAGGTGTAGACTGCAAGGTGTACTTCGGAACTAGGGGTTCTGCATCAGTGAACCAATTTTAAATCGCTAGTTGCACATTGATTGTAGTTATAACTCTCGACAGTGCTTTAATTTTTGTTTCGGTATAAGCAAATTATTCCCGCACATCCTAACAGCAACAGCAACATATATGAGTACGATAAGAGAGAAGCAGCGATTGGCTGGCCTTCACGAAATACATTTCGTGCATTGTACAAAAAAAAAGTGTGTTGATAGTATTAAATTTGATGACAAGCGATATGAATGTGTCATACAATATACGAGACATTTGTTGTATGTACAAAATACGAGTGAAAGCTAATTTACGAAAATACATTTTCAGTGTATACAATATAACTGTTGACAGGACGAGGACGATGTGTATAAGCCGAAAATTGATAATATTTTTGGCGACCGTCAGTTTTTCAGGAAACTATCAAATTTCAAATTGAACTCATGCGATGATGATAGCTTTACTACACCTACTCTTAATATTTAGGCGATGTTACTTAAGTTGATAGAGGTGGATTGTCGTTTTGATTGATTTGATACATTTATCACAAACTTGTTCACAAACAATGATTGCAAATTCCATGGTTGACCAAGAGCGCTACCAATCTTCACTACATCTCTATTAATAAGTGTTTGTCTGTTTGTCTGTGGTACAGGGTGCGGCAGAAAATAATGCGAAAATGTTCAAACTTGAGTATTGGGTTAATTCGTGTAGCTAGTGACTAATTCGAAAGTGTATTTGTTTATGTTTACTTTCAAGTGCTGCATCCAAACATTCTATTTTTTTTATTGTAAATTCGTCAAAATGTTCGCGAAAGAAGTGATCACCAGTTTGTTGCTCGCCCAGAAGAAGCCAAAAGAGATTGCCAAGGTGGTAGGGTGCCATTTGGCAACAGTTTACCGCATAAAAAAGTCCCTGCAGGATGGTCCTAAGCAGCGGAAGCCGGGAAGCGGACGTCCGCGCTTTGCACGCACGCCGAACGTGATCGGACCGTGCAAAAATTGCTCGCAACCCGGTGCGTTTCATAAGAAAACTTGCAAAGGTAGCCAATATTTCGGAGAATCATCAAAAAAGACCTGCATGCATCTTACAGAGCCAGAGTGAAACGCCACTTGATTACGTACCGGGTCAAGGAACTACGAGTGACTCGTTCCAAGAGATTGCTTTCCTTGTTGAAGAAGGAAAAAATGATAATCCTGTTCTCCGACGAAAAGCTTTTCAGCATCGATGCTGTGGCCAACAGCCGCACGGACCGGTTCATTTCACCGCAGAAAATGGAGAACGTTCCGGAAAAAATGAAATTCAAATTTCAAACCAAACATCCGGCTGGTGTCATGATGTTTGGCTTGGTGGCGTCCAACGGTTTGAAAATGCCGCCTGTTTTCATTCATGCTGGAGTTAAAATCAATACCGAAGTGTATATCGGTATTTTAAAGGACCAAGTGCTTCCCTGGGTGAAGGCCAATATTGAATTACAACGATCTTTCTATATAGTTAGCCACTATATTAATGAAAACTGCGTTTATAGGTTTTCTACTGATCACTTTATTGAAATTAATCGTCCAAGGTGATTTAAAGACTACCAGTCAATGTCGGAGGACTACGTCCGAAAGACATGCTCTGGCTTCCGGCGTCGGCTCGAGGATGTTATTTTTTTATTAATAACATCCTCGAGCCGACACATTATAACATCCTCGACTAGGACACATTGAATAAATTTGTTTAAAAGGACTTTATAAAGATAACTGCACTCGAAAATGATGATATTATTGCTTGAACTAGTTGAAAATGGGATTTGAAAGAAATAGAACAAATTTTCGCATTATTTTCTGCCGCACCCTGTACAAGTACATAACACCATTGGCAGATGGTTCTTCTATATACTAGCCAAATATTGAAACTGATGCCATAATTGGTCACCTGAATCATCGTAACCTGTATTTGCTTATTAAAGGGCGTTCCTTGAAAAAAATGGTCGACTCAAACTTGACGCATTTCTTTTAATCGTGCATTTATGTGGAAAATATATTTGACTCCGCTGCTAACCTCCTTGATGGGAGACGTGAAATATCCGCCCTCTGCCAGGCGTTGCCGTCCAGCGTCAGATATGTCTCATCGTTCATCAACACCGACACATCGTTTTTCGACGGGAAATCTCCTTGACCAATGTCTTAAGCTTCTGCTTCTGTATATTGGCCTGCCGCTTCGAGGCGGCGATGTCCATGAACTGCGCGTTTTTTATTTGACAATTTTTCCAGACTCCTCGATTCAAGCGTGGAAGGAGGTTTCCTTCGGTTTTGCGCTTCAGCTTCTGCTAGACTTTCCGGTCACGCAGGATCGTCTGAACTATGTTTCCTCAGAATGCTCGCTTATTTCCTTACTATATTCTAAAAGTCCGATTCAAAGTAAATTTGGACGCATATAAGTGATCATAACTCAAGAATTACACAACATACACGGTTGATAAAAACGTCAAACAAAAGGGTATTTATTCAGCTTTCATATAACAAGTTATTACATTTCACCGTTTCGAACGAACTGTCGCACTTTACTTGTAATCGATGCCATCATGATCTGCACAGTCGCTGGTGACACTGAACCGGCGAACTTATTCCACTTTAAACGCATTTGTTGTGCATTTGTCACTTCTTTACCGCCTCCTCGAAGTTGTCGCTTGACAGTTGCCCAATATTTTTCGATCGGTCTGAACTCAGGGCAATTCGGAGGATTAATCTCTTTGGCGACGAAATCAACATTGTTTGCAGCATACCATTCTAGTACCTCCTTAGAGTAGTGGCATCCGGCAAAACATAACGTTGGTCTTGTGTTGCCGAATGAAGGGTAACATCCGCTTTTTCAGACACTCTTTAATGTAAACCTTCGGCGTCATTGTGTGAGATGTGATGAAAAACTTGGTTTTAATGCCACAACTGCAGATTTCTTGCCAAATCATTAGTTTCCGAGCAAACTTTTTAGCAAAAACAAATTTATACTTGGACAAAAAGGACATCCCCACGACCAGTTGACAGGTAAAATTTTCGTCCGGGGATTTTGTTTATAGTCCATTTTGACATATGTTTCGTCATCCATTAAAATACAGCCATCAAATTTCGTCAAAACTCGTTCGTATAGTAATCGTGCTCGCTTTTTGGCCACTAAATTTTGTTTCAGGGAGCGATTCGAATGTTTACTGGCACAAAAAGACTTATATGCTTCCTATAGTGGAATTTAAAGGAATTTGCTCGCGTTTACTAGTGATTAATTTTTTGAAAAAGTGCTTCAATATTTGGTATTTTTCATTTTTGTTAAAGTGATCATATGAAGTGTTAATTTTAAATTCTCCTATTTCCCAAACTTGAAAGGATGTTACGCACGGTGGAAAAGTTGGAATCGCATTTCTTTGCCAAATCACGTATGGAGATATCTGGGTGGCCTTTCACGTACCTCAACACCTTCCTCCTCAGCTCTTTGTCCCTAGTGCCACTTTTATGATAGATGCGCTGTGCTCTATCGGCACTCAGAGTATCCTTGTAACGTTTGATTACAAGACACACCGTTAGCTTTGGGAATTTTAACACTTTTGCTGTTTTTGAGGCAGACCACGAAGGATTCTCTTGATGTTTGTGCACAATTAATTTTCTTTTCTCAAGTTTCATGATCCGTAATTTCGAGATGCGTCGATCAATCGAGAAAAACTTTTTTCCAATTTCTTTGTCAATAAAACATCAACAAATGCCTGTCAAACGTTTTTTGTTCCAACCACCAGGGGACGCGGTGGTGTATTAAACCGGGCGTCCAGATTTACTTTGAATCGAGCTTTATATTTGATATATATTGCATAATCCAAATTATAATTCATTGATTTAAAACATTTCAATTCTGGCATGAGTGGGTGCATCAGGGCATTATTAAAGTTGCAATTAGACAATGGAGTGGACAGCTGACCGGAGTCTAGGAAGGGATGTGTCTATCATTTATGATTGAAACATTCCACTCTAACAGTTGTAATGAATTCGACGCGCATTTCTCAAACAAACCATCTAGCGGAAAGCTCAGCTGAATTGCATATTTTGTTATGCGTTTTATCGGATCATATTGCTGGAAGGAGATTCTATTATTTACGCAGGTTTCGCGTAAATGTCTCTGCTTACGGGGCTGCCCTATTTTGCCCTTCATATATACAGATTAATGTTGAATTTAGAACGGTTACAAAGCATGACATTTCGGTTAAGTGGAACCGCATGCAGGGTAAGGCCTACGCTAGGGTGGTGTACATACGTTTTTTTGTTCGATTGCCATAAGAGTTTAAACAACAAGATTTATAATAGGGAATGTTCGGTAGGAAAACACTAATAATCACATATCTAGTTATTATAATAGCATTCTAAGTCAAAACTTACTTTTGAATGTTTCACTTGGATAATCTTCAAACGAAAAATCCACTTTCATCTAAACATAGAAATATATTGGGAACAATTTCCAAAACATGATAAATTTACAATACTACATTGTAGAAAAATATTTTTGAGCTTTTACTTGAAAACATATTGATATTAGATCAAGTTGTTTTCGGAATAATTGATTGCGCTTAGGAACTATCAAGATATGCTATGGCAAAATAATTTGTCACTGTTAAGTTCTTGTTTTATCCTTCACATCTACTCTTGATTACAAACGCCCGCATTCATCAGTTCCGTATTAATTAATAATTGATTGTTGCGTCAGCACGAATTGCGCTCGTTTGTTGGGCTGCTGACTTCCGACTACATAAGCGATTGCAACAATATGTTCACTATTATCAGCTTCATAAACAACCAACAGAATCGAATTCGAACATCTCAATGCCGGACCCCCACATTAAGGCCATATGGTGTGAGGTCCTCTGTTCAACCAAACGAAGTAACCCTTAACGTGACCCCGCCTTTGACTCGTGCGTGATCATTCTTCTGCCCTCTCTTTTGCCCAATTCAGCCCTCTAAATACCTGTTGCCTTCGAGCTGCCGCCGGTCGGCCCTTCTTTCAAAGACGATCAATTTTCCCTTATGCATCGTTTGTTTCTTCGTTCCTTCGGATCACAAAAGGAGATCTTTTCCCAATATTTTGAGCCGTCCTTTCTCGTTACCGAAAGCCACTCGAAGCATATGGTGTTCGGCGGCATACCTGATGTAATTATATGTAAATTGATAGCCATATTTTTGAAAATATTTCTCTTTTATTTCCACTTAATAACAGCATGCCACGATGAAAACATAAACTCAGTGTATGATTTACGATAGCAAAACAGACATTCATCATCAGCATCATCGCCATCATCGTCGCAAAAAAAAATGAAAATGAAAATAATTCCACGCTTTTTTGCGGTTTTCTGCTCAACTCAATGACGGTTGTCGATGTCCATAGGATTAAAAAAGAAAAGACTTCACACCTGAAAATTATGCTCCAGTGCATCAACTCTAGTTCGCAGTGTAGCGAAAGAAAAACATTTGCCGTTCAGTCTGACTTCGTAAACGTTAGAAGAACATCAAGAATCAAGAATACCATTCCGGAAAGCTACATAGGTTAGTGTGGTGGAAAAGCTGTGGAAAGTAGACTCTCCTCAACTCTCAAGAACTCACGTTCTGGCACAGAAAGATTATAACGTTCCGGAGAGCGAAACACGGGGTCGGTCGTCGGTGTGAATCAGAACCACTGCTGCCTAACTAAAGGTTATGTTCATATTCCAACCCAGAAACACACACACACACACACTCTTTCGGAATGATGCAACCGCTTGGTTAGGCTAAGGTAAAGAAGCTTGACAAAACCGCAAAACGGCTTGCTCCAGGTTCACTCTGAGGTTTACGACCAGGTGTCCTTCGGTGCGGTTTAGGCACTAGGCTAGGCGAATTTTACAACCGGTGGCCTTGTTCTGCTTTGCTGAATACATACCATTCCGGCAATGAAATGGTTGTCAAACGGGAGGCAAACAAGTGGAATGAAATGAGAATCATACAACTTCTTTTTCTCCTAGGTTTGATACAAACAGCAAACGGCTGGTTCGGAACGGTAGTGTTCCAAATGCACTTCCACAGATATTACATGTCGGACTCGATTATCTGATCTCCACAGATTCATACTCGAGATAAAAAGAAAACACTCCTGTTAATCGAGGCATTTTCGCATGGAACAATCGCCAAATAAACAAATGTTATTGAATATTTTCGGAATCGTTCGATCGGTTCCAGAATTATCTCAGGAAAGTGTTCCGATGAATATGGGTCGTTAGTCTATGATTGGTCACAATCACATTGAACTCATCTTGCGACCTTTCAAACAATATGAGAATTCAATAAGAAAATCAAAAGTGGACATGTTGTGTGTCCACAACCAAATTTACCACATGCTACCACATCCAGGCATACTCAGGATACCTCATAGAAAGTGTCCAATTTCTGACTTGAACCACGATTCAATAACAAGTACAATGCAGGACATATACGGATACATGTTCCGGGGCACCCCAGCGACCATTTTTGGAAGAATGCCTAGAAACACAATGGAAATTTATAAGGACAGCTTATTGAGACCCCCGGAGACGCGGCCTGCGAAGAAAATCATATCATAAATTGAAGTTTGTAAGAAGCATCAGATCGCACCAATGTCCCACCACAATTAGGCATATTGAGGCAAATTGAGGAAATGTTTTCGAATGACATATGTGAACATATAACTCGACAAGAAAGGAAACGCTAATGTTATTTTAATTGGAAACTTCCAATCCATTGATATGAATCGAATTGAATATGAGTTGAGGTAAGAGATGAAGAGGGGTGAGTATGGCCTCTCTCCAATGATGTTCATAAAATTCAGTAAAAGTCTGAACATACCAAGTCGATAAGTTCAAAAACGCGTAAGTTATTGCAGATTCAAATTTGGCTTCCATTGGTAGTGTTTGTAAAAAAAAATGATTTTGAGTTTTAACAATGCATCTTTGAACAGCTATAAATGTTCATTAAGGGACCGTTTATAATTCTTTTGTAACCTTAAAAAAAGCCTATCTTCGTTGATCCATTCTCTTCTCTTAGGTTTATCAGGTTGAAAAACAAATGAAATTGTTATTCTTCTTGAAGCATAGGTCGATTCAAGACGTTGTTAGCTTGCAGATTGCACAATCAATGCTATAGAAAATGCTTTTGCAGCCGTGTTATTCACAGCAGAGAAAGTCGATGAAGAGAATCGATCAACCTTTTTCAAATGTAGGCACATCCTAGACAATACTTTTATATGATTAGTAGCGTGGTACAAGCAAACCTGTAGTCTGTAGCAGTAAAGATACAAAAAAGTACATTTTACAATACTAATTTACTTAGGAGTTTCGAACGCATTGTGGAAAGCCACGTGACAACCAATCTTTCCCAGATACCACAATTGTTAAGGACCTCAAATGGATCCAAAAAAGAACTCTTCTGAAAAAATGCTCATATTGAGTTATTTTTATTGATAACTAGCTGAACCCGGTGCGTGCGCTGCTACGCTTGCAACTAAATGAAGGAAAATTAAATATAACTGGCACGTTTATGGTTTTTTTTTTCGAAATGAGTTTTTTTTTCTTGAATAAGCAGGGGTTCAAACTTCTATCAAAACATGCTTCTTACCCGAGAAATACACGTTTTGTGTTTAAGTAACCTGGATAATTCTCATTTTTGGTAGAAATTTGTGTTTCATTTGATTGGGAGCCCTCCCTTCAAGAGGGGGGGGGGGTTCAAACTACCATACAATCATTGCTCTCAAAACCCCCCACATGCCAAATTTGGTTCCATTTGCTTGATTTGTTCTCGAGTTATGAAGACATTTGTGTCTCATTTGTATGAGAGCGCCCCTTCCGGAGAGAGTAGGGGTCTCAAACAATCATAAGAACTTTCCCCAGCCCCAAAAACCCCTTCATATAAATTTTCACGTTGGTTGGTTCAGAACTTTCCGAGTCTATAAGGGTCTGACAGACAGACAGACAGAAATTCATTTTTATGTATATAGAAATCCAGCCTCCAAAAACCCCCATATGCTAAAAGTGGTTTCATTTACTTGATTAGTTCTCGAGTTATGCAGAAAATTGCTTTTTATTTGTATGGGAGCCCCCCCCCCCTTCAAAATGGGGAGGGGTATTGAACTGCCATAGAAACATTTCTTGTCTCCAAAAACCTCAACATGCCAAATTTGGTTTCATTTGCTTCATTGGCTCTCGAGTTATGCTAAAAATTATGTTTCATTTTTATGTGAGTCTCCCCTTCCAGAAGGCAGAGGGGTCTCAAACCACCTTAGAAACATTTATTTCCTTCAAAAACCTCCACATGCCAAATTTGGTTCCATTTGCTTGATTAGTTTCTCGAGTTATGCAGAAATTCGTGTTTCATTTGTATGAGAGACCCTCTTTCAGTGAGCGGAGGTGTCTCAAATCACAATAGAAACATTTCTTGCCTTCGAAAACTTCCACATGGCAAATTTGGTTCCATTAACTTGATAAGTTCTCGAGTTATTCAGAAATTTGTGTTTCATCTGATATGAGCCCTCCTTTCAGAGAAGGGAGGGGCTCGAGTCAACTTAGAAACATATCTTGCCTTCAAAAACCTCCACCTGCCAAATGTGGTTCCATTTACTTGATTAGTTCTCGAGCTATGCAGAAATTTGTGTTGGATTTGTTTGGAAACTCCCCTCCCTCCCCCTTCCAGATGGCGGAGGAGTCTCAAACTTCCATAGAAACATTTCTCTCCTCCAAAAACCTCCACATGCCGAATTTGGTTCCATATGCTTGATTAGTTCTCGAGTTATGCACAAATTTGTGTTTCATTAGTATGAGTATGATTCTTCTCGAGTTACCTTAGAAACATTTCTTGCCTTCAAAAACAACTACCTGTCAAATTTGGTTCCATTTACTTGATTAGTTCTAGAGTTATGCAGAAACTTGTGTTTCATTTGTATGGGAGCCCCGCCCCTCTACCAGAGAGAGAGAGGAGGGGTCTCAAACCACCGTAGAAACATTTATTGCCTTTATAATCCCCGCAAGCCAAATTTGGTTCCATTTGCTTTATTAGATCTAGAGTTCTGAAGAAATTTCACTTTCATTTGTTTGACAGCACCCCTTCTAGGAGAGAGTAGGGGTCTCAAACCACCATAGAACTATTTTTCGCCACCAGAAAACCCCACATGCCAAATTTGGTTCCATTTATTTGATTAGTTCTTGAGATATGCAGAAACTTCTGTTTCATTTGTATGGGAGCCTCCCTTTCTAGAGAGAGGAGGGTCTCAAACTACCATAGAAACATTTCTTGCCTCTAGAAACTTCCGCATGCTAAATTTGGGTTCCTTTGCATGATCAGTTCTCGAGTTATGCAGAAATATGTGTTTCATTTGTATGAGCCCCCCCCTTCAGAGGAGGGAGGGGTCTCTTACTATCTTAAGAACCTTCCCCGGCCCCAAAATCCCCTGCATACAAATTGTCACGCCGATCGGTTCAGTAGTCTCCGAGCCTATTAGGGTCAGACAGACAGACAGAAATCCATTTTTATATATATAGTGTGTGGTCGACCCACCTTGTTCTCGAATTTTTGTTGTTGTCGGTTTTTGTGGACATCGACAGTGGAGCTCAGCATTCGATATCCAGTTCATATACCGCAGCAGATTAAACGATTAGATTAAACGTTTGAATTGAAAACTCGAATTTTGGTGCGTTTTATTATCTGGTTTGATCTCCAAACATTTCGTAGACTCGCAAAATTGATTTGTGAATCTATGTCTCCCTTTGTTCCGTCGACTCTCTCCACTGTTTGCCCCGCTACCGCCGGTATTGCTTCACACAGAAACATGAAAACGGATCGTGAACTCGTTCACGTTTTCATGATTTTTACCCAAAACCGTGAACTAGTTTCCGGTTACGTGATTCAGTTCACGGTGTATTTTTGTTTGTTCTCGAATTCATGACTGCCGTTCACGGATACGGGCACGGATTTTTTTCCGTGCATAATGGGTCACCAGTTTTTACACATTGAGGAAGTATGTTAGTCCCAAACTTTATCTGTTGGTTCTTTGTGTAAATACAGCTGATTGTTGAGGTGTTCCATAGTAATAGGTTGCCAAATTAGCCCACGGCTTGTAACGCGGTCAAAAGCATCTCCCATGGTCTCGGCGATGACGATACGTATACATCCTTACCTCACACCGGCGACTACCACTACAGGGTTAGCCAAGGCTCCGTTATGCAAGACTCTTTTATTCGGGATTTTATCCGGGACTCCTGAGCCTCTCAAGCCTCTCAATGTAAACGTTGCTCTTCAAGCCACAGGTACAGATGTTCTGTCACACCTGATATTTCTTCGCGAACTTTGACAGTTTAATGTGCTTGAAAATATCTGCCACCTTTCCCCGTCCGGTTGCCGTATAAAATTCCTGTCCAGGAAGTTGTTTAAAGTCTGCAAAGACGTAAGTTTCTCCTGTACCACGCAATCGACAGTCCAGCTCGTGTTTTAGCTCTTTCCACGGTTGAAGGCGCCACTCCCAGCTGCTTTGCGACTTCTCGGACGGGGAGGTTGGGGTTCCGTTCGAAACAGCGGGCAACTCTTTTTGTCGTCGCTGTGGCCTCCGGCTTTCGATTTCCCCCCGATCCAGCTTTCCTGGCTGTCGACAAACGTTCATCGAACACTTTTAATACGTTGGTAACAGTTGATTTAGCCACATTCAATAATTTCGACAACTTGGCGTGAGAGTAGTTTGGATTTTCGCCATGCACGCGCAAAATTTTGAGGCGTTGCTTCTCTTCCTTTGACGACATTTTGATAACTGAAGTGCTAATCTCAAAATCAAAATAGAGGCATGATGCTACACGTACACATCTTGAAAATGAGGGGTTTGCAGAATTTAATGCACGATGAAAGGAAATGCGTCAAGTTTAAGTCGACCAAATTTTGATCGAAACACCCTTTATTAGAAATATGTGATGAATACACGCGATCAAATTGTTCGTTGTGGTGATCCTGTATCAGGATTCATTTTTTCGTCCAAAAACAGCATTTCACAGTCACTTGAACAGATGTTGAAACAAAAAGGGCGCTAAGGTTAGCCAACAGTGTCCAAAATATGATGAGTGCTATTCCAAAAAAAATTCGAGATTTCATCAAATATTTAAAGTGGTCTTCATTACGAGTACTCAATCATTTTATTTTATTAACATGATTCCAAGATTGATCGGTATTTGCGTTCAGATATTTTTTTGTTTTGTTTCTTGATTATCGAGATTTTCAGCTTCGGGCTGGTTCATCTCTCGTCCTTGTCACTCAAACACCGCTTTTGGGCATTTTCGTAACTTGTCCGGGGGTGAGATTCGAACTCGTGACTTTGGCGTGAGAGGTATGGATGTTAACCACAACGCCGCCCCCAGCGTTCGGATATTAAATCACTCAAACCTTACACAAAATCAGAGAGTTCTGGATGACACTTACTGCACAGTTGCGCTGGGAAAAAAGTTTACATAAGGTTCTGGCGTGGCTGTCGTTCACTAAATATTCGAGAAACGCTCAGATCTACCAAGAGAAACACTTGAACATGAGACTGCCGCCGCTTTATAAAATGCATGAGTCACCTCCGTTCATCTGAACAAATTAGCAATTGCGCATTACACTTAGTCCGTTCTACAGTGGTTTGCAGTCAAAGAGATCCAAAATTTTCGACAAGAACAAAACAGGACGATTTTTGAATGGATCTTCTAGAAAAATGGTACAGTTACTCGGAACATGCAAGAATAAAAAAAAATGGTACACCAGCTTCCAGAAAATGTACAAAATTTTTTTTGCAAAATCTATTAAAGGATGGAATGGCGAAAACATGGTCGACTCAAATATGACGTAGTTTTTTTAGTCGTGCATTTAAAAAACTTGAACACACCTCATTTTGTAGGTGTACGGAATGTTGACGCTATTTTTTGCCATTTTCTATTCAGTTGTCAAAATGGCGTCGAAGCAAGAAGAGCAGCATAAGCAAAATCCAAATTATTCACAAAATCACTTAATATTGCCAAATCAACCGTGACGAATGTTAAAAAAATGCTCGGAGAACATCTGACGACTGCCAGGAAGCCGGGATCGGAAGGTAACCGAAACCAGGAAGCCGCAGGAACCGGAAGAATAGTGGCCAGCATTTTCAAACGCAATTGGATTGTGGAACAATCCCAATTCAACAAATTGGGAAAGTCCCACACAACAGTGCAAAGAGCAAAGAAACGAGCCGGACTGTCAACATATAAGTGACACCAAATCGAGATGATAAGCAAAAAAAACAGCCAAAGGAAGAGCGCATACACGAGTTTGTTGACCAAGTTTGATTGCGTCGTAATGGACGATGAAACATACGTCAAGGCTGATTTCAAGCAGCTCCCAGGTCAGGAGTTTTATACGGCTACCGGCAAAGGAAAGGTTCAAGATAAGCTTAAGCAGAAAAAAAATGTCAAAATTTTCCGAAAAAACTTTGGGCTGAAATGCTAAAGTTTCGTGACAACTGGCACTTTCAACCAAGATATTTATGTAAAGGAATGCTTGCAAAAACGGTTATTGCCTATCTTGAAGAAACATAGTTGTTCCGTGCTGTATTGGCCAGACCTCTTGCCATTACGGAAAAATGGCTCATAAATGGTATACCGCCAATAGTATGCAAATCGTACCCAAGTAGAAAAACCCTCCAAACTCAGCGGAACTGCGCCCAATTGAAAAACATTGGGCAATCGTAAAGAGAAACCTCAAAAGAACTCAAAAAACAGTAGGGAGTGAAAAACAGTTCATGGCAAATTGCCGTTTAGCATCAAATAAGGTGGATATAACAGCGGTACAATACTTGATGGAAGGTGTGAAACGTAAAGCCCGACATTTCGCATTTGGAAAATCGGAAGCCTAATCAAATAATTTTCCTGTGTTTTGTAGACTATGAACTTCAAACATAAATAAAGATTGATCATTTGTATAATCAGTAATGTAGTAATGTAATCAGTGTGCATTTAATCATGCTAGATCAATTTTTGGCCGTTCCACCCTTTAAAGGGTGTTTATTCAAATGCGCTTGATTTGATATACAATGAGATCCAAACTTTTGTGAATCATCAAGTTTATAAACAAAAATTTAATGAAATGAAAACATAAAACCACGATTTAAACCTTTTTCATTTTTTGTTGCTACATTAGTATTAGCTACTCCTGCTAAGAAAAGCTACAACTTTTCGATACAGTCTTTGTATAATATGTATTGCTATTGCTTCATTTAATTCTTCCTATTGTTTCAAAATATTCGCTTTGAATAAAATAAACATGAAATGACTCATGTAACCCATTCACAGGAGAAAACATCAAATGCATGAGTGTGTAATTACTCTCTATAATTAAAACAGTATACCTATCAAACCCACAATGGAGTGGCTTTCAACAGTTAATGAAAAACGAGTGCCAGAAATGATTTTAAATACTGGTAGAAAAAAAGAAGAACGAAACTTCCAATAACCACTTGACACAGGTTTTCTGTTGTTTTTCCCGCTTCCCGTTTTCGGTTTTGTTTGATATATTTACCCCGAATCCGACCGGAAAACTGTCACAATAGATTACGCGTAAGCAAACCGACACCGTTCAGGAAAAGCCACTCGGCCACGACCTCGCGATTGCCGCGAACATGGAATTCTGACCCGTGTGTCCTGCAATCGATGATAATCACACTCACCGTGTGATGAGTTGCCGGAAAAATGAAATCGGGATAATCCTCCTGCTGGAAATGGGGTATGTGACTTATGGGACGAGGATTCAGCTTGTCGGTTCTGGAAAATGGGGTAGATTTATGCCAGATTGAAATGTCTGTCCGTTCGGCGGAAGAGGAAAATTGAACCAACGGCTGCTTCTGAAAACCGGACAGCCATTTGTGAGTGATGCAGAGCACTTTCATATTCTGAGAATTGTTTATGGGTAGGTTGATTCACTGGTAGGAACGCTACTGCAGGCTATGAGAAAATTATTGTTGATCATCCAAATCGTATAACCTTATCTCAGGTGGAGGTTGAGAATGATTAAAATAAACATGCTATGAGGCTCAATTAAGGCCGTTCACACCAAAATTCGGACATACAAAAAATATTTTAGAAAAACAACAGCATGTTTTTGATTCATATTATTTATTTCATTTTATAGATAAATTCTGTGATTCTCAACAAAACTGCATATATAGGGAGGCCCAAATAAGTGACGCATGAATCAAAGACTGTATCTCCCACGAAAACACAAATAATTTAAATGTTTCTTTGTTATGCTGTTTCTTATATTTTATTGTTTATGTTTACATAGTTACATTTCGATTCTATCGCCTTTAGCTTTAATCCCATGTCTTCTTTATGGTAGCTTTGAATGTTTCAATACCCATTGGTTTGAGATCTCGAAAGTGAGCTTCCATGATTCCCCAAACAGAAAATTCCAGAGGATTTGCAAGTCTGGCAAATTCTTGGTGCTCCATGCTTGGGTAATCTTTGCTCCATAGGACGGCGCAGAATCCTGTTGAAACATCCATTTGGACCTCTTTTACGTGTATGCTGCATTGTTTTTTACACCCTTATCAATGAAAACCAGTGGTCGGCGACCTTCCGCAGATATCGCTCCCCAAACCATGACCGAATTGAAGAAGGGTTATCCTGAATACTCGCTGCATAGACCCTTGTCATTTTGAACGTTGAAACTTTGCTACAATACGATTTTTTTTTCATCCGAAAACACAATCATGGAATCACCGTGCCGACGAAGTAATTTGCGACAACGAATGACTCTGTTCTTCTTGTTGGCTTCCGAAAGTCCATAAATTTTTCTTTTCATGTACGGCACCAATCTCGAATCCTCTTTGAGAACTGATCTGATAGTTTTCCTGGAGACGTCCATATCCTGAGCCAGTTTATATGAAGAAAGACAAGGATTTTGGCGAATTCTTTGGTACGTAAGGACGACCTGGTTTTTTCTTTGGATCGCTGGTTACCCTCGTCCTCCATCTTCTCAACGTCCGGTATTCCTTCCTTCCGGGTCTCGGCCAGTATCTGGTTTATTGTTTATTGTTTATTTGTTGTTGTAAATTTCATCTGACATATGTTTGTCTTAATGAATAAATCAGTTAACGCTAGCATTGAAACAGTCTTCTTATAAATGTAGTCAATGGCATATTAAAATTGAACAATGAATAAACACTATTAAACGCATCGGCAGCAGCAGGCAGGGGTTCGTTCATACCATAAAGATGATTACGAGGCACAAGGTGCAAACAGTTTCGTTGTCGTATCACTCGTTCAGGGGCATAGAAGCTCAGTTGATTGAGAAGTTCCGGAGAGTCGATATCACCGGTGATCACCTTAGCCGCAAAAATAGCTTGCACTCTACGCCTCCTTCGTTCTAACGTATCGATTCAAAGCAACCGACACCGATCTTCGTAGGCAGGAAGGTTTGTTGCGTCCCGCCATGGTAGGTGGCGTAGTGCGTATCGAACAAACCTACGTTGAACAGACTCCAGTCTCGCAATCCAACAGCATTGACACGGACTCCAGACAACGACACTATTTTCCAGTATTGAGCGCACCAACAAACAGTACAAAGATTTCAGATACTGAGGGTCCCGGAAGTCTTCAGAAATTTTGAAAATAAATCCAAGTTGCCGGTTTGCCTTCGCTATTACATCATGGCAGTGTGGCCTGAACGTTATCTCTTGATCGAGAGTCACTCCTAAGTCCTTGACCTGCCATACACGTTGAAGTACATTATCAGCAATATGATAATCGAATTTAATCGGCTTGCGCTTTCGCTGGAATGAAATAACCATACATTTATTGATGGAAAGTGTCAGAAAATTCAAGAATCTTTCCCGCCAAATGCAACTGCAAAATCCGTTGTCTTTTGACATCCATATTTTGCTTAGGCACTTCCTGTTGACGGAATCTAGTGAACACTATTAAAAAAAAAAGACATTTACACCGTCTTCAACTCGAGGTTGTACAGACTGAACATTAAACATAGAGCGAATTACAACGGACACCTTAACCTAACACCCAGTGGACCAGATTGGACATTTTCGTTTTGCGAAAAGTTCCACAGTCTGGCGCGGGAATCGAACCCTCACTTCATAGCAATCGCTTGAACGACGGGAGACGCAGCTAACCGCTTGGCCACGAAGCCCATTTTGTTTACATATTAATCAGTCCCTCTTTAATATGCTGGCAACCAGATGGCTCTGGCGATGGCTAGAACAATTCCACACTGAAAGAAAATACTGCGTCACTTATTTGGGCCTACCCTGTAGATTTATATGAATTTATTTCCATAAGCTGTTGCGCGCTCTTTCTCATTCACTCCTTTCATCAATCTTTGCACGGTGTCCTTGTCAATTTTCTTCGAAGCAGTAAGCCACTTAGAACGAAATTCTTGGATCGTTGATTCCTCTCCACCAAGCTTTTGAGGTTTCCCTTGACCATTGACCAGTATGTTTCAATCGGGCGGAGCTGTGGACAATTTGGTGTATTACAATCCTTGGGAACGTAAATAACGTTATTTTGCGCATACCAAGTAATTGTATCTTTAGCGTAATGACAGCTGGCCAAATCTGGCCAGAACAAGGATTGAGTCGCATGTTTTTTCAGCAAAGGTAAGAGCCGCTTTTTGAGGCATTCTTGCCGGTAAATCTCAGCGCTTACGGCACCTGTGGTTACGAAAATCTGAGATTTTAGTCCACAGGAACATATTGCTTGCCAGACCAGATATTTTTCAGGGAATTTGGGTTTATACTTCCGTTCCAGATGTTCAGGGGCATCTTTCCGGCTAGTTGCAGTATGTACGAATAATGGAATGTAATGGAATTTTGTGAGAAGTTGTTTATAAAGCTTTCTGGAGCGTGTTTTTACCGATTTTTGTTGCTTTGCGTTACGATCTGGGTATGTTTGAGCTTTGAATGATCTCAATCCAGCCTTAGGCTTCACTTTTTGCACAAAACCGGTTGACATTTGCACTTTTTTCGCAACTGTCCTTGTTGTCACCTTCGGGTTTGCCTGAAAAGCCGCAAGAACTCTTTTCTCCTTCCTTGTGTTGCATTGTCCATGTTCACCACCACTTTCTGCTTTTCTTTCGACAGTAAGACCATCTTTATAACGTTTAGTAACATCTGCAACAGTTGATTTTTGCACATTTAACGATGTTGCGATGAATCGAACAGTAGAATTTGGATTTTCCAAATATTTGTGCAAGATAGATTTCCTGCGTGCTGGTTCAGAAGATGCCATCTTGAATACAGAATGCGCTTTTGTACACAATGTGTTATGTACATAACAATTTTCATTCCATTTCGTAATGATTTGACTAAGAAACAGGATGAATACTTTGTCCGGATTTTGGTGTGAACGGCCTTTAGTTAAAATGTCCTCTACAAAATAATGAATCAATAAATCAGTTTTAGACATATTGATAAACCACCATCACACTTTGTGAGTGTTCCAAACAGCATCCTTACTGTTGGTTTAAATGAGGCCAAATCGGCTCTCAAGCGTTACTAAGAATGTACTTTGTTTTCTCAATAAAACATTAGGATTAGTATTAGCATTAGCATTGACGTTTGCACACCTCGTGGATAGAGCTACGACATGGAATAATTCGTTGAAGACATTGCATGTCTTAAGTCATGAAACGGAACCAGTTACTGATACGTTTCTTCACGCAATAGTTACCACGAAGACACTACTCGATTGCTCACCTGTCCATGCAACCCTTGGAGATAGGGAGGATTTGGTATCTACCTTAAGAAGACACAGAGAATACACGTAGCCTGGTAGGTGTAAAGGAAAATGGAAATAAATAGGGGATGAAATAAAAGGGTTGGGAGCATATATTGAAGAACGTTAAGTGATGCTCCATTTCTCTTTAAACGTTTGGGACTTCAGCATTAACTTTAGTCCTAGTCCAATATGGCGTATGGTTATAGCGCGATTTCTCGCTCTCCGAAAAGAGAAGAATGTTTGATAATATTATTTCATGTCTATGTTGGCAATTTCGGTTTCGCGCTCTTGTTTTGGCCCGAGCTTGCTGCTCCGTGGACTTTTTCGGCACCCTCTGTTTCATGTACGATTTCAAAGAGTTCCGAGCTTTGATCCGTTGAATCATCCCGATGCTGGTGTTGAATTGCTTGGCCAAATCCCGCGTCAAAGCCAATGGGCTTTTCCTTATGTACTCAACCACTTTCAAGTCCCGGCCGGGCTTGGCTGGGACCCAGTTTCCAGCCGGATCGGGGCAAATCTTTTACGGAAAAGGTCTCACCGAGCTTTGCGATTACATTGTTGACACTGGTGTGGTTAACTTTCACCCGTTTTGCAATTTGGTTGTACGTGACATCTTTTTCCGAGAATCGAATGTGCAGAATTTTCTTTCATGTGTCCATTGCACAAAGGTTATTGACATGTAAACCAACATGTCACCGCAAAACACACTAAAAAAATGAAGTCACTTTAGAGTAATTGCTGTTTGAATGTTTCTAGCTACTTTTCGATACAAACGTTAGAGGTATTTGAATTTTACTAGTTTAGTTCGTCAAAGTCCTTATGTACCGCGAAGTACCCATATTCTGCGCACCTAATGCCCTAATTTTGCGCATTTGAAAACATTCCAAACTAAAGTTTAGTTGAATATTCTTTGAATTTAGTTCTACATGTAAATAGAGCAAAGGTTAAATGGCAAAATCAATCTTCAGATAAGATAAAAAGGGGAAAAGGAATCAAGCAGGGCTGCCCTTTGTCTTGCCTTTTATTTTTAATTTAGTAATACAAAATGTTTTTCAAAAGGTGGGCAGTAAAATAGCACGATTACGATTAATTGGAATGGGTTCGCTTGCACTGCCAATTATCCAGGCATTTGCGGACGATCTGCTTATTATAGTAGAAGATCAAGATGGCTTAGAGAAGATCATTGCAGCCTTAGAGGAGTGTTTGGCAGAGGTAGGACTAGAAATTAATACAAATAAAAGTCAAATATCAATAAGAGTATCTAATGCAACGAAAATTATTCCAGATAAGTTAAAAATTAAACGGAAAGGAGTTTGTTACCTGTAAGTCATTGAAATACCTTGGAGTAAATCTGACTAATAAACTTAATCGTTCAGCTACTACTAGGAAGAGATGTGTTGAGGCTATGAAATCAGCCAAAACCGTAGTTCAGTTTGTAAAAAATTCAGACCATCGTGGGGAATCGGTAGACTTATATATAACACTGTTATTTCTCCGGCTATTCAGTATGGAACTAAAGTAGCAACTCTTACGAAACGGAGTAGATTACAATTAGCAAAATATGAGAAACTTATAGTGAAAGATATTTGGAATAGCTGTAGAAAAGAAAACAGGAAGTTGAATGTAAGGAAGAAATTGAGGGGAAAAACAATAAATCGAAGAGTTAGAGTAGGAAGAATTTCGTATTATGGTCATATCATCAGGAGAGAATCATCGCATGCACTTAAGTTAGCGTTTAAATTTAAATTTGATTGGAAAAAGGAAGATAGACCTAGTTTCATCTGGAAAGATTCCCTAAAACAGGACCTTGCAAGATACGAAGGCATGAGCAAAAACGATTGGAAGAGATTGAGTAAAGATAAATATAGATTGAACAAAAAAGCTGTTGAAATTTTTAACGATAGTGGCAGTGAAATTTCAGATGGTGAAGAAGTTGAGTAAATTAAGACGGATTTTTTTAGCCAGCTTATCGTGTAATACAAAAAAAAAAAGAAAAAAAAAGAGCAAGCATGAAGTACGGCGGTAGGTTCTCTTCGAAACAAGGCATAAATATGTTGTTTTGCTTTTAAACTTTTAAACCACTTTGGTAAATTTCATTGTCAGTGAGGAATTTTGATAGTAACAAAAACATATTTATGTCTTGAAACAAATAAACAAACGTATGTATGTCTTGAATATAAAGAGGATAGTAACAAAAGCGTCAAAATTAATTATTTGATTTTTTTTTCAAAATCTGTTCAATTTAACAGTATAAATTAAAAGCTCTTTATTCAATACCTTAGCTTAACTCAATGGTTGTAGTATTATTTAATATTTGCCTATTTTTCATTTAATGTGTAAAGGCGTTATTTTCACTTGGATTGTTACTATCACTTTAAATTAGAATTTACGATGATTTAAGAAGTGCAACGAGAGGTAGGTTGGGTTTTCGGTAAGTGAACGGTTGAAAGCGCATTGACTTACTGTAGCTGCTTTTTACATAGCCAAGTAATTTAATTTTTATAGTGTAAAATTCCATGTAAATTATTCAAGTTGAAATTTGTATATATAGCAATTGGGTCTTTCATGATGTCTTTCTATATGAGAAGAGTGAGACCTTGAAAAAACCAGCACAGTATATGCTGTTAAGTTCTTGATCCATTCATATTGGATCAGTCTATAAAAGCAAATTAGTCCTATACGAATAACATGCAGTGGAAGATGCGTTGGAAAGTAGTATCCCTTGATTTTATCATGCAACATAGAGACTGATATGCTTTTATGGTAAGTTATTTGAAATGTAATTTTTTGGTGAAATCCTTCCTCATTTTATTGCCCACAACTATATTATTAGGAACAGGAACAGAACAGGAAATTTGCAATATCCCAGTACATTTACTAGTGCAAATAAAAACAAATAAAATGTGTAAATTGAATCTAAAGTTCAGTATAGCCGTGGAATTTTCTTTTTGTCTTAACATTTTTGTTTTTATTTTATAAATCATTTATGCTAAAAATTTCCACTGTTCCTTTAACAACTATATAACGGGGATTGCCTAAGAGGGGTAGCCTAAGGCAGTCGAAGGATTTGTTGACTGGACAAGGGTTTGTGGAGTCGCCAGTCCCTTGTCATGCGAAGACACGCGGCCTTCTGGCCGTAGTCTTCCGAAGGTCCTCACTGAGATCGGCTGACCCTGCTACAAGATGCCATCACGTAGGCTATTCTCTCAGAACAACCTGCGGAGAATAGTCCTGCAGCCATAGGTAATCCTTGCACTGATAGTGGGTTCTTATCCCCACACACACACACACACACACACACACACACACACACACACACACACACACACACACACACACACACACACGCGCGCGCGTAAATAGATGTTATCCTCTTATGTATGGGATAAAATATAAAGTTTGACATTCTTGCAATTAACTGCATAATTTTGGGAAAATGCGCATAGTTAGGCGCTGCGCAGAATTAGGGTACTTCACGGCAACAAAGTAAATAAAAGGTGAAATTTTGGAGAGAAAATAAGTGTTCGTCATTTTTAGCGAATGCACCCTTTAAGTGTTTTTAGCCATATTACGCAATTCTAAAAGGATCCTCCCTACTCTACAAGTGATAGTTGACCATCTACAAATCCTAGTCATATTCGTGAAAACTATATAACGAGGATCCATTCCAGTCGAACAAAATGGGTTTTCAAAGGTTTGTTTACAAAAGCTTATAAGGCCTTTTCACAAGTTGTTCTTGAAATGTTTGTTTCTGGTGTGCTACTTTTATCCATGCATCCCCGCACAGCCACGCTCCTTCACACTCCACACATGAAGCATGGCACGAGCAAAAAAAACTGCCCAAATCGAAACAAATTGAATACGAAATTGAATAATTATAATGATATAATGATATCTTGCTTTTAATTACCGATATCTGGCTGCTCCTGCCGGTGCCGCTAGACCAAACAAGATGATGATGGCGTTGATGATGATGATGCGGTGAAATATTTTATTGAGTGGTTATTTATCGGCCTCAAAGCAAATCGGTAGAGGCGATTATGTGCTTGGTGGTTACTCGAATTACGGCAAACGAAGTTTGACGGGATAAGCTTCATGATATTTAAAGGATATAACACCAGCTACCGTAGCAGGAAACATACATTTACCGAAATTGCTTCCACAAATGCAAATGCAAATGCCAACACCCACCGGTCCCGTAAATATATTTCATCTGGAGTTGTCACTTGCGCAACAACAATAATCATTTCATAAATTTAGCGTCATCCTATCTCTGCCATAACGGAACGATGCAATGATGGTGCCGCCCATCTCCACCATCGGCCACCCTCGGTCATATTTATTTGTAATTCAAATGCGTATCATATTTCAGAGCTTCCTCCTTTTTATCCTTTCCAAACCGAGCAGCAGGAACATACGGCGACGGGCCGGGAATTTCAAATATGCACTCCCTCACTGACTGGTACCGAGGGCGAGGGTTCGGATCTGGTTCGAAGTTCTAGCTACCTGCAACGGGGATGGATGAAGGTTAGGTGAATGGTGTGTATGTTTGCATAGCTAGAATAAATGTTTTCGGTTCGCAAATCCCAACGCATTTGAATAGATAGGAAAGAAGTCCGATGATGGTTTGGGAGGCGGAACGGAAGGGACGGTTTTGTTTACCGAATCGAAATTAGATAATTGGTTCATTTTGCGGTGAGGCGTGATTTTTTGGCAAATGTGTGAAAATACCACTTCCATTGTTTGTTCTTACTAGAGGAATTTGCTAGTAAATCGTACCCGGAAGTTGTGGGATTCTGACTAGTTATGCAGGAAGTGCATTTAAATTTCAAAATTGATATGAACAGGAGGCTCTTTGCATGCTCCAGATATGTTCCTGAAAATTCGCATCAGCCATTGAACAATCCAAGAAATGCAAAACTGAGGTTCAATATTATAGATGACGCTCGGCAAAAATAATTTTTGGAGCAGCCTAGCCGCTTCTTTGATACAATTGCCACTACACACTTAGTTTTTTTTCGCCGAGAATCCAACTGCCTCATATTTCGGCATTTCAGTTAACTGAGACTCAGCGAATACATTACTGAGATTCAGCTAAAGTTCTGTCCAGTTAGAATCCGGAATCACTTATTGTGTTGCAGCGGCACGTAAAGTGACCGCTGCAAGAATTCTTTTACCGAGATTTGTTGACCTAGGCGCCCACTTTCTGTAGTATAAATTTCACGGTGTTTCATGCAGTGAGTCAAAAGTTATTCCAGATGGAAGCCGAGAGGGGAGAGATAAAAATCGTCCGCAATAAAAATCGCAAAATCGCCAAATCAACCGTGTATGATTTGCTCAAACGTTTCAGGGAGCGGAAGAGCGTGGATCGAGTGCCTCAAGGTAAACGTCGTAGTGGAACATATGACCGCAAGCTGAACCAGAAAATGTTGAGAACCGTCAGAGCAAACCCTGGACTATCAGATAATGAAATCGCACAAAAATATGCCGCTACTCGCAGTGCCGTTCGAAGAATTCGTTTGCGAGCAGGATATCGTTCTTATCGAGCCAGCAAGCAACCAAACAGAACGTTGAAGCAAAGTTTCGTCACCAAAACTCGAGCTCGGAAATTGTTCGAGCAGGTTTTGATGAAGCACCAAGGATGCCTGCTCATCGACGATGAAACCTACGTCAAAATGGATTTCGGACAGCTTCCTGGCCAAAAATTATACTTGGCGACGGCATGAGGAGATGATCCTGCGAAGTTTAAGTTTTCTTTTATGCACAAATTTGACAAAAAAAAACTGATGATTTGGCAAGGGATATGCAGCTGCAGAGCAAAGACCAAAGTGTTCGTGACGAATAAGACGATGGACTCGAAGCTGTACAAAGAAGCATGCCTCAAAAACCGCGTACTACCTTTCATTGAAGCCCATAAAGGTCCCGTGAAGTTTTGGCCAGATTTGGCGAGTTGCCACTACAGCCGGGAAGTCATCCAGTGGTACCGCGATAATAACGTAGATTTCATCGATAAAAACATAAATCCACCCAACTGCCCGCAGTTCCGGCCTATCGAGAGATTTTGGGCAATAATGAAGCGGAAGCTTAAGAAAAGTGGAAAAACGTGGAACAAATGTGCCAAGGAAGTTGACTCCGGAGGTGTGCAACGTTTGATGGGAGGAATCAAGAAAAAAGAGCGAATTTTCATTAAAAACGAAGAGAAATGATTTGTATTGATATTTTTTCTTTAAAGAACAGTAAATTACCTTCGTTTTGACGTATTAAACTTATTTGTACGTCAATTCGTTACAGAGATACAGATGATTTTATTATTCCGGATTCTAAATGGACATAGCTTTATGTATGAAAATCTCATCGGGTGAGGAAACGATTCTTTTAATTCGCATCGATTTTTTCGTCATGGTAGAACGTGACAGTGTTTTGTTCGACTATTACAGACACATTTATTGATATTAATGTTAGTTTCAACACAAAACATCAAATAAAATTTTCACTCCATCGATAACGTATGATTTCTTGATTAATTCCACTTGAATTGATAATATCTTGCAAACTTCCATGATTTTTCAAGATTTTTGTTGATATGATTGAAAGATATTTTTTATGGTAATTTTAAGACATTTCATGGTTAGGTATTAAAAAAGGCTTTACTTAATCTTGATTTAAAAATACTGTTATAGTTATACCCTTTTTTTTCAAAAACATAAAATTCTGATTTGTTTTACAAATTCTCGTAGAAATATGTTTGTTTATGAAACATTAATTTGTAAATAATTATTGTTATGTAAGATAATAACATATATTAAAATTAAAAAAAAATCATTCTGTTTCAGTAAAATCACCAACAACTTTTTTTTGTCGGGGCGTAGAAGCATTGCGTCCACTGAATTAAACTTTTGTGGTAAACCCCTGTTTACTATTACTATTGTATACCCATGGCCGAAGAAGGACCTCCGACTTCCCAATCTATACGTGACATCTCACACATGTTGTAAGGGATGTCATAGTTTTCCACAGGTTTCATTCAGTCTCCATTCATATACATCACTGGTTCATTTTTAAAATTTTGTGAAATGCTCAGGTGACTGAAGATACGCAGTTTTGAATAGAAGAAGAAGAAGCTAAGGATTATTTTATTTGCATGGCATAACGTCACAATACTATAACATAGCCTGATACACACTATCCCTCCATAATGCCCGATTCGTGGCTGCTCCTCTCCAATACCTTGGGTACCTTGTACCCCCTATGTTTTGCTCCACCTGGTCTGACCATCTTGCTCGTTGCGCCCCACGTCGTCTTGTACCAACCGGATTCCCGTCGAACACCATTTTTGCACGATAGTTGCCCGGCATTCTCGCAACATGTCCTGCCCAGCGTATCCTTCTAGCTTTTGCCACCTTATGAATACTGGGTTCAGTAGAAGCTAAGGAACAGAGCTCGAAAAAGTAAATGCACACAAATTGAGGGGGAGTTTGCTAATTAAATCTTCCGGGCCTACACAGGCAGAAAAAGCGATCACCAACTAAAAACACACAGAAACACCAGAGAAAGATCAGATTTAACGACTTTATTTCGTTCTTTTTTTTCTTCATTTTATTTACGAGGTCATGCCGTACTATTCGGGGTGGGGTGCAACTGGCGTTCGTTGTTCTGTTGCTTGATGGAGCGGTCCCATGAATTTGGCGGATAGTGCTACTTTCAGCGTATCGTAAACTAAAACGAACCCTGCTGCTGACCTTCTTTTCCCAACTATCCAACATCCCAGTGATTCATCGTGGAAGGGCAGAGGATTTGGCGGCTTCCTTCAATGCGAGTTTTACATCAACACGTTCGTTCCCAATCCCTTCTTGATCAGCATTCGAGCACGGCCGGCGCCGGTATTGCTAATCGGTCACACATTGAGGTTTACACATTGAGGATGTATGTTGATGATGATGTGATGATAATGTGAACTACCATCGAATGTAGCAAGGCAACTGCCTATAGCACTGGACTGGTTCATTTAAACGATTTGATCAAGGTTGTATTGTGGTGATTGTTTCATCATGTTCCTGTATGAAGGGCCAAAAACGTATTGTGGGCCCGTACGAAGATACACTTATTCGCAACTCAAAACTACAGGGGTCTCGAGAGAATCTCTTTCCAAAAACAAGTTTGCAGAAACCACATCAAAACCTATCCCTCGCCTAATAAAATGTCCCAATAGAAAGAGAAGAGCCCGTCCTTTATTCACGAAATGTTAACAACAGAAAGTTGGCAGTTCCATCCTTCCTATCCAATTCGCTTCAATCGAGGGCTCTGATGGTCCGTCGCTTCATCCCAACATATGGTGTTATATAAATATATGATAAATTCAGAGACATTAATATGATCATCTTAACTTGAAGCTGCTGTTAAAAAAAATTGACTGAAAGTAAAATTCGTTAGGGTTATATACTCTCTGTAAAATTCAATCGTTATACCGACAACTAAATCATGGTCAATATGACTATTGCATATAATGGATACAAGAACCATGAAAATTGACGAATTTACCACGTTGATGCCATTCTTGACTATGATCATGGTAACAAGGACTATTCCGACATTATGGTAAATATTGAATCAACTATTTTTAATGGTCGTTGTGACCATGATGATAGTCGGTTCAAATGCACTGTACTGCAATAGTCATGCTAGCCCCCAATAATGGTAAAATTGACTGTCAAATTTGCCTCTGTGTACCGTTCCCCACTTATGGCTGCCCCACAATTGATACGTTGCGGATGCGTTTGCGTTAATTTGACAGTTTTCCAATAGGTTTTCTGTCAAATTTACGTCAACGCATCCGCAACGTATCAATTGTGGGTGACTCTTTACTGCTTCAACCTCCTTTTGATGTATGGTCTAGATTGTTGAATCGTGTTTCTGCTTTTCAAGAGCTGACTTTAGTAGCGCATATCGAGACTCACCATGTGTCATATGGCACCGCTCGGGGTGGTGGGGTAGGGGAGGGGGGGGGGAGAAGGGAAAAAAATTATTAATGTTGGAAGTGTGGGGATTTTATTTTGTGGTGGTGTATTATCACGGGGGGTAGTTGGGGGGGGGGTGAGGGGGGTCTTCTGCCGGTTTTTTTCCTTTTTTTTTTTTGTTTTGTTAAGAAGAAAAAAAATTTTTGCAGAGATGGCATTTCGCACTAATGTTACGCCAGCGCGTGAGATTTGTACCTTCACAGAGGATACAACCATAACTCACCGCAGATAATGCAAAGTGCTCTTTTATTCGGTGGTAAATAGACAGAGTGAAAGTGTGCGCTAGTGAGGGGATGGCTTGGAGTGAGTGAATCACTCTCTCTCTTTATAACGACCGCTCTCACGTGCTCTTATCTGTCTTCACCCACGTGCTCTCGCCTGCGATCGCTGCCGCGTACACTTGGGTGAGAACGCCCCAGTGCTCTCTCTGTGATTCGCTGGTGCGGTTGATAGTGAAAACTTCGTAGGATTTGTTAAAAATGTCCGAGAAAAGGAAGCGGGAAGAAACATTCTTCTTTCTTCCTTTGTTATGTAGCGCCAAAGCGAATTTTCAATCACTGCTGTATATTAGCAGAAGAGCCCACGCCAGTGAGCTCACTGGGGCGCACGCATCAGGGAATTTTTCGCATTCACTTCTGTGAATTTGAGAGCTCTTCTTCTCACTTTAGAGCGTTCGGGTGTAGTGTGAATAAAAACCTTTTTTTTTACACTCACATGCGCTACCCGCAAGCAAACACGGGGGTGAATATACACAAGAGAGAAGAGCTCTCGTTGAGGTAGGAAGAGTGTGTGGAAAAATTTAAATCGCTCTTTACCACACTGAGGATATGGAGATCACTGACTACGTGCTACATTTTGGAATATCAGGGCATTGATCCCCCATCGCATCTTCAAGTGATCATTACAAGCTCTCCGTTTGGTTCAGGCACTTTTGAACGTTGATGTGGCAGCCTATTCACACATGAAATCTGCCGCGACCAAGCTGGCAGAACGCGCCTATACCCCCTTCTGAACCGAAGGGCAGGGATTTTACACATTGAGGATGTATGTTAGTCCCAAACATCATCTGTTGGTTCTTTGTGTACATACAGCAGATCTGGCAATAACGGAATAGCATCCGTGGCTGGTCAATCATGTTCATGCTCATAATGCACATAAATGTGTGTGAGAGAGAGAGAGAGAGAGAGAGAGAGAGAGAGAGAGAGAGGATGAGAAAATACTCGAAAAGAATTGCGCTGCTAGGCTTATACGATAAACGGAGTTCAAGTTCCGGCTCGAATTGAATTGAATCACTGCATAGTTCAAGAGGCTAAATTAAAGCCTGCCAAAGTTAAATTTCGAACACATTTCTTTCAGCGTAGATTTTGATTTATTTCCAGGGACCTGACGGACAGTAATTTTCCTGTTGCCAACATGCAAACGCCAAAAGATCCATTGTTTGTAAACAATACTGGCGTTCGTACCCGTCGTCGTCAGATGGGCCTTATTCAAATAAGGCCCGTGATATGTTGCATACTGTCATACGTTTGTAAATAGGGTAGGGTTGCTAGGCCCCTGTTTATTTCACAGATCTCTGAAACGATTCACTTATATGACAGCTGAAACGCTCCTATTTATTTCGTGGTACAACATATTTACATTCTTGTTACATTCAGTAAAATGGCGTCGAATGTAGTGGAAGTGCGCAAGCGCATTTTGTACGAACAGCAGCAAACTCCGAATTTATCGATACGCGTTCTTGCCAAGAAACTACAACTACCGAAAAGTACCGTGTTTTGTTTACCGTGTTGCAAAGCATTTGACCAGCGCTTGACTGTGCATCGGAAGGTTGGAAGTGGAACAAATAGCAATGTATGCTCCCGATAAATGGACAAGAAGGTGGTAGCCATTATTGAGAAAAATCGCAATATTCTGTCCGAAATGTGGTTCGCAAATTTGAGAAGTCAAAACTATACCTGCAAAAAGTTAAGCAGAAGCAAGGACTGAAGGCGTACAAAGTAAAAAAGGTGCCGTGATGAAAACCAAAATTTCACTACAAAAGTCGTGTTAACATTTTCTTGTATCATAATGGACGACGAAACATACGTACTTGAAGACTTTAAACAGTTTCCGGGTCTGGGTTTTTACACCGCAATGCAAAGGAACGCCGTTGCCGTGCATTTACGGACAAAAAAGGTGTCCAAATACCCGAAGAAGTATTTGATTTGGCAGGCCATATGTAGTTATGGTCGAAAATCTAAAAGTTTCGTCTCTACCGGCCCTATCAATAAGGATGCGTACGACAAAGAATGTCTGTAAAAGCGGTTGCTACCCTCAATTAGCCGTCGGGATAAAAAAATATGCGAGGGCAGCCCAGTCCAGGGTATTCTTGCTCAACTTTCAGCAACTATTCTCTGGGATGATGATGATGGCCTTGGTTGTTCCATGTTTGTATTAGGATTCAAAATCACTTAATAATAAAAAAATCATCACAAGAGATGATATTCAGATTTCGTCTTATTAAGTTCATGCTTACCGATTGATAATCAAAACTACAGTGACAGCAGATTTTTGACCCGCACTTAGAGCCGACCTCATTCAATGCAGCAAACAAAATTCAGTTGGTATAGAAGGGACAGCGGTAACCATGAAAACCGGAAAAGTAAACATCATCATTACACTGGGATGAAATCATTTTCACTTCTCATGGATTTTTTAATGAAAATCCAAGGCATTGATCAGAAGCCACGACTCTCCAGCTCTGTTTTGGCCTGATTTGGCCTCTTGTCACTATGCGAAATCCGCCCTGGAATGGTATAGGGTACAAGAGGTCGAATACGTGCCAAAAACACCCAATCCACCAAACTGTCCAGAACTTCGCCCGGTAGAAAAATACTGGGCTCTGGTTAAGCGGAAATTTTTTGAAACTAAGAAGTAAGCAAGTGGGATCGACCTTTTCAAGAGAAGATGGAGAACCGCCGCCGCTAGCATATCTGATGATACTGTACGGAATCTGATGGCGGGTTTATCACAGAAAGTTCGAGAATTTTAGAGAAAGAAGGACTAACATCCCAATCAACTGTATTTACTGTATATATAACTCAATTATACTGAAATAAACTATCGGTATTGTTGAATTATAGGGAAGCGGAACCTATGTTCACCATAGTACATATATTCATCACATTCTGCAGTCATCCAACTTCAAACGTAAAATCTGATGTTTAATTTTCCAATAAACGGATGCAGTAACCAAAAATATATAATCCTGGCAAATAAAATTAGGTCTTGAATATAATTTAAAGCTACAAAAACGTTTCGGAGACATAAATTTCGTAAAAATAATGAGCAGTCAGATTTTCAACACAATTTCTTACCTTTGCACTACAAATTCGTCGTATCGATCTAACCGTACTAGGGAATATACCCGAGCCAGACTCCAAGTTTTCTTTTAATTGCACTTAATCCTCACACATTTTCGTTGCGTAATTGCACAAACCATAAAAATCACACTTCACTTATTACACTAGCCACACGAGAATCTACGAATACGTGATAAAATACGAGAAAACTATGGGATTAATTTTCACAATAATTTAAATACGCTTGCACCTATTCTGAACCGTGTTTACAATCGACGTAATCGCTTGATGGTGCCAAACTTTTTATTATGACTCTTATTCGAATGAAATGGGTTTGGCAGTACATCAATATCACCTGTTTTGTGGGAGTGCTACAAATCGCCCAAAGTTAACTATTTTATTTTTCCATAGATTAAATAATAATAACATGCTTCTAATTGTAGATTTTTGCAATATTTACCGAGAAACAAAATCCCACATTTAATAATATTTTTCCATCTCTGTTGAATTTGGCGGCACTGCTCACATACTGTATAGCATACACATCAACACGCACACTAGTTCAATTCATAGAGCATTCTATGCCCAACGTTATGGTGTTGTCAATATTCTCATGGAAGAATAACAAACAAACCCGTTCATTTTGTCTTGGTTATATGCAGGTTATCCAACACAATTAAAGTGCTGTCAAATGATCTACTTCATGCGAGAAATTTAATTTTGGGTGTAGTAGTGGAGAGCGTTAACTTGTTTATATTTTTTCATGATTAAAATCAGTACGATTACATATGTACACAGATGGGATTAATGTTTTTCTGATATTATTAAAATAGGTACATACAGTGGCAACTTTTCCGTATTAAATTGGAAGAAAATTATCAGATCGAATGTTTTATGCGTTGCTAAACGATTAACGGTAAGGGACGAATAAATTGTGATAACTTGTCAGTGTTCGGTTTAGTGCTATTCACCGATTTCCACGAGTCTCATGACGATACTTCCTACCTAGAATTTTTTTGGCGCTGGAATAATCATAGTGTCCGAAATATTACGTGAACAGGCTTTATTCAAAATCGGTTCACTATTGGAAAGGTTATCGAATTAAAGCTAAATAACCAAGTTATTATTAGATTAATATATTCAGAGAAGTGCTTTGATGGGATAATATCTAGAATATGGGATTTGAAATTCGGTTGCCGTCAATGATCAACAATTTCCCCTATATGGATACGCTCACTCTTGGATGGGTTTCAAAAAATACCCAAAAGGTGTTTCAGGTTTTACGACAGAAAATAAACCAACCCGAGGCTGAAAATTTCGATAATCAAGAAATCAGTAAACAATGAGCACCAGTATTCTCATCATTAATGAAATATTTAAAAGACCGTAACGCTGTTGCCGATTTACAAGCGCTGGTGAAAATTAGTATCAGTTGGATTTAAACAGCTGAAGCAACTGAAATTTATGCTTTTTGATTGCAAGCAGCTAGCTCGTGTAAATCGTGTATGAACAGACTTTCCTCACGTCCCTGTCAAATGTTGAGAAAATGAGGTTAAATTGGGCTGCATCCCGCCATTTACCTTTGGTTGGGCATTAATTGATTTTTCGTTAATTTAAAAACACGACAAACAGCTTTGAAGTTTATGACTCGAATTTCATATGTGAATGCAAGTTTCCAATACGGACTTTGATATCTTGAATATGGTTTATTGAAAGGGCTGAAAAGGATTTATGATTTGTTTAAGTCGCGCATTGTTTAATACCGACAAATCCCATTCAAATGTATTGGTTGGGCCAATTGATATTCACTTTACACTTGATACAATAAAGCGTAAACTGCCTTCTGTAAACTATATGAAAACTTAATCATAAATTACCGTAAGTTCATTCAATGTAGTAATTGTAATTTTAATGTAATTGTCGTAAGATTCCCTTCTAACCTTCTGCAATTGCTTTCATTTACTTTCAGAACCAGCGCATGAAGACAAAGAAACAGTTGGCAGCGGCCGCTGCAGCGGCAGCAGCAGCCGCTGATAAGAAAGCCGCACCTGCCGGAAGTTCACCCACTGCTACCACTCCCATCGCCATCAAAAAACCGGTGAAACGTCTTCAATCGAAAGCCAAAGAAAGTCCTCCTAAATCGATTGAGACTAAAGCCACCACTTCCACCAGTGAACCGCTTCAAGCCACCAGCCCGAAACCGAAACCGTCGGGCAATCCCAAATCTCCCATTCCAACGAAGCAAGATTCGGCACCATCGCCAGTTGGTAAGAATGTCAAAGCAGTTCCGCTCAATTCTGCTACTGGTCCCTCGGGGGCTGGTGGCGCAAGAAAGTCGGACGCTGCCAAAGTGAAAAAATCTGCTCCCGCTGCAGGTGGAAAAAAATCCGGTGGAGGCGGATCATCGGTGGGAGATAAGAAGAAGATTCAAAAAGAGTTGAAAAATTTGGGTATTACCGACAAGGCCATCAATCAAATCGACACGGCAACCGTCGAGTGCAATCCTTCGATAAGCGAGATGGTAAAAACCAAGTCGCGTGCCACTGTCAGTCAGCAAAAATGTGCTGACTTTGGCGCCCTGGGTGGTCCCTTGGCGATTCAAAAAACGGTAGCCTTTGCAGTTCATTCTTCCAAACAAGAAGGATCAGCCGAGAATCTCAAGTCATTGGAACCGGTGGTGACCACTCCTACCAAGAAGAAACCGGTCTCAAAGACAAAGGACACCAAACCTGATCCGGCGACGGCGCGTGAGGAAGGCGCGAAAAACAAAACCCCAGTTACAGCTCAGCTGCCAACGCCTAGCGCGCCACCATCGTCATTGTCCCAGTCTAATGCCGCTGCTAAAGAAGATGTAAAAGTGCCGGCCGGAGCAAAAAATCCGGATAGCAAAACTAAAGCGAAAAAGCCCGAAAGCAAAGATGATAATGGTGCCACCGCCGTCGTCGTTACTAGTGAACAGCAACAACAACAACAGAAGGTTGGTAAGAAAAGTTCCACAACCGTTTCCAAGCCGAAACCCAAATCCAAAAAAGCAATCCTGGAAGAGAAGCGAGCGGCGGAGGTGAAGGCGGCCGCGGAGGCTGCTGCTGTGGCTGCGGCTGCCGCTATTGCCAAACAAGAAGCCGAAGATAAACAAAGAATGGAAGAGCATCGAACATGTTCCCTTGAGCTCGTTGAGTCGGACGATAAGAACGACGAAGAAGAGGTACAAAGTCGCATTGAAGATATCGTCAAGTCACTGGAGGACGATGATGACGATGAAGAGATGGGAATGGGGCTTAGGTTGGAGGAGTTCAAGATCGAGCCCAAAGTGGATAAGGAAGATTCCGATGCCAAGAAGAAGCAACCGCCAAAAGTGGTCAAAATTAAAAGTGAAACGGATAAAAAGGCAAAGAAACCGATAGTAGTACGGAAACCGGATGAAGTTGATAATAAAAATCAATCTGCCAATACAAGTGTTGCGCATGACGAATCAGCTAACAACTCCACTAATCAAGATAGTTTGAAAGCTACGGCTAAGCGGAAATATACCAAACCTAAGAATCCAACCGACAAACCGAAAAAATCTCCTGTGAAGAAGAAAAAACCCGAGTCGAAGGGTGAAACAGGATCACCCAAATCCAATCAAGAATCTCTAAATATAATCTCAAAACCTACCACACCTGCCTCGAACCTCGTGGCAATTCCTACCCAACCATGCTATTCCGTCACAGACGAAGCAGCTCAGCGCACAAGCGATCCTAATTCCTCGGACCACACTGAATCTTCTGAACCTCCCAAGTCAATCCGTTCTTCCACGGAAAACGATGACGATCTTCCCTTGAACCGCCTGAAGGATCAATCTAAATCTCAAACCGAAAAACCGGAAACTTTTGCTGAACCTCAGATGCCCCTGCCGTCGGCCAAAGCAGGTCCCAGTGCACCTGCAGCGACTTCTTTCTCGACCAAACCTTCCACAACCAAGCGGAAATACGTCCGCAAAATCCCGTCGTCTTCAGGTTCGAAAAAGAAACCCACAAAAGTGATTGCCATTACCGCCTTGGTGAAAGATTCAAAAGAGAAAAAGCCACTGGAAAAGAAAGACGTGTACGATTTTGACGAATCGGAAAGTGAAACTGATTCACCGGTGAAGCCACCCGGTAAGCCAATCTTCAAGCGGAAGCAATTGGAAACGAGTACCTCCAAGGAGGAGGAAGATTTGGAGGAGGAGCCAGTGAAAGTGCAACTGGAGGAAGCGGAAGGTATGCAAGGAGAAGTTGAAAGTAGGAAGCAGAATGAAAGCGAATCGGACAGAGATGAACAAGAGGTGCAGAAAGTGGTGAAGAAGACTCCTGTGAAATCAGTGACGAAAACGATAGCTCAGAAAAACGAAAGTGGAAGTGAGTCGGATGAGATATCTGCTAAGAAACCGATAAAGTCCGCGTCAAGAGCAAAAGTTGTCAAGGAAACCAGTACCGATTCGGACGGAGAGGAATCAGATGATGATATGGAACGGGATCCGGACGACCGACGGGCAATCGACAATAAGATCAAACAGGAAGCACGGGATTCATCCGATGATGATTCGGATGGGTACACGTCGGAGGAGTCGGTTCGAACACGGATCGTCAAGAAGCAGCTGACGGCAAAAACAAGACACCTGAAGCTGTACGGGTTCTGGTCCGGTCCGAAGCGCCACCGGGTGGCATCGCTGAATGCGATCGCAAAAGTGCACTGTTTGTATGAGAACGAGACTCGCGCCGCATTGGAGGCGAGCTTGATGAAGCAGGCGTCAGCTAAGGCACCGAGAGCCAAGGAAGTGAAGAAGGAAAAGGCCGAGGAAGAGGCTAAGAAGGGGGACGTGGCGAAGGAAGAGGAAAAGAAGAAAGGAAGTGAGGAATTGAAAAAGGTGGAAGAAGAGAAGATTAAAGAACGGGAGGAGAAGAAGTTGAAGGAAGAGGAGAAGAAACAGAAGGACGAGGAGAAGAAACAGAAGGACGAGGAGAAGAAACAGAAGGATGAGGAGAAGAAGAAAGCACAGAAAACAGCGGCCGTCAAGGAAGAGAAGAAGAAGGTCGGTAAGAAGTCGGAAGCGAAGGAAGATAAGAAGAAGGAAAGTAAGAAAATGGAAGTGAAAGAGGAGAAGAAGGATGATAAAAAGAAGGAGAAGGAGAAGAAAAAGGAAGAAACCGAAAGTGATACCGAGAGTGAAGAGTCCGAGGAAGAAGTTGTTACAAGGTAAGCTGATCAGTATAAAAGGGGCATTATTACTCAGATTACTCGATTAAATGAAGTTCTTTGTTAACTTGAAATACTTTTCTAATACAGGCGCTTACATTTAGCCTTTTTGTCCATCACCAGATATTTTGAAAAAAAATCAAATGATCTTTAAAACATTTATTGCATTGCATTAATATAAAACAGCAATTCTGTGAAAGAAAAATAAACATACTTTCAGAATTTGGTAATATTTGGTACGTTTGTTTCTGTTCGGAAAATATTTAAACTATATTTTTGATTTCCGTTATTAAAATATATAGTGTATGTGTCTATGCAAACTAACCCCCGCTGGGCTGGCAGATTATAACTGTTAATATTCATGTTTGAGATGAATGTTTGGCTGATTTTCCGCACCTACAGATAGCTTGCCAAACGAGATATTATTTCGCAAATGTTTCTATCTTCTGATCTTCAAACTTAGACTCTTTTTTTTTGTTGGGACGTAGAACCACTGCGTCCACTGAATTCAACTGTTGTGGTATGCTCTAGGCTTCCTCTGTCCTTCGTAGTGTGGAATTTATTACCAGGGATTTGTGAAAAGTCAGCCTTCACGTATGTTTCATCGTCCTGTACGATGCAACCTGCATTTTCTGTTAACAACGAATCATATAGCTTTCGGGCCCGACTTTTCGCATTTTCAAGCCCTTTGTCATCTTGGCAAGGTTTATTCTGGTCTTTGAATGACCTCAGTCCACTTTTTGGCAACATCTCTGACCGACATGTTAGGCTTCCTCTTGTTTACTTTCACCACTTGTTTCTAATTTTGTTTGTTGAATGAACCCCTTTTCTACTGCTTGGTTGGCTTCCTCTGAACCGCTTTGGTTTGTAGAAACTTGCTGATGGCATTCGACACCGTTTGTTGCGTTACCTCGACCCAATTCCAATATTTTTATATGAACGATTAGGATTTTCTAACCATTTGTTCAAAATAAAGTTTCGCAGCTCCTGTTGTCGAAACACCATTTTCAAAACTTCAATTTCAAAGTAAACAATATACACGTCGACGCGAAGGTGAAAGGATCTACTGACAGCTAAACCATACACTGAACAAAATTCTTACGTTGACTGAGACCACTGACGCGACAAACCTACAAAAAAAAAAATTCCGGACACGCTTTAGTCCGGAAGTTAGAACCTGTTAGCTCTATTGCAGCTCCAGCGACCTATTTCAGAATTCCTGGTGTTTCGTGTTCAAAAATCACTTTCAAATCTATCACGTATTTTGCTTTTGCAATTATACGATTTAAATGGACATCATCGCCATGGTCTCGGTTTATTTGGTGATAATCACAATTTCTTCGTATATTATTTCTGTTTTTTGCCCTAGTCCTTGAATTGATTTGCTTTGATCTGTCACTCACTCATTGGGAGCGGTCATTGGGAGCGTCTAGTCTCAAAATGTTAATTAATGCTCCTCTTTCTACTAACAGTTGAGACCCATAAGCATTAACCACAGTCCTTACTCTTTATGACTTATGGGCATAGCAAACTATTAAACTTTTAACAAAATAGGGCCTCCTATTCACTTTAATTATTGAATAACATTCAATTGTTACCCCTTTCATTGACTTTTATTTGCAAATTAATTAATTTGACCGGACTTTCCATTCAATAATTGTTAAAGGATCATCGTAAATTTTAATATTTTTTGACATCATAACCTCAACGTCCACAACCGGTCATCTTCACCGTAACGATGGTAGTAAGCTGGAAGATTTGTTGAGCTGAAGAATGTTGAGGTTCTTAAGGTTGCCTTCCTCTGTCAAGGGATCGCTGCATTGCTTATCGATTGCTGAAGTTCCATGCCAGTTTCCGTTAGCTTGGGTCCCAAAACAACGAAATATCGTATTTTGACCTCATGCGGTTTGCATTTTTCTTCACAAATTAGCATCAAAAATTGAAATTTTAATATATTTTGAGAACCACTCAAATAACTGCCTCAGCTTAAATGTAAATGCTCAAGAAGCATTTTAAGAAAATTTCTCAGACGTGAACAAAAATCTTTGCAGAAGAAACTGTGTCAATCCGACATCACCGGAAAAAGTTATCACCGTTGAAAGGCAGCATATTTTGGCAAAAAAAAAAGCAAAGTACAGTGTGGCTCACAATAGGTGTCACATTTTTTCAGTCTTGCTTTATTTCAGCTGGGTAATTTTAACAGCGGAATTGGTTATACCCGTTTTGAGTGTATTCTTTTGACAGCTTATCGCTGAAGATAAATAAGCGATTCCGTTTGTTTATATTTATCAGCTACCATGCAAGTTTTAAAATTTCATCCGGCCGTATCTGGCCGTAAATTGAGCAAACAATTCCAAATGTTCCCTGCTTCAATGAACAGGCTCCTGACATGACATGATCTGGAATGCAAGCCGTACAAGAAACAACGCGTTCACGGGTTGACGGAGCGTCAAAAGCAAGCCAGGGTCCAAAGAAGCAGAAATCTTTTGGTTCGGCACGGTGACTGCGAGATTTTATTTTCAGATGAAAAGCTCTTCCTCCTTCAGGACAGTCATAATCAACAAAATGATCGTGTGTATGGCAAAAAAGTCTTGCCAATATTCCAAGAGATAAACTAGCTGTAGAATGCTATCAGAATGTAAAGGGTGATATCAGTCAAATTAGGTCAAGATTGATACGGTCAAAGAGGTCAAGGAAAACGCGTGTATAATCGGTAGAAATCGTCATTTATTTAAAAAGCGATCAAATTAAATCGGTTGAATTCGTTTCTTTTTCTAAAAAATTCAAATTTAGTATATAAATTCAGGATAAAATATTCAGTTTTTTTTTTTTTTTTTTTTTTTCTTTTTCAAGTTAGTCGTATAAAATTCAGGAAAAATATTCGAAGTTAGGCTTCCCCGACTTTTCCAAATCCGAACCTTTGCCGGGCCTTACGCTTGACCCTGCCATCAGATTTTGTACAGCCACCTTGTCCACCTTCTTCGCCGCAGAAAGCCAGTTTGCCTTGAACTGCTGCTCGCCTTAGCAGTTTTTTGGTCTTCTTTGATTTTTTTTTTTTTTTTTTTTTTTTTTTTTTTTTTTTTTTTTCTTTAGGTTCCGCTTGACAATAGCCCAGTATTTCTCAATTGGGCGGAGCTCTGGCGTGTTGGGGGGGGGGGGGGGGGGAGGGTTCTTGTCCTTGGGAACCACCTGCACGTTGTTGGCGGCGTACCACTCCATAGCCTTTTTACCGTAATGGCAAGATGCCAAATCCGGCCAAAACAGTACGGTAACAACTGTGTTTCTTCAGGAAAGAGGCAAAAGGCGAGAGACGTTTATTAAACATTTTAGTAAATTTTTGGTTGAGCAGAGACGTTTATTAAACACTTCACGTAAATTTCTGGTTGACAGTCCCGAAGCTATGAAAATGCTGTTTCTTCAAACACTCTTTCACGTAAATTTCTTGGTTGACAGTCCCGGAAGCCAGGAGTCCGGAAGCTATGAAAATGCTGTTTTTCAAGCCACAGGTACTTTTTCAAGCCACAGGTACAGATGGTTTGAGGTGGCTTGCAGACCATTTCTTGCTTTGGAACTTTGACAGTTTCGTGTTCTTGAAAATATCTGCTACCTTTTCCTTCCTCCTGCCGTGTAGAAACTCCTGTCCCGGAAGCTGCTTGTAGTGGTCGGCTTTGACGTAGGTTTCGTCGTCCATTACCACGCAGTCAAACTTCCCCCCCCCCCCCCCCCCCCCCCCCCCCCCCCCCCCCCCCCCCCCCCCCCCCCCCCCCCCCCCCCCCCCCCCCCCCCCGTCCGGGCATCGTCGCGTACAGCCTCCGGGTATGAAAATGCTGTTTTTCAAGCCACAGGTACAGATGGCTTGCAAACCAGATATTTCTTTGCAACTTTGACAGTTTCGTGTGCTTGAAAATATCTGCTACCTTTCCCCTTCCTTTTGCCGTATAAAACTCCTGTCCCGGAAGCTGCTTGTAGTCGGCTTTGACGTAGGTTTCGTCGTCCATTACCACGCAGTCAAACTTCGTCAGCATCGTCGTGTACAGCCTCCAGGATCGCGCTTTGGCCGTCGTATGACCTATTTTGTTTATCATCGCGAATTTGGAGTCACTATCCTTCTTGTAGTAAGTTCGATAGTCCGGCTCGTTTTTTTGGCTCGATGCCGATTGCGCGGGTAGACGATACTACCCAACTTATATTTTGCTTTTTTTTTGGCATCTCGGAGAGCCGTCGAAAGGCATGTTTCGGCGACAATCCGTATTTGTCCCCTGCCAAATGGGGCATCTGGAATGTTTTCTTCATTGGTCCATTTCTACGCTAGAAGTAGACTACTGAACAAAAATCATGAAGTTTGACCCATCGCAAGGCATGTTTCGGCGAAAATACGTATATATTCACTCCTGAACGATTCCCTCGGGGCATCCGGATTGTCCCGGAAGTAGACTACTCAACAAAAACCATGAAGATTGAGGCGTCGATAGGCATGTTTCGGCGGAAATGCGTATTTGTCCCGTTCTAAAGGGTTATTCAAGGGCATCCAGATTGTCTCGGAATGGCCAATATGGTCATTGGTCCATCTCAAGGCTAGAAGTAGATTACTCATGTAAAATCATAAAGTTTGAGCCCTCGAAAAGCATGTTCCGATGAAAATGTGTGTCTGTCGCCACCTAACCGGCACAGATTCCTTGTGGCCAATTGGGTCAAAAAGGGCAGTACTCACCGGAAACCAAAAATTGGGACTCCCATAAGCATTTTGACTGCAGAGACTTTAAAATTTAGTCATATAAACCTTCCGAAATTTGAGTTTGAAATCCGAGTCAATATGACCTGAAACACCCTATTCGTCACGAAATGTGACAACACCTAAGGAAGGTTAAATATGTTTTTGTACATCTCCTTAAAACCAACTAAATGAAGACTAATCTGAACCCAACGATAACAAGATTCAGCTTGTTTACCAAAACGATACCAAACTCTGTTGTCAACCCAACCCTTTTGTCCAACATCCCAGTGATTTCTAGTGGAAGTGCAGAGGATTCCCCGGCTTCCGACGAAGCGAGTATAATGTCAACACATTCCTACACTTTCCTTATTTGAGCCGCATTTAGGCGGGGCCAGCGATGGTACTGTCTTAATTTAGGATAACCAGCTTTTACACACTGAGCATGTATGTTAGTCCCAAGCATCATCTGCTGGTTTTGAGTGTGATAACAGCTGATCTGGCAGCAACCTCGGAAGTAGCAAACTCGGGTGGTCAATCATGCTCATGCTCAAAGAAAATTTTTTAATGATTTTTTTTTGGTTTTGAAACACAACGACTATATTTTTATACTATTTTTTCTCGAAAATTTACTATATCAAAAATTGTAAATGTTGTTGAAACCCTACAATTTGAGGAACATTTTTTTTTTTCAAGTATAAAGTTTTTATTATGAAAATTATTTTAAGCTATTAAGTTTTGTTTACACTAAAATTGTTTTTTTTTTTTATTTGAATTTTGGCCCGTAACGCATGAAACGGTTATTAAGTTGATTGCGTCAAATTGGTTTATTCTTGCATTTTTTATATCATTATTGACTCATAAAAAAAACTTTAAATTTAAAAAAATGAGATACATTGAGATGCAGTAAACGGCTATATTTGTATGTTTTCAATGCGTCTCTACATTTTCTAAACAAAATTATCTTAACATTCAGTCGCACAGCTCAGGTTCAGGTTCAACACCACTTGTTGCTGCAGCAGCAGTAGATCTGGCCGCACTGGTCACCGCCGACCATAAGGGATCAGCAGCATAACTGTCAGATAAGAATGTGCCTATATTGTCTTTATTATAATTTGCTCTCCTATTGAAATCCTAATCCTATTGAATTTAAACCGTAAAGACGGGCATTGAATTTGTTGTGCTAATTATTGCTATTATTCGCGATCTTACAACGGGTAATTGCTAGGTAAATCGTAAGTAATTAATTATCGATAAAGTATCGCTAAATGTGGTTTGCTTTAAAGCAGGACAAGGCCGCTGATGATTTCTGCAACATTCGAAGTTTGTCGGGATTGACTTTCTGCAAGAGAAAACTGAATTGTATGTCCGGTATGATATTTGTATCGCCTAACTCTAACAACTAAATTTTAGTTTTGAAGCACTTTCAATAACGAATAAAGCTATCAATTATCAGACTCAAATCCACTGAAATCATAAATTATTAACATTTCTTTGATTTCTTCATATTTTTTTCTTTTCATATCTTTTCTTGAAAATGTAATTTATAATTTTTCATCTTAAAAAACAAAATCAAAAATCCGTCCATAAACTGCTTGAGTTATGATTTTTTGAAAGAAATAATAAATCAAAAATTTCGTTATTTGGACTACCCTATCTCGAAGTTGACCATCCCCTTTTTTCCGTAAAGTGATAAACCTTACAAATATTACCAAACTCTAAGATATTTTTTTTTCTTCGTATGGCTATAAATATAATGTACAATTTCTGTCCGTGGACGCATAACTGTCCCATGCGGAAATTTGTTTTGTTCCATCAACAACAACAACCAATTTGTTCAATCAACAGCAATTTAAATGAAGGCACACAAATTTCGTCAACTTATTCAAAACGACGTATCTGATTTTGTGAACAAAGATTCAAGCATGTATTTCTCGAAAGGTTTAGCACTCTCACGCAAACTATCACAACCATCTTGTTGGAAAAGTTTACGTGCGGTTCATAAGTTGTTCGAGAGATTTTCGTTTGAATCTTTGTTTACTCATTAGTTTACATAATCAGATACCTCTTTTTGAATAAGTTTTAATTCTGGCAAGGGCAATGTCAAAATAGGAACAACTTCTGACATTTCGGTATCTAAACAATTGTCTCCTTAAATTTTTTCCAAACAGGACGCTCCGATGTGTTCCCGGTCTCCGTGGCGTGGGTAAACACTGGGACCCGGATGCTTCCAGCATGGAGTCTGGAGCCGATGACATTGCCGATTCAGATGAAACATACACTCAGGTAAGCGTTATCCTTCACCAACTCCTCCTCCCGACAAAATCTAACCCTAACTAACAACTCTACCCTCAGGGCAAAGACACCGATCCGGTCAAAAAGCGCAAAGTCAAACGAAAGGTGATCAAGAAACCGAAACCAAAACCGAAGGCTGACAAATCCGACAAACCGAAACCCCCCGCCAAGAAGATCAAGAAAGAGATTAAAGCTCTGCTCTCCGATGCCGAAAAACAGCAGCTCCAGCAGCAGCAGGATGATGAGTCCAGTTCCTCTTCCGCGGGTTCGGAAAAAGCACCAGCCAAGTCAAAGTCCGAGGAACCCAAGAAGCGTAAGCGGGAACCCAAGGAAAAGAAAGAGGTGGTGGAAGTACTGGGCAAGAAACGTATGGCAAGCCTCAATGCCACGGCCATGTTGGCTGCCACCTACGAAGTTCAGAGGATTCTCTATCGCAACACCGATTCTGACTCAGATAGTCCCGCTGAGAAGCCCAAGGCGAAAAAGGCCAAGGAGCAAAGGGAAGCAAAAGAGAAAGCGGATGAAAAGAAAGCCGCAGCAAAGGTGGTTACGAAAGATGCAAAAAACGAGGAAGATGCGGGAAGTTCCACCAAGGCAGCCGAAAAAGAAAAATCCAAGGAAAAGGAAAAAGATAAGGATAAAGGTAAAGAAAAAGAAAAGGAGAAGGAAGTGGGACAGCTCGTAACGGTTAAAACGGAACCGATGCGTGACAGAACAGGTGAACCCACCGAGGTTAAGCGCGAGCTTGAAGAGGTAGGTGTCAGAATGCTTTGTTAGCTGGTCAAATATCCAATTATGTTTTATTTTTCGTTTTTCTTTCTCTCTCTAAAAAGCCCCGACCGGTTTCAAACAATGTTGTCATCGCCCAAGACACAGAGGTAACAATTACCGGTGTATATGTAAATTCAGGTTTGGGAGCGAGCCAGGAGGCGTACTGCAAAATGCAGTATCGCGTGCAACAGAGCGTCACCGAGGAACGGTTGGTACGTCCCGGTGAAGCACCCCCCAAATCCTACACGCCACTGACGGCCCTCTCCAGCATGAGGCCACCCAACGATCAAGGTGAGTACCGAGATGATATATCGTCGTCGGTTGCTGCGACTCTGTCTTCGACAACCGCTTTAATTTTAATTGATGGCAGCTAAGCGACTGAGCGCACATGGTCGTCTAATCAGTCATGATGAAGACGCGATGCAAATCGGATAAAATCAGTTTCCGAGAGCCGGTTGTTATATTTTTTTTCTTATCGCCGGTTCTAAATTAATCTCATGGAAATATGCAAATATCCATTTGTTTACTGAAAATTTTCATTTTACAGAACAAGAATAACTTACGCTCAAAATCGAGCCAGTTACTACTCCTCAAAACCATTCCGATACTGCTGCACATAGAGCGGCCCAATGCGATTCTGCATTTCACTGGTGTGCCAACATATCGTTTCATGAAATTAATTAAACCAGAAACAATGTAAACATGCTCGCTCGGATGAAAATTTCATTAAGCATTTCTGTTTCGTGGCAATGTACTTTATTGATTTGCTCCTGATACTGCAATCACAAAACTTTCGCACGATATGACATCAACAAGCAAAAAATTCCAGTCATTTTCAACTCGACTGTAATCCTGAAAAAAAAAACTCGATGCGGTTGTTAAAAAAGCTACAATTTTGATTTTCCATCAACCCTAAGTCTGTTTTTTTTTTTAAATTTTATTATAGCTGCCCAACTATCGACGCCGCCTCTGTTTGGTCAACCGGCCCAGTGTGATTCTCCGTTGGGACTGGTTGGACCGCCCAGGGGCTTCTATCCACCGCCTACATCGTCGTCGGGAAGTTCCAGCGCATTCTGTGCACCGATTCCGCACGACAGCCCAGGTAAGTGGCCATTTAATCTCTCTATACTAACTCGTTTCCCGATCCCACGGGAGGGTGGACCGTTCGAGACTAGGTATTTGATTTCGGAGAACTCCACCGTGAACGCACGTTTTCATCGCGTTTTGATGGAGCGCCTGCATGTAGGCAATCTGCTGTAAACAGACGGGAAAAAACTGTCGCCTGTTGGTTTTCTTTCAGCAAGGGAAAGTGGCGTATTTCCGCGTGATTCAGGGAAAGCGTAGTTGGGAGTTTTGTTTGCGCTCGAATGGTTAGTGTTGGGTGGAATCTATAAAAAAAACTCAACGAACAATAAGGTGTTGAAATGTCATATCAAATGTGGTCAAATGTTGGGCAACCAGGGGATTCAATACAGAATTATGCAGATGATTTTGAAGCTGCCTAATATGAAATTCGGATGATTAACCAAATAAATAAATGTTTCACGCGAGTTTCAAATCGAATTTTAATTGACTGTTGCGATAGAATACCAAGGATCAATTTTTTTTTCATTCGTTTATTTTCCGTCGACCTATTTCCTCAAAACGTGAGGACGCAAGAGAGACGACTCCATCACCTGGACCCTACATATCGCGCTCATCAACACATGAGCCGGGACCAACGGCTTTACTTCCCTTCCGAAGGAAGACATGGCCAGATTTTTTTTACCTCAGAAACCAAGGATCATTTTTGTTATGCTTTTTTTCTTTCTTCAAATGCATTCAATTTGGCTACCATAATAAGGAAATGGAAATAGCGCTATTTTCTGCTTAATAAGCTAATTTTCACAGCCTTTTGCTGCAAAGGTAGCATAGCATAGCATTTTCCGACCATTCACAATCCTGGCTTGGCTGTTGTAGAGACGATGGAAGCGCCAGAAGAGCTGCCTTGGGTATGACAGGCTTTTCATCCATCGATATCTGCACAACACCTAGCCAGGCCAGGATGAGAGTGAAGTGTTGATTAGATGTCTACTTAAGAAGATGCTGAGAACTCATGCTACATTCATAGAGATCTGGAGTTGGAAGTTGGATGGGATTATGCGGGAAGCTTAACTTGGCGAGAAAGCATATGTATATTAATTTGTATATTGATCGTTGGGAGTGACGAAGCTAAGAAAGTTAATGCACTCCCACATTCATCTTAAAAACCTCTCCGAAGACCTCTTACCACAAAACCACTTACAAAGAGCTATTGAAAAACTCACGTTTAGGGCTATTCGAATCACTGTGCTATGGACGATATCACTTAGGATTTTTCCATACAGTCTGATTGTAAGGCGTGATAACCAGTTATAACGCTGCAATTGGAAAAGGAGTATGGCAATTTTTTTCAAATCGTAACTAATAGATGGCGGATAGTTGGAGTAAAACATCAATTTTAGCGTTAACTTGTGGTTTGCGTCGTTGCTGAAAATATTATGGAATCAGTTGCCATGAAACGAGTTATTACATGGCCAAATTGCATTTGTGCTCAATCTTGAACTTGAATGACGGCGCACTTAGAAAGGAGAGATACTCTCCGAGCTGAAGAAGAACTTTGGGGTTAAGAGCTCAGCCTTCAAAACGATCATCGAGTTATTCCTGGAAGAGGTGGCAAACGTAGGAATTTTAAGGTATGCGCACAGCAAAATCTTGCCATGGTTTATTAGCCGCATATTTTTTGTGTCACCAATACAGCTAACGCAATGCCATTATGCGTGTGAATGTTTTGATATACATTTTTTGTCACAAAAGCATTGTATTGAAAATAGAGTGGAAAGAACAACAAGTGCGTGAAAAAAATTTGCACAAAATTGTGGAAAATCCGTCTATGTCGCATCATGACACATCAAAATCACTCGGAGTCCCGGGATCGGTTGACTCTCGATCGGAAACGAGGATCTGGCGGCAAGCGGAACGAAAATTTCAAATCCCAGCGGTATGCAGTGCTTCAGCTGATGAAGAAAACCCCGAACCTTTCCATCCGAGATGTGACTAAAAAGGTCAACACATCGTATTCGTTCGTTCAAAAACGAAGAAAGTGAAGAAATAGCTCGTTCTAGGTAATAAAAATCCCAAACAGGAACGAGAAGCAGGACACCAGTTCGAAAAAAAAGAGCACGTAAGTTGTACGTCAAATTGCTGACAAAATGTGTTTGCGTGGTTATCTATGATGAAACAAACGTCAAAGCAAACTTCAAGCACCTTCCTGCTCTTGAGTTTTATACCACATTACAACGTGGCAAGGTTGAGGATGATTTAAAAGTTGTCGAAGTTCTCTTAAAAGTACATGGTTTGGCAGGCTATTTGTAGTTGTGGTTTGAAGAGCAAAATCTTCATAACTTCAGGTTCGATTAACGAACAAGTTTACGTTAACGAGTGTCTGCAAAAACGGCTTCTAACATTCATCCAAAAGCACACGAGTTCTGTGTTGTTTTGGCCTGATTTGGCGTCTTGCCATTATGGTAAAGCGGCTCAGGAAACAGCCTCAACATTGTACCAAAGGACTGTAATCCTCCGAACACCCCAGAACTTTGTCCAATTTAAAGATGTTGGGCCAAATTAAAGCAAAACCTTTGGAAATCGAAAGTAGAGGCAGGTAATGAGAAAGATTTTGATAAAAAGTGCGTAGTCCGAATGATAATATTTTGATGTAAACGAGTTAGAAATTAACCCTTTGTTGCGATGATTTTTTTTTTTTGGTATTTAAAAATAAATTGAAATAATATTATAGTTTTTTTTGACTAATAATGCTTTATCCCAGGAGACAGTTACCGAGTGAAGAGATCTGGAGAAAAAAAGCCTGAAGGTATACGATACCACCTAGCGACATTGTATACTGCGCACCTTGAAGTCGTGGCAGATACGTGGTCGTATTATACACATGTTCCGAAGCTTTCTCTCGGAACAGACGTTCCAGGTGTCTGTAGGAGGACACATGTCTCATAAACACGAGCTGGAATAGGGACTGCCACAGTGGACAAATGGGCGAAGAGCGTGGATTCGCCATGTCAGCAACGCAGTCGTACATATTTTACTGCAGCCCGAACGAATCTCGGGAACCTACACGTGACATAAACACCGAGCGAATCGCCGTTCCAAGGACCAATCAGATGAAGGTTTTGGGTAATACCCTGGATCGAACCTTGACATTCAAGCCACACTGTCAGATGGCGAAGAAAGCGTGTGAGTTTCAATAGAACATTTTGAAGACGATCGGTAACAAGCTTCCGCGTAGCAATCGGACATCGCTGCTGCAGGTGGAATCGGCCATAGTAACCACGAAGCTGACCTATGGAATAGGCTTAGTGAGCCGAGCAGGACCCGCCACTTTGCAGACTCTCCCTTCTGCGTACAACTCAATGGTTCGGTATGCTACCGGAGCTTTCGTGACCAGGCCGATACTTTCGATCACGGCTGAAGCGGGGACCCTACCATTCGAACTGCTGGCAGCACAGTCCAACAGTTGCAACGAATCGTGGCAACATCACTCTTCCGCTGATTCAACAAGCCTTCAATCGCCTCGAAGAATTGACAGGTACAGCGCACCCCGCTGTCTGTCAACTTGTGATGCAGAGTGACCGTGTGTGGCACGCACGAAAGCCTACGACTGTGTGGGACGTGAAAAAAGCATACGAGCCGGTGACCCTCCGGAGAAAGTCTGGCTGATCGTGCAACAGTTGCTGAGTACTCGCTTCCATCGATAGACCGTCGTCCACACAGACGGCTCTAAGCGTGAAGATACGGTAGGGCATTCTTAAACGGAGGAATTGCTAGCACCTCAAGTCTTCCAAAGAAATGCAGCGTCTTCTCAGCGGAGGCATACGCCATGAATATGGCTGTCACGATCCCGAACTTGAATAACGAGTTGGCGATTCTATCAGATTCTGCTAGCTGCCTACTGGCATTAGTGGCAGGAACATTCCGACACCCGTAGATACAAAAAGTGGGAGAGATAGCGCGGAATTAATCAATTCGATTCTGCTGGATTCCTGAGCACGCCGGAATCAGTGGCTATAACGAAACCGATCCACTATCCAATGTGGCCAGGAGGCAACAGGCCGCCAATGTACCAATTCCAGGAGAAATGCTCTGAGAAAAGTAAAGCAACCGATATGCCGCCGGTGGGATAACCAGTGGCATGAGACAAGGGAGTCAACGTTAAGGGAAGTGAATGAAGATAACTGCAGGTGGACGGAACGCGAAAACATGGCCGACCAACGTGTTCTTACACGTTCGAGAATCGGCCACACGCGGCTGACATACGCGTTCAGTATGAAGAAAGAGCCGTCGCCCAATTTTTGCGGTACGGTGGTGGATGTCCGGCTCTGGCAAATATAGAGGAGCAAACATCACGATTGCTAAATTTTCTGAGGGAAACAAGACTGTTTAGGCAACTGTAGCGAAGAGAAGTGGAACTAGAGTAGCCGAAGAAGAGAAGCGTAACGAAATCAGTGGAACAAGAAGAAACCCGACGCTGATGAAGAAAAGTGGAAGAAATCAAGAAGAAAAGTCGGAGAAGTAAACCTGAATAAATGAGCAGAAGAAATTGAATAAGGCACAACGGAAGAAGCGAAACATTGGGAAGAAGCGAAAAATTTGAAGTAGAAGAAGATAAGATGAAGGAGTGAAATGTAAAAAAGTCGAATTCTAGACCTCAATCATGCCTGTAATAAAATCGTAGAAATCTCACAAAAAATCGAAGAAAAAAACCAACGCAGAAATAAACATATAATTCTGTTGCAGTGTGTAAACTTACCTAGTGTCCTGGTTACAATTTTATCACCTGCAGCAAATTGCACACCAAATCCCAGAACATGATGATTGACTCTAGAGGCTGAATAAATCATTAAGTATAAAAGCTTGGTTTTCATTTCAAAGGCCACGGCTTCGCAGATTTTCAAAGCTTTTTGTGTGATATGCCCAGTTGCGTTAGCTCGATTTAGCCTAACTCCAACCGCGGCTTCTAGCGGGTCCAGCAGCTGTCTCAGGCCTTCCCACTGGAACCATGACAGCGGAATATTATGATTCGACAAGAGTTTTATTCCTTAATCTATCAAGGACGTACGGGATCAAGTCCCTATCACTGCGAAGTTTTCTGAGCATAAACCCCAAATATTATTAGCATTTCAGGCGTGAAATGATCATGAATCGTTTGCTTCGCTGGAGCATCCATTGGTTAGCAATTTGAGCGTTGTTTGTGATTTTTAGTGTCAAAAACGTGAAGTGATAATTAACCTAAACTGTAAATCATCTGGAAAAAGGACTCGCTCCAGTTTCACCTTAAAAATTGTTTGTCAATAGGTACGGCCTTTCTTGGTATGTTTCGTGGCTTCTTCGCCGGCGGTGCTTGTTCAGCCTACAAAACGTGTTCTTTGGCCAAGGTTGGGTGACGATCCGAAAATGTCGGATAACGTTTCCGACGTCATACTTCCTTTATATATATGTGCAAGCGGTATTTCCGTCAAACTGGCAGTACGCTCGATCTTCTTCCTTTCGCACGAATTGGGTTGCGATTTCGGAAAAAGTTTTAGTGGTTTCACTCTTTCGTTTAACGCCTTCCATTTTGGATGCTACAAGAAGCTCAACTGACTCTTCGTCAATGCTGTAAACGAATGACTGTTTTGTTAATTTGACAAAAGCTAAACTCAACGATTACTATGACCAGCGGTTCGAAGGAATTTGTCTTCATTCAATCAAATGGCACAAAGACCGTGAGTAGTTACCCGTATGAATGAAACACTCACATAGTTCAAATCTATTAAAAAACCACCGATATTTCAAATGAGCCAGGGAAAATTGGCCAGGTTCGAATGATGCTTTTTGTTAGTTCAAATGAAGTACACTGAATTTTTTTTAACGACGGTAATGGTACCGCGTAAAAAAAACCGCGTTATTTCAAAAAACGACGTAAAAAAAGTCAAGGAAATAAAAATTATATTTCATATTCATATTGAAAGGATATGGTCATAAAAATGTATTGGTGGTGGAAAAACATGGTTCCAGTAACATTGGATTTCGGGCGAACATTCCAGCTCGTTTGAATCACGCCCGGGACTACGTCAAGGTGATGGACTTTCGTGCCTGTCGTTCAACATTGCGCTAGAAGGTGTCATGCGAAGAGCCGTGCTCAACAGCCGGGGTACGATTTTCACTCGATCCGGTCAGTTCGTTTGTTTTGCGGATGTCATGAACATTGTCGGCAGAAGATTTGAAACGGTGGCAGAAATGTACACTCGCCTAAAACGCGAAGCTGCGAAAGTCGGACTGGAGGTGAATGTGTCGAAAACAAAGTACATGCTAGCAGGAGGTACCGAGCGCGACAGGGACCGCCTAGGCAGCAGTGTTACGATAGACGGGGATACATTCGAGGTGGTGGAAGAATTCATCTACCTTCGATCCTTGCTTACGGCTGACAACGACAACAGCCGTGACATCCGAAGACGCATCATCAGTGGAAGCCGTGCCTACTACGGACTCCAGAAGAACTTGCGGTCAAGAAAGATTCACCCCCGCACTAAATGTACCATGTACAAAACGCTGATAAGACCGGTTGTTCTCTACGGGCTCGAGGAGAACCTGCAAGCACTTGGTGTTTTCGAACGCCGGGTGCTTAGGACCATCTTTCGCGGCGTACAGGAGGATGGAGTGTGGCGGCGAAGATGGAACCACGAGCTCGCTGAACTCTACGGCGAACCCAGCATTCAGAAGGTCGCGAAGGCTGGAAGGATACGGTGGGCAGGGCATGTTGCGAGAATGCCGGACAACAACCCTGCAAAAATGGTGTTCGCCTCGAATCCGGCCGGTACAAGAAGGCGTGGGGCACAGCGAGCACGATGGGCGGACCAGGTGCAACAGGATCTAGCGAGTGTGGGTCGTCAACGAGGTTGGAGAGAGGCAGCCATAGACCGAGTATATTGGCGTAATGTTGTAGATGAAGTCATATCGTAAATACGATGTATGGCTATTTAAATAAATAAAATAACATTGGCCACCGAGAAACTGCTACAAATGGATAGAGGTTGTTAATTCAATGTGTGAGCAAAACAGTCCAAAGTAGTTAGATAGAGTTTTCGTCCTCGGCAAAATTTCTCAGTGTCATTCGTCGTCTTTTGACATTATCATATTAGTTCCACATCATGCCGCAGAGATGGCGCTGCAGTCTATCTTTTCTAAATTAAGCGCTAGAGATTTGCCGTCCTCGGCAAAATTTCTCAGTGTGTCATTCGTCGTCTTTTGACATTATCATATTAGTTCCACATCATGCCGCAGAGATGGCGCTGCAGTCTATCTTTTCTAAATGAGGCGCTAGAGAAATGCCGTCTTCGGCAAAGTTTCTCAGTATGTTGTTTGTCGTCGTTTGACATTGTCATATTAGTTCCACATCATGCCGCATCTTTTCTAAATGAGGCGCTAGAGAAATGCCGTCTTAGGCTAACTTTTTCAGTATGTTGTTTGTCGTCGTTTGACATTTTTATATTAGTTCCACATCATGTATACTGTAGAGATGGCGATGCAGATTATCTTTTCCAAATGCATTGCTAGAGAGCTACCGTCCGTGGCAAAATTTCTCAGTATGTCATTCGTCGTCTTTTGACATTGTCATATTAGTTTTAAATTATGCCGCAAATATAGCAGCGCCATCTCTGCGGTACGATCTGGATCTAACGTGATTATTTTGAATGCCTTTATTATATAAAATTAACATCTTTGCTAAAGACAGCACCTTCCTAGAGCACGATTTGGCAATTTAGATTGCGGCGCCATATTTGCGGCGCAATCTGGAACTAATCTGATAATGTCAAGTGGCTATATTTTACATTCTCAACAACTTTACTGAGAACGGCAACTCTCTAAAGCCTCATTTGGAAAAGATATTTTACCTACGCGGTTTTTTTTACGCGGTCCGTTATTTCAAAAAACGACATAAGAAAACCGCATTATCTAAAAAAAAACAACGTAAAAACAGTCAAGTCACAATAGAAGTGAAACAAATTTGATTGTTGGTGTTGATTGTACATTTCCCAATTTAGCCTCTGAACAATACTGTTTAGAACAAGAAAATTGTTGTTTACAGTTTATTATATGTCGTTTTTTTTTTAAATTCCACAAAAATTGTTTGCTGTCTTTGTAAAAAATCATACGAAATTTTGAGTTTTAATTCCATACCGGCTTTGGACCTGGCTTGGGCTGGCGCTTGAATCTAGTTATGTAGCAAAGTATTTGGAGGCAATGCCAACGCAGAGAGGTGGTGATATCTCAAGCTGACCATGGCTGACGAGCATGACAAGCATGTATATTACAGATAGGACGCGGAGGGACCGCTTAGGAAACAGCATTTTGAGAAATAGAATAGACTTTCCCAAGTAGTTTGTATTAGTAACAGTGTTCACGTTAGTCATTTTCTTTATCAAAGGATCATTGTTTTCACATTAATTTCCTTGTATTGCCTATTTTTTTTTCTTATCAGGTTAATTTCAGGCACATGAGGTTGAAATTTTGTTCATCCGTTGTGTGTCCGACAGGGTACCCGGGTACTTTTTTGGATTTAAATTCGCGATATTTGAATGATTTTTAATCGTAGGAAGTTGAAACTCTGCCAGATCCAAGAGAATGACGGTCAAAATTGATTGCAGGGGTGAACAGAATTTTCGAGCTAGAAGGAAGGGGGGAGGGGTTCCAACTTTTTTTACCCGATAGGCCGATAGGGTACCCGGGTACCCACAAAACTAAAATGCCTACATCTCCGGCAATTTTCAACCGATTTCAACAGATTTGGACTGCTTGGATTTTTACGGGCATGTCCTGATCTAATGATAGTGATCGTGGATTTTGGTAGAAATCCAGCAATATGGGTATCAAACTTCTTCAAATTTCTTCAGCAGATTGACTTTTCTTGTTTTGGGTCCATCGGATGTATGAAACTTCAAGTGGCCAGTCCGGAGTAGGTTCCCCAAGGGTCCGTGGCTGGTCATAGGCATTTTTCAATGGAACCATAACAATATGTGTATCGAACTGTTTGAAATTTTCTCAAGCGTTTGTTCCTTGTAATCCTGAGTTCACCAGACAAGTAGGCCATGGAGTGACTGTTTGTCCCTGAACCGGTCATTCCGAAACAGGTTCCCGTGAGGCCTGGAGTGGTCAAAAACATTTTCTGAAGTAAACCCTGACAATATGGGTATCAAAATTCGTGAAATTTATTCAGTAGGGTGTTTGTCAATTTTTTGTGATCATTTGATGATTTGTCCCTGAACCGGGCATTCCGGAACAGGTTCTCGCGAGGCCTCGAGTGGCCATAAACATTTTCTGAAGTAAACCCTTGCAATATGGGTATCAAAATTCATGAATTTTCTTCAGTAGGTTATTTGTCAACGTTTTGTGACCATTTGATGATTTGTCCCCGGACTGATTATTCCGGAACAGGTTCCCGTGAGGCTTTGAGTGGACAGAAACATTTCAGAAGGAAACTCTGGCAATATCGGTATCAAACTTCATTAAATTTCGTCAGTAGGATATTTGTCAACGTTTTAAGGCCATTTGATTATTTGTTCCTGGAATGTTTATTTCGGAACAGGTTCATGTGAGGCCTCGAGTGGCCATAAACATATTCAGAAGGAAGCACCGACAATATGAGTATCAAAATTCATGACTTTTTTTTTCAGTAGGATATTTTTCAACGTTTTGTGACCATCTTATGATTTGTCCTTGGAGCGGTCATTCCGGAACAGGTTCCCGTATTGCTTCGATTGGCCATAAACATTTTAAGAAGAAAGCTCTGGCAATATGGGTATCAAAATTCATGAAATTTCTTAAGTAGGATATTCTCAACGTTTTATGGACATCTGACGACTTATCAACGTAACGGTCATCCTAGTACAGTTTCCCGTATGCCAGACATTGCCAAGGTTTCCTTTTAAATTTGTTCATGGCCACTCGAGGCTTCACGGGAATCTGATCCGGAATAGCCGGTCCGAAGACAAGTCATCAAATGTCCCCAAAACGTTGAGAAATATCTTACTGACGAAATTTCATGAATTCCGATACGCATACTCCTAGGGTTTCCTTCTAAATTTGTTCACAGCCATTCGAGGCCCCACGAGTACGTGTTCCGGAAAACTGGTTTGTGGACAAATCATCAATTGCCCATAAAGCGTTGAGATATATCCTCACTCGAGGCCTAACGGGAAACTGTTCCGGAATGACTGGTTCAGGGACAAATCATTGGATGATCACAAAACGGTGACACTGAAGAAATTTCATGAATTTTGATACCCATATTGCCGAGGTTTTATTTTGAAAATGTTTATGGCCACTCGAAGGCCCACCGGAACCTGTTCCGGAATAACCTGAGAACACATCATCAAATGGCCACAAAATGTTGACAGATATCTTACTGGAGAAATTTCATGAAGTTTGATACCCATATTGCTGGGGTTTCCTTCTATATATGTTCGTGGTCAATCTAGGCCTTCTGGGAACCTAATAAATAAATAAACCTAAACATGTCAAAAGACGACGAATGACATGCTGAGAAACTTAGCCGAGGACGGCAAATCTATAGCGCTTAATTTAGAAAAGATAGACTGCAGCGCCATCTCTGCGGCATGATGTGGAACTGATATGATAATGTCAAAAGACGACGAATGACACACTGAGAAATTTTGCCGAGGACGAAAACTCTATATAACTACTTTGGACTGTTTTGCTCACACATTGAATTAACAACCTCTATCCATTTGTAGCAGATTCCCGGTGTCCAATGTTACTGGAACCATGTTTTTCCACCACCAATACATTTTTATAACCATATTCTTTCAATATGAATATGAAATATAATTTTTATTTCCTTGACTTTTTTACGTCGTTTTTTTAAATAACGCGGTTTTTTTACGTCGTTTATTGCAATAATGCGGTTTTTTACGTCATTTTTTGAAATAACGCGGTTTTTTTACGCGGAACGCGTAAAAAAACGCGAAAAAAAAATTTCAGTGTATTTGATAATTTGCTGCGCTGCATTGGAGTCTTTTGATTGTTTGAAAAAAAAAAATATATTTTTAACATTAGCCCTAAGAAACAAATTAATCCCTAAAATGTACGATATTTTAGCTACAGTAAGAAAGTTCTTGAGAAAGTTTAATTCATATCGAAGAGAGTCGCGTTGTGGGTTGGAAATGTTCATGTTCATCATCATAGTTTGGATCACATAAATTCACGATTATTATGGTGAGAAAATGTTTAACTTGTTAACCCGGAGGATTAATATTTCTCAACTATGCATTATTCACGTTTTATCACTAACGCATTAATGGCTGTGCAGTGTACACTTTTTGGAGGCATTCATTCGTTTATGGGTGGCAAAAGGAAATGAATCAAGTAGAAATTCTGTAAACTTTTATGACGTAAGTCTCGTCACCCTTTTGTGATTGAATTGCTTTTATTTTTTGTTCTTGTGCACCATTTTCCCTCATTTCTCTTGCACGAGACGATGATGATGACGGCAGACAATTTGTTGAAGTGGGGGTGGAACCAGCATCGAAATTGAAAGCGAAGGATAGAGAAAGTAAAATTTTCTGAGCTGTCAAGGATTTCCAGCACCGTCACCAACTACTGACGAAAGTACACATATTCACAGGGTTACTGCGATGATGGGGTGTTGAATTTATGGATCGTACGTTTTCTATACCAACATTGGAACACATGCTTATTTTATGGTGGTGAGGAACTTGATACTTTTCGCTAGTGTGACGACCGAGAATGGTGGGGTAAAACTTGCTTACAGCCCGGAGGTGAAATTTTTCCGAGAGATAGTTTTCAAATTACATGAGAAAGTTTTTTGCGAGAAAATTTATAGCCATGAGGAGCAAAGTGTGACACACAGTTTGACATCAATTATTCAATTGGCACCTCCTAAATGGAGTGGATTGTGTGAAGTGTTTCTAATACATCGACATGAAATGACACTCTTAATGACACGTTTCGAAACCCCCAAGTGACATATTCAAACTGTCCTCGTTATGATTCCGTTGACCACCGTTGAATTGAATTTAATTTAATGAAATTTAAATCAATCGCCGTTCCGAATATTCCAAACCCAAACGAAAACCCCTCAGATAAGCTGCTAATCAACTCGAACCGCACGATCCGACCGTTAAATCGGCTCCATTTCACTCCCATCGCATTTCGTCGTCAAAGTGTGAAAACTGAAAGCGATTCTTAGGATCTGTGAAATTGTCCTTGCATTAAAATTTCCAACCCTCATTCAACATTTTTCCACCCTCCAGACGATTTTTTTTTGTTTTTCCTTTTGTTGAAAACGAAAAAAAAGGAAAGCCCATCGAAAGCGATCGGAAAAATCATCCGGCCAAAAGTTCGCTTGGTTTTCTTTCTTCTTGGCTGCCGAAAATTAAAGCGAAGCAAAGTTCAGAAAAAATCCTATAACCAGTATGGAAAATCCACCATTTTTTTTCGGTTCTGCATTCCTCGTTCAATTACCGGACAGTGACAGGCCTGTCACCACAAGGTTCCGAATGTTTAAATCCAACGACCGGATCGGAGCTGCGATGTACAAGGGATCTTTATCGATTTTGCCTCAGCTATTCATCTGTCCTTTGACCGCCGCGACGGGACACGTCAGATTCGTTCGGTCAATAGGGATCGGGAAGGTGGCGTGTGGGAAGTATCTCACCGGATGTTTGTGTCTGCTACATGCAATGTTAACCCGTACTGGAGTTAGCATCGGGCATTTTCGACGGTTGTGCCTCTAAGGCAGCTTGTGTTGTTATTTGGTATGTAAAACGAAGTTACTTTTATAGGTTTTAGCGCATTGTTCTAATATTGTTTTAGCAATGAGTTTAGCTCAAAATTAATTTGTGATGACAATTTTTGATGCGATAAAAGTTCAGTGGCGTTCCAAATGGGGGAAATTCCCATACATTTTTACGCACTTAATTGTTTTGCCTATTGGTCCAGTTTAATGCTATTTTCAAAAAATGAATATGGTATAAACAAGGCATTCAAATAACAATATAAAACCACCACAAGGGGTTCTTCTAATATTTTCATTAACTTTTAAAAGAAGGAAATACACTTTTCAGGTAGAAATGCTCGTAAGCGAATTCAAGATTTTACTTTCAAAAACCGATTCAATCAAACCAAGAAAAAGCAGAAATTAGAATTTGGTCGCTTTACCATTTTTCAGGATTCAGTTTCATAAATCCATTTGGAGTCAATGAGATTTTCATACATTTCCATTGAAATTTTCCTCCACTCGTCTCGTACGCATATTTGAAGCTCAGGAATTGTTCCAAACTTCCATCCATCACAGTAAACTCGTCTCGCCAGAATCCCCCAGAGATTTTCAATAATATTCCGGTCCGCACTATGAGCTGATCAGTTCATAACCTGGATGTTTCTTTCGGAAAACCATGCCAAAGATGTAATCACGTCAATAGCACCGTTATTTTGTTGAAAGATAAAGTTGTTGTCCGTAATCTTCTTCTTTCGCAATTAGCTTATTGCTTGCTCTCAACTTAGTGTTCGAAATGCACTTCCACAGTTCTTAATTAAGAGCTCTCGATGTCAGGTACCATTTTTGCATTAGTATCATTGTGTGGCAAGTACCATCATAGCCTATGCCTAGAAGTCGAGAAATTTTCCTTAACGAAAAATTCCTAGACCAGACCCGGAATCGAACCCAGCCACCTCCAGCATGGTGTTGCTTTGTAGGCGCGCCTTTACCGACTGAGCTAAGGGAGGACCTGCCCATAATATCCTTAGTAAATGGAATGAGAACATTGTTCAGTTGCTCCACATAGCTCTCTGAATTCATTCTGGAAGAAATTGTAACTGCAAGTTTTACCTCAGTCAACAGCACAAGCCTGCTTCCTCCGATATTTCTGCTGAACTTTACCTGGTGATTCTTCCGAAAATTATGCGCAGCAATCAGGACCATCAAGATTGAACTATTTTTTCGTCGGAAAAAATCACTTCATCCTATTCTGCCTTCCAATCCATGTGCTACTTGGCAAAATCGAATCTCGTCCTAAACTAACAACAATCGATCTAAAAAATGTAAGTCGATTTATAAAAAAAACATCACTTTTTTATGGATGAAATTTTGTCTCGATACGTGATTATGTTCTCTACCAACTGTCCATACATTGTAATATAAGAAGGATTAAAAGTTTTCTAACAAAAGCTTTTTTTTGTCCAAAAAACAAATATATAATATATATGTATATATCAGTGTCAGTGATGGAATTCTCACCAAAATATCAATTCATCGTGCGATACGTTTTCACTTAGGAACTTCCCGTTGGTAGTTTGACACACCAGCGGGATGAGAGAATGAAATATCGGGAACTTTTTCTACTCGAGTCATTGACGAAAGGATACGAAAAAACTAGAAGTGACAGCCCAATAGGGTTGTACGCAAAGTTGACGTAGGACTACGTAGCAGTACGTAATGAATGCTATTATTATTATTACTATTATTATTATTATTATTATTATTATTATTATTATTATTATTATTATTATTATTATTATTATTATTATTATTATTATTATTATTATTATTATTATTATTATTATTATTATTATTATTATTATTATTATTATTATTATTATTATTATTATTATTATTATTATTATTATTTTTAATGAGCCTGTATAAGAATAGAGAATCGAACATTGATCGATTGGAAAAAGCGAAACCTTCCAAAAATCAGTGGGGTTGTGTATTACACACGACCAGTTGATGTAAACTAAGTTACACGGTGTGGCAGAAAATAATGCGAAAATTTGTTCTATTTCTTTCAAATCCAATTTTAAATTTTCTCCGCAACAGTGGTCTATACAAAAAACTTTGAAAGAAAATAAGAAGATAGTGAATATGAAGAAGAAGATCAAATTAATGAAGTGAAGGAGACAAAGAAGAAGAAGAAAAATATGAAGAAGAGAAGAAGAAATTAGAAACTACAACCACTCTGTATCAAATAACTCCGATTTTTCCGACACGAATGCACACGACTGTGTAAAGTGTCGTAAATAAACAAACAAACAAACAAACAATTTTCAACTAATTCCAACAATAATATCAACATTTTCGAGTGGAGTTCTATTTATAAAGTCCTTTTAAACAAATTTGTTGGGTGGGTTCCTTTTTTTTTAAAAAACGGGGGGGGGGGGGGGGGGGGGGGGTTTGGGGGGGTCCCCGGTTGTGGGGGGTGTTTGGTTTTTTGGGTTTTTGGGGTGGTGTTTGGGGGTGTTTATAGAAAAAAAAAAATAAAGTTTGGGGGGGGCCAAATTTAATTTTTTTTCATTGCACAGTGGGCAAAAATGGATCCAAAATCCCATTAATTTAGACGGCGCAGGGTAGGAGTCCTGAAAAATAGCTCATCTTATGGGAAAAAATGCGGGGAATCGAATGGTGTTGGTTTCATTTAGGGCTGAACACAGTAAGTGTCCCATTTTTCCCATTTCTCCCCTCATTTTGGATGTAAACTAGAATTATTACCCAAAAATTAAACTTGGTGCTACTATATTGAACTCAAATGTACTGTAAATTTGCAGAAAAAGCTGAAGAACTAAGTGGAACCAAGTTTACTTTGATCGGATCCCAGGAAGTGGTCTATTTTACTCCATTTCCCCTCATACATGCATAAACTCATATACCATGCGGTTCTGAAGATCCGCGCTGGTAATATTACTCTCACTTACATAGTACTTATGTAAAAACGTCCGTAAAATCGAATGGCGATGGTTTTGTTAAGGGTTTACCTCAGAAAAGGGTCCATTTTACCCGATTCTCCTCACAACTTGAAAAATCTCAAATACCATGCGGTTCTGAATATCGGCGCAAGTAATATTACTCTCACTTGCACTGTACTTATAAAAAAACGTCCGGAGAATCGAATGGGTGTGGTTTCGTTTAGGGTTGACCTCAGGAAAGGGTCCATTTTACCCGATTTCCCCTCAAACATGAAAAATAACTCATATACCATGCGGTTTGAAAGACTGTTATTTTAATATTAGATTTATTCTTAGATTTTCCACCTCATTACTAAGATACAGTATGAAAAAAACAGTTCATTCAAATGTACATCGACTACAAAAGTTTGCTCTACAACGTATCATTTTCTTCGCTTCCATCAGAATCTGTCTGACTGTCGTCAGCATCATCTACAGTCGCTTTATTATTTGCGTAATAATATCCTAGCTGCTTGGAAAAGTCATCCTCGGCAGATCGATTTCTGGATAAGCACTTGGAGTTTGTTTCCAGGTGTGACATCTTTGGATCTGACCATGCCAACGATAGCCGCATCATATCCAGAAGGTTATCTTCAGGTGATGTTTTCCGTGCAAGAAAAGGACGCGCATGCTTGTACCTTTTATGGCACCTCTCTCCAGACTGCTCATCGATGAAATTCATGGGGTAAGGCTATTGAAAAAGTAAATATGTTTTATTCAAAGTGCTATAAACGCATTTTAAATCAACTTCATATCTATGACAGATACACACTTAGAAATTATGAATTTTACACGAGACGTAATTCATGTTTGTAAAAAGCCGGGGAACGTAAAGAGAGATTTCGTGTAAAATTATGTCTCCTGAAACTGACAAATACGCAAATCGACGAAAGATGTGTTTGATTGAATTCATTGCCATTCGATTCTCCGGACGTTTTAACATAAGTACAGTGCAAGTGAGAGTAATATTACTTGCGCCGATCATCAGAACCGCATGGTATATGAGATTTTTCAAGTATGAGAAGAGATTCGGGTAAAATGGACCCTTTCCTGAGGTAAACCCTAAACAAAACCATCGCCATTCGATTTTCCGGACGTTTTTACATAAGTACTATGTAAGTGAGAGTAATATTACCAGCGCGGATCTTCAGAACCGCATGGTATATGAGTTATTTTTCATGTTTGAGGGGAAATCGGGTAAAATGGACCCTTTCCTGAGGTCAACCCTAAACAAAACCATTGCCATTCGATTCTCCGGACGTTTTTACATAAGTACAGTGCAAGTGAGAGTAATATTACTTGCGCCGATATTCAGAACCGCATGGTATTTGAGATTTTTCAAGTTGTGAGGAGAATCGGGTAAAATGGACCCTTTTCTGAGGTAAACCCTTAACAAAACCATCGCCATTCGATTTTACGGACGTTTTTACATAAGTACTATGTAAGTGAGAGTAATATTACCAGCGCGGATCTTCAGAACCGCATGGTATATGAGTTTATGCATGTATGAGGGGAAATGGGGTAAAATAGACCACTTTCTGGGATCCGATCAAAGTAAACTTGGTTCCACTTAGTTCTTCAGCTTTTTCTGCAAATTTACAGTACATTTGAGTTCAATATAGTAGCACCAAGTTTAATTTTTGGGTAATAATTCTAGTTTACATCCAAAATGGGGGGAGAAATGGGCAAAATGGGACATTTACTGTGTTCAGCCCTAAATGAAACCAACACCATTCGATTCCCCGCATTTTTTCCCATAAGATGAGCTATTTTTCAGGACTCCTACCCTGCGCCGTCTAAATTAATGGGATTTTGGATCCATTTTTGCCCACTGTGCATTGTTGGGTTGGATTGGATGTGTGACACGGCGCTCCATCCTGCTGTAGGATAACGTTTTGGTCCTGGGAGAAGTTGGCTTCACCGGGGGGAGCTTGTGGTTTTTTAAAATTGGGATATCTTGGGGTTTTTTTTCGGGAAAAAAAAAAAAAGGGGTTGTGGTGGGGGGGCCCAACCAAAAAACATGAGGCGGGGGGTTGTTTGGTTTTTTTTTTTTTTTTTTTTTTGTGGGGGTTTTTTGGGGGGGGGGGGGGGGGGGGGGGGGGGGGGGGGGGGCGGGGGGGGGTGGAAAATTTTTGGGGGGAGAATTTTTTTTTTTTTTTTTTTTTAGGGAAAGGGATTGGGGTGCTGGTTCGTGCCCTCAAGTGGCGTTTCACTCTGGCTCTGGAAGATGCATGCAGGTCTTCTTTGATGATTCTCCGCATGGATTTCTCCGAAATATTGGCTTCCTTTGCAAGTTTTCTTATGGAACGCACTGGGTTGCGAGCAATTTTTGCACGGACCGATTTGATCACGTTCGGCGTGCGTTTGCTTCCCGACTTCCGCTGCTTAGGACCATCCTGCAGGGACTTTTTTATGTGGTAAACTGTTGCCAAATGGCACCCTACCACCTTGGCGATCTCTTTCGGCCTCTTCTGGGCCAGCAACAAACTGGTGATCACTTCTTTCGCGAACATTTTGACGAATTTGCAATAAAACAAATAAAATGTTTGGATGCAGCACTTGAAAGTAAACATAAACAAATATACTTTCGACAGAAATTAGTCACTAGCTACAAGAATTAACCCAATACTCAAGTTTGAACATTTTCGCATTATTTTCTGCCGCATAATCTGAAAAACGATTTGATCAGGATTCTATTGCTGTTTGTGATCATCAAGCTCCTGTATGAAGGGACAAAAACGTTTGGGTGAGCCCGGAAGCAGAGATACTTACGCGAAACCCGCGAATGTAGGGAAAAGAATCTCCTTCCAAAAGCATGTTCACACTCACAGCACTAGAATCGAGCCCTCGATTGACAGAATAAACCCAACAGATGGGGTCGAAGAACCCGCCCTCGTTCTACAAACTGTTAACAATTTCACTGTGGTATAGCTGAGTCTATGTCCATGAAAAAGTACTATGATTGATGTTTACATTTCATGTTTAGCTATTCAAGATGGCGACGAAAGAAAAACAAGTGCGCGAGCGAATATTTGTACGGGCGTACGGCAAATCCTGACTTGTCAATCCGGACACCTTGCAAAAACATTGGATTTTGCCTAAATCCACTGTTCACGATATGTTCAAATCATTTTCGGAACAGTTTCACGGTGGTAGAGGAAACCATGAGACCTGTCTATGGACCGAAAGGTGAAAAGGATATTAACGTTAAAATTCCAAATCTTCCATTCGAACGGTGGCGTCGTAAAATAGAAATGTCGCCTGGTTTTGTCCAAAAATCAAAACAACGTTTGGGACTTAAGTCGTATAAAGTAAAAGATCTATCAGAAAGATTGTCTGCAGAAGCGATTGCTACCCTTCATCAAAAGTCACAAAGAAAAACCTTTGTTCTGGCCCGATTTGGCATCATGCCACTATGCTAAAACTGTGATGGAGTGGTACCAAGCAAATCAAGTGAACATTGTACCAAAAACCTCAAACCCGCCGAATTCCCCAGAGCTACGACCAATCGAGAGATATTGGGCTCTGATGAAGCGGAAGCTTTCTGGAAAGAAGCAAGGAATCAAAGACATCAAACACTTCCAGCAAATTTGGACAAAGACGGCTTCTACGATTTCTGAAGAGACCTTATTTTGTACACAAAAAATTAAGATATCATTATAGACCAAAATGCTAATATATTCAAATTTCAAACTCGAACTATACGTCCAATGGATTGTTACTGAAAAATAAGTAAAAATTAGTATTTTTTTAATTCCTTCTTGTCGGGAGGGGGGGAAAAAAAAAAAAATTTCAAAAAAAAAAAAAAATTAAAAAAAAAATAATATTTTTGAGATATGTTTTTTTTTTTTTTTTTTTTTTTTTTTTTAATAATTTTTAAAGTGGGGGGGGGGGGGGGGGAGTGGGTTTTTGTTTTGAAATAATTTTTTTTTTTATAAAAACAAAAAAAAATATTAAAAAAATATATATTTGTTTTTTTTATTTTTTTTTTTTTTTTTTTTTTTTTGTTGGGGGGGGGGGTGGGGGGGTTTGTGTTTTGTCTTTTTTTTTTTTTTCACACTGGCGAAAAAAACCTAACGAAATTCATTAAAAAACCTTATGAAATTTAGCCACAAGGAATCAGTTTGAATTTCATACTTTTACTTTATGAAACATGTTGTTTGTTATCTACAATCTTTTGAATACGATAGTTTTATGATTTTAAATACACAGCCTTATGAAACACATTGATGTGGATTATGATAACAAAACACGTGCGTTTGTTATGTAATGTTTGTTTTGAAAAGTATTTCGCTTCGATATTCATTATTTTCAGAGATTATTCCTTATTTTGATCACAATAAATGAAGAAATGCAGATTCAACCGTCTTTATTTGCAAATCAAAAAGTACCTCTCTATCATTCTGGGAATAAATATATTAAGTCCGAGATTACGTCGAACTTTCGCTCGTTTCGCCTCTCCATCGCTGCCGTTGCTTGTCAAACCGTGCTCCATAAATGATGCAAAGCTTCCTGCCATACGCAAGAAAGCCATACCGTTTTGTTGCTATAGATTCCAACGACCAGCAGGTACCTTATCTTCTTATAGTCGCCTTATAGTTCTATAAGTCGTCATGATAACTGGAATGAGTGATTTGAGTGGATAATTTTCAGCTGCAGTGCCCTGAAAAATCATTCGAATTGTGTTAAGGATGGATACACAGGCAACGGCTACATTTGTTTTCAAATATTAAATTTAGTTTATAATTAGTGAGAATAGTATAACCTCGCATTAATTTGTGTCGGATAGTTCTTAAGATGTCCTCTCTCGACCTCTAAAATTGTCCTATGTTTTTACATCCCATGTGACGATTACGAAAATCATAAGGTGCTTCTATGCAACTATTAAGATAAACGTATAAACATCGTTTTGAATAGGTAAAATTTCATACGAGTCCGTTTGAAATTTGTGATAACCTTATGAAGTGAAAAATTTGTCAGTTTGTGATGTGTCATAAGGCATGAATTATGTATTGCAAAAGGTTTTATTCATCAGTGCAGTCAGGCAAAATTGAGTTTATAAAACCCACCACCTTTCCAGGATTTGCAGTCCAAATTTCTTTAGGTTGCATATAGCCACTGTACAGAAATTTAAGTCTGCTCTTGAAGAAAGCATCACAACTGCAAAGCAGATGTTCCGAAGTTTCACGTTCCATGTTACAGAAACGACAGATATCATTCTGAACCTGGCCAATGCTTTTAAATGATATCTACTCGGGCAATGTCCGGTAACTAGGCCAGTATAGGTACAAAGAACTCTCTTATTGAGCTCCAGAAGCTTTTATTTATGAATATAGTAGTTGAAGTTCAGAAGTGCAATTTTAAAGTAAATGCTGAAAAACAAATTGAGCCTTTGATGCCAGTCATGTTGCTCCAGGCTCTTACATGGTTTTGGAATGCAAAGATGATTCCAAAGCGTGCTGAAATTATTAATAAAATGAGAATAGAAAATATATAATATGATTTAAAGGTACACGATCTTTGGTCGCACCCTCTCACTTCGCTATTGTCAGATTGACAACATTGCCCAGGCTACACCAACCAGCGTCTCCATGTTTCAGCTGGCAGTCTTTTGTGATCATATGACTCGTGGAGGCGTGAGGTAAGACGAGAGGTTGGTCGCATCCTCCTTCGAAGTTGTCAACTCACCATATGAAGCCTACATCGGCGGGGATCCAAGTTTGGCCTTTTTCAAAAGACAGTCTAGATCAATTTTCGAAAAACTAAGTATGCGGTGTATAAAGGCGGAAAATCGATCGCTGACGCAATTTTGAAACCCAACATGGCGGTTTATTTGTGACAAATACTGTGCATTGTCGATATTTTTGGACCTGAAATAGCCAATTTTGGCTGGAAATCGATGTCTTACGCCGTTTTGGAATCCAAGATGGTGGCTTCTGTTAGCAAAAAAGTAAAACATACTGTCAAATACCCGACAATATCGATATTTTCAGATCGAAATCGGCGTAGAATGGCTGGAAATCGATGTCTGAAGTCATTTTGGTTTCCAAGATGGCGGCTTTTGATGCCGGAAAAATGAGAACTAGTGTCGAACAGGGGGAGAAATAATGGAAAAGAAAGAGTTGGGATGGGGGAGGGTTATTTTGAGAGAGGGGGGGGGGGGGGGAGGGGGGGGGGGGGGGAGGGGGGGGGTATCCTGTAATATGGATATATTTGGAACGCAGACGGCGACTTGATCGGCCAGAAATCGATGACTGACTTAATTTAGGAATTCAAAATGGCGGCTTCAGCTCCGTAAAGTGTGGGAAATACTTTCAAAAAGCCTGCAATATGGATACTTTTGGATCAAGAATGGCGTATAAAGACTGTAAATCGATTTTTGACACAGTTTTTCTATCTAAAATGGCGCTTTTTGTAGCAGGAAAACGCGGAAGTACTGTCAAAATACGCTGCAATGTGGATACTTTTGGATCGGAAATGGTGTATACTGGCTGGAAATCGCTTTGGGGCGTCATTTTGGAATCCAAGATGATGATTTCTGTTTCATAAAACGTAGAAATCAGCCAAATACCCTGCAATATGGATATTTAAGAAAGTCGTATGTTGGGTGAAAACGAGTGCTTTGGAGTGACATTTTTGTGTCGTTGTTCTATGTGTAGGTGTTAAACAAATAAATGAATTCCCATAAACCCGATAGTTCTGATGATGTATAACATTTTTTGGAATATTTCAAGAACATTATGCGTATATTCAAGCGCAGAATAAATGGTTTGTATGTTCTTCACAACTGAACTCTCAGCAAAACTTTCAGGAGTAACGGAGAGCAATAGGAGCCTGTAAATAATGTTCAACATAAGCGCTGATTTTGAAGAAACTTTCGTATAATATGTTTAGGCAGCGGGAGGCGGCTGCCGTGAACAGAAAAACTAATCGCCAACTTAAATTCAGAAATATTTAAATATGAAGATTGCCAACATCTCTTGCTGCCCTTGCGTGTCCGTAAGCTTATCCTCTCTACTATCTTAATTCCACCTTTCCCGTCACACTTATGAGGGGACACTTTGCATCTCTCTAAAGTAAGTGTCGGACTAACATTCCTTCCTTTTCATCACCAGTTGCAAGGATGTGGCCAGGACTGATCTGGTCTGTTGGAGGACACACCCTTTATTTAAGAGGTAAGGATTGTTCACAAATCACTACTATCTAACAGCAACCGATGAAGGTGCGTCTCCCTTTTAACTACAGTTCAGAGCTTATACCACCTACGCTATTGTGCGACTAAATTTATGCAATTCTATGCTATGCTAACATTATACGGATGCTCAACCTCGGAGGCGGAGTAAAATAAAGTAGAATAAACAACAAATATCTTTGCAAATGTTTTATTTCACAATCAGAAAGTTTAAAGTTAATCGGTTGAATGTCAATGTTCAACGTTGCTTTTTCGTCACCTTGTTTCTATAGGTAAAGTCAGTTGCATTACGGAGAAATAGTAGAGGTTGCAACACCTTGCAAAATATCCACCAGGTTCAGGTAGATCTATAGCTGCCTTGGTTTCGCCAATCCTATTTTGTAGTTCATGAAAATCTCGACCAGAAAAGCGCAAACACAAACTAACAGTCCTACTCCCAACGCTATCCAGGCCGGTGCGAGGTTGAAAATATTAAGAAATCCATTCTCATTTGAGTTATTCCTTACGGATAAATTCCAATGTTTCGTTGGATTCAAATATCTTCTTAGGAGCTCTCTCTGCCAATAGTTTGTCAGTCCACTCTCAAAAAACACTCTCTGTGTCCAATACAACACCTCCAGCAACTGACTGCGGTAGATTAGAGGGTAGTGACTTACAACCATTCTCATCGTTTCTGGCAGCAGAACATAACGGTAACGATCAATTTGGAAATCGTAGTTCAAAGGCATCTTGACGAAAATTTTGGCCGTTTCTTGATTGGTGTAGTACGCATTAACGCCGTCCATGTCAAAAGAGGAATTCACCACCAATGGGCCTATAAGGCTGTCGTTAACAAGAGTAGGAAACGTGTTCAGATTTGCCTTCACCTTAAGTCCCAACTGTACCAGCTCCTGCAGACTTTGGATTGGTCTTGTAGACGGCCTGTCTGTCATCAGCGTTATAATCTTGGCTTCGTATGCACTGGTCATCACGAAGAAAGCGATGATCAAACTAATGTAGGTGATTTTTTCCCATTTCCCAGCATGGTGCAGGTCGTACCGTTCGATGCCACAGATAGCCAATAGTATTGGATCATTCCTAAGCACGTCAGGCAGTTTGAATCGAATAGCCTCGATAACGAGTAGAACCACGATTAACCCTATCCATGCCGGCCAAGTAAATGGTTCGTAAAACAATTCCACTACACTCAATTGCCTACCGGTAGGAACTATGATTCCATCGGACGTTGGAATGACACTAAACAGAATTCGATAATTTTTAGGTGGCAATCGAGAATACGATATCCTATCCAAACATATAATGATGTTCTCCTTCAACGTGAAATCATAATAACATTCGTTTGCGGTTCGCACGTTATTACATGGTTGCGGAACATACGTAACTGTACCGTTCAGATGCTTGGCCGTCTCCTGAATCCAGTTTACTTCTGGTCCTATGGGACCTTCCGTTGTGATAATGGTTACATGTGTACTGAATCTCACGGTGTACCTAATGCTTAGGCCTTTGAGATTCCGGAACATATCTGGAAACAAATCTCCTGGGTGGATATAGTCGGTCGCACCTGTAAATCTTTGATTTGTTGAATTTAACCACATAACTAGGTAGTTCTTTGTGTCGATGATGACCACTCGGTGGATTTTGAATGCCTTCAATAGAACATACATTGTTTGGAACATTCGAAATAAGCTGATATTGGCGAGCACCATAACACGAACGTTTGTGTCCAGTAGTATTAAATATCTACCTAGGTTAAACAATGTTGCTTCATCTTCTTCTTCACCCATATGGATAACGAACAAGGATGGCTTATTTGGATGGAGATCGTAATTGGTTTCGAACGACCCATTCACAACGATCTTAGCGATCTGTTCGAGTCGGGGGGAATGCACTAATTGCCCTAGAAAATTATCGTACGTCCCTGATTGGTGTAGTTCGTAGAATACACAGCTAAAGGTACCGGGGTGATGTGCTGCCAGATAGGTGATGACGTGAGTGATATATGTAAAGCTGGCCAAGTGGACCGCTGGCTGTGGTACAGCAAACATTACATTCGAACGTTTTGTCCATGCGGCGGTTACATTGCAACTGGTTGGATTATGGTTTCGATTGGAATCTTGCGTGCGATTCCATTGTAACAATACAACTTTTGATTTGATCAGCGATATGTCGCCTCAGATGTAGAGATTAGAGTGGATCACGGTTGTGTGGGTCATTACAACCGAGGTGAACGAATAAAAGTGCAAGTTGTAATGTACTAAAGTGCAACTGCAAATGACTTTCTCAGATTTGGACCAAGCTTTGAGAAATTATTCATCGAGCCATGGAAGCATGGAAACTTATAAAGGGTGTCCACGATGAAATTGCCACACTATGAAATTGCTCTAACTTTTTAACCGTTGGGTAGAATTTAATGAAAATTTGGGTGGATTTAGTTCATAGTGCATTATTTACATCCTGCAAGTTTTAAAGTCCTGTGATCAAAAAAAAAATGGAGGAAATGGAGTCGAAAAAACAGCTCGTGCGTGATAAAATCTTGCGCATTCATCACGAGAACAAGGATCTCTCGCATCGTTCCATCGCTAAAACGTTGGGAATCGCGAATTCCACGGTGTCGCGAGTGATTAAGCGGTTCGAGGAACGGTTGACCACCGATCGGAAGCCCAGAAGTGAAGGAAAAAGTATTCCGTGCAACACCAAAAATCACAACCGCGTAGTTGGGGCCTTCAACCGAAATCCGAACGCCTCCGTTCGGGATGTGGCTAAGAAGCTGCACCTAAGCCGAAGTTTTGTCCAGAAGGCCAAAACTAAGGCTGGGCTTCGAACGTTCAAGGTACAAAAGGCCCCTAATCGCGACGAAAAGCAGAACAAGTCCGCCAAAACCCGTGCCAGGAAGTTGTACCTCAACATGCTGACGAAAGTTGAATGCTGCATCATGGACGACGAAACATATGTGAAGGCCGACTTCAAACAGATCCCCGGCAACCTGTTTTTCACGGCCAAGGATAAGTTCAGCGTTCCGGAGCATGTCCGCACTCAGAAGATGTCCAAATTTGCGAAGAAATTCCTGGTTTGGCAAGCCATCTGCACGTGCGGGAAGCGGAGTGCACCTTTCGTGACCCAGGACACGATGAACGGACAGGTGTACATAAAAGAGTGCCTCCAGAAGCGGCTGCTTCCTCTCCTGAAGGCCCACAACGTCCCAACAATCTTCTGGCCGGATTTGGCCTCATGCCACTACTCCAAGGCCGTGCTGAAGTGGTATGCGGACAATAAGGTCAATTTCGTGCCGAAAATGTTCAACCCTCCCAACACTCCGGAGCTCCGCCCCATCGAGAAGTACTGGGCGATTATGAAGCAGCACCTTCTTAAACGACCTAAGGTAGTGAAGACAGTCGAGGAACTGAAGAAAATATGGGTTTACATGCAAAACACGGTTGATTCACAGGTTGTGCGGAATCTTATGGCCGGGGTTAAGGCCAAGGTGCGGGCATTTGCGTATGGACTGTAAATAAAATACGAGTAAAATGGTAAAATGAAGTTTAATAGATATTTCTCAATCCCTGAAATTTTGATGGCAATCGGATGAAAACTCGAATTTTGCGAATCAATTTTGTGTGTGGCAATTTCATCGTGGACACCCTTTAGAGGCATTCGACGGGAGCATACGAACGCACCCGGGGGGACAATTTGTGTTTTTGGTGCATTTTTTCACAAATTTTTTTTTTTTTACAAAAAATATTTTTTTTTGAAATTTTTTTTTTTTTTTAAATAAATTTTTTTTTAATAGAGGGTTTTTTATTAATGGTGCACTATGGTACGAATGGACAAATTTCGCGACAAAAATCGATAACTCGGAAACCATTAACTTTAGACACACAATGTCTTCGGAAGGTTTGATCTAAAAAATGATATCTATCTTTTGGTTTGGATGGTGACAAGGGTGGTCCGTTTTTGCTCATAATAAAAATTCTAACTTTTTATTGTTGTGGTTTAGCGGAGAATAATCTCCTACAAAATTCAAGAATATTTAATTTGAAGAAACTTTGCTGAAGAAATTTACTTTTTATCTCATCTACGTATCGTTTTATAACAGTTTTTCTAACTTTCCTTAGGGTGGGTCTTGAAAAAACTGTTTTTTTGCTCTAACTTTTTTATTTGAATTTATATTTGAAATCTTTGTTCTAATGAATTTTAGAATATAAAAATACGCATATTTTAATGGTACAAAATCCTTGCTAGCTATTACCTAAGACAAGTTATAGAGGTTAAAGTGTTAAAAAAATACATTTTTTCATGACATCTCACTCCCTTATTTGCAAATATTTGCAAAAACAAAGCACGTACACTAAAAGTATAAGCTTTTATCTACAAAATATTTGCAAAATTTTCTGTCCCCTCTTGTCCCCCTTCATAGAGAAACCGTTTTAGAATTGGAAGTTTTGCATTTTTTTTCTACAAAACTTTCGATCAGCAGCATCAACAATTATCATTATTGAGCGTGCTGTGGATTCTTTTAACCAACTCCATTAAGCAATCTTAGCAACCCTCATTTGTATACAAACGATAGAATGACATTTGTTCTACGCATCAGCTTATTGAAGAGCTAATAGTTGTGCGTATACGGTGGCGATATCCGTTAGTGGCTGATAGATTTGTGATTTTTCCATTAAGAGACACGGTCGGAAATAGCCTAGGTGAGTATTGATATAAGTAATTATAGGTTTATCATGGGAAATTTTCGAAATGACTTATTTTGAAGAAATGGACAAGCGCAAATTGTTTACTTTATGGAAAAATACACAAGGAAACACTGGTAAAAAATTTGAAAATGTATGTTCTGCAGTGTTCAAAGCGTATGGTGTCCAGGAAAATGATAAGTCGGAGGAAGCCAATAACATTTCATCGATTGTAAAGGACACGTGCAGCTTTTTCAAAAGAATTTATATAAAGCATAAACGAAACGGAAAACAAGTTTTCAAATATAACGAAAAATATTTCAATAAACCATTTCCACTTCCCAATCAAATTTTGGATAACATTCCCACGACATCCAATGATCAGGATGTTGAGATAATTGCATCATCCTCAAACATGGTTCCTCGAGGTAAAAAACACTATTCTATTGTTGACAAAATGTATAAAAGGTTTTTTTTAACCATAGGTCGCCCAAAGAAGCGTTTGAATGACCTGAGCTTTGAAAGAAGACGTAAAATTTCTTGCCGTCAAGCCGCAGAAGTAAGCAATTCTGAGCTTATCCTTCTGCAGTCCGTCTGCAATGCAGCAAAGAAAAATAGAAACTCATGCCTTTATAAGATAATCAAAAAAATTATAGCTAACTTCGATAACCTTGAAAACATTCTGCAACGCATAGAAACGGACATCCCAAAACTATTTTCGCCAAGTGAAGCTTTGAGTTTGTTGTTGGACGAATCACTGACAAAAGCTTCTTACATAAGATTGAGGAATGAAACAAAAGTAAGGAATGTTCACATTTTCCCATCTTATTATCAGGTATTTAATAACGGTATTTAGTTCTTTTAATAGTTATTTTATGCTACAAAACTTTTATTTGATATTGTTAGGTCGTGGCAGCGAAGGCTGAATGCCGCCCGGATAAATCGGAAATTAAAATTACGTCGACTAAGACGTGTACAACCATAAGTGCACTCGCGAAGCACACAATTAGTCGAATAGTGGATCATAATTCAATAATTCAGCAAGCAGATGAAGGTAAACATTCAGATAAGCTCAAATACCGCAATTTTCTGGCTATTTTGTAATGGGGCAGATTTTTTTCAGAAAAAGACTCTAATTACATGAAAAAAATCAGACACATAAGATACAAAACAGCTAATAAATTGAAGTATTTTTACCGCTTTTGCGGGAAAGCTGTATCACCTTCTTTCAAGAATCACTTATATGTTTTTTTATAGCCGTCATGATATTTTCTTACGGAATGGATGGGACAACGGGACAATCCGTGTATAACCAAGCCGATGAAAATGGAGTCATGGTAGACGATCATTCCTTGTTTACAGTAACAATGACTCCTCTACAAATGAAAAGCAAAACCGGAAAAATTTTGTGGGAAAACGAAGCACCACAATCAGTGCGATCGGTAAGACCACTTATGTTGGAATATGCGAAGGAACAAGCAGATTATGTATTGAAAATCGACAACGATTTGAAAGAACAAATTCAAAATTTGAACGTTTTTGAGTTTTTGGCTGACGGTAAAATCCTTAAGGTCCATTGTATTTTTTACCAAACCTTGATCGATGGAAAGATACTCAATATTTTAACAGATACAAAATCGTCACAATCATGTCCTATTTGTCATGCTAAAACAAATAGAAACGATTTTCCAACACCAGACGAGGCACTCCGCTTTGGTTGTCAGCCCCTACATGCAACAATTAATATTTTCAATTGCTTGTTGCATATTTCGTATAGAGTGGGAGTTCGTGTGTGGCAAATAAGGAAACCTGCTGAAAAACTTTATTTTAAACAGAGAAAAGCAGAAATTCAAGAGGCACTACTCCGTGAGTTCAAGGCACACGTCGATATTCCCAAACAGGGGGGAGCTGGATCGACAACAACAGGAGCATTATGCCATAAACTGCTATCGGAGCCACAAAAACTTGCGTAGGTACTCGGCGTCAACGAAAAATTAGTTAAATACCTTTCTGCAATTTTACTAATCATTAACAGCTTAGACATGGTGAACCTGGAGGATTTCGACCAACTGTGCAATGAAACATATAAGATGTATGTTAAACTATACCATTGGTATCCTATGCCAGCTACTCTTCATAAAGTACTTGTGCACTCCACCCGCATCATGGCAACTCTTCCCCTTTCATCTGGATTTATGGGAGAACAAGGCTCTGAAGCCAGAAACAAATATTATCGAAATGATCGTCTTTTTCACGCCAGGAAAATCTCTAGAGCTGCTAATATTGCGGATGTATTTTACCGGGCAATGGATTCTTCAGATCCCATTCTAGCAGCAAAGAAGAAGAAAAACAGTTCGAAAAAAGATCTCGAATGCTGCCTACAAGATTTGGAGTTCGCTTGGTCTGAAGTACGTATGGAATATGAAGATGACGTTTACGATTAGGTACATAAAATAGAAAGTTTTTTAATGTTTAATTGTAAATATACAAACAGACATAACACTCGTACTTTCTTCATGCATCACACATTAAACGGTCAATTCAAATGTTTCTTTATTGGTAGTATTTCCACTGTCAGGAAAATCTCAGGTTGTTACGCTTTTTGATGATATTAAGTAATTATTGATGCTGCTGATCGAAAGTTTTGTAGAAAAATAATGCAAAACTTCCAATTCTAAAACGGTTTCTCTATGAAGGGGGACAAGAGGGGACAGAAAATTTTGCAAATATTTTGTAGATAAAAGCTTATACTTTTAGTGTACGTGCTTTGTTTTTGCAAATATTTGCAAATAAGGGAGTGAGATGTCATGAAAAAATGTATTTTTTTAACACTTTAACCTCTATAACTTGTCTTAGGTAATAGCTAGCAAGGATTTTGTACCATTAAAATATGCGTATTTTTATATTCTAAAATTCATTAGAACAAAGATTTCAAATATAAATTCAAATAAAAAAGTTAGAGCAAAAAAACAGTTTTTTCAAGACCCACCCTAAGGAAAGTTAGAAAAACTGTTATAAAACGATACGTAGATGAGATAAAAGGTAAATTTCTTCAGCAAAGTTTCTTCAAATTAAATAATCTTGAATTTTGTAGGAGATTATTCTCCGCTAAACCACAACAATAAAAAGTTAGAATTTTTATTATGAGCAAAAACGGACCACCCTTGTCACCATCCAAACCAAAAGATAGATATCATTTTTTAGATCAAACCTTCCGAAGACACCGTGTGTCTGAAGTTAATGGTTTCCGAGTTATCGATTTTTGTGGCGAAATTTGTCCATTCGTACCATAGTGCGGTGGCTTGAATAACGATACCGCGAAAACGGTTCTTTTAATCGAAATGGTTTGTTCAGAGAGCGAATCCTAAAAAACTATACACTGTAAAAAAGTTTATTTACTATTATTTAAAAGTGATTTTTTTTCGAAGGAATCAAATATCTCAATGCTTTTTTTTTTATTTATTTTTTTAAGAGACTAATTTTCATTATGACTGCTACCTACCATACAAATTGGTAATGGTAAACAAAGAAATAAAAAGGTTATTGGAATTGCTCTTCTGGACATAGAAAAAGCATTCGACAGTGTTTGGCATGAAGGTTTGATTGCTAAATTGAAAAACTTAAATTTTCCGCTCTATATTATGAAATTAATTCAAAATTATTGCAGGCAAATTATCAGAATTCCTATTCTAATCGACTACCTGTTTGAGTTAAAGTTCCTCAGGGCACCATAACATGTTTACTTCCAACCTCCTTGATTTGCCTCAGGGTTGCCAGAAATCCTTGTTTGCCGATGACACAGGCATTTCCGCTAATTGAAGAAGTCTTCGTGTCATTTGCAGGAGACTGCAGAAAAGTTTAGACATTTTCTCTCCTTAAAGCTCGATTCAAAGTATATCTGGACGCACGGTTTAATACACCACCGCATCCCTGGTGGTTGGAACAAAACACGTTTGACAGGCATTTGTTGATGTTTCATTGACGAAGAAATTGGTGAAAAGTTTTTCTCGATTGAATGACGCTTCTCGAAATTACGGATCATGGAACTTGAGAAAAGAGAATTAATTGTGCACAAACATCTAGAGAATCCTTGGTGGTCTGCCTCAAAAATAGCAAAAGTGTTAAAATTCCCAAAGTCAACGGTGCGTCTTGTAATCAAACGTTACAAGGATACTCTGAGTGTGGATAGAGTACAGCGCATCTATCATAAAGGTGGCACTAGGGACAAAGAGCTGAGAAGAAAGGTATTGAGGTACGTGAAAGCCAACCTAGGTGTCTCCATACGTGATTTGGCAAAGAAATACGAGTCCAACTTTTCCAGCGTGCGTAACATCCTTTCAAGAGAAGGATATAAGTCTTTTTGTGCCAGTAAACTTCCGAATCGTTCCCTGAAACAAAATTTAGTGGCCAAAAAGCGAGCACGATTACTATACGAACGAGTTTTGACGAAATTTGATGGCTGTATTTTAATGGATGACTAAACATGTGTCAAAATGGACTATAAACAAATCCCCGGACGAAAATTTTATAAATCCCCGGACGAAATTTCAGCTGGTCGTGGGGATGTCCCTTCCAGCCTTCCAGGTATAAATTAGTTATTGCTGATAACTTTGCTCGGAAACTAACGATTTGGCCAGGAATCTGCAGTTGTGGCCTTAAAACCAAGGTTTTCATCACATCTCACACAATGACGTCGAAGGTTTACATTAAAGAGTGTCTGAAAAAGCGGCATTTTACCATCCATTCGGCTACACAAGACCAACGTTAGGGCCTGTTCATAAACCACGTAGACTTATTTTTGATAATCTCAGATCCTCCTCCCCCCTCGTAGACATTCTTGCATACAATTTTTAGAAAATTTTGTATGGAGCGTAGACTTTGGTCAAAGCCCATCACCCCCTCCCACCCCCAAAAAGTCTACGTGGTTTATGAATAGCCCCTTAGGTTTTGGCCGGATCTAGCCAGCTGCCACTACTCTAAGGAGGTACTAGAAACAATGTTAATTTCGTCGCTAAAGATATTTATTCTCCGAATTGCCCTGAGTTCAGACCGATCGAAAAATATTGAGCAATTGTCAAGCGAAAACTTCGAGGATGCGGTAAAGGAGTGAAAACTGCACAACAAATGCGTTTAAATTGGAATAAGTTCGCCGGTACAGTGTCACCAGCGACTGTGCAGATCATGATGGCATCGAACACAAGTAAAGTGCCACAGTTCGTTCGAAACGGTGAAATGTATCTACTTGTTATATCGTTTGAAAGCTAAATAAATACATATTTGTGCGATGTTTTGATCAACCGTGTATGTTATTTAATTCTTGAGTTATGGTCACTTGGATGCGTCCAAATTTACTTTGAATCGGGCTTTATTAACAGAAATGGAAGATTTCTCCCAACGCTTCCAAAACTCAACTTATAATATTCCCACATAAACCTAGGGCCTCCTTTTTGGAACCTAGTAGTAGTCACATAGTTACTTTGAACGGTGTTCCAATTTCTTGGTCAGGTCAAGTGGAATACCTTGGTCTGGTACTTGATCAAAAATTATATTTTAAAGGTGACATTGAAGGCATTCAAGCCAAATGTAATAAATATATAAAATGTTTATATCCTCTCATAAACTGAAAATTCAAACTTTGTCTGAAGAACAAACTACTAATATTTAAACAAATGTTTAGACCGGTCATGATTTATGCTGTTCCATTTTGGTCTAGTTGTTGAGCTACCAGGGAAAAAAAACATTTCAAAGGATTCAGATCAAAGTTCTGAAGATGATTTTGAGGCTGCCTTCTTGGTACAGTACTAACGAAGTACATAGAATTTCGCATGTAGAGTCTTTAGAACAAATGCCCAACAAAATAATAAATAATTTCAGACAAACATCGTTGCAATCTTCTTTTGCAATGATTAATTCCCTTCATGCTTAGTTGAAATAAATTTAAGCTTGTTTTTAGTTTTAAGATTATTATTGTTATACTGACCCGCAGGAATAAAAATTTATTTAAAATACTGAACTGCTAAGGCATTATCAATGTAAACAAAATTAGGTATATATTTTAACAATTAAGGTTGATATGCTACGGTAGTTAGTAGTTGGAGCACATATATTAACATGAAATGTAAATATTGATAAATTTGGAACAAATAAAGAGTTAGAAAAAAATACATTTTTTATTATTATATTTTTGACGGTGTACAGTAGTAGCCCAATTAAGTGTGTGTGTCCAATCTAACACCCATCGGCCGGGAATGGTATTATGGAAGAAATCTGTTTACAACAATCATGCAAGTGACCATTGGAAGCAACTTTAATCCGGGAGCTAGAAAGTGATAGCTCTACTGCAGATCCAGCAACCCATTTCAGAATGTCTGGAGAGTGACGCCAATTCCGAGGTTACTTTCACATACAATAAGCCCCGCATGTTAACATTACCGATATAATTTGAATAAGGGCACTGCAACACACTTCCAGATTTGAAAATTTTAAATTTCCAAACCAGGCACGTATTAAGTATTATTTGAAAATAAGATTATTGTTATATAGTTATAATCAGATAGATCTCACCCATGGCTGCCTTCTCAATAACACACTTGTTCATTGATAAAAATAAAAATTTTCGACGTTGGTTTGTAATTAATTTCATGCACTCGCGATTAAATAAGCGTAAAAATTAACTTTGCTAAACCGCCCGATAGATATGCAACCTGCGTAACGAAACTCTGTACACCACGTGGTGAATGCACCTAAAATTATGTGCAAGATTTGCACCCTTTTCATGCGCGTTGTTTTCGTTTGCTGCTGCTGACCAGCAAATGGCCGTTCTCTACATTGCACTAGTCTAACACTCTAACTCCACACTCTGTCAATAATGCAAATCCCCTCTATGAGGCGACTCTATAGGCTATATCGAACTTCAAAACTGCTAATAATCATCGATTCACTCGCGATAAAGCGCAAAAACACTCTAAATTAATAAATTTATGTCCGGGTGTCACAATACTACCTCTAATAAAGAAAACTAAGCTGATGTAACTCTTCTTCCGGGTGTGGGGGCAAAGCACAAAAAAAACGGGGAAATACTACCGACACTCACACATTTCGAGAGGGAATCGATTGTATTCACTACGGCTTACACAATGCAAGCGGAGATTTTCACTGTTAGTTTAAGTTAAATTACAAACAATTGTTTGATTTTTTTTTTCGCGAAAACGACGCAGCAAAAACAAAACACGTCAGTTTCGAAGCACGGCTTGCTGCCGTACAGGGTTGGCCTCATTAAGTAAAGCAAAAATAAAATTCTTTTCTGTTCTCCTACTAACATATTTAAGTATAACATGATAGACTTAGAGTTCAATTCGGTCACCTATTGCGTCAGTGATTGCCTTGAGCCGTTTCGGGAAAGCATTACAAACTGCTCTTGTTCCGGAATATCATTCCATATTTTCTGCAAAGTTGCTATGAACTTCTCAATGCACATTGGTTTGGGTTTCTTAAATTTTTCTTTCAACTATTTATGTCTGGCGAAGAGGCCGGCAATTATTCTTTAGGGATAAAGTCCGGCAAATTGTTCTTCCACCAGGCACAGAGAACAGACATGCAAGCTCGAGAAACACCTTGTTTCCGTTAGTTTTCGTGAATCGTGTGTTAATAGTGCCACCTTGTGCGTCTCGAGATTTGATAGTCGTTCACTGTCTGTCATGTTTAGTTTGGTGAAACTTAGGCTAGGCGGCGCTAATGTTCCAACGGTTTGCTTTTAAAAATTGACACAGTAAATAGGGAAAAAAATGTTCGAGCTTGGATGTCTGTTCTCTGTGCACCAGCGCCATCTCAGAAAACTGGGACAGATTGAGCTTCCCACGGATTCTTTGTAGGGTACATTCTTCATCTATGTCTTCTCCTTCTTTCGTTTTTGGGTAGCTACGGCATGACAGTTCGCCATTTGAAACTTCTCCAGCATCGATTCAATGTAGCTTTCTTGATCCAGTGAGAGCTCTCCTTCAGCTCGATCTTTTCGTATTCCCCCCCCCCTCCCCCCTTGTTGACTTTTCTCCATACGTTTTTTTGAAATTTTGTATGGAGCGTAGACTTTGGTCAAACCCCCCCTCCCCACAGAAAAGTCTACGTGGTTTATGAATAGCCCCAAACGAGAAAATCAAGAACAGCTTCTTCTCGTCTTAGATCCGGTAGTAAAGACATGCATCCACATTTGAACGCTCTAGTCCAAACTCTCTAAGGGCCGCATCCAACTGCTAGTTCCATACACGGTTGGATTGCTTTAAACCGTACTACGATTAGGTTCACGCCGAAACCCTCCGGCTGGTCCACATATTCACCTCTTAGCCCAGTGTGCCTTGAACAAAGGCGGATACAGCGTCCATCTGGCCCATCTCCATATCGTGCTTCACAGCCATCGCCATCATGTAACGAATCGTTTTAATACCTCACCACTGAAGAGTAAACTTCCTCGAAAGCGAGCCTTGTAACTCCCGATTTGTCCATTGACGCCTCATTTGGTATTAAAAACCCACTTCTTCCAGATGGCCTTTCGATCCTTCGGTAACTCTTCAATCACCCAGGGGTGGTTCCTCTCCAGGGCTACGATCGCCTCTTTCATAGCTGTGATCCATTGGTCACGATCCGAACGCTTCAGTACCTCACTGTACAAAGTGGGATCGTTCGTCGGCTGGTTTCCACGGTTACGATTTGTTTGTTGGGAAACGATTGGGCAAGTATGCGTATTGTACGAAACAAAATCATTATACTTGTCTGGGGGACGGCGTCCCCGACCGCTGCGCTACAACTCGTGCCCTCGATTGGCTAGTCATACCGTTTGCGATGGGAATTTGAGCTTCAGTAGTTCCTTTCAGTCGGGACCGAGCCGATGGAGCTGGGGTTCCGGAACATCGAACTTAGAACGAAATATTCTTGCCCAAGAAGTTAACGGAAGTCGGCATTGACGTAAATTTCAATCCGGTTTGGGGCTTTTTGCGCCTTGTAAACATGTAACCCAGCACGCTTCCTGGTTTTCGAATTGACATGTTTAGACAGTTCTTGATCTGTTGCCTTTCCTAGCCATTCTACTGTCCATTAGACCACTTCCTCCCTTCCTTCGGGCACTCAGACGATCCTTGTATTTGCAATTCCAAGCCTTTTAGATATCCATTGGTGGGACGCTTCTGGATTTTGATTTTGAGTGCACAATTTTTTTTCACGGACAATTTCTTGTTTCAACGACATGACTGGAACTACTGTATGAATAACTATGAAACTTAACAGATGTTAATAATTCACTATGAAAAAGGTTTGCCCAAATTTTTAGGTTTTTTACTCATACGGTTCAAAAGTCACAGAAGATTTTCGTTGTGCCATTTTTATCGAATACACCCTTTATGTTTTGAAGCTATCTGAGAGACAAAAAGACACTCAAAATTTAATTCGAGTGGTTACCCTGGATGTGCGGAAATTCGACCCGACGACTTAGCAGTTTATTTTATTCATAGAGGCTGATAACACTCGCCTCAGAGCAAAATATTGGCTTGATTGGCTCAGATTCGACAGCTCTCACTGCACGATTTTGGTTGTTGTTGCAAGGTTGTGATTTCAGGATTTATGGTGTTTTGGACCACTCCATTCCTCATACTTTAAAGCTTTAGGGACGAAACGACGGACATCGGTTAAAGCGAGGAGATGTCGTTCGATTGTGTCATTCGATAGTGCTTTTCTCCGTCACGCGATCGACACTAGCTGTAGATGATGATTTATAAACATGTTGTGTCGATTCAATTCGAGCAAATGCTTGTTTTTTCCGTAGATTGCTGAGCACAGTTACCCAAACAAAACCAAAAAAAAAAAACTTTCAACACCGAATAAATCCTCTTAAACGCTGCTGGTGACGGCGGGTCGTGTTTGTGTGTTTTTTTTCTGCGTTCGTAACCCAATCTCCACAAAAGTTAAACCTATCACAATTCGTGAAATAACACGACTACTCGGCCTGGATGGAAAAAAAATGTGACAAACCGAAAATGAATAAATGGCAAAACAGCTTTGCAAGTGCTTGAGGCGGCAGCGGCGGCGACGTCGGACTCGGAGTATGAATGTGGCGCAATTTATGGCTGTTTTAAGGTAGCAGCACATCATCAACAACGACGAAAAAGTTACATCCAAAACAGTGTCACCAATCCGGCCACGGTCGGTCGGTTTGATGAACCCACAATGAGTGGCATTTACTACTTGTAGAAAGAACTGTTGTTCGGTTACGAATTTCAGTTGTCTTATGAATTTCCAATGCACTCAGAAATGAGCCCCGAATTCACCTTTATTCTCAATATCACAACCGAACGCAGTCCATCGTCGTCAACGTTATTCCCTTTGACCATGGTGACCTGTCTGTTACTGCCAGGTCAGGAGTGGATTTGATCCCAAACTGTGAGAGCGTTGTACTTATGATGCTAATCTTCCGTTAGTGTCCTTCTGACACGAGCTGCGTCTGTTGCAGCACCAGGATGCCGTCGTCGTCCATCAACGCGAGTAAACGAAAATGCGGACAAGTGGAACGAGGATAAACTTTTGTGTGATGAGTCGTCGGTTTGCCCCGAGACCGAAAGCCAAATATTGCCATGTCGTGAAATGGAGCCCTGCTCGACTCGATACAAATGGCAAATGGCAAATGGCAAATGGCAAATGGCGAATGGCGATGGCAGTTGAGTTTGGGTATTACCTAATGATTAGGTTATATTAGGAAGGATTTTCAGTTCTGTCGGTGTTCTAACCGGTAGGGATCTGTTGCTTGGATTTAGATGATGGTTGACTGAGTTGAGAGAAAGTTCGAGATCAAACGGAATTGTATCCATATATTTTGTATCAAATCACAGAGTGGTTTGACGTAAGAACGCGTAGTTATTTGAATGATTTTAATGGTAGTTCGTCGTTTGTGCGAATTTTACGTATGTAACCGGCGTAAATAAAAGCCCCCATTCTGCAAAGTGAATAAGTTTTTTTTTTTAATAACTTCATTTTTATTGTGGTGAAATAACTGTCAGAACAAATTTATTTATTTCACTTGTTTAGTGTATGTGTGTGTGTGTGTGTGTGTGTGTGTGTGTGTGTGTGTGTGTGTGTGTGTGTGTGTGTGTGTGTGTGTGTGTGTGTGTGTGTGTGTGTGTGTGGGTGTGTGTGTGTGTGTGTGTGTGTGTGTGTGCGTGTGTGTGTGTGTGTGTGTGGGTGTGTGTGTGTGTGTGTGTGTTCAATCTAACACCCATCGGCCGGCAATGGTATTATGGAAGAAATCTGTTTACAACAATAATTCAAGTGACCATTGGAAGCAGCTTTAATCCGGGAGCTAGAAAGTGATAGCTCTACTGCAGATCCAGCAACCCATTTCAGAATGTCTGGAGAGTCACGCCCATTCCGAGGTTACTTTCACATACAATAAGCCCCGCATGTAAACATTACCGATATCATTTGGATAAAGGCATTGCAACACACTTCCAGATTTGGAAATTTTGAATTTCCAAACCAGGCACGTATTTAGTATTATTTGAAAATAAGATGATTTTTGCTTCTGACCAGCAAATAGCCGTTCTCTACATTGCACTAGTCTTCTTTTTTTCACTCCACGCTCTGCCAATAATGCAAATCCCCGCTATGAGGCGACTCTATATCGAGCTTCAAAACTGCTAATAACACTAGTCGGCAGTGCCTCCTTCAAGTCACTCCCTTCAAGTATATATGTTGAATTTTATAGATTTCGCCACGCTGAGTTCAAATATGGGCTCAGAAATGCTGTAACACGTCCAGTTTTTGAGAAAAATGTGATTAAAATTCACAAAAACACGTATTTCCGTAGTAATATGATCTACCTCATCAACAACCAGAATATTGGCTCTGCCCTTTGCAAGTTGGACTTGGATTTTATGGAATGGACCTCCCTGAATCCATTCGTGAACACAGATTTTTCGTAACACGTAAGATTGATGAAATAAACCGGGTTTTCATTCACAAAATTACGAATTTTCATGAAAATCAAGATTTCCTATCAGTCAGTCAGTCAGTCAGTCAGTCAGTCAGTCAGTCAGTCAGTCAGTCAGTCAGTCAGACAGTCAGTCAGCCAGTCAGTCAGTCAGTCAGTCAGTCAGTCAGTCAGTCAGTCAGTCAGTCAGTCAGTCATTTAGTTGAAATTTTCTCTATATTTTTCAACTTAAATTCACTTTGTTTTCTTTTTCCTTTTATAGTTCTCCAAAGGTGTTTGCCTCTGTAGCATCCAGCAGTAGTCCGCTAGCATCGCCAGCAAAGTTCTTTTCAGTCTGTGCGATATCTTGATGAAACCGTTCTCCATGTTCATCTGAGACGGCTCCCATATTCTCTGGGAAGAAGTCCAGATGAGAATGCAAAAAGTGCAATTTAAGTGACATATTACATCCCAGTGCAGCATACGAATCAACCAGCTCTTGAACGATGTGTACATAATCCGGAGACTTTTCATTTCCCAAGAAGTAACCACAAAGCTTTTGGAACGCATTCCATGCTCGTAACTCTGTCGCGTTAAGAGTTTGCTGAAAATTGTCGTCTTTAAGGAGTTTCCTAATTTGAGGGCTAACAAATACTTCTTCTTTCACCTTGGCTTCGCTCAATCTCGGAAACTTTTTCCTCAAAAACAATATGATTCTCCTTGAATATCCAGCTTTTTGACAAAATTTTTGATCAACCCAAGCTTAATATGTAGCGGAGGTAGTAAAATTTTGTCCCTGTCGACAAGAGGCAGATTTGACACATTTTTCTTCCCAGGTACCATCTCGGTACGTGCTGGCCAATGCTGCTGGTGGTAATGTTTATCCCTCGCACGACTGTCTCATTCGCAGAGGAAACAACAATGCTTTGTGTAGCCTCCTTGAAGCCCAGTGAGCAATGCCACTACCTTAAGGTCTGCACAAAGATTCCACTGGTGTTCCGAATATTTGATCTTTTCCAAAAGTGTTTTTATGTTCTCATAAGTTTCCTTCATGTGAGCTGCAAAATGCAACTGGCACTGAAGAATACTTATTTCCATTGTGTAGTAACACTGCCTTCAAGCTTTTGCTTGAAGCGTCGATGAAGAGCCTCCAGTCAGTTGCGTGATACTCTAACTGTAGCTCTTCCATTAAACCTTCAATGTTGTTGCAAAAGACAAGATCACCGTCCATCGAAAAATATTTAATGTTATCTGAATGTCTCTTCCTATAAGATGACACCTTTACATCTTTTTCCAGGACATTCCACTGCTTTAGGCTTGAAGCTAGCAGCTGCGCTTTGGTCTTGGGTAGCTCCAAATCTCGAATCAAATCGTTCAGCTCCTCTTGGGTTATAACATGCGGTTCCTCAGACTCCGAAGGTAAAAAATCTGGATCATCCTGAAAGCTTTTCTCAGATTCGCCTGGTTCCGAATCCAACTCATCAGCACGTCCAGCAATATTTGGAGATATTGGAACTGGCATTGCTTCGGAGTGCAATGTTGGCCTTGATGGGTATTCGATTTTATGCTTCAAAGCTTTGGAAAATCCATGAATTTTTGTCAAACAAAAGTAACAATCGCTCATGTGATTGGTTGGATTAGTCCACACCATAGGTTTGGCAAAAGGTAAGCCTTTGTGCGTACCTTTCATCCAACCAAGCAATGTTCGGTAGCATGAGCAACAGGAGTATGTTGTCAAAATACAGCTGATATACTGTCTCCAACAAAGGTGTAAACCCCTTTCTCTGTTCCTTCAATATCACGTCTCCACAAATGCAACAAAATTTTTGCGGATCGTTCAGACAAATTCGCGACATTTTTACAAAAATAAAAAAAAACGCGTCCGTAACACTCAAATAGCTAGCTTTGAATGAATAAAAAATGATTGTGCAAGGCTGAAGAGAGTCAACATGAGCATTAATTGACGGCAAAGCAAGACAGCAATAATGACACAAATTTTGTGCCGCAAATACGCCAATAGACCTTTTCGACATTTAATCGTCTTTCTTTGTCTAACATGCGGGGATTAATGCATGGTTTGGTTTCCCACAACTTCGTTGACTTCTCACTCGCACTGCTTCGATTCAAATCTTGCAGTAGTGTGCGCAAATTAAACGTCAAAAAGCTCTATACAATGCCGCATTAAGCTACGTGCTTGAGGGATTCTTGCTTTCTTTTTTAACATATATTTTCCTTATTCTCTCGAGCAATAGTGACTAACACAGAGTCTTTTGTCTCTGTCTATTCTTTTGTTTTTTGAGTGTTTGCGTGTTTTAATGCTGTGTCTTGCTCACTCCTATCCTAACTTAAAAATACGGCACTGCTGAATAGAGTATTTAATGAGGCGTTTCTGAAGGGCTCTGTGCAGCTGACTTTGGAATTAATTAATGAACTTTGAAGGTCTTCAGTTCCCAAACTGCTGTAAGAAGCAACATAAATATACTCAATATACTCATAGAGGCACAGCTAAAGGGATCGTTCATAAATTACGTTATGCTTTGAGAGGGAGGTGGGGGGGGGGGGTTAAAAAGTGACGATGCATACAAAATTTTTCAAAAATCCATACAAAAAATGTGATAAAGAAAGGAGGGGGTTAAAAATCTGTATTTTTGAGCGACGTAATTAATGGACGGGTCTTGATTGTCATGAAAACTCGTAATTTTATGAATGTAAACCCGGTTTTTACATCAACCTTACGTGTTACGAAAAATCCGTGTTCACGAATGAATTCAGGGAGGTCCATTTCATAAAATCCAAACCCAACATTCAAAGGGTGGAGCTGAAATTCATGTTTTCAAAATAGAAAATCTTGATTTTTATGAAAAGGACTTTTATAATAGTGACGAGATAAGCAGAGCATGTCCTGGGAAAAGGGATTTCGTTATTGAAAATATGGCAGAAGAAAAAGTGCATGTTCAGCGCAGGTTACTTTTATGTAACCTTCGTGGAATTTTTTTGGTTTTCAAAGGGCAAATTCCTACTTTTAAAATTGGATTTTCAATGTTTTCCAGCAGCGGTCCAAAAATTGGTTTTTGGGTGGGTTCAAGGGGAACGCATACTGTGTGCGTATGCATTTATTATTAGAATGTTAAATTAATGTTAACTTGTTAGCGCAACCCTAGCAGTAAAGTTTTAAGGATTATATTGATCTCTTTCGATCACCTACGATCGATACAATAATTGCCCATCCTTATCACTAGGCTTCACCTAGTGAGAGGAGAGAATATTGAAAATAGGCCTTTTCATTCGTGTTTCACGATACCATTTGCTACCTACTGATTCTGCATATATGCCTATACACGAAACAGATTAGAACTCAGTTGTAATAAAACTATCAAACTACACACGTCGATCCTACTATTTGTCGCAATAGCAAAACCGAGTGAAATTAAAGTTTTCGAATAAAATCAAGTTGTTCTTACTTCCATCGTCGCGTTTTCGATTGGTTTACTACCGAAAGTGTGGCTAAGTACCCGCGGAGACATTTTGGTCCTTCGAGCCGGATCGCCGCGATTTGTATCGATAATTGCGGAGATAATCGTTTACCTTCACGGGTATATTTCGGTGGTGAATATTTACGGACAAAGTGCGCAAACTTCGGCGCGAATTTCGATCACAGTGCCGCTTACACAAGGGCCTGTGGATCAACGCGATAGAGGGAGAATAAAAGTGCTAATTCAATAAATTTCGGCGCGAGTTTCGATCACAGTGCTGCTTACCCAAGGGCCTGTGGATCCACGCTACAGAAGGAGACTAAAAGTGCGCGAAAGGTCCTTAAAAGAAATAAGTGATCTCGGAAGATTAAGTGAATTCTTGTTAGTTGGCTAGTCGACGAGGTGGGTGGCACATTCGATCAGGCATTGAAGGGCAGGCAGGCAAGAGCGTGTGACGCCAACCGTGGCTTGGCTTGGGTCCATTGTACACCACCCGACAATAGGACATTCAATCGGGACGTTGAACTGACGCCGTGGTGGATCTATTGTAAGTATCCTATGCGAGTGAAGCGTCGATTGGGGACGAGCTTACTGTTAAATAAAAAGGGAATTGTCGTTTTAATTTGCATTCGAGCTGATTCAACACCGATCATTAGTTGAATTTTTGCGTTCGTTTGCTTTCATCCCTAGCTAGTGAAGGTGCATAGTGTGCTCTGGTTCAGGTTGGTCACTTGTTTTCGTGTCGCTGTTCGTTTAATCGACTGGTAGTGAAAAATGTCGAAGCTAAGGGAGCTCACGCATCAAGAGCGTTTCCATGTGGACACGATGGCCAATTTGAAACAATTTATCGAGGAGTTTGATCCTGTTCGTGATACCAACCAGCTTGAGGGATGGAAGCAAAGGATTGAGAACGTATACAAAGAATTTCAGGTGAATCGGTTGAAACTCGAAATTCTGTTTGAGGAAACGAATGAAGCTAAGTCTGCCGATACTAAAACAGCTGATACTACAGAAGCAAAAAAGGCTAACCGTCTCATACGGCAAAATTTCGAAAGGGATTATATTGTTGGGTATAGTTTTCTCACCATCCGATTAAGAGAGCTGAATTGTCCACCTCAATCTTCAAATCAAATTGTAGTTAATGCTCCAAACCCGTCTCAGTGCCGAATAAAGCTTCCTGAGGTGAAGCTTCCGACTTTTGATGGATCTGTTTCTGAATGGATCACATTCAGAGATACCTATAAATCACTGATAGATTCCAACAATCAGCTATCACAGATAGACAAGTTTTCGTACCTCGTAGCATCGCTGACCAAGGATGCTAGGAAGGTTATTGAATCGATTGAGCTTACCGAAGCAAATTATGCTATTGCTTGGCAGCTGTTGGAAAAAAGATTTGACAACAAGAAGTTGGTTATCAAAACCTATATTGATTCACTGTTTGCTATCGAATCAATGAAAAGGGAATCCTACGAATCGCTCATGAGTCTAATCGATGGTTTTGAGCGCAATTTATGCTTGATTAATAAAATGGGCATTCAAACAGATGATTGGAGTGTACTCCTTGCTCATATGGTCTGCAGTCGTTTAGATGCGTTTACTCTTAGGCAATGGGAAGCCCATCATAAGTCAACCGATGTCCCACAGTATAAAGACCTTATAGACTTTCTGCGTACACATCTGATGGTTCTCCAGTCGTTGGTGCCTTTGAAGTCTCGTTCATATGATTCATCGAAGTTGGAATCATGCCGGTCGTTCAAGTCGTCAAAATTTAATACAGTCCACACCGTTACAAACTCGACGCCTGGTTCCTGCTTGTTCTGTTCGAAGGATCCTCACTCCCCGTTCAAGTGCGACGTTTTTCTGAAGATGACTGTTTCCCAACGCTTCGACTTAGTGAAGAAAAAGAACCTGTGCATCAATTGTCTTTCCTCCTCGCATTTTCTTAAAGACTGCTCGTCCAGCGGATGCCGTGTATGCAACCAGAAGCACCATACTATGCTACACCAACCTCCTAGTAATCGCTCGTACCCACAAAATAAACCTACTACACCGTCTGTTGCTGGGTCTAGTTCGCAATCGATTAACCAACCAAGCTGCTCGAACCAATCGTCTTCTCAACCTCGGTCTACCTTGTCATCGTCAACACAATCACCCTCTGCCTCTGCCCCCACCTCTAGCCTTGTTTCCACTACTCTAGTTGGTAGTAGTCGAAAAATACCAGCTACAGTATTGCTGCAAACTACAATCGTCAAAGTTTATGGTCCTGACGGGAGCACACAGTGGGCCAGAGCGCTGTTGGATCCTGCATCGCAATTATCCCTAATCACCGAAAACATAGTCCAGAAGTTGAAGTTACATCGCTATCCCAATCGTCAAGAAATTGGTGGGGTAGGCAACACTCTCGTCGTTTCGAATCATGCTGTGGATGTTCGGATTGGTTCTCATTGTACGGAGTATACTGTTGAAGAAACCTGTCACATTCTTAAAAAAATCACCGCTGAACTGCCAGCGAGAGCGATGGATACGTCTCAATGGAAAATTCCTCCCGGAATTACACTCGCTGATCCTAAATTTAATGAACCGGGTCCGATAGATATGTTGTTGGGAATGGAATTGTACTACGAGCTGCTGTTGGATGGATTCGTAAAGTTGGGCCCAGGAAAACCAGTTCTTCAAAACACTGTTTTTGGATGGGTGGCTGCCGGAAAAGTCGAAGGTCAGCAACATGAGAACCAGCTGAAGGTAGCACACATCTGTAGTATGGGTACTTTCGAAGAATCGATCTCACGCTTCTGGGAATTAGAATCCTGTTGGTCTCCTAGCATTCGTTCTCCCGAAGAAACTTTATGTGAAGAACACTTTGCTACCAACACCTTTCGTGATGAGTCGGGTAGATTTGTAGTGACCCTCCCTAAGCGAATCGATGTTTTGTCTAGACTGGGACACTCGAAAGAAATAGCCACTCGCAGATTTCTTGCTCTTGAACGTCGCCTGGATGCAAATCCTAAACTCAAGGACGCGTACGCTGCCTTTATTGCTGAGTATTTACAGTTAAACCATATGCAAGAAATTGATGATAATGACTGCAATCAGTTATCTTATTACGTACCACATCACGGCGTGGAAAAGGCTGATAGCACCACTACCAAACTACGAGTAGTTTTCGATGCCTCTTGTCGAACAGATTCTGGTGTATCACTTAATCAGGCGCTAATGGTAGGCCCTGTCCTACAGGACGACATATACGAGATATCGCTTCGCTTCCGCATGCACCAATTTGCAATCGTTGCCGATGTCGAAAAAATGTATCGACAAATTCGTCTTCATCGTGTTGATTTTCCGTTGCATCGCATTCTTTGGCGTCCCTCCTCTATGGCACCGCTCAAAACGTTCGAGCTCACTACCGTCACATACGGCACTGCCTCGGCGCCATATTTGGCTACTAAATGTCTCAAGGAACTATCCAATCAAGGGATTGATCAGTATCCTCATGCCGCACAAGTTCTTTCGAAAGATTTTTATATGGACGATATGCTGACAGGTGTCGACGACGAGGAAGAAGGGCAACAACTATGTCAACAACTGCAAAAACTAATGTTATCTGCTGGCTTTAACCTACGTAAATGGGCGTCAAATTCGGCGTCCATACTTTCGATTATACCACCTACATTACGCGAAGAACGAGTTGTACTTGCCTTAGATTCACCAGCGGCCATCAAAACTCTCGGGCTGATATGGGAACCATCAACGGATATGCTACGTTATTCAATTCCTAAGTGGTCCCAAACAGATAAAATCACTAGACGAACTGTACTATCCGATACGGCAAAACTTTTTGACCCACTGGGGCTAATTGGCCCAGTTATAGTTCTCGCAAAAATCTTTGTACAATCTCTTTGGCGAACGTCTGCATCTTGGGATGAACCTCTCAACGAAATTCAACAGCAACATTGGCTAACATTTCGTAACAATCTGGACGCACTGTTTTCAATTTCCGTATCTCGATGGGCCGCATTCGCTACGACGCCGGTCAACGTAGAACTCCATGGTTTTTGTGATGCGTCAGAACGCGCTTACGGTGCCTGCCTATATATTCGAACGGTCTCAAACGATGGCAGCATTTCCGTACGTTTATTGACTGCCAAATCCAAGGTGGCACCCCTCGGGGATTCAAAAAGACAGAAGAAGGTCAGTCTTCCCAGGTTAGAGCTGTCAGCAGCTCTTCTTTTGAGTCATTTGTACCACAAGGTGAATTCCAGCATCGCTCTGAATACTCAACCATTCTTCTGGTCCGATTCAACGATCACACTTCACTGGATCAACTCGGTTCCGTCTAGATGGAAAACTTTTGTTGCGAATCGAGTTTCGGAGCTTCAACATCTCACATCCAATGGTGTCTGGGCTCATGTTTCGGGGATGGATAACCCTGCGGATATCATCTCTCGTGGAATGGAAGCACACCAGCTGATGGAGTCATCGTCTTGGTGGACAGGACCATGTTGGCTGAAACAACCATCTCGGTTCTGGCCCCCAACTATACAAACAAATCCACCGGACATTTCCATGGAAATGCTAGAAGAAAGATCAGTGTCTCTACCGGTTCGCATGCAGGAACCGAATGAAATATTCAACTTACGCTCCTCCTTCATTTCATTAGTTCGTCTAATTGCACTGATTCAACGATTCACTTATAATACTAAGCCGTCTAATCGTGTAAATCGTAGATCAGGGTTTCTACATTCAACCGAATTGAATCATGCAACCTTGACTTTGGTTAGACTAGCTCAATCCGAAGTATTCGGGAACGATATCACTGCGATAACCTCCGATTGCCAAGTGAAACCGAACTCTGTTCTTAAAAACCTTCACCCAATCTTGAAGGATGGCGTGCTACGTGTTGGTGGGCGCTTAAAACACGCATCGATCTCAGAAGATAGGAAACACCCGATAATCCTTCCAGCACGACATCCGCTTACTGAAAGCATTATGACATACTATCATCGAAAACATCTACACGCCGGACCTCAGCTGCTCGTAGCATGCGTTCGGGAAAAATTCTGGCCACTTCGTATCCGTAACATAGCACGGAAGGTGGTCCATTCATGCATCAACTGCTTCCGTTGTAGACCCTCTGTTCTGGAGCAACTCATGGGAGATTTGCCTCCGGAAAGAGTAACGCCGACTTTTCCCTTTCTCAACACTGGCGTTGACCTGTGTGGACCATTTCAATATCGGAAAGTTCGCAAGGCACCAGCGACGAAATGCTATATAGCCATCTTCATCTGCCTTGTCACCAAGGCCATCCACGTAGAAATGGTCTACGATCTTTCGACGGCCGCTTTCATCGCCGCACTGCATCGGTTTATAGCACGCAGGGGCAAACCAACCACGATCCACTGTGACAACGCGCTAAATTTCAGAGGAGCATCTCGGGAGTTACTAGAATTGTCCAAACAATTTCGTTCGCAGCAACATCAGACAGCTATTGTAAACCATTGTTCCAACGATGGAATCCAATTTAAATTCATACCGCCCTGTAGTCCAAACTTTGGTGGATTGTGGGAGGCAGCGGTTAAATCATTCAAACGACACTTCCGTTCAACCGTTGGTAACTCAGTTTTGTCGCAGGATGAGTTCGTTACGCTGTTGGCCCGCATCGAAGCCTGTTTGAATTCCAGACCCCTCACACCAATATCAGCAGACCCGAATGATCTGGAAGTTTTGACTCCTGGTCATTTTCTCATTCATCGCCCTCTCACGTCTTTTCCCGAACCCGACTTGTCAGAGATCCCTCGAAATCGTCTTGATCGTTGGCAGGAGAATCAAGAACTTCTCCGTCGAGTATGGAAACGATGGTCTATGGAATATTTGTCCGGACTCCAGCCACGTACGAAGTGGACACAGCTACGGAACAATATTGATGTGGGCACAATGGTCCTTCTCAAAGAAGACAATCTTCCTCCGATGAAATGGAGGTACGGTCGAATTACTCACATCGTTCGAGGAAGCGACGGCAACATCAGAGTAGTCGACGTGAAAACATCCGACGGGGAGTATCGACGTGCCATCTCCAAGATTTGCGTACTCCCAGTGCGTACTGAATCGACTGGACCGGTGGTTCCAGATATCACTGGTCATTGACATCCAACATCGCGGTATATTGATACTGCGCATCGATCGGGGGCCTGAGGGCCCCCGAGCCCTGTAAGTATTGTTTTTTATTGAACTTTCAAAAAACTAAAGAATGTTTTGTCCTCCTGCATGCACACTGGATCCATCGACGGCGACTCCCGGAGAGTGCGCCAAGCCAAGAAGCCTAAACCAAGAAGCCGAAGTTCGAACGATGTGGATTTACGATAAGAGCCAACGCCACCTATGACGAAAGAAGACGTTACCTAGTACGACCGAGCAGACGATCAAGTTCAACAGCCGAAAGAACGGTGATGCAGCTGATTGACGAGCATACGATAACGCGTGTTGACGACCTTCAATGTGGAGAACGGTAACCAAAACAAACGATGAGGATAGCCGATTGTCTTGCGATCGATCACCGAACCCCAGAATAGTCAAATGAATTATATAATCTAGCTGTAGTATTGAAAATATTAGAAGTGTGTTGGTTGGAAGGCTTAACCTTCCAACGGGCGCCGGCATATGTTAGCGCAACCCTAGCAGTAAAGTTTTAAGGATTATATTGATCTCTTTCGATCACCTACGATCGATACAATAATTGCCCATCCTTATCACTAGGCTTCACCTAGTGAGAGGAGAGAATATTGAAAATAGGCCTTTTCATTCGTGTTTCACGATACCATTTGCTACCTACTGATTCTGCATATATGCCTATACACGAAACAGATTAGAACTCAGTTGTAATAAAACTATCAAACTACACACGTCGATCCTACTATTTGTCGCAATAGCAAAACCGAGTGAAATTAAAGTTTCGAATAAAATCAAGTTGTTCTTACTTCCATCGTCGCGTTTTCGATTGGTTTACTACCGAAAGTGTGGCTAAGTACCCGCGGAGAAAGAATTATTTTTTAAAGTTAATCAGCACAATCCATCCTTTTGCCATATATTATAAGGATGAAGCACGACATTTACAGTTTACAGGCTTTATAGCAATCGCAGAATTTACTAAACATAACCATGTTGCCGTTCGGCTGTTTATAACAAATTGTGTGAATTTCATTAAAAAAAAGCTACCTCACCTGAAAAATATCCATTTTTTTCTGATAATACAAAAATAAGATGACTGCTTTCAATTTGTGCCACATGTACAAGGACTTCGGTCTTAATGCAGAGTGGAACTTTTTTGCCACTTGCCATGGAAAAGGGCCTTGTGACGCTTTAGGAGGTGTTCTAAAGCGAAACGCTTCAAAAGCAAGTTTACAAGGCCATCATACTACAACTGCATACGAACTTTACTCTTGGGCTGTTTTTAAAGTAGATTCCAAAATATATTACGAGTTTTTCTCGGAAAAAGATTACAATGCAATGGAAAAGAAAATAAAGAACCGTTATACTCGTGTAAAACAAATCTCTGGGACACAATCGTTTCATTACATTAAGTCACAAAGTGAAAATTACATTATCGTGAAACGGTTTTCGTTTTCAGATGAGGAAAAGTGCGTTAAATTGTAAGAATTTTGCTATGTAATTTTTTTTTTTTTTGATGAATTATGCAAAATCAAAATCATTAAATAATCAAATTAAATGCTGAGTTTTAATTGAAGGTAATCTGAGAAAACCCTTGCTTGTAGTCTAAAGCTTTGAGATTTGAGCTCCAATTCCTTAATATAGCGGAGCCTGGTCCAATCCCGACCCTGTGGCCAATTCCGACCTCCCAAGATTCTCTCAGACAGCGCTTGCTGCTAAATTTGGAAAATGATGCTCATTCCATGTGTGTATGGGCAAAGAACTTGAAATTTTCAAAAAAATTTAACTCAAAAACGGCTCGATGAACATTTGAGATTCTTTTGATATGTTATGTAAAAATGTTTGAATTTTGATTAAAAAATATAAAAATAAATAGTCGTTGTGGTCCAAAATTTCTAAAATCATAAAAAACAAATACTTTGACCATTTTAGCAAATTTAAGTACATTAATTATTTTAATCAATATTTTTAATAAAAACAAGGAAATAATGAGCTTTCTATTCGTAGAAAGACATTGCAAATCGACCCAGTGGTTCAGAAGTTATGATTTTTTTTATATAAATTTTTTTGAAAAATGTCGATTTTTCTGGTAACCCTATATCGAACATGGTCATCCTAATAAAAAAATAAAAAAAATACGGGTCTTATTATTTCCGATGAATAACATACCAAGCGATTTTGAGCAATTCTTTTCCCGTGGAATCGCTGTATAAATATATATATATATATATATATATATACAATAATAAAATCAATATTTATAATGTTGTGAACGTTCATGTTAACCAGTAACTCGCATAGAAAGCTATCTCGAATTTGTCTTCGCTGGCAGATGCTTTTCTTCCAGGAAAAACGTCGTCAAAAGGGCAGGATTGAGTCTAAATGTCATGACATCGAGTCATCCTACTTGACGTTAGACATGTACTCTTACAGATTACATACAAATCAGCTTAAATTGTGGGTAACTATCAGAACAACACCAACCAACATTCATACTTTCGTAACTTATATGTGCAGGCAACAAACAAGCGACATCATATCAACATCTCGTTTGAAAGCAGCTGCAGCAGCAAACACATGTCGAAATCATTTAATCAATCAGTACGTCAATCAACAATCCAATGCATTAAAGTGGCGCTCACGGTGTCCTTTGAACAGCATCACCTGAACAAACCGGACGAGGCCCAGGACGAATGACGTCGTGATATTCCGACGATGAAATGCATATAATTTCCTCCTGGCTATACACGATGACAATCTGCTCCAACAGACAGATAAACAGACAGGCGGTGATGTGATGCTGTTGGTTGCCGTGGCATATCGAGACTGCCATGAGCATCACCACTGCTTACTTGGTACTGGTGATTCCGCATGTAAGGATGAGAGAACTTTAATTGAATATGAATGTGGACACGATTGCCATGGCAGCGTTCATACTAAAACCGGGCTACTATGTTTGAGAACTGACGGCAATTTCGTATTTGAAGTTATGGTGATAGGAATGGTAAGATGTCAGAAGTCTTGTTATTTACGTGATTATACGAGGGTGGGTCAAATAGAACCATGACTTTTTGAATTCCTCGTCTCTTAACTGAAAAGGCAACACTGCTCCTGTCAACAGGCGACGGTCAGTATGCAGCGTGTTTAGAGAAGAAAATGGAAAGAAGTAAATTTCGTGTACTCATTAAGCATTAAGTTTTGCGAGAAAAAAAAATTAACTCAAACCAAGGTCAAGCTTGATAAAAACTATGGAGACACTGCACCATCCATTTGAATGGTAAAGAAGTGATTTACTGAATATCGTTGTAGCCGTACAAGCACGGATAATGCCGAACGTTCTGGACGGCCCGTTGAGGTATCTTCTTCCGAAATTGCAAAAACTCACGAAAGGGTGTTAGCCGACCGGAGATCGGAGAAGTGGGACAGATTTGGAAGCCAATCTGGCATCTCACATGGCTCAGTAGTTTGAATTTTGAATGATCACTTGGGTATGAAAATACCTTCCGCAAGGTGGGTACCGCATTTGCTCACAATCGACCACAAATGCAACCATGTGACAACTTTGCAGGAGTGTTTGGCGATGTAAAAGTTATAGCTATTTGCGTGTGTTTAGCACCCTAATTTGAGGATAGACAATAAGTTAATTATGAGCCTGAAATACCAAGAAAGAAAGAAAATGTGAAATAAATCAAGTAAGCTCATTGCGTTGACCTGAAAACAGCCACTTAACAGGTACTTATATTTACATAATTTTTCGACATTTCTGGACAGGAGAAAGTGAAAACACAGGTAAACATGAAAATTAAGAATCTCTATCAAAAGTCATTCATCAAGATTTTTTTTTCTTTTAACTCTTTATTTACTCCAAATTTTACATTATTTTACATTCATATATTATCGTAGGTGCTCTTGCTAAGTAATTAACACTGCAACCTCATGTGCTATGATTTATATATAATTGTGTTAATATTATTTTTACCTTGTCCAATCAGTATTTTTAACAGGGTTTTTTAGCCTGCCTATAAGAATAACAGTTGATTTCTTAAAACCAGTTCTTATCTATAGAGAGAATTGATCATTGCAATTGAAGATTGCAATGATTTTTGACTAAAATTTTTAACCAGAGTGGCAGCTTCAAACTAATTTTCAAAACTTCGTTATGAATCCTTTGAAGTGCTTTTTTCCTAGTAGCACAACAACATATTGGCACAGCATAAAGCATGCCCGGTCTAATTTTTTTTTTAATATTAGAAGTTTGTTCTTCAGACAAAGTTTGTATTTTCTGTTTATAAGAGGATATAAACATTTTATATATTTATTACATTTGGCTTGAATGCCCTCAAGGTGATCTTTAAAACTTAATTTTTGATCAAGCATCAGTCCAAGATATTTTACTTAATTTGACCAAGAAGTTGGAACTCCTTTATAGTGACTATATGACTATTACTTGGTTTCAAAAATGAAGCTCTAGGCTTGTGTGGGAATATTAAAAGGTGTTTCGATCAAAATTTGATCCACTTGAACTTGACGCATTTCCTTTCATCGTGTATTAAAAAAAATTGCACACCCCTCATTTTGAAGATGTGTGCGTGTTGCATCATGCCTCTATTTTGATTTTGAGATTAGCACTTCAGTTATCAAAATGTCGTCGAAGGAAGAGAAGCAACGCATCAAAATAGTGCACGTGCATGGCGAAAATCCAAACTACTCTCATACCAAGTTGGTGAAATTGTTGAATGTGGCTAAATCAACAGTTATCAACGTATTAAAAGTGTTCGGTGAACGTTTGTCGACAGCCAGGAAAGCTGAATCGGGGGGAAATCGAAAGCCGGAGGTCACAGCGACGACAAAAAGAGTTGCCCGCTGTTTCGAGCGGAAACTCAAACTCTCCGTCCGAGATGTCGCAAAGAAGCTGGGAGTGGCGCCTTCAACTGTGGATAGAGCTAGAAAACGAGCTGGACTGTCGACTTACAAGAAAGTGGTGAATCCAAATCGCGACGATAAACAAAACACGTCGGCCAAAGCACGATCGCGAAAGTTGTACACGACGATGCTGACGAAGTTTGATTCCATGGTACAGGACGAAGAAACTTACGTCAAGGCAGACTTTAAACAGCTTCCCGGACAGGAATTTTATACTGCAACCGGACGAAGGTGGCAGATATTTTCAAGCACATTAAACTGTCAAAGTTCGCGAAGAAATATCTGGTGTGGCGGGTCATCTGTACCTGTGGCTTGAAGAACAACGTTTACATTGCGACCGGAACCGTCAACCAGGAAATTTATCTGAGCGAGTGCCTACAAAAACGTCTACTGCCTTTCCTGAAGCGACACAATTATTCCGTTCTATTTTGGCCAGATTTGGCATCTTGCCATTACAGAAAAAAGGCCATGGAGTGGTATGCTGCCAGCAACGTTCAAGTGGTGCCCAAGGACAAGAACCCTCCCAACACGCCAGAGCTCCGCCCAATCGAACAATATTGGGCCATCGTCAAGCGGAACCTTAAGAAGACTCAAAAAGCTGTTGTGAGCGAGAAACAGTTCAAGGCAAACTGGCGTTCTGCGGCGAATAAAGTGGACAAGGAAACTGTACAAAATCTTATGGCAGGTGGTAAACGAAAGACCCAGCAATTGGCATTCGGTAAAAAGGAAGCTTGGCTGAATATTTCTCCTGTATTCTGTATTAACTGAACATGAAAAAGAAAAAGAATTTGACTTATTAATAAAAACTTTGATCGACTAACACACATTACTGTTTGACCAAATTTTGATCGGAACACCCTTTATAAGTTGAGTTTCTGAAGCATTAGGAGAAATATTCCATTTTTGAAAATAATCTGTAAAAATGTCCAAGCTTTTTTGTAGCCTCCTGGACACGAAGACTTTTTCCTTTAGCGGAAATAGATTTTTGACAGCCCTGAGGTAAATCAGGGAGATCTGAAGTGAAAGTGTTATATAGTATTAGCCCAAGAATGGCACCCTGATGAACACCAGCTCTTACAGGTAATTTATCAGATTCTGATAATTTACTTGCAAAGTTTTATCAGTTAAATAGTTCTGAATTAATTTCATGGTTCCATGGCGTAATCCAAACTGTTCATCAGCAAAAATTGAGGTTGTATTGATGTGAAGCATCATTCTATTAAAAATTATTTTTTCTAAAAGCTTACTTATTGAAGAAAGCAAACTGATTGGTCGGTAGCTAGAAGCTTCAGCTGGATTTTTATCTGGCTTCAAAATAGGTACAACTTTTGCATTTTTCCATTTATCTGGAAAATATGCCAGATGAAAACATCTGTTAAATAGTTTTATCAGGAAAAACAAGATAGTCTCAGGGAATTTTATGATGAGGATATAGAAAATTCAATCATGCTTTCATATTTTGAAATTTTTAGTTATCGTTTTTATTTCATCCAAATCAGTCCCCCAAGAATCATCAAAAAGATGTTCTTGACAGAAAATATTCAGATACTCCCTGGAAACCTGACCCTCAATAGGACTTGTAAGACCCAAACTGAAATTATGGGAGCTCTCAAACTGCTTTACAAGTTTTTGAGCTTTTTCCGCATTTGTGAGCAAAATTGTATCACCTTCCTTAGGGCCAGTTCATAAACCACGTAGACTCATTTTTGAAAATCTCAGACCCCCCCCCCCCTCGTAGACTTTTCTCCATACAATTTTTTGAAATTTTGTATGGAGCGTAGACTTTGGTCAAACCCCCCCCCCCCTCCCCCAAAAAAGTCTACGTGGTTTATGAATAGCCCCTTAAGCGCTGGTATAGGCATTTGAGGTTTTTTCAAGAATTTAGAGAGTTTCCAGAAAGGTTTGGAACTCAGATCTAATTTTGACAAATTATTTTCAAAATGTTTGTTCCTCAGGGCAGAGAGGCGTGTTTTAATTTGTTTTTGTAAATCCCGCCATATGATTTTCATAGCGGGATCACGTGTTCTTTGATATTGCCGCCTACGTACATTTTTCAGACGAATCAAGAGCTGAAGATCGTCACCATGAGCGGTGTTTTGCATTGAATTCACCAATAACGAAGAAATTAGACCTATGACGGGTAAGTTTCTGAATATCACCCTTGAGCCAGTTCTTTTGCTGGCCAGTGCATTGGAAAGGCAAATAGGCAGCTATAAAAGTGAATTGGCCAAATTTTGTTTCAGCTGAAACCCCCAAAGTTTCAAAAAGTTTGGTTTCAAATGAAGAAAGAATGTGATGTTTGATACGCCTATGGACAATGATGGCAACGCCACCACCAGCTCTGTTAAGGCGATCATTTCGGTAGACAAAATAATTTGGATCGCTTTTGACCTTATGGGCAGGTTTGATATAAGTCTCAGTTATAACAGCAATATGCCCGTTATGATCTCTTAAACAGTTAAATAGCTCATCCTCGTTATTTCTGATGGATCGAGCATTCCAATTCAAAATATTTAATGACTTAAAATCCATTACCGAATTTCAATGTCATGCCAATATTAATGGCAAATTTAATACCAGTTTGGATTGCATCAAACATGGCATTAGTTTTTATCATATTGATGAACGATTGCTGTAAAAATTCTAATTTAGGAGCGGTTCCTACCCGCTGCAACGGCAGCATAGGTAGGTGCATTGACATGTTGAAAATTGTTAACAACCCGGTTAGGTAAGAATGTAGGGTTTGCAGATTGAACCCTGTTGGTTCAATCAGGTATCGAAATAGTATTTGCTCCTCGTTGAGCGTTTGTAGTAACAGTTAGGGGTGGAAAAACCTGTTCGCCGTTTCTACCGACGGTTTGGTAGGAATTTGTTCTTTTCTGATCAATGTTACCAGCAGCAGAATGGGTACAGAGCTGGTAGCGGGTCACTTTTTAGTGGCTTGGTCACTATTTTCAAGGCAGTCACTAAAAAGTCACTATTTTCACTGAAAAGTCACTAAAGTTATTATTTTTCAAAAATTGGCCACTAAAGTCACTTTTTTATAGCAATCGTTTCTACCACTGAATATTTCGGCGAAAACAAGTAGATTTGCATGTTTCAACACTATCTGACAAATTTTGTCCTAGAAAATAAGATGTGCAAACGACTGACGTATTAGTAAAATTATGTGAACATGTCAACATATTTTCGAATCGTCTCACCGGTTTGTAGAGAGCGAAGACATTGGCAGGTTGACAGTAACGCTGAGTTCGGAATTTGGTATTTACTCGAACATGCAAATTACATGAATCGCGCTCAGTGACTTTTCGTTATACAGCTGATTATACAATCAACAAATGCGAAAAGGCGGAATCAAATCGTGCAATATTTTCCCTCGATGTCGGCACTACTTGGCTTCAGTTCACAAGTTAAAAGTTCTGTACAATTTGCAGTATTACCTTTACAATGTCCAAGGGTTTACAGGCTTTTGAGCAATAAGCAAATGCTGCGAGGCATACGGAGGTATGGATGGTTCTTCGTGGTCCAAGTGAACTGCTACTTTGTCGTTTTTTTTTTTCAAGTATACGAGAAGCAACAACTAAGGCTGAATTGATATGGCTATTGAAATCTATTGCATCTGATTTCCGGCTGCATCCTGTGATGGAATTCGAAATATATGTTGTGCTATGTTTCCGAACGCAAATTTTTCATTGAGCAGAACTTAAGCTCGTTATTTAGTGACTGATGCTTTAGCACCTTTTTCCGGAAGGTTTTCCGGACGCTGAAAGATGCGCGTAATTCTCTGTACACCTTATGCTACGATGAGACAACAAATTCGGCTGGAAAAAAAGAATTATAAAGAACCATTCGCTACTGGTTCAAGTTCTGCCAAAGCCAAGGATATCCTTGATAAGTTGAATGAAGCTTTGCAGAATGCTGCATTACCGTGGAAAAATCTTCTTATGCTTGGAAATTATGTCATAAATCCAATGAAATAAAGCATCTCTTATATTCAATAAATGAATTTTGCAGGATGTGATGGTCCATACGTCAATAAAAGAGTGGAGCGGCTTTTGAACGACCAACTTGTCGGAGATCACAGAAAGCCCTTTGCTGAATATCGGATATGATTTATATTGAATAAATCATGCATCCGAAACGCCTTCGTTAGGCATTGTCGATGGGCTTATCGAATCAGAAATCTAGTCGTAGTTCTAACGATATTCTACAGATTGCGAAGTCACTTCCGTTAAAAATCAAAACGGACTTGCTAATGAATGAGTGGAATCTTCTCAAATATGAAATAAATATTCAAGGCAGTGCACAGGGGAGAATTGAGGACTATTAGAATCAGTTCTTTAGCATGAAGACAACTAGAGGTGAAACTAAATATCCGTTGGTATTGATCGTTGTAATGGCAGCTTTGACGGCATCCCATGGAAATGCTGATGTCGAGCGGGATTTTCGACTTCGGCAAGGATCCTCACCCACGATCGATCATCAATGTGTGAGAGAACATTAAATTCATTGATGGTGATCAAAGTCACATTGAAGTCATTCTGAAATTAGCCGCACCTAGTTCCCATCTCACCTGGTACCTCATCGCAAGATGCTTAGAGGCTGACCGGAAGATTTTATGAGCTACCTCCCCCAATATGCTAATTATAAGCAACATTTGGAAGATCAAAAACGGAAAAAGAAGGAAGAAAGAGAAGACAAACTTAAGGAGCTAGAAAGGAAGGAAGAAGCAGAACAAAATAAGCAACAAATGAATAACTTAAAATTGATGACTGAAAAGAAAGAAGCGGAGTTCAGATCCTTTGCAAGGAAGAAGACTAGGGAAGTTGAACTACTGATAAGTACGTTCTGATAAATGTATTAATCATAATGCCCGATTATTTATAATTTCAAAATGTTTATTGGAGGAAACACGCGCCTCAAGAAAGCCATTGAGAACCATAATACGGCAGATGTGGAATTGACTCAAGCAATGCTTGAGGGAGTTTCAACAGTGCGAAAGTAACAGTATTCGCAAAAAAGAGCATGTTTAAGAAGCCGTAGAGAAAAAAAGGTGCGTTTCATCACCGGCTAGGAAACCAAACAAATAAAATGTAATAAATTTTTTTTTATAATTTTTTTTTTTTTTTTTTGTAGTTTCAAGCGAAACCCTAACCTATCTCTCCGAGATGCCGCAAATAAGCTGGGTGTATCGTCTACAACCGTGCATCGAGCCAAAAAACGAGCCGGACTATCGACTTACAAGAAGGTAGTGACTCCAAATCGCGATGATAAACAAAATACGACGGCCAAAGCGCGATCCCGGAGGCTGTACACGACGATGCTGACGAAGTTTGACTGCGTGGTAATGGACGACGAAACCTACGTCAAAGCCGACTACAAGCAGCTTCCGGGACAGGAGTTTTTATACGGCAAAAGGAAGGGGAAAGGTAGCAGATATTTTCAAGCACACGAAACTGTCAAAGTTCGCAAAGAAATATCTGGTTTGGCAAGCCATCTGTACCTGTGACTTGAAAAGCAGCATTTTCATAGCTTCCGGGACTGTCAACCAAGAAATTTACGTGAAAGAGTGTTTGAATAAACGTCTGCTGCCTTTCCTGAAGAAACACGGTTGTTCCGTACTGTTTTGGCCGGATTTGGCATCTTGCCATTACGGTAAAAAGGTCATGGAGTGGTACGCCGCCAACAACGTGCAGGTGGTTCCCAAGGACAAGAACCCTCCCAACACGCCAGAGCTCCGCCCAATTGAGAAATACTGGGCTATTGTCAAGCGGAACCTAAAGAAGACCAAAAAAACTGCTAAGGACGAGCAGCAGTTCAAGGCAAACTGGCTTTCTGCGGCGAAGAAGGTGGACAAGGTGGCTGTACAAAATCTGATGGCAGGGGTCAAGCGTAAGGCCCGGCAATTCGGATTTGGAAAAGCGGAAGCCTAACTGAATATTTTTCCTGAATTTTATACTAATTGAACTTGAAAAAGAAATTTAGTTTGATTTTTTAAATAAACGATTTCACCGATTTACACGCGTTTTCCCTTGACCAAATTTTGACCGTATCACCCTTTATTCGACATTTTGGTTACTAAAGTCACTACTATTATATCAGATAACCGCTACCAGCCCTGTGAGTAGTAGCGGGAGTAGTTTGTTTTTTTTTTTTTTTGGGGGGTGGTTGAAGGTTAAAAAAAAGGGTTTTTTTTTGTTTTTGTTTTTTTTGAAGGTGGGGAGGTAGGGCTTCAAATGGTGAGTTGACAACTTCGAAGGAGGGTGCGACCGACCTCTCGTCCTCACAAGTTCCTACCTCACGCCTCCACGAGTCATATGATCACAAAAGACTGCCAGCTGAAACATGGAGACGCTGGTTGGCGTAGCCTGGGCAATGTTGTCAATCTGACAATAGCGAAGTGAGGAGGTGCGACCGAAGATCTTATACCTTTAAATCATATTCTATATTTTCTATTCTCATTTTACTAATAATTTCAGCACGCTTTGGAATCATCTTTGCATTCCAAAACTATGTAAGAGCCGGGAGCAACATGCCAGGTATCAAAGGCGGAATTTGTATCTCAGCATTTCAGCATACCATTTTATTTAAAATTGCACTTCTGAACTTCAACTATTATATTCATAAAAGGCTGGCATGTGCTTATACGTAATGTAGGATTATATTTTAATGTTGTGTTTGTGGTATTATGGTAAGATAAGCCATTTCTTTCAGAAATTATCCCACCGGACTCTTCGTTCACTCTATCTTTGAAATGTTGCTAGAACAGTACAAAGAAACATATTACAAATATTACTATGTTTTATAAAATAATATCTTTTATTGAAATTTTATCTTTTATATTTCGAATGATCTATTCTGTTTTCAGCTTTCCCAGGACTAGTAGGATATTGATACATATCTAACTTTTATTTATTTTTCAGTAACAATCCATTCAAGTTTGAAATTTGAATAAATTAGCATTTTTGTCTATAATGGTATCTTAATTTGTTGTGTACAAAATATATTATATATTAAATAACATATAACGGGGAAAGGGAGGGACCATCAGGGCATCCAAGTAAAACGATTTGGATAGGGAGCATGGGACTGCCTCTTCCCTATTGTTAACATTTCGTGGAACGAGGGCGGGCTCTTCGACCTCTATTCTATTGGGTTTATTCTGTCAATCGAGGGCTCGATTCTAGTGCTGTGAGTGTGAACTTGCTTTTGGAAGGAGATTCTCTTCCCTATATTCGCGGGTTTCGCGTAAGTGTCTCTGCTTACGGGCCCGCCCAAACGTTTTTGGCCCTTCATACAGGAGCTTGATGATCACATACAATAATAGAATCCTGATCAAATCGTTTTTCAGATTATTCCACTGCTATGGAAAGTTTCCTTGCTGCAATAGATGGTAGTATTACATCATCATCATCATCAAACGGCATTCACCTCGTCTGGAAATTTGAAGGGAATATTTCACACCTTCAATAAATGTTATGATTACCTTGCGAAAAGCATGGAATCGGAATGTACCACAATGGGGGGATTTTTCCTTTTTCAGGGGGGGTTTTTTTAATTTTGGTTCTTTTGTGGGATTAATTGCTTATTTATTTGGTTGGGGGGGTGTTGCCTTTGGGGTTTGTTTGGGGGGGGGGCGCGCAGGTTGGGGGGGGGTCGGGGCGGGGGGGGGGGGGAGGGGGAAAAAAAAAATTGTATTATTTAGCACTGAAAAGTGCTGTTTAAAATTTGTTGTATCGTTAGGTAGCAATAGCACTTCCTTCAGCAAATAGAAAATAGAACCGTACGGCATGAGAGCACAATGCAGACGGTCATTCATCAAGATTAATCCTGATACAACGAATCCTACCAATTAATAATTCTTTCTCACTTCTCTCTTGTTGTATGGATGTGGTCAATCGAATGTACTTAACATTGATGCTGGCCAGGAATCTCCATTAGGTTTATTTATTGTGTAATTGAATTGATTCTGTTCGGTCAATCAGAGTATCATCCATTGATATGGGCTGCCGGCCTAAGCTAAGATGAGCTTGAATTTTAATTAGGGAACCGCTCATAATTTTACAATTTTATTTGGTGCTGAATGTCCATCCTCCCATCAACGTGCATTGTTGTAAGCTATAAGTGAGCAATCCTTCAAAAAAAATAAATTTAACAATCATTTTCTTTTTCTTTTCAGGTGAGTTATCGCTAATCGTTAACCATGTTCTCCGTCTGTCTCAAAATTGGTATGTAGATTTTCTAAATTTCCTTCAAACCATATCACTCAACTCAGTGTACAACTACGAAAATCCCATTATCCGTGATGAATGGCAGTTGATAACCACTGGAATTCCACCGATGCAACTTTCCTACATTCCCTCATAATCCTCAGCATGTGGGTGTCAGAAGTGACGAAGAGCGAAACTTTTATCGTTGATGAGAACGGCAAACGTGATAATCCTTCCCTTTCCCGGCATCCCACGTCCTATTTAGCGGTATGTTGCATAGTGAGCAGTTACAGAATCCGGAAATGAGCACCGCCGCAGCACGTGAATGGACGCTCCAGGGAAGGAGTCCAGCGTGCTAGTTCCGTTTTCAGATTAACAGATTGTTAGTTTGCACATGTTTGCTGGAAGCTCCATTGTCGGTTCTTCCCACCCAACGACGGACCAGGACTGGAAGGATTATACGAACGGATTAATTATACGCTAACCAGAATCCAGCTGTAGCTGGCAATTGAATAGAAATGTTTAAAATGACGTACGTGCAGAGAGTTGTCAAACGTGCTCCACTTTACAGCTGATCTAATCTATACGACTCTATCTGGTCAGTGATCAGAAGACACATAAGATAATCAGCACGGAAACGGGGATGATGAATTAACATGTTCACCTTTTATGATAGGTAAAATTAACCTAAAATTTACTTTGAAAAAATGTAGTATCTCTACATCGGCAACGTATAACAGTTGTCCACCGGCACTTCATTACGGTTCAACCACCAGACTACTCACAGAAGTAGGTTCATAAAATTAACTTCCTAACAATTAGCATAAGAATGGGACTGGCACCACCTTCAAAGACATTCGTTTGACGGTTTCCATTTGCGCATTATCTGCTTTCTTCATCTTCTTCGGCACACGGTGAACTTTAACCGTTTTACGACGCACCATCACTGAACTTTGGGGGTGTTTTCTAAGGTGCTTATCATTCCCACGCCACCCATCTGGCTAAGTGGGCCAATGGCGATGCGACATCTTGAATCGGTTGAAAAAAAAGGACCACAGCGCCACTTGTAGCTATTTGAAAGAATGGAGAGAAAAAACTTAAAACCTGAAAATTGCACCGAAATTGCAGGTCAATTGGGGTCGTCCTAACAAGTAGGACAATTTTTACACTACCTGGCTTGTACCGTAATGCGCAGCACGCCGGTTAGTTCGTTTTAAAAGTGTAAACCTTAGCATAGGAAGCCGTCAGTGGAATTATGAGAAAATATGTTAGTTATAATCCAAACAGCTATACTGAAGGTAAATTGGCCAAGTAGTCCGGGATTCAGAATAAAATTGCCCTATCGATTTACCGTAAAACAGGGTACCAATGATAACTTTTTTTTTTCAATATTTCTTAAAGATTTCGTCTATTAATACAAGGTTTGAATGTTTTATATTAAAAAAATAAAAACAAGAAGGTCTTAAGTCTCTGTCAATCCAATTACTGTTAGTTTCAATTTAAAAAAGAAAAAAAACTTGGCTGTAGCAACAACAACAACTGTCAGTTTAAATGCGCGACCAACTTCGGTTTCTGTGGCATGAACTGGTCCCAATTAATAAATAATGCTAAAATTGCCTTTGAACGCTAATTCAAATGCCAGAAGAAAAAGTAGAAGCTAAAAGAATCCGCCACTATCGCCGAAGTGTCCGCATTTCGATCCTGCACGGTACATGCAAATTGTCGAGCCGGAAATTTGCGCCGTCATCATCCCGCCCGATGGGTTTGCTGTGGTTGGTGATCCCTGGCTGCTAGCGGCTGCCCATCTTCGTCTTTAGCTAAGAAATTATTCGTTTTTATTCGGCTTTCTTTTCTAGCGCTCGGCAACCAAAAGACACCGGGAAACTTTGCATAATTACATGCCAGTGGAACATGATGGTTCTTGGCATTCTTTTTCCCGGTTTTCCCGCGTATAATCTACTGTTTGGACAATCCGAAAGAGGAAGAGCACAAGACCGGAAAAAAACGGGAGCAACTCTCTACCAGCGACCGCCGACCGACCGCTGGAATGAATTATTCGTTTGTACTTAATTACGATTAATGAGACATAAGTAGAAACTTCTCCACTTTGTGGGCTGAGTGCGGTGGAAGGTTGTTGCCTAAAGAGTCGTTTTATTTTTAAAATTTTTTGCTCACTGCTGAGGAATTTTTAATTCGACTGAATATCAAGTCGAAGGACGAACCATGACGGAAGATTAATTGCGCAGAATTTGAATAATTTCGGTAGGGAAAAAGTGTACCTGGTGATGTTCGCCTGTCAGGTGAGCTCTTTTAGTCCGATGATTTGCAAGTTTTGCTAGTTTTGTTGTACGGTGGTGGTGATGATGATGATAGTGTGACTTGATAATGCAACTCATGGTGTGTCGTTTCGAACGACTGAATCAAGTGTTTGACTATCGGTACTGTTACATTTTTTTAGACACTTGGCATTACAGAATTTTGTGAAAAAAATGCTGATTTTACTGATCGACGAAAATCTTGAGAAATCTAAATTTTGTTGCTTCTATCAATGATTGATCGGTGTCAAACAATAAAGGGTGTAAATTGGGTGTCAATTGGTTAAAAAATTTATTAAAAAAATCTTAATAAGGCTTGTTCGCGACAAAATCTGGACACCCCTAAATAGGTATATCTCTGGAAATACTTCATCAACCCGTGAAGTAGACTGATGAACGTATGTCTGTTCATTGTGTAAAATCAATTTTTGGTGATACTACAACCGTTTAGATCGAAGATGGCGTCGAAAGAAGAGCAAGTGCGAGAAGCAATTGTGTGCGGTCGTAATGAAAATCTGGATCTGTCAGTAAGACAACTTGTAAAAAAAAGCTTGGTTTTCCTGCAAGCGCTGTCCATACCGTTCTTAAATCTTTTGATACACAACCGCCACAAAGGCTGAGAGCTGAACAAAACCGGATCTCAGGAACCATCAGAAGGACGCGAAGGTGAACCAAATAATGCAGAAGAGACCAGATCTTGCGGTACGTACTGGGAAAAATTCAAAAGCATGGTACTTGAAATCAAACAATCGGATTTTAAAATGCTCTTCAGGGTATTCTATTCTATTAATAAATTGTTGAAACATATATTTACAGTACGCTCAATGGACTTCGATTTTACGCAGTGTACGGCGAACATGTTGAATCAGGTTCTGGACGGTGTCTATGTCTATTTCTTTCATCTACCGCCTTGATTCGATTAACCAATTGTTGCTCATTGTTAGCTTCCCAGCCATTGTCGTACACCATACGTTTGAGAACACTCCAAAAATTTTCAATTGGACGAGCCTGAGGCACGTTAGGTGGATTGTCCTTTTTCGGTACAAATGGTATGTTTTGCTCAGTTAGCCAATCTAATGTTTTTTTCGCGTAATGACAGCTTGCAAGATCCGGCCAAAACATGATTTCGTGGTCAGCGTGATATTTGTTGATGAATTGCTTATTTAACATCGGCTGGTGTTGTTTTAATGTTAGCAGCATAGAAACCATCGTTGCCACTCAATTCATGGTGCGAAAACGTGAAGTAAGATTCATCATCCAAAATTATGCACTTTCCATTTGCAAAGTGCTCGCGACGAAGTGCACGGCAGCATTTTGGTATTTTTTCGAGTTGTTGCTGTGTATATTTTGGTGCACGCTGACGTTTCCGATAGATTACGTTATGTTTTCTCAAAATCCGATGGACTGTCATGTTTGAGACCTGAAATTTTCGTGCTAATTTGCGTGTTGATTGGCCAACCTTGTTTTCAGCGCTTGACAGCAGTTTTTTCATTATTCTGGCACTGAATTTTGTTGGGCGACCAATTTTCTTTTTATTATCCGGTTCTTTACCATCACGACAATCTTTCAAAACATGGTATATTGTTGATTTTGATATTGGCTCGTCATTGAACACGCTCAAAATTTCACTTGTACTAAGCCGTCCAGCTTGTACGACATTTTTAATGGAAACTACTGCGTAATTTGAGTTTGACAGTTCAGTAGGAACACAGATGAACGTGACAAGTACATTGGTTGACATCTGTGTGTTTGTTAATGCTGTCAAATAAACGCCTGAAAGTATTCCCAGGACTTATGTTACACATGTTAGAAAAATAAAAATGTCCCCAACTTTCGTGCATACTTCCAAGCACCGGCAAGATATGAAGTCGTTCAAGGTGAAAACTGTACCGAACCGTAATGATAAACAGAATGTGACGGCTAAGACCCGGGCTCGTAAGTTGTATCTCGAATATTTGACGAAGTTTTCTTGTATGATAATGCAGCTTCCCGAAATGTCTTATTATACTGCCATCCAACGGAACGGCATAGAGGAGTACTTCAGGACGAAGAAAAAGGCCATGTTTCCCAAAAGATACTTGGCAGGCAATATGCAGCTGTGGTCGAGCAAGCCAAAGCTTCATCACTACCGGATCGGTAAACAAGGAAATATACCGTGAAGAATGCCCAAAGAACGATGGTTACCATTTCTACGCAGCCATGACGCTCCCTCGCTATTCTGGCCTGATTTGGCATCTTGTCACTACGTCAAAGTTGTTTTGGAATGGTACAAAGCGAATGGAATCCATGTTGAATCGAAAGAGGCAAATCCACCTAACTGCCCGGAGAGATGAATCGACCTATCGAGCGGTATTGGGCTCTCGTGAAGAGAGAACTCTCTCATTATAAACAACAAGCTACAACTATAAAAAAAAACTTCGAAAATCTTGGACAGAAACAGCTAAATGGGTTACAGAGAAGTTTGCACAGACCCTAATGGCTGGAGTAAACTCAAAAGTTCATAGTTTCTGCTTACCTTACCAATCAGACAAAGGCCGGCGTGGCCTCTGCCGTACACAGAAGTTGTTTCCATTGTAATCGGTCCATGGCTGTACCTCGCCAGCCGCGCTGTCTACGGAGGGTCCGCAGGTCGCCTTCTACTTGATCGATCCTCCTTGCTCGTTGCGCGCCTCTTCTTCTTGTACCTGTCGGTTCGTTTTCGAGGACCATTTTCACAGGGCTGTCGTCCGACATTCTTACAACATGCCCAGCCCATCGTATTCGACCGATTTTTGCGATGTGTACGATGGGAGGTTCTTCCAGCAGCTGGTGCAATTCGTGGTTCATTCGCCTCCTCCACGTTCCGTCTTCCATCTGCACTCCAGCGTAGATCGTACGCAGCACCTTCCGTTCAAAGACTCCACTAGCAATGTCCTTGCTTCGTGGCCGTAGAGAACTACCGGTCTAATTAATGTCTTGTAGATGGTCAACTTTGTGGTTCGGCGAACTTTGTTCGATCTTAGCGTCCTTCGGAGTCCAAAGTAGGCACGCTTGCCAGCCATAATGCGCCTTTGTATTTCTCTGCTGGTGTCGTTATCGGTGGTCACCAATGACCCCAGATACACGAATTCGTCTACTACCTCGATTTCATCACCGTCGATCTGAACTCGTGGTAGGAGGCTAACATTAACTTCTCGTGAGCCTATTTCCCTTCAGGTATTTTATTTTCAACTCATTAATCACAAGCCCAATCCTGTCAGCTTCATCCTTAAGTCTGATGTACGTTTCCGTCATCGTCTCAATGTTACGTGCTACGATATCAACGTCGTCGGCGAAGTCAAATAGTTGGACAGACTTCCTGAAGATCGTGCCACTCGTGTCTATCCCAGCTCTTCGAATTACGCCCTCCAATGCAATGTTAATCAACAAACACGACAATCCATCACCTTGCCGTAACCCTCTCCGAGATTCGAAGGGACTCGAGAGCGTCCCTGATACTTGGACGACACACATCACTCGATTGCTCGTTGCTTTGATCAACCGCGTCAGTTTTTCCGGAAATCCATAATCGTGCATGATTTGCCATAGCTGGTCTCGATCGATTGTATCATACGCTGATTTGAAATCGATGAAAAGATGATGTTTGGGCACGTTGTATTCGCGACATTTCTGCAGCACTTGCCGAATCGCGAATATCTGGTCCGTAGTAGCGCACGGGCACCCTTGAATCCCGCTTGGTATTGCCCCACAAACTCCTTTGCAATTGGTGACAGGCGGCGGCATAACATTTGAGAGAGAAACTTGTAGGCAGTGCTCAGTAGCGTGATCGCACGATAATTGCAGCAATCCAGCTTGTCGCCCTTTTTATAGATGGGACACACGTCATCGAAGTACTGCTTCCACTTTTCAATCACCTCACACTCTCCTGTGAGAAGGTTGCCATCCAGGTCTCTGCACATATCAGTTTGTGATACGTAGCCTTTGCGCGAGCTGTTCAACTTCTCATAGAATTTGCGTATGTCGTTAGCTCGGTACAGTGCTTCCATTTCTTCGTGGTCTCGATATTCCCTCTGGCGCTGTTTCCTTCGAAGAATATAATTTTGTCTGTTCCGTGCCTGTCTATACCGTTCCACATTCGCTCTCGTACGGTGGAACGTATTCTCGTCCGTGCTGCATTCTTCTCCTCTACTAACTGCTTGCATTCGCAATGAAACCTTTTCTGTATTATTTGTAACATTGATTTTTTAAGGGCGGCTTGTTGGGCCTTCTCCAACCCCCTGTCTCGCCGGAGGACCATCGTGCACAGCACTGCTTAGAGTCCCACGCTGGCACAAGGACGATGATCAGCCGCTCCTAACATGGAAAACAGACGCTGTTTTGAGCCGCCCCTAACATAGAGAATATGCACCCTTTGAAGAAGGCAGCCCCCTTTCCCTGTCACCATATGACCAAGGTCCCAGCGGGGTTGGTTACCCGATCTTTCCTATGGTAACTCATACCCTAGTCGGCACCACGGGGAGGTAGGGATAGGAGTTACTGGACAAGAGGCTAAGGATCGCAGTAGGATCTATTTTATACCTGCAGGTACGCGAAGTACCAATGGTACGCATTGTCCAGTCATTTACCCACCAACCACCATCGTAGTTTCTTCATGCAGCCTTTTTAAGTAACTGTTATTAGTTTTAAGATGACTAATAATGCAAAATTAATTGAACAAAAAATGCATCTTGGATTGAACTAACAACAAATTTGTTTTATTTCAAATTTAATCTGTCCAGATTTTGTCGCGAACAAGCCTTATTTTTTGTTCTGATTTTCAATCAAAGCCGGTCCACGTTAAATTTCCGACGCGAAGATTATGTTAGCAAGAAAAATGTAGACATAATTTAACAAAACCGATTGTTTATTTCAGTAAAAATAGAGTTATATGTACAGTGAAATCAGTTGTTTGGGATGTTAATCCTTTTTTCTGTAAAATTCTCAAACGTTCTGTGTTACACGTATCATAAGATTCCGTACGGTATCCTCAGAATGCTAGCGGTGGCGGTCTTCTCTTGAAATCGTCGATCTCATTTGCTTTCTCCTTAGTTTCTAAGAGTTTCCGCTTAATAAGAGCCCAGTATTTTTCTATCAGGCGAAGTTCTGGACAGTTTGGTGGATTGGGTGTTTTTGGCACGTACGACACTACGTGGGCATCTCTATTCCCGTTAGGTCTAGCCACCAATCTCTTGCTCTACAAACGGTAGGTCTGTACTCGAGAGTGGGGTTCCTTTGTAATAACCTCATGGCTTTTGTGGCCATGTCTTTAGTTACAACATTTGCCAAGAGGACCTTACCACATTCCACCAATTTGGAAGCTATTGATGAGGTCCGAAAAACTCCGCTACAAATCCTATAGGTCTCATTGTATAGAGGTTCTAGGATTTTAAGCAGGGACATTCGACCCCTGCTCCATAGCTCCGATCCATAGAGTATGCACGGTACGATCATATCCCCCGCAATCTTGGTCAATGTACAGCGCGAAGCTTCAGCGTTTAGAGCCTGGAGAACGTTCAACGTAACGTTAACGTTGCACTTCATTGCCTTGGCATGCTTCACAATGCGCAGCTGCATTTCCCGTACTGTTTTATCCTAAAGCTCGTCGATACAAACGTGAGGTAGCCTCGGGCTGTGAGTATGACTAAAAGCAGACGGGCATGGTCTTAGATTTTTCGGGGGAAATCACAAACCCAACCCCTTCTGCCTAGCCAATCACATCATCAACTGCTTTTTGCATTCTACTTCTGACTGCCCTCGCATATTTACCAAATACAACAAGGGTTATATCTTCAGCGTACAGAATGTTGTGTACATTTTCGGGGATGCGTTCCAACACTGAGTTCATCGTAATGAGAAACAGTGTGGTTGCGCCAGCGTTCAAAACTCGAGATTGGCGGTTGCGCCAGCGTTCAAACTTCCAGGACGGATTTGGCATGGCGACAAGAGACCAAACCAGCTGAAAACAGAGCTGGAGAGTCGTGGCTTCTTAAAACCGATAAGAACCGCTCTTGCAGACTTCAAATAAACGGTAAGAACCGCTCTTGCAGTCTTTCTCGTACACATACTTGTTGATTGCCGATAGAGACGAGACTTTTGGATTTTCGACCAAAACTTCATATGGCCTGACAATCCAAATATTTCTTGAGGAATTTAGGCATCTTCTATGTCCGGAAATACTTAGCAACGTGGTTTCCTTGCATTGCGGTACAAACAGCCAGAACTGTGGCTGTTGAAAGTGTTTTGTCGTTCATTATGGTACAAGAATTTTCCTTATTAAACACATCTCGGGCGGAGAGGTCCCGCTTGAAACCGCTGGCCTTTTGTAGCTTTGCGGCTTTTGTCCCGCAATATTGTGCTATCGGGCGAAGCGTTTTCTCTTTTGTTTCGGTTGCCTATTGTTCGTTGCGTGAGCGATCGAGTGAGCATCAAAAGTCGTGGTCGCCGGCGTCGGTAGTGTAGTGGTAAGCGTGACTGCTATTTCTGGGATCTGGGTTCAATCCCAGTCGACGTCGGTGGTCCCGGCTCATATTCATGAGTCGATAGGTAGGGTCCCGGTGGTGGAGCCGTCTTCCTGGCGTCGGTGATTGTCACGATGTGAGGAAATAGGCCGATGGAAAATTAAAAAAAAATAACAAAAAAAAGAAGTCGTGGTTCGCCGGGTAAGATCGGTCGGTAGTGAGGTACATAATTTATTGTGATGAGATTGCGTTGAGATGAATTACCTTGTTTTCCTTATGAAATACCACTATCACACTCTGTGAGTGAGCCCAATAGCATCCTTATTGTTGGTTTAAATCGGTCCAAATCGGCTTTCCAGCATTATAAAACATCTCCTAGTTCCTGAATGGGTTTATGTTTGTGTTTTGTCACCTAAAAGGTTGTTTTTTTTATCTGAAAGGTGCTGTTTTGTGTAGAAAGTTGTTTTTGTGATGTAGGTAAAAATTTAAACAGCCTCGAATATCCGTTTCCTTGATCCTTGTTAAGCATTTTTTTTTGGAAGTTTGTTTGTGGATTGCTATGCTTTCCGCTACATTGAGTTTCCAAGGGTTTGTGATATGTCTATTATTTAAGTTTAAAAAATGTTCTTCGTTGAATATATGTTCACAACTTTTGATTTAAAATTGTGTATGAGCCCTTTGTCAGTGTCTTTGTTTGCTTTAGTGACTTCTGGAATATGCTCTTATATGAATATTGAGATTACGTTTAGTTTGTCCAATGTAAATTTTTCCGCAATGGTCACAAGTTATTTTGTAGACCCCAGATTTGTTTAGACTGTCAATGGGGTCTTTAGCAGAACCTAAGAGAGTTTCAAGCTTATTATTTTTACTAGTAAAAACGGGAGAAGTCGCTTTTGGAGACACTCTTCCAAATACACCTGTCCATTCATGGTGCTTGCGGTAACGAAAGGTGTATTCCGCTTTCCGCAAGTACAACTCGCTTATCTTCTGTGTCCGGAGGCTCTCGAGAACATCACAATTATCCTTGGCAGTCACATACAGGTTTCCTGGAAATTGGTTGAAGTCCGCCTTCACATATGTCTCGTCATCCATTACGCAGCAGTGTGGTTTCGTTAAAGTCTGATCGTACAACTTCTGGGCACGGCTTTTTGCGACCGTATTCTGTTTCTCTTCACGGTTTGGGAACTTCTGAACCTTAAACGTACGTAGTCCAGCTTGAGTTTTGGTATTCTGCACGAAAGTCTTGCTCACATGCAACTTTTTAGCCACATCTCGAACAGAGGCGGCTTTTTTCAGATCTTCGCTTCCGATCAACAGTCAGACGTTCTTCGTTCCGTTTTATGGTACCAGACACCGTGGAATTCGCGGTTCTCAACTTTATTTTCCGATGCGACCGATCCTTATTCTTAAAGTATTCTTGCAAAACTTTTTCACGCAAGCACTGTTCTTTTGTCGTCATTTTGAAAAAAAATTGCGCACCTGAGGAAATCAACTCACAGAGTGTAAACAATACACATTGAACTCTGTCTACGCAAAATTTCAATTAGTTTTACCCAACGGATCAAAAGTTAGGAAAATTTGAGTGTGTGTGGATTTTAAACCCTTTTGCTAATTTGTGTTTATTTATTCCCTAAGAGTTTCAAAGTATCCGACTTACAGTCACCGCCAAAATAAGGTTCCCACTTTTCTCATGAACACGCTTCATCTCGGAAGTCATTGAAAAACTCATTATATCGTATTCATATATTTTTCTTAGCATGATAATATTACTATTTTAAAGATGCATGTGTAATTTTGCAATGAATAATACACATTTTTGCAAAATTATTTAAAAATTAATTATTGAACCATACGTGGTGTAAATTTGGTGTGTCATAATAAAGTGCCCAATTGAAAATATATTATGTATATGTAATTTTTACATCCAAACGCCCCTTGTATTCAAATTTTTTTTTACGTTTCAAAGTGTTTGTTGATCTTCTTACGGATTTCAGTTGTCGGTCAGAAAGATTCAGTGCGAGTTATCTAAATAACCATGGATAATACGGTGGCAAGCCAAACTATTCCCTTGCAGATCCGAAAATGTGTTATTCGTGACATCGAGAAAGGTGAATCGCATCGCAAGATAGGTGAAAAGTATGGATACAGCAAAGCAGCGGTTACCAAACTTTTCGCAAAGTACAAAACCTATGGTTCAGTAGCTGATCGCCCAGGAAGGGGAAGGAAACGTAGAACAGATTCCCGAACAGAATCGAGAATCATTCGAGAAATTAAGAAAAATCCGAAGGTTACCCTCAGGGAGATCAAGGAAGTGATTCAACAACCGATCTTGGACAGTACTCTACGCAGAAGGATCGCTGAACACGGTATGAAGAGCAGGTTTTGTAAGAAGTTGCCTTTTATTAGCAAAGTCAACAAAGCGAAACGACTCAAATTTACTCGGGAACATGCTGATAAACCTTTAGAATATTGGAAGACTGTTTTGTGGACTGATGAGTCCAAATTCGAGTTGTTCAACAGCAAAAAAAACGAGCTCATGTTTGGCGTAAACCTGGAGAGGCGCTTCATGATCGACATATCCAGGGCACAGTTAAGCATGGTGGAGGGAACGTGATGGTGTGTGGGTGTTTTTCTTGGGTGGGTGTTGGTGCTTTGGTAAAAATCGATGGTATTATGACAGCAGATTCATACATCGACATATTGCGTGAGAATTTTGAGGTTTCGTTGGTTAAAACTGGGCTGGAAAACAAATTTGTGTTCCAGCAAGATAATGACCCAAAACATACCGCGAAGAAGTCAAAGGCATTCTTCCGTTCCTGCCGTATTAAACCTGTGGAATGGCCCCCACAGAGTCCAGATCTGAACCCAATAGAGAATCTGTGGGCCATCTTGGATTCACGAGTTGATAAGGCAGGAGTTACCAACAAACATAACAAGCTCTTGAGAACGCCTGGGAAGATCTGGACCCACAACGCCTGAAGAATCTGGTGGAGAGTATGCCGAAACGTTTTCAAAAACTGTTGAAGGCCAGGGGAGGACACATCAACTACTGATCACTCAACAGACTGGATCTACAACTTGTTTTGTTAAAGAAAATAAGAAATGGGCACTTTATTTTGACATGCATAATTTCTACTATAGTAGTTTGATCTTTCTAGAAGAAAAAAATTAATTTGCAGGACAAGTGTTTTTTTATGTACCAGACAAGAAAAGAACATAATAAATATGCCATCAAAACAACAAAACTTAGAATCTTTCACTTATTTTAGAGTTTGCTGCACAAAAAGGATAAACTGGGGTAGGTGGGCACTTTTTTCTGGCGGTAACTGTACAATGAATTTTCGGTGATCATATTTTACGAGTACAATCTTTATGTTTTCACGTAAATGAGATGTGAAAAATGTCCAGTGTGTTGGCAGAATTTTATTTTATCCTTTCGTTTGTTAAGTTTCCCAAAGTTCAAAATTCAACAATTTTACTCACGTAAATAAACAATGAACAACATATCAACTATAAAATCTTCGAATACTATACACTCCATGGCTTAAAGTTTATTTGTCTTACTCTTGCTTGGAGATTAAACATATTTTTTAAGTGATGTCAATTCTTGAATTCCCTTTGTTCAAGGCCATAAGTAAAGGGCGATACGGTCAAAATTTGGTCAATATCAACTTGACGTATTTCTTTCAATTTTGCATTTAAAAAACCTGAACACCCCTCATTTTGAAGGTGTGTGTGTAGAATGTTGCTCCTATTTTGATTTTGGAATTCACTCTTCAGTTGTCAAAATGCCGTCCAAGCAAGAAGAGCAGCGTATCAAAATTTTGCTCGCGCATCGCGAAAATCCGAGCTACTCGCACGCAAAGTTGGCAAAATCGCTAAAAGTTGCCAAATCAACCGTTACAAATGTAATTAAAGTGTTTGGGGAACGTTTGTCGACAGCCAAGAAGTCTGGATCGGGGGGAAATCGAAAACCGGAAGCCGCTAAGACGACAAAGAAAGTTGCCGGTAGTTTCAAGCGAAACCCTAACCTATCTCTCCGAGATGCCGCAAATAAGGTGGGTGTATCGTCTACAACCGTGCATCGAGCCAAAAAACGAGCCGGACTATCGACTTACAAGAAGGTAGTGACTCCAAATCGCGATGATAAACAAAATACGACCGCCAAAGCGCGATCCCGGAGGCTGTACACGACGATGCTGACGAAGTTTGACTGCGTGGTAATGGACGACGAAACCTACGTCAAAGCCGACTACAAGCAGCTTCCGGGACAGGAGTTTTATACGGCAAAAGGAAGGGGAAAGGTAGCAGATATTTTCAAGCACACGAAACTGTCAAAGTTCGCAAAGAAATATCTGGTTTGGCAAGCCATCTGTACCTGTGGCTTGAAAAGCAGCATTTTCATAGCTTCCGGGACTGTCAACCAAGAAATTTACGTGAAAGAGTGTTTGAATAAACGTCTGCTGCCTTTCCTGAAGAAACACGGTTGTTCCGTACTGTTTTGGCCGGATTTGGCATCTTGCCATTACGGTAAAAAGGCCATGGAGTGGTACGCCGCCAACAACGTGCAGGTGGTTCCCAAGGACAAGAACCCTCCCAACACGCCAGAGCTCCGCCCAATTGAGAAATACTGGGCTATTGTCAAGCGGAACCTAAAGAAGACCAAAAAAACTGCTAAGGACGAGCAGCAGTTCAAGGCAAACTGGCTTTCTGCGGCGAAGAAGGTGGACAAGGTGGCTGTACAAAATCTGATGGCAGGGGTCAAGCGTAAGGCCCGGCAATTCGGATTTGGAAAAGCGGAAGCCTAACTGAATATTTTTCCCTGAATTTTATACTAATTGAACTTGAAAAAGAAATTTAATTTGATTTTTTAAATAAACGATTTCACCGATTTACACGCGTTTTCCCTTGACCAAATTTTGACCGTATCACCCTTTAACTCATGAGTGATCTGGTACTTCCGCTTCCACTCACCTCACTATTTAATTTGTTTTATTTTATTTTATTTTTTTGTGAAGAAGGAGCTGAAAAGAATCCCCCACTAAAAGCAAACTGGAAGCATTGTTGTTAAATGGTCAATAAATGTAAGATTTGAAGAAAACTTGTTTCATGGATTTATTCTTCGTAGAAAGGACTACTTCCGAAAACTGTCTTTAATGCAGACGTTAAGAAGTGTATCGAAAATAAGCTATCCACAAACTTTCTTTCAAATTTTGTTGAAAACCGATATTTTATTCATACAAATAATTGATCCTTTATTGTACGAGGTTAAACTTGAACATAATGAAGACCGGATGAAATTTAAGTTATTACTTCACGAATTTTCGAACTTTGGATCGAATGCTCTTCATCAAGTTCCGGACAAGTGTTGCATCGCATTTTTTGGACGCTTGAGCCCAAATTTTTTTGAACTCCTGCATGTTCCCAGCTGCCTTACCAGTCTTCTTGAAGACCCTCTTCACGATTGCCCAGTAACGTTCGATGGGTCGAAGCTGAGGGCAATTTGGTGGATTGATATTTTTCTCAACGAAATCTATACCCTTTTCCGCAAGCCAATTGAGAGTGGTTTTGGCATAGTGAGCCGACGCTAAATCCGGCCAAAACAGTGGAGGTGTACTATGCTTCTTATATAAAGGCAACAATCTCTTCTGGAGACACTCAGATCGATAGATTTCCGCATTTATAGTTCCGGTAGTGTAAAAAATAGTTGACTTCAAACCACAGGAACATATTGCTTGCCATACCAGTACCTTTCGACCGAATTTCTCCACTTGAATCGACCTGTCCGCATCGCTCACATCCTCCCCAACGACGGCAGTAAAGTATTGTGGACCTGGAAGGGTTTTTGAGTCCTCCTTTACATAGGTCTCATCGTCCATCAAAACGCATGCATCCGGACGCTGCAAAAGACGCGAATACAATTTCCGGGCCCTTGTTGCTGCTCGCTTCTTCTGTTCTGCACTTTGTTTCGAGATTTTCTGCTTCTTGTAGGTCTTCGGGTGGTTTCGCCTCTTGATACGCTGGATCATTCCGACACTCGTTCCTGCTTTTTTGGCCAAATCACGTATTGACATTGATTTGTTCTTCATGATTAGAGATACCACTTTCTGCTCCAGTTTCGGGTTGGAAGAACCGGGTTTTCTGCCTCTTCCTGGTAGCTTATCCAAAGAATAGTGTTCCCCAAACTTATTAATGATGGTTTTAACACTCGCATGATGAATTCCAAACCGCTTCGCCAATTTTCGCATAGTAGTACCCTTCTCACTTAGCCATGTGTCCAGAACCTTAATTTTCACTTCCTTTTCAATACGCGACATTTTGAAAACGCAGAATTTGAACCGCACAAACAAGTAAACAAAAGAAGGCTGACAGTCAAACGCACAGCATGCAGTGTTCAGAGCATAAAAAACCATCACAAATACATGCGTAAAACGCAAATGTATGTGGATAGCTTATATTCGATACACTCCTTAGCATGGCACATGACGGATATCTTCAATTATCTCCTATTCCATCTGATTTTTTAGAGGTTGACAAAAACCATCTGTGGTTTTTTATGAACTATTCCAATGTGATCATAATATTTCTATTGAATTACGGATTAGCTAGCTTCCCTCTGTTACTAAATGTATGTTTTCAACGCTGTAAGCCAAAAAAAATAATGATTCATCCGCTCCAACAAACACGAGGGCAAACAGAGTGGAAAACTCCAAAAGAAAATCCCACTCCACACTGACTCATCTTGGCCCAAATTTCTCAAGCAGGCCGGTTGCCGGATGGCAACCCCTCCGAAAAGACGAACGGAAACAACTTTAATGAAATGCGAAATTGCCGCCATCGGCTGTTCGCATTGGCTGAATGTGCATCAACATCAGTTTTAATGTCGCTATGTAGGTCGATGCATTCCTGCTTCTGAAAAGATGTGACACAACGACTAGCGGAAGCTTTTCCCGTTAGAATTTCCTCAATAAGCAAAGCAGCATACGCCCGGAACTTTTCTTCTCCGTCGTCTGTCGGTTGGTAAGAAGGTAGATGTGGGGGGAAAGTTGATCTCTGGCATTCTTTGCTCGGTTTTGGCTCGAAGCACTACCAACAGCAGTACCAGCAGCAAGGATATGAGGATCCGGAAGCGGAACGTTCACACACAACGTGGTGCATTGGAACCAAGCGCAGAAGAGTGTATGGCACTTGCATGGTTTGATACAACTCAATGGTGATTAAGTTTTATGTTGCTCACCGTAACCTTTCGGAGCACGAACAACCGGCTGCGGTGAAAGGTGTACACGTGTGCTAATTTCGTATGGAAATGACCTGACTACGTCCTTCCAAGGCTTGTACGGATGGGAGAGTATGGAAACGGTTGAATTTTATGGCCACAATTTGCAAGTGCTAATAATACCGAAAGAGTACGGGGTACGATTCTACATTCACCATTCTCGGTGTGGAGGGGATTGAAATAAACTATCATCACTCACGAGGGAGGGCATATTAAATTTCATTTACTTATGCCCACCCGAGTGCGGCTCCGTTCCCAGTCATCGTTGGTACTGTGGGCCCTTGGTGAAAAAGGCAACACTTGTTGCCATTTCAGTCGAGTGCTACCTTGAATGGGCGGGGAAGTTATCGCTGCAAGTGTGAAATACAGTGCGACTGATAGCACAGACCGGAGCGATTGCGTATGTTTTATTCAATTTTAAATGGAATTGCTGGGGAGTTTTTCAAGGGTATGTGGGTCAGGATGTTAATACTGAAAAGAAGCAGTTTTTTGGCCATGTAGCAAAATAAATGAAAAATCTTCGGTATTTATTTCGGTCGATCAATCCTCAAACATTGCGAATATCATCAAATCCATTTTATCTAATTAATCTCTATCCAGATTCCCTTGCAACTATCATACGTCCTACGGATCGAATCGATTCGCCTTTTCGTTGCGTCCTGTTCAGGGCAGTAATTTCATTTTAATTATCACCCATTTTCCCTCCAATGCAAACCATATTTACACGGCATCAAACCGTTTTCAACACCTCATCAAAGCGTCCCATCTCCGGAATGGAAAGTTGTGAACGTGAACACTGATTACCGTTTGCCAACCAGCAGCACATCGCGCCCGTGGCACCAAGTCGTTCATGCAAATGCTAATAACCCATCAATTAGCAGAAATAATTTACAGTTTATCCAATGTAGTGGGGAGTAGATTTGTGCGCCGCCGTGCCACGCCGCCGCCGCCGACGATATTATAGCGCCGCCGCCGCCACTCTTTTCGACATTTTTTTGGCCGCGCCGCCGGGCAATTTGAGGCGCGCCGATGAAATTTTTCACCGCGTAAGCATCCCTTCAGTTATGTTCATTAGCCCTTTAGAAATCTGCTTTTATTACAAATGATGACATCTCGATGCGATATGTCATCCAGAGGGGTGCGTGTGAGACGGTGATCAGCTTTGTTGTTTCGTTCTAGCAACTGCAGTGTACATTTTCGTATTTCGACTAACAGCAATTTCGCGAGTGAGTTTGAATTTAAAAATAATAAAATGTTCGCCTTAAATGTCATGAAAATTTCCATCGAACCAGCGATGTGTGAAAAAAAAAGTGTGGTGCTAAAACATGTTTTTGTTTTTGATTTTTTAAATCATTTATTTGTACAGGCTCGATCGAATCAACTTTACAGAGCCAAGTTTTCATATTGATATACATCAGATATCTTAAAACTTAAGTTAGAAGGATATACCCGTTCTGGGGGGTGATATTTTGGGGGGGGGGTTTTTACTTTTTTTTTTTTTTTTTTTTTTTTTTTTTTTTTGGTATAAAGAGTGTATCGAAAATAAGCTATCCACAAACTTTCTTTCAAATCATGTTGAAAACGGATATTTTATTCATACAAAAAATTGATTCTTTATTGTACGAGGTTAAACTTGAACATAATGAAGACCGGATGAAATTTAAGTTATTCCTTCACGAATTTTCGAACTTTGGATCGGATGCTCTTCATCAAGTTCCGGACAAGTGTTGCATCGCATTTTTTGGACGCTTGAGCCCAAATTTTTTTGAACTCCTGCATGTTCCCAGCTGTCTTACCAGTCTTCTTGAAGACCCTCTTCACGATTGCCCAGTAACGTTCGATGGGTCGAAGCTGAGGGCAATTTGGTGGATTGATATTTTTCTCAACGAAATCTATACCCTTTTCCGCAAGCCAATTGAGAGTGGTTTTGGCATAGTGAGCCGACGCTAAATCCGGCCAAAACAGTGGAGGTATACTATGCTTCTTATATAAAGGCAACAATCTCTTCTGGAGACACTCAGATCGATAGATTTCCGCATTTATAGTTCCGGTAGTGTAAAAAATGGTTGACTTCAAACCACAGGAACATATTGCTTGCCATACCAGTACCTTTCGACCGAATTTCTCCACTTGAATCGACCTGTCCGCATCACTCACATCCTCCCCAACGACGGCAGTAAAGTATTGTGGACCTGGAAGGGTTTTTGAGTCCTCCTTTACATAGGTCTCATCGTCCATCAAAACGCATGCATCCGGACGCTGCAAAAGACGCGAATACAATTTCCGGGCCTTTGTTGCTGCTCGCTTCTTCTGTTCTGCACTTTGTTTCGAGATTTTCTGCTTCTTGTAGGTCTTCAGCTGGTTTCGCCTCTTGATACGATGGATCATTCCGACACTCGTTCCTGCTTTTTTGGCAAAATCACGTATTGACATTGATTTGTTCTTCATCATTAGAGATACCACTTTTTGCTCCAGTTTCGTGTTGGAAGAACCGGGTTTTCTGCCTCTTCCAGGTAGCTCATCCAAAGAATAGTGTTCCCCAAACTTATTAATGATGGTTTTAACACTCGCATGATGAATTCCAAACCGCTTCGCCAATTTTCGCATAGTAATACCCTTCTCACTTAGCCATGTGTCCAGAACCTTAATTTTCACTTCCTTTTCAATACGCGACATGTTGAAAACGCAGAATTTGAACCGCACAAACAAGTAAACAAAAGAAAGCTGACAGTCAAACGCACAGCATGCAGTGTTCAGAGCATAAAAAACCATCACAAATACATGCGTACAACGCAAATGTATGTGGATAGCTTATATTCGATACACTCCTTAAATGGACGTTCAAAGAATAATGATTGGACATGAGGCAAGACATCACCCGAATGAAATTCGACCTACATCCATACTTACAAACCAAGATTTCTTCGACATTGACATTGCCTCAAATCTCCTTTACTCCATTTATGTTGCCAGCTGACGAGTGACTGTTGACGAAAAATAGGAAAAAAATCGTTGAAGGCGATTTGTCGATCGTAAATATCGCCCACCTTTGCAAGCATGTCCGCTTTCTCATTGCCCAGAATTGAACAATTAGATGGGACCCATACAAAGGTGATGATAAAATAACGTGAAGATAAAGCACTTAGAAGCTCCTGTATTTTCATGAGAAAATACGAGGAGTGCTTTACCTCAAGGAGCGAATAGCCTCTATAGAACTGAGACTATCCGTGAAAATGAAATAGTGATCCGGTGTTAGTGAGGCAACAATGTCAAGCGTAAAGTGTATTGCCGCTAATTCAGCGACATATACGGAACAAGGAGCTTTAAGTTTACGATTGGCGCTATGAATTTCATTAGATATACCAATGCCTGCTGACTCCTCTATCAATCCGTCAGTGAAGAACCATTTAGTGGAATCAACTCGGCCAAACTTTGCAGCAAATATCACCGGAGCATGAAGCTCCTGCTTCATGGATAAATCAAAATGAACCGAACTGCCGAAGTCGTAGAAGCAAACACAGTTGGAAATATTCTGAGAAGCGCTGACATCCTGCGTTACGTGCAAATGGTACAAAGTCATGAAGCGAGTTTGAGGATTCAACTCAAGGAGCTTCTCAAAATTTTCGATTACCTTAGGGTTCACGACTTCACACCTGGTGAGGAGCCGGATAGTGACACTAACATATGTCAAAAATGGTTTCACTCATCATCTGCTTCATGACAAAGCGTTTTGCAATGCATGTCTAATCGAAGCAAAACAAATGGCTGGTCTTAATTTGCAGGACGACAGGGATCGAGATATTGAGAACGATCCTGCAATCGGTAGGTCGTTAACATTCGGAAAGTAAGTTTTATTAATAGTGAAATTGATGATTTTTTCTTAGAATTTTCTTAGGTAAACAAGGTTACGTCAGGTTGCATGCCTATGTATACGTTTTTTTAATTCAAAACTCCGATTGTCCTGAGATTAAAAATGGTTAATGAAGCCTACCACCTCGGAAATCTTGTTCAAGGATTTTGTTCTCATGTAATTTTGAACGAGTGAGATTAACGGAATTTCGATACGGAAAATCAAAAATCCGGCCACATTTAACATGCACTGGGATTAAAAGCCAGCGAAAAAACATTCCGAGGTGTAACCCGAGCAAAGGATTATACGAAATTGATAAAAAGTTCAAATACCAGGATATTATGTTTGATCATTGAATATGTTATCATTGAGGCTGAATAAACTGCCAAAATAACAGAATGAATAACAAAAAATACTCTTTGAATGCCATATTAATAACTTATGTTGTTATCACTGCGAACAACTTGGTGACAAATCCTGTATTGTAAACAAATTTATTGAAATAGTTTCAAATTATGTTATCAATTTGAAATTTAGATTTTTAGATTTTTAGATATTAAGATTTTTAGATTTTTAAAGTTTGTAAATTTTTAGATTTTTAGATGTTTAAATTTTAAGATGTTTAGATTTTTAGATTTTTAGATTTTTAAATGCTTAGATTTTTAGATTTTTAGATTTTTAGGTTTTGGATTTTTGGATTTTTGAAAGATGTTTCGTTAGGTCCATCCATTGAGCTTTTTATATTACAAGAGTGTTCTATTCTACGGTACATTAAAAATCAAAGTACAAAATTTATAAAATGTCTAATCACAACTTTATAATATACTTTTCTGTTGTAATATGTCTTCAGTAAAATATTATTTATTATATATATCATTCATTAATTTATGATAAATAGATTCCCCGTGAAATCGTATTCGATTTCTGCCAGCGCTGATAACTAGACTCGCCATCTTCGTGAAGAACTAAACTAAACTATTTTCGTACACGACAATTACGAAATGTGCAGAGCGTCTCTTGGCAATTGAACTCTGAACGCTGAAAAAACAGTTTTGATTAAGTTTAGTAATAAAGACATAAGCTGAATTCCCCGTCGACTTGTTATTAACAAATTCTATAATGTTAAGTCTCATATCTTTGCACACACACACATACAGATACACACATACACACGTCAATTCATCGAACTGAGTCATATAACACTATGGAATTCCGGGCCTTCTATCAAAATATAGGACTTAGAGTGATCCTATAGTCTTTACAGTGCACGAGAAAGCCAAATAGTTAAAAGGGATTAGTATAAGGAAATGTTAAGAGGACAATTTATGCCCGCGCCAATCCACGCCGCCGCCGTTTGAAAATACCTTACACGCCACCGCCGATTCAAAATAGATCGGCGCACAGGTCTAGTGGGGAGTCCCTGTCTTGCAGTCTATCCCCTCCAAAGCACCCAGAAGACACCGACTAAAATAGACGATAGAGATATGATCAATTTACAACCCCAAATGGAAGGTAACATGTGTTCGAAAATGGCATGGGAGCCGAATTCTCGGTAGAAAAGGCCGAAGACGCCATCCATCGTCGACGTTGTTCCGTTCCTAATTTACATAAATCAAATTTTAATGCAACAACTTGACCGCCCGTTTGCTTCATAGAACAAGTACCCTATTTCTGGAATATGTCGGAACAGTTAGAACCGTGTACCTATACGAGACCTATACAACACATCCATAATAGTTTTCACCCGAAAACACGACCGTCAGCCACATTTAAACTGTGGCAAATTTACAACCTAATGTTCTGCCATCACTTGACACCCCCTCCAGCGTGTTCGATGGAATAATTGTACCCACATCTCGAAAACCCAACCAGCGACAAACTATGCCATCCACATCGTCGGCGTCGACGTCATCATCTCTGCTGCGAATAGCACGCTTTCCACCATCTGCAGAAGGAGGTGATGATGAATGGGGTTTTTTTTTTTGACAACAACATCACAACCACCATTTGCGTTTCTGGCATAATCTGTAAATGTAGCATAAGTATGGATACGTTGCTCATTCCGGAGAAACGTGAAGCATTGCTCATAAGCTGACGAACCATAATCGTTTGCTTGACATGATGCACACTTTGCACGATTGCACGGTTGAATGCAGACGTTCATCCGAAGCTTAGGTACCTACCTACCGACATGATTACACGCACGCTTGTTCGGTGTGATTATCGCTAATGTGCAGAAGCGGGCGAGTGTGAAATTTTGTTATTATGTGCCGTGTAATTGGATTAGAATTCACACCTGTGCACTGGGTAAGGTTTTATTCTGCTCATCAGAAGTTGCGTTTGCTTCGAATGTTTCATGGATGGATGCTGAAGCTTGTTAGGGCCTCATTAGGACTACTGGTGTTTCCAAGGTTGAGTTGCTGTTCATAAAACATGACTGTATCTCAAGCGAAGAAGGTTTTTGTTTTGTGAATATCGTAACTAATGATAACGGGTGCTTAATAAAAAAAAAAGTAAATGAACAGAGAAGTCTCAAACTGATTAACTTCATATAAAATGTTACCCCAAGTCTTCAAACATAGATTAGTGTTCATTGTACAGTGGTCCAGAAGTTTAGAGCAAAGTTATCTTCCACAAAGTTGGTTCTAATAGTGAGGTACGTCGTTAGGTATTAATAAATTTTAGGGTTACTAGTACTGCTTTGCTTGCCACTCGAAAGTTCGTCCCGTTGTCGAAGAAGAACTCGATTGGCCTGCCCCGGTGACGGATAAACCGATGTATCGCCAGCAAGCAGGACTGTGTTATCAACCCGTGTTTCTCCTCCAAATGCACCGCTCGTATCACCATGCAGGTGAATAGCACAAAATAGCACACGTTAAACGGTCCCTCCCAAATAGTCGACGCCAACGTAGCTGAACGGCCGAAGATTCGGTGTGATTCGCTGTACTTCTTGCCGAGCCATTCTCGGAACATCGGGGCGGCAACAGTGCACTCTGCACCAAATGCAGGCCGTCGACACTTTCCTATCCACGAGCGGAATGTAATCCAGTTGCCGGAGTTCATTATTCGCCACTTGGCGGTGCTCTTTTCGTGGTAATGCTGTACTGTAGCTTCGTGATCTAATTATCATTCGGCAGAATCACGGGAAATCGTTGATCGAACGGTAAGAATTCCGCTCGCTCGACTCGTCCTTTCATCCGGATCAATACACCCTCATTTACCAGCAGGGTCAGCTTGTACAGTGTGCTCGACTTCTCGATTGCCACCCACTGGCTCACTGGAAGATCTTTCTTCTTGTGCAACACCTTCATTTCGTCGCCACCTGTGCCATCTTCATTAGACACCGCTCAGCTTTCAGGTGCTCCTCTTGGCGCAGTTGCACTCAAATCGATCCGTACTTAGCTAAAGAAACTCGGTTTATACCTGCTTGTCCCAGTTTCTCGAGCGTCCTATACTTCCTAAGTCTTACTCCACTTGATTTAACCATCTAGTTCTTGTACCGATCGGATTTGGGTAAAAGACTATTCTTGCGAGATTGTTGTCTGGCATCCCTACAACGTGTTCCGCCCATTTTACCCTACCAGCATTAGCGACTTTCACCATTCAGTTGTGCCAGCTCGGAGTTTATTCTTTTCCTCCATACTTCGTTTTCACATACATTGCCAAAGATGGTCCTAAGCACACGTTCGAAAAGTGCTCCAAGTCTCCGAATTTCTCTGCTGCAGCTGTCATCCGACGTCACCAATGATCCGAGGACCACAAACGCATCTCCGTCGATAATCACACTTCTGCCATTACGATGTCTATCGCGCTCGGTTCATCCTTCCGGCAGAACTTAGCCTTCGACGTATTCACCCTCAATCCAACCGTCTCTGCTTCACGTTACAGTCTGGTGTACTGCTCAGTAACCGCCTGGCTTGTTCATCTGACAATGTTGTTTATTGAAACTTGAAATTTAAAGGAGGGGGAAGGGCACTTTGTAGGTCGCGGTGAGAATAGTGACCGCACGCTAGTTCTCACATTCCAACTTGCCACCCTCTTTGTATATTGGGAATATAACTCCTTCTTTCCACTCCTCCGGTTGTTGTTCTGTAACACAGATCCTGACTGTCAGCCGATGCAGATAATTTTTCAACTTGTTCGAACCCACTTTTATAAGTTCCGCTCCGATACTATCCTTCCCACCAGCCTTGTTGTTCTTAAGCTGTTTGATGGTATCATTAACGTCGCTTGTCGTAGGAGTTGGCACATCTTCGTTGTCCGCAGTTCTGATTAAGTCATTTCTTTTACTGTCTTGATGTTCCACCTTTTTGATCACCTCACTTTCATCAAACTACTTACAACCGTATCCCGACACATTTCGGCTGGCGGCATAAAGCCTTTGCGGGATGTGTTGAGTTTCTTGTAAAACTAAAATAAAACGTCTTCTGGCAACATTGTGTACTGTTTCGTTCGTCGCAGTTTTCATCCGGCTTTTTGTATTGTTTTCCGAGTCGATAATTGCCGGTCGTTGATGAAAGTGTGCCTGTATGCCATCGACTTCATTCATACAGTGCAGTGTTGTGCTTTAGAGCATCTGTGATCTAGTTCCACTCCATTGTGCATATCGACACTGTATACGTACATACCCGCTCGCTGTCTCTCGCCCGAAGCGCCATCTGTAAACAAATATTGGAAGCTACAAGTCACAACTATCGTAGTTTTGCGGATATCGGATCTGCAAAATGGAGCGTGCCATGCTTGTTCGTGATCGTTGAGCACCGGCAAAGTAATAAATTGCAGTGGCTCTTGTGGTCTAGTCCTTCGCCACATCTGCGTGGGATTAACACAAATACAATATTCAGCTTGGACAGCAGCCGTTTGCCTGTATTAGTTCTGCGATAGTTGTCTGTTGAATTTCAACCCTGCTGTGCATGATTGAGATAAAACGATTATGAAAACTTTGCGGTAACTATTGATTCGTACAGACCCCATGGACACACGCCTAGGCAACTACGGCGACTATTAACCGAACGCTCTATAGTACACAACGAAAACAATCCTTGCAGTAGCAGCTTAAGGCTTAGCACTAGATCCATAGACTAACTCTAAGGTTAATCGATGTCTAAAGACTACTACTGCGAAAGACATGTTCGATGTTCGAGAGTCTCTCAGGAAACAGCAAGTGTCAAAGTTACCTAAGAAATTCATGATTTGACAGGGGATTTGTTCGTGTGGTAAACGAAGCAAGCCGTGAGAACTTCAACTGTAAATGGTCAAGTATACATGAATGAATGCCTGAAAAAACGACTGCTTCTGTTTCTCAAAACACACAAAGTTCCTACAATTTTTTGGCCGGACAAGAGGCACTACTCCAAGGATGTTCTGGAGTGGTACAAGACGAATGGTGTCAATTTCGTGCCGAAGGATCTTAAGCCCCCAAATTCTTCAGAGTTGCGGCCAATTGAAAAATATTGGGCTATAATGAAGCACGAACTTCGTAAGCATTCTAAAGTTTTCACTACAGAACAGAAAATGTTGAAGGCATGGTTGAAAGCGGAAAAAAATATCGGTACAAGCGTTGCACAAAATCTTATGCGTGGTATTAAGACCAGTAGGTCCCGAACAAATACGATTTTTTTCTTGGCTCAGTCAGTACTAGCACATCGGTCCCAAGCTCGGTCCCAAGCTTAATAATACGCCCCTAATAATGAACGCACACGAACACACTCTCAAATATTCTGTCAAAATAACACAGCAAATCAAAACAAAGGCGCAAATATGTATAGTTAGGTGCTGGCTTCAAGGTGTACCAAGGGGTTCTACAACAGTGAACCAATTTCAAATCGCTAGTTGCATATTGATTGTTGCTAGATCGTTGAGCGTCGCTAAATTTGGCCTGACCACTGACGATGCAGTAGCTTTCTATGTGTCTCCGTTCACTCCAGGTCAGAAAGGTTATGATATTAAGCAGCACATCCACGACATTGCTAATATTTCCTATTCGCCGGTGAAGGTCGTTAAACTAGTTCCTCGTGGGAAAAACTTGGAAGACCTCTCGTTCATCTCCTAGGTGGTCGGTGACCCCTCGAATTGGCAAGAAGGTGTTACTGTTCGTGCGTTCGATTATAACAAAAAAAAAACGGATCTGCTGCATTTCGCTCGGGCCAGCCGTGATGTCAACCAAGAACGTCCAACCAGCATGCCACGGATCATCAACTTCAGTCAACATTGAGGTTATACCGGGACGCATTCTAACGAGCCTTATGGGCAGCCTTTATCTTTTCGGCGCAGTCGAGCCATTTGTCATCAGGGCTGCCCAGCCTGTATTGTCAGGCAAGTACAATTTTGATTCGAAACAGACGCTAACTCACGATAGTTCGGATTTCAGCAACTCATCCGGAAACAACGTGCCGACGCAGTTACAGTCCTGTGGCTACGAACAGAGGCTTTCAGTCAGATCTACTCTCAAATGTTGCGTCCACTTTCAGGCACCCGCGTTGCATCTGAAATCCTGCTGTACTATCAGAATGTTGGTGGTATCAATAGTTCCCTCGCAGAGTATTAGCTTGCATGCAGCGCTGAATGCTACGATATGTATGCCTTCACAGAAACCTAGCTTGACAACAAAACTCTGTCGAAGCAACTGTTCAACGAAACCCATTCCGCCTACCGGTTAGATCGATCGACTCTGAACAGCAACAAGAACTCCGATGGAAAACTCGACGGTTGAGCATCTGTGGGTCGCAATATACACTTAGGGCGGTACCCTTTTTATTTGCGTGATCTATGTTCGTCCCGCTCACGATAAGGACAGCAGCCAAATCGTCAAACACGTGAAATGGGAGCTAATGGGAGCATCGTCATTTCGTCAGGCCAATCGTGGGTGGTTTCAATCTCAGCACCATATCGTGGATAAGCGATACTAACGGGTTCAGCTTTCCCGATAATTCTCGTACGTCGTTCAGACCAGCATCACTTACCTTGCTAGATGCGTACTCCACTGCGCGACTCCGACAAGTGAATGGCATTTTAAATGCAAACAACCGTTTACTTGATTTTTGGTTTAGCTGTGAAAAACTCGGACGAAGCTTTTCAATCCTCCAAGGGCCTAAACCGCTCATCAAAAATTGCAGGCATTATCCACCTCTTCTCGTTAATCTGGAGTTCAACCCTGTGTAAATCTTCAAAGACTACGCCGAAAACGTCTACTACGACTTCAACAAAGCTGACTTCGAGGGAATGGATATCTTACTTGCTGGAGTGAACTAGAATGAGACGCTCGGTAACGGGAATGTAAACTTCGCTGCCTCAACCTATGTCTATGTGTGGCGATCAGTTCGTGCCGAAAAAATCAACCGTACGCGTGCGAAACCTGCTTGATCAAATTCCGAACTTAAACACTTGAAACGACTGAAAAGGGCTGCCCTACAGAATCATAGCAAATATCCTGCAGATTGTACAAAGGTTAACTACGAACTTTCCAATAACAACTACAAAAGTCTCAACGACTGCTTGTATAATGCCCATCAGAATCAGCTGCAGGGTCGTCTCAAAGCGAATCCTAAAAAATTCTGGCGCCAGATAAACGAGCAACGGAAAGAAACGGGCTTCCCTTCTAATATGATGGATGGCGTTTCAGATGCCAACTCAATCGAAGTTATCGCCGATTTATTTCGCAGGCAATGCAGCAGTGTTTTTCCCAACGAAATTCTTAACGAACAGGATAGTGCAGCTGCCACGAGTAACGTTTCTCGTATGTCTCTATTTGGAACTTCATTTTCCGTCACAGTGTCACAGTGGTTTCAGCCGGAAAGCAGCTTAAATCGTCTACTGGTAGCATTCCCTCACTGACCCTGAAACGCCGCCTAAATGCTCTTGCGACGCCTTTCGCCAAAATTTTCAATTTGCCATTCTTTTCAGGCGTTTTCCCTGACTTTTGGAAGAAATCTTTCGTTTTCCGTTTCCTACCTGAGTGGCAGTTCTACGCCTATAAAGATTGACGACTATGTTTCGTCACCTTTCCCCGTTACATCTGGAGTTCCTCAAGGCAGCCACTTGGGACCATTACTTTTTCTGCTGTATATGAACGACGTGAACATAATTGTCAAATGCTTCAAGCTATCATATGTGGACAACCTAAAGCTCTACTGCGTAATAAATGGCCGTTATGACGCTCACTTTCAGCAACATGAGTAAGAAGCATTCGACGATTGGTGCCGGCTCAACAAGATGGCACTAAATGTGTCCAAGTGGTCGGTCATGTCGTTCGGGAGAAAACGGGTGATGCTTTCCTACGACTAAGGTCTGTATCCGCAATAATCCGGACACCTCAAAACATGAATAAAACATAAATTTCGCATTATATTTCCGTCGTAGTTGTTTATTTCAGATTCATGGGATGTGTTTTAACAATTCGTGAAGACAAAACATAGTTATTCGGTATTTGCATAAAATTTTCGAACTTTGCGCTTAACTCTGTCCATTAGGGTTTGTACAGACTCTTCAGAGATCGTAGAAGCCGACTTCGTCCAAATTTGCTGGAAGTGTTTGAAGTTTTTGATTCCTTGCTTCTTTCCAGAAAGCTTCCGCTTCATCAGAGCCCACTATCTCTCGATTGGTCGTAGCTCTGGGCAATTTGGCGGGTTTGAGGTTTTTGGTTCACTTGATTTGCTTGGTACCACTCCATCACAGTTTTAGCATAGTGGCATGATGCCAAATCGGGCCAGAACAAAGGTTTTGCTCTGTGACTTTTGATGAAGGGTAGCAATCGCTTCTGCAGACAGTCTTTCTGATAGATCTCCTTGTTGATTGTGCCTGTAGTGACGAAAGATTTACTCTTTTTGCCACACGTGCAAATTGCTTGCCACACAAGGTATTTTTTTGGGAAATTTCGATGCCTTCTTCGTTCTGAAATGCTCAGTTGTAGCATTTCTGGGCATAGCAGAATAAAAAGCCAGCCCTGAAAGCTGCTTGAAATCCTCCAGGACATAAGTTTCATCGTCCATAACAACGCATGAAAATTTCGTCAGATATTCGCAGTATAAACGTCGAGCCTGTGATTTTGCTGCCAAGTTCTGTTTGTCGTTGCGATGTCCAATGTTTTTGCATGGTCCCGTATTGACAAGTCAGGATTTGCTGTACGCCCGTACAAAATTCGCTCGCGCACTTGTTTTTCTTTTGGCGCCATCTTGAATACTAAACATGAAATGTAAACATCAATCATAGACTCTCAGCTATACCACAGTGAAATTTTTCGTGCAATATTCCTACGTGCAATATTTCAAAAGTTACAATGATTTGAAGGTGTCCGGATTAATGTGGATACAGACCTTAAGCCATTTATTCCAGAAATCATCAAAACGGGCTCTTCAGTCACTCTTACTGCTATCCTTGGAATGTAACTAGAAGAGTATAAAGAAAAGTTTTTAAAAGATTTCTTTTTTTTCCGAAGCGCATGTACCATGGTAGGCAAATAGCCACGTATTTTTATTTCTCGAAAAAAGCAGCCCAAGGCTGATTATTTCTTAAGAAAATGTGTACAAAAAACTTGTGTTGCACTTCTTTGTCGCCTATCCCGGTATCAAGCTATTGTCATAATTTCGTTACGACAAAAAATATTTTGTTTCATCCATATTTTGATCCCGGCAGTTAGTGTTGTACTACCTTGAACGTTATCGTATTGGTTCTATTTTGATTATTCAAAAGAGAACATTGATGAAAATATCTTAACGAAGTGTTCCATGGCAATTTTTTATTTCAAATTTCTAACTTAAAAAGTCACCCTTATGCAAAATGAGGTAATCGCTCTAATGAAATATTACATTTGAAATTTTAACAGTATCTTACGATGGTATAGGAGATGTTTAAATACAAATGTCCTTAATATCCCATGCAAGTTCTAATTTTTTTGGTTTTTGTTTTTAATTTTTCGACAAAAAGGACATCCTTTATTTTTTTTTTAAACCTTATATTTCTATGTTTACTTGTTAATATTTACATAAAATATAAAATTGTCTAAACTTAATAAGTTTTCATTTGTTTCGATATGATGCTGAAGAATAGTCCTAATGATTTTATAATGGAGTTCTTTGAGGTTCGATTAGTGTTTTTAAACTCAGGATATACAAAATCTTCTGGTTCTAACCTGGCTAGTCTTGACTCGAGCTGTAGTATTTTTCTTCGTTGAAACCTCCATATTTCTCTGCTGCTTTGACAACGGAACAGCTTGTGTATCGTAGTTTCTATTTCTCCCGGACATGTCTCGCAATTCGGATCATCTGCGACGCCTCGCTGAAACAGCAAATCTCGATGCCTTATCTTCTGGTGCATTACCACAAACCAGTTGGATCGCTGCGTTGATGATAAGATTTTGTTATTAAGGTGTTTGAAGACGGCCTTCCAGTCACGTTGATTGGCCGTTACAAATCCCAGATCAGGTTTTAGCGTCAGAAAGTGGAGATATATTGCTTGAGACGATGCTGTACTGATCAATTGATGAGGTAACTGGGACATTTCGGTTTGCAGTAGTCTAATATGGTTAAATATCGCTGGTACTGGAATGTTTGGATTCTCTAGGAAGCTACTCATAAATGGAAGTTGGCTTGCCGTGCTTATCGCACGGTTCAAAAATAGTGCCTTCGATTTTGTCTCTGGGCAATGCAGGTTCAGACCACCTCTAGATTTTGGGAGAATCAAATTGGCAAAGGCTATTCTTTGTAGAGTTTGGCCATACCAAATGAATTTTCCGATTTCTGCCTTAATTTTTGCGGCAAATCCTTTTGTGAGTGGAGTATTTGAGGCCATATACCAAAGTTTTGAGGTGATATACGTGTTGATAAGTATGACTTTTTGAATTATATTCAACTTCCTTGGGTGATGAAACCAAAGTCGGGTTTTCAATCCGCTAAGAACGGACTGCCAGTTTAATTTTTGAACTTGTTTGATATTGTTTCCAAAGTGCACTCCCAAGATGTTTACTACGTTTTCGATATTTAGCCACTCCGTGTCTGTCGTGAGGTTAACGTTGCCGATCATTACTGCTTCAGTTTTCTGCTTATTCAAAATTGCACCGGAAACTGAACCATATTCATTGAACATAGTAGCAACTTGTATTACTGCTCGTTCGCTGTCTAGAAACATGGATATGTCATCCGCGTAGGCGTTGATCACGGCGTTAGGAAATTTGTTCAAGATGGCATTCAGCAGTGGTTGCAGGTACAAAACAAAAAGATGCATCGATAGCGGATCATCCTGTCGTACTGATCGTTTGATTTTGAATTCCTGTGTCAGGTGACCATTGACCAAGATTTTAGAATACGATTGGCTTCAAATCGTGTCTAGTAAGTTAACAAAATTCTGGTTGAAATTCATTCCTTCCAGAGTTTGTTTCAGGAAATGGTGATTGATTCTGTCAAACGCATGGTCTAGATCAAAAGACACCAGAAGTGCACTTTTACGGTGTTTTTTGAGTTGACAGATTCTATCGTATATACGGCTTGTTGCTTCGAATATAGTTTTCTTTCCATTTGAGCATTTTTGGTTATCTGTCAACACCAACGGAAGCAGAGAATGTATTCTTCGTTTGAGGATCCTTGCCAAAACTTTGTAATCAAAGTTCAAAAGTGAAATTGGACGATATCCTTTCGCACTTCTGTCACCTCCTTTCTTTTTTACCAGAACTAAGATCCCATCGTAGAATTTTTTCATTGCTAATCCTTGAAGTGCATCATTGATGACATTAGTGAACTCATTGGAAATAACCCGCCAAGCCTTCAGATAAAATTCTCTAGGCAGCCCATCGGAGCCCGGAGATTTTCGTGAACAACTTTCTTTGATGGCAGCTAAAATTTCGTTTTGATCTACAGCGTGCATCAGATTTTCATTTACAGGGTTATTTTGCGGAATTGCTTTGGCTGGCGCAAAATCAGTTGGAGGATCAGCATCTTCAGTGGAATATAAAGTTTCAAATCCTTTATGGAAAGCAATTTAACCACCCTGATGAAATATCACATATCAAATGTTTTTTTTTTTTTTGTTGGGGGATTTAAACACTACTGCGTCCATTAATACGAACTATTGTAGCATAGTATATAATGTTAACAATGATCTACGATGACACAGGAGATGTGTTAATACTATTGTATTCACTATTCCATCCGAATTCTCCATTATTTTTCAAAGGATCACCTTAATGGAATAAAACTGAGCAAACCCAAATGAAATATCATGAGTCTAATATAGATAAAGGCCTACGATTATGAAAGAAGGTGTAAAAATAATATTGCCTTCAATTACCATTCAAATTCTGATATTTCTTTTGATTTTTTTTTTCGACAAAAAGAGACACCACTTATGAAAAATAAGTGGGCCACTCTAACGAAATATCACATATTACATGTTGACAGTGGCTCATGATTATTTAAGCGATGTTTCAATACTGTTAGCTTCTATATTCTATTCAAATTCATTTTTTTTTAATTTTCATCAAAAAGGGCCACCCTAGTGGAAAATAAGCGAACCACCCTAATGAAATTTCACACATAATATGCTAGCAGGTACCAACGATGATTCAAGTTATGTTTCAATACTATTGCCATGAATATCTCAGCAGTTGAATTCAAATAATTCAAGTAAAATTGAAATTCACTCCCCCATCTAAAAAATTGGCCAAGTCCCAGAAAGTCGATTTTTTTCAAAAAAAAATTTTTCGAGCTAACACCAGTTCTCGACGTTTCATGAATTTTTAAGACATTTGGCATCAAAAAAATTTCGATTTTTATGTACCTACCTTGGGAAATTTTGCATGGGTCAAAAAAGTCAAACTTTGACCGCTTTGGGGGTCCACTTGACGAAGGCCGATTGAGCTCAAATTTTGCATGGCGACTTCTTTTGAGGAGACAAAACTTTTGAGCACTACTGTTTTTTTAATTTCGAAAAGTCGGTTTTGGCTGGCACCCTAGTGCACAGTCAGATGATTACACACACGCATTAAAACAGTAAAGAATAATGTTTAAAGCTTCCCAAAAATAAGTATTGAAAACTTTCGCTTTTTTTTATGGGACATACTGTTTTATTATCATATGTCTATCATTATTAATTATTTCATCATATTATTTTGTTTATAACCATAAATTCTATATTGAACATATTCCACAAATAAAATTTTGAAACTCGTCAATTTTTTATCTCTTGAACTTCTATGAAGGTTGTTTGGGTTCCCAGCACTTTCGGCAATAGATGTCAAGACAATTATCAATTTTTCCAACAGTTGTAAGGACGTGGCCAGGTGCGCAGAGAGAAGCGGGTCTACGACACTTAATATTTTTGTCGAAAAGTTGATTGGAAGTGGATAGGCTTATCTCGGTGACTCCCCCACTCTTTGTGCAAATATTCTGTGCTATGCTTTGCTATGCTTTTTAAATTGTAGCTGTCCATTTATTAAGACATAGTTCATTGTCACTGGGATAAACATTTTATTCGTTGACTAATATTAAAATAAAATATCAATCTGTGTTTGTTATTGATCGCATTCAGTTTTTTTTTTGCCTACAGGCTTTCAGTTTTTTTTTTGCCTGTAAATAAGTTTAAACACGGTAATCTGCGTCATCTTATTTTGTCTTGCCGGAAGTATTTTTCTGGTGCAAATTGAAAAATGCCGTTTGCGAAGGTTTGAATTGGGAATTGAAGTTAAAAATTAAAACGAAAACTATCATGCTATAATTTAACTCGTATTATTTACGCTATTTAAAGGAAAAATGCCGAAAAACAACCTGTAGAAAGGGAAGAGCAGGTGAGCATCTACAACAAGGCTTGAGCGTGAAATAGGCGTCAGAATTGGTAGGAGCAAGGATGTCGTCCATAATGACCTTTGGATGGGCGAAAAATATGCCACGAAGCAGCGATATGGACGTCCATCCACCCTGACACCCCGCATCAAAAAGGGAATGAAGCTGTTTTCGGCAGAAATTAAGAAGGAAGTGATTCTTTCGATATCTGCCCGTCGGATTCGTCAAGTTTTAAACGAGGGGCAAAGGGTAAATGCACCCTTCTTTTTGGGGAAATGCTCCTTAAACTTTGGAAAAATGCTCCTTAGATGCGTTTGCCCGGAATAATGCAATCGGGGGTATTTATCTTCTGGTTGGCGCTTGCCGGTTGTTTTGACGGGTCTTAAGTTTCTTCAAGATTGTATAGCGGAGGCTCGCTCCGCAATCTTCGAGGTAGTTTTGACGGGTTTAAATTTCATTTTGACGAGTCTTAATTTCATTTTGAAGAGTCTTAATTTCGTTTTAACGACTCCTAAATTCAGAAACTTAAAACCCGTCAAAACTATACAATCTTGAAGAAACTGAAGACCCGTCAAAACACCCGGCAAGCGCTAACCAGCAGGTTAATACCTCCGATTGCATTATGCCGGGCAAACGCATCTAAGGAGCATTTTTCCAAAGTTTAAGGAGCATTTCCCAAAAAGAAGGGTGCATTTACCCTTTGCCGATTCGAATACATTGAAGAACTTCATAGCTTTTATGTCTCGACGATTTGAAAAAATCATAATGAGAAAAGGCGATGCTACACATTACTAAGGACCTCTGTTAGTCGGACGAACATCTTTGAAATGTCTTTTATTTTGAAAAATCAAGCTTTCAGATCAAGTCTTTGTACTTATTTCCAACCCAAAAAATCATAAAATGCAATCATTATTTTTTACATATATAGAAACTTAGAAACAAACTATTTTTCAAAAATTATACTGTTTCAACAATCGGCAGTGTACAAGATTTCAAATGGTTATTCATTAGAAAAAAAAATAAAAATAACCGATTACCGCATGTATTTATACTTATTTCCGACAGTGTATTGATTAGAAGTAAAGTATTTTATTTTTGCAGTTTGTCCTTTTTGCCATCCTAGAAACCTTTCTATGCTGTGTGTGTTTTTGACTTTAGACCAACATTTCATCACAGTACCATTTAACACACTGTAACAAAGATGTTTTTTTATATTTTGCATCACAATTTCTAACACCCCACTCAATCGATTCCAAATCAAGTCTTGATATTACTCCGAAAATTTTAACTCATTGGTCTGCAAACTCGAGCTGCAATTGCTATTGAAAAACCCTTTTTTATGTTTCTTTTTATTTATTTTTTAAACTATTTATTGATTTCTACGACAATATGCAATAACCACAACATTCTAGGGAACTAATTAGTTGAAGAAGCATTGCTCAAAAACATTGTTCCGCGAATAGATTAATATAGTATCTCATTATACCAATGTACAATCGAAAAGTCTACAGCAAACTTGAAGCTGGAAAAAAAATCTTAAGCAAACAATTTCGTATGCTATTAAACCTACACAAGCTAGGATGATGAGAACAAAAAATTTGGTTTTCCCATAGTATTTCCCATAAAATCTTCAATGGTCCAGTGCAGTTTGATTTCGTAATTAACTGTGCTCAAATTTTAGGAGAAGTGTCAGGACCTGATTTGAAATCGGTTGAATGGTATGGAGGTGAATCTTTGATTTGAACCACCTTAATACATATTTTACTTTCATTCCTGTTTTCTAGCATCACTTTCCAGAAAAGCACAACCATACCATTAATCTGCAGCATTTAATCTTTGTTCTAAAACACAATATTCCAGGATCGGCTTTTTACACAAACCCATCTCATGCCTATTTTCCGTCCATTCCACCTCACCCTCAACGAACACCGATTGAAAATTTCCCAAATTTAATCATCATACTCTTCTCTTTTCCGTGTAAGTGTACACTTTTGGAAATACAAGCAGTGTGGACCACTTCATATTCAATCTGAGAATTCCAGCTATGAAAACAAACAGGAACCCCATCGTACGGTAAGGTGTTGAATGTTCGATCTGAAAACACACGAAAGGAGTCTCGTGACCCTTTATCCTTCCCATTATCACCGCTTTCTGAGCCAAAACGAATTCGACTCCAACTTGATGCCCCATCAACCCCCCGCCCCCTTTTCTACGTGTGAATGGAAAGGCACTCGAGTTAGTGAGGGGTGAACTCGTTAGAAGGTTATTTTGCGAAAAACTTTGAAGAATCTTACAGATGTGTGTGTGAGTGTTGGTTTTTACGATCGTGTAAGAAATTCTACCCACAAGACAGTGATGCGCGTTTAGAATCATTGAAGAAGGGAGGAAATTTCTACGAAGAAAGTGTAACATTCTAATTCTTTCGGGATTGAAAGAGATCCAAGGATAAAATCGTTCTTCGTTCAGATGCAACCGGAGGAATATTAAAGCTCTATCCATTTTTATGCTCAGTTGTGTAGCAAGGCGGATGATGAAGGGGAAATTCCTACACGTATGACGGAGAAGGGAATCTTTTGCGGAGTCAAACTCAGACTAACCTTCAACCCGAATAAAAATTTACATCGAATTGGTTTGACTGCATTCCGAAGTTGAGATTGACATCAAAAATCCGATACACGTCGTTCTAACAGAATTGAAACTCCCATGAAGATTTCTACATCGTGTGTTTTCCGAAAATTCCACTCGGCGCAGCGGCAATGTAAATGAAAATTCACTTAACTTTGTGAATTACGACTTGTCTCGCACCCTTCCTCGGAAACCAGCCGGCTTCCATTTTCTGCTGCTGTTCGCCCCCCGGAGGAAATGAAAACCAGATTTAAAACCCACTTCAACTTGACGCATTCCGGGTGATGGTGAAAGAAGAGAGTGTAACAGCAAGTCATTTCGTCAAGCCGGAAAAAGTTTTGCCGAGGAGGTTGGGTACCTCTATAGTAATTCAAAAATGTTGCATTCATTATGAAAGAAAGAAGGATGTGGTTTCTTGCTCCGAGCCGTCGGCAAGTCAGGCAGGCAGCAGTTGTAAACTGTCATTAATTACAATTGCGTTTTCGGTAAAAACTTGTGTCGTCAGCGAAGACAAGGCGGGTGCAAAAATACGGAGGGTGGGCATCTTAAGGAAGGGAAATGGAAAACGTTTTCTCCACTAAGGAATCCCAAATGGGTGGGATTCGACTAATTGATGGCAGTTTGTACTTGGAAGCTGCAAATGATGGTAATTGAAATTCGAGATTTCATTTCATTGAGCCGGAGGACGGTGGTCAAAGTTAGTGCCGGGCGATGAAAATTTGATATTGAAAATTGTTCTGATGATTGGTAGAGTTTGCGGCGATCTTCACTTGGAGTTGATTGATCAGAATAATTTTGGAGAGAGCGTTGAAAATATCCTAAGTATGATGTATACCACTCATTTCAGCACCGAAACTAATTCCGACAGCAAAGAGCCCACTTCTCTGTTTGAATTCATCAAGCTTTAATGACCTCATCATCCGGGCCAAAAACGGGTTTGATGGAGTGATAGGCAGCATCACCTATACTAACCACGGGTTTACAAAGAGTTTCCTTCAAAAACCAAGATTGAACAATTGGTACAAAATGCGAGCTAGGGAGTGCCTCAATATGTGGGGAGAATAGCCCTCCTTATATCGACATCCTAACATCCAATTCGCATCAATCGCGTGCCCTGATGGTCCCTTCCATGTTCCGATTATATGAATTAATACATAATTTAATTTATTCATAAGATAATATAATATGTGTGTACAAAATATAGAGAACTTCCACTGATTTGTTACTAAAAAGAAAAATTAGTTACGTATTAATTTCGTAATAGTTCTGAAAAAGTTGTTAAACAGAGTAGATCATTTTAATTATCATAGATACAATTTCAATACAAAGATAGGTACATGATTTTTTTTTCTAAAAAGCAACTCATTATTCTATAAGACATGTTGTCAAAAGTTTTAAGTTTTTAGCAATTAGACAGTTCCACTAGAACTTATTTGTATGTCCTTATTTCATGAGACTTTATGAAATATAAAAGTAGCACTTAGCAAGGAGAGCCAAAACTATGGTTAAATTTGGCACTCCTTGAGTGATGGTATTAATGTGTTCATCATAGCATGCTGTGCGTTTAACTGTCATCTTTCGTTTGTGTATTTGTTTGCACGGTTTTAATTCTTCGTTTTCAAAATGTCGCGCATTGAAAAAGACGTGAAAATTAACGGTTTTTGACACATGGCTACGTGAAAAAGGGTGTAACTATGCGACAACTGCCGAAGCGCTTTGGAATTCATCACGCTAGTGTTGAATGCATCATAACCAAGTTTGGGGAATATTGTTCTTCTGATGAACTGCCAGTAAGAAGCAGAAAATCTGGATCTTCCAACCCTAAACTGGATCAGAAAGTGGCAGCTTTCGGAAGAACAAATCAATGTCGATACGTGATTTTGCCAATAAAGCGGGAATCAGCATCGGAATGATTCCACGTATCAAGAAACGGAACAACCTGAAGACCTACAAGAAGCAGAAAATTGCTCAACAAAGTGCAGAACAGAAGCTATGCGCCAACAATAAGGGCCCGGAAATCGTATTCGAGAACTTTGCAGCGACCGGATGCATGTATTTTGATGGAAGACGAGACCTTTGTCAAAGAGTATTCAAAAACCCTTTCAGGTCCACAATATTATACTGCCGTCGTAGGGGAGGATGTAAGCGATGCGGACAGGTCGATTCAAGTGGACAAGTTTGGTCGAAATGTGCTTATATGGCAAGCAATTTGTTTCAGCTTTATGAAGTCTACTATTTTTTACCTTACCGGAACCATCAATGCGGAATTCCATCAATCAGAGTGTCTGCAGAAGAGGTTGCTGCTTTTATATCAGAAGCATAATACCCTTCCACTGGTTTGGCCGGATTTAGAGTTACGCCAACACAACTCTCAATTAGCTCACGGAAAAGGGTATAGATTTCGTTCAGAAAGACATCAATCCGCCAAATTGCCACCAGCTTCGGCCCATCGAACGCTAATTGTGAAGAGGGCCTTGAAAAAGACTGGTAAGCCAGCTGAGAATATACATGAGTCCAAAAAATGTGATGAAACACTTGTCCGGAACGTGAAGAAAAATGTTCAATGAAAAATTCGTAAATTCGTGAAAGAAAACTAATAATTTTATCCGGTCTTCACAATGTTCAAATTCAATCCCGTACAATAAAGAATCATCCATTCGTTTGAATAAAACATCATTTTTTATATGATTTGAAAGCAAATATCTGGATAACTTATTTCCAACACAGTCCTTACTAACCGGCAGTTTGGATAGGAACAAGTTCAATAAATTTAGCGACGCCTTCTGCTGAGAGATTCCATGTTTAAAAAGACTATGTAGTAATGATACAGAGGTCGTCATGATCGAATGTCCGAGCAAATACTGATGAGGATTGCAAGCAAATTTTACCCAAAAGAGTGAGAGGATCTTGTTCGGCATTCAACATTCGAGCAAATTTTACTCAGGTTTATAAAAACTCTCACCTGAGATTTCAATTTAGACATACCCAAGTTACAATTTAAGTTTTATTCCAGCCGTGTAGCATTCCTCTCGGCTTGGTGATATATTGGCAAGATGAGATGAGTCTGTCTGTCTGTCTGTCTGTCTGTCTGTCTGTCTGTCTGTCTGTCTGTCTGTCTGTCTGTCTGTCTGCCTGCCTGTCTGTCTGTCTGTCTGTCTGTCTGCCTGCCTGTCTGCCTGCCTGTCTGTCTGTCTGTTTGTCTGTCAGTCTGTCTCCTTCTTCTCCTTCTCTCTCCTTCTTCTGTCTGTTTTTTTTTTTTTTTTTTTTTTTTTTTTTTTTTCTCTCTCTCTCTCTCTCTCTCTCTCTCTCTTTCTCTGGTAGAAGGCGGCTCCCATATAAATGAAACACAAGTTTCTGCATAACTCGAGAACTAATCAAGTAAATGGAACCAAATTTGGCAGGTATAGGTTTTTGAAGGCAAGAAATGTTTCTAAGGTAACTCGAGACCCTTCCGCCCTCTGTAAGAGGGGAGCTCTCATACAAATGGAACACACATAACTCAAGAACTAATCAAGCATATGGAACCAAATTTGGCATGTGGAGGTTTTTGGAGGAGAGAAATGTTTCTATGGAAGTTTGAGACTCCTTCGCCACCTGGAAGGGGGTGGGAGGGGAGTTTCCATACAAATGCAACACAAATTTCTGCATAACTCGAGAAATAATCAAGTAAATGGAACCACATTTGGCAGGTGGAGGTTTTTGTAGGCAAGAAATGTTTCTATTGTGGTTTGAGATTCCTCCGCCTACTGAAAAAGGGGTCTCTCATACAAATGAAACACGAATTTTGGCATAACTCGAGAACAAATCAAGCAAATGGAACGAAATTTGGAATGTGGAGGTATTTAAAGGAAATAAATGGTTCTCAGGTGGTTTGAGGTGGGAGACTCCCATAAAAATGAAACAAAATGTTTAGCATAACTCGAGAGCCAATGAAGCAAATGAAACCAAATTTGGCATGTTGAGGTTTTTGGAGGCAAGAAATGTTTCTATGGCAGTTGAAGGGGGGGGGGGGGGGTCGGGTGCTAACATACAAATAAAAAGCAAATTTCTGCATAACTCGAGAACTAATCAAGTAAATGAAACCACTTTTAGCATATGTGGGTTTTTGGAGGCTAGATTTCTAAATGCATAAAAATGAATTTCTGTCTGTCTGTCTGTCTGTCTGTCTGTCTGTCTGTCTGTCTGTCAGACCCTTAGACTCGGAAAGTTCTGAACCGACCAACGTGAAAATTTATACGAAGGGGTTTTTGGGGCTGCGGAGGGTTCTTATGATTGTTTTAGACCCCTACTCTCTCAGGAAGGGCGGCTCTCATACAAATGAGACACAAATTTCTTTATAACTCGAGAACTAATCAAGCAAATCGAATCAAATTTGGCATGATGGGGGGTTTTGAAGGCAATGATTGTATGGTGGTTTGAGAAATCACCCCCCCTGGAAGAAAGCCCTTTCCCATACAAATGAAACACAAATTTCTACCAAAAATGAGAACTATCCAGGTTACTTAAACACAAAACTGGTATTTCTCGGGTAAGAAGTATGTTTTGAGAGATGTTTGAACCCCTGTTTATTCAAGAAAAAAAACCATATCGAAAAAAAAAACCATAAACGTGCCATTTATATTAAATTTTCCTTCATTTTCTGTTTCAAATTAATTCTTTTACTTTCGCTTTCCACCAGTCTCGAACCTTTTTATTGAATCTATGATACATATCAACATTCCATGTTGAATCCATGGATTCCCCTGAAAATCTATTATAAGATCTGTGAATCTAAGTTTTGAGAAGTAACATTGCAATTCTGGATATACTCTAAGGCAATTCTGAAAGCAAAAGATTTACTTTCTAATCTTCCAAGAAAAAATGGCAAATTTGTTGAGTGAATGACATCTCCTTCTTGACAATATTTCAAACACTTTCGAAGAATTTCGTTTTGACTTTCTTATGGACTCTCCATGAAATCATTTTTGAAAGTTCACGTTTTTGAAAATCAAAAGTAAAGGCTGGCACATAACTTCAGATGCACTCACCACGTGGGGTACAGAGTTTCGTAATGCAGGTTGCATATCTAACGGGCGGTTTAGCAACGTTAATTTTTGCGCTTTTGTCGTGAGTGCATGTAATTAATTTCGAATCAACGCCGAAATTTTTTATTTTTAACAAATGAACAAGATAGTATCATTAAGGAGTTGGCCATGGGTGAGATCAATCTGATTATGACTGTATAACAATAATCATGTTTTCAAATAATATTTAATACGTGCCTGGTTTGGAAGTTTTCCAAATCTGAAAGTGTGTTGCAGTGCTCTTATCCAAATGATATCGGCAATATTAACATGTGGGGCTTATTCTATTTGAAAGTAACCTCGGAATGGGCGTGATTCTCTAGACATTCTGAAATGAGTTGCTGGATCTGTAGTAGAGCAATCACTTTGTAGCTCCCGGATAAAAAGCTGCTTCCAATAGTCAGTTTAAGAATTGTTGTAAACACATTTCTTCCATATAACCATTGCTGGTCAATGGGTTGTAAGATATTTGTAAGAAACAGATTTTTTGTCAATTTGCTGCATCATACGGGAATACGCCATTTTTATAAGTCATAACGACAGGTAGTGCGTCACTTAATATTTGCATTAAAAAAATGGTCTTTTTTCGGATGGTGATAACAAAAGCTGAGACAGATAATTGCTTTTTGATAAAATTACCATGGAAGGTAATTATTTAGACTAACTTGCAAAAAAATGCTACGCCCTTGCGAGCGGCCTTCCGGAACATTCACCAAGGCGGACACAAACATGCGTGTAGCGTGTAGTGCAGATCCGAAACCAGTGGACGTGACTTCCGCTTCCTGACCTGTACGTTCATGTTCGCCAGGTACCTTTTCACTGTTTGGCCGGTTAAACCGACCTCCCGGCCAAGCGCACGCAGCGATGTAGCCACTTTTCTCTCGGTCTTCCTCTTCGGCATCCTTTGGAGCTTCTTGTCGCTCAGGGTCGTCGGCCGTACGGAACTGGGCTTTCTTGCCATGCTCTAATTGTTGTCTAATAGCGCCAAGATGTTGTAGATGCCGGAACGGGCGTATCCGGCGTCCACAAAGTGCCGCACGATGTCCGTTTTCGGCGAAGTGCCGTTCTTTGAACGCGCACCCCTCTGAACGGAGTTGCTTCACTGTTTTTGCCATTACGGTTAGAGTTCGACTGATAGAGCTGTCAAATTCTGTCTGTTGACTCATGGGTTACTATGATTGATGCTGCATGGCTAGTTTTGTCAGTGCGGGTGAGAGTAAACCTATGAAAAATCAACAATTTTTATCCATTTTTCGCTTACGTCAAGTTGTTCCGATGATAAACATATATTTACACCAAGCATATTTGCGTAGCTCCAAAAGATTAGAAATGTGTATATTCAGCTGTTCTATGGTATAACTTGTTAACTTGAGATAATCGATTATTACTACTGTTATAAATTCAGAATATTTATTTCTCATTTAGCAATTATATTTAACGCAAAAATCATTAGTTTACATTTTGCGACAAACGCCCATTTGAAAAAAATCTGGAGAAATGTACAATTATCATGATTTTCTCTGCTGAATTCAAGAGCTTACTTGAATTTTAGAAACTTCTCCTTTTGTATTTGTCAACCTTTACTGGAGTTTGTAGATTGATCCCAGATAGTGGACAGCCCTCAAAAGGAATACCATATCATGCCACAATCATATCATACCAAAACTGCTCATTTCTTCTGAAGTTTACCGAACCGCGAAAGTTTTCGCAGAACTTGAATTTTTATGACTTCGTCTTCTTCCTCGCCAACGTTCGAAACTGGCGTTCATCGCAAATCGGCCCCATTCGCATTTTTGCCAAAAATGAGTTTTTCAATGGAAATGATAGCTAATCACCTCTACTCTCTGATAAACTCGCTTATTTGATAAAATCGAAAAATTTGTACTGAAAAAATTTATCTGATTAAACAAGAAGCAATTGTGTGCCTTTTTCTCGGCTTGCTGATTTGTGCTTTGGGACGGACTTGCCACGAGCGGCAGCGTATTGACCCCATTTCGTGTGCGTGTTGACTTCGAGGTACACCACCGACCGGTGATCACCAAGATAAACAACCGCTCGCTTTTTCTCTGCCGTGTTTTGTAACATTTCCATTTTACTCCCTTCGCCCCATCGGTTGCCCCAAACATAACCTCTACTACAATGAAGGTGGATGGCTCGGCGGGCAAAGTGAAATCGTCCGCAAATGTGACTGTGAGTTGCCAAAATTAACACCATTTTTTATGCGTTTCTGTATGTCTCTGGCCAGGCTGGCAGCCATCGCCACCGAAGCGCAACATTTAATTTTGGAAGACAACAACACAGAAAAAAAATCATCGTCCAAACTGTTTGTTTTGGCTTTTATTTACAGTTTTCGGTTTCAACTCCTTCGACCGCAAGACAACAGATCTTTCGGTTCAGGTCAGTTTGCTGAGCTTGCGGGGGCACGGTTTCGCGGTACCCTATCTACCGGCTCGAGCATAAGGAGTACAATGACTCTCGAAAGAAGACACCCAGTTTGGGCTTTGACTTTTGGGCGCGGTGGGGAATGCGCTTGCGAATGATGAGATGAGATGGCATCACGCGAGCCGCATTTTTATGGATGCGTAATGTTTAACGGTTTCTGGTCAAGCATTTTCTGGGTTTACAGTTCACAGTTGGTCTCGGCTGAAAAATCGCGATGATGGTCTTTCCGAAAAAAAAGATGAAAATGTAAGAAAAAAAATTATGAAAAAGGCAATGCATCTCGATGACAAGGATATTGCCCTTTACGGTGTGGTGGTTGCCGACGAGGGTTACGTAATCCGTTGTAATCTGACTTGAGCATTGTTACTTTCGAACGTGGCATGCTGTAATGATTAGAGCAACTGGAAGTATACGTGATGATAGAAATCCTATTCAATGCTGATAAGTGAGAATCTGGTCCTTCCCGCCATGCTGCAGGTGGATGGGTTGGAGTCCCGGTCTGGTCTTGAAATTTCTCGTATAGGACTCTCTGGGCAGTCCGAAAGCTCTGGCAACGGAAGCTCTCGATTAGTAACTATGCATTTAGAGCAACCGAGCCGGTCCGGTACTAAACCTATTCTAGCAGCGCAACACCGTTACCTCAGACCGCACCGCCGCTTCTAAAAGCGCTTTCAAAATCCCAGCGAGGATCTCGGGAAGCATCGGGGCTCAAATATATTGTTATGTTTCAAAAGATATACATTTAGTCTTTTTAATAAATGGAAACAGATACAATAGACAGATACGTCGGAAAATAGAAAAAGTATCTGTTTCCAATTATTAAAAAGACTGAAAGCCAAAGAAATCATCTCAACATTACAATGTCACAGTCGATAATAAGTTACTATACATTTAAATAAATGTATGGCCATCAATATCTTCTTATTTTTTCTTTTTTTTTTTTCTGTATTATCGAGATTTTTAGCCTCGGGCTGGTTCATCTCTCGTCGTGTAGTCACTCAAACACCTCTTTGGGTGTTTTTCGTAACTTGTCCGGGGGTGAGATTTGAACTCGTGACTTTGGCGTGAGAGGTATGGAAGTTAACCACTACGCCGGGGTCGCCCCCCTCCAATCTTTGACATATAATGTCTGTACCCACCCCTCTCCTACCACCACAAAACAAAACAAAAATAAAACATAAACATCATATTATTTTTGTAGCTATTCTTTCTATTCACGTGATGTGGGATTACAAAACAAGAAGTCAAAACAAAATATAATTTTGTGTTTTCTTATTATTTTTTTTCTCTGCCCTCCTCGCGGGCGGCCGGCTCTTTTTGTCTATAATTATATCTTAATTTTTTGTGTACGTAATATACTAAATATTAAATAACATATAACGGGGAAAGGAGGGGGCATCCGGGCACCCAAGTAAAACGATTTGGATAGGGAGCATGGGACAGCATCCTCCCTATTGTTAAAATAGAACGAGAACGGGCTCTTCGACCCCATATATTTATTAGGTTTATGTTAATCGAGGGCTCAATTCTAGTGCTGTGAGTGTGAACTTGCTTTTGAAGGAGATTCTTTTCCCTATATTTGCGGGTTTCGCGTAAGTATCTCTGCTTACGGGCCCGCCCAAACGTTTATAGCCCTTCATATAGGAACTTGATGATCACAAACAATAATTGAATGCTAATTAAATCGTTTTTCAGATTCTTCCACTGCTATGGAAAGTTACCTTGCTACAATAAATGATTCCATTAGGGTTTGTACAGACTCTTCAGATACAATGGTGGCCGTCTTTGTCCGAATTTATTGGAAGTACCTAATTCATACCTTTGATTGCTCGTTTTCTTCCATTAATATCCAATATTTCTCGATTGGACGTAGCTCTGGGCAATTTGGGGGATTTTCGGCTTTGACACAATATTCACTTGATTTGCTTCGTACCACTCCATCACAGTTTTAGTATAAGGGCATGATGTCAAATCGGGCCAGAACAAAGGTTATTCATGGTTTTGGATAAAGGGTAGCTCTACAGGCACTCTTTCGAGTAACTATCCTTGTTGATTGTGCCTGTAGAGATGAAAAATTTACTCTTTCTGCCACTCTGAACTCTGTTCTGATTTTTGGACAAAACCAGTCAGGATTCGCCTTAAGTCCGTTCAAAATCCGCAGGCGCACGTGCTTCATCTTGAACGCTAAACAGGGAATGTAAACACCAATCAAAGTCTTTTACATAAAAGACTCCCAGCTGTATCCCAGCAACGTTTTTCACTCCTATGTGCAATATTTCAAAAGTTACAGTGCTTTGAAGGTGTCCGGATTAATGCGGATACAGACCTTACTATACTTTGGTCTGACGTTTCAGTGATTTAATAATAATCTATTGAGATAAACACCTACTCTTGTGAGTGGCCCCAACAACATCCTTACTGTTGGTTTAAATCGGTGCCAAAATTGGAACAATTTAATGTGCTTCGATGTACAGAGCATAAACCGGGAACATAGTAAAATATTCTATTCGCTACCGACATCAGTTGATTTCAGCACACCGTTTTCCAAAACGGATCCTGCTGCAAATCCAACCATTTTGTCCAACATCCCAGTGATTTCTCGTGGAAGTGCAGTGAACTACCAGTGAGTACCACGTCAACACATTCCTACCCATTCCCAGAGTATCACATCTTCATGCTTTTATGTTGAGCAAGCTTCTTTATAACCAAATCTAGTTACAAAAAAAGTATTTTCAACCGTTATAAAACTTTTGAGTTGCTTGGGTCCCGACTGGACCCGCATCCGAACGTGGCCGGCGTTGGTATTGCCTATTATAACATTGAGATGTATACACTGAAGATGTATGTTTCTCCCAAACATCATCTGTTGGTTCTCTGTTTAATTACAGCTGATCTGCGTATAACGGAGTAGCACCTACATTTTAGATTAAAACAAAAATAACACCCTTCGGTGGTTCTTAACACCCTTCGTTGGTAATATTTTGACATTTTAGAGTCTCTGCTTTGTTATTTACATTGGCTTTGTCAATATATTTAGTTAGTTTCAAAATCAAAATTAAGTCGCTTGCATAACGTGCTTCACAGCGAAAAAGAGTATGGGTGGAATCCGAAATCTTGTTGTATTGAACCATGAATCGCAACGGAAGATAGCAGAGAAGTTTGGAATCAGTTGAGCTGCAGTTTGTCAATTGTGGCAAATCGTAATGCATGGGGGTTTAGTCGCTGATAGATTCAGAGGAGGAAGACAGCGGAAGACCGATGAACGAGCAGATAGAAGAATCTTCAGGAGATTGAGAAATCATCGAAAGTGATAGTTCGACTAGTTCAGGGAAATCTCTCGCTGCCTGTTTCTGGTAGAACAATTCGTCGTAGAGTAAACAATTCGTCACAAAAGTAAACGCTTGGCATTTGCTCGAAAACCTATAAGGTATCCACATTAACCCGGACACCTTCAAATCACTTTCAAAAACCTTTGTTCTGTCCCTATTTGGTATCATGCTATTATGCGTAAACTGTGATGGAGTGCTACGACGTGGTGTCCCACATCAAATTGGATCACGGAAAAAACGCTGTAGAAAATTACCCATTGAGTATTACCCAATTTTTTTAAAATTTGGGTAGAAATAGTTTAGTGTGTTTTTTTTTGTATTTTTATAGCTGTCAGTTTTTCGAATTTTGGAAAAAATCGCGTCACCCGTCACGATTTGATTTTGCGCAAGCACCTGGAAAATCCTCAACTCTCTTATCGGGACATCGTAAAACAACTCGGAATCGAGCAGCCAACGGTGAGTCGTGTGATTAAGCGTTGCTACGAAACTCTGAGCATCGAACGGAAGGAGAAATGCGGTCAGAATGGATGTTCTATTACTGATCAGGATCACATGCTTCGGTCAGGTTGTTGCAAAAAAGTTGAATTTGTCAAAGTCTTTCGTCCAGAGAGCCATGGACCGGGAGGGACTGCATACGTACAAAGCGCAGAAGGCTCCAAATCGTGACGAACGGCAAAATACGGTGGGAAAGTCACAGGCCCGGAAACTGTACTCCCAGATGCTGACGAAGCCTCATTGTCTCATCATGGCTGAAGAGACTTACGTCAAGGCGGACTTCCGGCAGCTTCCGGAGCTACTGTTCTTCACCGCCCAGCACAAATTTGATGTTCCGGAGGAAGTAAGGAAGTATGGACACTTTCAAAGTTTGCCAAGAAATACATGATTTGGCAAGCGATCTGCTCATGTGGCAAACGGAGTGTGCCGTTCGTGACAACCGGGACTGTAAACGGGGAGATCTACCTCAAGGAGTGTCTACAGAAGCGTCTGCTTCCTCTGATGAAGCAACACGTGGGCCCTACGATCTTCTGGCCGGATCTAGCTTCGTGCCACTATTCATATGTTGTCCTGGGATGGTACGAAGCCAACGGGGCCACTTTCGTACCCAAGGACATGTACCCCCCAACGCACCGGAACTAAGACCCATCGAAAAATACTGGGCTATTATGAAGCAGGCACAACGGACGCATCCCAAAGAGGTCAAATCTGAAGAAGGCTTGAAGAAAAAGTGGGTTTCCGTACAGAAGAAGCTGCAGCCTGATGTTGTACAGAACCTAATGAGTGGAGTTAACCGCTGGTACGGTTATGGTATTTAAGTTGAATGAAATAAATATGCCAAAATATTACTTTTATTTTATTGCCTGAAAGTTTGACAAGGATCGGTTAACTAGGTAATTTTCTGTAGCGTTTTTTTTTTCGTGATGCAATTTTATGTGGAACACCTTTTATTGTACCAAAAACCGAAATCCACCAAATTGCCCAGAGCTACGTCCAATCGAGAAATATTGGGCTCTGATGAAGCGGAAGCTTTCTGGATATAAACAAGCAATCAAATACATCAAACACCTCCAAAAAAATTGGACAAAGACGTCCACCACGGTAGAGTCTGTAGAGTCTGTACAAACTCTCATGGATGGAGTTAAGCGCAAAGTTCGAAAACTATGTTTTGACTTCTTCTTTTTTTTAGCATTCCAAGTTTATTGCTCTCACAATTAGCTTATTGCTTGCTCTCAACTTTCTTCTAAATGCACTACCAGAGTTATTACTTGAGATCTTTCGATGCCAGGTACCAGCTTTGCATTAGTATGGTTGTGTGGCAAGAACAATCATACCCTAGGCCCATGGAGTCAAGAAATTTTCCTTAACGACAAATTCCTAGACCAGACCAGGAATCAAACCCAGCCACCTCCAGCATGGTGTTGCTTTGTAGTTGCGCCTTTCCGACTGAGCTAAGGGAGACCCCGTTTTGACTTCGTGAATTTTTAAATCACATCTCATGAATCTGGAGTAAACAACTAAAATTGAAATGTTATGCGAAGTTTGTGTCTTACTTAAGTTTTGACGCGTCCGCAAAATTGGGATACAGAGTTTAAGCTCACGGAGTGTTGGAGACGTGTTTTTGGACCGACAAATCAAAGTTAAAATTATTCGACAATAAACGACGTAAGCGAGTGTGACGTAAAGAAGACGAAGGATTGCAGGCCGTCATTTGCAAGTTACAATAAAGTACGGAGGTTGCATTATGATAGTATGATGCTGTTTTACCTGATCTTGCGTGCTAAATTTGGTTCAAATTTTTCAGTACCATGACGGCTGACGTTTATAGTGACATTCTTATGAAGAATTTGAAGGAATCTGCACAACAGGCTCTATTGAAAAACGATTTTTGTTTTCAACGAGACAACGTCCCAAAGCAAGGCCTATTTCGCATAAAACCTTTCGAATGGCCTCCTCTGAGTCCAGATTGCCATTGAAAATGTTGTGGCCGATTCTGGATCTGGACCACAATGTGATTAAAAGTGGCGTCACCAAAAAGAACAATATTTTATTGCCCTTCAGAAAGCGTGGAATCAAATCAATCCACAACACCTACAGAATCTTGCTAACAGTATGCCAAAACGTCTTCAACAAGTCGTCGAGGCAAATGGTGGACATACCAGTTATTGATGCTGTTAACTTTCTCTTATAATTCATTTTTCCCTTTTCCAGTTGAATGTGGAGTTTTATTTTTGTCATACATTTGTTTTATGGATCTAACTAAGAAGAAGTTATTTTTGTTTTGTGGTGAACTGAATTGAACAAGTTGTAATCAAAAACACTATAATGGGCTATGTTGTTACATAATATTGAATAACAGTGCTCCAATCTTTCCAATCCAATCTAAACACACATGTGAATATTAAAGCCAAAAATCCATTCATTCAAACATCGTTTCGACATCCTAAACTGTCTAGAACTGGTATGCCAATTCCAAGGAGCTAATTCCTAAAAATTAATTGAATCGTCCAAGCCTCATCGCCCGTAGCTCGTCAGAACAGAACCACATAAAGTCATGCTCATGTTGTTCTCAACTCACCATCTACCCCCACGCAACAGCTATACCGACTGCATTACTCACACTTGGGGCAAATAATCAACTACAAACTAAACACTTCCTTTCTGCCTTCCTTCTTGGGTGCAAATCAGGCGAGGCAAATATGTTTGCTCAACTGACTGGCTGATGGCTACTGGCAGTTATAGCAGCAACTAACTTCCGGTCGCTTCCCTCTGTGCTAGGCACTACCATTGGGAAAAGCCATTCGAGATAGCCGCACTAGAACCCATCCCGTATCGCTTTCCAAACAACACTAAAATTTCCCTCCCAGAATCGAAAGCTGAAAAGTGGCTACGTAAAACCGATATCGCAAGTTTCCCATCTTGTTCCATTTGCTGCTAACCTAGAACAAGCTTATTCGATAACACATGCAAGTTGGGTGTCTACTTTTCCAGAAGCGGATAATTAGATCCTTTGCTGACTGTGTTTCGAGCTCCTGTCCTGAATCCATCTGATTCACTTTAAAACATTATCTAAACTCGACGATCTTATTCATCCCTCATTAAAGTCCAAATAAGTTTCGAAACTTACCCAAGTAATAGCTCCTAAATCCAATTATCTTTCGAATTCTTCTTTTGTAGTATACATCTTGTTCCTAGAAAGAAACTGCTTCCCGAAACCAGCGCCGTCGTGCCACGATATTAAATTAATTTTTCGGATCTTGAAAAAGTTTCCGCTCCCCATCTTCCATAGCCAACTGCGACCTAAATAAGAGTTCAAGCAAACATTTCAATGCACATCTTTTCGCGGGGAATTTCCATTACACTGCAATCTGCCGAACCACAATGAAATTTTAATGAGAAACCTTTCCCGCTCACAAGTCTTGATAGGCCAAGCCACGAACTGGACGGGCAAGGGTTTTGATATTGGATGAAGGATTTCTCTTTGAGCTCGAGTTGAGACATTATTTCTCGGAGGGATGCAATTTCGTTTCATAATTGAGGATGCTTCTGGATCTACATTTGTTTTTTGAGGGCCTGCTTATGGGGCCTCATAGCGGCGTAGTGGGTAAACGCATTGGTTTTCCCAATCCAAGGGTGAAGGTTTCGATTCTCTGATACAGTCGAATTTCGTTTCGTGTGGGACATTTGTTCGTTTTCCCTGAAGCATGAGCGTATCGTATATACACTATACGATTGGAATGGTGAAGAAAGCCTTCAATTATGGATGTGCTTCAAAGGTTTCTAGGAAATCAAGTCGACTGACATTTGATCGAATAATACATATTGTCAAATAGACATATGATGATGATGATATTGGTCTACCACTCATTGTAGCACGGAATGACCGGAATAATCCAATGATAGTGGGCTCTTCTCCCAATTAGATTTGATCAGTTTTGATAACCTCTGATTACCCTCACATGTCACTGTATGAAGGGCCAAAAACGGATTATGTGGACGATATGCAAAGTCATCTAAACAGGGGGAAAAGAATCTCCTCCCAATAACACGATCAAACAACTGGTCTAGAAGCAAGCCGTCTTATTGGAAGATGCCCTAATGAGCGGGGATATTAGTCCAACGTCTATCCACGAAATGTCAATAATAGGGAGTTGGCATTCCCACTCTCCCCATCCAAATCGTTTCAATCGGGTGCCCTGATGGTCCCTCTCTAGTTCTTCTAAATCCTCAGGACGATTTTTAAATGGGATAATATATTATGTTATGTGGTTATACAGTGACCGACAAAAAAAAAACATCGTTCCGTAATGAATCTGTAAATGTTTACAAAAGTCATAGATTTGCAAAATAGTTGGGCGTCAAAAGATACACATCAAAGTTTGGTTTGGCTTACTGGTACTGTACTGGAAATTATCAACCATTTCAGAAAAACTATGTTGTGGTATGACAAAAAAAAGATCAACCTCAAAATTCAACAGAAAAATCGGTGAAAATCAAGTAAGGGCTGGTTCATAAACCACGTAGACTTATTTTTGAAAATCTCAGACCTCCCCTCCCCCTCGTAGACTTTTCTCGATAAAATTTTTTGAAATTTTATATGGAGCGTAGACTCTGGTCAAACACCACGCCCCTCTCCCAAGAAAAGTCTACGTGGTTTATGAATAGCCCCTAATTAGTAATCAATATGACCCCTTTTCGCCGTGATGATCGCCTGTAGCCGTTTTGACATGTTTTTCACCTGGTTTCTGAGGTAGCAGGGATCCAGTTCGTTCCAAGCTTTCTCCAACGCCGCATGATACGTTTGTTTGTTGGTTACGTCTGTTTTTTTTTCACTTTATTATCGAGAATCGCCCAAAGATTCTCGATTGGGTTTAAATCAGAGCTCTGGGGCAGCCATTCTAAGGGTTTGATGCGACAGGATCGGAAAAAGGCGAGCGTTTTCTTGGCCGTATGCTTACGATCATTATCTAGCTGAATGGTGTAGATGCCTTCCAACCCCATTTTCAGCAATGACTCCTCCAGATTTTCGCACAGAATATCAATATAGCCGTCTGCTGTCATGATCCCATTGATTAGGGCCCGATTACCCACTTCAAACCATGAAAAGCAGCCCCAGACCATAATATTACCTCCACCGTGTTTCATGGTTGGCTGGAGTTGAGTATCCTGCAGTCTTTCCGCACTTCTGCGCCATACCCTTTGCCGCCGTTTCTTGTTGAACAGCTCAAACTTGGATTCGTCCAACCACACAACACCTTTCCAGAACTCCAGGGGCTTAGTTATGTGGGTTTTGGCGAATTGGAGCGGTTTTTCCTTGTTGGTCCGGCTGATGAAGGGTCGCTTCCGGGCGAAACGGCTTTTCAACCCTTGCCCAACGATGCGTCGACGGATAACGCGATCCGAAATCGGTAGGCTTAGCTTCTCTTTAATTTCTCGGATGGTGATGAACGGACTTTTCTTGATCTATCGGCTGATTTTTATGTTTTCGTCCACGTCCCGGCCGATCAGCAATACTTCTAAGCTTCTGGTGCTTCAGAAAAATCTTCTGAACTGCACCATGGCTCATTCCATATCTCTCGCCAACTGTGTATGGTTCCGATTGCAAAAATTGGGTCCGCACGACTAGATTTCGGACCTGTAGCGAACATTTTTTGCCACCCATATTAATCTCTTTCAAATCACTTCCGGTGAACTCAACATGTCTACTTTTTCGACTTGCGACAGAGCTTTTAGGCGGATGTAAACAATGAAACGGCAAAGCAGTTACTTACGGGGGGTATACCAACGGATTCTGCACACAACATTATTTTTCCGTGAATGATCAATTTTTTTTTTTTTTTTTTTTTCAATGAATGATTGAATGATTTTTATTTTTTTCAAAGATTAAACTTAACTGGGCTGTGGGAAAAATGTTAAGAATATGCTCTAGCTCTATTAATATATTGTTGGAAAAAGCTAAAATTAAAGGTAATTTAAAACAGTTTATGTCTATCAACTCTACTTCTGGAATTTCTTGAGCCACTTCTAATAGAACATCTTGGATTAAATAATTGAAAAGTTGTGGAGAAATTGGACAAACTCATTTGATTCCTTTTCCTCTTATGAATTCCTAAGAATATGTATTCTGTCATAACCCAAGTAACAATTTTAGTTTTATTCCAGCCGTATAGCACTCCTCCGGCTTTGTTGATAAAACTACATTTAAAACTGTTTTGTCTACCAACACCTCCTCTATGCTTCTTTAAAGCCGAAATTTGTACAAAATGGCCCACTCTATAGATGGCTGTGAAAACAAGTTAATAAAACCTTTATAAGATCATAAAGATTTTTATAATGTTCTAGTGAAAGATGTTATGACCACTTGAAAACCTTCATAAAACCTATTGGCTGCCATGAAAACCAGAATGCGGTCAAATGGCCATAGCTGTCAAACTTCACTGATGCTTTGTTTGATTCTCTGCTCTTCTGATTAATTTAGCAGTTGAAAAAAGGTCTAGTGTTGTGGGAAATTTTGTTTGATAGCAAAATATCCAAAACAAATTATGAATTCTACAGCGTATTATGCCCCAAATTATATGCGCAATTAATTTTATGGTGAATATTGGCACGATAAGAGCCAAAAATTAGTGCGCCTCGGAAATTATGTGAATTTACAACAACATAAATTAAATTAAAACAAATATATTCGATAAATTAATCATGCATTTCCAGAAAAGTGCTTGGAATTGGATGAGATGATTAAAAGAATGCCGAAATTAATTTCTAATCTACAGTTGATTTGCAAACCTTTGAAAATTTGATGCATTTATTTTTCCACATTTCAATTATTTCTTATATTTTAATATGGCGATTGGATAAAATTACAGTTTTGCCGTAAAGCCAATTTTTCTTCCCAATGACTATTATAAAACTATTTTGTCTTATGCCGTCTTCTGCGATTTTCAAAAATAAGTCTACGTGGTTTATGAACCGGCCCTTTGCATATATTTTCATATATTTTGTAGGTTACATTACATAAAGAAATTCATCGCAATTAATCGACTTCCGAGGCTCCTGCTTTGTTTTGGGAATGGGAACCTGCGTTGATTTTGTTTTCTATGTATACTTTTTTCATTATAACTACTAACTCCTCAAGAGGGTCTCCATCTGCATGTTTAAGATATTCTAACGGGTGTTCAATAAAAAATGAGAATTTTTTCAGTCATATAGTAAAAAAAAATTTTTTTTTTTTTCAACGAACACAGTATTTTTTTTAATAAAAACGTAATGTTTATTCTTCAAAAAAAAAACGTCAATGAACATTGGAGAAGGGGCCCTGGTCAGCCGTACGACGCAACTTAGTCACGATGCTCTCATAAGAGCGCTGGACGGCACTGACGTCCATTTTCCGGATACAATTCCGGATCCTCGTGGTCACCTGCTTCGTATCCTTGGCCTGTCAATTATTTTTGTACACTAGGGCACAGAGGGAGCCGAAAAAATCCTCACTGGGACGGCACTGGGGCAAGTTGGTCGGGTTCCTTTCTTTCGGCACGTACGGTATCTTTTTCTGTTCCAGATACTCCAGCGTCTTCTTGGCGTAATGGGAAGACGCCTTGTCCGGCCAGAAGACGTACTTCTCATCCGCATGATGCTCCTTTAAGAACGGCAGAAGAATTTTCTCAAGACACTCCTCCTGGTACACTTGTTGATTGATGGCCAGACCGCTCGGCTTGAGCCACGGCTTTGAAATCCCTCTGTCCGATTTGGCGATGTACAGCAAAACTTTTTGTTTTCAAATTTATGTTCAAGCCTATATTTTACTTCGGGGGGTGTGGCCAACTTGTCGCTGGAATGGTAGCTGCCATTTCCTGCAATGTGGGTCTTCGAGAGTGGAAAGTAACTTTCGTCGTCCAGCACGAACGACGTCCGCGGGAGTTCTTCGTCATCCACCGGCACTGCGATTTTACGGTCGCTATCTGCTCGTCCGTGTACTCGGGGGACCGAATCTTCTTCCGACAGATGATGTCCTCCAATTTGAGGGTTCGGTGAATCAAGGTATGGGAACAGTGATATTTTCGGCCGGCGTCACGCAAACTCGTTCCGTCCTTGTTGTCGAACAACTTTTTCAACGCTTCCTTATTCTCCTTCTTCGTCATTATCTTCGCCGGACGGCCGCTACCAGCCTTCCGCTCCACGCTCAGGGACGCCCGGATCCGGTAAACTGTACTCACGGGCACGTTTTCGTCTCGAAAGTGGTCTACCGTAAACTTTTTTCCACGATGACCATGCGTTTCGTAAAACCGTACAACATGCTCGCGGAGTGCGTGCTGTTTCGACGCCATCTTCGATTGAACTGACAGCACCCGAGCGAAAAGAAACATGCCACCCATTTCTAGGGAGTCCAGAGAGCAATTCTCTTGGAGAGAAAAAAATTTACGCTCTTTACTTTAATAACGGAAAGGTATTGAAATCATTCTCATTTTTTATTGAACACCCGTTATAAACACTCTGTCTGATCCTGGCATTTTTCCGTTACAAGAAGTATTTATTATTAATCTTAAAATAATACTTTTTTTCTTTGTGATCCTTTATTGCTTGAGCTAGTTGCGGTTACTCAATTCAAATTTATGGTTTTGCCGGATGTTTTTGGGAAATCGTCAATTCCTGTCTTAATTTTTAATTGCTCTTTTTTGATTTGGTGTGCTTGGAATTTTGGATACTTTTAAAGTGTTAGTAGCTGCTATTTTAAACTTTCTGGCTAGATTTGTATAACATTGGTGACAGGATAATTTGAACGTATTATGCACTAACTAGGAAAATTACCCTCGGTGCAAAGCGCCTTGGAACGAACTTCAAGCGTCTCCAGTAGACGTATAGTTTAAAAAAACGTTGAGTGAATGTAAAATCCGTAAAGTTGATCAAATTTTGACAGTTGTTTCAAAATTCTGTGGTTTTCCCTGAATCATTTAGAAACACTTTCAAATGCGTGAATTTCTTAAACTTTCCTTTCAATCAAAAAACTTTCTATGAATGAAATAAAGATTATATTATTTTATATCATAATGATAACTGAAACGATTCATCGTTATTTCGAAGAAATTCTCGCTCTTTTCTGTTGATGCCGCTCATCAGCCGGCGCACACCTTCTTCAGTCATGGTTTTGGCTAGCCAATTCCACCAATTCTTCATCTGGCCAATAAAAGGTGTCCACAGTTAAATTGCATCACTTTCAGTAATCTGTAGCATTTCGCCGTTTGGGTTGATTTCAACGAAATTTTGGGGTAAATGACCTCAGCGTGTATTGTTTACACTGTGTAAGTTTCATTGAGAAATGTGTCGTAGTTTCGAAAATGGAGTCGAAGGATCAGCAAGTGCGCGAGAACATTTTGCACACGCACCTCGACAACCCACTTCTTTCGCACCGAGCCATCGGAAAGATGTTTAAAATTCACCAGTCTGCAGTGTCTCGTGTCATAAAACGTTTCGGGGAACGTTTAACTGTCGATCGGAAGAAGGTGAGTGGTAGAAAAAGTGTTCCGTGTGAAGGATCACAAGCGAATGGTTGCTGCCTTTAAACGGAAACCCAACTGTTCCGTTCGGGATGTCGCGAAAAAGCTGCACTTGACCAAAAGTTTCGTGCAGAAAGCCTAGAAACGAGCCGGGCTCCGTTTATTCAAAGTCCAAAAACCTCCAAACCGCAATGAAAAACAGAATATGACAGCTAAAACACGTGCGCGTAAGCTGTACACACAAATGTTGACGAAACCACACTGCTGCATCATGGGCGATGAAACAGTCGTAAAAGCGGACTTTAAAACAAATTCCCGGCAACCAGTATGTGACTGCGAAAGACAAGTTCGATGTTCCAGAGTCTCTCAGGAAACAACAAGTGTCAAAGTTCCCCAAGAAATTCATGATTTGGCAGGGGATTTGTTCGTGTGGTAAACGGAGCCATCCTTTCGTGACAACTTCAACTGTAAATGGTCAAGTATACATGAATGAATGCCTGAAAAAACGACTGCTTCCGTTTCTCAAAACACACAACATTCGTACAATGTTTCGGCCGGACCTAACCTCTTGTCACTAGTCCAAGGATGTTCTGGAGTGGTACAAGACGAATGGTGTTAATTTCGTGCCGAAGGATCTTAATCCCCCAAACTCTCCAGAGTTGCGGCCAATCGAAAAATATTGGGCTATAATGAAGCACGAACTTCTTAAGCATCCTAAAGGTGTCACTGCAGAACAGGAAATGTTGAAGTCATGGTTGAAAGTGGAAAAAAATGTCGGTTCAAGCGTTGTACAGAATCTTATGCGTTTTGTTAAGAAGAAAGTTCGGGCATTTGGATTTGGTAAAGAAATACAGTGAAATAAAAATACCTAAACCAAGATTATACATTGTATTTTATTCCCTAAATATTTCATGACAATCGGTTGAGAGACTTGATTTTGAGGACGAGTTTAAAGTGATGCAATTCATCTGTAGACACCCTTTATCACTGATAGCTGCTCCCTCCATCTTCAGTTTCCGCTAGATTTTTGCCCAATACTTCTCTATTGGACGGAATTGAGGACAATTTGGTGGATTCAGCTCTTTACTTCCATGCTGTAATGGCAGCTGGCTATATCTGGCCAAAACGTAACTTGGCCATCATGAGACATAACGAAGCGTTAAATTCTAATGCTGAGGTACTTCCTGTTGTACACTTCCGAGTTCAGTATTTTGTCCGTCACAAAAACTCTGGTTTTATTGCCACATAAACTTGATTTTTCTCGCGAACTTATCCAAAAATATTAACTTGAATCTGCCAGAAACCTTACCGTGAGCTGGAGCCTTGAAGAAATTGAGCCCCGAGATTTGGTTGAAATCTGCTGTAGCATATGTTTCATCATCGATCAAGAGGCATTGATCGAGTTTCGTCAGAACTTGGTCATACAATTTACGTGCCCGAGTTCTGGCCACTGTTTGTTTTTTGAGGCTTCGGTTGGGTTGTATACTTGCTCGGTAACATTCATAACCTTCTCAGAGACGGAATTGCCGCACAATACAACGGTCGGCATTCTGTTTATTCGCCAAATCATAATCCGAGATGTTGGGATCAGCCTTCATTTATCGAATGATCTTCACCCGCAGTTGACCATCAACGGTTCCAGTCCGACGCTTGATTTGCACTTAGCGGGCAGTTGTTAAAGTTTCCTTGTACTTCTTAATCACTCGCGCCACAGAACTTTTAGGACAATTCAGCAGTTTTGCCAGCTCACGAGTTAAGGCTGATGGATTTTGCAGGAAGCTGTGCACAATTATTTTTCTTTTCGATTTCTGCATGTTGAATATCTTGGATCCACGTTAGTTTTTAACGGTGAAAAAAAATAGACCGAACAGAACTGTTTGCAAACAACATAACCCTGTGAAAAGCTTGCATATCCGACCACTTGGAGCGCCGCTATCTTTAAAATGAAGTACACCTTTTCTAAATGATCTAGCCTTCATTAAAAAGCAAATTTCAACAACTTGTTTAGTTTGAAACGGGTGCCAAAGTCACGAGTTCGAATCTCACCCCCGGACAAGTTACGAAAATACCCAAAAAAAAGGTATTTGAGTGACTACGAAGGGAGATGAACCAGCCCAGGGCTGGCAATCTCGATAATCAAGGAACTAAAACACTAAACTCGATTGAAACGGTCATCCGTTTCAATCACAATCACACACTTCGAAAAACGGATTTCTCGATGATATTATTAAAACCAGTTTTCACTTGGCGCTGTGCAACACATATGGAGGAAGTATGAAAGCCCAGGAATAGTAAAAAACTCATCCGGGCTAGGACGTCATCGTTCGATAACACACCGTGAGGATGTCAGGATTGTTCGATTGGCCAAGCAAAACCTGAAATTTCCATCAAGAGAGATTGCTGAATCACTGAATCAAAGTGTTGATCGACATACTGTTTGTCGACGGCTCAACGATCGATGGATTAAAGAGCTGTTTGGCGTTCAAGCGACCTTTCATTAGCAAGCGGAACTAGAAGAAGCGGCTGGAGCTAGCCGAAAAACGTTCCTGGTATGTCGGTAGACTTCTAGAAACGGGTTTTATGGACGGAAGAGAGTGAGTTTGAGCTATTCGGACAAAAAACGGCGGTCGAGAGTTTGGAGAGCTTCTGGTGAAGCTCACACATGGACATCCAGAAGACAATGAAGCAGTCAGGGGAGCGTTCGCATGGTCTAGAGTTGGAAGTTTGGCACATATCAAAGCGATAATACCGGCAGATATATACATCGACTTGCTCTGCCAAAATATGGAGACGTCTCTTTGAAAAGCTGGCCTGGAAACCAACTACATCTTTCAACAGGACAACGATTCAAAGCACACCGCGAAGAAAACTACTGCGTTCTTCAGGTCAAACCGAATCAAAATGCTCGAATGGCCTCCGCAATTCCCCGATTTGACTCCGATTGCAAATCTGTGGGGTTATCTGGCCGATATAGTCGAGAAGACATCGGTGATCAACAAAAATTACTATTTTGAAGCTCTCAAAACAGCCGATCTGGGATCATATTGATCCGGAATACCTCAAAAAGCTTGTCGAAAGTATGTCGCGTCGACTGGAAGCAGTGTTGAAAGCTAAGGGGGTCACACTTAGTATTGAAAGTTTAAGAGTAAAGTCAAATTAATAACCGTTTAGTGAAAAAATCAGGTGTATTATCTATGTTGCCCAGTACTACAGATCTCTTCATCAATAACTCAGTACCGGTATTTCCTTAGCAGCCTCGTGTAGAGTTTCTGGGCACGCGTTTTGGCAACACTCTTGAGCGCCGTTTTTGTCCGAATAGCTCAAACTCACACTCGTCCATCCTTAAAACCCGTTTTCAGAAGTCTACCGACATACCAGGAACGTTTTTCGGCAAGCTCCAGCCGCTCCTTCTGGTTCCGCTTGCTAATGAAAGGTCGCTTGGACGCCAAGCAGCTCTGCTGGCGTTCGTTCCAATTTGGGAAATTCGGTACCTTGTACATTTTCAATCCGGATCGTTTCTTGGCCCTTTGGACAAAACATTGCGAAACACCAAGTTTCTTGGCCAAGTTCCGCGTCGAAATATTTGGATTTCGCCTGAAAAGAGCAATTAGCGCCCTCTATATTTTATTGCGCGTTGTCTACTGTTATTCGTTCCTAGAACCTTTAGAGGATCCCTGATACGGTCGAATGATGTATAGTTATGTGCCGTTGTATCCAGCATCATCAACTTTCCCACGAGGCTGCAGATCATCGTTCCAATAGCATCCATCGCTTCATACATCTTTCCCACAAGAGTTCAGACTATCGCTCCAGCAGAATAGAAGTGCAGCGTAAACGTCTGAACAGGAGATCTGCTGAGTCCCAGGCATCATCGACCAATGATGTAAGAACCGGACACTTCGAACGTGACATCTGGATGGAAGACATCCCAGCTGACCTCAGTAAGTTAGATTAGGCCTTTAGGTTACTAGATTTGGTCTTTAAATTAAATCAAGTTTTCAAGTGTAACTGATTGAAATACCAAGTGTAAGTGAAGAAATTAAATGACTAAGTAATAAGTTATAATAAATGAATGTGTCTAGTGGTAAAAGAATTTTTGTTAAATCTCATTGATGATCTCCGAGACATAAGTGTATATGCGTCAGTTTTCACGAGGCGCGAGGCGACAGCCCAGGATTTTTCATGTGGGTAGACAACATGCTTTCGCATACGATTTGCTTATTCTCTTCCATCTCGAACGGAATCTCACTGACAACCGCGCAACTAAGCAGATGTAACCAATATACGATAAAGAGAAATTGAAAAAATCGGTAATTTTCGGTCAAGTATGACAAAATTTAAGCCTGTTTGAAAGTGAAAGTGTGTAGCAATAATTACCGACTCATCCTTTACTTACACCCTTTACTGTTCTGACTAATGCGGAACTATCAATTCTATATTTTAACAATCTTCTATCATGATAATGTGCATCTCAAGCATGAGCTAAGCTTGTAATGATTAACTTCGCGTAGGAAGTTACGTAATATTATTCGTTAAGTTAACTAGATGTAAAATCTTTCTTTTTTTATTCTCTTTTCAGGTACGTTCCATACAATTGAGACGAGACGTTTGGGGAAAGTAAGTTAATTTCTCAAATTGCCGAAAGACGCAAAGATGAGAGATTATGCATACAATTTAACAATGATTTTGACCTTTAAAAATTTGAGCAGACTTGCAGTTTTTACAAATGTCTTGAATATGAACAAATCATCAGAAGAACAATTTACATGATTTAAAAAATATAGTTATCAATGCTGAAAATAGCTTATAGTAGCCGATATCGTTCTCAACCATTATTTTTTCATCAAGAGTCTATTGTTCAAGTTCTCAAATTTCTGGACCAATAAAACCAAAAAAAAAAAGTTCTCGGTTTTCAAAGAACATTTTATGGTGAAGAATTCTTCCACGATAATATTCAACAAAACAATAAAATTGTCGAGTATTGACTTTCTTTATTATAGGGTTTCTTATACAACGGTTTCATGGACACCATACAAAAGAATTCTAATACCATTTTAGAATTCGATTTATGAACAACTTGACTGTCCTCAAGATGGTGCTCCTTTTTTGACCTAACGAATATTCATTACCTCTTATGTTCTGTAGCAACAAGAATGATCCGGATAAATAATCTGAAAACTTTACACAGCTTAGCAAACGAGCCTCGGTCCGTCACTCTCAATTCTAACGCCATACTGTATTACTTACTTACTGACGATCAAAAACTGGACAAACTATAATGGGTCTACATTGATTAACTTTAAATAAGGTTTTACTTCTTTTCGATCTTCAGTTAGAATGAAGTACAGAAAAAATATCCAGTTCCGGTTGACCCAATCCGAATTGCCGGACCTTCTGTTTAACTCAAATTCGAAACAACCAACGCGTTGCAATGACCACTTCCAACAGTTTTTTGGGTCTTCTTCAGGTTCTGCCACCATCAACTCAATATTTCTTGATTGGGTGGATCTCTAGTTCTTGTTAGTACCACTTCAGGTTTTTTTTTTTCGAGAGGGCAGGGTGCCATGTCCACTCAAAATACGGAACAATCTCGTTGCTTCAGTGAAGGCAACACTTTTTCCAGACACTCGTTCGCGTGAATTTCCTGGTTGACGGTCCCGGTTGCAATGAAAATGTTACACAGGTACAGGTACAGCCAAACCAAATATTTGTTGGAGAGCTTCAACAGTTTCATCCTGCCGAGGAAGCTGTTTAAGTCTGCCTTCGGCGTAGGTTTCGGCCTCGATTACCGTCGAACTTTGCCAGCAAAGACATGTGCCGCTTCCAGGATCGTGGTTACTTGTAATAACGTCTTATTGAACGGCTGCTACAGACGATTAAAGTTCATTCAAGATCGCCAATGACATCCTATATTCCTTCGTAATCCTACAAGCTATCGCAGGGTTACCACCGACTCGGAAAACTCGGGAAAATGCAGGAATCCAAAATCATCGGGAAATATGCGGGAAAAAGTAGGGAATTTCAAAATCCATCGGGAATTTTTGTCAAATGAAAGGAAACATACACCTTTTTAAAATGATTTTAGTAGCGTTTTTGTTTTTCATCTACTCGGTCCAACGATGATGAAATAGTGTTTTTCTGTAAATCCAGCAATGCTGAAGAAGATAATTCAGTGCTCTATGGATGGGCCAATCGGGCCAACCGGGCCGGTTGTCAACTGGAAGCCGTTCAAAGAATTGACTGGGGAAATCAGGGATCTTCGAGACAGCCGTGACTTTGAAGTCCTCAACATCGTTAGATGCGGCTTGCACGTCGTACACAATTCCTTCAAGGAGGGGCTAAGATAATCAGATTGGCATAAAGATCATTTCCTGCTGGCCTTGTTCAGCCTGTTCAAAAATCTACCGCTTAGAAGATCTGTCTACACGGCTGTGAGGTTTCGTATATGACTTACTTTTGTTATTATTTACTTGACGGAAACGACTTAGGTGATCGTTTTTTTTTTAATGTATGGAGAAAAGTCTACGATTTGGGAGGGGTGGTCTGAGATTTTCAATAATGAGTCTACGTGGTTTATGAACAGGCCCTTATAAAGAGCGATTTTTGTTCACGTTTGCGAAATAAGAGGGCAAAGCAGGTTACGCAATACGCAAGAATCCAGATTTGCGGCTGTTATCCGTCATTTTGGCTTAAATGAAACAAGACAGAATTTAATCAGATTGAACAATTTCATCTTCAAAAATATCTGTTAATCCAATTTAGATTAACTCATTTTCCCAGTCAGGAAAACTAGGCAAAAATGAGATAAAAATGCGGGAATTTTTAAATTAAGATTGTGTGGCCACCCTGCTATCGACTTTGTCATTACTGACCTCGGTGTTCACAGCTCCCTTTCTCAAGTTGATGACTGGGCCATTTCTGGGTGTTGATAACGATTAGGCCGTAAAGCTCTCAATGGACCTGTTTTGGCCTGCTTTGACAAACTGCCACTACAGTGGAGAAGTACTACAGTGGTATCCAGACAATGGGGTGGATTTCTTCAAAAAGGACATCAATCCACCCTACTGCCCTCAATTCCACCCAATTGAGAAATATTGGGCAGCTGTCCAACAGAAGTTGAAGAAGCGTGGAAAGGTGGCTCGAGATGCAACAGAGATAATGATATGGTGGAACAAAATGACCGCTCAGGTTTTACATTGACATGGTTCCGAGAAAGATCCGGTTTATTGCTTCTAGATATTAAATGACTTAAGCTTTAACTCATACATAGGTCAAACTTCATAGCCGATCGTTCTTATTATTTTTCCTGTCGGATATCTTAGGACACGGAAAAACGTAAGCGTTCAAAAGAGACCTGATATGCAGATCTCCTCCCGAATCTAGTGCGCATAATCAGCCAAAGTTGGTGTATCTTGAACAACCCCCCCACAACATGACAGATTAACTTAGTTTCGTGTAACCACTTGCAAATCGTAGATGTCGCCCCGCAACGTAAACATTAGGGTCGTCCCTGGTAGATGCACCGATGTTTCTATTCGGAGGTGTATGTTTTTGTTGCGTCATGAGTGGTTGCAAAACAACAAGCAAGCGTAGCATATCAAAAGAGTCTATTCATGATATAATTTCTAGTTATAAGTAATTTAAATATTGAAATAAATATTTCACGCGGCTTTCCTCCGAGCAAAAGTACAACCGCAGCGTTACGAAAGTGTTACACCGCGTTGTATTTTGTGAACCGTACGTCGCGTGGTGTATTGTATCCAATAAATCTGAGATTAATTGAAAGTTATTGATTGGCCATAGAAACCGTTTAAACAAATATTTTTTGTGCTCTTTTTACTGAAGTACTTCATGAAAAAGATTTACATTTACGTTGAGAGGAAGCGGATGTTTTTTTTTTCATACACAATTCATACACATATATACTATCTTTTTGCGTGAGGGAGAGCGGGAGTTGAAAATGGCACAGAATTGATACAGAGTTTCAATTAAATGTATAGGAGATATGTCGAAGAACTCCAGGAACTGAGTAAAATACCCTACTACAGATGCAACCAGGATCACCTGGAAACATTTTTTATCAGGGCAAAAGTGGGCAACAACAACAATCCAACCACTGTGCAGTTTTAAGCAGCATATGTACAAAAGGTTGGTTGCGAATAACAATGTCACTTTATCGGCATAAAGGGTGTCCACGATGAAATTGCCACACACAAAATTGATTCGCAAAATTCGAGTTTTCATCCGATTGCCATCAAATTTTCAGGGATTGAGAAATAACTATTAAACTTCATTTTACCATTTTACTCGTATTTTATTTACAGTCCATACGCAAATGCCCGCACCTTGGTCTTAACCCCGGCCATAAGATTCTGCACAACCTGTGAATCAACCGTTTTTTGCATGTAAACCCATACTTTCTTCAGTTCCTCGACTGTCTTCACTACCTTAGGTCGTTTAAGAAGGTGCTGCTTCATAATCGCCCAGTACTTCTCGATGAGGCGGAGCTCCGGACTGTTGGGAGGGTTGAACATTTTCGGCACGAAATTGACCTTATTGTCCGCATACCATTTCAGCACGTCCTTGGAGTAGTAGCATGAGGCCAAATCCGGCCAGAAGATTGTTGGGACGTTGTGGGCCTGCAGGAGAGGAAGCAGCCGCTTCTGGAGGCACTCTTTTATGTACACCTGTCCGTTCATCGTGTCCTGGGTCACGAAAGGTGCACTCCGCTTCCCGCACGTGCAGATGGCTTGCCAAACCAGGAATTTCTTCGCAAATTTGGACATCTTCTGAGTGCGGACATGCTCCGGAACGCTGAACTTATCCTTGGCCGTGAAAAACAGGTTGCCGGTGATCTGTTTGAAGTCGGCCTTCACATATGTTTCGTCGTCCATGATGCAGCATTCAACTTTCGTCAGCATGTTGAGGTACAACTTCCTGGCACGGGTTTTGGCGGACTTGTTCTGCTTCTCGTCGCGATTACGGGCCTTTTGTACCTTGAACGTTCGAAGCCCAGCCTTAGTTTTGGCCTTCTGGACAAAACTTCGGCATAGGTGCAGCTTCTTAGCCACATCCCGAACGGAGGCGTTCGGATTTCGGTTGAAGGCCCCAACTACGCGGTTGTGATTTTTGGTGTTGTACGGAATACTTTTTCCTTCACTTCTGGGCTTCCGATCGGTGGTCAACCATTCCTCGAACCGCTTAATCACTCGCGACACCGTGGAATTCGCGATTCCCAACGTTTTAGCGATGGAACGATGCGAGAGATCCTTGTTCTCGTGATGAATGCGCAAGATTTTATCACGCACGAGCTGTTTTTTCGACTCCATTTCCGCGAGTTTTGATCACAGGACTTTAAAACTTGCAGGATGTAAATAATGCACTATGAACTAAATCCACCCAAATTTTCATTAAATTCTACCCAACGGTTAAAAAGTTAGAGCAATTTCATAGTGTGGCAATTTCATCGTGGACACCCTTTATGCTATTTGCCAAAACTTCGATGGACTGAACATGCTTCATGCTGAAGAAAGTTCTGCGTTCTACCTTGAATCAGTGAAGAACTCATTAACTATTGGATACGATGACGAAAATACAGGTGATGATGAGAATTCTGCTGACATGGTCGTAAATTCTCAAACGGATGATGAGTTTTTCACTCAATCCGAATTCCGCTACTCGCGATCAGAAACAACTAGTTGGAAAACTAAAGTGTGAACAATGCTTGCTACAGGTCATTCGGGATCTCGGGGTCCTTCCTTAGCTCAGTCGGTAATGGCACAGCTACAAAGCAACACCATGCTTAAGGTGGCTGGGTTCGATTCCAGGTCTAGTCTAGGTATTTTTCGTGAAGGAAAAATACTCGACTCCCTGGGCATAGGGTATAATTGTACTTGCCACACAATCATACTAATGCGAAAATGGTACTTGGCATCGAAAGCAGTCAATTTATAACTGTGGAAGTGCATTTCGAACACTAAGTTGAGGGCAAGCAATAAGTTAATTGTGCAAGCAAAAAGCAAAATGCTGAAGAAAAAAAAAGGTCATTCAGGATGCCGAATACTTGATAAATTAAACAACAGGATCGTCATGACAATTTACAACGCCCAGCAGCTTGTTTTCATACAACTATCACGGCACATTTTGAATCAAGATTTAGTGAATAACCATCGCAACATCTTGACAAATTTGTGCATTGATTTTCATCTAAAGCTGCGACTGGAACAATATGTTAAAAAATGTGGTAAAACAAAGCTCACACTCCTCAAAAAACTTATTAATTTGATTATTTTCCGGGGTGAAAGCGATTTACCTTAACAGTCATAAACGTTGTTTACCGTAGAGATAAGATAAAATGAATGCAATAATGAAAAATCTATTAAAAAGAATGAAATTATTACCTATGCTTAAAAAAAATACAGGAAGGAACTCGATTCTGTCGAAATCCGGAAAACCTACTAGCGATAATCGATCATTCTGATGCATGATAACGGGCATCGGAGATATTACGATGAATGGCGCATCACTTTGTGAATCCAGTGAAATTCCTCTTCCTTAAGGTATCTCATATAGTTCTCGAGACAAATCGGTTTTGGGAAGTAGATTTTCCAGATTTTGACTGGTACGAGTATATCTTGTTTATAAATACCTAGTACAAAAAAGAACGAATGGTGAATGAAAAATCGTTGACATGACTTAATTTGTTACATGGAACATCTATGATGACGTTACATTTTACAAAAAATATAATCGGCTCTACACAAATAACTTTAAATTAATGGTTTGGCAAACAATCTAATAATCGCTTTTACCTTCCAAAAGTTATTTCACTTTAAGAAATATTCAAACGACTAACAAACAAATGTTCAAAAATAATGGACTTCATGTTTGAACGATCCCTTGAAACTCTTGCGCAATTGATAATTGACCGCTCTCCTTAGGAAACGCTAATCGGCTCCCTCTTCCCATTTGAAACACGTTTTATATGAAGCAATTCCAAATTTTGTACCGATTTTCACATTTAATGCCCCTCCCTCCCTTCAGTGCGTGATGTAATTTATGTAAAACACACTTTTATGTTTCCACTGGTTACATGTTCACTGCAAGCGTAAAATGTAACAAAATTTGTATTAACATTTTTATCGCACACAATATCTGCATTCCGACCTTTTTAGAAGATACGCTGGATTTTTTTTCGGCTTGACACGTTTGACAGTACCACCGGACTAATTTTTTGAGTTTCAGTGAAAATGTACTAGAAGTGTCAATATGTTCCCGGGTTGATCTTGAATGACCATCACACCGACGTAGACGTAAGAATTGGAAATCAGACGCCATGAGGTCATAAGTTAACAGAATGATTGACCAAGGTCGGACATTGGCACCTGCCTTAGCCCGGCTTCTGGGATCGTGGCTCGGCTGTTCGTTACTGCCTTGGGGATGCAAGGTAAAGGAATGTGTGCTTGGTTCGAGTTTTATATCATATGCTCTTTGCTCAATTTTCATATACTTCAATTCAATTCACAGCCTGCCGTACACTGACGGAACTATCAACACTTTCTCTTGATATCTTTCGTTCTAGCCAAAATTAATATCCACTCTTGGGGGCCTCATGGTGATGAGAAAAATATTTCCTTCTACATCATCATAATCGTTAATCCACGTATGGAGAATACAAAAGCATAACAATTATAGTATGTTTTGTTTAGCTCGACGCTAGTGTTTTAACTCGATGCACGACTGCACCCCCAGCTTGTTTGCGAAATCTCGGACGGAGTCATTGGGGTTCCGCTTGACACCGCTGGCCAGTGGCCACTCGGTTACAACGACAACAGTTGCTGTGGCTTCCGGTTTTCGATTTCCTCCTAATTCAGGCTTTTTGGCAGTCGACAAACGTTTCCGGAACACTATAAATAAGTTGGTGACAGTTGATTTAGCCACTTTTAACGATTTCGCTAACTATGCGTGCAAACAGATTAGATTTTCGCAAAATTTGTATGCGTTGCGCCTCTTGCTTGGACGCCATTTTGATAACTGAAGAGCAAATGTCAAAATCCCAATAGAGGCTTCACTCTGCACGCAGTCGCCTTGAAAATGAGGGTTGTTCAGTTTTTTTTTTTTCTAAATGAAAATTAAAATAAATGCCTCAAGTTGAAGTCTACCAAATTTTATTCACAATCCAACCACCCAAATAATCTCCCCATACAGCAAAGCTAGCTAACTAGCAATTCCACCGCACAAAATCCTACCAACCTTGCCCGACGGCATCTCCGTCAGACGACCTCTTTCTATTCACTGCGACACACAAAGGACACTGATCCGGTTCACTCAGTCAAAGTGCCATAAACTTGCTTCCGTGCCGACGCCTATCGAAATGTGTCGGCGAAACAGGTTCTGCGGAAATTATTCCAGCATTCGGTGCCATCCACCACCATAAAGATGACGGAATTCCGTTCCGATATTGAACGGAAAACTACGAAAGCTTATTTCAATTACCCGACAAATAACACATTGCTTTCGGCGGTTTCACGTACATTCATATAAATATGAAAACAACGTCGCTTCCGGCTTCGAGGCGGCACACACGGAAATATGTATGCATAAATATTTGATCCAAAAGCAACAATATGCTGTGCTGCTTTGGGGGTGAGTCTGTGGTTTGGAATCTACGACAGGATCCGGGATGCAGCAATGCTACTGCGAGCCCTGGCTTTTCGGATGCTGCTCCGTTTGTTTGTTCATACGGTTGCACAGAGAGCAGGACGGGTCCTGAATTGGATTCTGGAGCAGAGCAGGAAGAACATTGTTATATGGATTAAATAGTTCGCTGGAGTTGGTAGGTGGAGGTTCGTTGAAAGTGGGGGTGTCATGTTCTGTTGGGTAATGATTGTTCAATCAAAACTGTTGGATCATAATAGCTACGATATGGTGATAATAGGTCTTTAATAATGATATTATTTAGAATGTGGTACACTTTGCCATCGTTAGACAATGGTGTTATGTGATTACATAACAACAGAGGACATTTGTGTGTGTATGTGCGTAAGTGTCAATTCAGATGCCATTGAAAATGGATGCAATTGTTCGACTGCGGTACAGGGAAGAGATTTATAGGACTTGATGTGGCAGTGTGGGATGTCATGTTTCGAACTGTTTACCACAGTACAATATTGTCCCAGGTTACAGATTGGTGGTCCTTTGGCTATGTTTGAAGAGAGAAAGGGATGTCAAACATTCAACCATTTGACGAGGTGACTAATTGGTTTCATAACATCAGCAACAGCGTGTATCGTTCAGGATCCACAACGTACTGCTCCGTCGAACGTCGAAACGCAAATAAATTCCTCATGACCATTGAAAACAACAGACAGGGGGTGACAACCGGTGCGGACAAAAACAATTACCGGTTTCCGTGCTCATCTTTCTTCAATCCCAACTATCGTTGCGTCTGTCTGAGCCGAGACAAGATTTCCTTTGTCATCACGCCAGAGACAAGACAAGAGCTTCGCCATTTACTGTTAACGAAAGCTTGGAACTTGAGCAAGAGATGCGTGCTGCTGCTGGAGAAGTCTACCGATGGCAACGACGGCGATGACGATAAGGCGACAGCGTGAATAATAAAATATTATGGTTATAACACATTCATTAATCCGAGATGAAAGTGAGGGCCAGGGCCTATTGTGATGCATGGCGTCTTTGGTCCTAGCGGATTGGGTTGTTCCGTTACGTTCGCTCGTGCTTGTTTGAGCTTTGAAGTAGTTATTTAATATTGTTTTGTAAAAAAGAATGCTTATTACTACTGTTCAAATTTTATAAACGAAAGACAAAGGCTATGCAAACCATAGCTGGACGAATACCCTAAAATTTAAGTCACTTTGAATCTGGTTGAACACAATGAAAGTGTTACAAAATCAATATATAGATTATTTATCACTCTTTCATTTAAAAATAACAGTAACATTATTAAACAATGGTTTTGACGGACTTTTCGTCGCATAGAGGAACTGGAGGCATCATAACACCCTAAGGATTTTTGCCAATTTTGATTAGCTTGAATGAAAATAGGTATTCATTTTTTAATTTGTTATCCTTTTTGTCCCCTGAATTTATGAACTATATTATATGATCACATCACTTATCAAGGTGAATCCTGATCCATCGAGCCCTACCCTACTAATTTTAAAAAGCTCCTTCCTGTGACCTTTGTGGGGATGCAGAGGTAAACACGGTCCCTAAACTGCAAAGGTCACACTAACACTAACTTTCCTTTCCTAATCCCACCTGATTGCAAGGACGTGGAAATTGAGTTACTGAAACGTGTCCCGACCAAAAGGAAACATCAAAATTATTTCAAGTTTTGTTATTTAGTTACGCTGTTTTTTATAACAGATGTTGTTAAAATTTAGATCGTAGATGTAGTTAAAATAACAGAAAATGTAACAAAAAGTCCTCGAGAGGTAAAAAAATTATAGCAAACTATGAGATAGATATAACCTAAGCAAAACAGACTTTGTAACAGTTTGTTACAATGTAGCAAAATCATATCAGCTAGTATTAGTATTAATTTATTTCTTCACGCAGATTGTGCCTCACCGGGCATTATATCTTAATTTGTTATAAGTATGTTATACAATAATCCAGATGGAATCGACTTTAACAAATTTATATCATAATCAGTTAGTCGTAACAAAGTTTGTTATACTTTTGTTTTTTTAATGTTATGCCCTTCTGGTCGGGGTACAGTGGGAATTCCCGGGTACCCCCCGCCCCCACCAGTTGAATCATTGGGCAATTTCCCGGTTTTGGATCAAAACCGGGGGGCCACCATGGAAAAAGGGGGGGGGGGGGGAAAAAAAAAAAAAAAAAAAAACGCTCTGACAAAAAGTCATATTTCATTAGATTGTAAACCCCCCGGGGGGGGAAAAAAAACACTTAAAAAAATGTTTTTTTTGTGAGGCCCGCGTTATGGTGTGGAGAAGAGCCAGAAATCCATTATTATAATCTATTGTAGTTATTAAAACAAAAAAAAAAAAGGGGGGGAGAGAGCACTTCGAATGGTAAAAGACCTTGTGATGCAATTGGCGGTACATTGAACAGGATGGCTACTAGAGTAAGCCTTGCAAGACAGCATGAGCATCCAATCACGAGTTCAAAAACTTTGTTTGAGCTGGCTAGTAAGCGGAATGAAGATCACCTGACCACATTATCGTTTTGTTTTGTGTCACAAGAGGACTACGAGCAAGGGTTAGAAGAACTACATAGCACATACCAACAAGCAAAATTAAGGTCTGTATCCGCAATAATTCGGACACCTCAAAACATGAATAAAACATAAATTTCGCATTATATTTCCGTCGTAGTTGTTTATTTCAGATTCATGGGATGTGTTTTAACAATTCGTGAAGACAAAACATAGTTATTCGGTATTTGCATAAAATTTTCGAACTTTGCGCTTAACTCCGTCCATTAGGGTTTGTACAGACTCTTCAGAAATCGTAGAAGCCGTCTTTGTCCAAATTTGCTGGAAGTGTTTGATCTCTTTGATTCCTTGCTTCTTTCCAGAAAGCTTCCGCTTCATCAGAGCCCAATATCTCTCGATTGGTCGTAGCTCTGGGCAATTTGGCGGGTTTGAGGTTTTTGGTACAATGTTCACTTGATTTGCTTGGTACCACTCCATCACAGTTTTAGCATAGTGGCATGATGCCAAATCGGGCCAGAACAAAGGTTTTTCTTTGTGACTTTTGATGAAGGGTAGCAATCGCTTCTGCAGACACTCCTTCTGATAGATCTCCTTGTTGATTGTGCCTGTAGTGACGAAAGATTTACTCTTTTTGCCACACGTGCAAATTGCTTGCCACACAAGGTATTTTTTTGGGAAATTTCGATGCCTTCTTCGTTCTGAAATGCTCAGCTGTAGCATTTCTGGCCATAGCAGAATAAAAAGCCAGCCCTGAAAGCTGCTTGAAATCCTCCAGGACATAAGTTTCATCGTCCATAACAACGCATGAAAACTTTCTTCAAATGTTCGCAGTACACACGTCGAGCCGGTGATTTTGCTGCCAAGTTCTGTTTGTCGTTGCGATTTGGAACTGTTTTTACTTTATACGACTTAAATCCCAAACGTTGTTTTGATTTTTGGACAAAACCAGATGACATCCCTATTTTACGAGCCACCATTCGAATGGAGAGATTTGGGTTTTTCGTTAATATCCTTTTCACCTTTCGGTCCATGACAGGATCAGCGCGTCCAATGTTTTTGTAACTTCTCGGTTGCCTCTCCACCGTCAAACGTTCCGAAAATGATTTGATTTGAGCAAATCGTGAACAGTGAATTTAGGCAAATCCAATGTTTTTGCAAGGTCCCGTATTGACAAGTCAGGATTTGCCGTACTCCCGTACAAAATTCGCTTGCGCACTTGTTTTTCTTTCGTCGCCATCTTGAATACTAAACATGAAATGTAAACATCAATCATAGTATTTTTCGTCATAGACTCTCAGCTATACCACAGTGAAATTTTTCATTCCTACGTGCAATATTTCAAAAGTTACAATGATTTGAAGGTGTCCGGATTAATGTGGATACATACCTTATAAGAAGGTTTGCAGTACCCTCGCGACTCAATACTGAAAAACTAAGAGCTAACAATTGGGGAATTGAAAGATTGTCCGGCTTAGATTCGGTATGTTACTGGACCCCCATGGGCCAGAAATAAAATCTAACTAGACAACATTAATAGCTCCAAAACGAAGAAATTTCGTCAGTTCATGTCTTTGGCCAGGTTGCTTCCTATAATAAGCTCTATCAATTCACATTAACAGATAGTTTGGAACTCAACTATATAGCAGACGCAAGATTGATTTTTCAACCATGTTTTAAAGACTGTATTCGATGAAATTTGGACACACAAAATAGGTCACCAAAAATTTTCCTTGAGCCCGATTCTTTTCAAACTTTCTGGAAATAAAGTACTACTCAATGGTTAAGTTTTGACATCATTGGTTTATTGAACCTCTTCTCCCAACCCAAATGCCCGCACCTTTGCCTTGACCCCTTTCATCAAATTTTGGGCAATGATAGGACCGACTTGCTTACTTACTTTTAACCACACTTTCTTTAGTTCAAGTTCATTGTCTATCAGTTTTGGAGGTTTAACGAGCTTTGCCTTCATGAATGCCCAAAATTTTTCAATTGGGCGAAGTTCCGGAGTGTTTGGAGGGTTGTCGTCTTTTGGTACAAAAACTACATTATTATCTTTGTACCAGTCTAAGACGGGCCGGGCATAGTGGCAAGATGCCAAATCCGGCCAAAACAGTGTCGGGCCATCGTGAGATCTCAAGAAGGGAAGAAGTCGTTTTTGGAGGCATTCGTCCTTGTAGATTTGTCCGTTGACGGTCCCAGAGGTGATGAAGGGCTGACTCATTTTTCCACATCCGCAGATCGCTTGCCAGACAAGGAATTTTTTGGCGAATTTCGACAGTTTCTTCTTCCGTACACTCTCCGGAACGGCCAACTTAGAGGTGGCGACGTAGTGTTCCTGTCCTGGCATTTGTTTGGTGTCGGCTTTAATGTAGGTCTCATCGTCCATCACAATGCAGAACGGTTTTGTGAGCCACTCCCTGTACAGTTTTCTTGCACGAGTTTTGGCCACCGAGTTCTGTTTATCGCTCCGGTTCGGTGCCTTCTGGACCTTGTACACATGTAATCCAGAACGTTTCATTGTTTTCTGCACAAAACAAATTGAAAATTTCGCCTTTTTCGCAACATCCCTGATCGAAATGTTGGGATAACGCTTAAATTGGTTCAATACCATCCTGGCCTTCTCCGGATTTGATGTGCCACGTTTTTTGCCACTACAATTTTTCCGCTTGGTTGTCTTACGGTCCTTGAACGTTTTGATCACATGAGATACGGTTGAATGTGCGATTCCGAGCTGTTTTCGATCCATCGATGAGAAGCGTTTGGGTTTTCGAAGTGAGTGCCCAAAATTTGTTGGCGCACTATTTCTTCATTCGAAGCCATCACTGAAATCACTCGACCGATTTTCACGAAACTCATTACACAATTGACACAACACAATGAAATACATTCAGTTAAAATTTCAATAATTTTTACCCACACGCTAAAAAGTTACGAACAATTGCGTGTGTCCAAATTTCATCGAATACAGTCTTTAGAAACTTGACGATTTAAGTAAGTAGATTACATGAAATCAGTGGTGGTATATGTACATTTCTTGCAAAAATGTGGCGACATTGCTACGGAATGTTTAGGCGCGCACACTAGCAATCGTTTTAAGGTACATTTCAAGCGAATGCGAGGGATAGTAAACAGAATGAGATAAATGTCAATGTTTTTTTTCGCAGTCTTTTTCAAGCAGTTTAAAAATTGCGTGTGACTGATTAAACACGTTGGTCATCTATGGTTATCAATCGGTTAGAGCACGGTTTACCAAGCGGGAGGAGGCGGGTTCGATTCCCGGTTCGGTCGAAGAAATCTTTTGGGTTGGAAATTTTCTCGACTTCTCAAGACATAGACTAACATTGTACCTGTCACTCAATCTAAAAATTCATGCAATGGCATAGCAAGCACTCAATTAACACATTTGGAATTGCTTGTAGGATACTAAGTTGAAAGCAGCCGAAAACTCGTTGAAAAGAGCGTCAAAGCCAGTTAGAAGAGTGTAATGTATGCAATAAATGGCTACGAAACTATGAGTAACATAAATCTATGCCGCAACTGATTTAAAACCATCGGCTGGTTAACGCAGAAACTTGTCGTTGCCTGTAGAAAACAGTAAAAAAATGTCATGACATTTTCTTCCCATGCTAGTTTACTGTTCCTTGTGTTCAATTTGTAAAATGTAAAATGTTATGGAAATAATGTGAACATACAATACATTTACTATCACTGGTACATATCTCCTCATCTTTCAGAAAATGAGGAGTCTATTCGTGCAGTCATTCTCAGCAATGAGGAGGAATGGCCGGAACAAAACTGAGAAGAGAAAACTGTATCGAAATCTGAGTTAAGTCAAAAATTCACTTTTCTCTTATTTTGCTCTGAGGTTGATCCACCCCTGCAGAACGCATTATTGTTCTAAAATGAACCGGAAAAGTTCGGTTCCGAAAATAGCCCTCCGAAGAAAATCTCCAACTAGTGCTAGTATGAACTCGTCGGAACTTGCTAACTTTCAGCTCTAAACAAGCCAGCCACCTTCTCATTGTAAACTCATTCGATCTCAACCTTTTGCATTATTTCATCCCATATCTACTTAAATTTAAAAACAACTAGTCCCCATGCCAGGAGGATCGAAATCCAAATTTCCCACGGCAAAATCACTCCCAACAATCAATCCCGTTCCGCCTTGATTGAGACATGACAGGCCCTCTCGAACCGAAACCCATTCATTGAACTCCGAACAGATTGGACTCGAAGAAAGGCGAGGAAAATAATTTCATCGTCGCACGTAAACGAAAGAAAAAAAAAATCACGACTATCTAGTCGAGCGCCACCATCTCTGCTGGCTGACTTGCATCCCCGCCGCACAGTTGACTGAATCGTAAGATTCGAGGGTCAGCGAAGTCGGTGTGGTCCACGACCGCGACGGAACTTTCCAACCATCTCAGGATGGACGTGACTGCACGTCTCAATATTGCTTTATCAGCCTTCACGAACGGGCCACGAACCATGGTCGATGGTGATGGGACAGGAGCGGAAGAAAGCAAAACTAGATCAATGTCTGGATCGGCTGATTATGATGATTGAATAGAGCAATAAAATGCATATTGGCATCAGCCGAACCTGCAGAGCTGTATAGCTATAATTATGCTCCGCCGTGAACGGCAGCAAACGAGGCATCCTCGGCTGCCGATCGGAAACACGAAACATAACCGAAGGAAATCGCCGAATCTCTTCGGATGCGCGCGTGCCGACACGAAGTGCACTCGGTTCGGGATCGTTTTCGCCCGTGTTCGTGCCGATCGGGTCGGCAGCCAATGGGGTGCGTGATTCGAGTTCGCTCGGCTCGCATTCGTCAGTCGAGTTTTGTCCGCGAGACGTGTCGGTACTTACGTCCCTACGTTAGGCGGTATGGTTTTGCGTGTTAATTTTTCTGTATGAACCGTATGTGCGCGATTTGCCACATTCAGAAAAATGTTATATTTTGACATATGGAAGCTAAAACAGTGCGTGGAATAATTGTTTGATCTTGTTGTTTTCGTTGAGGAAGCTTTTATCTACTCAAAGTGATCACCGTTAAGAGGCTTGATTGATATCGCAAGATAAGAAGAAAAATCCAGAAAGGAGAGGCTGCTTGTTATAACCTGTTTATTGATGCTTGTTAATTTATTGTTGTGATCAATTTGTGAAGTTTGTCTAATGTTTGAGAGCTGTAGTACAGTGTTTGTCGTTTTGTTGACACAACAGTCCGGTTTTACGCGGTCTCTCGTTTGTTTCGGGTGAAGTACGTGTTGTTACGCTTCCTGAAGGAATAATATTTACACAAAACACACATCGACATCGTCGCCAGTGAAGGAAGAGAAGAAAAAATTCAAATCACTCAAAAGTGACATGCTTTTATTGCCGATACTGCAAGAAAAGTAACAGTCTGTTTTGACAGCTGCCGGAGCTTTGCGGTTAGCGAGAGTATTATAACCGATGTTTGCCTTAATTTCCTCCGTCGGTTGAAGATTCCATCTATTGTGCTTGCGAATGTGCCAAGTGGGAGCAGCGAGAAAAGGCTCCAAGTGAGATCAAAAAGCTGGAAAATCTCCATAAATTTTCCCGTCGCATACTCCCTCATCCGCGTACGAAGAAGAGAAAACAAAACGAAGCAGAAGTGGAACGGGAAGAGCCGGTCTTTCCAGACCAAAGCTGGAAAAAATCGATTTGTGAAATTTAGCAACCCGTTTAATTCGTCCGGGTGGATTGGAGCTCCGGTAAAAATAGGGTTTTCAGACAGTGTCTGTCAAAAACGAGAATCAAAGAAGTGTCGGGACATTTACCGATGAAAAAAAAAACCCATCTCCATCGTTTGAGCAGTCATTTTGTCTACGGAAGTCGTCATCTTGGAAATATGCAAAAAGGCTGCTGAAGAGCCAAAGGGGATGCCACAGCGTGCGACCGTGGATTTATTAAATTATTTAAGTGTGGATTAAAATTTACGTAATCTGAGCTCCAGAAGTGGTTGCAATAAAAAAGCAGAAGTGATTGTGATGAAATTGAATTAAGAATTAATTTCTTGATTTTAATCGAGCCAGAAGTGTTACCGCGGGTTTCGGAGTGGAGCAGAGAAAAAAAAAAGTGTGAATCTAAGTGAAATCCAAGCACCAGAAAAAGCATACGAAGCAAGCTCGCAAGCGTGTCGTCCAGAGGGGAGGCGAAACAGCTCGGCTAAATCTGGATTATAGCTGCTGTCTCCAATCGCGACCCCTCCGGCGTCCAAACTCGCGGGTGATTCTATGTTTCCGACGCTCCCCGTTGTTGGCTACTTGGTGGATAACGACAGCAACGTGACCGCCGGGAAGGAAGGAAGCAGCTTACACGTGGATTACGGTAGATATTATGGTTGTTTTACCTTGCACAACTCCTGCGCTTCAGCTCCGGTGTGAAGCACCGGTGTAGACCATTATGTAAACCTCTGACATCGACGGAGAGTGGTTAAATTGACTGCGTAACATACATCCATACGACGATCCTGACCGGGAATGGCTCCCGCGTGGGATTGACGGCGGGTTGATGACCTGAATACGTGGGCGGGAGTATATTAAATATGTTTCAGGATTTCAGTACTATACGGTCGGTTTCGTCGGTTGAAACCATTGATACTCTTTAAGATGTTGAAGAAATGCCGTACGAAGGGAATTCAGATGTCGGACAATCGGAAGCTTCGGATATGTTCATCGTGTTCTTACAACTTGGTTTTAGTCATGCATTTGTTTTCAGTTTTCAACTTTAGAAATGTTAACCGATTAGGCTTAAATTGGTAGTAACTAACTCAAATTTCCTAAATTTTTCCATCAAACGATTAGAAATATTTCTAGGAATTGGTTTCATTATTTAAAATTTCAAGTATTCAAAAGTAAAGAATGAAAAATTAGCAAAAGGTAGAGTTATGCTTGTAATTGTGAATATCGATTATTCCAATCGATCTTTCGTGAGTGTTCCCGCAGCTTCGCCTCGGTCCCCTCGACGAGCCCGTTATTGCCGATGCTCCTGCCTACCTCCTGGTTGCAGTGATGGCTTGAGGATCTTGGAAACGCCGCTCGTGACTACTAGAAGATCAGAATATTCCGACATCACTTGTAGTCAGCATTTTGCAGTGACGAAAAGTTGTACAAACTACGAAGTGAATATAGCACATGTTGATTAAAGAAACATTAATATGTAACGCCCATGCCCACTACCCTTTTAGAATGACCAATTTAATTTGGTTGCACTAACTGATTTTAAGAGACGCGTAACATTTCCCCTAGTTTAATTGCAAACTAGAAGAATCTTAAACAACGAAATTGTTTGCAATCTTCCATACAACAGACCTTATTTTTGGGACACTCGAAACAAACAAAGAAATATCGACGAATTAAACCCAAAACAAGGAATTATTTATGTGGCTAGAAAAAGGGAAAAAATTTATGGTTTTTTCAAAGGGGGAAAGGGGGTGGTGACGTAGGACTACGTAGCAATGTGTAATGAATGTTATTATTTTTCGCGACCGAACATCCCGAAGCACGACTTCCCACACTTCCAGAGACACGTCAACTCTCTTTCCACTGATTTTGGTGGCCCTGAAAAGGGCCGTTTTTGGATCCGGGGAACAGCCACCGCCGCAACTTCACTTCGTCATGAAGCTGGTTTACTTGGTCACGAGTCTGGTTCGATCGGAAACGGTAGCAGCAGTCGAACGGCGATTTGAATTTCCCATCACGTGAAGGTCATCCGCCGATTGATTTGGGCCGAAATAGGGAACCTGCTTCAGCACCCGGTAGATGTACGGGCTTCATTCTTACGAACACTTCCACCGGCGGACCACTTCTGCTTCGTGGGGTCATCGTTGGCAATGGCCTTCTGGGCTTTGCCAACCTTCATCGATGCTGCTTCTGTTGACTTCTCGCTGGACCAGCTGCTTGGTTTTGGGCGTTTGGAAGCCATAATTGCACTATGAACTATTGGACTATGAAATAGAACTGAGATTTCCGGCAGCAACACGATGAAGCATATCAAAAGCGCTCAGCGGTCAGACGTAGAATGATGCCGATGCGAGTGTCGTTCTTCTTCTTTTAGTACGACGACAATGCACGTGATTCGTTGGCTCTTGTTTTGATGGCGCTTCACATTTATTAATTTTTCAGATGTCAAATGTTTAAAATCAGTAGTTTTCAATCGAATCGGAATCGACGCGTAGTGAATGTCCTGTTCGGGTGGTGCAAAAAAATTGGAAATCGTTCGTGAAATGACTGAGTTAATAACGTTCAAAAACTAACCATATTTCGTGACGCTCGAACTTTTCGCACTCGCAACGTGTACCCCAATATTGAAAACACAGACATTGTATCACTTCTACACATTTCTTCTTATTCCGTTTACGTCAGGCTCGGTTGTCGCTAGAATTACGTACTATACGATCCCCTGTGTTTACACATTGAGGATGCATGCTAGTTCTTGTTTATGGCGGTTAATTTTTGGGGTTGAGACATGATGAGAAAACGAACATAATAAAAACGACATGATGAAAAAACTAAAAATACTAATGCTGATGACATAGTAAGGCGTAAAACGAAGCGAGATGTTGCGCTTTTGGCAAGCTAAAGTGAAGCCTCCCTGGTTGGCAGAACTTCTTTGATCGTACCACTTTTTGGTTCCGGTCTTGACTTTCCTCAACTTTACGTCAGTTTGAGCTACTCATATGTTCTCCCACACCATACGAATTGTTTGCCTAATTGCTCTGGTGGCATCGATTCTCAGGATAGTTTTGTTGATTGGCGTCCTATTTAGAGCCTCGTTGGCGAGTCGGTCAGGTTCTTCATTGCCACGAATCCCAGCGTGGCCGGAGATCCAGCAAAGTTGAATCAAAGGATGCTGCGAGTTTCCACTTTCTATGGCCAAAAGGCAGCTAGCTACAGCGTGCAAAGCCGATTATAGATTGCTCGGCTCATGTACAACTTTGCCACATGTTAGCTTTATTTCAACGATTTTGAGCACAAATACTACAACCACATTATTCCAACGATAACACCATGACAATTTAGATCTAAGCTGTCTATTAATTCGATACATAGCCTGTTTGTAAACACATGTAAATTTGCTCACAACTGGAGGTTAATTTCGGTTTTTCTTCTGCAACACGTTCCCTGCTGTAAGGTATTCTGAAAGGAATAACAGTAAGCAACACTGTCTCATCGGTGAGTGCATTTATCTGTTTGAATAGGTTTTAACCTAAGTTTTGTAAAAAAATTAAAATTACATAATTTTTGCCAGAATTTTTTAGTAAAGGTTGACTTGTTTATCTGAAAATTTTAATGAGATTGAGGAGAACTGATTGTTCAGTTGTTAGTGCTAATCATACTGTGTCAGAGAGACTTCAGCCCTGAGCTGGTTCGTCTCTTATTATATACTTGCGTTAGCTCATTTTATGTTGGCTTTGGTGAGTATGTTCCAGTTTGGAAATATTTATCACCTTCTTCTTCTTCTTTTATTTTTGGCAGCGACTTTAACCCTCCGGGTCATTCGTCCCTACTCATTTATCACCTCCTTACCGGGAAAATAAGACATGTTTTATCGTGGAGGTACGTGACGGCATAGAATAAAATTCAAAAGGGTAGTTGATTGATTAGTTTCTGATGCCACTAGATCGATAGAAACAGCTTTGATTATTGTATTTGTTCAATAGCTCTAGTATTCGAGATGCACATGAGGACGAAATCCCAATAATTCTTGCTAGATGTCACTGAAAAATCTACGCAGCTCAAGCTACGGTTTGAATAATTGATCGCCTTTTGGTTGTACCGGATCTCAAATACTCAATATTATCAATAGTATAAGATGATCCAAAAGGCAATATTTATTTATTTTCTTGGCATGCCGTCATTTATAACATAACCTGATACACCATCTCCAACGTTCTCGGTTCTTGACTGCTCCTCTTCAATCCCGTCGGCACCTTGTACTCCCTTGATCTTTCTCCACTTGGTCAAACCATCTTTCGCATGATAGTTGTCCGACATTCTCGCAAAATATCCAGCCTAGCGTATGCGTCCATATTTGACCATCTTACAAATACTGGGTTCGCAAGGGAGTTGCGCGAGCCCATGGTTCATCCTTCGCCTCCAGACTTCGTCCTCCACTCCACTTAAGATAGTTCTTAACACCCGTCGCTCGAAAAACTCCGAGTGCTCGCCAGTCCTTTTCAAGTATTGTTCACGTCTCATACCCGAGGAGAACAACCGGTGTTATTTGCGTTTTGTACAGGATACACTTCGTACGGGAGTGAAGTCTATTTGACCGCAGTTGCTTATGGATCCCGTAGTAGGCACGACGTCCACCGATAGTACACTTCCGGATCTCACGGCTGTTATCATTGTCTGCAGTAACCAGTGAGTCGAGATAGACAAATTCGTCGACTACCTCGAACTTATCCTCATCATTACTGCCTAGTCGGGCCCTTTGTGTTCTGTTCGTATGCGAGCATGTACTTCGTTTTGGACGTATGTATCTTCAACCCAATATTAACGGCAGCAGGGTAAATGCACCCTTCGTTTTAGGGAAATGCTCCTTAGATGCGTTTGCCCGGTATAATGCAATCGGAGGTATTAACCTTCTGGTTAGCGCTTGCCGGGTGTTTTGACGGGTCTTAAGTTTCTTCAAGATTGTATGGTTTTGACGGATTTTAAGTTTCTGAATTTAAGATTATTTTTCCAAAGTTTAAGGAGCATTTCCCTAAAAAGAAGGGTACATTTACCCTTTGCCAATATTAACTGCTTCGACCTTAGTCGGTGTGGTGCTCTGCCGCCGCCTGAAATGTTCTATCGACAATGTCCACGTCATCGGCAAAGCAGATAAATAGACTGGATCTGTTGAGACGACGCCGGTCGTCTCATAACACCTACAAGATCAATGTCGAACAACAGGCAAGATATTCCAATACCTTGATGAAGTCCCCTCAGCCCTCAGCTCCTCCACCTGATATCCTAACACACACACACTACCAAAATGTCATGTAAATTTCTGTCCGGTGAGACCGACACAAGCAAGCGTCCTTTGGACCATCAGAATGAGTTGAAAGACATAAGAAAATAAATTCAATCAAATACATCTTTTGTCGAATTGCGTATGTGAGCGTTTTCAGTCGAAATGACCTATCGACCAACTTCGAGTGTCTCCGATTCAATTGAAAATTTGTACACACGTTTAACCCACGAAAGTAAGTTTTTTCCACTGATGCAAAAAAAAATTTGGACTCAAGAGTCAGTTTTAAAAAGGGCGTAAGCATTTTGAATAGCACTTTAATTAATAATTTGTAGCTCGAAAACCTTTGGTTGTACAAAAAAACTGTCTAAGAACAAGTTGTGGCCATATGTGATAAGAGTGTGAAAAAATTCACACTGAAAAAAAAATTTGGAAAAAAAAAACAAAAATCAACATTAAAATTTAAATATCTCAAAAAGAGATTTTTATTTTTTGACTGTGAAAATTTGAAGTTATTACGAAAATTTTTGCGAAGACTCCAGGAAGGAGAAATGTCAGGAAAAAAAAATTTCTAGAAAATTAACTTTTGGTTTATTTCTTAAAATTTTAATAGTTGCGGGAATAAACGTATTCTGATGATATAATCTGATTGTTGAAGCATTTAAAAAAAATCAACTCCTGATGATGAGCATCCGTTCTCGAGATATCTCCGATTAAATTTTATCATATTCGAATAATATTCGAAAATACGATCTTGTCATAAATTATTCGCGTTTCTCCAGTAATCACAAAACGTTTTTAGAAATGTTTGTTATGTTTCCTACAACTCTTTCTTACGCACTTAGAAAATTTTACAGTATTCGGTAATTTTTTACCGAGCTTTCAACAGCTGAACTTTCGGTAATCCGATTTCCGGATTTCGGTGACATTTTACAGTATTCTGGTAAAAACATTACCGGGACTTGTCAAATTTTACCGAAATCCGTTAAATCCGATTACCGAACGTTCAGCTGTTGAAAGGTCGGTAAAAAATAACCGAATACTGTAAAATTTTCTAAGTGTGTACACAGCAAGAAGATTGGATGAACGGTTCAAAAGATATGGGGAAAATGGTTCAAACAGTATTTTTAAAATTTTCGTTTAATTTATGCCTATTTTGCTTCTTATTGTATACTTTATACATTGTGTGTAAAAACTTAAAGTTCTAACTTCAGTTTTCAGTATTCGGTAATTTTTTAAGTGTGTAAGGTCAATGTTTAAAGCATTTTTAAAATCTCAATTATTTGCCAAAATAAACGTGTTTCGATGTTGCAGTATATTTCCAGCAGAAAATATGGCCTTTTCATAAATTATTCGCGGTTCTCCAGCATCACAGAAATACTTTTTTCGAAATAAGCGTTAAGTTTCCCACAACTCACTCTTAGCCAGCAAGACGATTATATAAACAGCATAAGAAATAAAGGAAAATTATTGAAAAAACTTTTCTTATATTTTAGTTTACTTGTATTTCCAATTTATTTTGCGCATACTAAAGTACGTATATTGTTTCTACCTTTAGATTAGTTTAGAGAAGTTCCCTTTCATTTTACATGTTTATATATACTATGAAGGCTTGATGCTACATAATTTGAAAACAATTTTGCCTCTATCTGATGATCTGAACGCGGAACAAAAGAGTGATATTTTTGTGTACCAATAATCATTTTAGTTTGCTGAAAGATGTTGCTCCATTCTGTAACTCCTTGTTCATTCTCTTCATAAGAAACATAACAAATGACGTTTTGTGGTTACTGGAGAAACGGGAATAATTTATGAAAAGGTGGTATTTTCGAATATTATTAGAATATGATAAAATAAAATCGGAAATATCTCGAGAACGGATGCTCTTACGAAGATCATCATCAGGAGTTGAAAATTTTAAAATACTTCAAAAATCAGATTCTATCATCAGAATACGCTTATTCCGGCAAATATTAAAATTTTTAGAAATACACCAAAAGTTAATGTTCTAGAAACTTTTTTTCGTGACATTTCTCCATCCTGGAGTCTTCGCTAAAATTTGCGTTATAACTTAAAATTTTCACAGTCAAAAAGTAAAAAAAAAATCAAAAAATCTCTTTTCGAGATATTTAACTTTTAATGTTAATTTTTTATTTGTTCTCCGAATTTTTTTTTTCGGTGTATATTTTTTTCATAACCTTCACACATAGGGCCACTACTTGTTCTTAGACAGTTTTTTTGTACAATCAAAGGTTTTAGTGCTACAAATTATTAATTGAAGTGCTATTCAATATGCTTACCCCCTTTTTAAAACTGACTCTTGAGTCACAAAAATGTATTTAGCCCGGAAAGCCAGTCGGGTATGCATAGTTTCATTCAAACCAAAAAATATCGAAAATAATTTTCCACATGTCCAGGTCATTTCGCCTGGAAACGCTCATGTGTCAGTTTCAGGAGATTTAATTTTACACGAAATCTTTCCTTACATTCCCCGACTTTTTACCAACATGAATTACGTCTCGTGTAAAATTCGTAATTTCTAAGTGTGCAGTACTGGGTTCCATCCATATCGTAGCCTTGATTAGTCGGATCAGCTTCCCCGGAAATACATGATCTTCCATAGCTCTTTTCGGTTAACTGTTTCATATATCGCTTTGAAGTCGATGAATAGATGGTGCATAGGGACTTGGATATTCACGACGATTTTGAAGGATCTGCCTCAAAGTGAATAGTTGGTCCGTTGTAGACCACCCTTCGATGAAGCCGGCCTGATAACTTCCCGCGAATCTATTTGAAAGATGGTTCGGGATAGCAATTTATAGGCAGCAGTAGTGTTCGCAGTCCAGCTTGTCACCCTTCTTGTAGATACAGTAGACAAACAACCTCATCCTTCCACCCCTCCGGCAGCTGGTCAGTAACCCAAATCTTGGCTATCAGTCGATGCAGGCAAATGCCCATCTTGATAAGTGCTCCGTCGATACCATCCCTTCCAACCGATTTGTTGCTCTTCCGCTGCTTGGTGGCATCCTTAACTTCACCTATCGTCGGGGGTGGCACCTCTTCGTCACTTGCTGCATCGCCGACGGCACTTCCTTCGCTGTCTTTGTCATCTTCCTGTACTCCGTTCAGATGTTCATCGAAGTACTGCCTTCACCTCCGAAAGTCAGTATAAGCAGAAAAACGGTTGTTTCTGGGCACTTTTAATGAAATTTACGATTGAAAGTTCAATTTTCTTTGGTGTATTTTCGAAAAATTTCAAAGTAGTTTTCTACAACCCATCACATCAAATTGAAAAAATGTCTCGTCATTTTGTATAGAAAAGCAAATGGAACAGGATGCCGCGAACTTTTAGCGACATTTTATGATGATGCATAACCAAAAACTGCTGTTGAAACTTTCCTTATCATGTCGAAGTAAATTGAGCCTGAAGCATTCTTGACGGCAGCCATTACCTCAAAATTTAGAATTGATATAACTCAGAATCTGTACTAGATATTGGATATTCAATCACATCAGTTTGTATGCTTACTTGGTGTAAGCGATCTGAAGTAGTTCGATTCTATGTTCATTCACTAACAATCGAGATTTATAAATTTGAAATAGCGAAGTAAAGTTGCGAGAGGGAGATAAAAATTAGGAAAAAATACACGGAGCAGCAATTCACCTTAAAGGGGGTGAAGTTGATAACTGTTCTACATTGATTCTGAGTTGCACTATCATTTGGAACTTTATAGGACACTGATCTTAAAATCTACTGCGATTCCGTATATGAAACTGCTTTCTAATGATTGCCTCTTGTATTAGCAGGTCAGTCTGTCATGGATTTCAGAAGGAACCGTTCACTGCAATTGTATTCTTATTAAATTCAAACCCTATTCAATTCGACCGACTGAACCAATTTGAGTTCTCAATTTCAAGTTCCGCAAGCATTTTCGCCTTCGGCCACTTCAAACACACAACGACACAACAACAACACTCGGCCACAAAACAAACGAGCAAACGGCTCTGAAGTCTAATTAATAAATCATTGCTGTTAGAATAAATTATCAAGCATTATCCTGGGCTCCTTTCGCGTCTTTCGGGAATGAAGGTGATGCCATCACCATTGCCATCTTTGCCGTATAATTGATTCGAAAACAGTCCACCAGCCGGTCGCCGCGTGCTGGAAGAATGCGATTATGGAAAACACCTCCAGGTCACCTCAAAATATTGTCGAGCGATGGCTCGCACTCGATAAGATTGGACGGGACTCCGAAAGAAGTGAAGGATCCTAATAGAGGAATTCTCAATTGTTATGGATCGTTAAAATTGCCCAGCGCAGGTGGTTCCACACCGCAGCTGCTTCTTTCTTTTATTTTAAGGATCGAACACTATCATTATCCCTTTGCTGCATGGTCGGTGGCAAACGCGACCTAACTTATGGTCCCAAAGCGATCTAACGTATGACACCGTCAGCTGTCATTTCACGTTCGGTTGGATGCAAGTCAGAGCATCATTTTTCACGTTGAAAACTGTTTCGCAGTCAGTGCGTGTCACTGATTTTATTGCGCCGTAGCATTTCATCGGAATGCTGAACGAAATGGCAATTGAAATCCGATCCAAAACGGCTACGAAAGAGTAGCAGGACAGCCTCTGTGTGGGATACAACAATGCGGCTATTGATTGATTCGGGGAAGCGGCGCTTCTCTCGTTCCAACAACAGCATTCAACTGTAGCAAGTGTGCGGGTGTGTCTGAACGCTGCAGTCGAGGTTTGTGGGTTTTTGCAACAGAGAAGGAGGAAAAACGGCAGCAGGCGGTGTTTACCGAGGAATTGAGGCCAGTGTTGTAGGCTTTTTAATAATTGATTGTGGTGTGCTTTGTGTGGTGATTAGGAGGATTGTCCGTGGGAAATGGTTTAAATGGTTTGCGATAGGAGTGAAAAAAGTGCGGAAAGGCTGAATCAAGTGAAGACTTATCAAACAACTCATTTCAAAGGAACAACCAAGTTCCTTGGTTTCGGATGCTCCCCATCCCTGTGAGACCGCAAATTAAAATCGCTATCAGTGCAGCGATCCCGTCCGGAGGAGAAGAAAGATTCGCATCTCCCAACCCTATCCTTTCAAAGCGGGGTTGCAGCAGCGTTCAAACAGCAACAACAAACAAGCCACATAAAAAAAAAACATCCCCTTAACAGGCTGTCATATTGCGCCGGGAAATATTTTCAATTTGTGGAAAATCCGCACTTGAAACATACATACACACATAGATATCTATACAGTGGCATTTGAATGGAAACTGCGCTATAGAACTATAACTGCTGATACTGCTGTGAGAAAGGATGCAGGATGGAAAAAAGCGAAGAACGAAGACCAAAGAGAAGCTGAAGAAAAACTCTTTCATATTTTCCCGTCCTAAAGTGATATGCGGAATGTGCTCTTTTCGGAGTGGAGGAAAACCCCTCCCCGTTCCCTACCTTGCCGACGATGGTGCGAAGAAGGGTAGCTGATGTGCGCTTCTGTCGTCATCACCGTACTTATGTACTTTTAACTATAACATCGTCTCCTCCCCCGCTGTCCCCGAACCGACCTCTTGCATCATCATTCATTGGCATGAGATGAGTAGGTCCAAGGGTGAGTGGGATGAAGAGACCGCGGGGGCTACTGTCGTGGCTATTGCTTCGGACGACGACGACACAGGGAGATGTATGAACGTACAAAAGACTATGACATAAATGCTATCCAACTTTAGGTTCACGTCCTATACATGGTTGAGAAAACGGAGAGAGAAAGTGGAGCTTATTTCTTTTTTTTATCTGTTTGCTTGAGTCCCTCCAACTAGGTACGTTGAATGGGGTGGCTGGCTGGTTGCACCAGTTTTCGCGCGAGGTACTGGGCTATGTTCTCCAGACTGTGTTCAGTGACCGCTCGACCGAGTGGCGTGCGTGGGTTTTTGGCGGTTCCATCCAAGTTGCCGACTGGTTGAGGACTGCTAAGAAGATCATGAAGATTTCAAAATTTTGCATGGCTCGGTAATTGTGAGCGACTGAAAACAATCAATAAACAACTTGAACGAGGGCTACCAATCAAGAGCATCTTTGCAGTGGTTATCGATTGCGGTTCCCTAGCACAGATATCAATTTAGAAAACCGGATTTTTTTTATAAAACTTATATACATAAAACCTCAGCTTGTATCAGATTGTTTGTTCAATGACCAAATATTTGCCATAGGCTGAAAGACAGCAGGCAGACTTTTTTGATACCTACTAGCAGGGCTGGAGGTCACTTTTTAGTGACTTGGTCACTATTTTGAGTCTAGTCACTAAAAAGTCACTATTTACATCCAAAAGTCACTAAAGTCACTATTTTTCGGAAAATGGATTGTAAAAAGTTTTGAAGAATTACTTGTACCTATTGTACAATAGTCAACCAAATTAAGCGATCTGGCCACACTAAATAAAAGTCAAGAAATATACACCAAAAAACTAGATGCCCTGGCAAACGCTATCCCGCCTCTACCTCAATTGAACTTGTCAAATGCAGAGCGCTGATCGGTCACAGCGCTCTAGATAAGCTTGAATAAGACGCACGTGGTCCCATATTACATCATCTTTCATTATTTTTACAATTTTCAAGCTATTTCACAATAATTTTTCAAATTTCTATACATATAAACCCAGTAAACCCCATGACGAATCGAACGGGAAACGGTTAAACACTTAAAACGTTTATCCAATATGCAAATAAAATGTCCATTGGAGAAACTACATAAATAAATCGAGTCATTTTTTATGTACCCTTTTTTTCAAAATTATTTTGTTAGATTCAGTTTTTTCAAAAGCGAACTACTCTTTTGGTATCCAAATAGTCGAGAAAAGTGGGAATTGTAAATCAGATAAAGGACTTATTTTCGGTTACTCCCTTAGTAATTCTGAAACTAGATTTGATTGTTCGTATCCCGACAGTCAAGTGAACTCAATTCGAGCATAGGTAAAATCGGGATACAGTGCAATTCGACCTGTTTATAAAAGCATTATGATTTCAAAAATCCATTAAAACTCGTACATTGAAATTTCATATTTTTTCTAGGAAATTTCTGAGACAAATATTCTTATTTTATGATGCAATAGATTTAAAAAAATCATAATTCATCAATTATTTAAGTTTATTCTGACTTTGTTTGACTGCTGTTAAACCGAATAATTTTTTGGCAAAGTTGTAAAACATCGTTAAGTTGAATTTGATCTGAAAATTTCTGAACTCAAGGGGAGTTTTGATGGCCTAGAACATCCCAAGATATCTCATTATATCGGTTGACCTTCAGGAAGGGTAAAGACCTTTTTGGGAAAACAAATGAAAAAGGAAAGGAGTTGGAATAAATAGAATTATGATATAAAAGTCCAAAAGCCTCACTTAATTTGGTCAAATATATATTGCTACTACGTTAAGTCCAAAAAGCTGTAGATTTAAAGCTACAATTCAAAACTAAAAATCTACAGCTGTAGATTTTAAGTTATGAAATCCAGGATAGTTTGGATATCCTAGAACATCCGAAGATTATCTCGTAATGTCCGTTGTTCTTCCAAAATATTCAATGAATATGTTTCAACACATATCGTAGCTTTGCATAGCCCAGACAGCTTTTGTTACAACTCTAGGTCCTATGTTCTGATCTCAAGGATAGTTTGGATGACCTTGAACATGTCATAAGGCGTTATAATGTGTTTTGACTTTTAGAATGTTAATTGAATATGTTTGAATATTTGTGGTTACTTTGTATTGCCTATACTGTTACAACTGTAAATCTTAAGTTCTGAACGCCAAGACAGTTTGGATGACCTAGACCATTCCAAGATTATCTTCTTGTGTATTTTTACTTTCGAAAATATTCACTGAACATACTTGAATACGTGACGTAACAATGTATAGCCCAAAAAACTACTGTTATTACCGTAGATTTCAAGTTCTGAACTCCAGGACTATTTGAATCACCTAGAGGATCTCTAAGTTATAAAATTATGACTGTTGACCATCCAAAAGATTCATTGAATATGTTTGAATACATATGGTCACCATATATAGCTAAAAAATCTACTTTCACAACAGTAGATCTTATGTTTTGAACTTAATGACAGTTTGGAGTACCTAGAATATCCCAGGATTGTCTCATTATGTATGTCGGTCTTGCACACTATTCAATCAATATTGTTTATTAAATATTGTCCCTTTGCACACTCCAAACACCTACTGTTACAACTGAAGATCTTATGTTCGGAACTCAAGGACAGTTTGGATGACCTATATCATCCCCGTTGATCTCATGATATTTTTTTTGCGTTCGAAAATAATCACTAAATATTGTTGAATACGTAGCGTACCTTTGTATAGCCCAAAAACCTAAAGTAACTACTGTAGATCTTAAGTTCTGAACTCAAGGACAGTTTGGATGCCCTAGAACATCATAAAGTTATCAAATAATGACTGTTGACCTTCCAAAAGGTTCATTCAATAAGTTTGAATACATATCGTAACCTTATATAGCCCCAAAAGCTACTATTACAACTGTATATCTGAAGTCTTGAACTCAAGCACATTTCGGATGACCTAGAACCTCCCAGAAAGATAAAAAAATATTTAACATTTATCAACGAGAATTTAATATTACGTATGCATTTGTACAATATTCTAAAAAAAAAGCTTTACACTATTAATAAGGCACTTATTTTTTTCTTCCTGAACTTCTTGATATTCAAGATGTTCTAGGTCGTCAATAGGCCTTAAACTCATATGTTTTTATATATTGATGGAAAACAAATTTGCCGAAGACAGTGTATGCTTTTATTCAGTCTGTGTGATTTTATACAGACATTATTCTTTTTGGGTCATATACGACCCCGTAGGCCTGAAGGAGATAATATACTTTTTAAGGCAAGGCTTAACATATATGAATTTTCCAATAGTATGTGGCCTGAAATCAACAATGTTATCTATTGAAATACTTGCGATCGATTGGTGTAAAAATCTTGAAATTTTAGAAAAAAAAGACGTAGTCCTACGTCAAAAGTCTGATTTGCAGAACTCGTTTATATACCATTTCCAATGCCTCAACCCACCAGCCGTTGCATCCAGTGAAAGCTCCAAGTACAGGGTGCGGCAGAAAATAATGCAAAAATTTGTTCTATTTCTTTCAAATCCCATTTTCAACTAATTCAAGCAATAATATAAACATTTTCGAGTGCAGTTTTAAAAAAATCTATTCAATGTATCCTCCATTTTTATTAATAACATCCTCGAGCCGACGCCGGAAGCCAGAGCATGCCTTTCGGATGTAGCCCTCCGACATTGACTGCTATGTGCGTGTTATGGTTGACTTCAGGGTTTTCACACTAGGGTGTGAAAATTTTGCTGGCTCGTGCTTCAACATATGCCCAAATCGAATAAACCAACGGATTAACATCTGGACTGCTAGGGGGCCACCAATCCTTCGGCCAAAACTTCATGTTATCGTTCAACCATTGTTGGGTTCGATTGGACGTGTGACACGGCGCTCAATCCTGCTGTAGGACAACGTTTTGGTCCTCGGAGAAGTTGGCCTTCACCCAGGTTGGTCCTTTAACATACCGATATACACATCGGTATTGATTTTAACGTCAGCATCAATGAAAACAGGCGGCATTTTCAAACCGTTGGACGCCACCAAGCCAAACGTCATGACACCAGTCGGATGTTTGGTTTGAAATTTGAATTTCACTTTTTCCCGAACGTTTTCCATTTTCTGCGGTGAAATGATCCGGTCCGTGCGGCTGTTGGCCACAGCATCGATGCTGAAAAGCTTTTCGTCGGAGAACAGGATTATAATTTTTTCCTTCTTCAACAAGGAAAGCAATCTCTTGGAACGAGTCACTCGTAGTTCCTTGACCCGGTCCGTAATCAAGTGGCGTTTCACTCTGGCTCTGGAAGATGTATGCAGGTCTTCTTTGATGATTCTCCGCATGGATTTCTCCGAAATATTGGCTTCCTTTGCAAGTTTTCTTATGGAACGCACCGGGTTGCGAGCAATTTTTGTACGGACCGATTTGATCACGTTCGGCGTGCGTGCAAAGCGCGGACGTCCGCTTCCCGGCTTCCGCTGCTTAGGACCATCCTGCAGGGACTTTTTTATGCGGTAAACTGTTGCTTCTTCTGGGCGAGCAACAAACTGGTGATCACTTCTTTCGCGAACATTTTGACGAATTTGCAATAAAACAAATAGAATGTTTGGATGCAGCACTTGAAAGTAAACATAAACAAATACACTTTCGACAGAAATTAGTCACTAGCTACACGAATTAACCCAATACTCAAGTTTGAACATTTTCGCATTATTTTCTGCCGCACCCTGTAATCTCCATCGATAACCACACTTCTGACAGTGCGAGCTCTATCGTGTTCGGTTCCTCCTGCCAGCCTGGAACGTTCTTGCGACAATGTCCACGTCGTCAGCGAAGCGAATGAATTGACTGGATTTAAAGCCCGCACCTTTCATTATACCGTCTGGCGCAATTTTGAACAGGAGGTCATCACCTTGCCGAAGTGCTTTGCGTGTTTCAAACAAGTCCGATAACGCACCCGATATCTTCACACAGCACAGTACGCCATCCATCGTTTCCTTGATCAGCCTAGTCAGTTTCCCGGGAAAACCGTTCTCGTCCATAATCGTATGCGGACTTGACATCGATGAATAGTTGGTGCGCATGAACTTGATATTCGCGACACTTTTGCCGCAATGTGAAGATTTGGTCTGTTGTCCAAACCGGCTTGATAACTTCTCACAAATCTGCATGCTAGCAGCGATCAACGGCGGAAGATGAAGCACTAGGTAAGCCCTTTGTAGGCTGCGTTGAGAATAGTGATCGCTCGGTAGTTCTCACATACCAACTGTTCGCCGTTTTTATACATTGGGCATATAACTCCCTCTTGTTTTGTATCCCAGATTTTGACTATCAGTCGGTGCAGACACTATTAGTAGACAAACTTATTAGTAGGATTTAATCACCCAATTTTATAAGGTATCATCCATCCATCCAATACCATCCTTGGCAGTTGTCTTGTTGTTCTTAAGCTGTTTGATGGCATCCTTAACTTCGTTTATCATGGGAGTTGGCACATCTCCCTCGTTTGCCGTTCCGACGAAGTCATTTCTCCTGCTGTCTTGATGTTCCGCCTCTGCGCAATTCCGGTGTCATTGTAGTGCTTCTTACACCTTTCGATCGAGTCACGTTCATCTCTCTAGATACTTCCAACCCTATCCCGACACATTTCGGCTTGCGGCTCAAAGCCTTCGCGGGATGTTGTGAGTTTCTTGTAGAATTGTCGCGTTTCCGGAGAACGATACAGCTGCTCCATTTCTTCGCACTCCAACTCCACCAGGCGGCGCTTCTTATCCCGGAAACGAGTAGTTTGCTGTCATCGCTTCTGTTCGTATCGCTTCACATTTTGATGTGTTCCAGTCGTTCCGTCGATTTCTAAACACAAACCCAATGGCACCTTCTGCTGCGATGTTAATGGCTGCTTTGACGCTCAAGAGCTGCTTCCCTCATCCGGAAACGCTGCTTCTGTGTTTTCCGCGTAATCAGTTGCGACTTGGGGTCAAGCTTCAATCGTTCCAGATCGTTCAATCATTCCAGATTGTACCGTCGGTACCGAATGCTGTTTACAACGGGAAGTCTTCGGTACATTTTGCCCATTACCAGGTAGTGCGCCGAATCGATGTTTGCGCTGCGATAGGTCCTGATGTCGATAATATCCGAGAAGCGCCTTCCTTCAATTAAAACGTGGTCGATTCGTGATTCCGTCTGTTGTGGTGATCCCCAGGTGTACCGATATGGGAGGCTGTGCTGGAAGTAGGTACTACGTATGGCCGTATTCTTGGAGGCGGCGAAACAGTCTGAGGCCATTTTCGTTCATATGCTGGTGTGCGATGAACTTTCCTATGATCGTTCTGAATTTCTCCTCCTGATTGACCTGAGCATTGAGATCTTCGATAACGATCATGGCTAGGGCAGTTGGGGTATTCTCGTTCCAGCTGCGCGTAGAAAGCGTCCTTATCGTCATCGCTGTGCTCGTTGATTAAGCTGACATTGAAGAAACGGCCTTTGATTCTCAGTTAGCACATTTTTTTTGTCGTTTGACCTCCACCCAATTACGTTGCAATTGCATTTCGCCCATCACGATAGAAGCTGTACCCAGCTTGTGTGTATAGCCGCAGCTCTGGTAGATGGTATAATCATCCCTTTACAAATGTACCTTCGATCCTTTCCAGCAAACCTCCTACAGCGCTACAATGTCGAACTTTCGGACCCTCAATAAGTCGGTAAGAATGCAGGAACTTCCCAATAAATTCAGAGACTTGCAGTTCCATATTCCGAGTGACCAATCGTTAGTCCGTTTTCGTCGCTTGGGTCTATGCCGATTGTTCCGATCCGTAAAAACATTCTGTGTTTCCAGTACTTATGACTTTTACGGCTGGCTTGTAGGAGCTGCACCAACTCCCCGCCTAGCCGGAGGACCATCGTGCACAGTACTGTTCAGAGTCCAACGCTGGCACGAAGACGATGATTAGCCGCCCCTAACATGGAGATCAAGCGTTTTTTTGAACCACCCCTAACATGGAGAATAGACGCCGCCTCTTGTCAGCAAACGACTAAGGTCCCACCGGGACCTGGCAACACGGAAAGGAAGGTATAGTAGTAACAAAAAAAATAGTTTTTATTAGGGTGGATAAAAAAATTGGGGGGGTTTCGGAAAAAAATTTTATTTTAAATTTATAAATTTACTTTTTGGGGTGAAAATTTTTTGGTTTACTGGTCAAGAGACTAAGGGACACTAAAAGATGACTATTTTATACCTGCGGGTACGGGAAGTACCTATGAAAGGCAATGTTCACTTATTTACCAATTCGGTAGGTATTGAAGGCTCTTAATTAATAACTGTGGAAGTGATTCTAAAATACTTGAGCTTAAGAACAGGCAAAAGCTCGTTGAAAAGAGCTTCAATGCCTGTTAGATGAACTGTAGTTGTCGTAGAAATTGAAGAAATGGGCGGATAATCATTGTTCTGCTTAGTGATCCGTAGTTACAGTTCTTTGCGGGTGTCCCCGGTGTATTGGTTAAAATGAATACGTCTTACGCCAAAGTCACGAGTTCAAATCTCACTCCCGGACAAGTCCCCAAAAAGAAACTGTGATGGAAGATGAAGCAACCTGAGGCAGGACTACTTAATAGTAAAGAAACAAACAAAAAATTACATTTCTCTTCTATTTCAATAAAATGAGAAAACAGAGTAACAGTTGCGCGGCTCTTATAAAACGGTGCCACATGTCAGTATTTTATTTCACGCAGTCTGCGCAGTTCTGTTCTCTCCGATTGATGTTAGTCGGGGCTCCAGAAAGGCGCTTAAGCATCGGAAATTAACTTAAAAGCATGCGTTACCATTTAGTTAATGTGATTTCTGTGAATATTAAGAAGAAGGAAGAAAGTCATTAACACCGTCTTCAACTCGTGGTTGACTTAACTTGAACATATAGCGAATTACAACGGACAACTTAAGCTAACACCCAGTGGACCAGTATGGATATTTTCGTTTTGCGAAAAGTTCCACAGGCTGGAGCGGGAATCGAACCCTCACTTCATGGCAATCGCTGAAACGACGGGTGACGCCGCTAACCACTTGATCACGATGCCCACCAAGAAAAACACATCCTTGATAAATAAAGCAAGAAGATTGCAATTCTATTACAACCCTTGCGTTGCTGTAGAGCACGCCGAAAGAAGGTACTCGTATTGAAATAAGTCGTGCAGTGCACCAGGTGCACATATGAACGAGGCGCTACGTGAATTTCAAATCTCTTCTCTCATTTTACTCTTTGAAACTGACGTAGAAAATACTGCTAATATTTTGGGATCTTCGACCTTTAGCAGCAACAATATGGGTTCCATAACACTTCTGAAAACCCTTGATTATGTCCTTGAGAGTGCATTGAAACCACTATAAAACTTGCAATGCTATTGACTTGTTGTGCTGAAATTTCTCACCCTGATCTGATTTATATAGATGAACACTCTTAAGATTGGAGATTCTCTCTTTTTCGGACATGAATAATTTTTAAACCCCAATGGACCCCCCCACCCTCGTCCTCAGTACGCCACTGAGCTCTCCAGTGAGTGCCATCACCATCGTTCTACGTTCGTTCGTCCGCTGCAGCAACAGTAGCATTTCGTGAGCTGCAAAAGCACGTGCAGTGCCCTGGAAGACGGCGGAAAAGTGTGGAAAAATTGGAACAAGCAAGTACATGCGCGCTCTGAAAAATTGATGCCAGGTTAAAGTTGCATGGAAATTGGATAAATTTGTTTCAGCAGCACGGTGACGACGACGAAGACGATGATGATGACGGTGAGCATCAGGATCCGGGAGGCAAGAGCCAAAGAATGCTTGCTTCTCTAGAGGCAGTATTTGAAGACTTTTGAAGAAGATTCTGGAAGACCCGAATAAAAGATGAGAGAGGGGGTTGAAAACGACTGTATGATGACGCTGCAGTCTGTGAAAAATCCGCATGTGTGCGTCCTGCGAGTAAATAAAAAGGACAATATGGAACGGAACGGTCGATGTTTTCTTGCCTCAGAAGACGATAGTTCCTCGCTTGGGTCACATCGATAATGATGATGGCGCAGAAAATTATGTATTTGAAGTTGGGCTCACCTCAAACTACCTGGCTGGGCTCCGAAGTCATCAATCAAACTTCTGTCAGAGCTTGCCGTGGAGTGTCCCTTCATTATCGTTTGATTCAATTTTCTTCGATAATCATGCTTGATAGTGTATAATTTTGCACAAAAAACGGATGCCGCCGAGCAGGTGGAGTCCTAAACTATAACCATGAAAAAATTTGCCCTCCCCGAGGAAAGTACCAGTGCAATTATTGACATGTTCTGCTTCGTGTTGCTTGAAGTGGCGTCAATTATCCGTCACATGGAATCATAACGTTAAGGTTAAGTGGGACGGAACATCTACTGGAAATGGGAAGTAAAATCCCGATTTTCCTAACAACATCATCATTATCGTATGATCTTTGTCGTCAACCACGCACGAATCAACAACTTTTGTGCGCCATCAAGCGTGGCAGCAAAACAGCTTCTGCCATCAAAGGCACATTCCCAGAATCGATTGCCACGGTTTCCCATAAAACCTCCCACACTTCCTCGTCGCTGAACGAAACAATCAACCATCGAAGGCAACTTCAATGAACCGGATTCGCAAATCTTATCTCCACCTGCTAGCGGGCGACGGGTAAATATAATACAAAATCAATAACCTTATACTGTGCCTCGATTCCTTTCCCAGAACACAGCAACGACTCCCTGGGGGATGAAACCCTAACCTCCCGAAATCGCTCCGTCAAAAGATTGATTGTTATTCAATTCTTAATCGTTTGAGTCCACCTACCACTTTACCCGGAAAAGGTCAATTTTCCCCGAAGCTTGAACGAGAAAACGATAATCCCGCTCTGTGCATAATCAATTCGTCATTTGACCTTTATAGACGAAATATGTACACACGACCTTTGAGTTGAGGAATTTCACCGGCCGCTGATAAACATTATCATCCCGCGAGGAAATCGTCATCGAAGCGATTCAATTAACAGCACAAACTCGCGAAACCAACAAAACTAGCGTTAAACGACGGTCAGCACCGGGGAGGCGCTTATCTTATCGGGCGATGGAAGAGCATTATTGTTATGTGTTTATATTTCGGGAAAGGTGATAGACCGTGCCGTTGGACGCGTCTTCAAGGCGAAGAAGCTATGGCGGGATCTACGCGATAAATATCGCCTGAATGGTCGGTTTGGCGTTTGTATGCTTTTGCGCGCTAAATTACCTTTACGAGCTAGAGGTCACTTAATTGCGAAGATGAGCTGGTTCAGGTTGAGCTGATATGCACTGAAGTTGTAAAATTTTATTGGAGGCTATTTTGGGAGGTGACTGATGAATCTTTTTTTCGAGATTCTTCGTCCGGTAGAAGCACAGGAGAAGCAATAATTTGAAAAGGTTTCTGAAAGTTGTTTGCAATTGAAAGAAGTTTTTGGTTGAATTTGTTGGAAAGTTCAAATGTCCAAAAGGTCTTTACGGAGCTGATGGACATAGCCACCATCTCAACCGCAAGGTTGGAAGGATGAAGCATAAAACGAAGAACAACTATGCCGATCGATTCGCACTCCACTCATTGGAGACAACACAGTCGATCCAGCGGTGGCACGACACGACATCCATGCCCTTGCTTTGCAGTATTTCTAAACCCACGTTCTGATAAGGACATGAGTTCTTAAAAACAGCTGTTTAAACAAAGCAAGTAGCAATTTCAAGTATGAAACCATAGTCGCAATAGCCACGCAGGAACTAGCCTCTTTCAGTTACGGGATGACCATCCAGGAGTCGTCATTCAAGGAAAAAAAAACTCCAAGGTACAGCCCCATTGGGTTGTTCGGAATGATGACGTAGGACTACGCAACTAAATGTAAGCCATTCAGATTGTACAATGCAATATTCTTTGAATTAACCCTTTCAGGCCTAACATGTTCCAATATGTTGTTTAATAAGGTCTGTATCCGCAATAATCCGGACACCTCAAAACATGAATAAAACATAAATTTTGCATTATTTTTCCGTCGTAGTTGTTTATTTCAGATTCATGGGATGTGTTTTAACAATTCGTGAAGACAAAACATAGTTATTCGGTATTTGCATAACATTTTCGAACTTTGCGCTTAACTCCGTCCATTAGGGTTTGTACAGACTCTTCAGAAATCGTAGAAGCCGTCTTTGTCCAAATTTGCTGGAAGTGTTTGATGTCTTTGATTCCTTGCTTCTTTCCAGAAAGCTTCCGCTTCATCAGAACCCAATATCTCTCGATTGGTCGTAGCTCTGGGCAATTTGGCGGGTTTGAGGTTTTTGGTACAATGTTCACTTGATTTGCTTGGTACCACTCCATCACAGTTTTAGCATAGTGGCATGATGCCAAATCGGGCCAGAACAAAGGTTTTTCTTTGTGACTTTTGATGAAGGGTAGCAATCGCTTCTGCAGACATTCTTTCTGATAGATCTCCTTGTTGATTGTGCCTGTAGTGACGAAAGATTTACTCTTTTTGCCACACGTGCAAATTGCTTGCCACACAAGGTATTTTTTGGGAAATTTCGATGACTTCTTCGTTCTGAAATGCTCAGCTGTAGCATTTCTGGCCATAGCAGAATAAAAAGCCAGCCCTGGAAGCTGCTTGAAATCCTCCAGGACATAAGTTTCATCGTCCATAACAACGCATGAAAACTTCGTCAAATATTCGCAGTTCAAACGTCGAGCCCGTGATTTTGCTGCCAATTTCTGTTTGTCGTTGCGATTTGAAACAGTATCTACTTTATACGACTTAAGTCACAAACGTTGTTTTGATTTTTATTTTACGAGCCACCGTTCGAATGGAGAGATTTGGGTTTTTCGTTATATCTTTTCAATTTTGGAGAGGCGTATGTTTTTGTCTTGGGTTCCTCCGAAAGTGAAAAGGGTGGGGAGGGGGTGGAAATGTTTTGAGGCGGAGAGGTGCCGAAAAAGTGGGGGTGTTTTTTTTGCGGAAAAAGAAAAAATTTGTTTTAGAAGGATTTTTATTGGATAGATGGGGGGGGGAGGATGGGTCAATTCTACACTTTCGTCCACAAAAAATCGACACGTTGTTTTCACGTGAAACTTCACGGTTAACTTCCACCTGAACACGTAACCAAATCTTCTTCAGTAAAATCAGGTGGAAATTACGTGTCCAGTGAATTGTACGTGAAAATCACGTAAAATTTATGTGATTTTCAGGTAGAATGTGAATTTACGCGGAAATCACGTAGCTCTTACGTGAATTCTACGTGTTTATTACTGGTTTTGCCAGTGGACGAAAATTACGTGCGTTTCACGTGGAAGTAACGTGTCGATTTTTTTGAGTGTAGTGTTCGCTGTTTTAGGGTTTTTTTTATACAGACCGAGATCCGGAAGGAAGGAATATGCCGCACATTAATCGACTGGACGTTGAGAAGATGGAGGACGAGGGAAACCAACGATCCAAATAAAAAACCAGGTCGTCCTCGCAGTGTGCGTACCAAACGGCTTGTAAATGCGGTGCGTGAGCGAATTCGCCGAAATCCTTGTCGTTCTTCATATAAACTGGCTCAGGATATGGACGTCTCGTGGAAAACTATCAGATCAGTTCTCAAAGCGGATTTGAGATTGGTGCCGAACAAGAAAAGAAAAATTCATGGACTTTCGGTAGCCAACAAGAAGAACAGAGTCATTCGTTGTCGCAAATTACTTCGTCTGCACGGTGATTCCATGATTGTGTTTTCGGATGAGAAAAAAATCGTATTGTAGCAACGTTTCAACGTTCAAAATGACAGGGTCTATGCAGCGAGTATTCAGGATATCCCTTCTTCAGTTCGCGCAGTTCAACGCTTCTAAAATCATACTGCGGTCATGGTTTGGGAAGCGATTTCTGCGGAAGGTCATCTACTACTGCTTTTCATTGATAACGGTGTAAAAATCATCGCAGCATACTACGTAAAAGAGGTCCTCGAAAAGCATTTGAAGAAGCATACTTCAACGATGTTCGGTAACAGCAAATGGGTGTTTTAATAGGATTCTGCGACGTCCCATGGAGCAAAGATTACCCAAGCATGGTGCACCAAGAATTTGCCAGACTTCATTCCTAAGGAATTATGGCCAGCTTCTTCGCTAGATGCAAATCCTCTGGATTTCTCTATTTTGGGAATTATGGAAGCTCACTTTTGAGATCTCAAACCAATGGGTATTGAAACATTCAAAGCTACCGTACAGAAGATATGGGATGAAATCCCCGAAAATCAGGTGCGTGCCGCTTGTAATGCCTTTCCGAAGAGACTAAGGGCAATAATTAAAGCTAAAGGCGATAAAATCGAAGTGTGAATATTTACACACGAACAAGAAAATATAAGAAACAGAATAACAAAGAAACATTTAAATTATTTGTCTTTTGTCGTGGAGTTCAAAACTTAAGGTCTTCAGTTGTAACAGTAGCTTTATCCGCTTAACAATGTTATGATATATTTTCAAACATATGTGCCAATGAATGCCCTAGAAGACCAACAGACATTATGAGATAATCTTGGGATATTCATGCCAAACAAACTAACTAAACTTTGTATAGCCCATAAAGCTACTATTAAAGGGTGTCCACGATGAAATTGCCACACACAAAATTGATTCGCAAAATTCGAGTTTTCATCCGATTGCCATCAAATTTTCAGGGATTGAGAAATAACTATTAAACTTCATTTTACCATTTTACTCGTATTTTATTTACAGTCCATACGCAAATGCCCGCACCTTGGCCTTAACCCCGACCATAAGATTCTGCACAACCTGTGAATCAACCGTTTTTTGCATGTAAACCCATACTTTCTTCAGTTCCTCGACTGTCTTCACTACCTTAGGTCGTTTAAGAAGGTGCTGCTTCATAATCGCCCAGTACTTCTCGATGGGGCGGAGCTCCGGAGTGTTGGGAGGGTTGAACATTTTCGGCACGAAATTGACCTTATTGTCCGCATACCACTTCAGCACGTCCTTGGAGTAGTGGCATGAGGCCAAATCCGGCCAGAAGATTGTTGGGACGTTGTGGGCCTTCAGGAGAGGAAGCAGCCGCTTCTGGAGGCACTCTTTTATGTACACCTGTCCGTTCATCGTGTCCTGGGTCACGAAAGGTGCACTCCGCTTCCCGCACGTGCAGATGGCTTGCCAAACCAGGAATTTCTTCGCAAATTTGGACATCTTCTGAGTGCGGACATGCTCCGGAACGCTGAACTTATCCTTGGCCGTGAAAAACAGGTTGCCGGGGATCTGTTTGAAGTCGGCCTTCACATATGTTTCGTCGTCCATGATGCAGCATTCAACTTTCGTCAGCATGTTGAGGTACAACTTCCTGGCACGGGTTTTGGCGGACTTGTTCTGCTTTTCGTCGCGATTAGGAGCCTTTTGTTCCTTGAACGTTCGAAGCCCAGCCTTAGTTTTGGCCTTCTGGACAAAACTTCGGCTTAGGTGCAGCTTCTTAGCCACATCCCGAACGGAGGCGTTCGGATTTCGGTTGAAGGCCCCAACTACGCGGTTGTGATTTTTGGTGTTGCACGGAATACTTTTTCCTTCACTTTTGGGCTTCCGATCGGTGGTCAACCGTTCCTCGAACCGCTTAATCACTCGCGACACCGTGGAATTCGCGATTCCTAACGTTTTAGCGATGGAACGATGCGAGAGATCCTTGTTCTCGTGATGAATGCGCAAGATTTTATCACGCACGAGCTGTTCTTTCGACTCCATTTCCGCGAGTTTTGATCACAGGACTTTAAAACTTGCAGGATGTAAATAATGCACTATGAACTAAATCCACCCAAATTTTCATTAAATTCTACCCAACGGTTAAAAAGTTAGAGCAATTTCATAGTGTGGCAATTTCATCGTGGACACCCTTTACAATTGTAGACCTTACGTTTTAAATGACCTAAAACTAACAAGATTATCCTGTAATGGCTGTGGACGTTTCAGAATATTCATTGAATATGTTTGAATAGTTATCGTAATTATGTATAGCCCAAGAAGCTACGGTTACTACTGTATATCTCAACTTCTAAACTCAAGTCAGTTTTTATGATCCCAAGATAATCTGATAATGACTGGTAACTTTACGAGAGATTCACTGAATGTGTTTGAATGCATATTGTCACCTTTCATAGGTTATATAGCTAATGTAACGACGGTAGATCCTAACTTCTGAACTCAAGGGCAGTTTTGGTGACCTGGAACATCCCAAGATTGGGCCGGTTCATAAACCACGTAGACTTATTTTTGAAAATCTCAGACCCCCCCCTTCCCCCTCGTAGACTTTTCTCCAGACAAATTTTTGAAATTTTTTACGGAGCGTGGACTATGATCAAACCCCCCCTCGCCCCAAAAAAAGTCTACGTGGTTTATGAATAGCCCCATTTCTCATTATATCTGTTTAAAGGGTGTACGGAATCAAATTGTTACACATACACAAATATTCGGCAAAATTCGCCCGTTCAACCAATCATCTTCAAACTTTCAGGGAGTAAAATAAAACATGTTATGAATATTTCCCATGTTTGTTTCATTCAATTTCAATTCCATATCCAAATGCACGAACCTTCTTCTTTACACTACTCATAAGGTCTTGTACCATATTTGGATCAACTTTATTTTTGCCTGGCAATCCATTTTTTCTTCATATTTTCCTCCGATTTCATTTCCTTAGGATGCTTCCGAAGTGCCTGCTCCATGATTCCCCAGTACTTTTCAATTGGCCGCAGCTCCGGTGCGTTCGGGGGGTTGAGATGCTTCAGCACTAAATTGACCTCCTTAGCCTTGTAACACTCCAAAACCTCTTTCGAGTAATGGCACGAGGCTAAATCCGGCCAAAAAATCGTACGACCATCGTGTGACCTCAGAAGAGGGAGTAAAAGCTTTTGGAGGCATTCCTTCAGGTACACCTGCCCATTGACCGTTCCAGTTGTCACGAATGGGGTGCTCCGCTTTCCACACGAGCAAATTGCTTGCCAAATCATATATTTTTTGGTAAGCTTTGACATCTTCTGCTTTCTAACGTCCTCAGGGACATCGAATTTATGATGAGCAGTGAAACACTGGAGCCCCGGAAGCTGCCGGAAGTCTGCTTTTACATACAGGCAATGTGGTTTCGTCAACATCTGGATGTAGAGCTTCCGTGCACGTGTTTTACCTACCGTATTCTGCCGTTCATCGTGATTAGGCGCCTTTTGGACTTAGTACTTGTCCTTCACGTTTTTTCGCATCTTGCACGAAAGTTTTGATTAGATTTAGTTTCTTCGCCTCATCTCGAACTGACCTGTTGGGATTCCTCTTGAAATGTTGAACTAACCGCTTGTGATCCTTAAAACTATACGGAGATCCATTTTTGCCACTTTTTTCCTTTCCGATCGATGGTCAAACGTTCCTGGTACCGATTCAAAATACGAGACACCGTAGAATGTACCATTCCCAACTTCCTGCTGATGGTACGATGAGAAAGATCCGGATTTTCGAGGTACGTGCGCAAAATTTCTTTACGCCGCTGCTGTTCTTCCGACTCCATCTTCGCAACGATTGCACATCTGCTAGTGAAACTTACACAGCGTAAACAAATACACATTGAACTAATTCCACCTAAAATCTCAATAGAAAATACCCAACGGGTAAGAAGTTACAGCCATTTAAAAGTAGTGCAATTTGATTCCGTACAACCTTTAAACTATTGAAAGTAACGCAAATATAAAGTGATGTCTTATAATTACGTTTTGCAGAGTATATTTATTAAATGCACAGTATTTTTTCCTATCACAGACTTCAAATGAAAGTAAATGAGATCTCATATGCAGCAATGAACGATATATTAGGGGTACTCCTTTAACAACTGCTTCATTCGTTTAGCAGTAACAAAGCTGTGCGGAGCGGCAATGAGCCAGTATTGAATTGACAGCTGGCGGCGATGAACATCCTGGAGGGTGCACTGGCGAGCAACCATTGGCCACGTAGCTAATGCCTTCATCGCCTTTGGCTAGGCAGCCATTAGTTATGCAGTCGTGTGACGAGCCGCCGGTTAACCTTCGTAGCATACCTTAAATCTTGTGTACAATTTCAAACACTGCTTGGAAATGTAAACGGTCTCTATATTATTCCAAAGTGCAAGCTTATGGTAAGAGCGGCATCTCGTAACCTTTTGCAGTACCGATTTGTACCTTGCCACTTCGAGTACATGGCCAAACACTAGAAAAATGCCGCATCGTGGAACGAACGATATCGCGGAAAAGCACTGTGCGGATCCAAGCGGATGCACAGCGAGAACTGATTCAGAACTTGTCGGTTCGATTTTTTTATACAAATTTTTAAACTGTAAAGAAAAATAAAGCTTCTGTTATTGGTTGGCCAACCTGCACCGCTTTGCAGGGAGGCTATTTTGGCTTCCTCTCCATCGGCTATACAACGCGTTCGCTGATTGGTCGTCAGTTATTCGATTATTTGTAATGACGGTTGATTTCAGGACCAATATGGGACGTCCGTTCCCTACAGCTAACAGGAACCTAGATACAAATAATATAAAATAAATAATAAAATGCAAACTTGCTTCAGTTTCAAGCTCAATAATCGAAGCTTTTTCTTCAACTCAGTGCAATAATTCGAGTCTTTAGTACTTTCTCGAAGTTTCCAAGACTTCAACTTAAAACAATGAATTTCGTTTCTATTATTCGGTTAAATACAAAGCCTCTTTGTGGTTTCCTGATATTGAAACCAATTTTCAGAAGAGCTGGAAAATTTACTCTCTCTGTTTGACTTGAGCAAACTGCAATAATCACTGGTTGTCCTCATCATGTCATTATGTGAAGCACCAAAAACGGGTAGGATGGATGGATAGGCACATCCGCCAAACGTAGCTAAGGGATTACTCCTTTCAACTACAATATTGAAGAATTGATGCGGGCTATGGTACATTTTGCGACAAATTTCTGTTTGGCTTTTTGAGAATGCTTTGAAGAAAAGCAACGGTTGTCTAGAAACGGGAATGATCTCACATTTTATCACAAAAGAAGACTGTGAGAATATGTGAATCACAAAAGAAGATTGAGAGAATATGTACTTTACATTTCCTCCGTAATAATTTATGGCCTGTAAAACGCTCTTAAAGAGCCAAATTGAGCCCAAAATTGGTCGGTTGGACATATGAATTCGTGCACCTGTAACGCTTAACTTCTATATTTGTTAGTTTTTTCTTTCTTTTGAAATTATTCATGATTCTTGTTTATATTACTTCAAGTAAACTGTTTTATGTGTATCGCAGTTAGCCTTACTTACTTACGCAACTTATTATGACTTCTTTCTACCGAGTACTAATTCTGCTTTAGTACTATTGTGTGGCAAGAATTCCAACCACCTTCTGCACGTTCCTTCTTTGAAGCTGCGGCTTGACCGGCTGAACTAAGGGAGGCCTCTTACTTGATATATTGCAGCGCTGCTTGCGAACTCTTGAATGATAAAAAAAAAACTTCAAGGGACAGCTCAATGGGGTTGTACGCAAAGCTGAAGTAGAACTACGTAGCAATATTTAATGAATGTTATTATTTTTGAAGAGCCTGTATTAGAAAAGAGGCGCCATTGATCGATTGGAACAAGCGATTATCTATCAAAGCCTTGCAAAAGCAGATTCGCCTCGGAAATGTCGATTCGAAAACGAACGATATTTTTCGCGATCGAGCTTCCCGAAGCACAGGCCCCTAGCTCTTCGAAAGACATGTCAACTCTCTTTTACACTGATTTTGGTGGCTCTAAAAAGGGCCGTTTTGTGTTTAGGGGAACAGCCATCGCCACTTCACTTCATCATGAAGCTGGTTACTTAGTCATGGCTTTAGTTCGTTCGGAAACCGTGTGTTTGGCTCTCTCGGCAGCAGTAGTCGAATGGCGGTTTGAATTTCCGGCGACGTGAGGGTCATCCGACGATTGTTTTGGACTAATTGGGGAACCCGCTTAAGCATCCTGTAGATTTATGTGGTGTACGTCCTTCTTCTGAACGCTTTGCCTACTTGATTTGACGCTGCTGCTTCTGTTGCCTTTTCGCTGGTGGACCTGCTGAGTTTTGGGCTTTTGGAAACCATCGTTGCGCTATGAATGGTGTGACACGCACGAAAATCGAACTGATAATTCCGACAAAAACACGATGAAACACATAAAGAGCGCAGACGGTCGGACGTAGAATGGTCTCACATCGTCACCATTCTTCTCCTTTCATGCCCTTTACGACGACAATGCACAGCCGTTGAATTATCAGTTTTCGTACATAATAACGTTAATCCCAACGATTGCTATTACGAGAATACCTTCGACTTTAACAAGGCTAACTATGACAATATTAGACAAAAATTGAATAATGTAAATTGGCAAACAGTTCTTAACAATGAAGAAAATGTTGAATACACAGTGGAGATTTTCTATAAACTCTTGTTAGAGATCATTCAGGAGGATGTTCCACGCATGAGAAGGCGACGAAATTATAACTCAAAAAATCCAGTCTGGTTCAATAAACAAATCATCAATCTAAAAAATCGGAAACAGAAGGCTCATAAAACGTATAGAAAATACAATAATCAAGCTTATTAAGCTACATATATGAACATTTGTACTCAACTTAATGGCGCTATTTCTGCTGCACGGAAACGGAAAATGAAATCAAGTCATGTCCAAAAAAATTGTTCAACTATGTAAAAACTAAACTAAAATCTGGTAGTTTCCCATCAAAAATGACTTTGGATGAAAGCGAAGGCTATAATGCAGAAGATATTTGTAATCTTTTCGCGACATTTTTTCAAGAAACTTATTCTAAGTTTTCGGATAGTGATCGTGATTTTGAATACTTTTCATACTTTCCTGATTGTTCAAATAATGTAGTTGTTAGTCAAATACATGACCATGACATTTTGTCAGGTCTCCAAAACTTGGATGCCTCTAAAGGTCCCGGGCCAGATGGAATTCCGCCAATATTTATGAAAAATTTGGCAGTTGAGCTTACATCCCCTTTTTTTTTGGTTGTTCAATAAGTCACTTGCTTCCGGTAAATTCCCAGCAGAATGAAAAAAATCTTTCTTAATCCCAGTATACAAATCTGGCAGAAAATCCGATATTCGAAATTATCGTGGAATTGCAATAATATCGTGCATCCCAAAACTTTTCGAATCAATTATAAACAAAAATATGTTTAATCAAGTCAAGCATAAAATAACGAATGCACAGCACGGCTTTTTCAAGGGACGTTCCACCACTACAAACCTGCTCGAATTTGGTGATTACTCATTGAAAGCAATGGATAAAGGTAATTACATAGAAGCTCTTTATACAGACTTCAGCAAAGCGTTTGATAAACTTGACATTTCTATGTTGATATTCAAGCTTGAAAAAATTGGAATTGAGTTAAGACTCCTCAATTGGATTAAGTCGTATTTAACTGATCGCCAGCAAATAGTTAGATTCAATGATAAAAAATCAAATCCTATTAAAGTTACGTCTGGTGTTCTTCAAGGTTCACACTGAGGTCCACTTCTTTTTATCTTATATGTTAACGATATATCTTTTATTTTTTAAAATCTAAGAGTTTTTTTATATGCTGACGATATGAAACTGTTTTATGAAATAAGAAATGATGATGATATAAATGTATTTCAGAATGAAATTCAAGTCTTTTATGAATGGCGTTGTAAAAGTTTGTTGGAACTAAATGTAAAAAATGTAATCTTATAACTTATAGTCGAAAACGAAGCACACCAAGTATTGCAGTATCTTTAGGAAATCAAAATATAAAAAAATGTGATAAAATAAGAGATTTAGGAATAATTTTAGATACCAATATGACATTTGTGGATCATTATAACACATTAATTCATAGAGCAAGCAACATGCTTAATTTCATAAAACGTTTTGACCACAACTTTCAAGACCCTTATACAATCAAATCATTATATATTTCCTTTGTGAGGTAAATATTAGAATACTGCAGTGTCGTTTGGTCACCTCATATAAAAAAGCACGATGAGCGTATAGAGTCAATTCAAAAACAGTTTTTATTATACGCACTACGTAGGTTAGGATGGACACAATTTCCCCTCCCTTCATATGAAGCACGTTGCTTGTTGATCAACATTCAATCATTGAAAGAGCGTCGAGATTATGCTTTGGTCTCATTTGTTAACGACCTCGTTTCGCAACGAATAGAATCACCTGAACTATTGTCAAAATTAAACTTTTATGTTTGCTTTAGATCACCATCGTACAAATTATACAAAATTCGGACCATTAAATCAGATGATGAATGCTTATAATCAACATAGTGAAATGATTGACCTTAGTATGCCTCGTACAAAATTGAAAAAATATTTCAATACATTAAGTAATTATAGGATATAAGAACATTAATGTAGTCTACGATTGATTGTTTGACGAAATAAATAAATAAATTAAAAAAAAAAATACACACACATAAACCGGTTAGTCTATGACTATGTCGTCCGCGTTGGGAATCAACCGTTCAAATGCATGTGATTGGGGGGGTGTGGCGACCCCGGCGTATTGATTAACATCCATACCTCTCACGCCAAAGTCACGAGTTCGAATCTCACCCGGCCAAGTAACGAAAATACTCAAAAAGGTATTTCAGTGACTGCGACGGGAGATAAACCAGCCTAGGGGTGAAAATCTCAATAATCAAGGAATTAAAAAAATATAACTAAAACTAGAACTACTGCATGTGATTGGTTGATTCTTGTTTTAAAGGCGCTTCACATTTATTAATTTTTCAATAGTAAAATGTTCAATATCAATAGTTTCCAATATTGGAATCAACGCGTAGTATATGTCCCAATCCATTGGTACAATTTTTTTGAAAATCGATCGTGAAATTACTGAGTCATTAACGTTCAAAATCCAACAATATTTCGTGACGCTCCAACATTTCGCATTCGTGACATGCACCCCAATATTGAAAACACGGACGTAGTCCTACGTCAAAAAAAAAAAAACACCTGGGGCTTTGCTCTATTGCCATCACAACGATTGACAATACATCCAACCCGAACTAAGGATTGATGTGCGAGCTTCAAGTTTTTCAGTGTTGGCTGTTTAATGAATCAATATCGGGCCAGTAACCCTATTCAAATGTCTTTCGTAATGCGATGTGCATCCTCAGAGGCACAATTCAAAATGCAAACCTCCAGTAAAGCCGACCATCATCACTGAATCCGAACAGGAACACTCCAGTTGACCAGTTCAGGGTCGTTGCCGTTGAAACCTCACCCGCCCTTACAAGTTATCGTCTTCTATATTCTATGCCTCCGGGCTTCTGCTTATCGTCAATCTCCCATGTGACCACGAACGATCAGCACGAGAGGGCGACTACAATCTGCTGGCCCAGGCTCAGTCACAAAAAAAATTAACGTCGAACTTTCCGGATATTCACTCGCGTCGTCATTGTCGTCGTCGGCTCCGTCGGCTCGTCGCATTCGTAAGCCCCAACCGATACACATCACGACGACGACGACGACGATGACGATGTGAAGGCGACCGAGTGCGCGCGTGCTGGTGACATTTAAATCGATTAGGGGCATCCAAAGGTGCCCCCATTCAGTTCACCATTTCGGACCAGAGCTTCTTCTCTTCGGGTGACTTTTAAAAAAAAAATGAAACCCGTGTTCGAAAGTATGCATGCATATGTGCGGTCGGCGGGATGGTTGTGTTGGATTATGTAATTAATTGTTAAATTATGCAATCGACTTCGACGGAAGTTCCTCCGTGAGAAAAAGAAGACAGACAGAAGAACAAGAAAAGGAAGATGGCGAAGGTGTGAGGTGTTCCTTGCCAGTTTTGAATCGATAATTTACGGTTTTTGCGCGACTTCTGCTCCGACTTCCGTGTGGGCTTGGGCCCGGAATGGACAGTGAGGGGAATAAATTAAGGCACTGTTTTTGTTCGAGATAATAGTTGGACAATTTATATTCGATCGGGTGGAGGAGGGCGAGAGGGGAGATTTTGTTCTCCAGTCAAAAAGCGTAAAATTTGTCGCTTGTCAGCGCGGCAGTTGTATGCTGATTAGAACACGGCGAGCTGTTTGTGGAAATTAGTGATGGCGAATGGTGGTGGTTGTTGGCAAAAGCCGCTGCTGCCAGGAATGGAGAATGGAGATGTTTTCAAGGTTGTTCGGAGATGTCGTATCGGATTTGAGGAATTAATTAACGGTTGGTATTTGGGCAAAAAAGACCTTGAAATTTGTCTCTTTTTGATTCTAGAAAAATATATTTTGTGGAACGTGAATTCTGCTGAGCCCGAAAGTGCTCAGTTATATACCTAATAATATTTAATTTAATGATGTTTGCTTTATTAAATCAGTAGTTTCTGGTAAAAGCTCTGTTTTAAAGAACTCCAAAATTTATTTTTGTCCTGAACTGCAAGCAATATAGAATAGAGGAATTTTGCTATTCTCGACAGTTTAGGCAAAATCCACCTACATTCTTAGTATCGCTGGTAGAGCTAACGTTTTTGTTTGTTTACGTTTATTTGCTCCTTAATTCTCTATCTATAACAATTGTTAGAATTATCCAGTACTGCTGGAAAGTGTTTTAATAAAGCCTTAAACTTCTCAAGCGATTATCACTATTATCGGCAGCTCCTGTTTTATTCGGTTACCGTTTCATTTGAACTGCAATTGGAAAAAATTGTTCTATTGTAAACAATACGAAATCAGCAGCAATTTCGAGTGTGCGGTTTGTTTGAAGAATTTTTTTAAAGGCAATCAAATTAAGGCTAAATAATTAAGTTATCTCATGAGTATGAGTATATTCAGTGAAGTGTGTTGTTGAAAGAATATAATGCATTAGAAATTTGACAAATTGATTGCCGAAAATAATCATCATTTTTAGAGCCAACATTTCAAATTGTGGGAACATTGTGCACCAGGTGCGCTTTTCGGTCTTACTAGTACATTTAGTCTTAGTCTTAATCAAAACCCAGCCAGTACGAGGAAAGATCCTGGAACTAATTGGGTTGGATCAATTTTTTTTTGACAATATTGATGCTTGCAGCATATCAAAGACATAATACAAGCGCCAAAGCGGCCAGGCCTACTGCGTTGCATTAACCACAAAGATGATTCTGTAAAATGAGTTGGATTCAAATGAATCGATTTGAACCACACCGCATTTCGTGAATCTACTGGGGAGGAAGGATGCAGAAGACAAACAATCGCGATTTCCGACTCGTTTTCCATTTTTCCACTAGACTTCCCTTCTGTCGCAACCGTTAACTGGGCCCATAACACGTGTATTCACTTGTTTCCTATTGGAGAGATTTTTTTTTGTTTTTGCGAATTTTTAAAGGTCGTTCCCATTGAGTCTTGGATGTTTTCGATCAAAAACTTTTAGCACCATTGAAACTAAACAATAGACTTTTCAGCTTTCAATAGTTCTTCCCATGACATCTCACTGTTGATCCCGAAGACAATATTCCGTATTAGTCAATCAGGGACATATATCGAACTAAAGAACTGAATTCCAACTTGAAATGTCACAATCGCAAAGAAACAATAAGAAACCTGACAGCAATCGAAAACTCAACCGCTCGCGGGCAGCGCTTGCTTTGATCTCCTCTTTTTTTTCCTGTGTTCGGGACATAAACCACTGCGAACAGTAATTTGATCTATTGTAGTATATCCCGTATCCTTTGTTTAGTGCATGTCGAGTTACTTCATCACTATTGAGAAATGATGATATATTCGGTGTTGTTACAGTTGTCATTGTTTGTTTTGTTGGCAATGTTTCGAGTTTTATTGAAAGTTTCCGCTGTTTAAACCCTTTGAAGAGTGAAGGAATTCTTCAAAGGCGCACCCCTTTATCAGTCAAAACCGGGTTCATTGCAAAGAAAACAAACAATGACTCTGATACTGACCATATAATCAGATAGATCTCACCGAAGGTTGCCTCCAAAATAACATAACCTTTTTCATTCGTAAAAATGAAAAATTTCGACGTTGATTCGTAATTAGTTTCATGCACTCGCGACAAAATAAATGCAAAAAGCAGAAACAAAAGCAGAACCAAAATCTGTTGACCACGTAGTGAGTGCATTTGAAATTATGTGGTAGCATCGCAAACGCACATGTTGTTTGGCTTCGTTGCAGTAAATTGCCGTTTTCTTCATCTCACTTGTTGTATTTGTATGATTAACAATTTTTCACTCCACACTCTGTCAATACTGAAAATCCCACGCTATGGGGCGACTCTATTTTGAACTTCAAAACAGCTATTAATCATTTATTCACTCGCGACAAAGTGGAAAAATATTCTTTCTTTCCTTTACCACACGGAAGTTCCTTCAAAAACCGACCGAGATTGCATAGATTTTGCCACCCCAGTGAGACAAAACCTGTCCAGAATCTTTTTAGTACACTTAAGATACGAATTTTGGTAACGATATTTTCTTAATTTCCTAAAAAAATATTTGTGATTGAGCCGAATCGAATTTTCTTTCCCTCTTTCTCTCTATATGAGGTTGTTAATGCAGATTTTTAAAGGGAAAAATCTGCTATTGTGTTAGTTGTAATGTAGAGTGGAAACTTTTTTTCTATTGTGGTATGTTGCAATGGGCGAGCTGTGAATTCAATTGATAAAAGTTAAAGTAATATTGCGCAAAGTGTAGCGGTATTTTAGAGATGCATTGTGTAACATAAACAATGTGATTTGTGCTGGGCATGTTTCGATCTGAGGTCTGCAAACTATCGGCTGGTTTTTAAGCTTGCCTTTGTAATCACTGGGTGATAGCAGGCTAACGCAGACAGAATGCAGCTGTGAAATCCGAGAAGGCAAGCGTGGTAGAAAGGATGGTGGCAAACTCGGTATGATTGCTGCAAGATCAGGATGCCGCTCATACACGATATTACCACATTTATCGTCTTTTTGATTACGTGCTGGGAGATTTTCCCACCTCTTTTTGTTTTTTCTTGAACCAAGAAATTCCCACTAGATTGACGACAACACGCCAACAGCAGTTTGTAACAGGCTGTTATTGGACAAACATTACCTACATTTCAATAAACTCATCAGGTGCCGCATATGGACGAGACACTATTACGGTCACACGATACCACATAACAGTGGTTCGGAATGTGACTCTAAAGTGGAACAAACCAGCCTAATGCTAAAATACAGGTCTTACATTTTCCCAAACCATTCTAACGAATATTGCGAAATTCTAAGAAATTGAATATCTTGTAATTTGCTTGGAACTTCTATGGCGTTCTTTGATCTCTACATAGTTCGAAAGAAATATGCAAATTTGTGTGTTATCTAATGCACATATATGAAATGCTAGGTTCGCCATAAATTCCTGGGATAAATCATGAAAATTTAAGCCAGATATCGCCGAAATCAGGTCTGTTGTATGGAAGAATCCAACCAATTTTGTTGTTTACGCTTGCTTTGGCTTACAATTGAACACGGGGAAATTTTACGTGTCTGTTGAATTTCGTCGTTTTTTTTATGTAACGGGTGGCCACAAAATGACGGGAATAGAAAGAAAGGACCGGGAAAGAAAAACAACAAAGAACTACAGTTCAATCTGATTTATTTTATGTAAAGGGTTGACCTTAATCTTCAAACTGAGCTTGCTGAAAATTAGCATATGGTCCGAGTCCTGATGGTAGCACATGACCGCTGGACGGCTGCCATAACAAATTTTCCCGGTGCTGCTTCGGATCCTGTTGATGAGTTGCTTCGTGTCCTTGGTCTTTCAATAACCCTTGTATACAGTGGAGCTCAATAGACCAAAAAAATCGTCGATAGGACGACACTGCGGCAGATTAGACGGTCTTTTGGCACAAATGGTATATTTTGGCTCTCCAGGAACGTTAGCGTCTTCTTCGCGTAGTGTGATGATGCCTTGTCCGGCCAAAACACGTAGTCTCCATCCGAGTGATGTTTCTGAAGGAAAGGAACTTTCTGCAAACACTCTGTTTGGTAAACTTGCGGGTTGATGGCCAAGCCACTTGGTTTGAAACACGGCTCCGAAATCTTCTTATCGGAAATTACGATGCATAGCATCACTTTTTGTTCGAATTTGTGCTTGAATTTGTACTTAACTTTCGGAGGAGTTGAAGATTTGTTCTTGGTGTAGAAACAGTCGTGTGGGAATCTGGTTTTTTTTTCGACATACTATTCCCTGCTTTTTCAGAGTCTTATAAATGCCCGACCTCGGACAGTTGAAATTGCAAGCCGCTTCCCGCTGGCTCACCGAATCCTTCTTGTTAAACATAGTGCGCAGCGATTGAACTATCTACTTGTCCATAATCTTCGTTGGAGGGCCATTACCTTTCTTCCGGATTACGGCCATGGTTGTCAGAGTACGGTATATGATGGTTTCCGAAACATTTTCACGCTTAAAATGGTCAACCGTTTACTTTTTCCCACGATCTTTGTTTGCTTGAAATAATTGTTCATAGCGGGCCCGCAGTACTTCCTGTTTCGATGGCATGCTGTAAACAACTGATCATGTTGGAGTAAAAGTGTGTGTGTGTGTGTGTGTGTGTGTGTGTGTGTGTGTGTGTGTGTGTGTGTGTGTGTGTGTGTGACAATTTTCAGAATGTTAGAAAAGTATTGAAGTCATTCCCGTTATTTGGTGGCCACCCGTTAGACGAGACGCCATTGTGGTCACATAATACTACACCACAATGGTCCAGAAGCTGACTTAGGACGCATCCAGTCTAACGTTGAACAAACCAGTCTGATGGTGAAATATAGGTCTTAAATTTTCCAATAAGAAACGCTTTTCTCCCAATAATTCGATAATCAAATAGATCGCATACCTTGGAATTTGCTTGGAATTTCTATGAAATTGTTTTGTCCTTAATCGGATTAAAAAACACCATCTTTTGATTGCCATTGCAGAAAACCATAAACAGCAAGAAAACTCGTTGAAAATCTCCTTAGAGGGTGAGTCGATAATTATTGCGACACTTTAGATGGATTGGTCTATCGGCTATAGCTATCGAATTGAAACCAAATTTTAACAGTAGTTCAGTATATGTACTTATTTCAGATTACACACGTGGGTTAAACTTTTGGATGAGTTTGAGTAAAATGCTCGACATTTGCGATTAACAGTCACAGTCGTTTCCGGTACATTTTCTCAGTTTTTTTTCCACTTTCTCATCATTTTGTTTTCGTCCTTCGCCTCTCCTTTAGTCTTTCGAAGCTCGCACTGCATCATGACCCAATAGGTTTCGATCGAACGGAGTTAAGGATGGTTTGATGGGTTCATGTCTCCCGATACCAAATCCGCAGAATTAGCTGCATACCACTCTTGCTTGGTTTTGAAGTAGTGGCATGAAACCAAATCGGACCAAAACAATGGGTTTTGATCGTTCTGTCTCAAAAATAACATTCTCTTACATCATTATTGTACAGTTTGCTATCTGTTTCGAACTGTGCCATCTTCTCGCGCCCGGTTTCATTGCTTCATAGGACACTCGTGATCACTCATTTCGGATGTCGATCGAAACAATCTTAAATTAATCTGATTCTCTCCCCTACGCTGGCTTTGCACCCTAACTGGGCAATAATTTAGAGCAGATATACTGATACAAACCATAACTATAACTCGTTACTTTCGTCAAGAGGGATCAACTGTAATTCATCAACATAGAATCGCATTTTCGTTACACTCTACTTCATCGTTTTAATAATCCAGTCAATAACAATCAGAGCAAAATCCCCATCAAATGGTCTATCTGAAATAAAGACTGTATTCGATGAAATTTGGACACACGCAATTGTTCGTAACTTTTTAGCGTGTGGGTAAAAATTATTGAAATTTTAACTGAATGTATTTCATTGTGTTGTGTCAATTGTGTAATGAGTTTCGTGAAAATCGGTCGAGTGATTTCAGTGATGGCTTCGAATGAAGAAATAGTGCGCCAACAAATTTTGGGCACTCACTTCGAAAACCCAAACGCTTCTCATCGATGGATCGGAAAACAGCTCGGAATCGCACATTCAACCGTATCTCATGTGATCAAAACGTTCAAGGACCGTAAGACAACCAAGCGGAAAAATTGTAGTGGCAAAAAACGTGGCACATCAAATCCGGAGAAGGCCAGGATGGTATTGAACCAATTTAAGCGTTATCCCAACATTTCGATCAGGGATGTTGCGAAAAAGGCGAAAGTTTCAGTTTGTTTTGTGCAGAAAACAATGAAACGTTCTGGATTACATGTGTACAAGGTCCAGAAGGCACCGAACCGGAGCGATAAACAGAACTCGGTGGCCAAAACTCGTGCAAGAAAACTGTACAGGGAGTGGCTCACAAAACCGTTCTGCATTGTGATGGACGATGAGACCTACATTAAAGCCGACACCAAACAAATGCCAGGACAGGAACACTACGTCGCCACCTCTAAGTTGGCCGTTCCGGAGAGTGTACGGAAGAAGAAACTGTCAAAATTCGCCAAAAAATTCCTTGTCTGGCAAGCGATCTGCGGATGTGGCAAAATGAGCCCTTCATCACCTCTGGGACCGTCAACGGACAAATCTACAAGGACGAATGCCTCCAAAAACGATTTCTGCCCTTCTTGAGATCTCACGATGGCCCGACACTGTTTTGGCCGGATTTGGATCTTGCCACTATGCCCGGCCCGTCTTAGACTGGTACAAAGATAATAATGTAGTTTTTGTACCAAACGACGTCAATCCTCCTAAAACTCCGGAACTTCGCCCAATTGAAAAATTTTGGGCAATCATAAAGGCAAAGCTCGTTAAAACTCCAAAACTGATAGAAAATGAACTTGAACTAAAGAAAGTGTGGTTAAAAGTAAGTTAGCAAGTCTTCATTGTAAGTAAGTAAGTTATCATTGCCTAAAATTTGATGAAAGGGGTCAAGGCAAAGGTGTGGGCATTTGGGTTGGGAGAAGAGGTTTAATAAACCAATGATGTCAAAACTTAACCATTTAGTAGTACTTTATTTCCAGAAAGTTTGAAAAGAATCGGGCTTAAGGAAAAATTTTCGTCTATTTTGTGTGTCCAAATTTCATCGAGTACAGTCTTTATGACGATAGTACTGAAGAAATCGATTCTCAAAGTTCGTGTAGTTATTTATAATGAGCCTATATTATATTACATCAATATTATATTAACTTGCATCCAATTGTGTGGAGGCTGTTTCTCCCACTTTCACTTTGGTCGTACATCGCATCATGAATCTAGATGTATCGCACCCTACTGGTTACAATAACATGCACGATCAGCGAAAACATCTCTATCATGAGTATATGTTTCACAAAGAATAGCATTTAATGAATAACGCAACATATCAGAAAGATTTTTGTTATTTATTTTCCCTGTCGCTCTAAGTAAGAGCTTGCTCATTCGCTGATGCTCATATGTTTGATCCAGTCTAATGAAAATTAATCAAATTTTGATTCCGATTATGTCATTCCTCAGACAACTCCATCTAACGCAATGTGATCCACATCGCAGAAAGCGATTTCAGTACCTGAACTTTGACAGCAAATCAATCTCACTCTTGTTCATCATTCTTTATTTGAATTCTACATCACGAGCGCCATTCCGGGCAAACTCAATCATACTCGCAATCGGAAACATAAATATATCGTATGTGGAAGTGTGTTTGTGAGCCGAGCCGAGAAGAGTCAATCGGTTTGAGTCGCTTTCGTTTTCGCTCGTTTTCGTCGAGTGTTGAAAATTGTATTAGTAGACATGTCTTTCAAATGATGTTTTATGGCCGTTTCCTCCGTCGCCTCCGGTGCTCGTTCTCGTGCACGTTCGTGTGAGACGTTCTTCGGGCATCCTTCGCCCGTACAGAAGTACAGAACACAAAAGGATAGTGCGAAAAATAGTCTCCACCTAATTCAATGTGACTTTTTTCAACTCTGCATTTCACCTCCGAGATTTCGTTTGTCACTGATTCTAATGGAGTGTTTTGTCAACAACGCCGAAAAATACGGCAGAACACCAGCAATTTATTACACGGCACACAGCAACGGTGAGAAGCTCAACCGCGTGCTAGTGGCACGGTGCGCATATAAATATCCATCATCCAGAAGTGGCAGACTCCACACAAAGCATATTTTATGATGAGGGCGATTTACTTCAACGCTCGTCGGAGTGGCGGTGGTGGCGTACGAATTTATGTGTACTCAGGCGTGTGCTACAATAAACTTGGCTCTGTTCGGCTTGACTTGCCAGCTCCATCCAACTCGATTCGATGGCATCGTAAATTTATTTGTTTTACTTTCTGCCTTTGGTTGGTTTTTGTTGCTTCTCGGAATTGACACCTCCTCACTCGTCGTCATCATCGGCCTGCTCCAGAGGGTGGGAATCTAGAATAACCACAAATCACTTGGAAGGGGACGCTGCATTTGACGGGGGGTGATTTGAAAAAATGAAGGAGTTGATCAATCTAGACGGCGAATTTTACTGAACTCGCCTGATTTGCCTAGATGTTGCTGATTTGTCCTCTTGTCAATCCCAAATGGATTTACTCAATTTTGAGTGACTCCACTTTTACGAAATTAATTCGCATTTGACTCAATTTTAAGTTAAGGCGACTGTTTTTTTTATACCCGTGAGAATACTATGAACGAAGTGAACATTTCGGTTTATTTGCCTCAAGTTCAAGCTATGCTCTCGAAAGATGTTAAATTTGGCTAACTAACTGAGGTAATTTATTTGAGATAAAGAACAGCACAATACACAACAGTTGGTGCTGTTGTGCTTCAATCGAGCTGTCTATCGTCTCCCAAAATTTAAACATTTTCTGCTGACCGCTTGCTCTGTTAATGTTTTGTTTACATATTAGTATAATTTTAAATTTCTTTTTAAATTTTTCAAATGTTCCAATCTTGCCTAACAGAAAAGTCCTGATTTTGTGGGTGAACTTTGCTTTTTTGTAAAATTTATTTTCAAGCTAATAGCATAGTAGAAACATTTTTATTCCCACCTATTAACGTCCGTCAGATATAGATGGCAGTACTTAATATCAAGTCAAAATGCATACACTGCACTTATATTTGTTTAACAACTCAATTGAACTACAAGTCAACATTACTCATATTCAAGCGGACTTCTACAGCAAACATTGAGAAACAGATGTCGCTACTTCCTCCACTTATTCATCAACATTTTGACAGCCATATCCAACAAATCAGAAATTTCCCCTCAAATGGCCCACTTCCGTCAAAGCGTCAATGCAAAGGTCCAACTTTTGGGAGGTGGTAAACCACCAGAAGAAAGACGACTACCAACACATACACACATCGCGCTGGGCAAGCGATAGAAAGACTGAATCACGTCCCCCAGCTTATTGTTACAATTTTCACTCTTCGAAGCTGTCGACAGCCATAAATCAAATGCAAAGAAGCGCGGTCGGGCTCGGGCGTTGGCGTGGTGGCAGAGAAGCAGAAGCATATTCTTTCCGGGCCATTATTCTTGTTTTTTTTTTGTTTTGTTTCTTATGCTGCGTTCCTGCACGCTGCCGCCGCTGCTTCACGGGCTTCAGTCGATAATTTCAGCTACTGTCGAGATTTGCTCCGCAGATGAAGAAGGAGCCAAGCTAGCTAACTGAAAGTGGAGATGATGAAGATAATATTTGAACAACAGCCAGGTGGGGTGGCCCCCCGGACGACGGAACTCGACGAGATCCAAAGACCCGCAAAAGCCAGCACAAGTGGCTTTGGAGTTGAAAAGACCACTTCAAACAAGATCACAACCACTCACTGGAATGGGGAGGACCGGCACCAGAGCCGAGTTGAATGGTTCGCAAGAAGAAAAGGAAGATTAGTGCGAAGCGGTTGAACTTTTTCTCTTGGCACTTGAGAAGTTAGTCCCCCGCCGAGGGAGGTTTCTCGGTTTCGAGTTGGGGAGGATTCGTCGGAAGCTACTTCGAGCGGAACTGATTCGTGTGATAGCTGCTGGTCAAAGTAACCGTTTGAGGGGAGGATTTTTGTTTGACAGCAAAGTTTATGCAGAGCTGATGAATCTTCGGGAAAGGAAGTGTTATTGTTTTCTGGTTCTATGAATTTGAATTTGATGTTTTGAATTGTTTGCTCGATAAACATCATTAGGTCTTTGTTGAAAGTAATGTAGTCAACCGCAAGGCTGTTACTTCTAAAAATGATGATATCATTGGCTTTTTGATAAGGCAAACAATTTCATTAAATTGTGCAACTTAAGGTTTCTAAATATTAATCAAAAGGAGGACATAAAGTCTCTATTGTCGACAATGCTATCCAATCAGCACACAAGAAAATCTTTATCATCTCTACGCTTTGACTTACATTAGCGTTTTCTTTAGTTCCAATGTCGATACAAATTTAAATAATTTCCTTCTTTTTACAAGCTATGTAGTAAATTAAGGTCTGTATCGGCAAAAACCTGTAACCTCAAAATCTCTAGTCAAACACGCTTAAAGCATTTAATTTCTAATGGAGCTATTTATTCCATATGTTTGGAATATTGTTCTGTATTGATATAAAAAATCTCGAACTTTGCCCTTTACTCCAGTCATAAGGGTTTGTACAGACTACTTAGTGACCTTACTGGCAGCTCTTTTCTAGATGTATAGACTGTTCCGAAAATTATAAATATACTTTCTTTCTCAAATAAAAAATACCATACTGGGATTTTCGATTATTTTATTTTCAAACATAGTCAATAACAATGTTTTCTTTCCATCAATTTGCTTGATTTTTCTTAGAGTAGGCGAGTTCTCTAACTTTTCCTTTAAACCTACTCGTAAGCCTCTGCACAGTGCTTTCTCCTTCCATTTTCATCACTTTTGGCCAATCTTTCTTAAATTTTTCAACATTATCCGCTGGTTTCATGTGTTTTCTCAGCTTCGCCTTCGTCAAAGCCCAGAAAGTTTCGATAGGGCGAATCTCTGGGCAGTTTGGTGGATTCATCTCTTTTGGTACAAATACGACATTGTTCCTTTTGTACCACTCTAGTGCAAATTTAGAGTAGTAGAGTAATAGATTGTAGGCTTGTTATGCTGTTCGATCAAGGGGCTATCCCTTAATCATTTTTGCCGACACTCCTTCACGTAGATTTGACCATTCATTGTTTCTGCACATTCGCATATGGCTTGCCACACCATTACCTCCTTGCCAAATTTTTCGGTGTAAGTTTCACTGATCCAGGAACATCCTTTCCCTTCGGCGAGGTATAAAACTGTGGTCCAGGCGGAGTATTATAAGTGAGTTTTTATGTAGGTTTCATCATCCAGAATTTTTGGTCAGCAGTTTGTCGTACAGCTTTCGAGTCCTTGGTGCTTCTTTTTTGGCTGCTTCTGCTTCCGACGAGTCTGCACGCCCATTCTCTCCTTGGCATGCATAAGTTAAGTCGCCGAAGTACTTAGCTTTTTCGCCACATCTTGGACTGATGCTGAACGATGACGCTTGAAATAGTCCCTGACCTTACTGTCGATTGTAGGGTAAGCGGGACCGGGTTTTCTACCCCGCCTCGGGGAATCTACGAAAGAGTACTGTTGTTGATACTTCCGTAATGCGGTTTGAACTGCTCCAACGCTCACACCTTCTTTCTTAACCAATTTTCTGATCGAAAGACCATTGACGGTGCACCGTTTGTGCACAATCCGTTTTCTTTGCTCGGGAGAAAGACTACACCTTTTCAAATTTCCGTGCGAAAAATTGAAAAAAATGACAACATCAGTTCAACTTGGATGTAAACAACAGGACGCAGCCAAAAGTAAGTTGAATACTGCACGCAGTTTGAATTGACGGTTAATCATTAGTGTATTTATAATTAGCGGAACAGTCTATATTGGAAATTTTTGTCGTTTCATCGTCCTGCTCCTCTCCGGTGAGCGCCTGCTGCACCAGAGCCCAATATCTTACAATTGATTGTAACTCCAGACTTTTGGTAAGCGATCAATTTTATTGGCTTCATTCCACTCCACAAATTATAGCAACACAGTTAGTTTACTATAAAAACTCATGAACCAAATTCCCAGGGCAGTTTTAAACATGTATTAAGCTCAGTTTACATACATTGGATCAATTATCTGAGATAGTTTGGTAAAATGCTCGATAAGCTTCCTACGCGATAAGCTTCCTACGTTTGTTATTTGCATCCTTTACTCCTTGGTCTTTCTGAGTTTTCGCTTCATCATGGTCCAATAAATTTCGATTGGACGTAGCTCAGGGCAGTGCGCTTTAATAATAATGTCATGAAGATAAATCCGGCTCAAAGAGTGGTTTTTCATTGTACTGCTCCAAAAATGACAAAATGCGTTTTGGAGGCGTTCAGTCTTGTAAATTTTACCATTGATGGTGTCTGTTGTGAAGAAAATTTTGCATCGCTTTCCACAGGTGCCGATACAGGTGTAAATTTCGACCTTTTCTTCTTTTTGAAACGATCATCCACTTTTAGTTTATCTTTTCAGGTGTAAAACCTCTGTCCTGGCATTTGTTGGAGGTCAGCTTTGGCGTATGTTTCGTCAACCATCATACAGCAACTGTATCTGGCCAACATCTCCGCGAAGAGCTTCCTAGCACGGGACTTGGCAACAGTTTGCTGCCGTTCACCGCGGTTTGGGAAGTTTTAAACCTCGTACGAAATTAATTCAGCTCTTATGTTCATCTCCTGGACGTAACTTTGCGAAACGCTGGCCTTTTTGGCAACATCAAGTGTTGAAATGTTGGAATTTCGGGTGAAATTACCCTTAACCTTTCCCTCCGTTTTCGTATACGTTGCTTCCTGTTTTCTTCTTGCTCCGCGCTTGTGATGCAAAGTCAACCGGTCGTTGAATCTTTTTAGTACTCCTTAGACGGTTGAATTACAGATTTGCAGCATATTTACCGAGGCACGATGTGCGCCAAATTTTCTCGACTCAAAAAAATTTCCACGTCTCCACTTGGGTCAATTCTATCTTGGCCGCAATGCACAATGAAAGAGGAACTGTGCATAATTTGGCTTATAAAGTTACAGCTATTTGTAAGTGTTGCAATAATTTCTCGTTCGCCCTGTAGTGATGCGATACCAAATCGGGTGGCTTCTAACGAAAGGCAGCAATCGTTACAGCCGGCACCCTTCTGCAGCTAAACGTCCAAAAATGTAAATCAATATCATTTAGTAGAAAGCGGAATACACTAGACTGTACAATCTCGCTAGGAAATCAGGCAGTTGAAAAGTGCGGAAGAATTAAGGATTTAGGTGTTATTTTAGATAAGAAACTAACATTCATTGACCACTATAACACAATAATCAGTAAAGCAAGTAGCATGCTAGGATTTATAAAACGATTTAGTTACAACTTTCATGACCCATACACAATAAAAACATTATACGTTGCATATGTGAGGTCAATACTTGAGTATTGTAGCGTAGTATGGTCACCTTTTTCAGTCACGCACGAACAACGAATAGAATCAGTTCAAAAGCAATTTATACTGTTTGCCCTTCGAAAATTAGGTTGGACAAGATTTCCTTTACCATCTTATAAAGCTCGTTGTATGCTCATCAGCATAAAAACATTAAAAGAGCGTCGAGAATTCGCAATGGTCTCAGTTGTAAACGATATCGTTTCGCATCGTATTGATTCTGAAGAACTTTTATCAAAACTTAATTTTTATATTCCAAGTCGACAACTACGAAATCGAAATGTTTTTACTACAAGCCACTATCGTACAAATTATGCTAAATTTGGGCCTTTAAATCGGATGATGGCAACATACAATATGCATTGCGAAAACGTTGACTTCACAACGACAAAATATAAATTGAAGCAATACTTTAATGATATTTGATAAAAAAGCTGCTCATAAATGTACTAGAATGTAAGCTTAATACTGTAACAAATATATTTATATAGATTTAAGAGTGACAAAACATGTAAATAACTGTAACTAAAAGTCTACACATGATTGACTTCAAATAAATAAATAAATAAATAAATAAATAAATGAATTCGGTATGGTCGAGAGCTTAGTGATGCTTTTTTGTTTTTTTTTGTTTGATTTAATTGAATGAATTGGAAAGGTGGATAGTGGTTGGTGTTAGTTTTAAAAATTTGTAATTTTTTTTGGTTTTTGGGGTTGTCGACATAGTCTCTTACTCGTAAATGATGGATGGATGGCACGTTGTTAATAAAAAATCTGTAATTTTTTTTTATTTTAAAGGCGCCTTTATTTTTTCGGTAAAATCTTTTTATGTAAGGTGGGAAAACTAGTTCTGATATTCTGTCAAAGTGTGAGAGCAAATTATCCATTAGTTTTTTTTTTGACAACTGCTTTTGTTAGTCGAAAAATAGACGCTCGGCGATTTTTACCATGGATAAAAAATTGGAACAACGCGTTTGTGTGAAATTTTGTGTTGCAAACGGATTTTCTGCAGCGGAAACGCTCAGAATGTTGCAAAAAGCCTTTGGTGAGGACTCTATGTCACAAAATCGTACATTTGTTTGGCACAAAGACTTTAAAGAAGGCCGTGAAAGCGTGAGTGACATGCCGCGTTCTGGACGACCATCGACCTCAACTACCGATGAAAACATCGCTTCCGTGAAGAATTTAGTTATGGAAAACCGCTCAATTAGCATTCGGGAGATAGCTGCACTCCTTGATATCTCATTTGGATCGACCGAACACATTTTGACGGAAATTCTGGGCATGAAACGCATTGAAGCACGACTTGTTCCAAAAGAGCTGAATTTTTTGCAAAAACAGCATCGAGTTGAGGTCGCTAAACAGATGATTGCGAACGCAGATAGCGATCCCACATTCATGGAACGCATCATAACTGGTGATGAAACGTGGGTATATGAATTTGATATGCTCACAAGTCAACAATCGTCCGAATGGCGCGCCGAAGATGAGCCGAAACCAAAAAAATCACGACAAAGTCGCTCCAAAATTAAAGTTTTACTGACCGTTTTCTTTGATTTTCGCGGTGTCGTCCATTCTGAATTCCTTCCAGAAGGTCGAACGGTTAACAAAGAGTATTATTTACAAGTTATGAGACGTTTGCGTGAGGCAATTCGAAAGAAGAGGCCAGAATTGTGGCGCAATAATTCGTGGATTTTACACCACGATAACGCTCCATCACACACCGCGCTCACTATTTGTGAATTTTTGGCCAAGAACTCCACCAATACCATCAAACAAGCACCATATTCACCAGACCTTGCCCCGTGCGACTTCTTTCTCTTCCCAAAACTGAAAATTCCGCTCAGAGGTAGGCGTTTTGAATCGATTGATGCGATAAAAAAGAATTCGCTGGAAGAACTGAAAGCCATACATTCATCGGCCTATAAAAAATGTATGGATGATTGGATAAAGCGCTGGCATATGTGTGTTGCCTCTAATGGCGGGTACTTTGAAGGCGATAAAAAAAATATAAATTAAAAAATGAAATAAAAGCGTTTTTTTTTTATTTCCGGACTTTTTTGTTCCAAGGTATATCTGACTAAAACTTTTATAAGTATAAAAAATATAGTAGAAGAAGATGAAGCAGAACTATTAATTATTTTTATTTGTTGTTCTTCTTTTTCGGTTTTTTTTTTATGAGGTTTGTGGGAGGAGTGTTATAATACTTTTCTTTTTTTCTTTTTTTAATAATAATAAAAAACAGAGATTTTTTTCTGCTCTATTATTTGTTGGCGAGGAAAAAATTCTGTTTTGCACTCGTGAAGAATATTGGTTGTTGTGGGGAACCACCACGATAAGAATAAAAAAAAAAGATGAAAAGAATAATAATAATAATACAAACTTGGACCCTCCTCTAGCTCAGCCCGTACAGACACAGCTCCAAAGCAACACCATGCTTGAGGTCCTATCTCTGATTTGATCTGGGATTTTTTGTAAAGAAAAATACTTCGAAACTCCTGAAATGAGATGTAATTTTTGTTTACCACAGAATCATACTAATGCAAAAAAATGCAGGCATCGAAAGCTCTCATTTTATAACCGTCGAATGGAAGTTCATTTAGAGCACTGAGTTGAGTTCAGGAAGTAAGTAAATTTTGATAGGAATAAGCTTGAAATGCCAAAAAAAAAAAAATTGTCTTCGAATAATTTCACAGTTAAATAAATAGAAAAAATAGGTATTCTTGGAATCTGATGCCAAAGACGATATTACAGGGTGTCTCACAATAGGTGTCACTAAACTAAAATGTGATTACAGTAAAACAAATCAACCAAATCATAGCATTTATTTTTCATTTGAAAGATACATGGTAGAGAAATAAACCATATTAATTCAATTCGAATCGCTCGCCAATTTCCTCGATAACTTTGCGCAAATGCTTTGTAAACCCATCGCAGCTGGCACGCACGATTTCCTGAGGAATTTGGTACCAAATATCAACCGAATGTTTCTTGAATCGATCTAAAGTAAGCCCTTTTGTAGGGCCTATATGTTGAAGCATTTAACCCCAAAGAAAGTAGTCAAGTGGGTTGAGATCCGGTGAAGATGCAGGCCATTCTTCGCTTGTGATGAAATCGTGCCGATTTTCCGCGCACCACGCTTGTGTCTTCTTTGCCTTGTGAGCTGGAGCTGAGTCCTGGTGGAAACAATATGGTGTATTCCCATACATCGTTGAAACACGAGGAAGCAGATGGTTCTTCAAAACCTGCTCGCTGTAATATTCAGTGTTGATTTTTAAGTCAGGTTCTATGCAAAGAAGAGGAAGCTTTCCTTTTCGTGAAACGGCGTCCCATACCATGATTTTCGATACATTCTGATAGCGTTCTACAGCTAGTTTATCTCTTGAAATATTTACAAGACTTTTGCCATGCACACGATAATTTCGTTGATTATGACTGTCCTGAAGGAGGAAGAGCTTTTCATCTGAAAATAAAATCTCGCAGTTGCCGTGCCGAACCAACAGATTTCTGCTTCTTTGGACCCTGGCTTGCTTTTGACGCTGCATCAACCCGTGAACCCGTTGTTTCTTGTACGGCTTGCATTCCATGATCATGTCTGAGGAGCCTGTTCATTGAAGCAAGGGACATTTGAAATCGTTTGCTCAATTTACGGCCGGATACGGCCGGATTACGTCTTAAAGACTGTATTCGATTAAAATTGGACACACGCAATTGTTCGTAACTTTTTAGCGTGTGGGTAAAAATTATTGAAATTTTAACTGAATGTATTTCATTGTGTTATGTCAATTGTGCAATGAGTTTCGTGAAAATCGGTCGAGTGATTTCAGTGATGGCTTCGAATGAAGAAATAGTGCGCCAACAAATTTTAGGCACTCACTTCGAAAACCCAAACGCTTCTCATCGATGGATCGGAAAACAGCTCGGAATCGCACCTTCAACCGTATCTCATGTGATCAAAACGTTCAAGGACCGTAAGACAACCAAGCAAAACGTGGCACATCAAATCTGGAGAAGGCCAGGATGGTATTGAACCAATTTAAGCGTTATCCCAACATTTCGATCAGGGATGTTGCGAAAAAGGCGAAAGTTTCAGTTTGTTTTGTGCAGAAAACAATGAAACGTTCTGGATTACATGTGTACAAGGTCCAGAAGGCACCGAACCGGAGCGATAAACAGAACTCGGTGGCCAAAACTCGTGCAAGAAAACTGTACAGGGAGTGGCTCACAAAACCGTTCTGCGTTGTGATGGACGATCAGACCTACATTAAAGCCGACACCAAAAAAATGTCAGGACAGGAACACTACGTCGCCACCGCTAAGTTGGCCGTTCCGGAGAGTGTACGGAAGAAGAAACTGTCGAAATTCGCCAAAAAATTCCTTGTCTGGCAAGCGATCTGCGGATGTGGCAAAATGAGTCAGCCCTTCATCACCTCTGGGACCGTCAACGGACAAATCTACAAGGACGAATGCCTCCAAAAACGACTTCTGCCCTTCTTGAGATCTCACGATGGCCCGACACTGTTTTGGCCGGATTTGGCATCTTGCCACTATGCCCGGCCCGTCTTAGACTGGTACAAAGATAATAATGTAGTTTTTGTAACAAAAGACTTCAACCCTCCAAACACTCCGGAACTTCGCCCAATTGAAAAATTTTGGGCAATCATGAAGGCAAAACTCGTTAAAACTCCAAAACTGATAGAAAATGAACTTGAACTAATGAAAGTGTGGTTAAAAGTAAGTAAGCAAGTCGGTCCTATCATTGCCCAAAATTTGATGAAAGGGGTCAAGGCAAAGGTGCGGGCATTTGGGTTGGGAGAAGAGGTTCAATAAACCAATGATGTCAAAACTTAACCATTTAGTAGTACTTTATTTCCAGAAAGTTTGAAAAGAATCGGGCTCAAGGAAAATTTTTGGTGACCTATTTTGTGTGTCCAAATTTCATCGAATACAGTCTTTATCACACATTTGATCTTTTTCTTCATTCTTGCAGTTCGTCTGGCATCTCCTTTGTGTTAAATATGGAAATTTCGCTTACTCACTCCGAACTGCTTAAGGCTATTGAATGTCTGACATGGTCTAAGCTTTTGCAAATGTAATTTTAAAACTTGCTCCCGTATGGCTTCCGTGGTAGCTGATAAATATAAACAAACGGAATCCCTTATTTCGACAAAACTTTTTCATTAGGGCCTAACTGACAAACGTAAACAATGGCTTCTTCCGTAAATTTCTCGTGGCACAAAAGCTAGTCATGTAAGCCTCCAATTCTATCGGATAGATGAACTCTTCCTCTTGGAAACGAGCGCAGTGAATTGATTAGGGGAGTTTTCAATGACAAGAAATTTGCGGAAAAAGCCATTGTTTACGTTTGTCAGTTAGGCCCTAATGAAAAATCTTTGTCGATTTATCTTCAGCGATAAGCAGTCAAAGAATACACTCAAAATGGGTATAATCAATTTCGCTGTGAAAATTACTCAGCTGAAATAAACCAAGACTGAAAAAAGGTGACACCTATTGTGAGACACACTGTATATTAAGGTGAAAACGTGGTGAACCAAAATTAACTTTTTCCATACAAATTTGTCTATAAAAACTTTAATAAAATCCTTGCACTATATGTTTGCAACCAAATGTGGTTAAATTTTGTGAGAACGATCCGGAATTTTATTAATAACTTCCTGGATCGCTTTGATCCTGGCTGTCGACTTCTGTTTCATTTAAGTTTCTTATCTTGTTGAATCTTGAATTATGAACCTTTAAAGGTTAACCAAACTTTCTTTCTTTCTTTGAAGCAAATCGAGTTTTATAAAGGGTCTTAAGCCCTTGATTTATATTATGTAGAATGCTTTGAAACGACGATAAATCTTGAGTTGTGAGTTGGATTGTGAATAATTAGATTTCCAATATTATGACTTTCGAAACGATGAAATGAATAAGGGAGCCAAGGTTGACAAACCAGGCCTTCCCAGGTTGATGGGTAACGACACAATTACCAATCAGAACTAAGCTTGAGGTGGTTAGACTCTGTTCCCTGTCCACTAGAAATTCTTACTTCCAACTTCTGATAATTATGAACGTGAAATTCCAATAAAACTAAATACCATGCCAGAAGCTTTCCCCAAAAGCATGTTCTCAATTACCGACCTGCGAATCCGATATCTGCCCACCGCAGGCACGTGATCTACTCACCCCGGGAATCAAAGGTCAACGCGTGAACGTCCTTGGGTTCATTTACTCTGCCTTTCCATCATCATCGTCGTCGTCGTCGTCGTCGTCGTCGTACCGATTCCGTATGATATTCCATCGCACAGACACCGTGCGCTGCTCACCGTCGCTAGCATCGGGGTCCGTTCCGTACGTAGAACGCAAGTCGCACGTCTGTCTGCCGCACCGAGCAGCGGAGAGACTGGTTCGCTCCAAGCTGCTCCAACCGCACCACTCAAGGCAATCAACCATAGCCATCGCCAACCGTGCTACGTTCGTTTGTCCGCCGCCACACCGCGTCGACATCGATCTATCCACCTCCACACATACACAAGCACATTAACTCGGTATCTAGTTAGTTACCTAGCACCTCGCCGAAATGGCCAGTCTCCAACGGACGCGGGGTGGTCAGTCTGTCAGTGTTTATCTCAATGTTGTTTGCGTTATTAATCGGTAATTACAAAGGACGTTCCGTAGCAGCCGCCTCCTCCTACGGACCGCTAACCACGTAAAGGTAATGCGACATGAAAGCGCTCGACTTCGTCGTCAACGTCGTTGACTTTGCCGTACATTTTGCATGATGTGGCGTGTGAAAAATCAACAATCATTCTGACTTGAAAACCGGACCGGCTAGCAGCAGCAGCAGCAACAGCTCAGTACCGATAGGGGCGTGTAAAACCGGGGCGTGGCTTCAATTACAGTAATTTTCGGTTTCAACGAGAGTGTGGGAGGGGGGGGGGGGGTCGGTCAAGCGATGGAGCAACAAGAAATCGCAGTCGTCGTCCTCAAGGATGGAAGGACTCGGAACCCTGTTTGGACATGATGAGCAGAAAAACAATCTTCGAGCAAGACGGCGAGCCGGTGGTGGCAGCTGTGAGATCCTCGTTTTCTCAGGAGCAGATGATATAGTTTTGTTTCCCGACTTTTTTGTGTCCTTCATCCTACCTCGCTATGCTTTGTTATTAATCCAGGTTGGTTCTCTTTATTTTACCTTCTTTTTTTTTTTGCTACAATTTTCCTTTTACGTCGTTGTCGTTTTAGTTGGCTGGGGTTGAGATTCTAATCTCTCTCTCTCTCCGTTGCTTGCTTGGAAGAAAACGGCAAGCTGCAAGCCTTCTTCTTACGCATTTTTATTCCCGGCTGTGTTGAGCTGGAAAAAGGATAATTACAAAATATCCGTAAGCGTTTGGCTGCGCTGCTGCCGCCGCTGCCTGCCGTTTGCTACCTTTTGTGGGCCCTTGAAGCGTGCACGTATCGGTGTTCCGCTCGGGTTGAATTGATTGAGAACTAGGACGGAGCAAGAAAGGCATTGGAAGGGAGATGAAGGACCAGCAGGAACGGAACGGAGCAGCTGGATGCGAAGGGATTTGTGCAGGTTTATTTGAATAGATTATGGATTAGGATGGGATGGGAGAGGTTGAGCTTTGCTTGGCTGGCATCGGTGAAGTTTCAATTTTGATACCTCATAGACGGGGCCTTCTGACGGAAGGGGTGCTAATCGTGCTGAAAATGGGGATTATCCGCATCGAATTGTTATTGCGATGGAACAACAAAGCCCCCTTGTTGTTGGAGGGCTTTGAAGTGCTAATTGGTTGGGTTGATGTTGTGAAATTACCCATGGAAAAAATGTTAAATGTTGAACGGCATGCCGTTTAGCGCTTTTGGAGTACGATGGTAGAGATGTTTTAACCCATTAAGGTGGCTCACAATTGGAGTTTATAAGTTATATGTTCTCAGCAACTAATGTCCATTAAAATAAATAGAGTTTCGCCGAACGATAAGAGCTCCACGATGCCATTCGAAAACATTTCTTCAAAGTAGGGAAACTGCCCCCATATTAATCTCATTGTTCCTATATTCATCCTACGATGAATCAAACAATTGGGCAGTTGAAGGATCAGTTTCTTTTTCTAATAATGTTTGCTCACGGTAAATAACTACAACAAACATTACTAACTAATCCTGTCACGTGTATATCGTTTTATTTCAAGTAGGATGAATATAGGAACCATGAGATTAATATAGGTACATCTTCCCTATATCGCCAATTTGATAATAATATAATGAGTTGTATATTGATGAACTCCAACCTGCAACGATATAAAATTATACTTAGAATGTCAGCAGGCACGATAACGAAATATCTCAGAGGATGTTCAATTAATACGTCATACTTTATGAGTTGAGGGTTCTGGCATTTATCTACATGATAACGATGATGATGATATGGACTACTGCTCTCTGTTGGACTTGATCATGCTTTAATAATCACTGATTGCCCTAATCATGCCATTTTATGGAGAGTTAAAAACGGGTTGGGTTGATCAATAGGCAACATCACCTATACGTATCCACGGGTATATAAAGATTCTCTTTTCAACAATAAGATTGAATGAGTAAGGAGAAGAGCCCGCCCTCTATACACAAACTGTTAGCAATGAGGAGTTGGAATTCTCACCCTCCCCATCCAGTCTGCTTCAATCGGGTGCCCTGATGGCATGATTATACTGAATTATAATTTTCGATTCGAAATCAACAGTTTATTATGTAAGATGTTTAATCAGTTTTACCACAGGCAAACATACATAGCACCTTGAATATTTCATAGAGTAAGACCTCTGTGCACGAACAGTACTGCCATCTGTTGAGTACAATGTGACGTCTTATAAACTGAACGGGCTGTTCATAAGCGCGGTAAAAGAATAAGTGCTTCACAAGTGGCACTACTACCAACTGTCAACCATTTAGATTGAACAGTAAGTGATTCTTCGATGAATAGCTTATGAGTGTTTTATCTATTTGCCAGTGATAACAGTAATTTCACCTTGTTGTATTCTGAAAAAAAAAAAAGGTTGAATCTCAAACGAAACATGTTTTAGTACAATATTATGTGTTGCTCGATTATTATTGCACGACATAAAAGGACCGTCAATAAATTAAGTTATGGCAAAACAAAATTATTTTAGCGATAGCCTAGGATAGCCCCGGATTTTTTTTTTTTTTTGTATGAGATATATCTGTTATCGGTTCGACAAACCCTATCAAACTCCATACAACAGAACGTATTTGATTGGCCTCTGATTCGTGGACATGATTATCAGAGCTGCAACATTCGCAAAAAGGTGGAACTATATTATTTGAAACAGACACGTTCATTCGTGATGCGATGTGATGTGATAGGAAGCCACCACCAGTGCAGGACTTGCCATGGCGTACAGTCCCTCCTAATGGCAAGATCAAACTGTACATACCTGTAATCCTCACTATTCCGTTGTATGAAGGGTCAAAAACGGGGATTTGGATCCGTAAGCAGAAGCACTTACACGAAACCTACAGAAAGGATAGAGAGTCTCCTTCCAATGAAACGCTCTTATTACAAGAAATGAACAGTAAGCATTACACATTAGGATTTCCGTCTGGCGGTTTGTTAAAAATAGGATTAGCAAAATCACTGCAGACTGTCGGAAGATAATTAGACCTTCGCTGATCTTGATCTGATGATTTCTTTCAAAGAAGGCATAATTACCATCCATGACTTGGGCCAGATAACCACAAATCCCTCATCCAGCTTACACTTCGTCTGGCACCCTGTATTCCCCCATTACCCTTTGTTAATGATTGTATGTATGTAATGTACGCAATATAATATAATATATGTATTTACAAAATATAACTGACAGCCACTGGATTGTTACTGCAAAATAAAAATTGGATATGTATTAATATCTAATAGTCCTGGAAGAGCTGAAAAGCAGAGTAGATCAATCCTTTAAACAATTTTAATGAAAAGATAGTTATTTGATTTAATACGATTTAATTTAATGCGTATGTACATAATATATCTGACATCCACTGGATTGTTACTGAAAAAAACATAAAAATTAGATATATATTAATATCCTACAAGTCCTGGAAAAGCTGGAAACAGAATAGATCATTTCGAATATCAATGATAAAATTAAAAAAAAAAAAAAAGATATTATTTTATAAGACATGTTGTTTTTTTTGAATTTTTTTTTTTTTGAAATGGGCTTGCCTCTCTGTTAGACTTGATCAAGCTTTAATAACCACTGATTATCCTCATCATGCCATTGTATGAAGGGCCAAAAACGGGCTGGGTGGTTCGATAGGCAACATAACTTTTGCGTATCCACAGGGATATAAAGAATCTCTTCCATGAACAAGATTGAATAGTTGGTCAAAATGAGGATGCCCCTCTAATCACAAACTGTTAGCAATGGGGAGTTGGCATTCCCACTCATCTCATCCAGAGTGCTTCAATCGGGTGCCCTGATGGTCCCTCTCATTTCCCTGTATTAGCATTAAAAACTTGTAATTTTCTGCGTTACATAGCAAGCTATGCAAGATGTAGCATAAATTCCTGAGATACTTCATGTAAATTTAAGCCTAAAACAAGTTGTAAGATTGTAAGAAGAAACAATTTAGTTGATAACGGTTGCTTTGGCTTGCAATAGATTGTAGGTAAATTTAAGCGTCGGTTAAAAATTCGTCATTTTCTTCTGTGCGGTTGTTGATCTCAACGTCTGTAGACCTAAACTCCATGGAGTTTTTCAGATGACACGTTAACACAAACCAACGCGAGGCTTTAACGCTAATTAATTAGGAAAACTAATTGTGAGGGTTGTTGATCTCATAGTCTTTAGACTTATACTCCAACGAATTCTGGGATGAATAATTACACCAAAAGTGAAGAAATATCACCCAACGTATGTCTATGTACCAAAATGTGGCTTTGACGTTTGTAAATAAGTCTGAAAACAGTCAACAAGATCTACATATCTATTAGCCAAAGAGTTCTCACATGACCAAACATACATTTGAAAATGAAAATTGGCTACCCAATGTTTCTGGAGTATTACTAGGATGTCACGTTTGTAAATACCTCGGAAAACTCATTGGATATTGTGGTTGATCTCAAAATTGACAGACTTATGCTCCAGAAAATGAGGTCTTTTTTTACACGGTTTGTTTCCGGCGATAACTCCAGAACGGAACAACTTATCGACATAATTCGGATCAAAATTTTCGTTTTGGGCAAAATGTAATCGTATAGCAGTTTTCCAAAAAATTCACAATTTTTGGTGTAAATACTCAATTTTTTTTCTCTTTTTCTCTTTCCTATATTCGCTGGTTTCGCGTAAGTGTCTCTGCTTGCGGCCCCGCCCAAACGTTTTTTACCCTTCATACAGGAGCTTGATGATCACAAACAATAATTGAATCCTGATCAAATCGTTTTTCAGATTATTCCACTGCTATGGAAAGTTACCTTGCTGCAATAGATGGTAGTATTACATAATCATCATCATCATCATCATCAAATACTCAAAATTTTGAAACTGTATTTTGACCATTGCATGAGAAGGTGCAAACATATTCGAAGTAATTTAAAATATTTATGCATGTGAATTGATCAACTCTATTTAGTCTTTTTTTACGCGGTTTTATAGTAAAAGTGGAACGTATCCCCCTTGTACCCAAATATGGCATTCCTTCTTGTGAATATGTAGGAAAAGCTATTGGATGTGATGATTATTTCCAACGTCCTTAGATCTTTAATCCAAGGAATTCTCGCATGATCCTTGATCCACAGATACTTAAAATGTTAATCGACCCAACCCGTCTTAACAAACTAACCTGAGGATTTTTACAGTGGTTGATCTCAAAATCTATACACTGCGACTAGTTTCCACAGCCGCACCCCCAATTTTACACACCTTGCGATGTTCGTGGTGCAATCAATGGATGCAACGATGTGTGTCTGTTTGCATTAGTGAAACGTATGTTTTGCATACTGTATTTTGATAGTGTTTGTGCTACAGTTGTCAAATAAACGTGTTTTCATTAATTTGAGCGTCCATTTTCTATAGCCGCGCATAAGGTATTGCTTTGGTTTGTAGAATTTTCTAAATTAGATCCTGCTAAAATTGCTTAAAAATGCCGAGAGGAAGTGTTTTGAGTGAGAAAGAGAAGGGAATGATTTAAGCCTATAAGCAGGAAGGTGTTTCAATTCGAGAAACTGGACTCAGCCGATCGGATAAAGTCATACTAAATTGTTTGAAGGATCCAGAAAATTATGCTACGACCAACGAAAGCGGAAAAAATCGAAGCTGTCACCGAGGGATACGCGAATTGGCCTCAAATTCCACCATATCACAATCTAACATCAAGTCTACTCTCAATTTGCCAGTCTGTAAAGAAGCAATTCGGAAGGCTTTGCAGACCAGTCCGAACATTATTCGGCCAAAAATTAACAAGGCACAATCTGACCCCTGTGCATAGGCAGAAACAAATAGAATTCGCCAGACTCAACATGGCACGCCAGAGGGACACGGTTATATCTTTATAAATTTCATGTTTTTCTCAAACTGATGAACCCAACTATATTTTGTTCATTTTTTTATTACTTAAATGTTCGTTTTCAACTCCAGGTGATATTTTCCGATGGAAAAAAATTCCATCTAGAGGGTCCCGATGGATTTACTGGCTATTGGCGAGATCTACGGAAGGAACCAGAGTACTTCTCCAGACGTAATTTTGGAGGAGGATCTCTTATGGTTTGGCTTGGAAAGCTTAATTTGGCTTTTACATCTTGTAAGATGAACTCGATGGACTCTATTAAGGTTCTTAACAGCTGCTTAGTTCCGTTTAAAGCAAAGTATCGTCTTAAAACATTCGTGTTTCCACAAGATAATGCCAGCATTTACATCGGTTCGGCTACAAAATCCTGGTTTAACGACCGAAAAATTGAGCTCCTGTGGTGGCCAGCCCGTAGTTCGGATCTAAATCCAGTGGTAAACATCTGGGGAATCATTGTTTGATGGATATACGCCAACAAAAAGCAATACGACGGAGTGGCAGTTTCGGAAGCCTGGGAGGATTTTGAAATGGAAATTTTTAAGAACTTGGTTGGAAGTAAGCCCAAAAGGATTTTCCAGGTAATCGAGCGTGCTGACAACTGATTATTAAAATACAGAAACTATTCAGAACATGATATTTGAATATGACATGTATTTATTAAAAAACATAAGTGCGGCTATAAAAACTAGCCACTTAATTTCACGAATTTGAATCAATAAAGGATTTTGTATAGAAAATTTTCAATTCAGGTTTGAATTTCATTCTTAAACAAATCCATTTAAAACATATTACAAGGAGAAATGAAGTTTTATACCCGGTTTACAAGTTTAACGTTAACGGTTTACAGTAAACGTGTGTGCGGCTATAGAAACTAGCCGCAGTGTAGACCAGAGAGTTCTCGGATGACCCATAACACTTGGAAATTAAGACAGACTATTAAACGTGTGTCTTTGTTCCAAAATAAGGCTTTGCATCATGTAAATTTGTCCAAACAGCGATTTTTTACGTCCGACGATCATAAGGATTAAAACCTTACTTATAGACATGGTAAGCTAAACATAGTTTTGGAATTTTACTGCATAACACGACACATGACTCGAACCAACCTCAGGCGAAAAGTCTTGTAAATACCATAAAGAACAACAAAAACAGGTTTGTTCGTAACAGAAAATCTATACCTCAAAAATTCGTCGATACACATAAGGTGAACCAAATAGAATGTCGACAAAGAGAATCGATCAACGAGGCTAGATCCCTCTCAAATGTTAACTCTCGAATACACTGAATATAAAATTTAGTTTATACTTCGAAATCGTGCACGAAACGAATGCAACGAAATGCTTTGTACCTTTTATGAAGCTGGCGTTTGACGAAAAGTTTATGTATTCAAAAAGAATATCCGTGCATCGTACGAAAACCGTACAAAAAACTACGACAATTTTGTTGAAAAAAGAAAAAAGATACCTTCCGCTAGTGCTTACTACCTGCATGAATGTTTGACAGTTCTGCTTTATCTGCTCAGATTGAACCTCGAAAAAAGCGCAACCATGGAAGCAAGCGAGAGGTGGCCTTTTATTTAATGTTTCTGGTTAGAGAATTGATCCTGTTCAATTAGGACGAGCTACTGTGGAATCCGTAGTTCACCTCTCTAGGCTATGTTGACCTGTGAGAAGTCGAGAGATCAATGAAGATGAAGGTAAAATTTTCGATTCGAAGTGTTTATTATTTCGAATAAATGATTTTTGCCACCACAGCAGCAACGCCATCATGCTCGGGAATGATAGAATAGAAGTAGCGATTTGCTGGTCCACACGAATTTCATTTAGTGCATTGTACGAACAAGGTGTAGTGCAAGCATTTCGCTGCTGATGGCAAGCAGTACGAATGTTGCGTACAATGAATGAGACAGGTGCTCAAAGTACGAAAACAGTGTTTACTAAACGTGCGTAAGCGAATTTACGAAAAAGTATTTTCAATAAGCTTAGCATCCAAGATTCCAAGATTTGATTGGCTTTGAAATTCATTCGTTTTTTCATGCTTTATCAGTTCATGGAAGTTCGTCGACCATTTTACATAGAATAGCTCAATACACATTTTAGAAGATTTTGATCATTTGAATTGGTGAAAAAGAGGTGTGGCTCCATAATTCAGGTAAAGTGCATGTTTATTTTGGGCACTTAAAAAGAAAAAAAAGAAATATTGTTCTTGAACTAAGAAGATCGAAGAGGAGCATTTTATCGTTTTCTGTCATTCACAGCCTCCCACAAAACAAAACTTCCCACCGATCTATTTTTACCAAGATAAAATGGAGTAATCTGAGTTTGATTTTAAATTAATAGTACTTCACTCTTGAACTTGGCGACAAATTTCTTAAGCCGTACAGTAACCGTACGTTAAGCCGTACATCACAATTTCTTCACCGAGAATTCAGTTCCAGTTGTTAAAAAAACGAAATCAATGTTCATACAGTATCGTTTTTAACGTTTGCATTAAAAAAATGGACTTTTTTTCGGATGGTGATAAAAAAAAGTGTAGACAGATAACTGCTTTTGATAAATTTCCCATGGAAGGTAATTATTTAAGCTTACTTGCAAAACAGATCTACGCCCTTGCAAGCGGCCTTCCGGCAGTTAACCGGAACATTCGCCATGGCGGACGAAAACATGCGTGTGGGCATGTTCTTGAGTTCTTTCTTTGTTTTATTTATCAATTCCTCCTCAGTTTTCGCGACAAAATTGTTGGAGTAGATCTTACGCTTCAGGTTGGCCCAGAAATTCTCGATGGGACGCAGCTGACGGACGTTGGGCGGGTTCGCCGACCAGAACACCGCGTCTTCGCCCTTATGGTATTTCTTGATGAACGACGCAACTTCCGGCAGGCATTTCATACTAAAATTTCCCCGTTCACGGCCAATCCGGAGCGAAAGAAGAGCGGCTTTGACATCCTCTTCTTGCTGATTGTCAGCCACAGCAGCACCCTCTTGGGGAACTTGTGAAATGAACTTCACCTCGGAACTCACTTCCTTCGTGGGGGAAGTAAAGTACGAAGTGCCCTGCCAGTCGTTTCCATCCAGGGTGAGATAGGTCTCGTCGTCCATCGCCACGTCGCGATTCGCCGGGAAAATCGAGTTGACCATCTTATTCAGCCGCTGCCGCTGCGTCATTGCTTGCAGCTCCGAAACCAGTGGACGCGACTTCCGCTTCCTGACATGTATGTTCATGTTCGCCAGGTACTTTTTCACTGTTTGGCCGGTTAAACCGACCTCCCGGCCAAGCGCACGCAGCCCTCGGTCTTCCTCTTCAGCTTCCTTTGTCGCTCAGGGTCGTCGGCCGTCCGGAACCGGGCTTCCTTTCGATGCTCTGATTGTTGTCTAATAGTGCCAAGATGTTGTAGATGCCGGAACGGGCGTATCCGGCGTCCACAAAGTTCCGCACGATGTCCGTTTTCGACACGGTGGGGTGCCGTTCTTTCAACGCGCACACTTCTGAACGGAGTTGCTTCACTGTTTTTGCCATCACGGTTAGAGTTCGACTGATAGAGCTGTCAAATTTTGTCTGCTGACTCATGGGTTACTATGATTGATGCTGCAAAGGCTGTTTAAACCATCGATGAAGCGCGGTGTCCCTTAATTGATCGAACTTGCCATCTTCATAACTATTTATTTCCTATTTCCAGCCAGCACAAACGAGCCGGACTCATCAAAATTTCCTTCCCATCTGTTCTTGTTCTTCTTCTTATTCTTACCCATAAACTCGCTAACCAACAATTATTACATTGGAACACCATTTGTTGTGGTCAGTCATCTATCCCTCAGTGGCATACAACCGACGAAGAGGCGAGCACGTTTTGCTCCGAAATTGGAAACTGCTGCCCATCATCATCATCATCATCATCATCATCACGATCATCGTCGTCGCCGTTGAGTCCACCCTCGCCGCTTTCGCTCCAAGAACTTGCAGCCATCGTCACTGTGGCTTCACTTAGGTACCCAGGCGAGTGACGAATTAATTCCGTCATCCCTGCTTCACTGCTGCCAAGTATTTATCACGACGACACAACCACCCACACGACTCGCACGGCGGATGGTTGATGAAAATGTGACCAATTTTCACCTTCTGGCATATTCGGGCCATGTGCGTAATCACTTTCTGATGGAAATCGATTTTCCACCTCCTCGCACGGGGCGCTCTATTTGCGTAAGAGTGCTTCTAGTCCGTAGGTGTCGATTGTTTGCCACCTTCTTTTTCTTCCTCTGCTGCGATGGCGTGGCTTGCCAAGGAAAAAATCGGATTCACGTTTATTTCAAGGAAGCAAGAACGAGCGAATAAATTTCAATAAAAATGCAGGTACGGTGCCGCGGCGTGGGATATCGGCCCAACTCGGAAGCAGAACCGGGGGAAATTTATGCTAATTGTTTCTCGCGGAAAAAGTTTCGACTTTCCACCGCGAGCGACCACCCATCGGTACATGGAGCTCACGAACCAGTCAGTGCCTAACCCGAAGCAGTGCAGCAGGAGGTAATTTGCTGCTAGTTGGAAAGTCAAATAATGCTTCTAGCCTTTGGCCCTTTCGGGATCCTCTACCCCACAGGCGGAAAGTTAAAAACTTCTCACGATCTCGCCGACGAACTAACACAGAGATATCGGCGACACACAATAGTGAAACGTGACAAATTATCTCTGCACTGCTGTGTGGATGGAGTTCTTCGATTCGTTGGAAGAATTCCGAATCGTGTTGGCGTGATACGATTCCACGATTCCGGACAAAAGCCCAGCACGGCAAGGTGTTTTTGTGTGTGTGTAGGTGTGACAGTGCGGTAATCTGTGGGCTAACTATTTTTCAAGCGACAACCGAAGTCATCCAACCCCCCCTCACATAACCATCCCAACACGTTTCGCTTTGAGTGGATGTCATTGACTTCTTGATGGTAGCGTGACTCCTCCGGTATTTTTTTTTCTTTTCGGAAACCGTTTGCCCCTCTTCAAGTTTTATGGCAATCCATTCAAGATTGGTAATTAAACGACGCATTTCGTCAACTCACGATCGAATGGAGTTCTTGAAGCCGTACAGCCGGGCGAGTTCCGGGTTAGAATTGATTGCTGTGGGTTGTGTTCGCGGGTCGTAGAAAGTTCATGATGATGGGATTACGTAGAGAGTTAGGTCAAACCAATGAGGCTAGCAAAGTTTGTCCCTGAATTTTAAGGACTGTTCTTTAAAGAAAGTGGACATCGGTTTCTCAAAGTAAAATAATAATTTTCGAACAAATTCAGCAACAAAATATAAATGAAAATCAACATAATTCACGTGAGTTTGAATATTTACTTCGCATTTCTGAAGAACGCTTGGACTTTTCTCTTGATATCTCCTTTAGATTCTGCACACCTTTCTCCGTAACTTTTCGCTGTGCTGCAGACCAAATTTTCTGAAAGCAGCCAACAGAGCTTGCTTATCTTCCATCTTTCTTAAGATGCCGGTTAATTATTGCCCAGTATCTATGTCCCAGTATTAAATGCAACATGAATGCCGCTCTTGGCCCAATATACGGCTGCTTTACTGCAATGCTATGATAATGCTTCATTAATGTTATTTTGCATTCGAAATGCTTATTACAGACTACAAGCATTTTAATAGCATTTTAAATTCAACTTTACAACAGAACGCATTCAGGATACTAATATACTGCTAATATAATGCTTGTAGCATCTGAAATGCAGATTTAGGGTTGATTTACTGCATATGCTAATGCTTATTGGTTACCTGGTTTGGCATCGACTTTTTCCTTCTTGAGCATCTCCAACGTAGCAGAAGCATAGTGAGCAGATGTCAGATTCTGCCAAAACAATGGAGAATCCGTATGCTTTCGGTAGATGAGTAGAAGCCGTTTTTTGATGCATTCTTTTCTGTAATCTTCACCGTTGATTGTGCCCGTTGTGAAATATGAAGAACTCTTCAAGCCACAGGAGCAAATGGCTTGCCGCACCAAAACCCTTTTCCCCTTTTTCGAACGAACATCATCAGGCCTCATCTGTCCTCTGCTGGGGTCGAAGAGCCCGCCCTTGTTCCGCGAAATGTTAACAATAGGGAGGAGGCAGTCCCATGCTCCCTATCCAAATTTTTTCACTTGGGTGCCCTGGTGGCCCCTCCCTTTCCCCATTATATGTTATTTAACGTAATGTTATATTTAGTATATTTTGTTGTGGTCATTTGATTGCTTACCTTGTGTTAAAGAATTTGGCTGTAAGTAAGGGTTGTTTATTATTCTTTATTATTGTAACTGTCTGTCAGGACCAGGGATAACATTACAATAGCAAAGTTAGTTTTTCTGAGCGCATTTAATTTTTAGATTTCAGCTACTTTAATTGTGAAAAATGCAGTATAAATCAATTTTTTATAATTCATTGTCGTTTTGCGTACCCTTTGACTAAATTGTTTTCGATTGTAAGTATCTCAGTTTTTTGTATGACATGTTTTCTGATTGCTGTTTTTTTTTCTTGGTTTGTTCCTCAACTTTGTTTTAGGCGTGATGTGAATTAAGTCGAACTGATATGTAGTAAAGTTAAGAAGTTTTTTTTAAGTCCAGAAATTTGTCAGAAGTCATTTTCTACTACCTCTTCTCCTGGAATACCCGAAAGACTTTTCCAAAAATGTCTTTAAATACATTTTACAGTCTATCAAAGGTTGGGTAGATCTGCAATGTCGAAAATTCTATAGATGCATTTCTCTGGAAACATGCTTCATTGACTATTGAATGTGGAGGTTACTTTGACCTTCACTCAAAATACCCGCCATGCCTGTTTCAGAAATACCTTCCGATAAAATCAACCTAAATTTATTCAATTTTTGAAACTCTCAGGGAATAAATAATCACAAATTAGCTATGTTTTTGTAAAGTTGGTTTTTGCAACCTCCTTTCCTAGGATAAATGCCCGCACCTTCGACTTGACGCTACCCATCACAAATCCTGTGCAACACTTGCGCCAGCTTTCTTACACACTTTGATCTACTCTTTCTTCAAATCCTTGTCGTTTTTGAAGACCTTCTCTGTTTTCCAGAGCTTGCCCTTCAAAATCGTCCATAATTTTTCTATTGGGCGAGGTTCTGGCGAGTTTGAAACAACATCGTTCGCTTCGTAGCTCTCCATCGCCGGTTTCGCGTAATGGCACAATGCTAGATCCGGCCAAAACAGAGTGTCACCTTTGTGGGACCGGAGGAAGGACAGCGGGTGCTTCTGGAGGTATTCTTCTTTATATATACGGCTTGCTGAATTTGCCGCACCCAGGGATCGCCTGCCACATCAAGTACTTCTTGGCAAATTTGTCAACGTTCTTCCTCCGGAACTTCTATAGAACGTCCAGGCGGAACTTGCCCACGAAAAACTCCAGGCTGCGGATCTGCTGGGCGCTCGCTTTAATATACGTCTCGTCGTCCATTACGATGCATTTCGGCTGCACCAACCACTCGCGGTACAGCTTCCTGGCGCAGGATTTGGTCACCCTATTCTGTTTATCGTTTCGGTTAGGCGCCTTGCTTACCTTGAAGACATGAAGCCCGGCCTGCTTCATTGTCAGCTGGACGAACCAGATGGAAGTATTGACCTTCTTGGCCACGTCCCGAATCGAATGATTCGGATGGCGCTTGAAGTAATCCCTCACCTTCATTGCGTTCATGGGGTCGTCTGGGTCTCCTGGAACGATTTTACCACACGGGACACGGTCGAATTGTCGATTCCCAACTGTTTCGCGATCCAGCTGTGGGACTGGTCCGGATTTTCCACGACCGCGCCCATAACTTTTTGTCGAAGCACTTCTTGCCTGGAAGCCATCTCGATAACCACCTGACAGATTGTGACAAGAAATTTTGCACATGTAAACATTACACTCTAAACTAGTTTGACCCAAGTCCATCAAAAAATTATGCAGGAAAGAAAGTTTTGCATTTTTTTTGCACTACAATATAGTTTCCGCACTTTCTGGACGAACGATGGAGATATTTTCACTTTTTTGTCCACACGGCCAACCATTTTAACTCAGTTCTTAGTTGTTTTTGACTCAATTTCGAGTCTTTCATATTAGAGTAAATGTAATTGAGATTGACAAGTCAACAAATCAAAAACATCGACTCAAATCAGATGGATGTTTTTGATTTGTCGATTTGTCAATCCCAGTTACATTTACTCAAACCTGAGTGACTCCACTTTTCGCGAAAGTGAGTCAAAACCGACTCAAAACTGAGTCAAAATAGCAGGCCGTATACATCTCGGACTGAGATATTCTTTAATTCATTTACCACTGCCTTCAAATTCATTTAACCCATATATCTCATAAAGATTGTGGACCAATTCGAGAGTTAAATTTAACTTTGGTTAAAAAGTGACACTTCGAAAGTTATGTTACCATATTCGAAAATCTCTGTGTTATTGATAAACCGGTTTTCGAATAGAATGCAGCCACGATGGTAAAATTGTAACTTCGCATCTGTCAGAAATAACCAAGCTCAGATAGCAGGGTAGCAGCATAACTTTGCATCTGTCAATTTTTAATCAAAGTCAAATTTAACTCGCGAATCGGTTCACAGCCTAAAGCTAGTTGTACTGAGTGAGCGAGAGCGGGAACGAAAGGCCGATGATCTGATTAATTTTTTTTCTAAACCAGAGGAAACTGCCATAAAAAGAACGAGAGTCAATGATTCTCTGTGTATGATTAAATTAGGAAAAAATCCTCGTAAGCTAAAGCAGGAGCCGTATTGTGGATCTCGAAACGAAAAACTTTTGCTCACAAGCGTTCATACAAAAAGTCGTTCGTTTCGAGCTACGTAATGCCACCCCAGGATGCTCTGACGACATAGAACTCCACGTTCGATGTGTCAGAACGATTGCTATTGAACAAAGATGCTGTAGGTTCTACTTTGGCCTTATTGGATTCGACCCGCTTCGTGGCCTTTTCAATGAAATTTCGTCAGGTTTCGATTGAAATTTCGTCAGAAAAATGTGTTTCCTTACCTAAAGCTCAGTTCTTGCCTACTTGATGAGGGAACGGATCTTTTCCAAAGCAGAACAACTGGTCGGTGAGAAACGTAGTAGGCTAACCACGAAACTTATATCGTAAATTGTAATTACGGTTTTTCAAAAAAAAAAAAACCAAACCGAATATTTCAACAAAAAATACACAATTTTTTTTAAAAATCTCAATACGCTGATCCGAATCAGCTAGGTGCTACGAAACAAGCAAATGAATTGTTCTGAAGAACTAGCTCTCTTCAAAGAGCGGAACTGTTCGGAGCCGCTCGCTATAGTGAGCCATTTTGCCCACCTCTAACAAAGATTAAGCGCTGCTAAAAGATTTTTAGCAGGGGGCGACCCCGGCGTCGTGGTTAACATCCATACCTCTCACGCCAAAGTCACGAGTTCGAATCTCACCCCCGGACAAGTTACGGAAATACCCAAAAAGGTATTTGAGTGACTACCACGGGAGATGAACCAGCCCAGTGCTGAAAATCTCGATAATCAAGGAACTAAAAAAAAGGTTTTTAGCACTTTAGTAACCGTCGATTTTGCGATATTCAATGACTTTGCAACATCGCCGTGCGATGTATCCGGATTTATCCGGATTTTCCACCTTTATGTGCAAAATTAGTTTGCACACGCCATCGCCATTTTACTGAATAAAAGTGACTGTGGCAAAACGAGTTCTCCATCATTGTACATAATATTATTATGTATACATAATATTATGCATAATAGTGATGTTTGTACTAGCAAATGCGTACACGGATTAAACTGTGCCAATGCAATTTCTACGACTACTTTTTGCTGTGTACATTCTTTACTTACTGTCGACCGAGGAATTCCGAGTGATTTTGCTATATCATGATGTTGTGCAGATTTTTTCACGCACTTGTTGTTCCTTCGACTACATTTTCAAAACAAAGCTAAAATGTCAGCAAAGCGTATATTTTGGAGGTTACAAATACAATAAACTTACGTAAGCTGTATTGGTTTTAGCATATATTTAGAAACAGGAAAGATATCGCCTTATGCTTTCCATCATTATAGCGAGACCCCAAGTCGCATAAGATTAATATCGCCTAACAATGTTGCCTCGCGTGACCTCAATTCAAGTGCACCGTTCGATCAAACCGCGCCGATACAGTTCGGCAATCCGACTTCCCTGGCGGCAGAAAACAACGCAAGCCAAAATATCGATCGCCCACCTTGCAAACATCGCAGTTTGCAAACGTCGATGTGCAAATTTATGAATAATTAAAACCGAAAAAAAAATTGTTGTTTGCTGCGGTTTTTCCTCCACCGACTATTTATAACCTTATGCCTTAGCCCACGTCCGGTTGCCGGTCGATATGTGAGATTTTTTCTTACTTTTCTGCATTTGTTTACACCGCATTCTAAACCGCACAAACAATGTAAGGTATTCTTTTTTTTGCAGTCTCTGATCTCGCTTCAAGCCTGAATGAAGAAAAAACAGTCTCCATGACGTTAGATGGTTCATCCGAAACGCCATTAGTTTGTTTGCATTTCCATCGCATCGTTTATCTGTCAAAATCGATCAATATTGTGGGATGTGCGCAGCGGGAAATGTCTTTGAGCTACTAATACGCAGTTGCACACCCTTCGTCGTTCGTCGGTTCCGTCATTCACAGCCATTAGATTTCGTTTCAATCGACGGGACTCATGTCGGCTCGTTACTTACGACGACAACAACAACAATGTTAACGGTCGTGTTCTTACACGAATGTTGCGTGATCCTGTTGATGTTGATGCATGACAAACGATAAGTTCAAATTGTTCAAAGTGGCACGTGTGTGCGCTACCGGAATCGATTCAAAATACGCGTGGGAGGTAATTGGTACTGTGCTATGGTTATCAAAATGTTTCTGTTGTGGAGAAGTTCCTAGTGTGGCAAATAACGCTGATGCGATAGTTTCGTACACGTGACTTGTTCACGCCGGTCACCATGTAAAAAGCAAAGCATTTTTTTACTCCAATAAGCGAAACGCGAAATTTGAACAAAAACAAAACAAACAAACGGTGTGATTTTTCCCCCTCAGTAGGCTTGATGGTCGGTTTTGTGTTTTTTCTTCTCTTTTTCTTTTCGCTCCCTTTATTGCAAACAACAACTGAACTGAAGCTCGGGCGATGCTGGTGTGAGTGCGCTGCTTCAAGGTCATGATCAAAACAAACCTAACCATCGAAACTAGGTACTTTGCTTTGAAAGGCATTCATTTCATCGCGTCGCACATAGCGGTATTTGTTTTTCTATATTCCCCCCACCCCCCTCTTAGCCACTGAGAGCAGGGGCAAATAACGTGACGACGAAGGGGAAAATCTAATTTTAATTACTCTCGTCGGTATGGTTGTTTATAAATAAACAAACCGACCAAACGACGCGACTGACACTCGTTCGTCCGGATGCTTTCTCCTGGTGATGATGTGTGTGTGTGTGTGTGTGTTTGTGTGCACAGCATTTAGACGTTTCTTCATCTTGGGTGGTTGTGCCTGCCAACCAACCAGCGGACTGTCAGAGAGTGAAAAAAATCGAGCCCATGTGTGTTTATAGGGCGAGTTTTAATGAGAATTTGATGAGACGTGTGGTGCCGCAGGGCTTACGCCTATGCCGTACTGAGGGACTGCGTTGCATCATGTGGATGGAGGTACGCACCTTCTGGATACGACAGCAACCTTATGCGTGGGAATGTTGTTCGGATGAGTGTGGAATATGGGTAAGTCGTATGACTTTCCGTAACTAGACGCTAATGATCAAACGATTGAGCGATAAAGCTCCATTTTTGTTTTAACGAGATCAGCTGGATACCTTCAAGCACGCCATCTTGTTTGTCAACCTAGAGGTGTCTAAATTGATTTTGATGAATTTCGACCGTTATGTTCGCATTAATTGCTGCAAAATTTTGAGCATACACGATTATATTCACAAAACAACTTTCCTCACTGATTCGAGCCTTGAGTTCATTATCTAGTGGAATCCATATCCATATGACAAGTGACAATTTTATTTAGTGAGTGTAAACAGGTAGTTTTGTCCTGAAATGTGAGTGAATTTTCGTCACGAACCGAACGAATGAATGAGACTTTGGCCAGGGTAATGGTCAGGTGATATGACAAATCTCAGTTCTGTTGAAACTTAGATAACCTTATCGTAATCGTGATATATCGTCCAATTCCACAGTTTTAGCTACTTCAAATAACGCAACAAGCTGTCACCTTATATTTGACACTTCCAAACCCATCACTTCTTCATCGCCCTCGTAAGTGTTGCGGGTCGCCATTACCTGTCATTCGACACGAATCGGACCACTCTCTGCACGCTGGAGCTGCTCGTCGCTCGTGACTTGCTCAGTGGCTTACCCAACCATCAACCCATGGCACACAATTAATCTTATAAATATTTACTTCGAAACCATAATTTACATAAATACTCGTCGATACATCTCTATAGCAGCTTCGTTCAAGACCGCCGAGAGCCGGTCGTTCTTCTGTAAGTCAGCTCAGTTTATGTAAGCCGAAGAATACCTGTTGACTTGACACCTTGCTTTAACAACCGGGCGGGTGTACCCGGTCTCTCACATACACACAAACAAATACACATGCATGCGATCACCCATCGCCGTTGCCGCCGCTGAGTGGCAGGAGGTGATCCACGGTGGATATAATTTATTCGATTCTTTTTCGCTGGCTGCGTGTTCGGTTTCCAATTGATGGCTGGCAGGCCGTGGAGTGGAAAACTGGAAGACCTTAACCGCTAGTAATAACTCTATATTGGCAATATAAATTATAAAAGAACGGAGCTACTCCTCTGAACACAGGCACATTATTTGCACTGTTGTGGATGATGAATTTAACTCGATACCTAGCTTTGAATAAGCTGCGTGGAAATCGTTTACGAACGGAGAATGCTATAGCTTCCTTAAGTAATTGATTGCTTTAACCATGTTGCAAATGGTTTGTTTGACCAAATTTTGGATGCCAGAACACTTGACATAACGGGTGGCAACTAAAAGTTTGGAATTTCTTTCTCAAGCTGTCAAAAAAAAAGACAAACTTTCTTGACGATCAGATCTGATTTATTGAAATTGAAGATACATTGTCCATTGTTGAAAAACAATTAGTGATCATTGGAAAACGGTCCGTAATCGGCTGTTCGGAATCTTCCGTTGGATGTCAGAACAGGAGCGTTGTACGTCCTTCATGTGAACTGTGCGAATGCATGTCCTCGTGGTTCTACCAATCAACTGTTTGCAATTCGTGGCTCTCCAGTTATTTCTGTACACCAGGAGCTCAAAATCTCGAAGAAATCTTCGATTTGTCGACACTGAGGCAGATTTGTCGGGTTGTGGTTTTTGGGTACAAAAAGGGTCGAATGGATATTCAGGAACGATTTTGTTTTTTTTTTTGCGTAATGCGTTGACGCTTTATCCGGTCAAAACCCTCCAGCTGCATGATGTTTGTGTAGAAACGAGATCAAAATTTTCTTCAGACATGCGTTCTGGTACACATTTTAACTGATAGTCAAACCAAAGGACTTGATCCATGGCTTAGAAATGCCTCTCTCGGCAATGTACAGCATCACTTTCTGTTCAAACTTATGTTTAAACTTAAATTTTACGCCCGGAGATGCAGTAGAACTATCAATGGAATAGTATCGATCGTTTCTGGGAATGTACGTTTTCAAAAGAGAGAAGCAACTTTCGTCATCCAAAACAAAACATTTTCCGGAATAATTTTTTTATCGACCAGCGGCATTGGGATTTCAGCGACGAAATCTGTTTCTCAGTGTATTCCGGGGATCTTGTCTTCTTCCGGCACCTTATTCCGACTCTTTTCAAAGTTTTGCAGATGTACTGGTGAGAACAGTTGAACATTTTTTAGGCAGTTGGCTCAGTGAATCATTGTTGTTGAAAGCACGAAAAAGAGAACGAAGTCCATAATTTTGGCTGGTCTTCCAGACGCGGCTGGGTAGCTCATTGGTTAACCGTTCTGCTTACTGAGCAGATAATTGGGAGTTCAATACCAGGCCCACTCCCTTTCTTGTCATATGTCGCTTGCCTCTTTCAATCACCACTAGATTTGAAATAAAAAGCAGTCTTCTGCGCTTTCTTTCATTGAGCACACAGAAAAAAATAATTAATTTTAACAAGCGTGTAAAATTCTCCCTCGTTTAATTCCAAGCCAAAGGAGGCGTAAACATCAAAATTGTTTGCAATCTTTCATGCGCCATACAACAATGTTTGCAATCTTTCATACAACAGGCTAGATTTAGGCGTTATCTGGCTTAAATTTACGTGAAATATCTCATTATGTTCTGCCAAATCTAGCATTCCCTTTATGTGCATTAGATAACGCAGAAAATTATATGTTTCTTTTTATCTGTGCACATCACTTACCGCAGTGCACCCATGATCTAAAAATAACTGCCTCACTAACACAAAAACAATCCTTCCCTTGACAATTGTGTAAATGGTGATCGCGGTCTCTAATAAAAACGATTGTCAAACTAATCATAATCAACCAACTATTGACAAATCTGGAGGAATTACACGAAAATATTCTGAGAAAGTTTACCGAAAAACCTGATAGAATCTTGAGAAGATTGAAGCCCAGAAGGCCTTTACAAGAAGTTTTCATGTCTTTGAAGAGAAGTTCATGCGTTTTTAAGGGGGGTGAAGCACAAACTAACGAGAACATTCAGCATTCATGAATTTCACTTTTCAATATACAATAACGTAGCTCTTGAACTGAATTACCGTACTAAATGTTTAATAATATTGATAACCTTGAGATCACTGATAAATTTAACTTTATCGGCAAGGTAGGTGAACAATTGGCGAATAGGCAAGTGTTATTCCTTACACTATTCATTGCAAAATGATAACCTTCCTGGCCTTTTTGACAGTAACAAAGTACTGACAGTTCAGTTTCTACCACTAAAGTGCACTCTACCTTACCTTACCAATCAGACCAAGGCCGGTGTGGCCTCTCCTGTACACAGAAGTTGTCTCCGTTGTAATCGGTCCATGGCTGTACCTCGTCAACCTCGCTGTCTACGGAGGGTCCGCAGATCGCCTTCTACTTGATCAATCCACCTTGCTCGTTGCGCGGCTCTTTTTCTTGTACCCGTCGGTTCGTTTTCGAGAACCATTTTTACAGGGCTGTCGTCCGACATTCTTACGACATGCCCAGCCCATCGTAGTCGACCGATTTTTGCGATGTTTCCGATGGGAGGTTCTCCCAGCAATTCGTGGTTCATTCGCCTCCTCCACGTTCCGTCTTCCATCTGCACTCCACCGTAGATCGTACGCAGCACCTTCCGTTCGAAGACACCAAGGGCGCGTTCTCAAAGACACCAAGGACGCGTCCTCCAATAGCAATGTCCATGTTTCGTGGCCGTAGAGAACTACCGGTCTAATGAATGTCTTGTACATGGTCAACTTTGTAGTTCGGCGAACTTTGTTCGATCTTAGCGTCCTTTGGAGTCCAAAGTATGCACGATTGCCAGCCATAATGTGCCTTTGTATGTCTCTGCTGGTGTCGTTATCGGCGGTCACCAATGAGCCCAGTCGAATTCGTCTACTACCTCGATTTCATCACCGTCGATCTGAACTCGTGGTAGGAGGCTAACATTTTCTTCTCGTGAGCCTCTTCCTTCTATAGTGCACTATTGTCATATCAATTTACTTCTAGTCACTCTTTATCAAATTCTGTGAGTTCTGTCCCGTTTATCAAGCTATTAAAAAAAATTCTCATAAACATAGCAGAAGTTTTAAACGTTTACTGCCCTCTTAGAATAACTTCAAATCAGGTTAATAAATGTTCTCAAATCACTAAAAATATATAAACCGAAGCGAAACTTCTTTCTCTATGTTTGGTGGAACCTATATGATGTCCAAAAGCTACAATAAAAAATTACTTAATTTTAATAATAGTTTGCTCCGGGGAGTTATGGAGCTACGCCCTAATCCTTAGCTTCAGCGTTCAATAATGAAGGCATTTGCCCATACGCAGATCATCACAATCATGGTAATTGATTCTATCAAATTACAATCTTAATTACAACTGCAAACCGATAGCATAAATTATGATAAACTATGGCTGAACAATTGGCAAACATAGCCATTAGCATTGAAGGTAGACTCTTAATACACATAAAGCCGAAGCAAGCCCATTTCGAAAGCGGCTTCGTTTAACAAACGGGAAACCATCCGGGCGAACCCCGGACCTGGAGGTGGACCGCGGCGGAGTCTAATTATAATTTTATTTACGACGATCATCACAACGGAGACGTCGGCGTCGTCATCGGCTCGAAGTCTCTCGTAGCTTCTCAGCGTGAAGCAAACATGTATATATGCAAAGCGGGGCGAAAATTAATGAAGAACGAAATAATGGTTATGGATGTAAATAAGTCTTTTCTGCGTGCTATGGGTTGGAAAATTCGAGGACCTCCATTGCCTGTGGTACTTGTTGCCAGGAAGGTTTATGTCTGCATCGCCAGAATACGCCCGCTGGCGCTGCTGCGGGGTGCAGTTCGCTCGCTTTTATGGACCATCATTTCGCTTTACAGATTGATGGACTGCTTCTTTTTTTTATTCGCAAAGGGGCATCAATTTCAAGCTGGCCAAACGACACTTCAAGCTGCAACGGTGGTGATTGAGCTTTAAAGGACCCAATTATTGCCCACAAGAAGGGTACAGATCCAGAAGAACCCGACACCGATTTTGTTTCATCCTATTAGGTTGCACTGTAGATTACTGTACTCCAGACAACGAAGACCGACGGCAACAGCGGCTTAATTATGAATTAACACTTTATTTATTACGCGCCCACGATTATTAACTCGTTTTGCGAGCTCTCCTCTAACAAGCTACCGTGCTGCGATGAGCTCCATCAGCAAGGAGAGTCAAAAGTCGCTCGCTTCTTCCTTTGAGCCGCGACGTGTCGGATAAGTGATACTTAGCTCCGGTCTTTCTGTTAAGCCAATTTCAACGGTGAGTAAGTGGCCTCTTACGGCCGCCGTCGTCACATCGTATGCACATGGCCTGTGAGACGAGCGCGAATAGTTTGCAATCAAATTAAAATAGCAACATGTAAAGTGAGTGGAGTGCATATTTTCATTTACTCCGGGAATCGTTGCACACCTGAGCTCCGGAAGGACGACGGAATCACATGACTTGAAAAGGGCTTCAGATAGCAATTAGGGGCAAGCCTTTGAGCGCTATTCTGCTGCCTGTACGGAGTGGAGAGTACTTTCGACCGAGCCATACAAAGTTCATTCATGCTTTGAAAGGCGAGAAAAAATAAAATAAAGAACGAACGGAGTACATTCCCGGCTTCAAGCAGAGTAATCCAAAGAAAAGTAATTAAGCGATTCCACTTACTTCCACCCGTTTTGCTGCCACTGCTGTGCTGCCACTTGTGCGCTCAAAGCGATGCGACGACCGACGATGCAACGCAGCTACCTTCTCTTTCCCGGTGTTCGTAAAACGCCGAACAACGGCGGCGGCGGTGGCGGCATCGTCGTCGGGTGCAATTTAGGAACGTTAATCATTTTGCCTCGATGCCTGGACCCTTCTCCACACCGCCCACCGGTCCATAATTCGGATGTGGCTCGTGAAGTCGATCGTCGTCGGTTTCTGGTTCCGTACCGGGTCCGGACGACACATACGTCTCAATACTGCGGTTTCACGGGATGAATTTGCTCGCCCAGCTAGTTCCGTTCGCTTGGGTTGGTTGATATCAATATTGGTAGGATGTGAGATATAAGGGTCTCGCAAGTATTGATCACTTTCAACAAAATTGCTGTATTTCGTTAGATGATTGTAAATTTCTACTTCGGCGGAAGAGTCGTTAACTTTTAATCTTTCGTAACCGCTGAATTGGAAAATTCTAGACCTACAACACTATTCCGATGGATATGATAGGGATACTTGTTTGTGGGGTCGAAAAAATAAACGGTTCACAGAAAGCTTATTTGTCGTTTTGAAAATGTTCTCCCCTAGCAGCACACTTGTTGCAAATTGGTAACTTGATTGTGACTTAATTGAGTAACAATCAAGTAATTGCAACTAAAAATACCGTTAGTGTGTTGCTTGGGTCATTTGGGTAGGCGTTGAATTTACCTGGAATAATTTGGAATAGCTAATATTTGGCAGACAACCCTCTCAAATTTCCTCTAATGGTTGCCAGAGAACCTCATTTAGCTATTACAAAGTGCTCCGTCCTGGAGGTGGCTGGCTTCGATTCCCGGTCTATGAATTTTCTTACTTTACTTACCTTACCAATCAGACTAAGGCCGACGTGGCCTCTGCTGTACACAGAAGTTGTTTCCATTGTAATCGGTCCATGGCTGTACCTCGCCAGCCTCGCTGTCTGCGGAGGGTCAATCCCTAGGCATAGGATATAATTAATGCCCGCACCTTGGACTTAACGCTACCATCAAATCCTGTGCAACACTGGCGCCATCTTTCTTACATACTTTCATCCACTCTTTCTTCAAATCCTTAACTGTTACAGGTATTCCACTAAACAGCTCACACTCTCCATAATTCAAATCCTTCATAATCGCCCAGAATTTTTCAATTGGGCGAAGTTCTGGCGACTTTGGCGGATTTGCCTCCTTCGGCACAAAAACAACATCGTTGGCTTCGTACCACTCCATCATCGGGTTCGCGTAATGCACGACGCCAAATCCGTCCAAAGTAGAGTGTCACGAAGGAGGGGGAATTTATATTTTTGGTCGTTGATTATGTGCAGCTCGTAATGTACAGCTTGCTGAATTTGCCGCACCCACAGATCGCCTGCCACATCAAGTACTTCTTGCCAAATTTGTCGATCTTCTTGTTTCGAACGAACTTCTCCGGACTTGCCGACGAAAAACTCCAGGCCGGGGATCTGCTTGGCGTCCGTTTTAATGTACGTCTCGTCGTCCATTACGATGCAATTGGGCTGGACCAACCACTCGCGATACAGCTTCCTAGCGCGGCCACCGTATTCTGTTTATCGGGTCAGGTAGGCACCTTCCTTACCTTGAAGACATGAAGTCCGGTCCGCTTTATTGTCTGCTGGACGAACCAGATGGAAGAATTGACCGTCTTGGCCACGTCCCGAATCGAATGGTTCGGATGGCGCTTGAAGTAATCCCTCACCTTCCTTGCGTTAACGGGGTCGGTCGTCCTCGCTTTTCTTCCGCTGCTAGCTCGCCACTGGGTTGTCTGGGTCTCCTTGAACGATTTTACCACACGGGAGATGGTCGAATCGGCGATCCTCAACTGTTTCGCGATCCACCTGTGGGACTGACCTGGATTTTCCACGACGCGCCCAATATATGTTGGGGGGTTTTTTGGAGTCTTTAATATTGTGGGGGTGTGGGAATTTTTTGGTGTTGAAATATTACCCTATATAATTATTTTAAATTTTTATGGTTCTGAAAAAAGTATAAAAAGAGGGGGTTGTTTTTTTTTGTGTATTTTCAGTTTTTGGTGGTGGGCGGGTGGAAGGGAGGAGGAGTGAGGGGGGGGTGTGTGTGGATAATTTGTTAAAAATTTAGGGAAGCGGAACCTATCTTGAGCTCAATAAGCAGACCTCCAGTGGAAATCGGTGAATATGCACTGAATACCGAACACTGAGTACACAAGTTATTCACAATTTATTCGTTCACTTACCGTTAATCGTTTAGCAACACACAAAACATTCGATTCTGATAATTTTCTTCCAATTCAATACGGAAAAGTTGCCACTGCTATGTATCTATTTTAATAATATCACGAAAAACATTAATCCCATCTGTGTACATATGTTAATCGTACTGATTTTAATCAAGAAAAAATATAAACAAGTTAACGCTCTCCACTACTACACCCAAAAATATAAACGTCAACAAAACTTTTAAAAGGGCCTATGCTGCTTTAAAAACATCACTGTTTCTATTGTCGCTCATATACTAAGTCGCACTTGCGATGCGGTAATGGTATTTTGACTGCCGAGTTTGCAACAAGCCTAGTTGTTGCGCTTTTTAGCCCACTTTGATTGCGCGGTGTGATTCTATAAGTGCGACAACGCGAATACAAGTCCGATCTAACGTTGAATCGTGTCTGGGAGGAAGCTCTATATAGTACACATAAAATGTAACACATAGCTTTATCAATCTTCAAGAAAATTTCAATGCGCCGTATAAAATTAAAGCAACTGAGAAAACCCACCAGATTGTATTTAGTGGGCAACTTTGGAACTTTGGTATCAATTTAAAATAATGGCGTAACTGTTTTATCCAGGCTTTTAAGAGCTGTAATGGCCACCACAATCAATCTCACTATCAGGAAGCGATCAAAGGATTTGACATTTGGCTTGTGTCGACTAGTAAGTAGACGATCGAATGAAACAAGACAAACGTCAAATCGTTCGCTGCCTACCAGAAACTGAGCATGATTGTGGCGGCCATTAGCGCTCGTAAAAACCTGGATAGATCTCTTCTCGCCGACTTCGTATTGACGCATTTGCTCAAAATTCCACGCGGTGTACCTCTGTTTACTCCATCCTTATGGGAGATTACATTGCGACGTTTCGTGAGACGCGGTTGTTCGTTTAGCGCCGCGTGGAATTTCGTGAAAATGTGCATTTGGGAACTTTACAACAGCCACGCGATGTATCATGTTCAAGGAATCCGTCAATATCTGTTGCGAAAACTGTGTCAGAAATCACATCTTTGCGACAGATTTGGAGGATAAAACTTGTATTGACCTTTTTAGTCATAGCTAAAAAGGAACTAAATCGATTTTGTTTGTTGCATTGTTTTCCCAAGTTCTTCAAAGCTTTTTTCGTTGTTTTGATTCTCGACTCGCTTTGACAGGCAGTGACAGCCAAATATCGGCTCGTTTTGACGTTCACATGTTTCGTATCTGTTTCTTCCTCCCAGGTGCCGATGTCTTCGCCGCTCTTATTCATCTTACATCAAAGAGTAAGTGCAATGAATATTAGTGACGTTTACTGCACGCACACTGGCGTCTTGCAGATACAGTGCAAGCACCCTTTTGTTTTCCTTAAAATTCTAATACATACAAACAATGTACACATCAATTCGTATTGTTCAAAACCTTGTATGTAAATTCACATATTACCCAACATTCATTGCGAGCGTGTACGCTTGACGTTTAGTTTTAAAGGAAAACATTGGAGAGGATCACTACCACATCTACACAACAAACACTAATACATTTGAACGTAATAACCTCAATAAACGCTTGCACCTTGACGTCAGCACTTTTTATCTACCTCTTTCACTCTTTTGGTACGCCCTATCTAGCCATCGCCTGGCCCTCAGAAAGTGTCAGTTATTTGCGGGCATTGTTTACATTTTTTTTGTATGAGATTAAATTAGGTCGTTTAATCGTCTATAACGCTGTAGCACAAGTACACATAAAACAATGGGTCTGTTTAATGACCAACTCGAACTAACTCGGAGTATCATGCTAACTCTTTTTGGCATCAATCCCTGAACGAATGCCGAAAAGAGACAAAAAAGAGGTTGCGAGTCATCGCGAGCTGGTCATTAAACAGGCCTAATATCTCACTTTCAGCACTTATAACATATTGGTTATATTGCGCACTTTGCACCCTACTGTTTCGCAATTAATTTTAAGTGCAGAACCGTTAACGAAAGTGCTGGTTTGCATACAATCGTGTCGATGTCTTCGGCGCACTTATTCTTCACGAGCCGTATGTCTTCGGCGCACTTATTCTTCACGAGCCGTTGCATAAGTGCGCTGAAGACAACGACACGATTTGAGACAATCCCGCACTTATAAAATGTAAGTTCGGAGTCCAGTGGTGAGCGAAATGCGCAATATTGGTTGAGCATCTTTGGGAAACATGGGATATTACTATTAGGGTTCATTGGTTCTCATATTCAAGGAGGACTGTGGCAGTTTCAATTCAAATCAATGATAAAAAGTTCAAAACTTGACTGAAAATATTTATTAATTAAAATGCAGAGTGTGACATAAGTAAAAGCTCAATGTTTGCAATCAAAAGAACTTCGACTAGGCCCTTTTAAAAAAAAATTCTCGCATGAAGTAGATCATTTGACAGCACTTCACGTGTGTTGGGTAGCATGCATATAACCAAGACAAAATGAAAGGGTTTGTTTGTTATTCTTCCATGAGAATATTGACAACAAGACTCACCATAACGTTGGGCATAGAATGCTCTATGAATGATTGAACACGCACACTAGCGTTGATGTGTATGCTATACAGTATGTGAGCAGTGCCGCCAAATTCAACAGAGATGGAAAAATATTATTAAATGTGGAATTTTATTTCTCGGTAAATATTGAAAAAATCTACAATTAGAAGTATGTTATTATTTATTTAATCTATGGAAAAATAAAATAGTTCAACTTTGGGCGATTTGTAGCACTCCCACAAAAAAGGTGATATTGAAGTACTGCCAAACCCATTTCATTCGAATAAGAGTCATAATAAAATAGTTTGGCAACATCAAGCGATTACGTCGATTGTAAACACGGTTCAGAATAGGTGCAAGCGTATTTAAATTATTGTGAAAATTAATCCCATAGTTTTCTAGTATTTTATCACGTATTCGTAGATTCTCGTGTGGCTAGTGTAATAAGTGAAGTGTGATTTTTATGGTTTGTGCAATTACGCAACGAAAATGTGTGAGGATATAGTGCAATTAAAGAGAAAACTTGGAGTCTGGCTCGAGTATATTCCCTAGTACGGTTAGATCAATACGACGAATTTGTAGTGCAAAGGTAAGAAATTGTGTTGAAAATCTGACTGCTCATTATTTTTACGAAATTTAAGTCTCCGAAACGTTTTTGTAGCTTTTAATTATATTCAAGACCTAATTTTATTTGCCAGGATTATATATTCTTGGTTACTGCGTCCATTTATTGGAGAAATTAAACATCTTTTTACGTTTGAAGTTGGATGACTGCAGAATGTGATGAATATATGTACTATGGTGAGCATAGGTTCCGCTTGAACAGGCCATTTGCGTTCGCCAGCTCGTCGTGTCGAAGTCGGAAATGACGGGTGAACCTGACTTAAACGTAGTTGCAGCTACCCGCTGTCTTTGGGATCGATGTTGCAGAAAGATGTTGCTCCATCCCTCAAAAAAAACGTGGACGCTATATGGACGAGCGTTCATTTACGTTTCATGCTGTTTTGTCCACTTGTCGAGGCCATTGAAAGGTGATGATGGAGCAGAGCAAGGATGAGTAATAAAGGATTAATAATTAATCTAACACGGATGCATAGAACATTTGCACATAGCGTCACCGACATAAGCCTATCCACTTCCATTTAACATTTCGCCATAAAATTTATGTGTCGTAAAGGACGATACGGTCAAAATTTGGTCAATATCAACTTGACGTATTTCTTTCAATTTTGCATTTAAAAAACCTGAACACCCCTCATTTTGAAGGTGTGTGTGTGTAGAATGTTGCTCCTATTTTGATTTTGGAATTCACTCTTCAGTTGTCAAAATGCCGTCCAAGCAAGAAGAGCAGCGTATCAAAATTTTGCTCGCGCATCGCGAAAATCCGAGCTACTCGCACGCAAAGTTGGCAAAATCGCTAAAAGTTGCCAAATCAACCGTTACAAATGTAATTAAAGTGTTTGGGGAACGTTTGTCGACAGCCAGGAAGTCTGGATCGGGGGGAAATCGAAAACCGGAAGCCGCTAAGACGACAAAGAGAGTTGCCGGTAGTTTCAAGCGAAACCCTAACCTATCTCTCCGAGATGCCGCAAATAAGCTGGGTGTATCGTCTACAACCGTGCATCGAGCCAAAAAACGAGCCGGACTATCGACTTACAAGAAGGTAGTGACTCCAAATCGCGATGATAAACAAAATACGACGACCAAAGCGCGATCCCGGAGGCTGTACACGACGATGCTGACGAAGTTTGACTGCGTGGTAATGGACGACGAAACCTACGTCAAAGCCGACTACAAGCAGCTTCCGGGACAGGAGTTTTATACGGCAAAAGGAAGGGGAAAGGTAGCAGATATTTTCAAGCACACGAAACTGTCAAAGTTCGCAAAGAAATATCTGGTTTGGCAAGCCATCTGTACCTGTGGCTTGAAAAGCAGCATTTTCATAGCTTCCGGGACTGTCAACCAAGAAATTTACGTGAAAGAGTGTTTGAATAAACGTCTGCTGCCTTTCCTGAAGAAACACCGTTGTTCCGTACTGTTCTGGCCGGATTTGGCATCTTGCCATTACGGTAAAAAGGTCATGGAGTGGTACGCCGCCAACAACGTACAGGTGGTTCCCAAGGACAAGAACCCTCCCAACACGCCAGAGCTCCGCCCAATTGAGAAATACTGGGCTATTGTCAAGCGGAACCTAAAGGAGACCAAAAAAACTGCTAAGGACGAGCAGCAGTTCAAGGCAAACTGGCTTTCTGCGGCCAAGAAGGTGGACAAGGTGGCTGTACAAAATCTGATGGCAGGGGTCAAGCGTAAGGCCCGGCAATTCGGATTTGGAAAAGCGGAAGCCTAACTGAATATTTTTCCTGAATTTTATACTAATTGAACTTGAAAAAGAAATTTAATTTGATTTTTTAAATAAACGATTTCACCGATTTACACGCGTTTTCCCTTGACCAAATTTTGACCGTATCACCCTTTAGACCCGCTTCTCTCTGCGCACCTCGCCACGCCGAAACTGGTGAAAAAAATCAATGTGCCTAAATGACTGTGATTTTTTTGAAATTCGTATTCACTGGTTGCAAGATGAACTGATTATTCTGTGTAGAGAACGAGTAAAAGAGAGAGCTAATACTGACCATCTTGGATGAACAGCAAGAACCCACGCATACTGAATGAAAATAATAACTACAAAACAAATCAAAAATAAGAATTTCGATGGTACGTCAACCCGCAGGGACGTACATCAGAAAACTAGGAAATGAATACCAGTGAACATTTTTGCACTGAAATGTATTTCGAAGTGATTTTCAAAACAGAAATTCAACAATTTTCAACTCTGTCTGCAACATATTTAAAAATTATAATGTTCGCGATAGTTTTTACGTCTCTAATGAACTTATCGGGTTTATATCACTAGTAAGCTGAAAAGAAGGGGGAAAGAACTAGTGAAGATTTTCCAAATGCGGGCTGCCGACGAAAAGAAGAATCGATTTTAATTTTCAAAGACTGTTACCATGAAGCGTTTGAGGAGAAAGTGTCGTTCGAAATTGCCGTTCGAAAGGGACAATTCTGGTGGCGAATGCATTGTAATGTTGCTTCTCGAATAATTCTTGTTTCATCACTGTGGGAAAACCTTGAGGAAGTGATGTTCGGATGAAGTCAAATGTTTGCATGGAACGCGCGTTTATTATTTTGTTCAACATTTTACAATTGCCTTGAATATTCCGCATACCGAGAGTCACGAACAAAATTGGCGCTGTTCACCAAATAATACACCAAATTTACCAAAGACACCAACCTGGTCATATCACTTGCCTATGGTGAAATCTAGACCATCCCAACCACCCATCTCCATGTCATCTATGAGAATGTCGGTGAGTCGCTGGCCTCACGTTAAGTGGATGACATATCATCATTATCCTTCTAGTTTACTGGTACTGGATGCTGGGTGAAATCTTTCCCGATTATCTACTGGATCCCGGATAGGACAGCTATTTATTCCCAAATTACTCTTGGAATAAAAATGAGCATGACTGGCCGCCCTATAATTGAACTTGACATAACTCGGAGCGAGCCGGCGTCGGTAGTGTAGTGGTAAGCGTGACTGCTACTATGCACCCCAGTGGGTCTGGGTTCAATCCCAGTCGACGTCGGTGGTTTTTCTGAGGCGAAAATTTCTGGTCACGTCTTCCTTTACTTCGGGAAGTAATGCCGTTGGTCCCGGCTCATATTCATCAGTCGAAAGGTAGGGTCCAGGTGGTGGAGTCGTCTTCCTGGCGTCGGTGATTGTCACCATGTGAGAAAATAGGCCGACGGAAAAAAATAAATAAAAATAACCCGGAGCGTATGGTACGGTATGTACACGCATCCTTCCTCCCCTGTAGATTCACAAAATGCGTTCTGGTTCAAGTCTAATCATTTGAATCCAACTCATTTTACAGAATCATCTTTGCGGTCAATTCCACGCAGTAGGCCTGGCCGCTTTGACGCTTGTATCATGTCTTTGATATGCTGCAAGCATCAATATCGATAAAAAAATTGGACGCACTTCTAAATCTGCTCCCTTTGTACGAATACGTGCACTTAGAAGCAGAAAAGAGTATGCTTAGACTCAAAAGGTTGAAAACTCTCAAGTCTGGTGACTTAGTCGGTCACCTGAGTATTTCACAAAGCTTTCAAAATGGGCCAGTGATGTATATGAATGGAGACTGGATGAAACCTGTGGACAATCATGACATCCCTTACAACATATGTGAGATGTCACGTATAGATTGGGAAGTCGGAGGTCCCACTGTTCGTCATGGTTCCATAAAATTCTTCACAGATGGCTCAAAAATTGGAACAAAAACGGGAGCAGGAATCTTTGGCCCTGGGGTAGAAATCTCAGTGGCGATGGGAAATTACCCAACGGTCTTTTAGGTGGAGATTTTTGCTATAATAAAATGTGTTAACGTTTGTCTGAAGAGGAAATATAGACATGCTAATATTTGTATTTTTACAGACAGCCAAGCTGCACTCCAAACTTGTCTGGGAATGCATTCTTTCACTGCGAAACGTGTGCCAAGAGAACTCCGTAAATTTATTCTGGGTTCCGGGACACTGTGGCATTGAAAGTAATGAAAGGGCAGACGAGCTTGCAGACGAGGTTCAAATGCGCAGTTTATTGGCCCAGAACCATTCTGCCATAAAAATGGAACTGAAAGGAGCTGGAGCTCAATAAGAGAGTTGTTTGTACCTATACTGGCCTAGTAACCGGACATTGCCCGAGTAGATATCATTTGAAAAACATTAACCAGGTTCAGAATGATATCTGTCGTTTTTGAAACATGGAACGTGAAACCTCGGAACATCTGCTCTGCAGTTGTGATGCTTTGTACAAGAGCAGACTTAAATTTCTGTACAGTGGCTATATGCAACCTTAAGAAATTTGGACTGCGAATCCTGAAAAGGTGGTGGGTTTTATAAACTCAATTTTGCCTGACTGGGAGACGCGTCTTAGGCTGTTCACTTGACAAATGGTGATCAAGTTTTAAGATGCGAATAGTAATAGTAAACAGGAGTATACCACAAAAGTTCAATTCAATGGACGCAGTGGTTCTACGCTCCAACAAAAAAAAATTCAATAGGATAACTGATAAGATACCATGTAACTAGGTCAGGGTCATATTGCACATCCGGAGACGTAGGAAGACAGGTTCCTGATGCCTTGTCGTAGTTGCCAATTTTTGGTTTACACCAGCGCTTGCCAGAACCTAGTCGTGCATCGTATCGCAATTTGCAAAATTTCTTAGGCAATCCATCTGAATCCATATCAATGGTCAAGAGAACAATATCACGTGGTAACCTTGTAACAGGTTCCGGGTGCCCAGTAAAAGTGGACAAATTATGGTTTCAACAGAAACTAGTCGTGCGACATGCCAAAATTTGTCATTCGCAATTCATCAAAAATCATCTGAATAAATAAAGCCATAATTCACACGGTTTCTCCATTGGAGTAAATAAGGAGGATACGGAACGATGAAAATAATATTATGGCAATCCTTTCTATAGAACAGATGGCTCTTTTTTTGCCAGGATCGCATCTTTCATCCAGGTGCTGCAACTGTAACTGTAACATTGTTCAAATACTTCGTAAAAGAGGTCAAACTATGAATTCAATGGGAACTAGTCGTGTGGCTTATCAAAATCTACAATGTATTTCATCCAATCATTTAATCACAAATTCACCTAAAAGTCTCCAAAAGTGCGTCTTATTTTGAAAAGAAATCCTGGTAAAAGGAAAAAGGGTTCCCAGGAAAAGTAGGACAACGCCAGGATTATAAGCATACTAATTTTCGGTCAGGGAAAACAAATATTTATACAATGAACACTAGAAAAACCTTCGGAATTTAAAAAACCCCAACGAGAGTGCCCTATTTTGAACAGAATTCCCTATCTTTTAGTTTGTTCGGTCCTCTTATCGGAATCTTGTGCAACAGAATTGTTATTAAAGTCCAGCATGTGAAATCTTCGTAGTTTCTTAGATTTGTGCCATCAAACAATTCAAAGTGTCGATGCAATTCGGCTATAACCTTCACCTTAATATTCCTCGGCACATCGTTCCATCAAACCGAGATCAATTCACCACTTCCCTCAATCAAAACAAATCCCACAGCCCCGATTAGGGGTTTAACAATCCAGCAAAATCACCGACTACTAATGACCAGAAGCGCCCTATTTTTGATCTGTGCGGTGCTTCTCAACTCTCCGCCAACCGGACACGCGCTGTACACAAATTAATCAAATTATCGAATCAACATCTTTCTCCACGCTGCATTGTATTCCCATCCTCATCGTCATCGTGGTCGTGGTCGTCCTCATCGACTCTTAGGAAATCAATACACACCGGGCAACTCCACCCGGTCTCTTCTCCGAAAACCGGGCGAGAAAGAAGAGAAAGCCCCGAAAATTACACCCCATTGAAAGGTTCAACCGTGTAAACACCTTCGAAACGCTATACAGGTTCCGCTCCGAGCCGCGCGCGTTAAAGTGAATGGTGAGAAAAAAGGCAGCTTGAAATAACGAGGCAGCAAAATAAGAAGAAGGAGAGGAAAAAAAATTGAACACGTCTCAACCGCATCAACTTGGCGTTTTCTTTTTTGCTTCGCATCTTGGAGCCATCCGAGCGAAGACTTCAAGTTTCCTTAATCTTTTCTGGCTGCTGCTTGTTTAACGGGGAAGGAGAGGGAAAAAAAACCTACCTACAAGGTTTTCAGCGGGAGTGCAAAAACGACGACGACCGGTCTTGGCTTGGGCCCTCAGCAGCTTCGGGCCGCCAGTGGTGTGCGAAGAATCGATACCTTTCGGCTTCAGAGGAGGCTGAATAGGCTTTTGCCGTTGTTGGGTACACAATTTTATGCCGTAAGGAGCGCTGGGTCGGAACATGCTGCCATCGTCCTCGTTGTTGATGTATTCTACACTACAGCTACATGTTATGACCGGCTTTTTCCACTCATCCCTTCTTGCTCGTGGGCAGAGGGGTGATGTGAGGAGGTCGACACGGATGTTCGGAACGAACCTGTCGCTGGTGCTGCAGAATGCCGCCAGTTCCTCCCAAACAAGAAGAGGAAGTATCCTTATCGTCCGATCAGCAGTGTAGTAAGGGGCTGCAAGATGGACGCTGCCAATCGACGCGAGTCGGCTGATGCTACATATACGTTATGTTTAAATTAGGTAGAGCAAAGGCGCTTTTTGTCGGCCGAGGAAGTAGGAAGTGGAATTTTTGAAAAATCAATATCTCTCACACTGAGAGGGGCACTGAAATCCTGGTCCTCGAAAGAGGAGCACCGAAAGAGACACAGAGATGAAGGCTCGCAAAAGCTGCTGGGCTGCTATTTTCGGAAGACCTACAGCGACGGCAGCAGAACCACACCGACGACCGTGTGGTTATGGTATGGTATTTCAGTGGCAAAGTGCTGCGGTTGAAATTTTTGCACGGATTAATGTCGAGCCCGTGGCACCGGGCGTATGTACCTACTTGCCTTGAACATGTATGTGGAAAGACTACGTTTGGTGGGTTCATATGGAGCAGCCGGGAGCGCTTTAATTTGTTCGGTCTACACAGAGAACGACACATACAAAGGCACGTGACCTGCAGAACCAGTGGCATAATTGTATCTGATTTTGACTTCAAACGAGGGGGGACCATCCTCGCCGAAGCATGTTGATTAATCTTGGCGGTTGGCTGGAAGGCCGGTTTCATCTTTTGTGACGGTAAATTAATAATAGTTCCGGAGGTTTTGGAGCGCGAAGAAGCAATTATGTAAATTTTACTCCGTTACTAAATAATGTAAACTGTAAAATATCCTCGATTCCAAACAATTTTAAATTGAGCGTAGACACTCTAACCAACCAACCGCAACCTCTCTGCATATACATATATTTTGAATTGTTAGGACAATAATTCAACTATATTAAGAACAAAGCATGTCTGCATCGATTGATAGGCAGGATCTGTAATTATGAAAAGCTACTGGAGGAATAAACAGGGCATGAGCGAATTATAAGCCCAATCTACAAAAAGAGTGACAGCTTAGAAAGTGAGAACTGCCGAGCGATCACTATTCTCAACGCGGCCTACAAGGTGTGTTTCGAATATGCGTCACTTTCGGTCTGAGGCTCATTCGTCACGGCAGGGAGACTACCTGGATCCTTCATATAGAACCTATCGACACATGGGCCGGGACCAACGGCTTTGCTTCCCTTCCGAAGGAAGACATGATCAGAGATTTTTCCAGATACCAGACCGGCTGGGGTGAGAGACAAACACACTTAAGCATTAAGCAATGGGAATGAAATCCGGCATTGAGAGGAGGGTCACCGACTCCTAATGGACCGACATGATTGTGAAGCCTTCGTCCACACACTGCCTTCAGAGAAAATAGTCCTGCACAACTCCCAACTTACTCTACTCTGGTGACTTCGAATGGTCTTCTGATGGTTATTCTTTGGTCTGGTAGCACTCCTTCTTGCTGACATGCTGAACCGGGATTTGCTCGGGAACAGTGGACGAAATTTCGTATGATGGTGCGCATCAATCGTCATCCGTTAATCGGACGGTGTAGGGCCGTTGGGCGGTTAGAGCCATTAGGCCGAACGCCGTTATGCTGAACGCCATTTAGGCTGAAGGCCATTAGGCCATTTTTTTCAAATTTCATTTTCAACTAATTCAAGCAATAATATCAACATTTTCGAGTGCAGTTATCTTTATAAAGTCCTTTTGAGCAAATTTATTCAATGTGTCCTCCATTTTTATTAATAACATCCGCGAGCCGACGCCGGAAGCCAGAGCATGCCTTTCGGGCGTTACCTCCGACATTGACTGCCATGTGCGTGTTATGGTTGACTTCAGGGTTTTCACACTAGGGTGTGATGTTTTGCAGGCTCGTGCTTCAACATATGCCCAAATCGAATAATCCAACGGATTAAAATCTGGACTGCTAGGGGGCCACAAATCCTTCGGCCAAAACTTCATGTTATCGTTCAACCATTGTTGGGTTCGAATGGACCTCCATCCTGCTGTAGGACAACTTTTTGGTCCTCGGAGAAGTTGTCCTTCACCCAGGGAAACACTTGGTCCTTTAAAATACCGATATACACTTCGGTATTGATTTTAATTCCAGCATGAATGAAAACAGGCGGCATTTTCAAACCGTTGGACGCCACCAAGCCAAACATCATGACACCAGCCGGATGTTTGGTTTGAAATTTGAATTTCACTTTTTCTGGAACGTTCTCCATTTTCTGCGGTGAAATGAACCGGTTCGTGCGGCTGTTGGCCACAACATCGATGCTGAAAAGCTTTTCGTCGGAGAACAGGATTATCATTTTTTCCTTCTTCAACAAGGAAAGCAATCTCTTGGAACGAGTCACTCGTAGTTCCTTGACCCGGTCCGTAATCAAGTGGCGTTTCACTCTGGCTCTAGAAGATGCATGCAGGTTTTCTTCGATGATTCTCCGCATGGATTTCTCCGAAATATTGGCTTCCTTTGCAAGTTTTCTTATGGAACGCACCGGGTTGCGAGCAATTTTTGCACGGACCGATTTGATCACGTTCGGCGTGCGTGCAAAGCGCGGACGTCCGCTCCCCGGCTTTCGCTGCTTAGGACCATCCTGCAGGGACTTTTTTAGGCGGTAAACTGTTGCCAAATGGCTCCCTACCACCTTGGCAATCTCTTTCGGCCTCTTCTGGGCGAGCAACAAACTGGTGATCACTTCTTTCGCGAACATTTTGACGAATTTGCAATAAAACAAATAAAATGTTTGGATGCAGCACTTGAAAGTAAACATAAAAAAATACACTTTCGACAGAAATTAGTCACTTGCTACACGAATTAACCCAATACTCAAGTTTGAACATTTTCGCATTATTTTGTGCCGCACCCTGTACAGTGGTTTTCTGATGAGAACGTTGATTATATTGAAAAATTTATCAACCCACCAAACTGTCCCCAACTGCGACCGGTCGAACGCTACTGGGCAATCGTCAAGTGGAACCTCAAAAAGACAGGAGCATGGCCCACAATATGTCAGAATTCCAGAAAAACTGGTCACCAGCGTCCAGGAAGTGCACAAAAACCACTGTGCAAAACTTGATGGACGGTATAAAGGCTAAACTATGATCATATTACCGAAATCAAACTTCTGATTAGTTTATTAGTACTATTGATATTTTTATAATGTTAAGCTATAAAAACATACATTGCTTTGAAAATTTGCGAATCTTATTTAGTTTCACATCAATTTTTGAATGTTTATTACAACTTTTCGATACGCTCCTTAAGCGAATCTTTCTGTAGTGGAATATGAAGACATCTAGATAGGCATTGGCTTTCGCTTGTGCCAGAAAAAGGGATAGCAAAACTCCATCAGGCTCGAAGAGGACCGTGAAGAATCCAACGAATACGGCAGTCTTCGTTGATTTTGAACCATTTCTGTGCGATGCTGCCACGCTAGAATCGTGCTGTCATGAAGCCACATGCACAAAAGAATCATGTTCGATAATTCAATCGATATGCGGGAAAATTTCCAACCGATTGGTGGAAACATCTTGAAAATCTATCGAGCATTAATAGTGGCCCAGATAGCATCCTTACTGTTCATTTAAATCGGTTCATACCGGCTTTAGGCGTTATACAAAAATACCTTGCCTTCCCAATGACGTAAACCAAAATCGCACGTTGTAAGTGGTCCCAACAGCATCGTTGCTGTTGGTTTAAATCGGTTCAAAGCGGCCATTTGTACTATTGGTACGTACTCGGTCTAATGTATAAATAGTTTACTAGACGCCACGCGAGTTCAGCGTATTGTTTACCAAAACCAACCATGCTGCCAACCCAGAAAACCAGAAGTCGTATAGCAGATTTCAGAAAGTATCGTATGTTCCTACATTTTAAATCAACATCGCATAACAATGTGCCCTCTATCGTACTATTTTGTAAGTTGAATCGTGAGTGTCAATTTTCGACTTATATACGACGTGTCATTTATCCAACGTATTGCGCCACAAACTAAATCGGATTTACATCGTTAGTCTATTTAAATCTAGTTTTTTATTACAGGTTAAATCGCAAACGATGTCAAATCACCTCGTTTAAGAAAGCATTGGAATTTACACGTATATGGCAATGAAGGAAAGAAATTTGCATGTATATGGCGTTTAAGAAGTTAATGGAATTTGCATGTGCACTTTTGCACGTATAAGCCATACGTTTTGTTTGCTCACATATATGTTTGTGTAAAGGGTGTTCCGATCAAAATTTGATCAAACAGTAATGTGTTTGAGTCGATCAAAGTTTTTATTAATAAGTCAAATTCTTTTTCTTTTTCAAGTTCAGTTAATACAGAATACAGGAGAAATATTCAACCAAGCTTCCTTTTTACCGAATGCAAATTGCCGGGTCTTTCGTTTAACACACGCCATAAGATTTTGTACAGTCTCTTTGTCCCTTTTATTCAGAACGCAGAACGCCTGTTTGCCTTGAACTGTTTCTCGCTCACGACAGCTTTTTGAGTCTTCTTAAGGTTCCGCTTGACGATGGCCCAATATTGTTCGATTTGGCGGAGCTCTGGCGTGTTGGGAGGGTTCTTGTCATTGGGCACCACTTGAACGTTGTTGGCAGCATACCACTCCGTGGCCTTTTTTCCGTAATGGCAAGATGCCAAATCCGACCAAAATAGAACGGAACAATTGTGTCGCTTCAGGAAAGGAAGTAGACGTTTTTGTAGGCACTCGCTCGGATAAATTTCCTGGTTGACGGTTCCGGTCGCAATGTAAACGTTGCTCTTCAAGCCACAGATACAGATAGCTCGCCACACCTGATATTTCTTCGCGAACTTTGACAGTTTAATGTGCTTGAAAATATCTGCCACCTTTCCCCGTCCGGTTGCCGTATAAACTTCCTGTCCTGGAAGCTGTTTAAAGTCTGCCTTGACGAAAGTTTCATCGTCCTGTACCACGCAATCAAACTTCGTCAGCATCGTCGTGTGCAACTTTCGCGATCGTGCTTTGGCCGACGTGTTTTGTTTATCGTCGCGATTTGGAGTCACAGCCAGTCGACAGTCCAGCTCGTTTCTTAGCTCTATCCACGGTTGAAGGCGCTACTCCCATCTTCTTTGCGAGATCTCGGGCGGAGAGGTCGGGTTCCGCTCGAAACAGCGGGCAACTCTTTTTGCCGTCGCTGTGGTCTGCGGCTTTCGATTATCCCCCGATCAAGCTTTCCTGGCTGTCGACAAACGCTCACCGAACACTTTCAATACATTGGTAACAGTTGATTTAGCCACATTCAGCCATTTCGCCAACTTGTCGTGAGAGTTTTGGGTTTTCGCCCCGCACGTGCAAAATTTTGGTGGGGCGCTTCTTCTTCCTCGGGGGATTTTTTGTTAATTGAGGGGGTGTGTGTGTGGTGTGTGTGTCCAATCTAACACCCATCGGCCGGCAATGGTATTATGGAAGAAATCTGTTTACAACAATCATTCAAGTGACCATTGGAAGCAGCTTTAATCCGGGAGCTAGAAAGTGATAGCTCTACTGCAGATCCAGCAACCCATTTCAGAATGTCTGGAGAGTCACGCCCATTCCGAGGTTACTTTCACATACAATAAGCCCCGCATGTAAACATTACCGATATCATTTGGATAAGGGCACTGCAACACACTTCCAGATTTGGAAATTTTAAATTTCCAAACCAGGCACGTATGTAGTATTATTTGAAAATAAGATTATTGTTATATAGTTATAATTAGATAGATCTCACCCATGGCCGCATCCTTCATCACACTATCTTGTTCATTCATAAAAATAAAAATGTTCGACGTTGATTCGTAATGAATTTCATGCACTCGTGATTAAATAAGCGCAAAAATTAACGTTTCTAATCAGCCCGCTAGATATGCAACCTGCATAACAAAACTCTGTGCACCCCGTGGTGAATGCACCTAAAATTATGTGCAAGCTTTTCATCTGCCCATGCGCGTTGTTTTCGCCTGCCGTTTCTGACCAGCAAATGGCCGTTCTCCACATTGCACTAGTCTTCTTTTTTTCACTCCACACTCTGCTAATAATGCAAATCCCCGCTATGAGGCGACTCTATATCGAGCTTCAAAACTGCTAATAATCATCGATTCACTCGCGACAAAGTGGAAAAACAGTCTAAACTAATAATTTATGCCCGAGTGTCACAATATTACCACTAATAACCAAAAGGTGCCGGGGCGAAGCACAAAAACAAAACAAAAAACGGGGAAATACTACCGACACTCACACATTTTGATAGGCAATCGATTGTATTCGCGACGGCTTACACAATGCACGCGGAGATTTTATGATTTAACTATTAGTTGAAGTTAAATTACGAATTATTGTTTGATTTTTTTCCCGAAAACGACGCAGCAAAAACAAAACACGTCAGTTTCGAAGCACGGCTTGCTGCGATCATCCATTTTGATAATGAAGGCTGATAAAAAAAAAGAGAAGAAATTAAAGAGGGGTGGAAAATGTGGCACAGAATGGTGGTAGGTTTTAAAAATTAAAAAAAACATAAACGTTTTTTTGGGTGGGAAACTTTTTTACTGTTTTTTGAGGGGGGTTGGGAGGGGGGAAATTTTCCCGTTTTTTTTTTGTGGTGGGGGGGGGGGGGGTGGGGGACACATTGAGGATGTTTATTTGTCCCATGCATCATCTGTTGGTTCTCTTTCTATTACAGCTGATCTGCCAATAACAGAATAGTAACCTTGGACGGCCGCTCATGCTCATGAAACTGCATTGTAATTCCACTGCTAAAGAATTATGTCGTTTAACCAGTTTAAGTCCATCTACAAGCTACAACTCTCAGTATAAGCCACCGAAATCGCCCAAGCGTTAACTCCAGAAAACTTAACCATTCAAAACGTTCATATGACTTCAAAGCAACATTCGCTGTCTGAGTTAGACCAGCATCCACCATTTCAAAACGAAAAATGAAAAACAAAGCACAATACCGTCTGGAAAATTGTTTTTCCTCCACGAGAAAAGAAAGCTTCTCCAAGAACAGCATCAGACTGTCGCCCGTTCCAAAAAATTTAGCAACAATAACCCCTTTTCCCTGTGCCCATATGGTTGGGATAGACAAGCAACCTGCTCTGGAGTACCATAGAAGTTCAAAGCGACAAAATAGAAGTTACCGGAGCGCTTGACTGAAACGGAGTTGGGCTCAAAGTATAATCTTACTGTCGCGGCCTACAACAGCGACGCGAAACTTTGCTCAAACACGCTTTCTTCGAGGACGATGGAGGTGGCTTTTGTCTTTAGTTTCTGCTTTGAAAACGAATTTCCTCCTTTGTCGGTGTCAGTAGGCGGGAAAAGTTTCCATGTTTTAGAACCGTACTCGAAGTCAAAAGTTTAGGTTACCGATTTTGTTTTTCTTCAGAAAAAGTTAAGTGCTCATTGAAAATAAAAAAAAATGGGCGAGTTGCCTACAGAGAGCCCAATTTGTTGCAATTTGTCCACTTGGCAAATTGCAAGTGCTAAGTAAACATTCCTTCAATTAAATCTTAATTAAAGGAGTAAGTGCTTAACCTAACACGCTCGATAATTGCTGACATTATTCCGGGCTGCCTGTAGCCGGTTCCCCCCCCCCGGACGAACGAACTCCGCCTCAGGTTCAGCTTGGCACTCGGCGCCCTTCACTCGCTCACAGAAGGCAAAACCATTAATTTAGTCACCAATTACCTTGATCGCTCAAGAAAACGCTAATTTTCAGCAAGCAAGCAAGCTGCTGATCCCGAAAAGAATGCCCAACAACCGCCACCACGCCATCGCCCGGCCGAGCGAACGAATATGGTAATAATAACAATCTAAACGACCAACTCCGGCACATTTCAATTAAAAACGATCATCGACGTCGTCGTCGGCAGTCGAGATAGGCGCGCATATGTACCGATCCACAACAGTCGGGATAACTGCGCAAAAACTCTAGCGTCAGGTTCGCGCTGTACCTCACAGATTTTTTTTTTTTTTTCATATTCAAACTTGGAACGTGGAACGTAAACACACCGTCTAGCGCTGAAGCTCAATTCAACACAGCTAATTGCGAACCATCAAATTAGCTAATAACATGCACCGACGGCAACGACGACGACGACGGTTCTTTCTGGCTTGATCGGGTGCGCTGTCTTCGTGTGTAGCTGGATGCATTCTATCACTCGCTGTCTCTCTCTTCGTTATTCTTAATTCGATGCGGTTTTGCGGGGTGCAGATGCACATGCAAATGCAATTCGTAGGCCTAAAGTGTTTGAGAGCCGGCGGGGAGGAAATTTTATCGTGACGGTTCGATAAGGGTTCGATACCAATAGTTTAAAAAAAAAAACGTTTTTGACGTAGGACTACCTCTTTGTTCTCGATACTCGGGTGCAATTTAAAAAATAACCTATTACGACCGTAACGAAAAGCGGTGAGGTTTTGAGCGTTAATTTCTCCGTCGTTTCTCCTAACATTTTCAAAATGTTTACCCCAAAAGATCGGAAATATTTCTACGCGTTGATTCCAATATTGAAAACTATTGATTTCAACATTAAACTATTGAAAATAACGCAAATATAAGTTGTTGTCTTGTATTTTCGTTTTAAAGAGTATATTTATGACGAAATTTATCAGAAGCAGATGATTTCTGATCAACATGAGAGGCTCTAGGAGTGGACAGTAATTTATTGATAGAACTAAGAGAAATGAAGAGAAAGTATTGATAGTTCCGCTTAGCGTAACGGCAGCCTATGAAAATTAAAAGATACAAGTTGAAAACGAGCGGAGGGAATATGAAGGTAGTATACAATCGGGCGCATAATCTTTAACCAAGCTACCCCTGATGCAGGGTAGGCAAGGGGGAGGGTACCTCCTTGACTGGTGAAAGAGTATGCGACCGATCGTGCTCTTATACTACCTATTGCGTTGTTATGGTGCTAGCGATTTGTTTGTTTCCCTCTCCCAATGCCTAACATGGGTGATAAATTTTTATATTTACTAAATGTCAAGTATTTTTCAATTACAGACTTCACATGTAAGTAATGGAGCTCTCATATGCAGCAGTGAACGAAATAAAAGGGGTACACCTTCGACAAATGCATCATTCGCTCGACAGCCTTGAAGCTGTTCAGAGCGACAATGAACCAGTATTGAATTGGCAGCTGGGAGGTGATAAGCACCCTGGAGGGAATGGAAAGTGACCATTGGCCAGATAGCTGATGGCTCTATCGCCTTTGGCTAGACAACCGTTGCTAGCCTGCCATTGGTGATGCAGTCGGTTAACCAAGCCAGTGGTGAATTTGTAGCCAGCCGGTTGGCGCAACCACGAGCGAAATAAGTGAGATCTAGTTGGCAGCCATCTTTCGGTAAGGCGGTTGAGTGGTATGAACGGTATAAGCCAGCCAGCATTAACTAGCAAAATTAGCATGACCAGTTACTAGTAATTAGAATTAGAACAACTGTTCCAAATATGACGTTAGTATTGCTGGCTAATGAATTGTCGCACAATATTAGTAAATGGGCCAAAAAGATCGTTCAAACATGGCCCATTTAAAATACGTCCTTTTTAGGACGACCAATTTAATTTTCCAGCAAAAGTGTTCGTTTGGATTGGAATATATCCAACATACAGTTCCAAATTCTCGTCATTTGGAAACGAGCGGTGACTAAAAACGTTTCAACTTTCCCTTTGCCGCATACCTTAAAAGTGTGTACAGTTTCAAACACGGCCCAGAAATGTAAACGGTCACTATATTATTCCGAAGCACAAATATAAATCAAGCTTATGCCAAGAAAAGCATGCGAAATAGAAATTTCTCAAATGGTGACCGTCTTGAAATATTGAAATAAATGATTATAACATTCATTACACATTGTTACGTAGTTCTACCTCACCTTTGCGTACAGCCTCATTGGGCTGTCCCTTGTAGTTTTTTCCTAGGATGAAAGCTCTTTGATCGACCAAGGATGTTTGACAAAAAGAGAACATTCAACGCATGCTTACGTGATGCTCAGTTTGTACTTGCGGGTGTATTTGAATTCAATCAAATCAGCAAATCCATCAAATGGGGAAAGGGCCCAAATCACCTGCTCTTATTTTTCTTTCAAATTGGGTCATCTTGTCAATACAAATGCAATGAAAAACAGCATCAAAGTAGGCGTAGTACGGTGTAATTTGCAATGTTGTTCGAGCGGTTAATGTACACTAGGGTGCCAATGAAAATCGACTTTTCGAATTTCCACAAAGGGTAGTGCTCAAAAGTTTCGTCTCCTCGAAAAAAGTCCCTATGCGAATATTGAGCTCAAATGGACTTCGTTAAGTGGACCCTCAAAGTGGTCAAAGGTTGACTTTGTTGACCCATGAAAAATCTCCCAAGCAGGTGCATGAAATTTCCGAGATCGATTTTTTTTCATGCCAACTGTCTTAGCACTACCCTTCTTTGAAACTCGATGGCAATTTTTTTCCTATACATTCCATTGGCACCCTAATGTACACGAAATAGACGGAATAAAGAAAGCTTGGGACAAACATACATCCTCAGCGTGTAATTGTGATCCTAAATCCTTAAATGATGCAATACCACCAAGAGAGGGTAGAAAGGAGTTGACTTGATGCTCGCTTTGTCGGAAACCGAGGAATCCTCTGCATCTTTACGAGAAATCACTGGGATGTTGGATAAAATTTTTGAACAGGGTTCGTTTTGGTAAACGGTACGCTGAATTCTTGTTTATCTTTGTTTTCAGATTATTCTCCATTAAATAGATTTTAAGGAGATGTACAAAAATATATTTAAATATTTGTACCGATTTAAACCAACGGTAAGGATGCCATTGGAGGCACTGACAAAGTGCAACAATGGTGGTTTTTGATTGTGAAAATAAGGTTATTCAAAACGTTCAAGGGCCAACATGGACTGTTTTGAATCAACAGTAAGGATGCTTAAGGGACCACTCACAAAGTATAATATCGGGTTTTCATTGGGAAGGCAAGGTATTTTTTTAATAATACTTGAGAGTTGATTTGGACCGATTTTTGTCAACTGACAAAGAAGGTTATAGCTGGGTCCACTCACAAATTGTGATGGAGGAGATTCATTGGCAAGGTTATTGAGAAAACGCTCGAAAGCCGATTTGGACAGATTTAAACCAACAGAAAGAAAGCGGTTGGAGCCACACACAAAATTTACTGGAATATTTTTTTTTTGGCAAAAACAATTTCATTTTTAATGATGCTTGAGAGCCGATTTGAAACGATATATATCCGCAGCAAGGATGCTGATGGGGGCACTCACAAATCAAAAACATCCAGCTGATTTAAGTCCATGTTTGCGCTTGTAGAAATCACCACTAAGGCGATCATTGATTCACCCGAGTTAGTGTAAAACAAGGTTTTTTTTTAGTCTCTTGATTATCGAGATTTTCAGCCTTGGGCTGGTTCATTTCCTGTCTTAGCCACTCAGAACCTTTTTTTGGGTATTTTCGTAACTTGTCCAGGGATGAGATTCTAACTCGTGACTTTGGCGTGAGAGGTAGCGGTTGAAGTACTGTTAATACCTGTTAATAGGGATGAGCTTTTTTTGTTTAATTTAATTTCCCTTTCATCATTTAAATTTTGATAATACAAGCATTGTTGCAGTTTGTGATGCAACAATGTAATTATTCGTCTTTGGTTTCAATTGTTTGAAGAGTTGTTTCATTAATGTATGTGTCTTCTAGCTCTAGTTCTCACATATTTTGTTAATGTTTATAAAATTACAAATTCTTTACCTTATCCTATTATCTAATATTTTATTGTACTCTTGAAAAGTGCCGTAGCGTATTTCAATCCTTATTTGAGAGTCAAGTGAAGATAAGGTTATTTAGCTAGTTATATAGCTTTGGTTCTAATATTTTCAGCATGTAATAAATTCTGTCGGTTATGGTATCGAAGTTTGCCATCCTATGGAGCACAGATGTACGGGTACTTAGGGAGAAGTCAGGATCTTACGCTCGTATTTGTTTTGAGTAACTTGCAGTTTCTGGATTAGAGAGGTATATTCTAGCATCGGAGAGACAATCATTTAATAAACGGGAAGATTGTTGACTATGGATGCCTTCGAACGGCGATTGATGAGCGTGTATAACTTGTTGAGCAGAACGGTGCTTTTGGTCACTCTTTCGTTGTTGTGTGAAGTGAATATTGATTTGCGATTGAGTATGATGCCGAAATAGTGCACTTCTGTAGTCTACTCCATTACTACGTTGTGGACCAGCACTTCCGTAGTAGGCGCTGATTTAAACATTACGAAATCGAAGGTATGAATCACGAATCAATTCGTTGCGAAACTGATTTGTACTATTTAAGAAGCTATTCAATGTTACACGCACCCCTTTTGAAGCTTAGATACAATTAGCATTGACGTTTGCACACCTCGTGAATGGAGCTACGATGGGGAAATAGTTCGTTGAAGACATTCCATGTCACCATGGAACGGATCCAGCTACTGGTACGTTTTTTCATGCAATAATGTCCACGAGGACACTCCTCGATCGCTTACCTGGCCACGGCCATGCAACCGTTGGAGATTGAGAAGATTCGGTATCTACTTTAAGAAGACACGGAGAATCCACGTAGCCTTCAGTAGATATCAAAAGAAAAGTTAAATGAATAGTCGGAGCAAAGAGTTGAACAGAATGCCCTGTTTGATGCACAGAAGAAAAAATATTTGAAAATTGTCGTTGGAAGCATCTAGTCTAAGAAGGTTAAGTGATGCTCCATTTATCTTTAAACAGCCAAGCTCCGTATGGCTTGTGGATACAGTGGCATTGCCTGCTTTCTAGAAAGAGAAGAATGCCTGAAAATATGTTTTTATGAACCAGACATGGTCAAAAAGTATCGTCATAGCATTTAAAGCTGAACATAGTTTCGGAACTTTACTGTATTACAATACATTGTTGAGCGATTAAAGCCTCCGACAATGCATAAAATCTGACCAAAACGAACAACTTAGCTATTTCTCAAGTGGTAACAAAATGAAATTGATCAATAGGATGACATAATCGGTGACCTTACCCGAATTCAAGATCACAGGCGCTGAAATGTTCCGAAGCACGTACCGAATTTTCCGTCGCAACAGTCATATCTGCAATCGGGACACTCCCCCCAACCGTGAAAAACTTCGGTGTGTCAGTCTCTGGATATGTTTTTTAAGTGAATAATTCTGCCGTCGAAATGTTTGCATTGCACTGGACAGTAGGCAGCAATTATAATAATTGGCCTACCGGCGGAAGTCAACTCAATGCCAATTGCTTTCATGAAGGTTAGGTGGAAATCAGGAAGCATTTTGAGTTCGAGTCCACCGACCTTTCAAGATCGGGTTCTATCGAGTCAAACGCTTATGGGGACTGGGAAGCTAAAGTTGATGTTGGGTTTGAGAAACTGTTCGCCAATCTATTTTATTGTTTTGAAGAAATTCACTAATTTCTAGCTGATTCGCTGCGACTGAGGCAGCATTGAAATCAAGCAATTGAAGTATCATTACTATCATTACGCATCATTACTGCGACCTCTCCATTGTTTGTGCGGCAGGCTAGTGTTTGTCTGTCCAGTTCAGAGAAGTGGAACGCCGGTTGTTCCATCGACTACGGAGCTGCTGCCTGGCACACGATCGAAATCCTGGTGGAGATTGGTTAGACGGCGGCCTTACGGCAGCTTTAGCTATAGCCGTCGAAAAGAACGATTCATCAGTTTGTTGAGGGGTGTGTTGACGTTCTTGGGGACGCCTGGAATCTTCAAACGCTGCATCTCCTCCTGCGGCCGCTTCGCGTTATGTGCCGAGGCCAGATACGGCCAGAACACGACATCGTCCTTCGGGTGGTGTTTCTTAATGAAGGCAACAACTTCCGGTAAGCTCTTCGGGCTGTATACCTCCCCGTTGACCACAAATCCCGAAGAAAAGAAGCGCGGCTTCGACATCCTCCTCTCACTGGTTGTCAGGCACAAGAGGATCTTCATCGGGAACTTCGTGTGAGAGATGTAGTTCACGTCGCTGTTCATCTCCTTCCTGGGGGGCGTGAAATATCTGGACGCCGCCAGTCATTGCAGTAGAGCAGCAGGTACGTCTCGTCGTCCATGATCATAACCACGTTGCGCTTCGCTTGCACCTGCAGTTGCCGCACTGCGTGACATTTCAATGAAGAGGTTTATATTGTTTCCACAGGAGGATGATATCGTAGAGAGGTCTGGTGTTCCTTCGACGCCGTAGATCCTTTTGCTAAATTGATGAGATACAGCTGGTCGCGGTTTTCCATTTCGGGAAGTCGTCGCAATACCACTTGGAAGGGCTTCTCGGAAGCGATTTCATGTATGAAGAATGCCACTTTCATCGCTTTTAGGTTTGTTTTGATTCAATGAGTCGACGATGATTTTCACACGATCGGACGGAGCTGGGCGCGTAGTTATTTGACGATGACTACATTCAGGTCCTGCATCAATCCGTGGTTAGACTCCTTTGTATAAAAATGGCAGTAATATCTTTTTTTTTTAACGCCTTCTTCGAGGGGAGCGTACGGGTTGCTACTGAGAAGTTGCCTATAGCTGCTGTAGATGTGGTAGCTTCGAAAGCACCTCCAGGATGACGACGCTTAGTTTCGGTTGATTGTTCCAGTTTTAGACCTGTCTTTCCCAGTGTCTGTTTTTATCACCTACTTTCACACGCAATGAAAAGCAAATCTCAGATGTCAAAATCAAGGGCGATGAACAAATCAACTCGTTATGCCTCTCAGACTACTCATTTCTTGATACTCATTAGAGTTTGAGTTTCTAGCCCAGCTTTGTTAAAATCGCAAGTGATCATCAAACATCAAAAAATAGTGTCAATCGCAGAGTCCTACTGCTCTCATTATCTTTATTACAACTTGTAGTAACAACTATTGTTTCTTCATTTGACACTCAAAATCATCCCCATGATGATTGATATTGACAACAGCACAGGCAATAATGAACATCCATCTACGAATGAACACAACCAAATAATGACTTCGAAATTCTGCGGTTGCTCTGTTCAAGAGAATACTGTCATTTCAAAATTTAAATTCACGAAGATAGTTGGTCTGTCCGTTAAGATTGTCTTCATTTTCAGCTCATTTGAGTGCAGATGAATTGATTTTTACCGGAACTGGTCTTTCCCATGACAGGGCAGAGAAAATGGGATGGCAGTAACGCTAATTCTACTAATTAGAAACCGAGAGTAGCGTGAAAACTGATACGTCTGAAGCGCTTGACTGTCAGAAAGCCTGATGACGAGATTAATTATGATGTTAATAGGGATGTGAAACGACATTGTTCTTCTTTTTATATTTTTTTAAAGTAAATCTGCAGTACTAGTATTGGTAAACTAACCAAAATACATTAAAATATTATACATATGCAAACAGCCAGCTGTGAGTTTTTTTAATGAAAGACGTAAAAATGGGAGAAAACATATTTGTACCGGTGCTGGCAACGTTGTGTTTGAGCAGAACCATGCTTATTTCACACACATTCACTATTTTGTCATTACATTACTTTCACATTCGAGATTTACGAGACTGAATTTGAATGAGGTTATTTAGATGAATGTTAGACCTTCAGATCTTTCATATGAATTTTCTTTCAACCTTACCTACCACATTCTACAGAATTACAAGTGCACTTTTTCAGAACTTCTGGATACTCTGATTTGCACCTCTTCCTGAAAGTCTTTTATTTTTGTTCGATAACATCCTTCGGTAACATATGGGGGTTCAAATTGGAAATCTGAAATCAAGAGCGTCATGCAAATGGTCAGCTTTTGAACGTAAATTAATCATACCTTCCTCGTTAAAATTTCTTTCCTTTTACATCATACCGATAAGTACGAGGTATATACGATAAGTAAGAGAAATTCCAATCAAACAAACTCTTAATCAGAGAAAATAGAATAAGTCGCCCTGAAAAGACCTGACCTTGTCCCCACCGAATTTATGTAAGCCTTCTCGTTCATCTTTAGAAGCAGATTGCCTCTTTTATGTATTTTTTTACATAAAGTTCAAATGATCTGTGCGATGCCTGGTTTGCACCAGTTAAGTTCAATTTTTAAGAGGCTGACCAATGCTCTATTAGAAATCATTCAGGACTTCTGGAGCAGAATTCAGATCAGAATTTTGTATTTGAATCAGTGTAGAAAATAGGCTGAATCAGAAATAGTTAAAATGTTTCAATAACTTCACCTCAATATCGAGTTCCATCAGAATCGAATGTTTCGTCACCAACAAGTCCAATACCCTAATAACCAAACGACAGCAGATCCCCAAAAACCGTAGAGACAATCATACTCCACTCCACTCCAAACGCATCATCAATCATTCCGTCATCCGGCAATCAATCGCTCGTGGTTTCATGTCCAACTGGACTCAACACGCGCATCGGTTACGATCACGACGGGGGTCTGTCTCTCTCATTTGCATCCGGCCCTTCCGTGGATCGATGCATGACTGATGGGGGGCCATTATTTAACACCAATCGTCATCTTTCACTATTCACACAGATTGCCGGGCCTGAGGCCGGGCGTGGTGTGTGGACCATTTCGAACAAACAAATTCCCATGATTCCGAACCGTCCGAGAAGCAGGTAGCGCACTGGTGGTGTTGTTTGTTGTTGAGATAAGGAGAGCTGAGTGAACTCAACAAGAGGTGGAAAGTTGAAAATTAAAACGTTGTTTTCGAGGAATGATGTTCGCCTCGTCCTCCCTTTCCCCAGAAAACTCTTTTTTATCTCGGCGCTCTGCTCTGTTTGAATTGGTTGTTGGCATATGGAAGCATATAGCGGGAAGCGGGTAGGTTGTTGATCAGTCGATTGAGAGGTAATTGAATGGAATTAACAAGCAATCGTAACTGACTATCAACTATCGTCAGGTTCAGCACATTTCAAAAGGCCTCTATCTAGGGTACAAATTTGAACTCCATCGCTGCTCATATTTTACAGCCCCCATGCCAAACAAAACAGCTCATAACTTAAGTTGATGGTACTCGAGTTGAGATAACAGATTTCCTAAATCGTTCCACCAAATTGCCATTCATCAATCTACCCGGTCATGGCCATTGTATTCAGTCAAGGTAGAAAGCAGGTAATCTTCTTGCAAATCCCACGGCTAACATCATCGGCACATATTTCATCATTTCCAGCTTCTCCTGTCAGCGCTTGCCTGCCTGCGGTTCATCCCATCCCACATCGCAGTCTCGCTAAAAGTGTTGAAGTTTATTGTCAAACTCGGTTAGCAAACTTTTTTTTTTGCCGACGGTAATCTTCTTAGTGTGGAATATATTATGACACTTTTTGTGTCTACCATTTACGAATTCATTTTTTGTGTGTTGAACGTTCCGTAATGTCTTTGCGTGTAACCTTCAACCCACCACCGGTGAATACGCAAAACCCGGTCTAACGAAAAAAAAAACAACAGCCGGCAATCTCCTATAATGTATTCCTGTATACGTGCGTAACAAATTATACTAATTTCCTTGAACTCACGCTCGCGAATCATACGCACATGTGCTCGTCGCGCCGTCGGTTTGATTTACAGCCTACTATATGAACTACGACAATAGCGAACCCCTTCGGAGCGCATAGAATTAGTTCCGTCTTGGAAGGAGAGTTCTTCTGTCTACGGCCTTCTTGTTTTCCATCAAATTTATTGTGCGCGAAGTGCTTCAATTTTACGAGTTCCACGATTTCCTATCGAATCACACACACACACACACGCACACATTTCCTACAATAGCCCACATGCCCGGCCGGCACTGCCTCTACACACATAATAGCCGTTCCCTTCTTTCTCGCGCACTTCTCTGCCTCCATTCTAATTTCGCTTGTTACGATTATTTGCGCTCGGTGGCGGCTCTCGCAAGGTAAACGTACCTTCTAAAACCACCACCATCATCATGACGATCTTGATCATGACCGCGCGCTCGCGTTCGTGGCCAACCAGCGTCTTCATTGTCATGGTCGCGTCTAGTTTCTAGCTCCCTCGGCGCTGTTGGGCGGGAACGGACGCTGAACCGAAGACCTTGGATGGTGTTCTCAGTCGAAGGAACCGTCGTGGTCGTCGTCACCCGGGGCAGGGCAACCTTGAAAGAGTTTGCGAAAATTTTCCGGCTTGCTTTGCAAGGGGCAGGAAATTTGTCGGATTATACGGCGGCGTGGTTGATGACCGTGGAGTTTGGCAGGCGGTTCGAGTGAGCAGCCAGTGGGAAGGAAATTTGGGCGTTAGTAATGTTTTGGTCCAATTAAGAAGCAATCTTTCAGCCAAAAGTGCCTTAAACCGGTCAATTATTTGTTCTGATCAATAGATCATATTATTCGATCAGTTCAACATGTCGTTGCCATGAAACAAAATTTCGAAAAATGATTTTCCAGAACCTCTTTATGGTTATCTTATTTATCTTTAAAATTGCGGAATTTTCTGCTTCATTTTCGTAAAATAATTGGAAGCAGATTTTGTAAAACTGCTCGATATTATAATAAATTGGCCTAGACGACTGTGTTGATCAGAAGGGCCGGATACAGTACTGGCAATAATAAATTGCATGTTTCTTAAATATGTTTAAAAGCAGTCTTATTTTCACTAAGTTGTCTTACATGATGAATATTTTGTGTATATTTTGAAGCCTAACCATATTTGCGCTGAACTTTCATTGTTTAGTTACAATCGATAAACACCGTGATCAATAAATTCGGATACACTTTCAAAATGCATTGAAATAACGCAGACGCTATATTTTGAGTTTCTTGATATATTTTATGGAAAATACTCTTTATGTAGATTAACTTCAAAACGACTCCTCCTTTAACTTTCTTTACCAGCCTCGAACGTTTTTCGAAACTGTCACAGGTGGCACGTACTGATTCCATGGGCATATCCTCCCATGTTTTCTGGATAACTGCCTTGAACTGGTCCGAATTCGAGATTTTATAGTTCTTCAGTTTGGATAGCATGTAGGACCAAACGAAAAAATCCAATGGATTCAGATCCGGAGAGCTGGGAGGCCATTCATTCTTCACCAAAAAAACCGTCAAATTATTAAGCCTGAACACTATTCACCGTGAGAGCTGGCGCGCCATCTTGCTGAAATACATAAGGATCTTATCTGTGTATACTTTTCGAATGTTGCTTACTTTCTGTGGGTCATAACGACATTCATCGGGGAAGGAAAGGATGGTTAGTTGGACTTCCGTTACTGCTAGAGATAGAATACACCTCTGCATCTCCACGGTTGTCACAGGAAGGACGATTTGAAAGTAGGGAGTGTTTCATGAAATCTGGATTAAAATTGGAAAGTGATGCGATCTTTAGACAATAAAAAAAAGTTCAGAAAAGTGAGAAAAAAAGGTTACCATTTGACCACCAAACCCACTTTATGACAACAGACGAATATCACTGACAATCACTTGACTCACCTTCAACGCATCAATTTCCGCTCATTTAATCCAATGTTCAGATGTTTAAAATGTCACCGGAAAATCCCTATATTATTCATGTCTTATGTTTTCTTGTGCTATGTGAGAAAAATGGAACAGCACATTCAAGTTCAGAAAAACAGTACGTACGATTGTACGTTTCATCCTTTTCAGTAAACCATGTGAGCAGAACTTTCCTTCGTACTTCAAATTCAATCTGTGACATTTTGCAAAAAAAAAAACTGTGATAATGAAAAGAAACGAAACGAAATAGACTTTTTGACATGTAAACAAAATATAATACGAATACACTGTAAAATAATGTTTAATTACGTGTCAAATGTTTATAACTACTTTTCGATACTCTCCTTATCGGTTTGTTACACGAAGCCTTTGTGAGGACTGTTCAATTTCTCATCGAATTTTCGTGAGTCATTGGCACGGTACAGTTCCTCCAGCGCTTCATCATCTCGTAAAAGCCTTCAATACAGTAGACCTGTGCGACGATCTATTTTGAATCGGCGACGGCGTGTACAGTATTTTCAAACGGCGGTGTGGCGCAACCGTCTTATCCCTTTTAACTGTTTGGCTTTCTCGTGCTCTGTAAAGACTATAGGATCACTTCAAGTCTTATATTTTGATAGAAAGCCCGGATATCCATAGTGTTATTTGACTCAGGTCGATAAATTGACGTGTGTATGTGTGTATCTGTATATGTGTGTGTACAAAGATATGAGACCTAAGATTACAAAAGTTGTTCATAACAAGTCGAGGGGGAATTCGGCTTATTTCTTTATTACTAAACATTACCAAAACTTTTTTTTTTCAGCGTTCAGAATTCAATTGCCAAAAGACGCTCTGCACGTTTCGTAATTGTCGTGTACGAAGATGGCGAGTCAAGTTTTCAGCGCTGGCAGAAATCGAATACGATTTCACGGGGAATCTATTTATCATAAATTAATGAATGATGATATATCCAATAAATAATATTTTACTGAAGACATATTACAACAGAAAAGTAAATTATAAAGTTCTGATTAGACATTTTATTAATTTTGTACCCTGATTTTAAATGTACCGTAGAATAGAACACTCTTGTAATATAAGAAGCGCAATGGATGGATCTAACGAAACATCTTTCAATTGCAATAAAATAATCAATCATTCAATAATTCTAACTTTCTAAAAATGTAATATATTAAAAAAAATACATATCTAAAACTCTAAAAAACTGGAAATATAAAAATTGAAAAATCTAAAATTTACAAAAATAATCAATCATTCAATAATTCTAACTAGGGAAACTGCTCCCATATTAATCTCATTGTTCCTATATTCATCCTACGATGAATCAAACAATTGGGCAGTAGAAGGTTTGGTTTCGTTTTCTAATAATGTTTGCTTACGTTTAATAACTACAACAAACATTACTAACTAATCCTTCAACTGTCCAATTGTTTGATTCAACGTAGGATGGATATAGGAACAATGAGATTAATAAGGGGGCAGTTCCCCTATCTAAAAATTTATAAATCTAAAAATCTAAAAATCTAAAAATCTAAAAATCTAAAAATCTAAAAATCTAAAAATCTAAAAATCTAAAAATCTAAAAATCTAAAAATCTAAAAATCTAAAAATCTAAAAATCTAAAAATCTAAAAATCTAAAAATCTAAAAATCTAAATATCTAAAAATATAAAACTCTAAAAATCTAAAAATCTAAAAATCTAAAAATCTAAAAATCTAAAAATCTAAAATTCTAAAAATCTAAAAATCTAAAAAAATCTAAAAAAATCTAAAAAAATCGTTTTTTTCTAAAAAAAAAAAAACTCTAAAAATCTAAAAATCTAAAAATCTAAATATCTAAAAATCTAAAAATCTAAAAATCTAAAAATCTCTAAAAATCTAAAAATCTCTAAAAATTTAAAAATCTAAAAATCTAAAAATCTAAAAATCTAAAAATCTAAAAATCTAAAAATCTAAAAATCTAAAAATCTAAAAATCTAAAAATCTAAAAATCCAAAAATTGAAAAATTGAAAAATTGAAAAATTGAAAAATTGAAAAATTGAAAAATTGAAAAATTGAAAAATTGAAAAATTGAAAAATTTAGAAAATAAAAGAATTGAAAAATTGAAAAATTAAAAAATTGAAAAATTGGAAAATTGAAAAATTGAAAAATTGAAAAACTGAAAAATTGAAAAATTGAAAAATTGAAAAATTGGAAAATTGGAAAATTGGAAAATTGAAAAATTGAAAAATTGAAAAATTGAAAAATTGAAAAATTGAAAAATTGAAAAATTGAAAAATTGAAAAATTGAAAAATTGAAAAATTGAAAAATTGAAAAATTGAAAAATAGAAAAATTGAAAAATCGAAAAATAATAAAAATTAAAAATCAAAAAATCGAAAAATCTGAAAATCTTAAAATTGAAAAATTGAAAAATTGAAAAATTAAAAAATCGAAAAATCGAATAATTAAAAATTAAAGATCGAAAAATTGAAAAATCTAATTATCTTAAAATCTAAACATCGAAAAATCGAAACATCAAAAAATAGAAGAATCGAAAAATTATGAAATCAAAAAATCGAAAAATCTAAAAAATTAAAAAATTAAAAATCAAAAAATCTAAAATTCTTAAAATTTAAAAATTTAAAAATCTTAGAATCGCAATACAGGTATACCTCGATAGTACGTACACCTACGCCTCGTTTAGTGTTCGTACTATCGAATCACAATATTTTTTTTTGTTTTTTATTTCTGTTGTGGGTTTTAAATGGCTTTAACTGTATATAATAATAAATTTCACAATGTAAATAAATATTTTGTCCTATAGAGGCAGTAAATTTGTTAGAAGGAATGATTTTCTTGTCATATCTTATACTAATCGAATCAGCTTTACGGGAAAGGAAAATGTGTGTGTGTGTGTGTGTGTGTGTGTGTGTGTGTGTGTGTGTGTGTGTGTGTGTGTGTGTGTGTGTGTGTGTGTGTGTGTGTGTGTGTGTGTGTGTGTGTGTTTGTTAGTGGGGGGGGGGGGTTTGAGGGGTGTTTGTGCCGTTATTTGAGAAGACTTTTAATCAGCAATTACTGGTCCGAATCCAACGTTACAATCATCAAATGAGTGGTTTCCCGTTTCATAGAACGTTATTGAATAGTTTTGGAATCGATTTACTGGTTCCGAGAATATCGCTGGAACAAGAGTGAAGTTTACATGACAATTGTGCGTACAACAATAAGTTCATTGGAGGTTATTCCGGCTGTCTAAGGCCACATTTGTTACTCCCAGTCATAGTTTATGATTTGACAGAACTATCTCATGCAACACATAAAATCTCATCGGCATTCGAAAACAAGATCAATGATAACACAATTGAGTGCCCAGGATCAAATAACTCACTTTTTGCTGTGTTCCAGGTACCGTATTGGAAACATCTCAATCACTTGTATGGTATGTAATAGTTCCTGTCAAGGGCCAACACATGAAATCAAAACAAAAAGGGTCAGATCTAACTACAGATGAAAAAAATTGTTTTTTTTTTACTTCAGGATACAAAAAAACAAGTTTGTAGTTCTTATAGTTTATTTAAAGTTAGTTTTTAAAAACAAAATCCATTTTCTCGAATAGGTTTAAGAAAATTCATTGCACACGGTCAATCAATGATTTTCGTTATGTACCAGCAACCTTTTCAAAAATGTCAAGCCGCATTTGACGCAAACTAAATTGCGTATTTAGCGGCCATCCGTTCTCTTCTGCGTACCTCAAAATCAAATTCAATCCGCTTATTGCTGCCTCGTGGGAAACTGTTGAACCTTCATTGTCATTAGCCGTATCGTCGAAAAAACTTATTTCTTCTTCGATTGTTGGCATCGTCGAATCAGTTCCCGTGTATGTGCTGTTGTCCTTATCAGGGTTAAGTACACCCTTCACAATATCATCATCCTTCAGGAATTCAAAATCTTCGTCTTCTTCTTGCTAAGTTCGAGGCTCGAGAATTCAGTGAGAAATGTTTCGCAATTTATCCTGGAGTATAGATAATGGCACGTCATCTTCATCATCGCCATCTTCCGGATTATACAGCATGTTCCAGGATTTTCTTATAGCATCCCCTGAAACGCAATCCCATGCTTGAGCCACCCAGAAAATAGCATCTTTAATGGTGATATTTTTTACATTTCCGTGGAATTCTCTAGTTCGGCCCATCATTTCTTGCATAAGAGTTTTTCGGTAGTGTGCTTTGACTATTTGAATTATATTATTATTATATTATTTGACAATATGCATTTTTCATTTCTCTAATACGTGAACAATAAGATTCGTGGTCGGCAATAGACTTTAATGTTATTTGATATTATTGTATTGTAATTGTATAGTTATTTTTATCCGGGTTAGGCCGTTACAAATATTTAATAAAATAATGTCCTACCGCCGCAACCTGTTTGAAGGGTAAATTTGTAAGAAGGGTTAAAATCTAGGCTCGTAGCTGTACGTACTATCGAATCATATGTACGTACTATCGAGGGTACGTACTATCGAGGTATACCTGTATCTTAAAATCTTAAAATTTTATAATCTTTAAATCTTAAAAACTTTAAATCTTAATGTCTTAACGTCCTTAAAATTTACATATTTACAAATATACAAATTTACAAATTTACAACTTGACAAAAATATTAAAATATAAAAATACAAAAATATAAAAAATCTTAAAATCATAAAATCTAAAAATCTAAGAATCTTCAAATAATCGTGGAAAAAAATCTAAGAATTTAAAAATAAATAAAACATGTAAAAGTTAAGAATTCTGAGACTTGAAGAAATTTTTTGAAACTCGACCACAACATTCTTTTTTATACACTCTGTGAATCTTCTGGCAAAATATGTGCGCAATCAGCTTTAGAAACCCCCCCTGACAATAATAGAAGAAACCCTGTCAAAGTCGTCATTTGATCTATCCTAAAATCTGAAAATAAAAAAACCAAAAACAAATATCTTAAAAAATTGAAATTGAAAAATTTAAAAATCTAAAAGCATCAAAACCTAAAAATTAAATTTAAAAAAAAATCAATTAATTGGAAATAAATGAAAATTAATTTATTTGGGAGCTGAAATTTCAAAAACTAAATCAATTATAAAAAAGTTCAAATTAAGCGCAGTGTAACAAACCGAACTATTAATATTTTTACAACATTACTGCAATCTTGTTTTGAAAAGGATCCACTGTGCACTGATTTACCGGTTAATTCAGTGGTAAGCCAAGTTATTTGATTCGAGAATTGTCACGTACAAATAAAAACAATGTTTTCCCGACGATGGTTTTATTCGGCAAATGTTTTGCCAATAAGGTCTTTCGGTGATATTAGTGTCGATTTATATTAAATTTAGTAAACACCACACCGATTTATATTAAATTTAGTAAACAATCTGGTATGTTCAATCACTGTTAACCTACACTGATCGTGATAGATGAACTATCTCACGCCTGACAAAATGCTATCAAAATAAACTCAATTTGTTTTTGAGTTTTTTTTCAATGTAATGTGCCGTTCAGACTACGAGCTATATTACTTGATATAACGAATCTTGATATGAGTCGTCATATGCATTATTTCCAGTGAAAACTAGATTTGCGAACATTGGTATCAAGCTACCCAAGCAACACATCTCTGTCATAATTGCGGTTGCAGCAACTTGATTGTGACTAAATTTAGTTGCATTGCAGATACTTCAACCAATTTTCAACAATTCTTTTACTAGGGTACTTTACATCAAGTGATATAGCTCGTAGTCTGAACGGCACATTACATTTCCTATTATTTTTGACAAAATTATGAAATACCATTCAGCAAATTTATCGATTCGTTAAACATGAAGAAAATATGAATGTTTGAAGGTAAACTTTGCCCTAAGATATTAAATACATAACTTAAGCATAGATAGATAGTTGTGTTTTATTCGCCAGTATTCAGTACAATGTTAGTTTATTTCTCAATTAATGGTAACCTCGGAATGTTTTCACGCTGGATTTTAATCCCAGTGCATGTTAAATGTGGCCGGATTTTTTATTTTCAGTGTCGAAATTCCGTCTCTCACCCCTTTAAAATTTCATGAGAACAAAATCCTTGGATAAGATTCGCGAGGGGGTAGGCTACCTTAACCATTTTTAATTTCAAAACAATTGGAGTTTTGAATAAGAAAAAAGTATACATAGCCATGCAATCTGAAATTATAAGAAAAAATCATCAATTTCATTATTAAAGGGTGTCCACGATGAAATTGCCACACACAAAATTTATTCGCAAAATTCGAGTTTTCATCCGATTGCCATCAAATCTTCAGGGATTGAGAGATAACTATTAAACTTCATTTTACCATTTTATTCGTATTTTATTTACAGTCCATACGCAAATGCCCGCACCTTGGCCTTAACCCCGGCCATAAGATTCTGCACAACCTGTGAATCAACCGTTTTTTGCATGTAAACCCATACTTTCTTCAGTTCCTCGACTGTCTTCACTACCTTAGGTCGTTTAAGAAGGTGCTGCTTCATAATCGCCCAGTACTTCTCGATGGGGCGGAGCTCCGGAGTGTTGGGAGGGTTGAACATTTTCGGCACGAAATTGACCTTATTGTCCGCATACCACTTCAGCACGTCCTTGGAGTAGTGGCATGAGGCCAAATCCGGCCAGAAGATTGTTGGGACGTTGTGGGCCTTCAGGAGAGGAAGCAGCCGCTTCTGGAGGCACTCTTTTATGTACACCTGTCCGTTCATCGTGTCCTGGGTCACGAAAGGTGCACTCCGCTTCCCGCACGTGCAGATGGCTTGCCAAACCAGGAATTTCTTCGCAAATTTGGACATCTTCTGAGTGCGGACATGCTCCGGAACGCTGAACTTATCCTTGGCCGTGAAAAACAGGTTGCCGGGGATCTATTTGAAGTCGGCCTTCACATATGTTTCGTCGTCCATGATGCAGCATTCAACTTTCGTCAGCATGTTGAGGTACAACTTCCTGGCACGGGTTTTGGCGGACTTGTTCTGCTTCTCGTCGCGATTAGGGGCCTTTTGTACCTTGAACGTTCGAAGCCCAGCCTTAGTTTTGGCCTTCTGGACAAAACTCCGGCTTAGGTGCAGCTTCTTAGCCACATCCCGAACGGAGGCGTTCGGATTTCGGTTGAAGGCCCCAACTACGCGGTTGTGATTTTTGGTGTTGTACGGAATACTTTTTCCTTCACTTCTGGGCTTCCGATCGGTGGTCAATCGTTCCTCGAACCGCTTAATCACTCGCGACACCGTGGAATTCACGATTCCCAACGTTTTAGCGATGGAACGATGCGAGAGATCCTTGTTCTCGTGATGAATGCGCAAGATTTTATCACGCACGAGCTGTTCTTTCGACTCCATTTCCGCGAGTTTTGATCACAGGACTTTAAAACTTGCAGGATGTAAATAATCCACTATGAACTAAATCCACCCAAATTTTCATTAAATTCTACCCAACGGTTAAAAAGTTAGAGCAATTTCATAGTGTGGCAATTTCATCGTGGACACCCTTTAATAAAACTTACTTGCCGAATGTTAACGACCTATCGATTGCAAAATTGTTCTTAATATCTCAATCGCTGTCTTCCTGCAAATTGAGACCAGCCTTTTGTTTTGCTTCGATTAGACAAAACACTTCGTCAGGAAGCAGATGATGAGTAAAACCATTTTTGACATATTTTAGTGCATTAAATTTTTTCCACACATCGCTGGTTCGATTGCCATTATTTGTGGTATCAATAGGTACACTCACGATGGAAATTTTCCGGACATTTAAGGCGGATAGTTTATTATTTTTAAATTCAAACTCACTCACGAAATTGCTGAAGGTCGAAACACGAAAATGTACACTGCAGTTGTTAGAACTAAACAACAAAGCTGATCACCCTCTCACACGCACCCCTCTGGATGGTGAATCGCATTGAGATGTCATCATTTGTAATAAAAGCAGATTTCTAAAGGGCTAATGAACATAACTGAAGGGATGCTTACGCGGTGAAAAATTTCATCGGCGCGCCTCAAATTGCCCGGCGGCGTGAACAAATAAATGCAGCGGCGCGCCGGTAGAAAATAGTGGCGGCGGCGGCTGCGCTATAAAATCGTCCGCGGCGGCGGCGGCGCACAGATCTACAATACAGACACATTTTCCATAATTCCCATGTCGACAACCACAAAAGTTCTGATTTTTAGAATGCCTTTTTCAACTACAACACTAACTCAACTGGTGAGAAATTTGATATTCAAAACGTTTAAATGGTTTATCTGAATTACTGTTCCACAATCCTACAGGTTTAGCAATCAGCTCCCCTTTTTTGTAGACAGTTCCTTGTCAGAAGCACAAGGTATACTCAAATCTACACAATCTGAGTGGCACCGGGTTCAAAATGATAGGAATCTTAAGATAAGCGCATTAATCTTTCCTGATTCAGGGAAATTCCGCTGACGACAGTTGAGGATGATTATCGCCAATGGTTCTGATCGTGGTATATAACGAGAAAGATAATCGCATTACCGATAACCGAACTTTGCTTTGTGGTTTTTTGTTTGATAAAGAAAATAAGTTTGAAAATAAATGATTATAGCCTTATCTTTTCGAAACAGGAATACTCAATAATTTGACTTACATTTGAAATCAATTCTATCGCATTGAACAAAGTTAAATATTCCAGAAAACATTTCTCAAATCAGCGCCTCACTTAACCATGGCTTATCGACTTGCACATCTAACCTGCTACCTTCCAGAATCTTGGATTTAATTCAGCCAATCTTCACAGCCAGCAGAGTTCGTGCGCAAAATTCCCAATTGAAAACAATCAACGCAAAAAAAAACCAGCAAAATTAATTCCTCTTGGCAACAACCTTCCCCTCCGAAAACGCCCACAGTCTCTCTGTCGCTCTCAGAACTAGCGATAGCTTACAAACATAAGAATAGAAAAAGAAAATGATCCTGAACTCCCATTTTCGTCTATTCATCCACCCATTTACGTCCAATTTCTGCTCCCAAGACGTCTTCTCGCCAAACAACCGTCAAGAGCCAATCGCTTTGGACTGACTGCCTCCGTCGAACATCATGGTCGTCATCGTCGTCACGGATATGCCTAGTGCCTAGTTCCTTCTTCTCTAGGAGTTATTGGCCTCTTAATCTCCGCGGGCGATAGATCTTCCGAGTCTTCCACCAAACCAACCACGGCGGTGAGAATCTAGATGATTGGTTGTTCGCACTTGGCGGTGCTCATTTCTCGCTTTTTGCCATGGCGGTGGTGATGATTGAAAGCAATGCAAAGCGAATCGCGATGGTGATGATGATGATGATGATGATGATGATGTTGGATGATTATGTTTTCGCGCGTTCGGGATGTTGAACGCTGCTGCGGGCGCGCTACCGAATAAGTGTTTAGAGGCTTATTAAATCCAAGTGGTGCTAGAAATTCAATCACCATTCAGTGGGGAAAATTGATGGATTTGCACGGGTAAAGCACTTGAGTTAGGAGAATCTGCCTTCTTTGTTTTGCTTGAAGAACAAACCAAGGTCAGCTGGACTTTGATCTACGTTCCTGGTTTCATGGTTCGAACATCTGTGTGGTACGTTAGTGGATTTGTCATTTCCCGGCGCCAGATGAAGGCCAAGGCCCCACAACTGCGCGTAGCTAAATGAAGTGTCATTTATCATTCGTTCCGCTCGATTGATGGCCGTTGAACTTGGCTAATCCTCGAGCGTACGTTCGTGACAAAACAATTTTCTGATTTCGTCAGATGGATTTGTATTTTACGATTTTGCGCTTCTTATTCTGTGAGGTACATCACAAATTAGGCCGCTTCTGAACACGCTTCAGACCGTGGGAGCATGGGATTATGCTTGAACAGAAGTACTTTCACACTTGCCACTCACGTCGGATCACGTCGAACGCCCAAGAAGGTCTATTTATCACTCATTTAAGGTCTATTGCTAAAACTCCTTTCTCATTTTGTCCCACTTTGCTTTGTTCCTCATTTGTCCATTACCCAAACTGGTCCCGTTCTTATCAGGCTCGCATCTTTGTTGTTTGTATACAATTCCACAAAACACCACCACTGATCGACGACGACGAAGACGACGCTGGAATCGAAAAGCAATGTGTTCCATCAAATTAGCAGTGAATGATATGATGATGATGGTTTTGTTTTATGGTTTTATTTGATAACATGTTTCGACGGAGCAAGTAGCGGAACGGGTGCAGTAAGATTTCTTTTATGGACGACCTGCCATCACTACCATACTCAATGCTCTCAGCCAGCGGTATTCGACTTCGACGGATGGAGATTGCCCCGCGGATGCCATATTTTCCGAGCTTCTTTTTCGAGGTGTTCCCCTTAATGGAATGATTTATGAACTCCGTTTCGTTGAGAGACGTTCGGTTTTTATTAGGTGTTTGATTGTGAGACCGATTTCGTGTTCGAGGTTGACAGGGGATTGCACTTGATTTCTCAGTTCAATGGGAGACCATGACGAATTCGAAATATTTACGAGTTCCTGGAAGTGAACTTCCCGGTAGATTGTTTCTTTCAATTTTTTTTGGGGAATTGACACTCAAAAAGGCGGATGTGAAGTGCGTTGATTATGTTTATTACAAGCCGGCTCAAGTTAGATTTTGACAAACAAATTTGAATGATATTGCAGCCACCACATGCTCCCCGAAAATGTTGATAAAAAGGCTGATGGACTGGTTACCAGTCTATCGAACGATGATGTGTCATTAGGCCGAATACCATTATACCGAATGCCATTAGGTGGGGTGGGCGATGGTGAATCCGAGCTCCTACCACGTTAACTCGCAGAGAGGGAGGGGCTGTCCTCGCAATCCTTACTGCCCCCTGTGTGTGTTTGTGGGGGCGGGGGAGGGTGCAATCTAACACTTATTGGTCGGCAATGGTATTATGGAAGAAATCGGTTTACAATAATCCTTCAAGTGACCATTGGAAGCAGCTTTAATCCGGGAACTTGAAGTGATAGCTCTACTACAGATCCAGCAACACTTTTCAGAATGTCTAGAGAGTCACGCCCATTCCGAGGTTACTTTCACATTCAATAAGCCCCGCATGTAAACATTACCGATATCATTTGGATAAGGGCACTGCAACACACTTCCAGATTTAGAAATGTAAAATTTCCAAACCAGGCACGTATGTAGTATTATTTGAAAATATGATCATTGTTATATAGTTATAATCAGATAGATCTCACCCATGGTCGCTATCTTGTTCATTCGCAAAAATAAAAATTTTCGAAGTTGATTCGCAATTAACTTCATGCACTCGCGACAAAATAAGCGCAAAAATTAACGTTGCTAAGCCGCCCGTTAGATATGCAACCTGCATAACAAAACTCTATACACCACGTGGTGAATGCATCTGAAATTATGCGCCAGCCTTCCACGCGCGCATCCGCGTTGTCTTCGTTTGTTGCCTCTGACCAGCAAATGGCCATTTTCTAGATTCCACTGGACTTCTTTTTTCTCTCCACATTCTGCCAATAACCAAAATCCCCGCTATAAGGCGACTCTATATCGAACTTCAAAACAACTAATAACCATTGATTCACTAGCGGCAAAGCGGAAAAACACTCTAACTTAATCATTTATGTCCGGGTGTCACAATACTATCACTAATAAATAAAACTAAGCTGATATAACTCTTCTTCCGGGTGCGGGGGTTAAATCCAGGGTTAAATTGCGAATTAGTGTTTGATTTTTTTTTTTTTTGCGAAAACGACGCAGCAAAAACAAAACACGTCAGTTTCAAAGCACGGCTTCCTGCGATCTGCTTATAAGCCCTAAAAATTTCGTATGGTAATTTTTCTTAACGACCTATTTGGGGTATCATCCAAACCATTAAAGAAATGGTTGGAGGATTTGTGATATCATTCGTTTAAGGTATTTTTTTATCAGGGAGGCTGAATGGGTCATCAGACCGAATTGGTCACTAGGCCGAATCGGTCACTAAGCTGACTGAATGACTGATAATTATTTTATTTTTGGTTCTATCTGCTTGGAATCGCTTTCTATTCTATTTATATTCTAACTTCAAAGATGGAAAAAACTTCAAAGAGGCATGCAAGCGCATTTACACTATTGAAATTGAAAATAACTGCTTATGATTGAAGGAAGGAAAAATCTCTCTTGGTAATTCATTGATTTATTGTTCCAAAGATTACGAGAAAACCTAAGTTTAATCTTCAAAAAGAAATGTTAGCAAATTAAATTTTTTGAAATGATTCGGAGAGGATCCTGGTCAAAATTCTGAACGAGTCCTACGTATGATGCAGGGTTAAACCTTTTCAGCATCCTGAGCAAAGCCTGTATAAAGTTCAAGAGCAAATTTTGTTCAATATCTTTTTAGAAAATCGGTCCGGAATTCTGAACGAACCTCGCTCAATTCTTCGAAAAAAGTCCTGTTGGTGATTCTCCACAAATCAACAAATATTAAGCAACCTGAGGAATCTGGGTCAATGCTGTTCGGAATTCTAAGTCAATTTTCTCAACATTTCAAAAGAATTCTCCCAAGTAATCTAAGCAAACGTCGCTCAGGATTCTGAACGAATCCCAATTAAGATGCTTAGCAAAACTTGTACTAGATTTAGCAAAACTTGTTCTGATTCTAAGCAAATTCTGTAAAAGCTCTGAACAAAAACTGAACGACTCCAAATTATTGTCCTAAAGATTGTACTCGAAAAAAATGCAACACTCTTTTGTGTTTAACTATTAACACAGAGAACAGACGTTCATCTTCGGTCTGCTACTTGTGTAAAAATTTAAACCGACATTTCAAATGTAAGTCGTTATGCTCCTGGTAGGCGGCGCTGCCGTTGTGCGATAACTGTCATGTAAATATATATCAATAAAAGTCTAGCATATAACCTGAAAAGTTTTGTTTGTTTTTCTCTTCACTGGCATCTTATTATACCGGCTATCCCATATTAACTTTTACACACGTTTTTCAAGAAAAGGTATATGGACATCAATGTATGTTCTCTGTGCTATTGATTACATGGGTAAAAATTGATAAAATTTTGAGTAAAACTAGTTTAGAGTGTTTACGTGTGCAAAATTTCAAGTGGTCAATCTGTCAAGTGGTTATCAAGATGGCGTCCAAGCAATAAGTACTTCCACAAAAAAAATTCTGCGCGCGGTCGTGGAAAATCCAGGCCAGTCAAAGCAGGTGGATTGCGAAACAGTTGGAGATCGACAATTCGACCGTGTCCCGTGTGGTAAAATCGTTCAAAGAGACCCAGACGACCCAGCGGCGAGCTGGCAGCGGCAGAAAAGCGAAGACAACCGACCCCGTGAACGCAAGAAAGGTGAGGGATTACTTCAAGCGCACTCCGAACCATTCGATTCGGGGCGGACGTGGCCAAGAAGGTCATTTTTTCAGTCTGGTTCGTCCAGCAGACAATGAAGCGGGCCGGGCTTCATGTCTCCAAGGCAAGGAAGGTGCCTAATCGCACCGATTAACAGAATACGGTGGTCAAATCCCGCGCCAGGAAGCTGTACCGCGTGTGGTTGGTGCAGCCGATGCAGAACGATGAGACGTCCATCACGCCAAGCAGATCTCCGGCCTGGAGTTTTTCGTCGGCAAGTCTCGCCTGGATGTTCTGGAGAAGTTCCGAAAGAAGAACGTCGACAAATTTGCCAAGAATTACTTGGTGTGGCAGGCGATCTGTCGGTGCGGCAAATTCAGCAAGCGGTACATAACGACCGGCACCATCAACGGCCAAATATATGAAGAAAAATGCCTCCAGAAGCGCCTGCTGCCCTTCCTTCGGCCCACGAAGGTGACATTCTGTTTTGGCCGGATCTAGCATCGTGCGATTACGCGAAACCGGTGACGGAGTGGTACGAAGCCAACGATGTAGTTTTTGTGCCGAAAAAGACAAATCCGCCAAAGTCACCAGAACTTCACCCAATAGAAAAATTCTGGGCGATTATGAAGGGCAAGCTCCGGAAAACAGGGAAGGCCTTCAAAAACGATAAGGATTTGAAAAAAGAGTGGATGAAAGTCTGTTAGAAAGATGGCGCTAGTGTTGCACAGCATTTTAAGGGTAGCGATAAGTCCAAAGTGCGGGCATTTAGTCTAGGAGAGGAGGTTGAATAAACATAGCTAATATGTGTTTGTTTATTCCCTGAGAGTTTCAAAAATATCCGACTTGAAATGAATTTTTGGTGATCATTTTTGTCTGTTTCATTTTTTTCGAGTACAATCTTTATAAGTCTATTGCCTTTAAGTACAGATAATTCTCTACTACGGTCGTTATACAATACTTGACGTATTGAGCCTATAACTCCCGACTCTCAATTATGCCCGTGCAGGACACTCAGCTAATAGATGGTTAACATCTAATTCCGCTCCGCATCCTTTGCAGTAAGCCAGACTGCCGCTAAGTCGAAGTCCATGAGTGCGCCGTGTTTGCGCTTTCCTCAGCCTTCTAATCTCAAGGATTTAGCATATCTTTCCACTCATGTGTTTTATTATTTATACGTTGTAGGAACGCATCACCGTTGTCATGCCAAGACGTGAATCGGGAGGTCAGCTTCACCTATCGGGTAACGTCACTGTACGGTATGGGTATATCCTTCAACTGAGCAAGAAGATCTTGGTTTGCTAGTCTATCAGCGTCCTCAATACCAGCTATACCTGCGTGCCCAGAGGTATCCAGACAAAGGTCACGTTAGCGTACAGCTGCGTCTCCAACAGCCACGGGGGTCCAACCCGCCCATGCTCAAGTGCAGATAAACAACTCATGGAGTCGGAAAACATCACAGTCTGAGCCCCATTTACCTAATCCTCGATCAATGAACCGTCCGTAAATGGCAAGTTCTGACCTTCATATGTGGAAGCAACTTCCCCGTCATTCCTACGTGCAATATTTCAAAAGTTACAATGATTTGAAGGTGTCCGGATTAATGTGGATACAGACCTTATTCCAAACTATCCTGGAGCTTTTTAGTGGAATACCTGTAACTAGAAAATCAGAAGAAAAAATAGTAATTTCCATTTAATTCCAACTACCTTTATTGCTTATCTTGACAGATACACGTATTTCGTCTACAATGTGCAGACTGCTTCAGTGTCGTGTACTATTACTCGACTTCTTGATCTTGATGTTGCATGACATGAAACAAGCCTGTTTACGATGTCTCCATCGTACTTATGTGTTGAAATAGCCCCACGGGACATCATAACGCTGTAATAGACATGTTATAGTATTTCTAGAATACCAAAGGTACTCCAAACTATCCGCGAGTTTAGATCTTGATGTTCTACATGATCAACAAGGTGGTTTACGATAAATTGAAGCATCCAGGAGCATCACAACACCGTTATAGCCGTATTTCATTGTTGCCAGGATATCCACGTTGCTCCTTACCATCCTTGAGCTCAGTTCTCGATGTTGTACATGAGCAAGAACGAGATTTACGGTGTTGAAGTTTAGATGTTTTGGTGAATTTTTTATCATGTTGATTTGAAGATGAAGAGTCAGATAGAGGAAATTTGACTCGGTAATAATTGCATACGCATATAATTTAAAAATTTGCATCTCTTAGAAAATTCGAGAGTAATGATCGTTTGACATGAATAAAATTCAGAAAATCACCGGTTCTGTCTACAAGTCACCCTTAATTTTTCTAAACCTGATTTCATACAGCGTATTGAAATGACGTACGTTGAATAATTTATTCCTCACTCTCTATCCTTTTGAATCAAAAAACTATTTAAAAAATTCTCTGTGATGTCGATATTATTCGGTCGAAATATATCCGAAATAGCGAACGGGGCTCATCTCTGTCCACTTCCACCAATCGATCAATATTCGCTTACTAATGTTTTTGAAAAAACGGTGCTAAAACTTCCAGTCTCAATAAATGGAATGCGCTTGATCATGCCATCTCTTCATGTTCACAATCACTTCCACCAAGCGAGCATTGTGAATAGCTAAGGATTCAATCAGGGGTGACTCATAACATGTGGTATAGCCCACAAAACCGTAGCTAACGTGCCAATTGAGGTTCTCGCACCTGGTAGTATCAGTTAAGGTTGTAGAAAAAATAGAGAGGACATTTGTGTTTGCACCTATTGGTCGAAAAGAGAGCTCTCCTTTGCGTGGAAAAGATAGAAGATTTAAAGTGCGCTTAGCTGGCTTTACAAAACGTTTTTTATGTTTTCCCATTCTATCACTTTTGTTGAGCATCATTGAGACTTCGAAAGCTAGATTTAAAATGATTTGTTCGGAGAATAGTTTGGAGTGCCGAAGTTATTCTGAGCTTTACGAACTCAGAAGTATGATGGAGACTTCGTAAATCGTCTTGTTGAACATGAAAAACATCAACATTTAAACTCAAGAATACTTTGGAGTGCCGTAGATATTCTGAGAATGCTGGAATATGACTATAAATGTGCAATCATGTCCCATGGAGCTTTACCAACTTATAAGTACGATGGAGTCCTCGTAAATTACTTTGTTGATCATGCAAAACACCAAGCACTGAACTCAAGATTAATTTGGAATGCCGTAGATGTTCTGAGAACACTGATATAATGGTACAACGGTGTTAAGAATTTTCTTGTAGTTTTTATAGCTCAACACTATGATCCTTACAGTTTTTGGACACTATGTTCCTCTAGTAGTTTTTACGGTCAAAACACTCTAAACCTCCTTGTCGATCATGCACAACATCAAGATTTGAGCTCAAGGCTAGTTTGGATGATCTATATGAGTATTGTTTTTTTTTATGATCCATTTATTTGTCAAGGCTCAAATGCGTTAGCTTTGCGGAGCCGTTATTCTATGTACATTGATAAGTTTACATTTACATTTAAATTTAATCCTAATGTTAGTAGGACGGGGCCGAATACTCGCGGCTTGCTCGAGGTTAAGGAATACAATATATAAACATGTTGGATACTTGGAAAAGGATTGAGGACAAGGGCATGGGACACATAATAAGCACTGTAGCAAGTGCTCTGGATCTCGGAATGGAAACGAACAATTGACATAATAACTGAAAAGAAACACAAAATAGGGGACTATGTTGGAACAACGATGAGGGGGAAGACTTGGAAAATTACAAGACCAAACGCTACTAGATTTTCAAATCGATCCGTTTTAGGAAATCGTAGATTAATTTCATATATTTGAGATCGTGGCAGGCCAGAACGTCTCCAATTGGTTTAGCAGGTTGTTTTCCTCGGGCCCTGAGGGAATCACATAAGTCGGATCTCGCCGCGTGATATAAGGTGCATGACCACCCGAGCAGAAGCGAATAACTTGATAACTGGCTTTGGTATTTATGAGCTCAGATTAAGAGGTAAAATACCTGAGGATAATACCATCAAATTGTTCCCACAATGTCATGCGAATACCGAATTGAGGTAAGACAATACCAAAATAATACCACTAAGGTGACCAGATACTTACCCAGGTATCCGGAATATCAAGTTTAGTTATTCTAGAGACATTTTGCTTGCAATTCTTAGGTATTTTGCTTAGGTATTTTACCTCTTAATCTGAGCTCTTTAATACCAAGGCCAGTTATCAAGATCAAAATTAGGTATTCATATGCTCTTGTGTTCTGCTCGGGCAGACAACATGCTCGATGTCGTGATAACCGTTACCACAGGCACACAAACTGCTGTCTGTGAGCTCAATTCGATAGAGATGCGCGTTTAAGGGACAATGATTGGACATGAGCCTTGACATTACGCGGATAAAATCGCGGCTCACATTCAACCCTTTGAACCAAAGGGAACTTTTGAACTCGAAACCTGTGGGAGAATAGAATGTAGCCATCTTCCCAGATCATCATCATTCCACTTTTGTTGCCAGTTGATGAGAACTTGCGGACGAGCAATTGTAAAAAATCATTGAAGGCGATTTGTCGCTCGTAAATATCGCCTTCCATAGCGCCCACCTTAGCTGGTGAGTCCGCTTTCTCATTACCCGGTATAGAGCAATAAGATGGGACCCATGCTAAGGTGATAAAGTGTGAGCTGTTGGATAAAGCACTCAGTGACGACCGTATTTATAGCTGCAAGTTCCGCAACGTATACCGAACAAGGATTCTGGAGCTTGTATGAGGCGCTATGAAAGGTGGACGCATTGAATATTGACCCATTTGTGAATATCTTCTCTGATGTAACGTGACGGTACTTGCTCGCGAAAACTGAAGGTACAATTGTCGAACGATGGGGCTCTGGAATTCCCTGAATTTCTTGTCTCATCGTAAGATCGAGTCTCACAAACGAGCAAAAAAGGAAAATCCGCCCGATTGGGATTGAACGAGGATGGTCCAATCTCCAGAGTCATGTACTCATAGTACAAGCTCATGAATCGTGTGTGAGGATTTCGGTCAAGCAACTTTTCAAAATTCTCGATTACCAATGGGTTCAATATCTCGCAACGGATGAGAAACCGGAACGACAATTCCGCGAAACGATCGGTTAAGGGAAGTACCCCGGCGTGTACTTCAAGGCTCATTGTTCCATTGAATCCGTTGTAGCTTCAAGATGTGTGTGTGTTGGCCGCCGATTGGAAACGGACAACAAGTTGTTCAAAAAGTTGTTTAAAATTGGAGAAAGCCCACTAGCGTGGAGTTAGTCCGAAAGGACGTCGATGCACACAGAATCAAAAGCCCCCCTGATGTCCAAGAAATCTGAACCCATTTGCTGTTTTTCGCGAAGGCTAGTTGGTTTTCCTATGCCTTTATTGCGTATATGATAGTAAGCCATTCGTCTCAACCCACTTGTCCAGACGAAGAAGAATAATTTTCTCCAACAACTTCCAAATGCACGATAGCATCGCGATGGGACGGTACGAGTTATAGTCTGACGCGGGTTTACCGGGTTTCTGAATGGCAATTACTCTCACTCTCACTCTCCAATCATCCGGAACAACGTTGAGCTCCAGAAACTGATTGAACAAGTTCAACAAGCGCCTCTTCGCGACGTCTGGGAGGTTTTTAAGCAAGCTGAACTTAATTCTATCCATTCCCGGAGCTGAGTTGTTACAAGACAGAAGGGCAATTGAAAATTCTACCATTGAAAACGGAGAGTCCATTTCATTCTTTTCCGACGGAGGATCGCTATCGTTTTTTCGAAACGGTACAAAATCAGGACAAACTTTGCGTGCGAAATCAAAAATCCATCTGTTAGAGTACTCCGTGTCTTCGTTGACCGACGATGCCGCGTTCCGCATTCTCCTTCCGACATTCCAGAGCGGAATTTCATGGAAGTTTCTCGCGTTAAACCTTCGATGAACCGGCGCTAATAACCGCGCTTTTTGGCTTTGATCAAGCTCTTAAACGTTTTCTACAAGCCCATAAACCGCTCGTGATATTCGACCGAACCGTGTTTACGAAATAGTTTATACGCAGAGGACTTCTCATTATTCGCGTCGGAACATTCGGAACATCCCACCACACTGTTGGAGGACGTTTACGAGTGGATACACCGGAAACAGGCTTCGTTTGTGCTTGAAGAGCGCAATCGATGATAAGGCACGACAGAAAAGAGTACTCTTACAGCGGAAGGAGAGTCTCAGCCGAATCAAGTCCTTCAAGGATTGCGTTCGCGTACTTCTTCCAGTCGATGTTTTTCGTAAGATCGTAGTTGATGTTAATTGGACGTTGCGTCGATGAACCTTTGGAAATCGAGATTTTGATGGGTAAATGATCACTACCGTAGGGGTCCTGAATTACTTCCCACGAGCAATCCAACGATAGTGTGTTCGAACAAAGTGACAAATCTAGTCTGCTCTCTTTAGCTGGAGGTTTGGCTACGCGTGTTACTTCTCCAGTGTTAATGATGGTCATATTGAAATTGTCGCAAAGGTCGTAAATTATACTTGAGCGGTTGTCGTCGTATAGCTCCCCCCCATCCTGTACCGTGGGAATTGAAATCCCCTAAAATCAGCCGAGGCTCAGGTATCCGATAGAGCTCGTCGAGAGACGGCCGTTCTCGGAGGGATGTATTCCGAGGCAATACTGAGGCTTTTACCTCGAATATTCACCTGGCATGCGACAATTTCAATTCCCGATACTGATGGCAGATCGATCCTATAAAAGGAGTGATGCTTGTTGACCCCCAAAAGCACACCTCCATACGAATCTGCACGATCGAGCCGGATAATGTTGAAATCGTTAAGGGGTAGATTAACGTTTGGAGAAAGCCATGTTTCACCTAGAGCAAATGCGTCACATTGTAAGTCGTTCAATAAAACTTTCAAAACATCCAGTTTTGGAAAAATGCTTCTACAGTTCCACTGTAGAATGGATATCATATCCTCCTTTGTCAATTTAGCCATCGAGGGATACGATAGATCCAAGCAAAGGCCACTTAGAAGCTAATTGCTTCAGAAGAATTTTCAAGATTGGAAGCATCATACTAATGATGCTCCGAAGAGGGTCAGAGATGTTGAACACATCAAGAATGCTATCCACAAAGCGTGAACATGGCGCCACTCTGTTCTGGTTTTGAAACTGGGACATCTGGGGTTTAAGATGAACCCGGAAGTCGTGGAAAGTCCTTTTCAAAATCGAAGGACTTGAATCCCGAAGATATATGAGTATTGTGTCCGTAGCCATACCCGTTTCAGATTTTTGCCGAATTTTCAAATTAGTTAAAAGAGTTTTTTTGCGAACATGTTTGCAGAACAAAGTTCTTCTGTAACTCTAAACGCCGAATTTTAACAGCAAGTTTTAATCTTAGGTCATATATGACCCATCCAAAATCGAATCGGTTAAAACCGCTAGAAAACTTTCAATGATAGTTAGAAAAACCGGTTTAAAGTTTGTTCAAACTTCCCCTTCCTTTATACTTCTGGTGGTACTTGAGTTTTTGAACAAATGGGTGCGTTGCTTTTCTTGCTTTATTAACGGGACACAATTTTACTTATTACCATCAGGAATTTACTACTATTGAGTTGCCATAAATTTACCTTCAATTTTCTGTACACTGAGCACATTCTTCATCGACACGGTTGCGCTCGATCGTTCTAATGGGCTTAAAAACTGTTACGAATCTTCACGTTTTTAAAAAAACACTTTTACGAGCGTATTAGTAGAACAATTGTACTAAACTAGGAAAATTTGTTAAGAGTCAATTTTAGTTTTCTTAGTTTCCCATTACGAATCGATCGTTTTGGCTACTATTCGGAACAGTACTTACGTAATGCTATGTTCGTATAATACGGATTTCGTATCCAACGGATTCGATTTTAATTTCATCCAGAGAAATTGAATTGCTGAGTTTCCTTTGGAGTTGTAATTACAAGCAATTAATATGGATTCTGCTGCTGGAGAACAACTATTCTGTATGAAACTGAATGGACCTTCGCAGACAGTATAGTATTTCGCAGAATCCTTTGTTTTTCGTATGATTTTGAATGTAACAAAAATACGGAAGCCTAAAATTGTTTTTTTTCCATACCTTTGTACATTTTAAGATAACAAAAATGCCACTTATTTGTTAACATAATGTTCAGAACTTCCTGAATTACGGGAAATTTACGAAAATTTCGTACTTTTTCCTGCTTTAGCAGAATGATGCAATATTTGTTCCCGATGAAAGGTAGAACATAAAAGACTCGGGGTCCTTCACCGGAAACGACATATATTTTTAAAGTACCTTAAATTTCCACTTCCTTTTACAACCAGCTGCCAAGTGTGCAACATCATCTCACTGTATATTTTTTTAGAAATTTTATTCTCTCCACCGAACTATCAAGCATTCACAATGAAAATGTTTAACACCTCACCTGTTTTCCAAGCGAAGATAGTACTAAACACGCAAGATGGCTATCGCCAGCTCCTTGAAACCTTCTTCCACATACCAACGAAAGGAATAAATTCCAGCTTGAAGCCTCAAAGTCCGGGTTGTACAGTTTTATTCACTCAATCTGGGGCAGTTAGTCTTTCACACCCACAGGCGAGAAAACAGAAGGACCTCGACGACGACGACGACGACGAGTACGACCGTAAAATTAAACCTGTAGCCATATTTTCTAATTTATTGTCTCGCGCACTTCTTGGGAAAGCGCAAAACAGCAACAACAACAACAACACCATCCACCCCGAAAAAAAAACCTCTCCACCTTTCAAGTCGAGCATAAATTTCCCTATATTCCGGGAGTTGCCGGTCGCAGCTCACACACTTGGCACTGACACGCTCTCCGGGTGGTTCGGTCGAGTCTGTGGCCGAGTTCAGTCAGGCCATCCATCCTTCCTCCCACAGTCGGTGTGTGCCGGAGCTCCGGAGAAAGAAGATATTTAATGTAATAAAACTGTCACACTTAATAATATTAATGCAAATAGACATAAATCTGGGACTCGGAACAGTAGGAGCAGCAGCCCAGCAGCGGCAGCAGCAAGCAGCTACGAGTCGGATACTTAGTCATCTCGGCCCGGTGCGATGGTCGATCCTGGTCGGGCGGTGAGTTTGTGAGTTGCCAACAAGAGCAAATAAATGTTGCCCGGAGTGGTGGACCCCTCGGTTGATGATGATGTAAATGTTTGAGCAGGAAGTACTTTATATGGAAATGGACTCCTAACCGTTCAAACTTCATCCGAGCAAATCTGGCTGACGTGATTTTCTTAGCATTTTCTAATCTCGGAGAACAGAGAACAACCTTGTGTTGGTGTATTTGAACAGCAGCTGCAGAAGCTTTTTATCGCTCGGTCGACGACGACGGCTCGTCGGTCGGTACTGTTCAAAACACAAATATCGAAATCCGGACTCCGGCGGCGTGGGCTAATCTCGTGGCGGTAGTGGCGATAATCCTCAAATTCCAATTAACACTATCTCAAGCGATTGACCGGCACGCAGATTTGGGTTTGGCAATGCTTGGTACCAGTGTTGCGATACGGCTGAAGCGTGGAATGTTTGTTGTCACAAGCTGATGAAACGCGCCGGTTGGCAAAGTGGCGCTAATCCGAAAATCTCCCGTGAAGGTCGCATTCGGTTGCATTTGCTCGTGGCAGCTGGGTAAGCGATTCGAATGATTGGGTCTACGGTGGGCATAGTATAAAGATCGATTCACTTATTATCTGGACGCAAGAAATCAGCTCTACCTCGGGATTGTTTTGATGAGCAGGCTTACCAAAGGTTGTTTATTGCACTTTCAGGAAAAAATATCGACAGTCTTATTTCGTTTTGGTTTCGATGAAATAACGAACTTTTCTTGAAATACTTTGCATTATCTTTTGGACACTATGTTCCTTAACTACTGTGGCTATATTATTTCACCATATCTTCATCTCTGCAGCATCTCGAGTCTCTTTTTCTATCTTACTCAGTTTCCGCGTAACAATTGCCCAATATTTCTCAATTAGATGAAAATGAGGACAATAGGGTGGGTTGATGTCCTTTTCGATGAAATTCACTATGTTGTCACGGTACTACTGAAGTGGCTCTCGACTGTACTGGCAGCTAGCCAAAACTTTACAGGATCTTTTTGTGAATGGTAAAATGTGTTTTTTCATTCATTCGTCTTTATCAAGCTTTGAATTCATAGACTCATTTGTAATAAATACTTGAGTTTTTTTTATCCAAATCAGAAATTTTCTAGCGAACTTTCTAGCTGTCACGATCGTTGCTATAGTCAGCCATTTCCATCGAAGTTGATCCCGGAATGAAGGTCTCTATGAAGTTGGTTCGCATGTTGATGAAGGGTGCTCAAAAGTTGGCGTCGGCCCGGCTGCTTGGCGTAATGATGACGGGAGTCAGCATTCGACTTCATACTCAGTACAGCAGTCGAGCACAGTTTGGAAAATTTCTCGATGTTGCTCGGATAGTTGCGTGGAATCCAGCTTCGAACCGACGATGTGCACAGCGAGTGTAAATCTTATAAACCCTTCGGTGCTGCTCTGACGGACGCTCTAGCCTGGCTATTTCGCGCACTGGTGATGATGGGCGCTCGAAGTTGAGCTTTAGTCTGGCTGCTGCGCGTGGTGATGATGATGATGGGCGCTTAGAAGTGAGCCTCGGTCCGGCTACTTCTGGATTGATGTTGGCGCTCCGAATTCAGTTTCTCCTGGTAATGGGAGATGTTTCCAGTTTTGCAATAACCAAACAAGTGATGAGAGCCGCGTCGAAGTCATATTTATACCCGATCTGCGCACTTTTTTTCACGTGATCTTCTTCGTGGTTGTTGCGTCGTCATCATCAATTAGAATTAACCAGTCATAGAAGGGCACACTAGCCATCAGCAAAAACGAATTTAACGAATTGGGGACTCTACTCGAGCCGCGGCCACATACCCGGAAAACTCAAAGTCCAAAGTCCATTTTTACATACCTTTCGTCCTCCATCAGTATGCATCGAAGGTACATCGTGCGATCCTCTCTATATGACTTTCGAGCGCGTGCTTCGCCCATTCGGTTCTGTTTCAGTGTCCGGTTCGGCTGTTTGATGGCACGATAAGAACGATAACCTTTGGACCTCCAATGCAGTTGCCGATCGTAAGTTCCACTGCGACGTTCACTATGATCCTTCCGACAAATAATTATCCACTCACAGACACGTTTGAGGACGCTGCACATGGAAGATTTAGCCGAATTCCCCGAGTTCGTAATTTTTGAACATGGTCACGTTGGATTTTCAACGTGGGTGTCCAAAATTGATTTCCTTCTCTTCGCCTTTTTGAATCAAATTTTTTGCCACTGAAAGAGGAGAGCTTCCCAATCAATCTGGTGTGAAAACATTTGCAAACCGACCACTAGGAGCGCTACAAAAATAAAATAACTTTTATGTTCTCTACAATATTCTTTAGCAGTTCAACGTGACATTTCCGAGAACCATTTAATCGTACGCCAAAGAGCGGACTTTTGATCTAACACTGCTCATTAGCTTCAGCACAGACTGTTTGCCAATGATTTTTGATACATTTTTCTAGTCTCTTTCATAAGTTTTGATGGAATCCGCTGCCTTAACATGTTTGCGCAAATATGCCTTTGTCAGAGCCCAAAAAGTTTCGAATGATCTGGCCTGGGGACAGTTTGGAAGATTCAAGTCCTTGGGTACGAATTCGACTCCGTTGGCTTTGTTCTTCGCGTAATGCACTGATGCCAAATCCGGCCAAAACAGTACTGGATTATTAAGTTTCCGGATTCCGGGGGAGCAGGCACCGCTCCAAGCCTTCCCAAACGTAAACATCAGCAGTCATCGCATCGGTTGTTACAAACGGATTTGAAAGCTTTCTAAACTCACAAATTGCTTGCCAAACCACTGTTTTTTACCGAATTTTTCGGTGAAAATTGACATACCGGATCGTCAATAGTTTGACCAACATGGACCGGAAGCGTTTTATAATCAAATTTCACGTTAGATTCATCATCCATAATTACGCATGCCGATTTTTCACATCGTATCGTTTATCATATAATTTTCGAGCCCTTGGTTTGACAGATGATGCTTGTTTTTCACTTCGGTTTGACTTCGTTTACGTCTTGAAAGCCCGTAGTCCATTTCGTGCCTTTGCTCGGTCGACGTTATTCTTCGATGTTCCCAGATTTTTGGCCACATCTCGTACGGAAGTACCCTTTTTACGGACGAAAGCTTCCGTGATTTTCCGGTCCAGATTTTGGTCCACAGGTCCCGGTTTACGTCCAGACTTTTTCTTTTCCTGAAAGGAAGACTCCTTACCATACTTTCGAATCGCGTTACGAACTGCTCCAATGCTCAGACCTTCCATTTTCGCCAACCGACTGGTTTGGTTTTGGTTTCTTTATCAAAGAGACTTTCAACCTGTGGCTGGTTCGTCTCTGCAAACCGCCAACCGACTTGGCGAAACGTTGGGAAAACTGCACCATTTGTACACGATCTGTTTGCGCTTTTCCAGGGAAATGCTTTGCATTTTCATGATAAGTAAATGCACTGGCACTTGAGACTCACAGAGTTATGGATTGAAATGTAAGCAGTGATACAGTCATTATCAGCTATTTAAACGTCATCTGGAAGCAACAGTGTTGCATCAAAATTGTGCTTAGACTTTCCGGGACACCCTATAGTCGGATTTTCTTCAAGCTTTCGAGGAATGAACTACAACATTGTGGTAAGCTTTCCACTTTATTCGTTAATGGAACTCTCTCCTCTCCGAATGCCCGCATCTTGCCCTTGACAACATTCAAAAGGTTTTGGGAAATAGTGAGCCGACTTCTTTTGGTAGTTTCACCCACTGTTTCTCCAAAGCCAGCTCGTTTCCGAATACTTGAAGTGTTTTACGAAGTTTGGCCTTCATGCTTGGCTGGCTCATCTCTCCACACCCACAGATGGCTTGTCAAACCAAGAACTTGTTGGTGAATTTGTCCACTTTCTTCTTGCTCACCTACTCAGAAGTGGCCAACCGTGATGTGGCAACGTGAAACTCCAGCACCGGCAATTGCTTTGTGTCCACCTTGATGTAAGTCTCGTCGTCCATAACGATTCAAAACCTTCCTTGCCTTCACCGGATCAGCTGTCTTCGGCTTTCTGCCACTGCCTGACCGCCGCTGGGGACGCAGTCGAAATTCCCACTACATAATTTTTTGGCGGATCTGCTCTTGTTCCGATGCCATCTTGATAATCACTTGATCGAATTTTGCCAAGGTTAACTAGCTAGTGTCAGCCAAAGTTGCATCAATTTATAACCACACAATAAAAAGTTACAAGCTAATCATTGTGTCTTATTTTTGTCGAGTACAGTCTTCAGAATCTTCTTTCTGATGTGCATATGAATCGGTCTTTCAGTGTTTTGGAGTTAAATTTGGAAATGGTCATTTGGAGAAATGGCAAGCAAGTGAAGCGGATTTGCGTATGTTGTCTTTTTGTGGTAAACCGTCAACCAGTCAGGAGTAAAAAAGGGTGTACGGAATCAAATTGCGACACACACAAATATTCGGCAAAATTCGCCCGTTCAACCGATCATCTTCAATCTTTCAGGGAGTAAAATAAAATCCTCCGATTTCACTTCCTTAGGATCCTTTCGAAGTGCCTGCTTCATGATGGCACAGTACTTTTCAATTGGCCGCAGTTCCGGTGCGTTCTGGGGGTTGAGATGCTTCGGCACGAAATTGACCTTCTTAGCCTTGTACCACTCCAAAACCTCTTTCGAGTAATGGCACGAGGCTAAATCCGGCCAGAAAATCGTAGGACCATCGTGTGACCTCAGAAGAGGAAGTAGACGCTTTTGGAGGCATTCCTTTAGGTACACCTGCCCATTGACCGTTCCTGTTGTCACGAATGGGGCGCTCCGCTTTCCACACGAGCAAATTGCTTGCCAAATCATATATTTTTCGGCAAACTTTGACATCTTCTGTTTTCTAACGTCCTCAGGGACATCGAATTTATGATGAGCAGTGAAAAAACTGGAGCCCCGGAAGCTGCCGGAAGTCTGCTCTTACATACGTCTCATCATCCATATCGAGGCAATACGTGGTTTCGTCAACATCTGGGTGTAGAGCTTCCGTGCACGTGTTTTACCTACCGTATTCTGCCGTTCATCGCGTGTGTACGTGTGTAGTCCTTCACGTTTTTTTCGCATCTTGCACGAAAGTTTTGGTTAGATTCAGTTACTTCGCCATATCTCGAACTAAACTGTTGGGATTCCTCTTGAAAGCTTGAACTACCCGCTTGTGATCCTTAACACTATACGGAGATCCATTTTTGCCACTTTTTTCTTTCCGATCGATGGTCAAACGTTCGTGGTACCGATATAAAACACGAGACACCGTAGAATGTACCATTCCCAGCTTCCTGCTGATGGCACGATGAGAAAGATCCGGATTTTCGAGGTACGTGCGCAAAATTTCTTTGCGCCGCTGCTGTTCTTCCGACTCCATCTTCGCAACGATTGCACATCTGCTAGTAAAACTTACACAGCGTAAACAAATACATATTGAACTAATTCCACCCAAAATTTCAATAGAAAATACCCAACGGATAAAAAGTTACAGCCATTTAAAAGTGGTGCAATTTGATTCCGTACAACCTTTAGAATGGCGTGTAGCAAAATTGGGGGAAAGGGTTTTTTTTAAATTTTTTGATTTGTTGAATTCTTGCTCAATATGTGCATGATATTCAGTAGATTTTAGAGAAGACAAGAAAATTAATGGATGTATTTCCGCCAGTTCCCAGGAATAACTGCAGAATTGGCTGTGTACGTGAGGACTAAACTTGGTTCTTTGGATACTTCATGAAACGCCAGCAGATTATCCTTTCAACTATTTTGTTAAAAACAAATTTACTGTGCAAAGTTTCTTCAGGCTATTTGAGGAATTTCGTATTTACGTGACTTTCAGCCTTATGCTGGTTCGTCACGCCAGGGAGACGATCTGGACCCTACATATCGAACCCATCAACGCATGGGCCGGGAACAACGGCTGAACTCCTCTTCGAAAGGAAGACATGATCAGAGATTTTTCGTCTCGGAAAATCCCAACGCCGCCTACTAAAATTGATACCAGACCGAAATATTTTTCATTTATGGAACATTTTCTTAGAACTTTTTCCAATGTTATCTGAAACTGTCAATTTTCTAAATTTACAGAAAAGTTATTGGAGATTCTTCCTGAAGTGCCTCGACTAACGCCTAACAATGTTTGCGATCTTACATGGAAATTTATTGCAGATTTCCTAACATCTTCCACCGTGTCCCGGAAGATTCAAATAACTCCCACTTATATGTGGGGCAGTTTCTGGAGCGCTGGTGATCCCAAACTGGCCTCACCTGAATGAAGGTCGAATATGAAAATAGTAGGAATGTGTTGACGGGATACTTTCTTTATTGGAAGCCGAGAAATCTTCTGCAGTTCCACGAGAAATTACTGGGATGTTTGATAAAAGAGTTGGGTTGGCAGCAGGGTTCGTTTTTGGTCAAAGATACGTACTATTCTTGTCCCCTCTCGAAGATCATGCACAGAAAAAAATAATTAATTTTAACAAGCGCGTAAAATTTCCCTTGGTTTAATTTCAAGCCAAAGGAGGCGTAAACGACGAAATTGTTTGCAATTTTTCATGTGCCATACAACAGTGATTGCATTCTTTCATTCAACAGGCTAGATTCAGGCGTTATCAGGCTAAAATTTACAAGAAATCTCCCATTATTTTCTGCCAAATCTAGCATTCCCTTTATGTGCATTAGATCACGCAGAAAATTCAATGTTTCTTTTTATCTGTGTGGTTGTCACCTTGTCGTAGGTGAGAGGGCTAATCTCATGCAAAAGGCCAGCATGGGAGACCAAGAACATGATCAGCAGTGATAGTATCACACTATGCTCTCTTTAAATTGTCACGTCGTAGTACGTTTATTTGAAGGCACTGAAAAAGGTGTGATACTGGCGGGTTTAACCGTAATTCACTCTTAGACGAAGCTAGGAACAATCTACAAATACTTGATATCAAATAACTGAGGGAAACGACAAAAAGTGCCCTTTTCATTTGCTTGACAGTTTTTTTCATTTTTGCTTATTCTCTAATTGTCATTCATTAAACTTCAAATATACCTATACAGTTGGTATCATTAATAATCTTATTGTTCGCTTCATTATTGAAAAGGGTGAGTGTTTTGATCATGATTGAGAGCAACTAATAATAAGTCCTGATGTTTCAGGTGCAGACAATTAAAATATATATTATAATTTAAATGTGGGGTCTATACTACAGCCGTGATCAAAGCACTAACTCTAACAACATATTATTAAGCTAGAAATCAGACCTTTCGAACTGAACAAAGGTCATCGAAAAGTGTTAATTAGGAGAGATGCTGACAAAGAATTAAAGGCTAAGGTTTTATGAAAAGAGTAGGACGCGGAGGGTCCGCTTAGGGAGTAGCCTTGAGGTCATAGACCAATTCTTCTCTATATCGGTTAGCTTTGCTTTAATAGTCTCTTGAATTAAAGGGATCCCTCTCGTGCTATAAACATGCATGCTAGATTGGGAGTTTGACCAGTAGTGAGATTATCAGGAGCTCTGATCATTTTTTTTTACTGCCACGTCGTGGAACGTTTGTATAAAGGCACTGACATAGGGTGTGATACTGGCGGGATATGCCGCAATTCACTCTTAGACTTCTTACCTTCAATCGGGGGGAGAAGACTTTAAGTACACTTTTCATTTTCGTGGCAATTTATGTTGTTGTTCATCCATTTGTTTTATGGAATGAATAATCAAAATATCTGGTTTACTAATTTTCTAATAACTGAATGTAATTGCACTATTTTCGAGGGAGGTGAATGTTATGATCAGGGTATCAGCCCGACGATGACAAGCATGTATAATTGAGATAGGATGCGGAGGGCCCGCTTAGGAACCACCATTAGAAGCTATAGAATAGGCCTATCCATGTGGCTTATATCTGTAGCAGTGTTAGATGAGTCATATACAATAGCATACGGTCGTTGTTTTCGTATCACCTCCTTGTTTATAAAGTTCAATGACGGCAAATCGGTTGTAATCGGTTGTAATGCGAGGCAACGAGAGTTTACCCTTCATATCACACTTTAAATTAATAGAAAGGATAAACAAATAAAAAATAAACCCGCTAGATAGCAGCTATACAAGTTCTTCTCAAAGTTTCAAATTAGCTCTTATATGAAATATATTTAAATTTGGGATAGCAACTAGATCACAAGCTGCAGGGTAGGCTGTAATTTAGGGTTTAGCCAAACAAGTATTATAATTTTTTTTCTTCATGGTTAGTCATTTTCAATCAAAGAAACAAATAGTCGTTGTGAGAATATCACCTATAATCTCCACACACCAGATACTAAAATCGTCTTTTTCTTCACCTTTTCATGATAACCTTGGTCTGCATGCGGTTTTGCAATGATGGTTGCATGGACGCGAGCGGTTGTGGAATTCAAGCAGCTGTTCAGCCAGCGTCGCATGCGGCTTAGGTAGTAAGTATATGGCTGCACATCATACAGGTAAGCTCTCCAGAAACAATTATAGGGTTGCAAGGAGATGTCGAATACATGAGACTTGGTTATAAATAAATACAATTTAATCCAGGAATCAAATAGAAATACAGTATCTATCAAATATAATTACAGACTATAATCACGTACACATGATTATGAATAGTCTTATTCATATAAGACACAGAAATACACAGTACACTGACGAAAACTCAACATGGACAAGAACATACACAATACATGAGAGCGAATCAATTTTATTAAAACTATTTGAATCATCACGATAAAAACAGTGACCAAATGGGCACCATAGCCTAGGAACGTCTGTGTGTTGATTTAAAATAGAGGCTCATAGAAGCGAATTTTACCAATAAAAGGGTCCAGTGCAGATTAAAAGTAAGGGCCTGCTACCACTGTGACACCTACAAAAAAAAAAAAAAAAAAAATATATATTTTTTTTTTTTTTTTTTTTTGTGTGATTTTTTTCGTGTTTGTGTTTTTTGGGGGATGTAAAAAAATATATATATATAATTTTAAATTGATATTATCTTCCTACGAGAAAAAATAGTGTGTATTTTTTTTTTATTCTTAGGAAAAAGTGAAAAGGGGGGAGGGGAGAAAAGGGGGTTCTATAAATAATGTTGAGGGGGAGCGCTTTTTTGAATCGTACAATATGTTTAGGTAGTGTACAGTGATCTGGAGTTAAAACTAAAGACATAACTTAAAAAAACGCTTAGCTTTGAACGTTATTGAATTTGAATTTGACAAGAGCTGATAATTTTCAACCAAGTAAACTGGCGTTAAATAATCCCCATCAAGTTCACACCATGCTTGAAAACAACCAACCATACTAATCAATCAACCACAATCATATCACACAGACCGCTTCGAGTCATCGTCGGCGCATTGTTTCGGCAACGCAGTCGGCCATGTTTCTGTCAATTTTGCAGCCACCGTCTCTGCCGGATAGTTTACATTTTAGGATTTTTGGCAACTGGTCACTGCTATTTCCCATCACGGCCGCAGACGCATACCGCACACCGACCAAGGTCACTTAAATTTAATTCTGGCGCGCGTTCCCCAACAACTGAACGCTGCAACGTTTTGAGGAGCGCTGAAAAAAAAATATGAGATCAATTCACCTAATACTATCTGATGACTAGTTGCCTTGTTTAAAAATCCCGATTCGGTTGATATTGTTACCTTTCCCGGATACCTCTCGTGGTGTGGGGTGCGAAACAGTCGCAGCGTTGTTGTCGACCCGACTAAACAGCGATAAATTATCGCGAAATGTATTCTTTTTTAGCGCTTATGTCGCGCCACCAGCACGCGAGCAGTGTGACGACAGCGGGTTGCTTTGTGCAAAAATGTCTACTACCTAGTTATACCCTGCCAGGCCCGGCTGACGTTCTTTCGTTCCGAGTGGTTTGTCAACTGTGGCAGCCATCAAAAGCAGCCAGCATCATGGTCAGTGATTTCCAACGACCAAATTATTCTATTTAATGACCGATGTCGTAAAATGTTTCACCGCGGCGCTCCGAACCATTCAAGATTCAATTTTCGGGAAGGGGGGTTCCACACCACTGGCAGGACCACACGTGGTCAGTGGTCGTCGCTCTAAACGATTGTGCTTATCTATTTTGTTGATTCGAAATCTGCTGGCAAGAATCAGACACGGCGAGTTATGCAAATAGAGCTTGATTTGAAAATCGAATCCGATTGCTATCACAGTCTCCCTGATTGACACCAATCTCCTCTCTCGCTCACTCACTCGGTTGTGATTTGAATTGTTATTCATCCCGGACGGTCGTCCGAACTGACTTTTGGAATAAATCAACGCACTTTTTACCGCGCCGAAGTGATGTTGTCCCGATAAAAATCTCACTTTTCCTCATTCTGCGAGTTTTGGGGCGAGGAGGAAGGGGGAGTGCATGGTCAATCCGGTCCAGAGAGCGAGCTCGATGCAGCATAAATCTTCATTAGTTACCTCTTTTTGCTCCATATTGACAGAAGGAAGTGACTGATACAAGTGGACATCGATTCGATATGTGTTATTCCATGAATGCACGCTGTCGAACGTGCTCGGTCGGAATGAATGCGGAAAAACAACTGCCATTAAATTGCAGCCAGCTGCTGGTGGGTTGGTTTGGTACGCGTTAATGCCTGACTATCCTCCGCGTGATGGTGGGTTGGGATGTCGTTCGGTTGAGTGCCAAATTTAGAAAACAGTGTTTTAAAATGAGCAATTTTGAAAAATGACTTCACAGACATGCTTAGATGATAAGCTGAAAAATTCTAACATGGACATCAGAATATGATGATCATGAATAAGATTAGAAAATACACAAGAAACGCAGATTCAAAACTGACAAGCTATGATTGTTTGGATTTTTCATTTTTTTTTGGTTGTTTCGGAATTAATGGACTGTATTTAACGAAAGAAAAACGCGTTAATAAACCGAACTTTATTTTTCTGCTTGCGTACTGTACAAAGTTCAATTTTTCACTGGCTTACGCTTGCTGATCTTTTTTTTCTCTTGCTGCGCGGTAGAAAACTGCAGAGTCGCACTCAGTGTGGAATTCGATGACACGCTGCGTCGGGGGACACTTCGATACCCAAACATACACGCCCACCTTGAGGCCGCTGGCCTTAATCTACAGGAAGAACGCATAACTTGTGAATTGGTCTCTGGTACGTAGTTGAACCTCGTCGCAGCGTCACTGTTCGTACTACACCAGATGTGTCCAGATGAACCTCCTGCACACGTGCTAATTCCCACTGGGTTGGTGGTGCGTTGTCGTTCTTGACTAGCACCAACTGGCCCACTGAAATGTTAGGATGAACCGAACGCCACTTGATTCGAGGCTGCAAAGAAGCGAGGTACTCATCCTTCCAACGTGACCAAATCAAGACTGAACGGCGGTGCATATCCTGCCACTGGTCCAAGCGATTTCGCGGAGTATGCTGAAGATCTGGTTCCGGTATCAGGTTAAGTGGTTGACCAACCAAAAAATGGCCGGGGGTCAGTGCCTCACAGCTATCGGGATTGCTTGACAGGGGGCATAGCGGTCGACTGTTGAGGCAGGCTTCGATTTGGCATAATATTGTCGTCAGGTCTTCGAAAGCCATTGGTTCTGTTCCCAGTTCAGCCACCAAATGGAACTTGACGCTCTTGACGGCGGCTTCCCAAATCCCGCCCATATGGGGCGCCGACGGAGGGTTGAACACCCAGTTAATTCCCAGATTAGAGAGGTATTTTGCTGCTTCCTTATTGTGTGATAAGATCTGGTCGATGAATTCTCGCAGGGTACGATCTGCACCAATGAAATTGGTGCCGTTGTCGGAACGGATCTCATTCGGGTAGCCCCGACGAGAAACAAAGCGTTTCAAGGAACTGATGAACGTGTTTGTGGACATATCGCTTGCAACCTCCAAATGCACAGCTCGAGTAGCTAGGCATACGTAGACTACTATGTACCCTTTACCGATTTTAACGCCTCGAACGCAGCCAGCCTTGATTTTTAGTGGCCCTGCGTAGTCAATGCCAACGTATGCAAATGCTCGTGTCGCCAACACTCTCGCTGGAGGCAGACTGCCCATCAGCTGGGTCGCTGTCCTTCCCTTCAAACGGACGCACCTTGTGCATCCTCGAACTATGTCACGCAAAACGGTCTGGCAGCTTACAATCCAGTATTGTTGATTGATGACAGCTGTGAGCAGTGTCGGTCCAGCATGGAAGTTCTGCAAATGTAGGTCACGCACCAGCAGCTGTGTCACACGGCGCGACTTAGGCAAAATCACGGGGTGTTTACCATCGTACGGCTGAACGGAATTCTCCAGCCGTCCACCGACTCGCATCGTTCCTGTAGCATCGAGGAAGGGATGCAAAGCAGCGAGCGTATTCCTAGATGGAAGCAACTTACCACTTTGGAGCAATTTCATTTCAGATGCGAACACATCCTGCTGGGCAGCGCGTAGTAATTGCAGTTTAGCTTGATAGATTTCGTTGGGAACCAGCTGACCAGCGTGCCGCCGATCCCGAACCAACTTGACGTTGTTCACAAACCGATTGACGCACGCCAGGGTGCGCACGATGAGGTTGAAGTTCGAACGCCTTTCCCACAATTGCTGCTCGATGATGTAACTGTCGCGAACCGTAACCGCTGTCATACCCTCAGTATGCAGCAGCCTTAATTGTCTTGCCTCTGGTAGATCGTTGTCCCGAATGGGTTGAGCTGTGCTCTGCGGCCATTGCGTCTCGTCCAAGTTCAACCATTTCGGTCCATGAAGCCACAGCTGATGATGCACAAATTCGGCCGGAGAGATCCCGCGCGATGCGCAGTCGGCAGGATTTGATTCACTGTTGACATGGTGCCACCGATCTCGAGAGAGAAACTCAAGAATAGCCGACGTTCTGTTAGCTACATACGTTTTCCAAGTGCGCGGGTGAGACGATAACCATTGCAGTACAATAGTTGAATCGGTCCAAGCAAAATGTTCGATGTCCAAGTGCTTCAACGCGTCAGTCACCTTTCTCATGAGCTCGGTAAGTAGAAGAGCTCCACACAGCTCCAGTCGTGGCAGCGAGACCTGCTTGATAGGAGCCACTCGCGATTTAGCAGCAACGAGAACAACCGTGATGTTTCCTTCACCGTCAACACACCTTGAGTAGACCACGGCGGAGTAAGCCTGCTCAGAAGCGTCTGAAAATCCGTGCAGTTGAATCAAACCACGGTGATGTGTTGTGAACCTTGAAATGCGAACTGTTTCCAGCTGCGAAAGGTGCTGCTTCACTTCGACCCATTCCGATTCGATCGCTGATGGTAGAGGGTCGTCCCAGTTGATATCGTACAGCCACAGGTGTTGGTATAATATCTTGATTTTGACTATCACGGGCGTCAACCAACCGAACGGGTCAAACAGTTTTGAGCCATCCGATATCATCTGACGCTTGGTGTTAACAGCATTGACTGGAAAATTCACCTTAAACCCGAATTGGTCTTCGTTCGGATACCAATGGATTCCCAACGCCTTGACTGTATCCGCTTCTTCCGAAAGTTTCACGGCTACCGATACTGGAGACTCGTTCTCTACCAGGTTAGGGCAACTCGAAGCCCACTTCCGTAGCTCGAACCCGGACTTCGATAGAATGGCGGATATTTGTTTCTTGATGCACGCGGCTTCTTCTTCGTCGTTTGCGCCTGACAGCAGATCATCCACATAAAAGTCATGAACAATTCGGTGCACTGCTGCTGGGTAGACAGAAGCGTATTCTGTGGATGACTCCCTCATGGCTTGAATTGCAAGATAGGGTGCGCTTTTAGTGCCATACGTTACCGTGGATAGACGGTAGTGTTCAACTGGCTGCTCCGAGTTTTCACGCCACAAGATGCGCTGGAAGTCCCGATCTTCTTCGTGCATGAGCACCTGGCGGTACATTTTCGCTATGTCCGCGCTGAACGCCACCTTGTACGAACGGAATCGCAGGAGGACCGACAGCAAATCTGTGTTGATGTTTGGTCCCGCCAACAGCCGGTCGTTCAGAGATACACCGGTAGAAGTGGCACAAGAAGCATCGAATACGACGCGTAGCTTCGTTGTGCTGCTGTCCTCCTTGAACACCGCGTGGTGCGGCAAATAATAGTGTTCCGAAGCCGGTTTCATCACCTCGTTGGCTGGAACTGGTTGCATGTGATTAAGCTCCAAATACTCACGCATGAATTTCACATATTCCTTGCGAAACTGTGGGTTGGACGCGAACCGCTTTTCCATGGACGTGAGCCTCTTCGTTGCAGCTGTCAGGGATTCACCGAGGGCGGGCTTCGAATCGTCGAATGGCAATTTAACGATGAAGCGCCCTGTATCATCGCGCTGTGTGGTCGAATCGAAATGTTCGATGACCTTCCTTTCCATGGGAGTGAACGGGGCTGGCTTGAACACTTCTTCATACTCCCAGAACTGCTGAAGCGTGCGATTCAGATCCATTTCCGTATGCAGACTGACTATGGCGTGATTTCCCAACAATGCTTCTGCTTCGTCGTACCGCCCTGCAGCGATCCACCCGAAAACAGTACGCTGGGCCACCGTTTGGCCGCCTTCGTCCTTGACTTGACCTCCCTCCAAGAGGGCAAGAAAGACGTCGGATCCCAAAATCACGTCAATTGGTCCCGGTTTGTTGAAGGTTGGATCTGCCATTTCGCTGACATTCTCCAGAAGCTTTATGTTCCCGATGTTGAAGCGTTGCGACGGAAGGGTAGATGTGAGTTTGCCGAGTACGTATGCACTTGTTGAGATGACAATCGTGTCGTTGAAGCGAGATGCGAGGTGCAACGTAACTACGCCACGAGTGGTACCCGCAGCATGCTGACCAATACCAGTAATCGCCACTTTCCCGTTACGCCTTATGAGTTCCAGCTTCCGCACACAATCTTCCGTAACCATTGAAGCTTGAGCGCCGGAATCAATCAGCACTCTAACTCGGCTGAACGTACCGTCGTTCTTCCGCACTTGTACTACCGCTGTTGGGAACACCGGAACTGATGTTTGTTTCTCTACTGCTGCCATCAACGATGTAACAACTTGCTCACCTCCACTGGCAGGTAAAATCGTCGCTTCGCTGTTTTCAGCACTGTTAGTTGCGGCCTCCTTCGTCTTACCCGTGTTTGGACAGAGCAGGGTGTGGTGCCGCTGCTTGCAATCCGGTGTACGGCACACTGATTTTGATGGACATGATTTGGCCGAATGGGATGCTCGCAAGCAGTTGAAACATAACTTCGCCGTCTGGGCAAATCATCTCCTTTCTTGCAGATCCAACTTCTTGAAATCTTCGCACATGAACGTAGCGTGTTCATTAGAACACTTCGCGCACTTTTGGCTCACAGTGGCCGTCACTAATGCCTTCAGTTTCTTCTCACTCACTTTTGATTGTTTATTTTTTAATAACGTCTTCAGTTTTCTTCGAGAATGCCGAGAACGTCTCGAGCATCTCACACCTCTTTTTCACAAACTTCATCAGCTCCTCGAAGGTGGGTTTTCCAGCGTCAGGTAAATCAACCACGGATCGCGGCCTTGATATTCTACGCCCAATGTATCTAGTTGCTGCACCGCTTCGTCGAGTGTGGTTGCGAGTTTGCTGAATGACTGCGACGACTCCTGTGTGATGCCCGGCTGATCCATGAATTCGCGTACCAAAGCAAACACCGTGTAACGTTTTTTGTCGTAGTGACTTGTGAGCGTATCCCACGCGTTCGCATAATTGGCACTTGAGATGGTGAATTTGTTTACTAGCTGCTTCGCGTCTCCTTCCAAATAGGAGAAAAGGTATTGCATCTTCAAGGAATCCGTGATATCCTTCCGTGTGTGAATGGTTGACACGTAGAGGTCCTTGAAGGTCATCCACTTTTTACGCTCGCCGTTGAATGATGGAATGTTTATTGCTGGCAACCGTACGTGAGGGGAACAATTCGACATCTGATCGACATTTTCGCTAGTATCGTAGACGGATTCAGCACCTATTCGTCCCACTGTACCGCTGGTTTTCCGGAACATGGCCGATTGGTTGAGCAACATTTGCCGCTGCGTCTCCATGAGCAGCTTCATCGCATCCTTCAAATCGTCAGTTTCCGCAATCGTGCGCTGGCTTACCGACGACTGCTCCTCTTCGATCAAATCCTCGAGGATATCCTTTGCCTTGTAGAAGGCTCCGAAAAACTCCTCCCGCACGTTAAAAACCGAAGCAATCGCCGCCGGATCGTTCTGGTTTTCCTCGATTTCCGCTTGAATAGCCCGAAAGCTCATCGCTGCTTCTTTGAGCTGGTCCAGCCGATCCATAACCTCGCTCCGGGAAGGATTCCGCTGGTGGAGGTCTTTCACGACCGAAAGCTCCGCTTTTACCCGAGCTATCAGCACAGTTCGTTTGCCGGTTAGCTTCTCCATATCCGGTTGAGAAGGTCCAAAATGTTTCGGAATTAGTGGACTGTATTTAAAGAAAAACGCGTTAATAAACCGAACTTTATTTTTCTGCTTGCGTACTGTACAAAGTTCAATTTTTCACTGGCTTACGCTTGCTGATCTTTTTTTTTCTCTTGCTGCGCGGTAGAAAACTGCAGAGTCGCACTCAGTGTGGAATTCGATGACACGCTGCGTCGGGGGACACTTCGATACCCAAACACACTTGTATGTTCCTTCGGATTTCGGATAAAACTTTTTGGGGAACAAAAAACGCGGGTAAGTAAAAAAAAAAAAATAGATTAAACAATGACTATATTATTTTTGGAAAATTTTTTTGTGGTGACTTTTATTGTGGTGGGAAAAAAAAATAATAAAAAAAATTCTCAAACAACGGTAGCCTTGAAACAAAAAAATTTTTTTTGTTTGTCTGTGGGGGAGGAAAAAAAGAAAAAGAAAAAATAATATTTTATGGGAGGGGGGTGGGGGAGGGGTGGACAGGTGGCCAAATTGGTGGGGGATCGAATTGAAATTAATAAAAAATTTATAAAAAAAATTATTTTTTTTTTTTTGTGGTTGGGGGTGGGGGGGTGGGGGTGGTGGGTGTTGGTTTTGGGGGGGTCTTGCAAACATGTGAGGTTTGTCGTTTGTAAACACCACCACTTGGTGTTCACAGTTTTACTAGTCTGACCATGCATGTCATCGGAACCCGTGTAGACTTCGATGATGCGAGCCAGAGGCCACTCGATTTTTATCCTCCTTCGGGATCACCAGGCTACAGTTGCATCACGTGGAGAAAACGCTGGTTCTGGTTTTGGAGCTGCGAGATATATTCTCGTCTCCATCGATTCAAATGATGTTGCACCAGCTACTTCAATTTCTGGTAGTGTTGTAATCGGTTCATGGAGACATCTATGTAGTCTGGAATCAGGTATTGTCAGCAGTGATGTTCCTACTAGAAAATGTCCTGAGGTGAGAACCTCTAACTCGTTTGGATCTTCCGAAATTGGCGTGAGCGGTCACGAATTCATGACGGCTTTGACGTGGTAAGGATAATCTTCATATCTTGAAAGTTGTCGCTGCCCCAGCACTCGTATGAGACACATCTAAGCAGACGTCACTATCGCATCCCAAAGCCATGTTTGGAGGTTTCGTTGATGAATCCACGAGAAAGTGTCCATGTTTCGTGGACGTAGAGGACTACCGGCCTTATTAATGTCTTGTAGATGGTCAACTTTTTAGTTCAGAGATCGTCAACTCAACTGTTCGATCTCAGCGTCCTTCGAACTTCAAAGTAGGAATCGTTGCCAGCCAATTACGCCTTTGTATTTCTCTACTGGTGTCGTTATCGGTAGTCACCAATGAGCCCAGATACACGAATTGGTCTACCGCTTCGATTTCATCACCATCGATCCGAACTTGTGGTGGAAGGCTAACATTGACTTCTCGCGTGCCTCTTCGCTTCAGGTATTTTGTTTTCGACGCATTCATCACAATCCTACTAGCTGCAGCGTTAAGTCTGATGTACGTTTCCGCCATCGTCGCAAAGTTACGTGCTACGATATCAACGTCGTCGGTGAAGTCAAAAAGGTTGGACTGACTTCCTGAAGATCGAACCACTTGTGTTTACCCTAGCTTTTTGAATCATACCCTTCAAGACAATGTTAAATAGCAAGCACGATAATCCATAACCCTTATGTAACCCTCTCCGAGATAAGAAGGGACTCGAGAGTGTCCCTGAGACTCGGACGACACACATTACTCGATCCAGCGATAGTCTCCCCCGGTGATAGCAAATGTACGAGACTTTGGGAGTTGACCAGGAAATTATGATACAGGGACAGGGTTGCTTAGGAAGCAGCGAATGCAATTCCGGAAGGTGTTTGTTGCCAGTGGCTTACCATTTAAAGGCCAATATTCTTACCGGATTTGAGCAAGCGTCATACGTGGCCAGAGTGGAGTGCCGCGCGAAAAAATGGTTTCCGGGGATGATCATAGGGGGCCGAATTCCTGCTATTCCTTAGCGAGGTTGAGTTAGCCCCCAACTCGTAGTATGCCGATTTGATCCAGGAATGGGTTCAGTAGTTTCAACGGAGAATGGGCGTGAACGGTATGATGATTCGCGAGTACATAGATCTTTATAATGAACGACACTCGTAGAATATAGTGCACTAAAACATATTTTTTGCTTTCTGGGGGTGTTTTTGGGGGGGTGCGCTCGGTTTCCGGGGCCTCCGTGTGGTCTATTTGTTCCACAATTTTTCTTTTGTTGTCCTAGTGGTGGTGAAAGGGGTGTTCGGGAGTAACATCGCCCTACCCTCGCTACGCCACTGCTGAATGAGAGGACTTCTCTCGCACGATCATTCCACCGAATCGAGACGACACTCTACCTACTACATCGACCGATAGCGACAACGATCACAGGCGATCTTTATCGGTGACGTCACAGCAGGGATCATCTGGTTGCTAGATAGTAGATGATCTGTTGTGCATTAGTCGTGTCGGCTCTGACTCTCGAGAAGGATGGATGGGAGCAGAGCCACAATGGAAACGGAGTGTTCTGTGTTAATTGTTTGTGTTGAGTGTTTGTAATGTAGAAAATGTACAAATGTAAATACTGTAAATAAAATATGTGTTGCGGACGAAATATGTGTGCTGCGTGATAGTTGTACGAATGTGTAATGTGATGTGTGGAAAAGGTTGAAAGGAACTGCAAAAGAAACACCAAACCCATCAAATTACAGTCCACTTTATGGAGGCGCCCAAAATATTCCACCCCACTGGCAGTGCAATAAATTACCCCCCCCAATCGGTGTTGGTCAGGGTCCGGTAACCCAACAGTGTGGTCCGTGGAACCAGTGCGACAAATCAGCTAAATTTTAGGAAACTCCCGGGAAAAAAGATAGGGAGATTGTAAGTTGTGGAAGACGGGTAGCGACGGAGGAGGCAGATGTATGGGGCAACTTTAGCCACTATAGAACTGGGGGAAATGAATAAAAAAGCCGTGGTTCCTTCTTTTTGCGAGGAGCGGGAAGAAAGGGGGGGGGGTGGGGGGGGGGGGGAAAAAGGGGGGTTAAATGCACTGGCCAACGGTACCAACAAATGTTTAAGTAGTGACACCATACACTACAATAGAATTTTAATTTTAAAATCAGCATCCGGAACGAGTTATGGGCAAATAAATCGCATTGGGCCGAAATGACTATTTACAGCACTAAAGACTGTATTCGATGAAATTTGGACACACGCAATTGTTCGTAACTTTTTATCGTGTGGGTAAAAATTATTGAAATTTTAACTGAATGTATTTCATTGTGTTGTGTCAATTGTGTAATGAGTTTCGTGAAAATCGGTCGAGTGATTTCAGTTATGGCTTCGAATGAAGAAATAGTGCGCCAACTAATTTTGGGCACTCACTTCGAAAACCCAAACGCTTCTCATCGATGGATCGGAAAACAGCTCGGAATCGCACATTCAACCGTATCTCATGTGATCAAAACGTTCAAGGACCGTAAGACAACCAAGCGGAAAAATGGTAGTGGCAAAAACGTGGCACATCAAATCCGGAGAAGGCCAGGATGGTATTGAACAAATTTAAGCGTTATCCCAACATTTCGATCAGGGATGTTGCGAAAAAGGCGAAAGTTTCAGTTTGTTTTGTGCAGAAAACAATGAAACGTTCTGGATTACATGTGTACAAAGTCCAGAAGGCACCGAACCGGAGCGATAAACAGAACTCGGTGGCCAAAACTCGTGCAAGAAAACTGTACAGGGAGTGGCTCACAAAACCGTTCTGCATTGTGATGGACGATGAGACCTACATTAAAGCCGACACCAAACAAATGCCAGGACAGGAACACTTCGTCGCCACCTCTAAGTTGGCCGTTCCGGAGAGTGTACGGAAGAAGAAACTGTCGAAATTCGCCAAAAAATTCCTTGTCTGGCAAGCGATCTGCGGATGTGGCAAAATGAGTCAGCCCTTCATCACCTCTGGGACCGTCAACGGATCTACAAGGACGAATGCCTTCAAAAACGACTTGTGCCCTTCTTGAGATCTCACGATGGCCCGCCACTGTTTTGGCCGGATTTGGCATCTTGCCACTATGCCCGGCCCGTCTTAGACTGGTACAAAGATAATAATGTAGTTTTTGTACCAAAAGACGTCAACCCTCCAAACACTCTGGAACTTCGCCTAATTGAAAATTTTGGGCAATCATGAAGGCAAAGCTCGTTAAAACTCCAAAAATGGAAAAAAAATGAACTTGAACTAAAGAAAGGGGGGTTAAAAAAAAGAAAAAAGTCGGCCTAAGGAGTGTATCGAATATAAGCTATCCATATACATTTGCGTTGTACGCATGTATTTGTGATGGTTTTTTATGCTCTGAACACTGCATGCTGTGCGTTTGACTGTCAGCTTTCTTTTGTTTACTTGTTTATGCGGTTCAAATTCGGCGTTTTCAAAATGTCGCGTATTGAAAAGGAAGTGAAAATTAAGGTTCTGGACACATGGCTAAGTGAGAAGGGTATTACTATGCGAAAATTGGCGAAGCGGTTTGGAATTCATCATGCGAGTGTTAAAACCATCATTAATAAGTTTGGGAAACACTATTCTTTGGATGAGCTACCAGGAAGAGGCAGAAAACCCGGTTCTTCCAACCCGAAACTGGAGCAGAAAGTGGTATCTCTAATCATGAAGAACAAATCAATGTCAATACGTGATTTGGCCAAAAAAGCAGGAACGAGTGTCGGAATGATCCAGCGTATCAAGAGGCGAAACCACCTGAAGACCTACAAGAAGCAGAAAATCTCGAAACAAAGTGCAGAACAGAAGAAGTGAGCAGCAACAAGGGCCCGGAAATTGAATTCGCGTCTTTTGCAGCGTCCGGATGCATGCGTTTTGATGGACGATGAGACCTATGTAAAGGAGGACTCAAAAACCCTTCCAGGTCCACAATACTTTACTGCCGTCGTTGGGGAGGATGTGAGCGATGTGGATAGGTCGATTCAAGTGGAGAAATTCGGTCGAAAGGTACTGGTATGGCAAGCAATATGTTCCTGTGGTTTGAAGTCAACAATTTTTTACACTACCGGAACAATAAATGCGGAAATCTATCAATCTGAGTGTCTCCAGAAGAAATTGTTGCCTTTATATAAGAATCATAGTACACCTCCACTGTTTTGGCCGGATTTAGCGTCGGCTCACTATGCCAAAACCACTCTCAATTGGCTTGCGGAAAAGGGTATAGATTTCGTTGAGAAAAATATCAATCCACCAAATTGCCCTCAGCTTCGACCCATCGAACGTTACTGGGCAATCGTGAAGAGGGTCTTCAAGAAGACTGGTAAGGCAGCTGGGAACATGCTGGAGTTCAAAAAAATTTGGGCTCAAGCGTCCAAAAAATGCGATGCAACACTTGTCCGGAACTTGAAGAAGAGCATTCGATCCAAAGTTCGAAAATTCGTGAAGGAATAACTTAAATTTCATCCGGTCTTCATTATGTTCAAGTTTAACCTCGTACAATAAAGGATCAATTTTTTGTATGAATAAAATATCGGTTTTCAACATAATTTGAAAGAAAGTTTGTGGATAGCTCATTTTCGATACACTCCTTATCATTGCCCAAAATTTGATGAAAGGGGTCAAGGCAAAGGTGCGGGCATTTGGGTTGCAAGAAGAGGTTCAATAAACCAATAATGTCAAAACTTAACCATTTAGTAGTACTTTATTTCCAGAAAGTTTGAAAAGAATCGGGCTCAAGGAAAATTTTTGGTGACCTATTTTGTGTGTCAACATTTCATCGAATACAGTCTTTAATAAGATGATTTACTATTTACAGCACTGATCTAGATTCTAATCGGCTTGAAACAGAGAGTTGACTGTATCACGGAATCACACTTAATCGGCTGTCTACAGCCAACTGAACATTTTACTACCGTCATTCGTTTTCATTCACAGAATCTAACCAATCAATCAACCTAACGGCTACGGAGATTCCATTAGTTCTCTTCCTTCCAGCCCCACGCATCATGGCGAACCAACCTCATTCGTGCTAAATTTAATTCAATTTAGCTAATTACCCATGGAACAAAATGGGCAATTTGTAAAATGTTAAACGATCTTCCATGTTCCTACACGTACAAACACGCGTCGCCAACGTCGTCTGCATCGCCATAGTTTTTCCCAACTTCTCCAACGTACCTACCTACCTTGTATATTGACATTTACAAAACAATTCGGCGCCTGAAAAAGAACCTGCTTCTTGACACGTAATCGCTCTCGTTCGCCGTTTGGAGCGTCCGTTCGGTCGTTCGTTCGTTCGGCTTAGTTGTTTATTCATTGCCCTCTTATAGCCATGTGTACCATATCGTTACAACGACGCAAGATGTATCGGAAAAGGGCACACTCAACGAACCACAGAGACGGCAGTAAGCGATTTACGCGATACCGCTTCCAGGGTCCGAAAAGAGGCACAATATAAATCACATCACCACCGCCGCCACCACCACTGCTGCCTTCCTAGGCTTATCTTGATATTCCTTACACACGAAATTTTCATTTCGCTACAAACGATTCCCAATGTGGCACAATCTCTTTCTAGAGTGTAACTTTTCCCGGAACATCGCTTGTTTGCTCGGCTCCACTACCGAACATAACTTTCCTCCCCCATCCAAACCATCGCGCTTACACTTTATGACAATCGGGGTTTCAAGGGTTGCGGCTGCTAGATGAAGTTCCGAAATCCGGTCCCGGGCTTGAAAAATGTACCACAGGCCAAAAAAGTGAAACAATGGCAATAAAATTTCACACGACAAAAAATGCCCCAAACTTGCTGCCCGGCGCGCCCGGCAAGGTACCGCAAATCGAAAATTTAATTTTCTCCGCCCGAATAAGATAGCCAGGCAAAAAAAAACATCCACAACTATTTACATAAATTTCACCCCCCCCCCCCCGGGATCGGTTGTTGTTCTTTTGCATTTGCGCTCAATCGCGCAAAGCTCTGTAAAACTATCAACCGAAAATCCTCCGCTTAGTTAGTGAGTCGTCCGCTTTCCACTTACTAACTGTTTGGCTTTGTTGTTGTTGGTTTGTTTTGTTTTGTTTTTTTTTTTCGTTGGTTTGGCATCTACCTACTGGGTATGGCAAACAACGGTACAAAGTAGCATAACTTTTTCAACACTGAACAGTTTTGGGCGGTTGCTGGGTGAGGAAAGCAACACCATACAAAATTAATAAAACTTAGTTTAAAACAACTTCGGACACCAACAGTGTGGTTCGACACCGTTTCATAGGGTGGTTTCTGTCCGGTCTGAGAATTTGAGTATTATTTTTTCATAACAAACGCATTTATTGTCTAGCTGTACAAACTGGATAACTGATGCTCCGGTTGACAAAAAAAAAAAAAAAGGATTGATTACGTAAGGACTGTATCGAAAATAAGTTATCCACATATTTTTCTTTCAAATCATTAAAAAAAAAATTGTTTTATTCAAACAAATGGATGATTCAATGTTGTACGGGATTGAACTTGAACATTGTGAAGACCGGATGAAATTAATATTATTATTTCACGAATTTGCTAATTTGTGATCGAACACTTTTCATCAAGCTCCGGACAAGTGTTTCATCACATTTTTTGGACGCCTTAGCCCTAATTTTTGTGAACTCCTGCGCATTTTCAGCTGCTTTACCAGAATTTTTGAAGACCATCTTCACAATCACCCAATAGCGTTCAATGGGCCGAGGCTGAGGGCAATTTTAGGGCTGGTAGTGGATCACTTTTAATTGACTTGATCACTATTTTCAAGACAGTCACTAAAAAGTCACTATTGTCACCGGAAAGTCACTAAAGTCACTTTTTACAGTAATCTTCTCACCCCTGAGTATTTTGGCGAAACAAAAACTAGATTTACTTTGGCATCACCTCATGTTTCAACACTATCTGTCAAATTTTGCTCTATAATGAGTAATTTAAAATTAACGTGCATATGTTGACAATAACGTGCGAAAAAGTCTGACGTTTATGTTTGCCGTTTTATGTGCCATCAATTCGCCTGTATGCGAATTCATTATATTATGTAAGCTGCCGTGAAACGCATATCCGTCCCATCTTCGCTTGATTCCCTATTCATATGGGACTGTTATGCGTTTCGCGGCAGTAAACATGTTTTTGAATAGGCTCTCCGGTTTGTAGGTAGCGAAAAGGCTGGCAGGTTGACAGTAACGGCTGCATCCTGATGCGAAAAGGTGGATGAAAATCGTGCTTTATGAATCTTTGCCGTTTCTTGTTAGCCCGCCGAAAATTTTTTCATATATTTTATATAAAAAAAAAAATAAACTCTCTTATCTATATATATAAAAATGGATTTCTGTCTGTGTGACTGTCTGTCTGTCTGAACCTAATAGGTTCGGAGACTACTGAGCCGATCGGCGTGAAAACTTGTTTGCAGGGTTTTTTGGGGCCGGGGAAATTTCTTAAGATAGTAAGATAACCCCTCCCTCATCTGAAAGGGGGGGCTCCCATACAAATGAAACACATATTTCTGCATAACTCGAGAACTGATCAAGCAAAGCATCACGAAATTTAGCATGCGGACATTTTTGGAGGCTAGAAATGTTTCTATGGTAGTTTGAGACCCCTCCCCTCTCTAGAAAGGGAGGCTCCCATACAAATGAAACAGAAGTTTCTGCATATCTCAAGAACTAATCAAGGAAATGGAACCAAATTTGGCATGTGGGGTTTTCTGGAGGCGAAAAATGTTTCTATAATGGTTTGAAACCCCTCCCCTCTCCTAGAAGGGGGGCTGTCATACAAATGAAACTGAAATTTCTTCATAACTCTAGATCTAATAAAGCAAATGGAACCAAATTTGGCTTGCGGGGATTTTAAAGTTGCGGGGCTTTTAAAGTAGTTCGAGCCCCTCCTCTCTCTCTGGAAGGGGGGAGGGGGGCGGTGCTTCCATACAAATGAAACACAAGTTTCTGCATAACTCTAGAACTAATCAAGTTAATGGAACCAAATTTGACAGGTAGAGGTTTTTGAAGGCAAGAAATGTTTATAAAGTTTCATACTACTGAAACACAAATTTGTGCATAACTCGAGAACTAATCAAGCATATGGAACCAAATTTGGCATGTGGAGGTTTTCGAAGGCAAGAAATGTTTCTATTGTGATCTGAGACTCCTCCGCTCACTGAAAGGGGGGTCTCTTATACAAATGAAACACGAATTTCTGCATAACTCGAGAACAAATCAAGCAAATGGAACCAAATTTGGCATGTGGAGGTTTTTGAAGGAAATAAATGTTTCTAAGGTGGTTTGAGACCCCTCCACCTTCTGGAAGGGGAGACTCCCATAAAAATGAAACATAATTTTTAGCATAACTCGAGAGCCAATGAAGCAAATGAAACCAAATTTGGCATGTTGAGGTTTTTGGAGGCAAGAAATGTTTCTATGGCAGTTCAATACCCCTCCCCATTTTGAAGGGGGGGGGGGCTCCCATACAAATAAAAAGCAAATTTCTGCATAACTCGAGAACTAATCAAGTAAATGAAACCACTTTTAGCATATGGGGGTTTTTGGAGGCTAGATTTCTATATACATAAAAATGAATTTCTGTCTGTCTGTCTGTCTGTCAAACCCTTATAGACTCGGAAAGTTCTGAACCGACCAACGTGAAAATTTATATGAAGGGGTTTTTGGGGCTGGGGAAGGTTCTTATGATTGTTTGAGACCCCTACTCTCTCAGGAAGGGGCGCTCTCATACAAATGAGACACAAATTTCTTCATAACCCGAGAACTAATCAAGCAAATCGAATCAAATTTGGCATGTGGGGGTTTTGAAGGCAAGAATGTTTCTATGGTAGTTCAAGACCCCTCCCCTTTCTGAGGGGGGGGGGGGCTTCAAACAAATGAAACTCAAATTTTTATTATAATCGATGAGCCCAGTGTGATGGTTCGAGAACTAATCAAGCAAATGGAACCAAATTTGGCATGTGGGGGGTTTTGAAGGCAATGATTGTATGGTGGTTTGAGAAACCACCCCCCTCTGGAAGGGAGGGCTCCCATACAAATGAAACACAAATTTCTACCAAAAATGAGAATTATCCAGGTTACTTAAACACAAAACGTGTATTTCTCGGGTAAGAAGCATGTTTTAATAGAAGTTTGAACCCCTGCTCATTCAAGAAATAAACTCATTACGAAAAAAACCCATAAACGTGCCAGTTATATTAAATTTTCCTTCATTTAATTGCAAGCGTAGCAGCGCACGCACCGGGTTCAGCTAGTGTTCAATAAATGAATTTTGATGGTCCAAACGCCAATAAAAGAGAGCGGATTATGAACGATCAACTTGTTAGAGATCTCAGAAAGCCTTTGCTGAATATCGGATTCTACAATATACACTCGCTAGTGTATTGGCTCATTCATTTCCCCTGGGGGGGAAATTTTTTTTTTAAAAAAATTTTTTTTGTTAATCATGGGTGTTTTTTTTTTGTTTTTTTTTTGTGTATTTTTTTATTTTTTTTTTTTTTTTTTATATTTCAGCTTGGAATACAGTAGGCCACCTGCCCATCGGAATCGACATGTCTATCCCTGGACCAGTTACTCCTGCTCCAACTTGATTGTTCATTCTTGAACCATCTGTAAAGAAAACTATCTATCCTAGACGAAGATTCGGACCACCGCATTCCCACGATGTGGTTCAATGTGGTTAAATCTGGAAGAAACAACAGAAAGAATGCTTGAAAAGTGGTCTACACTGGTTAATTGTTCAAGAAGCTGTAGAGAAAAAAAGCGAGTCTTTTCACAGGATTCTTTGCTCGTAAACCAAACAAATAGCAAAAGCTTGATAAAGTCACTTTTAATGAAATTTTAACTATCCCAAAGTCACTATTTAGTCACTTTTTTATTGCCTCTAAGTCACTATTTTCGATATAATGGTCACCAAAGTCACTATTATTACATCAGATAACCGCTACCAGCCCTGCAATTTGGCGAATTGATGTCTTTCTCAACGAAATCTATACCCTTTTTCGTGAGCCAAATGAGAGTGGTTTTGACGTAATTCGCCGACGCTAAATTCGGCCAAAACAGTGGAGGGGTACTATGCTTCTGATATAAAGGCAGCAACCTCTTCTTCAGACCCTCAAATCGATAGATTTCCACATTGTTCCGGTAGTGTAAAAAATGGGCAGTGGGCAATGGTTGCCCGCCAGTGCACCCTCGAGGGTACTTGTCATTGCCAGCTGCCAATTCAATCCTGGCTCGGCCACACAGCTCCAAGGCTGACGAGCAAATGAAGCATTTTGCGTACGTAAACCCCTTTTATATCGTTCAATGCTGCATATGAGATCTGCCTTACTTACGTTTGAAGTCTGTGATAGGAAAATACTTGGCATTTAGTAAATTTACTCTGCAAAACGAAATTATAAGACATCACCTCATATTTGCTTTATTTTCAATAGTTTAATGTTGAAAAACAACAATTTTCAATACTAGAATCGATGTGTAAAAATATTTCCGATCGATTGGAAATTTTGACGTAGGATGGCACTTATACATGTTCGAAAAATCAATCCGTTTGATTTTAATAGGACTGATCAATAGCGATGGATGAAGGAAGTGTAACCGATTTGGCAGGCCATATGGCTTCGATGTACTCGATTTGGCAGGCCATATGCACGTGTGGCAAACGTAGTGAACCATTCGTGATCAAAGGCACCATAAACGGTAAGATTTACAAAACTGAGTGCCCCGAAACATGACTTTTACTGTATTTGAGACAGCAGAAGTGGAACTCGACTAACTCTGTGGATTTTGTACCGATAGACATGAACCCACCAAACTGTGCTGACTTCCTTCCGATCGAAACCTATTGACCATGATGAAGCGCGAACTTCGGAAGACCAAAGGCAAAGGACGAAAAGTAAATGATGAGGAAGTGGGAAAAACGTGCCGGAAACAACTTTACAGGCTCTGATGGAGGGCGTCAATAGCAGAGGTCGAGCGAATATTTTAAAATTTCCATCACTCTAGTGTGCAGCTTCTTGCTGAGTTGGAATTTCTCTATTTTCGTAGATGGCGCTGAGATCAGCAACCCAGATAATCGTAAAGCAAATGAAGAGTCTTCATAATAGAAAACGCCGATTCAGGCAGCCATGCTGATTTTTTTAGGCTTCGCTGTTCGCTAAAGTTTTCGCCAATTAAGCATCCGGAAGTTAGTACTGATGGAAAAAAACCCTCGAATACTGGCCAAGCCGCAGGCTGTTTACAAGACATTTGATTCTGATTCCCCATCCAAAGTGTCTGCAAATGTAACCCTTTTTTTCATTTGATCAAAAGCCACCACATTCTACGGTACCGACCTGCCACAGTTGCCCTCCGAAGGGAGCAAACGAGACAAACGATCTACAACGGGTTACTTCTGAATGCCGGCTCCTCGCCATCGTTCCTCGATAGTCCAACATACGTAACAAGCTCCATGCCAGTCAGCGACACTGCAGAAAAAAAAAAAAACATTCGTTTCAATTTTCGAAAGGCAAAAGAGTCCATAAAAATGAGCATTGCGCGCTTTCGCTTGCTACTGATGGCAGCTTCAAACCGAACCGTCGAACCGGCTAGGTGAAAAGAGATACCCACCTCCCGAGCGTCTATCTCTGTACACCGCACATAGCGAAAGTTAACATTTGAAGTTTATCTTGCAGCATAAATCATAATCGCGAAAAGCTGATCGGGGGCTCGCCAAAGGGAACTGGGGGAGCAAATGGAGAACCGCCGTGTGGAGATTCGTTGTTGCCTTTCATGTGGGGAGTGTTTGTTGCTCGCGCATAGTTTGCATCGGTACACTTGCCACAGTCTCAAGTTGAAACCTCGTTAAATTCTGCGACGTTGAAACCGAATAAACACAAATCCCGAGTTGCAGACAGTAGTTCTTTAGAACTGTTATCACCTGGCATGTCCCTTGGAGCACCTTCTGGGAATCTATTTCCAGCGATAAGTAACAAACGAAGAAAAGCTTAGTCTCCGAAATCGAAACCAACGGCTATTGAGAAGCCACCGTCTGCGCTTGGATTTCCAAGGATTTTTTTTTTTTCCTAAACAGGAAAATCTTTTCATACCCAAAGGTGCGGGGAAAAATGAACCCAAAGAATAGGAATTGAATTATCTCTCTTCTGGCACAACAGGGTCGGGGATTCCGATGTATATTTTCCGCTCCGTTGACAGAAGGCGACCCGTGGGTGGGGACGTTTCGTTTATTTTGGATCCTCAGAAAGGAACTGCGATTTTCCGGGTCAGCTGTCAGCGTAGGTAAGCTAGAGTTGCCCAAAATGAGACTTTTCCTGAGAAGCATTTTAAAGCACCGGCACCGGCCAACGTTTTCGTCATTCCACGCGCCGTAAATGATGATCTTGATGGTGCGATGATATGCTGACGGGGGTCCGGGCATCGGCTCGCTGGGTGTAGATTCAAAAATTCAATGGGAAGCCATGTTTTGAATGCCATGCCAATCAAAGCGGCGTTCGTTTCTTCGGCATACTCTCTGAGCCCATTCCCAGCATCATCGGTATCGTAGCCGGTCCGCATCCTCGCTCAAACATTTGCGCAAATGAATCCAGCAGCTTGACTTCTGGTGGGGCCTTATCATCGCCGCCGCCAGCGCTCGTGCTGGGTTTGAATACAAATTGAGCGATAATGTGATGGAGGTGCGGTGTCTGTCCATCCTTTCCGCCCAAACGCCATGCTCGGGGCGTGAAAATGATGATTGGTTTGCGAGAAGGAATCACGCAAAAATCTGGATCGGATTGCCAAGACGTGCAGCAGTCAGTCGGTGGGGAATCCGCCAGGAAATAAAAACCCGACATAATCCTTTCATTATAACTCAATTCTTTCCTTTTCGCTTTGCGGCGCTCAGCTTGGGGCGGCGGACGAGGGGCGTGGATGTTTTCAATCTCGTTTCGTACAGTTTGGATTTTTCTTTACCCGACCGGTACGGGTCGGTCGTGGCTTCCGAACGCTGGGATGGGGGAAAACTTCATCTTTTACGCTGGCTGGGTGGTATAATAACACGGCGAGCAAATAAAAAGAGTTGGTTTTTCCATTCAAATTGAATTTGGTACGATAGTGCCGTCGTCGTCGTCGTCGTCGTAGTCGTTGGAGTTGGCTTTGTCACCGGTCCAAGAATGATCGGTAAGTAACTTTCGAGGTGGATTGTTGAGAGAGCTTATACGTTCCAGCAGTCCGGGTGGAGACACTGCGGCAGTGTGTAGTGGTGCTGCTGGCCTGGCAGAAGTTAATTTATTCTTGGCAGGACGCGGCATCCGTTTCTGTGGACATTGAAAAAAACTGCAGTTTTTGCGCATTTTTGCTTGAATCATAGACCATGGAACGAAGCCAAATTCGACGATAAATGTTCGGATCGATTCATTTTTGAAGTAGGGGAGAATGAAACGGTCATTAGCACTGAACAGAATTATCTAGAGTATGTAAGAATTTAAGTATGTTAAATTTGGACTAACCTTCGAGTCGTGTATGTTACAAATTTAAGCGTGTCCGGGTTCAATTGTGCTATCATTAGATGGATATTATGAGCTCAAAATTAATACCAACACATATATTTCTCAACCTTTATTTTCCTCAAGTACATTCCTCAATATTGCGCCGCTCTTATATATTTAAATTTCCCCTTAACGTCCAAACTTACGAACTTTTGATTTAACTCCTGCCAATAATGTTTGGACAAGCTTTTCTCCCCTGGATTTGCAAATCTTTATCCACTTCTTTTTGAACTTGATCTGATTTTAATTCTGCTTCCATTTTCCAACTATCTGCTTTCACAATTGCCCAAAATCGATTGGTCGATGTTGCCACACTTCTTGGGGCACTCTTATGTAGTGGAGATGAAACTCAATACAGATAGCCATCGGTATTGGGATTCATCTACACTACATCAGTGTACCTTTACATCTACAGTAGCGCCAGCTTTACAGCAGGCCTTGATTAAACTCTCCGAGATGTTTGCACCTGTCCATCAGCGCCTTTCTTGACATCGATAATCTGTCCTCGTTCCCAATAATTTCGGGTTGTCTCGTCCACCACTATCACGAGATCCCCGGGTTGTAATGGTTTCACCTTCTCGAACCACTTGGTTCGTCTTGTTAGCATGGGTAAGTACTCTAAGGACTGTATCGAAAATAAGTTATCCACATATTTTTCTTTTAAATAATATAAAAAATATGTTTTTTTTTTCCAAACATATGGACGATTATCTATTGTAAGGGATTGAACTTAAACATTGTAAAGATCGGATAAAATTGTTATTATTCTTTCGCGGATTTGCGAATCTTTGATCGAACAGTTTTCATCAAGTTTCGGACAAGTGTTTCATCACATTTTATGGATGCCTTATCCCAATTTTTTTTCCTGCATATTCTCAGCTGCTTTACCATTCTTTTTGAAGACCCTCTTCACAATCACCCAATAAAGGGTGTCCACGATGAAATTGTCACACTATGAAATTGCTCTAACTTTTTAACCGTTGGGTAGAATTTAATGAAAATTTGGGTGGATTTAGTTCATAGTGCATTATCTACATCCTGCAAGTTTTAAAGTCCTGTGATCCCAAAACTCGCGGAAATGGAGTCGAAAGAACAGCTCGTGCGTGATAAAATCTTGCGCATTCATCACGAGAACAAGGATCACTCGCATCGTTCCATAGCTAAAACGTTGGGAATCGCGAATTCCACGGTGTCGCGAGTGATTAAGCGGTTCGAGGAACGGTTGACCACCGATCGGAAGCCCAGAATTGAAGGAAAAAGTATTCCGTACAACACCAAAAATCACAACCGCGTAGTTGGGGCCTTCAACCGAAACCCGAACGCCTCCGTTCGGGATGTGGCTAAGAAGCTGCACCTAAGCCGAAGTTTTGTCCAGAAGGCCAAAACTAAGGCTGGGCTTCGAACGTTCAAGGTACAAAAGGCCCCTGATCGCGACGAGAAGCAGAACAAGTCCGCCAAAACCCGTGCCAGGAAGTTGTACCTCAACATGCTGACGAAAGTTGAATGCTGCATCATGGACGACGAAACATATGTGAAGGCCGACTTCAAACAGATCCCCGGCAACCTGTTTTTCACGGCCAAGGATAAGTTCAGCGTTCCGGAGCATGTCCGCACTCAGAAGATGTCCAAATTTGCGAAGAAATTCCTGGTTTGGCAAGCCATCTGCACGTACGGGAAGCGGATTGCACCTTTCGTGACCCAGGACACGATGAACGGACAGGTGTACATAAAAGAGTGCCTCCAGAAGCGGCTGCTTCCTCTCCTGAAGGCCCACAACGTCCCAACAATCTTCTGGCCGGATTTGGCCTCATGCCACTACTCCAAGGACGTGCTGAAGTGGTATGCGGACAATAAGGTCAATTTCGTGCCGAAAATGTTCAACCCTTCCAACACTCCGGAGCTCCGCCCCATCGAGAAGTACTGGGCGATTATGAAGCAGCACCTTCTTACACGACCTAAGGTAGTGTCGATATTCTGATTCCTGCATTAATTGTTCCGGTAGTGTAAAAACTGGTAGACTTCATACCGCAGGAACATTTTGCTTGCCATACTAGCACTCTTCGACCAAACTTCTCCACTTGAATCGACCTAGCTGCATCGCTTACATCCTCACCTACAACGGCAGTGTAATATTGTGGATCTGGAAGGGATTTTGAGTCCTCTTTGACAAAGTCTCGTCGTCGATCAAAATACATGCATCCGGTCGCTGCAAAACTAGCGAATACAATTTCCGAGCCCTTATACGGTGCTTCTTTGTTTAGAGATTTTCTGCTTCTTGTAGGTCTTCAGGTTGTTCCGTTCTTTGATACGTTTAATCATTCCGACGCTAGTTCCCGCTTTACTGACCAAACCACGTATCGGCATTGATTTGTTCTTCTGAATTAGAGCTAACACTTTCTGATCCAGTTTAGGGTTGGAAGATCCGGGTTTTCTGCCTCTTCCTGGCAGTGCATCCAAAGAACAGTGTTCCCCAAACTTGGTTATGATGGATTTTACTCTCGGGTGAGAAATTCCAAAACCAATGTTGCGTTATTTTCCCCCTTTTTCCGTAGCCATGTGTCCAAAACTTTAATTTTCTCTTTTTATTCATGGGGGTACATTTGGAAAAAAAAAAATTTTACCGAGGAAAAAAGCAAAAAAAATAAAAATCAGTCGGTCGTGGAGCATGCTAGGATGAACACGCGTACAACGCAAATGCACGTGGATAGCTTATTTTCGATATTTTCCTTTCCATTATCGGTATAAACTCCTTTCGGTGCTCCTCTTCACGCAACGAATCGTCGGAAGGCCATAATGCATGATTGGGTTGATAAGCTGTGAACTACTTCGAGATGAACTGCCCTAACAATCAGGCATGTAAATCACCAATATCTTCTCCAGACTTCTTGCTACCATGACCGTCAAAGGACCGAAATAATCCACGCCTGCAAATGTAAAAGCTCGAATAAATGTAATCAAACGTACCATCGGCAACGGTGCCATGATGGGTAGTTTCGGAATTGATTTGTTGATTTTGCATAGTCGACAACTCCTCGAAACTGACATGATCAACGTACGCAATTTTTTTTCCGTCGGCCTATTTCCTCACATGGTGACAATCACCGATGCCAGGAAGACGACTTCACCACCTGGATCCTACCTATCGACTCATGAATATGAGCCGGGACCAACAGCCGGGACAGATTTTTTCGCCTCAGAAAAACCACCGACGTCGACTGGGATTGCACCCAGACCCACTTCCCCAGACACCCAGACCCAATTATTGAAGACGGAATTACAAAAGCAAAAGAAATTCTTGTGATGATATGAAATGGGGAAAATTTTGGCGTCACCACACCTGCGTTGCTTTCGATTGATGAGATTGATGTTCGATAGAGTAATTAGTGTTGAATTTTACTCCTGACTCGATGAAAAGTAGTTGAAGGTTGACGTTTTCTGAAATTCCAACCCATACTCATTACTCTCGACACACCGCTGCATAGCCAACCTGTCTTTGTGAGCTTCGCTGCATACACTCTATCATTCTGCTGGTTGTGAGTATCTTGTAACAAACACACTTAGAAATTTTACAGTATTCGGTAATTTTTTACCGAACTTTCAACAGCTGAACGTTCGGTAATCCGATATGACGGATTTCGGTAAAATTTGACAAGTTCCGGTAATCTTTTTACCGTAACACTGTAAAATTTCACCGAAATCCGGTAAATCGGATTACCGAACGTTCAGCTGTTGAAAGTTCGGTAAAAAATTACCGAATACTGTAAAAAAATTTAAGTGTGTAAACCATTTTTATTGGCAAAGAGTACACTCAAAAAAATCGACACGTTGTTTTCACGTGAAATTTCACGTAACTTCCACCTGAACACGTAACCAAATCTTCTTTAGTAAAATCAGGTGAACATTACGTGTCCAGTGAAATGTACGTGAAAATCACGTAAAATTTATGTGATTTTCACGTAGAATGTGAATTTACGCGGAAATCACGTAGCTCTTACGTGAATTCCACGTGTTTATTGCTGGTTTTGGCAGTGGACGTAAATTACGTGCGTTTCACGTGGAAGTAACGTGTCGATTTTTTTGAGTGTATATCACAATCAGGGGGCCGCTGAAGCAGCTCCTTACTTGGCATCACTCGAGCCTTCTTTTGTTTTTCTGGTAATCCGGGAATTCACTGATTTTTCTAAGCATAGAGTTTCAAATCGTGGGTGATGATATTCTGGATCTACGTTGGGAAATATTCTGATCTTCAACCATCGGTCGCCCTGATAGTGTCGAATTACGGCCAATTTACTCCTTTACGCATTTCACGAAAATACTGGTCCTAACCATTAGATGAGCTCCATGTCTTTGGTTGATTTTGTACGTAACCATTTCATTTTATCCTTAAATGGTTCGGAAGATAAATCTCTCGTTCACATGTGATGACTCACGAGCTCACACAGTCTAAATTCCTTCAAATATAAATCTACTACCAGATCTCGTTTATGTACCACGTTTCTAGCGTAACCTAAATAAACAATCTTCCAAAACAAATCACATCCTTCAATTGCCAGATTATTACAGGTGCAATGAAAAAGTTGCACGCATCGGTAAACAAAACTATACAAGAGATACACTGAAATAAAAAAAAAACACTGACGGGTAACCTTTGCCACCTTGTATGTGATAACATTTGAAAAGAGCCTATTTTCGTTGATCGATTCACTTCATCGACTTTCTCTTTTGTGAATAACGCTATTTTTCATAAATTTTATTGTTCAATGTACAAGCTAACGTCTTCTCTCGACCTAAGTTGTTGGAATAATTTAATGGTAGCCGTAATGAGGCAAAGGAAAAATTGACAAAGAGAATCTATCAACGCTGATAGTTCGTTTTCAAGTGTTACGCGAAATATTGAAAACTTTGATGAATTGGAATTTGATAGATGTATAAATAACTTCAGCTAGAGGCAGACTTTTCATGAGATGTGCTCTTCTGCGCAACCCTTGAATAATGCGGTATCGAAGGAGAAGAAATTTAAAACTTTTAAAACTGTGCAAAGCTTTCAAACTTACAAAAACAGATAGAATTTTTTGAAAACTCATCTTCGATAGGCCCGTTAAAGTGTTAGCTTGTTTCACTGAATTATAATCCAGTCGTAAGTCTTGAGGTGGAGTACTAAAATACAAAGATGCACTGCCCTCTTTTCAAAAATCTTATACATTAACAATTCCCCTTTACCCACCGCATTCAATCTGGAAAAACATAAAAATCATGCTGCCAACTAATTCCCACTAATTCCATAACGCTGCCATAAGAACACTGCACCGAAGCCGGAATCCCCCTCAACCTGGCACTTTAGCTGATCCCGCATTTACCACTATACTCGCATACTCACAAACACACACATGCTGCCACCGTAAAAGTGCTCTGAAAAGATGCATTCTTCAAACAACACACCAACCCAGTAGCAGCAAAGCCGGTGACACATCACTCGTTCTGTCGGCTGGTGTGCTGCGACTCAAGCAGCCAACATTACATATTTAGATACGGAAGTTAAATGACGCGTTAATTTGTTGAAGGAAAAGAACAGTTAAGAACTCCCTCAACGACTGTTTCTTTTCCTCCGGCGCATTTTCGTTCCCGGGGTGAGGAATGGAGCTCAGCCGTCTAATTGGTCGCGGCGGTCTTTCGTGTACAGTTGGAACTTTATCCATTCATCCATCAACCGACGAACCGGCGGCGGTGAGGCGAGGAATTCCAAGGGATTAGAAGAGATTTACGTGCTGCTGCTTTGCTGTCTTCTATCTGTATCTTCGTCTTTCGAATGTGCCTGTCTCGAATACCTTCATTGCCTTTTTACTGTTGATGTGCTCATTCGTCTCCCTAAATCCCATGGATGAGGATCTGGGCGATGAGATTGTTTACTCACGGGTGACAGTCACACATAAGGCGCACATGTAGGTGATGGCAACTATTGGAACGGATTCGTAATTGGGATGTTTACGATGATTGATTCATAGGGGGGCGTTATTTTTTGGTATTTGATTTTGCGATCTGCCATTGTCTGAAATATTCCATTCTTATCGGTTTGACAAACAAATAACTAACTAATCTACCGCCTCGCGTACCAACACTATCATTTATCTCGTTCACACCCTTCCCTTCTAATCATCTCAAACCACACCCATATCTTCCCGAAGCCCAAACCAAAAAGCATAATAAAAATCACTTTTCGGAACGACCGCAATATCCACAACACAAAAGCAGCACCGCACGTTTCCGAGTGGACCGTAGTCAAAAAAGGTCAAAGCCATCCACTGTCCGATTTGTTAATCCAACCGGCGGTGGCCCTTATCACACGCGCGACGAACCGTTTTGTCCTCTAAGTGAAAAAGGCCTTTCAGGGTCCATCAACAGAAAGATATATTTATAAAAAAAAAAGCCCGAGACAAATGTCAAAACAAGTGACAGCCGTGTTGATTCGTTATTCAACTTCCTTCGGAATACAAAAGCGACGACGACAACAACGCAGTCAATTTAACCACATCCAGAAGATGATTCAGAGCCGATCTGAAGCAGGCAGTTTCCGACTCTCTCCTCCCTCGTCTGGAGCGCTTTTCAGATGATAAGCTTCTTTCTTTCTCTCCTCCTTACCATATACAGAGCCTATCGGATGATTCATCCTCGTTGAACGGAGCCCGACGCGACGCAAGTGACAAATAAACCCAGGAAATCGATTGTGATACAGAGTTTTCAACCAGCATACAACTACATTTCAGCTAGGATGGTTAACCTTTTTATTGCTTTTTGAATGTTAGGCAGTGTTATACGGATCGTTAAAGTTTTTCAGAGTACCAAAGTGCTTGAGCTCAAACCACTCCGATGATGGTCCATCGCAGGTCATCACGGATCAGTCCTTTTCGCTGGTAATCAAATTACCGGTTGGTGCCGCTTTCTAAAAGTGGCCCCGAACCAAACACCTTCACCGCGCCAAACACAATCTCCCAAGGAAATCTAGTGCTTTAGAAAATCGAAACAAAAATACCTACCTTTAACACATTTTATGATGAAACAATGCAACTGGTGCGATGATGTCGACCGTCAAAAGCTGCAGTCAACGACGACGACAACGGCCACTGCAACAACAACAACAACTACTACTACAACATCAACATCAGAGCTACCGAACGGCAAGAAAGCCCCGATCGAAAGTAATTCCGCCATCAAAGGTGAAAGTAAGACCAGCAAATGTGCGCACCAACAACATCTCCGTCACCATGAGCAACTGCTGCAGCAGCCGATAGTTGTTGATACCACAGGCCTACTACCTCCGCGAACAGCCACTTGTGTGGACGAAAAGACCAAACTTGGTGCAATACCTGCTGCCACCGCGGCGGCAGCAGCAGCAGCCAATCTCGCCGGTCCCGGTGTTGACTCGTTGACGGCGTTCAATTTGCTTCCGGCACACTTCAGAGACATGTTCCTCGCAGCCCATCTACTGAGAGGTAAGTTGCATAAGTTCGTCGGGTTTTTATTCCACAGCAGCGTGCAGGGCGAGTTATGAGCGATATCAGGTTGCGGATTATCGTATCACAATGTTGTTGTGAATGAGTGTAACTATTTTCTTTTGTGTGTGAACAGATTGTTTGAAAATTATCACAAATCTGTTTTTTCGGCAAGTAGTGCAACCATTACGGAAAGTTAACAGAAAATTTCACTAGAATATTCACTTCTAGCATATTTATGAAACTTTAAGATAGCCTTGAGAGAAGCATGATGTTTCTAATATTTATCCGGGATATCTAGAACTCTTCTTAAGTATCCATTGAATTCTCTGGATTATCGATTATTGCCTGCCAAAGTTGATGACAGTTTTCATTGTATGTATTGATATTTGCAAAATTGCTTATGAGAAATAGTTTTGAAAATTCGAAGATTCGGGAAAATGGGCAAAATGGTCCACTTACTGAAGTTTACTCGGACACTTTCCTTTCGGCTTGATTATTTTGTGCAGGAAAATTTCAGCGGCAAGGAAACCGATTGCTTCGCTTATCAGCTTGAAATAGGGGGATGAGGGGCAAAATGGACCACTAATCGTGGTTGGCCTAAGATGATACTAGCACCATTCGATTTCTTGGACATTTCCGTTCGGATTAAGTACTTCGTTAAGAACATTTCAGCGGAAGTTGAAGGAACATTGATTCTTTTGCATTTCGAGCTGATGATCCATCCTCTAGACCATCCAAGAAATTCTGGGCTACTCATCTCAAGATCTATAAGTTTACGAATCATCGTATCAAATATATGCACGTGGAACATGTCCCTGGAGTTTCTTAGAACAAAATCAAACAAAAAGGTTTGGGGTTATCTGTTACTCCCTGGATCTTAAGATATACAAACGTGAACAGTGTTTTTTTTTCTTTACTACTTAACTACTTCTAGTAGTTCTATGGTTTTAGCGAGAGAGAAGGTTGTCACCGACTACCGGTAATTCCTTTAGATCTCCTCTGTGTGGTTCTAACTCCGGTTGAAAAGGCTGGTATCCTTCAGGAAAAGGAACACCGCCGCGATTGATAATAATACCATTCCGGTTCGATTTGTCCGTATTGGTAGGATGCCAAATTCGTCCCAAAATAACACTGAAAAATTACATTACTTTAACCTACAGAATGTTTTACTTAAAGAGAGCAGTTCGTTTTTCCAGGTCCACGTTCTCGTAAATTTTCTGGTTGACGGTCCCGGTTGCAATAAAATAAAGGTTGCACGGAATCAAATTGCGCCACTTTTAAATGGCTGTAACTTTTTACCCGTTGGGTATTTTTAATTGAAATTTCGGGTGGAATTAGTTCAATGTGTATTTGTTTACGCTGTGTAAGTTTCACTAGCAGATGTGCATTCGTTGCAAAGATGGAGCCGGAAGAACAGCAGCGGCGCCCGTACCTCGAAAATCCGGATCTGGGAGGTCCATTCTACGGTCTCTCGTGTTTTATATCGGTACCACAAACGTTTGACGGAAAAAAACAGTGGCATAATGGATCTCCGTATAGTATTAAGGATCACAAGCGGGTAGTTCAAACTTTCAAGAGGAATCCCAACAGTTCAGTTCGAGATGTGGCAGCTTCCAGGGCTCCAGTTTTTCACTGCTCATCATAAATTCGATGTCCCTGAGGACGTTAGAAAGCAGAAGATGTCAAAGTTTGCCAAAAAATATATGATTTGGCAAGCAATTTGCTCGTGTGGAAAGTGGAGCACCCTATTCGTGACAACTGGAACGATCAATGGGCAGGTGTACCTAAAGGAATGTCTCCAAAAGCGTCTACTTCCTCTTCTGAAGTCACACGATGGTCCTACGATTTTCGGCCGGATTTAGCCTCGTGCCATTACTCGAAAGAGGTTTTGGAGTGGTACAAGGCTAAGGAGGTCAATTTCGTGCCGAAGCATCTCAACCCTTCGAACGCACCGGAACTGCAGCCAATTGAAAAGTACTGGGTCATCATGAAGCAGGCACTTCGGAAGCATCCTAAGGAAGTGAAATCGGAGTAAGATATGAAGAAAAAAATGGATTGCCACGCAATAAAAGTTGGTCCAAATGTTGTACAGGACCTTATGAGTAGTGTAAAAAAGAAGAAGGTTCGTGCATTTGGATATGGAATTGAAATTGAATCAAACAAACATGGGAAAATATTCATAACATGTTTTATTTTACTCCCTGAAAGTTTGAAGATGATTGGTTGAACGGGCGAATTTTGCCGAATATTCGTGTGTGTCGCAATTTGATTCCTTACACGCTTTAGTCGTTTTTCGTGCTAAAGGTGTTGATACAGATAACTTGCAAAACCAGATATTTTTTACCGAACTTCGACAGGTTCGTGTGCTTGAAAATGTCTACCACATTTCCAATTCCAGTTTCCGCTTTAGAGTCGGCCTTGACAAAAGTTTCGCCGTCCATTATAACGCAATCTAACTTCATCAGGATCATCGTGTACCGCTCCGGGATCGTGTTTTGGCCGTCTTTTTCTGTATGTCGTCGCGATTTGGGGTCACTAGTTTCTTATAAGTCGACAGTCCTGCTCAATTTATAGCTAGATTTACGTTTGTAGATGACACCAGCTTGTTTGCGATATCTAGGGCGGAAGGGTTAGCTTTCCGCTTGAAATTGCTGACAACACTTTTTGCCGTCGCTGTAGTTCCGGCTTTCGAGTTTTCTCCATTCAAGCTACCGACTGTCCCCGAACACTGTTAAAGGATGAGTCGATAATTATTGCGACACTTTAGATGGAGTGGTAAATCGTCTATAGTCATTGAAATGAAACCTAATTTTTACAGGAGTTCAGCATATGTATTTACTTCAACTTACACCCGTCGCTAAAATTAATCTCGCCGTTTATGGTGCCATTGTTCAGGAATGTTTCCCTCCGTTTGCCACCAGTGCATGTGGACTCCCAAATTAGGTACTTCGAAGTGAATTTCGACAGCATCTCCCGTTTGAAACGGTCATCCACAGCAAACTTGTCTTTACCCGTGAAATATTCCTATCCCGGCAATCGCTTGAAATCCGCTTTGATGTAGGTCTCATAGTCAATGACGCGGTACCGTTATTTCGTTAGCTTCGTGTAGAAGCGCACCCGCTTTGGAAACACTCTGTTGGCGTTCGTTCCGGTTTGGGAAGTTCTGCGAATTGTACGTTTTCAATTCTTTTCGTTTCTTGGCCCTATGGATGTGTTTAAGTGTAATATTGACTGCAGCAGCCTTCTCGAAATTGTGTGGTTATATGTACCTACCCGTCAGCTCCGAAATCGGCAACTGCTGTGGATCCCCAGCCATCGAACAAATTACGACCTGAACAACCCACTGGATTTATGTTGTAGACGTTTCAATGAAGTGTGTGACTGTTTCGATTTTGATGTTAGCAAAGCAAATGTTAGCAAATTCATTAATATCTTTTTATCTTTATACTACAATCCAAACCTGAGATTTTTGGATCTTAAAAATTTGTTTTGCGCCGAATAGATCGTGTTTTACGCTGGGCAACTTTTAGTTAACCTAGAATAATATTTGATCTCAATACCTGTTTCAGCTAAGATCTATGAATTTTCATGAATTTGTACAGTATCCAGATTATACCATTAGTTTTCTTGTTGTGCTCGTAGACTTGAAAATTAAAATTTCCAGCAAGATCTTGGATGACCTATAACACTTATTGATTGCAGCATAGCTTCAAATATTTTGATTGCTAATTATTCTCATATGGATTTGTTGTTCAGCCTGAGACAACCAGGAGACGACCTGGACCCTACATATCGAACCCATAAACACATGGACCGGGATCAACGGCTTTACTTCCCTTCCGAAGGAAGACGTGATCAAAGATTTTTCGTCTCAGAAAATCCCAACGACGCCGACTGGAATTGATACCAGGCCGACTGGCCTTATGGAGTTTAAAAACCGTTTCAATTTGCCTAATATCTCCCGTAAATGAAGGTATCAGTTGTATCCGCAATTAGTTCATTCAGAAAATGAAACAATCCCAAACCATCATTTCGTAACGAAACTATATTTTGCAATACCTACAAACCGTTTTGTTTTTACTGAGCAACATATTGTAAAAACACTGATGAAAAAAAATCTGCTTCCTCCCCAGATCCTGATATCTCCACCACCGACAACTAGATTCAATGAAAATGCAAAAGTTCCGTAATTATAGCTTATTATAGATTTTCACGGCTGGCCTGCTGGGCCACAGCACCGATTAGAAACCCACGCTGACACTAGGACTATGATCAGCCGATCCTAACATCGAGGACGCTGTTTTGAGCCTCCCATAACATGGATAACAGACGCTCGGATAGGCTGCATCCTTTGCAGAGAGGAGCCAACCTTCCCTGTCAGCATACGACCAAGGCACCACCGAGGTCGGTTACACGATCTTTCTTATAGTTACTTGTCGGCACCACGAGGAGGAAGGGATAGGAGTAAATAGACACGGGAAGTACCAATGGTACGCAATATCCAGTCATTAACCAACTACAACTGAATTTATCTCAATGTTCAAAAATCTTATCTTTACTTCTCGTAATTTTGAAGATACAAATCTCAGTTTGTACATCAGTTTTGGAAGACAATTTCCAATACTTTTTTAATAATGTGGATGCGCTAAAAAGCAAAGTTTATATCTCTAGAATCACGTCACGAGGTGAAATAAAGGAATGTTTGCTTTTGAAATGGTGCAATCAATCAATCAAATATATCAAGTTGGTGAAAGTTGACAGAGTCCACAAACGGCCGTTGTTGCATGACTACTTTGCATTTTTGGTGCCCATCATCTCAGAAACGAAAAAAAAAAATTCGTCGGAAAAGTGAATTACTTGTGTGTACATGTGATTAAAATTTGGCATATGAAATCGTTGTAGTATCTTACATTGTGCCATTCAAAATCTGAAGTGATGGTGCAAGGCGACCGGATATTAGTGGATTCTGTTAACAATTACCTTAAGGTAGCGAAATACCCCTCAAACTTTTCATCTATGAATTTCTCTAAAGTTCTTTTCTCTAATGTGCTAGCCTAACAAGTGAGTCATAAATAGCGGGACTAAATTCATGTCACGTTTTCCGCCACACGCGCCAGAGAGAGACAAACAGCTGTGTGTGGTTTTGTTCTGCTTTATGTGGGCGTTGTTCAGTGTTTTCATTTGTTTACGATGAAGGCCGCGGAACAGAGTTTTCTACCGGAGCGTGTCTTTCGGGTGCTTGGACAGAACTCAGAGGTGGTGAGGCACTTTTTGACAGAGGGCCACGAAAAATTCACGATTTATAACATGATCAGCGAGCCGAATGAGCGGAAAAGCGCCGCTAAGCGGACGAAATCGAAAGCTGCCACTAAGAATAAGATTGTTGCCAGCACCAGGAAGCTGGCCAAGAAATTCGACACGTCACAAAGTACGTTGGTCAGAATTCTGAAGGCGGAGGGCGTGAAACGTTACAAGCAATCATCCTGACGGAGGTACATGGAGAAGCAGCTGCAGGAAATCCCGGGGAGGTTCCGAAAGCTGCGCCGTAAGTACTTCAAAACATTTTTAATCAAACGTGTTCTTATTTAGTCCCGCTACTAATGACTCTCCCGGTATGAGATAGGGACCAACTCAGAAATCGTCGATTTGGAAAGGAACTATCAATTTTTGTCATTACTCAATTTTCTACAGCAGTGATCAATTTGCTTCAGTCATCTCACGCAGGAATTTCAAATAAAGATTCGGAAGTATTTAACGAAATGTACCTATTTAAAGTCCCACTTCTTCTATGCCAGAAAACTCTCTGCCGCTCATTTATTTAAGAAACTCATCCTCCACCTAAACTGCCCCCGTTCGACGCAACCCGAAACAACCCTGGGCAAGAAAAGTCAAATATTTGCACAGCATCCTGTCTGAAAACCTGCCAGCTCCAAATTACGCTGAAAACCCGACAAGCATCGAAACGGAATCAAAGCAGCCCATCTCGACTAACTTTGGACAAAATCCACACAGCGGATCAGTTGGAAAAAGAGCAAACATCGTAATTACTGGGAATATTTTTCAGCCCACGGCGGCTGACCTTTTACCATTTTCCGAACGTAAATTTGTGTGTAGGTAATTGGATTAATTTTACCCCTTTCAAATCATCCGGATCAGGACGATCAGGAAGAGGAAGATGACGACGACGACGACGACGACGAGAGAAACTTCCTCTTCCTGATCCCGGGGCACAATAGAGATTAAGTCGAAGTGTGAATTTATTACCTATAACCGGATCGTCGTCGTCTTTGTCGTCGTTGGCGGTTGGAAAAACTTCTCCACTCTGCAGAAAGTTTAGCCGCTTTTTTTTTGTTCCACACATAAATTGCTAGTAAACGTGGCAACAACTTTTCCCAATCATCAGTATATTTTAGGTGGAGACGGAGGATAGCTACTAATCGAAAATAATGATAGAGCTCGTTCGGCTGGTCGGTCGATGGAGAACCGATGGAAAATTTATTGCTACGCGTCTAGTTCGAGAGAGAGGGAAAGTTCCAAGGAACAAACAACTTTTGTGTCCGAGAACAAAAGGCCTTCGCCTAACGGGAAGCGATATTCGAAACGGGAAACTTTGTGAATCGCTTCCATTCGGACTGGGATTCTTCGGCGCCACGGAATCAGCTGGCAACACTTCCACCTTTCACCTTTTATTGTCCTGGTTGGCTGGCTGGTTTGGCATTGTCGTTGGATCGATTTTAATTTTGCTTGGCCATTGTTCTTCTGAAATGGGAAACAGCGGAAACAGAAGCGGCGTAGGAGTTTTCTTATTGTTGCCGGGGATTCTTCTCGGCGTTGGCGAATACGGGTTAGGCCACCCGGTATTGTGTAACCGACGACCGGGTGATTGTAGAAAGTTGCATCATGAGAGAGCCGAGAATTGAATTGAGGTTAAAAATAGAACCGAACCGAAATGCAGTTGAACGGAATGGCGTCGGCGGTTGAGAGGGTGGAGTTTGAGGGGTGCTCTAGATAAGGATGGACGCTGTAGAATAAGCTATAATTACGGAACTTTTGCATTTTCATTGAATCTAGTTGTTGGCGGTGGAGATATCTGACTCTGGGGAGGAAGTAGATTTTTTTTTTCATCAGTGTTTTCACAATATGTTGCTCAGTAAAAACAAAACGGTTTGTAGGTATTGCAAAATATAGTTTCGTTACGAAATGATGGTTTGGGATTGTTTCATTTTCTGAATGAACTTTTTGCGGATACAACTGATACCTTCATTTACGGGAGACATTAGGCGAGTTGAAACGGTTTTTAAACTCCATAAGGCCAGTCGGCCTGGTATCAATTTCAGTCGGCGTCGTTGGGATTTTCTGAGACGAAAAATCTTTGATCACGTCTTCCTTCGGAAGGGAAATAACGCCGTCGGTCCCGGTCCATGTGTTTATGGGTTCGATACCCAAGTAACACCAAAAACATCTTTTTGGTCAGTTATCTTGAAATTTTTGAATACAAGAGTATTAAGAATGAAATGAAAAACATCTTTTGTCATCTACAAGCTAAGAGGATGTTGTCGCAAAACATCTGCCTTTCATAAGTCACTCATGTATTTTTCTAGAACATATGACTTAGTTTTCGACTCAAATATGACCAAAATAGCGCAATTAACCGATCTTTTTATAACATCTTTTAGGTAGCATTAGAAGTTTTATTGATGCACTGCATAACATGCTTTTGACATGACGATGTCTTATATAGGTAGTTTATAGCATCACAATAACCAATAGGATATAATCAAGTTATTAAAAAGTGAAACTAAATGCAGCAATGCATGAATACAAAAAATCAATCCAACAAGTGTCAAACTAGCAGATTTAAACACAGATCGAATTTGACAGTAATGTTTGTTATGAATATGATGAATTTTTTTTATGAATTTCCATTACTTTTTATAAATTTTTCATATCGATTAAAAAGCAGACCTAGCCCATTTGCAAGATATCTTCTTTAAAAAGGGTTACAGAATTGGTCTAATTACAAGAAAAAAAAAACAAAAATATTTTTTAGAACTATAGCATGCAATAAGAATCACCATCAGCAGTTAATTCATTGTGATGGTCCACAAGAAACGTCATTTTTTCTAAAATTTCTGGAGCCAAATGACACTTCACTAAGAAGATGCTCTAATATGGTTATTATGATGTTATAATAACTAACTGAAATAATTTGCTATGGATCATCATGAGCATGTTATTAGACTGCTTTCAAGATGTATTTTGGACTCAATTGCAACTTCACGCCATAGCTATGGACAAAATTACAGTGCCGGTTGAAACTATGATTACAATTATCACTAAAAATTTCGAAAGCTCTGTTTTTTTGTCATTGATATGATACATTTTGAGTAAGAAAGAAAATTGCTCGATAATCTAGACATTTTTTTTTATGTTTTAAAAATACTTTTAATCGACAGTGTAGACCATGTGTCTAATCTACCATGACGATTTTTGATGATTCCAACAGAGATGCTACAAAATTGCAAAATAAAAGAGAATTTGTAGTTGATTTTTTTTATCTTAAGAACGGCGTATAAATTATGCAAGACTAAAACCGAAAGTTGCACCATAAAAGCTGCCTCGCATATGATATTTTGTTAAGGGTTCTGAAAATTCACAATTTTTAGATTTCTTATATTTATTAAACAATCAATTTGGACAAAAACCATCGTCATTTTTGTATTATGAGTTAAGCATATTCTCCTCATAAACAAACATAATTTTCACAATCACAACTATCTTAACAATCGTTGTTAACTTCTGTTCGTTTGACATTTCTCAAACTAGCATGTCACGTTCATGTATTTCTGCAATTGTTTTTACTTAGGAATTACTTGATTATAACCATTTGTTATTATGATGCTAGAAACTACCAAGATAAGACATCATCATGTTGAAAGCATGCTGTTCAAAGTATCCTGAAAATGAATTATTAGTCCTAAATCTGTATCTAAAAACTTTTTGTGTGACCTTAAAGATGTTTCAAATAGATCGATTTATTGCGCTGTTTTGATCATATAAGATAATAAAAATATGTTATGTATATTAGAAAAATACATGAGATCATGTCTTAAAGATCAATTTTTGAACATTACATAACAAGTTGTGTTACACCGCCTGCAAACAGATTTGTGGGGAGTTATCAAGCTGGTTTCTTGAACGGGCGATTGACAACAGACCAAGTTTTTACGTTGCAGCTGATGCTCCAAAATGTCGTGAATAACAAGTTCCCACGCACAACCTATTCATCGATTTCAAGGCCGCATACGATACCTTTGATCGAGCAGAGCTATGGAAGATTATGAACAAGAGTGGTTTTCTCGAAAAACTGAATTAACTGATCAAGGCAACGATGGGTGGTATTCAGTGCTGTTTGAAGAAATCGAGTGCGTTACGGGACTCGTTTGAAACACGCAAAGACTTCGGCAAGGCGATGGTCTTTCCTGCCTCTTATTCAACAGGTGTTATGAAACGTGTGGGCTTTAACATGGGGGCACGATTTTCAATAAATCCAGTCAATTCATTTGCTTCTCTGACGAGGTAGACATTGTCGGGGGAGCGTTCGAGGCGGTTACTGTGCAGTACACCAGGCTGAAACGTGAAGCAAAATAGGTGGGATTGAGGGTGAATATGATGAAGACTAAGTATCTGCTGGCAAGAGGAACCGAGCGCGGTAGAGCTTGCACAGGCAGAAGTGTGATTATCGACGGAGATGAGTTCAAAGTGGTAGGGGGCTATTCATAATCCACGTAGACTTTTCTGAGGGGAGGGAGGGGGTCTGATCAAAGTCTACGCACCATAAAAAAATTCAAAAAAAAAAATGAATGGAGAAAAGTATACCTGGTGGAGTGGCTGGAGAGGCGAGCCTTGGAGTTTAAAAAATGAGTACATGGTTTATGAACAGGCCCTACTTGAGTTTATGTACCTCGGATCATTGGTGACATCGGGTAACAACTGAAGCAGAGAAATTCGTAGAGGCATAATAGCCGGAAGTCGTGCATACTATGGACTCCACCCTAAGATCTGGTAAACTTCACCCCCGTACTAAGTGATAGTACACAAGACGCTAATAAGACCGGTTTTTCTCTACGGGCACGAAACGTGGACAATGCTCGAGGAGGACCTACAAGTGTTCGCTTGTGTTGCCCTACTTGTAAGCGATGCAAACATATATACGTTCTCGTTGAGCTGAGTCGATTGATAAATATCAATTAAATGGTGTATTTCCTAACCTAAACATCTGGACAAAGTTAGCACAGTGATTGGCAGGAAAATGGAAATTTAAATCCAAAAAAAATGATATTTATTGCAAAGGTTTCATATAAATTTCAATCCATTGAATTTCTTATATTTCAATATAACGAATGGAAAAAATCACAGTTTTGCCAAAAATCCAATTTATCTTCGCAATGACTACTATAAAACTATTTGGTCATGTCTTGCTGGAGGCAAAATGGTTTAAAATGCGTTTTCAACTGTCCTAAAACGACATTTCAAAACAGCATTTTACGAGTTCATAAAATCGAAATAAAACCTTTGATACGAGTAAAAGGAATTTGAGAAAACAAGGTTTTCAGGTTCACTTGGTGCCACAATAAAACCAAATTGATTTCAAATGGCTTTCATAAAACTTTAATAAACATTAACAAAGCTGGATGGTTTTTGGCAATTTGACTTTTGATGTGCGTTAGGTATCGCAGAAAATTACACATTATGTTTCAAACTGTATTGTTTGCTTTCTCTTTCATTGATTAGCATTGATCGTTTCAGCATTTTCTTACAGACTTTTTGCATAATGAACTATTCAATAGCAAAAACAAAACCTTTCAAATGTTTCTTAACTTTTCAACACTCGCGCCAACTTTTGTAACACGAGCACTTGCTCGTTGTTCTTTGTACTACACATTCCTTCCCGGAATATCTCGTGATACGGATCACAGAGAATGTTACTGTCATCAGCAAAGTTATTCAGTAGGTCAAGGCATTTTCATTGACGAACAGTTCAGGATTCTCTCACTACGCAGCGCTGGGTTGCAAATTATTTTAAGGAATATGCTATATTTTGGTATCCTGCCCAGATTGCATGTTTCTGTCTTTGACAATGATGTTCAGTGGAACAAAACCTTTTGAATGATGACCAGTAGTTCACAATCTTTCCGCTACGTAGCGGTGATGTTGTTCAGTGGGTCAAGACCGTTTGAAAGGTGACTAGCAGTCTCGCTGTCTCGCTACGTGGCACTAGTGTGCCAATGTATTTTCTGAAGGTGTCACAGCTGGGGATCCTGACCATTTGGAAAGATGTTGTAGATTGTTCAGCAAAAATTTGTATTTTAATAAATCCTACAATTTCTTAGAACATATTGAAATCTTCAAATTTGAACAAAGTACTAATTATCTCATAAACCGGTTTTAAGGTATTGCTTAAAGATAACCAATTATATCTCTTTAACGTTAGGCTCTAGAAACTTAGTGTTTTCAGCACTTTTTCTTAAAATTACTTGTTTTGTCGAACACAATAACCCTTTATCTCGTAGCTGGAAAAAGTTAGAATTTGAAAGTGCAGTTAAGCCATTATGAAAGGTTAGGCGTGTTTTTTTACAAAACATGCGGAATAACATTTTAAGCAACGCTTTTGAAGACACCTAGTCGATAAAATGATGACAAAAGGGTGAAAATATTTTTGACCGTCTTTTTTCAGAATTGTGCCAATGTGCGCTGGTGTGCAATTGCAATCCTGACCAAACTGAAATTTAGCATTTTGACCATTAAAAGGTTTCTGTCTTCGATAAAGTTGTTCACTAGGTCAAGACCTTTTAATTGCTGACTATCAGTTTGGGGTTCGTACCATATAGAACGATTACGTTTTGAAAACGTTGATCAGTGGGCTACGACCTTTTGGTTTGTAACTTATAGCTCATAATTTTCTCGCTACGCGGACCTAGTATCTGCCAGAATTACCGGAATTTTCTTTATCTTGGGATCCTGGCTATATGCACAGAATTTTTTTTCTGCGTCAGCATTCTTCTCAATCTTCCTCTGTTTTCTTATTTTACTCTATTTTCATATCTCTGTTCCCAACTCGCCTTTTATACTAGAAAAATTATAAACATCACAGAAAAAGAAAATTTACGGAGATAAAAAGTATACTAACGCTGCGTACTCGGAGTTTTCAGTGAAGAACGTTACTGTCTTCGCTAAAGTTGTACAGTAGGTCTGTACTGTACAGTAGGTCCATCAGGTTCCTTAGATGCTGTGGATCAAGCTCTTCCCAGGCGCGATTCATGGCTTCAAAATAGTTGAATTTATTTGTAACACCCGTTTTGTCAAACCTGGCATCTAGAATCGCCCACAAATTCTCGATGGGGTTGAATTTCGGGCTTTGTGGAGACCATTCCAGCGGTTTGATCCGACAAGACCGGAAGAAAGACTTGGTCTTCTTTGCAGCATGCTTCGGGTCGTTGTCCTGCTGAAATACGAACTTCTCTACAAGACCCGTCTGGAACAGCAAAACCTCCAGATTTTCTCGCAGGATGTTGATGTGGGAATCTGCCGTCATTATCCCGTTTATTTTCACGAGGCTACCCACTCCACTCCACGAAAAACAGAACCAAATCATCACATTTCCTCCTCCATGCTTCACTGTGCCTTGGATGTGGCGCTCCTGAAGCTCCTCATACGATCTGCACCATACACGAACCCGCCGCTTTCGATTAAAAAGCTCGAATTTTAATTCGTCCGTCCAGAGAACCGTTTTAGCCCATAAAGGTCCCGTGAAGTTTTGGCCAGATTTGGCGAGTTGCCACTACAGCCGGGAAGTCATCCAGTGGTACCGTGATAATAACGTAGATTTCATCGATAAAAACATAAATCCACTCAACTGCCCGCAGTTCCGGCCCATCGAGAGATTTTGGGCAATAATAAAGTGGAAGCTTAAGAAAAGTGGAAAAACGGCTCGGGACGCGACTCAGATGACCAAAATGTGGAACAAATGTGCAAAGGAAGTTGACTCCGGAGGTGAGCAGCGTTTGATGGGAGGAATAAAGAAGAAAGTGCAAATTTTTACTAGAAAACGAAGAGAAATGATTTATATTGATATTTTTTCCTTAAAGAACAGTGAATTACCTTTGTTTTGATGTGTTAAACTTATTTGTACGTCAATCCGTTACCGAGATACAGATGATTTTATTATTCCGGATTCTAAATGGACATAGCTTTAGGCCGAATGAAGGGGCTAGGCTAACATTACATCCCGTTACCCTAATTCACCTAGGATCATCATCAAATAATAACGAAAGACAGCAGTTCGAATATAACATAGAACAAACTTCTTTTGATTTTTGAAAAAGAAAATCCTGAGCCTATTTTGAGCCCCGCCACATCATTACCACGAGAATCATCTCAAAATTCTTACTTTTCTAATCAACAAATAAACCCGCTCCACAGCTTCACGCGTTGAGTTCATGGTCCGAAATCGAAATGATCGCATTAGAAATCATTACGACAAACACGTGCCTGTGATTCAATCAGCGCTGCCACCGAGATGGATTGCACACAATCGCAAATTAGTCTGAATCATCGAACCCCACAACCAAATCACAGCGTAGTAACGTGATCCTTCGTGACTTTTCCAGTCACGACGACACGCCGCGCATTACATTTCGATACTGCGAGAATCCCCGAGATTCGGAAGAAAAGCGCTGCCCCCAAAATCAATCGAGCACCGACGATTCTGCATGGTGATGATGAATCATCGCCATTTGGTCGGAGAGCCGACACAGCTGCTGCTATACATACAGTTCGCGCACATTCGATTCAACCCCACACGTAACTGATAGACGTCGTCGATAACACACACTGTTTGTAGAGGTTGAGCGTTCAGGGAGCTGAGTGAGTACCATCATCATCATCGGCAACTAGTGGTGGTGGTGTCACAGCGCGCCGTCCGTCGGCGACGCGAACCCTACTGAGAACAATTTCAGTTAAACGCGAACCGTGAACTTGAACGAACACTGCGCACCGATATCATCTTTTTGCGATTCATATTTCACTCCGATCCATTGGAGCAGAGGACAAATAAAATACCGCCGCAGTGGATTGAAGAAAACTGAGTGCTAATTTGATTTCGCCAAGTGTCACAACAAGTTCTTTGAGTACTCTAAACACTCTCGATCTCTGAACAGGATGGCGGCGAGGAAGAAGGTGAGTCAGTCGAAAAGTTTTAGCCCGAGTTGGCAATTTTTGGGAACTTGTACTTACGTTCCAAAGAAGAGCTGGTACGAAATAACTTTTTCCGGCCAAAACAAAAACGGCAAAGAAGTCCGACATTTGCGGAACTTGGGACGGCTGCGGTGAGTGTGTATGTCACTCCTTCTCCACCACGGGAACTTTGGCGAATAAGTTTTGGGCTGATTTGCTCTCTTGCTCTTCTTTCTAGTTGCGCGTTCGGTAGCTTGGTTCAGCTTGGTTGTGCAAATTTTCTGCCGTGTCAGTATACTTTTCAATAAAGCGAGCAAATTTGTTTGACATTGTATTTTACATTGTCTGGCCGGTTGCTATCGCCTCGCGTCACACGAAACGTAAATAAAGTTGTGTTTTTCCATGGCTAGCATGATTTAAATTGTTCCAGTGGACCAGTGACAAGTGTTAATCCCAGGGTCGGATTGGAACATCAAGCCGAAAATCCAAAGTCAACAGCAGTCAGTTACCTTCTTTTTGACAAAGACTTCAGACTGCTGCGCCGGTCATCACATGTTGTTTACCAATTTGAATTCGATTGAAACGATGGGCGCGATCTAATAGCAACCTACCTAAAGTAAGCGCGCCATCCTTACCGCATTACCTTTCTATGTGTGTAGTTCGGTTGTAGTGACTCCGCGTCAGGTTTGATGTCGAGACGATGTGTTTACACTGGCAAACAGTGCTCTCATGCCATCGGAAGATTACGTTACATGGTAGCGTCTAGAAAACAGCATGTTTTTATTTGTGGGGAACACTGAAAAACGTGTTTATTTGCGATGGCGAGAGAGAAAAGTACTCAACTGTGGTGTTCTATCTGGCGTGTTTTTCAATTTGACTAAAGAAAAGGGCTTGGGTAGGTCTCGTCATTAGTCGTCTTGTAGAAAAAAATATTGCAATTGACGTTGTGGTCGCCAATTTTTCATTCATGAATCAATATTGTAAGAATAGAGCTGAAATTTAGAAAAAAGGAAATTACCACTGCGAGTTGGGCGAAATTGATTTAAAAGTAAAACAAAGTCGTATTGGCAATTTGAGTATGAGGTACAGCATCCAAAGTCCTACTCAGTCTAGGTGGTTGTTCATATTCAAGAACTCAAACTAGAAAAATTTACGGAAATTTCTATTTTTGGATAAGACGGAAGTTCCTGGTAAACCTTCATTAGTCATGCCTATCCTAGTAGCAAAGTAATTTTGTCCGCAACATTTCACAACTAATTGCAATCGGCGGAGTTGAAATAAAATGCACAACTTACATCATCAACATGATTCACATTTTATTGAAACAGGGAATTCAATTGTTTACCTTAACTCCGCTACCGCATGCGTTATGTTTCCATTTATTGTACATTTCCAAGCTAACGTAAAATCGCTAATAAGCTCTATGGAAATTCCTGGAAATCAGAAACACAATTTGATTGTCAGCATTTCATTGCTTCCATTCGGTTGAGAGTTCAATACCTAATACTTCCAATGAAAGAATAAAAAATTTGAATCAAATTTAGTTCGAAATTTAGAAAAAACATACAAGGTACAACCCCATTGGGTTGTTCGAAATGAGGACGTAGGACTACGCTTCTAAATGCAGGCCATTTTGATTGTACAATCCCTATTTCTTTTTTTGAATTAATATACTTTTTGTTGGCTTTTTAAGACAAGGCCTAACATTTAAGATTTTTTCAATAGTATGTGGCCCAAGATCAACAATGCCTCTTCTAAAACCGATGCGTAGAAATAATTCCGAATCTCATTGTCGGCTCTTGATTGCTTTTTCCTTTGTATATTCCATTATCGGACTACAATCTCGCACTAATCAACTGAGATACTGCATCACCTCACGAAAAATTGAAATTTTCAAAGAAATTGAAGGGGTGCATTTCTAACATTTTGATTCATAAAAAAAAAGAAACAAAATCATACGAAATCCGTATATAATTTTGTTTTTTTGGGGTATAGAAAAATGGTGAGGTGGGTAATAAGGGGAAATTTTAAAATGTTTAAAAAAAAAATATTTTTTTTTTTTTTTGTGTTTTGTTGAAGGGAAGAGAGGGGGGGGTGGGGATGGGCATTTCGTCCCAGATTTTGAGAATTACCGTCTTGAAATGATCCAAAGTGCTGACCTTGTATTCGTTCAGCTTCGCCATCATATAGGACCAAACAAAAAAGTCGAGAGGATTCAAGTCCGGGGAGCTGGGAGGCCACAAAGTTTTGTCCAGAAAGTCGGTTAAATTGTCCCGACACCAGGCTTGAACCACATTTGCCGTATGGGCTGGTGCACCGTCCTGCTGGAACACGTAGTGCTCATCGCCGTAGAGGCTTCGGAGACTGGGGGCAACAACCTTTTCCAAAACCTCAGTTTTGTAGTACGCCGCGTTGATTTTGACGTTTTTTTTCAATAAACACCAAGGGTAGCTTACCACGTTTGCATACTGCCCCCCAAACCATCACCGACGCGGCACTTTGGAACCGAGGGATGTTTATATTGGATTCAGGAATGCTGTCTTTCGATGGCGCTCACACCCGGTCATTTTGCACATTGTGCGGCTGCTGCAGCACGAACAGTTTCTCGTCCGAAAAAAACAAACTCCTGACCAGCGTGCCGAGAGAGGATCCTCTTAGCTCGATCCAACCGCTTTTTGCTGGTAGCCTCCGAAACGCCATGGACCTTACGTTTTTTGTAAGGCCTGAAACCAAGGTCCTTGGTGAGTATGGTGTGAGCGGTTCCAATGGAAACGTTGAGATCTGCAGCCGTTTTCCGGATTGAGCGGTTCTTTTTGCGCCGAATTCGCTCCCTCACGATCTTGATGACCCGTGGCGTCCTCGCTGAACGCGGCCGACCGGATCTCGCACGGTCATTGGTCGAGGACGTCTCCCGGTATCGCCTGATGGTCGTGTAGACAAAGTTCCGCTTGACCCCATGCGATTTCAGCAGCCGGAATATATCGCCGGGTCGCTCACCGTTCAAAAAACGCTTAATTACGAAGTCCCGATACTCTTTCATCGCGCGTAACAAACAAACAACAACTAACAGAATGTCAACACCGCGCACATTCGGTAGCGTATGAATGAAGCTAAAGCTGACACCAATACCAATGCAGAATATGTACATGGCGCATACCTACGCAATGATGAAAACTTGTATTCGAACTTATTGAACACCGTGTAAATGGAAGGTCTCTGAGCATATAATATTGAGCGTGAGCATAAACACACTGAGCGAACAAATCGAGAGGAATTCATTCGAATATCGCATGGAAATTTTCCACAAGATATTATTACAAACTTCATACGATTCTCTAATGGAAAGAAGTTCATAAGGCTTGTGTTCGCGACAAAATCTGGACACCCCTAAATACGTATATCTCTGGAAATACTTCATCAACGCGTGACATATTTCGCAGACTGATGAACGTATGTCGTAAAATCAATTTTTGGTGATACTACAAGCTTTTAGATCGAAGATGGCGTTCGAAAAGCAATTGTGTGCAGTCGCAATGAAAATCCGGATCTGTCAGTAAGAAAACTTGCAAAAAAGCTTGGTTTTCCTGCAAGCACTGTCCATAACGTTCTTAAATCTTTCGATACACGTTTGACAACAGCCATTAAGGCTGGGAGCGGAACAACAACGGATCTCAGAAACCACCAGAAGGACGCGAAGCTGAAGCAAATATTGCAGAAGAAACCAGATCTTTCGGTACGTACTGTGGCTAGAAAAATAAAAATGTCCCCAACTTTCTTGCATACTTCCAAGCACCGGCAAGGTATGAAGTCGTGAAAACTGTACCCGGGCTAAAAAAAATCGTTCGGATGATCCATATACGCAAGGCTAAGCAGCTTCCCGGAATGTCTTATTATACTGCCATGCAACGGAACAGCGTAGAGGAGCATTTCAGGACGAAGAAAAAGGCCAAGTTTCCCAAAAAATATTTGGGTTGGCAGTCAATGTGCGGCTGTGGCCAAAGCTTCATCACTACCGGAACGGTAAACAAGGAAAAATACCGTGATGAATGCCTAAAGAAGCGATGGTTACCATTCCTGCGCAGCCATGCCGCTCCCTCGCTATTCTGGCCTGATTTGGCATCTTGTCACTACGCCAAAGCTGTTTTGGAATGGTATAAAGCGAATCCATGTTGTACCAAAAGAGGCGAATCCACCTAACTGCCCGGAGTTGCGATCTATCGTGCGGTATTGGGCTCTCGTGAAGACAGAACTCTCTCAAAATAAACAACAAGCTACAACTATAGAAAAATTTCGAAAACCTTGGACAAAAGCTGCTTAATCGGTGGCAGAAAAGTCTGCACAGACCCTATTGGCTGGAGTCCAGATTTTGTCGTAAGAAAAATTTTCCTCACTAACCATGAATCTCGGGATCCAGAGGCGAGCCACAATACCACGAGACTACACACGCTTGTTAAGTGGTGTCGATTGTAAGTGTATATGAGGCATGTTTTTCTCGACTAATGCAACAATATTCATTTCAGTAATTCATTCCATGCTTTGTGGTTCATAGTTCTGATCGCATGAAAATCGTACGGATAATTTCCTAAGTGCATGAGTATGATTAACCGCCCGAGGTTGCTTCTATCTTATAACCAGATTAGCTGTAATTAAACAGAGAACCAACAAACGATATTTGTACGGACTAACATACATCCTCAATGCGTAAAAACTGGTGATTCTAAATGTAGGCGATACAGAGGCCAGCCAGGTCAAATAAGAAATGCGTAGGAATGTATTGAAATGATATTGGCTTTGTTTAAAGCCGAGAACACCTGCACGTCCGCGGGAAATCACTGGGAAGTTGAATAAATGCGTTGGGTGGCAGCAGGGTTAAACGATGCGCTGAATTCTTGATTATCTTCTTTTTCAGATTATCCCTCATTTAGTTGGTTTTAAGGAGATGCCCAAGGAAACATTAAAATATTAGTACCAATTTTAACCAACAATAATGATGCTGTTGAGCCCACTCACAAAGCGTTATGATTGTTTTTCTCTGTAAAGACGAGATAATTTTTAATAACGCTTGAAAGCAGATTTTCAACAACAGTAAGGATTCTGTTGGGGGCACTCATACAGTGTGATAGTGAATTTTTATTGGGAAAACAAGGTAATTCTAAACGACGCCGAAAGTCGATTTGGACCGATTTATGTCAACAGTAAAGGTGCTACTAGGGCCTCTCACAAAGTGTGCTGGAGGATATTGATTGGTAGGGTTATTGCAAAAGGGCCGAGTGCCGATTTCTATCGATTTAAAGCAACTGAAAGAAAGCTGTTGGGGCCACTCACAAAGTGTGATGGTAGTTTGTTTTTATTGGACAGCCAAGGTAATTTTAAATGATGCGTGGGAGCATATTTGGACCGATTTATATCAACAGAAAAGGACCGCTCACAACGACAAGGTATTTTATCCGTTATGTGTTCGACAAAAAAATACCTTTAAGTGTTCGACAGAGTACCCGGGTATTCACCAAATTAAAATGTTTGTAACTCTGGAAATTATTGACCGATTTTAATTCTTTTGACGTCGTTGGATTCAAAAACTCATTTGCTTCATGGGAATCATCATCAATGTTCGTTTGGATTTATTTGGTTCCCGGAAATCCGTGTTTCCGGGTCTGTGGTCCGGTACGCAGACACTAGTTGGGAATATCACTTGAATTTCCAGGAATGGATGTCACAATCTATTTCTATTCCATTGCGGGCCATAGGCTGACTGGTTCCTGGAACCCACTTGAGGTCACTCAAGGCCAAACGGGAACCTGTTCGGGAATGACCGGCCCGAGCATAAATAATCAGATGGCCACAAAACGTTCAGAAATAGCCTTCTGGAGAAATTTCGTGAATTTTGAAATCCTTATTGCCAGGGTTATTTTTCTAAATATGTTCATGGCCACTCGAGGCCTCACGGGAAGCTGTTACAGAATGGCCGTTTCAGGAAAAAGTCGGCATATGGCCCACAATGGAATAGAAATAGTTCCTAGGAATTATTCCAAAGATTTTGACATCCATTCCCGGAAATTAAATTGATATTCCCAAATTGTATCTCCGTACCGGCCACACCCCATTAAGCCGGATTTCCGGGAACCAGATAAATCCAAATGGACATTGACGATAATGTCCACAGAGCGAATGAGTTTTTGAATCTAACGGTGCCAAAAAAATTAAATTCGGTCAATAATTGCTAGAGTTATAATCATTTGTATTTGGTGGGTACCCGGGTACCCTGTCGAACACTTATGGGGTAAAAAATCGAAGCTCCACCCCCCCTCCTTTTTACCCCCCCTTACTACTATACAAAATGTTTTTATGTAAAAAGTTGCCTTCTAATTTTTACTAAGATGTTACTGAATGTCAGATTCCTGGTTTAAAATAAACTTTGAAATTTCGTTATGTAAAACTTGAAAAAAAACATAAAGGTTAAATAACGCTAAAAGCCGATTTGAACATATTTAAGCCAACAGTAAGGATGCTGCTGGGGCCACTCTTAAAATGGATGGTGGCTTACTTCATTCGGAAAACAAGGTTGTTTTACAATACCTTATAGTCGCTTTGAACCGGTCTAGACCGAAAGTAAGGATGATGTTGGGGCCACTCGCAAGGTATGATGGTGGTTTTTCATTGTAAAGACAGGGTAACTTTTAACAGCGCTTGAAAGCCGATTTGGATCGATTTATATCAACAGTAAGGATGCTGCTGGGGCGATTTACAAAGTGCGATGGTTTATTTACATTGAGAACTCAAGGTAATTTGACAACACATAAAAGTGGAAAGGATGCTGTTAGGAGGATTCACAAAGTGTGTGTGTGGTTCGCATTGGGAAGATAAGGTTATATAAAAACACCAAGGTTATTAAAAAATTTAGGAATTTAGGAAATTTAGTGATTTTTGATGGGAACGGAAAGGTTGATTGAAAGGGTCGAGGGCTGTTTTGGACCGATTTATATCAACACTAATACCAGCGGCTAGATAGTCCTGAAGAAAATGAATAATTTTTTTGGCTCGGGAAGTACTAGCACACCGGTCTCAAGCTCGGTCCCAAGCTTAATGATTCGCCCCTAATAACGTAACTCGCACCAACACATCCTCAAATATTCTGTCAAAATAACATAGCGAATCAAAACAAAGCCAAAGGTACTAGTACCGAAAGGTACTGAAAAGTGTATAGCAAGGTGCAGACTGCATGGTGTACTTCAGACCTAGGGGTTCTACAACAGTGAACCAATTTCAAATCGCTAGTTTCATGTTGATTGTTGCTAATACTTCTTTTATACTACAAACTATATTACGTGATATAGAGTATCTTTATATCAAATTCCGTGCACATCATCTCCAGTGAAAACTAAATGTACAGATGATGATATCAAGAAATTCTAGTGTGAACGGGATATAAGGATACTGCTGTGACCACTCACAAATTTTATTGGTAATTCTTCATTTAGAAGGCAACCTAATTATTAGCATTGCTTGAGAGTCTATTTAGACTGATTTATATCATCAGCAAGGATACTGCTGGGGCCTCTCACAAGGTGTGATGGAGGGTATTCATTAAGTCTACAAGATACTTTAGTAACGCATTACACCAATTTGGACCAATTTATACCAACAGTCAAGATGCTGCTGGGGTTCAAGGTATGACGATGGCTTTTTGTTGTGTAGACAAGGTATTTGCCATACCGTTTAAAAACCGATTGGGTCCGATTCATACCAACAGTAAAGATGCTGTTGATGCCATTCACAAAGTGGGGGTTATTGATTTGAAAGGCAAAATACTTAAGTAACGCTGTTAAACACAGCAAACTACTGAACTAGAAACTAGTTAGCAAACAATAAGGCTGTTGATTTAGTTAATACATCAATGCAGGTTATCGACTTGATTTCGATGCAAAAACATGCACAAGATAATGCAAAACAGGTCAAACGGTAATTATTACCCAATGTTGACAACCAATATCGTATTGTCTAAGACTCATAACGTTTCCGTTATTACATATTTCAATATTTATTTTGCTGAACGGTTTGTTCACGGAAAAAAATCCGTGCCCAGATCCGTGAACTGCAGTCATGAATTCGAGAACAAGCAAAAATACACCGTGAACTGAATCACGAATCATGAACTAAATAACGTTTAAAGGGAAAACCCCTGAAAACGTCGGTTCGTTTTCATTTTCGGGAACGTTTTTTTTTCTGTGTTCCAGGCATCAACGCCCGCAAACCGAAATTTGGTTTCTCAGAACACACTTTTACAGTAAAGTTTATTTGATTCCGAATACATTTGCCGACTGCCAATAGTATTATATATTCCCAATAACGTTAGATTTTTTTTATCCAATAGTGTGCCTTCCTGATTTCTGTACATTCTACTTTTTCTTTACTTCCTTATCGATTCTATGTTAAATCCCTTTTTTTTCACTAGAGCAATCTTTGAAGATCCTATTTCTATTTGGTAATTCATGAGAAATTGCCTTGACAACTTTATTTTTAAGAACGACTTAGCAGATGTAGACTGTATATCATACATAATTTGCTTCACATAATTGGCATATGTTTTATCTCATGCACAATTCTCCCGCAGAAAATCGGTGGTGGATCATAAACGCTTGAGGTTTTGACGTAGACTACGTCTTTGTTTTCTATGGTTTTATTTTCCTCACAACGTGGTGACAACCACCGACTTCAGGAAGACGACTCCACGATCTGGACCCTACGTATCGAACCCATCAACCTATGCCAATGGCGTCGACTGGAATTGATACCAGATCCATTGGGCTTACCACTGCACCACCGACGCTGTTTATTTTCCATGTTGTGGAACACTTCACGAGTACGAAAACTGAGAGGGTCATGAAAAGTGATCAGCTTTGAACGTTAATAACTCAGCCATTTTTAGATTGATTTCCTAGATTTTTGCATCAATCGAATGGAAATATATATCTAATATTTTTAAATATTTCTCAATTATTCTTAATGTTTCTAATAACTAAATCTTATCACATGTAACAGTTCAAAAATTCAGCAATATATAATAGAAAATTTGCAAAAGAAAAAGTCATGTTTGAGTACTGAAAAAATCGTGCAGCAATTTTTTTTGGGTTCCGTAGAATGTCTATATATCTCGCGGAACATTCGGAAAGGGCCCCCTTTTGTGGTTCGGTTCTTCTCCCCCCCCCCCCCCCCGCTGCTTCGGCGGGGGGGGGGGGTTTTGGCTGGGTCTGCTTTTTTTTTTTGTTTTTTTTATTTTTTTTTTTTTCTTTTTTTTTTTTTTTTTTGTTCGTGTAAGAGCAAGCTATATTTTTCTTTTTTATTTTATTAATTTATTGAAATAAATATATAAATATAAAAAATAATTTCGTGCCGCCGGTTCAGGGCTGGCTTTTTTTTTTTTGTTTTTGGTTTTTTGATTTTATTAAATTTTTATTTAAAAATTCAAAATTTTCTAATTTTTTTTTTTTTTTTTGTTTTTTCAGTTTCCAATTAACGATAAAGTTTTATTTGTTTTGATTTTTTAAAATCGAAATACTCGAATTATTTATTACCTACCAATATTGGGCCGGAATTGGAAAAATCACGTTCATCCTTTCAATCATTCATAACTTCACAAATACACACATGCACATATACACATATACATACAGCGAGCAAGTTGACCAGATCCCTGCACGGCACCCGCCAGCGAAATCAACGAAGGGTAGCTCTCCTCCAGCAGTTGATCCTCGACAACACTCATCACGGTGTCCAGAACCCGGTGCTGGTGCGCATCGCTCACGCATTCCGGGGATTCCTTGGCCGTGTATCCGATCAGCTCAAACAGGCTCTGCTGGAAGTGGTTGGTTAGCTTTCGCTGATCGAACAAATCGAATTTCGAGAATGGATTTTTTTTGGGATATTTAATAGAAAATAGAACAAAAATTATAATACCTTTCAATTTGCGGTACGTTACCGTATCCACTGCCGCTGCAATCTGCTCCATTAGCTGAATGATCGTTTTTAAATTTGAATTTATTAAATTTCACACCTCACTTGGAAAAATGGCAACTGACGCTGACGGGTATTCACTATAGTCTAACAGCTTAATAAAGGATTGAACCAGATTTATGAAGAACTGAGTAAGATTTACCCACTTTCATAAATCGCCTTACCCATGGTTTGACGTTTCAGCCTGTTTTATGAAAATGGGTACAAGTTACTCAATATTTGGTCAATCCGAATGAGTGTATAAACCAGCGACACAACATTTCCGTAACAAAAAAAAATCTACGATCTTTTTTCAAATAGGCTTATCTGCTTTGATCGATTTTCTTCATAGACTTTCTTTTTCGTCAATATCTCAGCTACAGAAACATTTTTTTATTTCAATATCTTAAAGTTAAACAGATTTTGTTGTGGCCTTTTTGGAACGAAATATGTTTGAACGGCTGTGGTTGTTAAAAGAGAAAGTCGATGAAGAAAATCCTTCAACCAGATAGGCCCATTTGAAAAAACTTTCTAGAAATAAAATTGTTCAAAAGCAACATCAATGTCCCCGAAAATTATATCCGTGCTTTAACATTCTGTTGCTTTTTTGTACTACATCCGATCAATGTCTTCAGGCAATCATCCAAGCTTTAATTTTAATAGTAACATTACTGTTTTGAATGATTGCCTAAAACAAGTTGATAGATGATAGTGTTTGTTTACATATGCACGACCACCAAAATGGAATAAAATTTGAGTTGCTTTCCACTCAAAATTCTTCTCAATTTTTTTCTCACTTGTCCGGGGCAAAAATGGTAAATCGAAAAAAAAATTATGCAATCTTAAAGTTGGGGAATGTGCTCTAATGTGGGTCTATGGATCTAAGATTCGGCCTATGCCTAAAACTCGAGGTAAATATGTTTTCACCGTTTTTATCCTTAAAATCATAAATATACAGTAATATTGCCTCGTTGACATATCAATATGGTAAACATTTAAGGACAGGAAAATTTTATCGAATTCTAGATCCATAGACCTACATTAGAGCACTTTCCCCTATAACATTAAAGTGAGAGAAATTGTACTGGATTTCCAACATATTCAAGAGTGTTTTGGCTGCATGCATTTGTTTGTGGTTTTGTGTGAATTATAATTTAAATTTGCGTTGATTCCGGATACCGTGTGTCTTCTTCTGTCGCATACACGATGAAACTTTTTTATTCAGAAGTTCAATTTTATGAGCTTTTTTCTGAGGTAGAGGTAGAGGTTTTCTCTTGCACTATATATGAGAAAAAGGGAAGTCGTGTATTTTTTTTGCATTAAATATCTTAGGCTACTCTATTCAGTTGTGCATTTAGGCTATTCTATTCAGTCGATGCCGTTGGGATTTTTTTAGATGAAAAATCTCTGGTCCACGTCTTCGGTAGGGAAGCAAAGTCTCTCTGCTGTGACAAACCAGCCTCAAGCTGAATGTCAAGTAAATACGAAACATCGCGTAAATCAGGTCTGTTGTATGAAATATTGTAAACAATTTCATTGTTCACACAGAAACATGTAATTTTCTAGATTTGACTAGATTGCTAGATTTGACATTAATTCTAGATTGCTTGATTTGACATTAATTCATGTGATGTTTCATGTAAATTTATGTATGTTGTATGAAAGATTGCAAACAATGTCATTGTTTACGCTTGCTTTGAGTTGCAATTGACCGAGGGCAAATTTTACGCGTCTGTTAAAATTCATCTTTTCCTGTGCTTAGTTTGGATCGCAATTAAACGAGTGGAAATTTCACGCGCCCTTTGAACTCATAACATTTTTCTGTGCACCTAATTGTAACGTTCAAAAGCTCACAAAATTAAATAGAAATAATGTCTTGTTAACACAGCGCATCCAACGTGACCCAATCGATTCTAGCCTGCCAAATATCTCTCAAATCATAACGAGTTATAATCATCCCATCATCACAGATATGGTTCAAAATGCACCCGAAGGGATTTGTATGAAATATCATGGGTAATTATTGTCATCTCGATCTTCAACTACACCTCAATCGATCTTTCGACCAAAATGTCAGGTATGATTTGTTCCGTTTATGATTCCGCAGCATCTTCACACTCATCATCATCATCATCATCATCACCGCCACCGCCGCAGCCGTTTCCATGCCGTGGGGCAACATTTCTCATTCGCCCACCTAATCACCGTCTGTCAATCAACTTCCTTCCGGGACCTGTTTGTTCGAACACTGGGCGAAGCTTTTGTTGCCACGACCGACGGTGGGTTGAAAAGCGTTCCCAAAAGGCCTTCGATTTCCCATCGATTTCCTCCCGCTGCCCCATTCTGCCATCCGTCACAGTAAATCAAGCCGAAATTGCCAAATAAATCAATCACTGGTTCCACGATCTCATCACCGTCTGAGTTTCGATTCCTTGCCGCCATCCTCGCATCGCCGCTGCCAGGTGCTAAGAAAAGTCGATGCCATTCTTGAGAACACGGTGTCAGCCCAGTTTCCCACACCGCCGCCCCTTTGCTGTTTGTTGCACGGAGCAGGAACTTCAAAGTACCCCAACCTATGTGGAGCGAAATTGTGATTAAATCAGATCATTTGCCGAGTCTTGAGACCGTGTAATAAGGCCTCCCCGCACTTCTCTCTGGGTTTCATCTTCAGTCGGGGGGTGGTTGAATGATTTCTTCTTAAAATAAGTAAAATCTTTGATAAAGAAGGGATGATTGTGATGACATCTGAATTCTTTAAGAATGTTCAAATTCAAATCCCGTCTAGATTTCTGTTTTCCCACGACTACGATTGGATTTGCAAACGCAGACGCAGCAAGCTGGGAAGAAGAAAATAATATTACACTCACACACGTTGACCTTTATACAGTCGTGCGGAATCAGCGGAATAAATCGTGGAACGGAAATATAAATCGCGGTGTTCGAATTCCTGACATCCGGTCGTTGTCATCTTCGGGTGGTTACAACGGCGAAACGGTACAACGATTCGATGCGTTGATTTGTGTTTTTCTTGCGAGGAAGGGGACATAAATAAACTGACAGGTGGAATCGGTTCGCATCGACATTCAGGATTTGATCGCTACCAGCAAGGATTTATACAGCTTTATCGATGAAAAACATAGGACTGGAATCTCTCAAATCTTTCTCAAACCGAAATCCGTCTACCTGGTAACTCTAATCCAACTTTGGCCCGAAGTGTAATTATCCGGCTTAATGATGCGATTGAATTATTTGATTAATTTATAACTCCTTCCATCGCTCGTCTTACAGCGTCTGTCGTCCCCGGAGGCGTGTCATGTTGGTGTGATTGATTTCCCTCCGCACTCATCCACTATCTTCTTCAATGGCCAGAACAAGATGAGCGAGTCTTTCTCAATTTACACCTCATCCGGAGCGACCATCATCAATCTAGGGAAGGAACGGCAATATAGGTGGGAAAATCATTCCCTTCCCAACGATCCATGAAAGCATGAATGAATGTGGGAGATTCATCTTAACTTTGCCGCTGGCCCCTTGGAGGCCGCTGGCAACAGAAAAGCATCGGAACGTGTTGTAGTCGATCCTGCGAACGGCTGGCGGAGGGAATACTTTGTTTCTGTTTTGATTGCTTTTTTCCGCACTCGCCGACGTCGTAGTCGGTGACGGCCGGTTGATCTTTTGCTGAGAATGAAAACTCACTCCGCTTCGAGTTTGGCTGCTGATTCCAATAACTAATAAAAATGGATCTGAAACAACATCTACACGGGAAGTGTCGATCGTAACCAATGCCAAACCGGCAGTAGAAACAGCGAAGATTTAAAGATTTGCGATCAAAAGATACGGCTGAATCAATTGTCAGGAAACTTCCCATCGACCAGGTTTCCTCCTAATCTTAGTCTAGGTGCGTTTGTGACCACCAACACAGCTCCAGCAGAATCTATCTTGAGCTCGAGCTGGAGCAATAAAATCTTGGCACCGAAATCCGGCAAACCTAGATGCTCATTGTGAAGATGTTCAAATTTTGATAAGTTTTTAATCTCGATTCCATTTGCAATTTCAGATCGTAAAACTCTGTCCATTTTGCCTCGAGTAATGGACCATAAAGCAAGCAATTCGACTAATATGTGTTTCTTTCTCTGTTTTATTTTGCAGGTATGCATCTTAATTAGACAAGTCACTGACAGCGTTAGCGATTCGTAAGTACCTACCGCCCTCTTCCCTGCGTCACAACAAATCAAAATGGATAGATGATTTCTGTCTGTCATAACGTTTAAGAACGCGCGGTCGTAAAACCAGAAATGGGGGAGTTTGTGTGAAAACGCTAAAGGCAGAACGGTGGTTTTATGACAGGAATAAAACTAGAAACTGGTTGCATTTTTTGATGATCGATAGGTGACGGTTTTGATGGAGGTAATGGGGAAATTTCCGACCGTAATTAGTTGATGTTTACTTGTTTCAACTGGTGCTTTTGGCGAGCTGCATGCTGCAAAACTGCGGGTTCATCAGAAATTGTACTTTGAGAGATTCAGCTCTTCTAATCTCAGGCAGTTATCTATCCTCAAACAGTTTCCTAGTACAAGGTAAAAAGTAAAAAACAGAAATTGCGAGGGATTAAATTTGGCTTAAATTGCTAACAGTTTCTTTGACAAATACTGTCTAGTTTTGTTGAATATCGTTCTGTTCTTTTCAGAGTAGAGTAATTATCTAGCGCTGCTTTCCACAAATATTCATATGGCCTTTACGCACAAGAAGCCACTGACTCCAGTGTTCCTGAATATTAATGGGGCTTTTGATTCAGTCTCCATTGAAATCCTGTCAAATAATCTCAAGAGATTATTCCAAATATCTAGACTAACATTTGAAAAGGGCGGTATTCCAAAATCACGAAGCCGAGAAAACTGGAGGCAAAGAATGGAATACGAAAACCAAATCCTATTTTCCATAGAAAGCTCCAATAAACCATTTAACATGCTTACATAATAATGCAGTGCTTAACCTTTTCACACAATATATGCAGAAATATGTTTTATTGAGTTAAAAATTGATAAAAACCAAAATACGCCCTGTTTATTTCTAGAGTGTTATTACGCCTTAGGTTTTTCGCCGGTTAAACTGCCAGCACTGGAAACTCGTCGATAAATTATGACACTCTGGTTTCTTGTTTGTTATTGTTGTTTGAGGAGACCTGAGGGCTGGATCAAGTATGGTTTAGGTGATCGTGGAGGAAACGGAAGAGAATTTGAGAAGTGCGCGAATATTATTGCCTAGCTAAGGCTGATCTACGGCGTTTATAAAGCTTGCTTCAGATAGAATTGGAACAAAAACAATTGCCTGTATTTCAGTTTTAGGATTATAAAGAAAAAAAAAGCGGCGCCAAGGGCGGGGGGGGCGTGGCGGGCTCGAGTTCTCCTCACGGTACTATGGGCAGTACCAATTTTCTGGCCAAATCACGGTCCGACAGATTGGGATTCCTCTTAATCGTCTTCAAAATCTTACCACGCAGCTTCCGGTCGACAGTTCCACTCCGACGATTGGCTTGAGGCTTCCGAATCGTCGTCAATGTTTCCTTATACCGTTTGATAACGCGCCATACGGTATTTCTGGGCAATTTCAGCTGTTTAGCTAGCCTAGATGCAGACCACAATGGATTTTCCAAATAACTGTGCACATTTTTTTCTCTTCTTTCGGCTTCCATGTTGATTGTTTACAAAGTACAGTCGATTTGCGGAATGTCAAAAATACATACGTGAAGCTGACAAAATTCTCGACACGTGGGCGCCAAGAATTTCCAAATCCTTCCACCAGGAGCACCACAATATGAGCAAAAGTTTGTACCAATTCTAAATGAAGCAAGCCTTAATTGTCCGGCTGTCTACACAGAGGAGGAAAACATGGCTCTCCGTTACTAAATCTGAGTTGATCTGAACAAAGATCATAAGACCGCCAAGCAGATCGTAAGGTTAAAGGAATCCACCCGCCTTGCACCAAGGGTATCCAAACCAAGCTCAGCAAGTTCGTGTGCTTTCTGGTCCGTGAGGTTGTCGGCTATGCTCCTTAAGAGAAGCGGGTCATGGAATTGCTGAAGGTGTCCAAGCGTATCCTGAAGTTCTTGAAGCGTCGTTTTGGTGCGCAAATTCGTGTTAAGAGGAAGCGTGAGGAACTGTTCAACATCCTGACCCTTATGCGCTAGCCCGCCCACAAGTTAGCCTTTTTGTGTGAAGGGAACTGTATTTTTCTGCTCGATTTGTAATAAAATTTTAAGGATTACATCCAAAACACGTGTGAGAAAAAGAATCCGTAAATATAAAATAATCGCTTAACGATTGAATCAGCAAGAAACTCAGAAGAATGCACATTCTACTGCAACTCCTACAAAATCCCTTCTCCTACTTTTCATTCGATGGCTACACCCTGGAATTTTTCGATTAAGATTTGTTTTCTTTAACGCGAAGTCAAATCATTTGATGAAATCTTAAAGTAAGTAAGTAAGTAAAACCGGTAAAAAATATCGACGGCGTAACAACAATCAATGGAAATAAATTACATTATGTCCACGGCATAATTCCAATTTGACATTTTAACGGGCGAAATTATGTGGCGAAATGACTTCTGCTTATGATAAGGTCGTAATGGTTATTTTCAAGTTTTGATAAAAAAAAGTTATATTTCCACATAAAATCCGTAAATATATACTTCTAGCTCAAGTCGAAATAAGTATATGAAGATAAGAATAGTGTTTGCCTGAACAGAAGCGGCGGAACATCAAACTAACTAGAGCAATGTTTGATCCGGAAGAACGCCATAATTTATTTTTCTTGTTAACGAACGTGCATAATTGATTTAAATGTCATTGTCATGTCAGGAAATGAGCCCTGCTAAGAGAGAAACTTGAAAGAGTGGGACTGAACTGGAAAGGATGTTCCTCGCAAAAATCCATATCGCGGAAACCCTTTGATGGACACTACGTGTTCCGAGGGCGCTAGGTCGTGCGTTCCGACAGCACCGATCAGGCATTCCCCAGGAAGTGGCAGAAACATCGGAGTGGTTTGTGCTAGTCGCGTTTGAAAACCAAGCTGGATCGCACCTATTTCCAAGCGGTAGAAGCGGTTGAGCGCGAAAGGAGTGTTCGTTTTGTTGTTTGAGGAAGGTTTCAAGCTCCAGTACAGGGATCCGTTCCGGCATCCTAGGCCGTTGATCCTTGCGCTGCCGAACGAATGTGATGTGCAAATGTCTGTTTGTATTTCGCTGGAGCCGTTAATTTTATCTTCCTGGATGTGAACGGTTCGTGGGAGTACATTGTATCGTTCGTGGCAGTTAGAAGCATTTATACTATACAGACTATGGATAGTAATCGGGTGAGATCCTACCATAATATGCTATAAATTGTTCGAAATTCAATTGTTTACAAATATGAATAAGCCGGGGCATAACAATATTTAATATTTAATAAAAAGCCTCCCGTTCAATCCCATCCAACTTTCAACTCCAGATGTCTACGAAGGTAGCATGAGTTCTCAGCATCTTCTTAAGTGGAGATATAATCAACACTTCCCTCCCATCCCTTGCTGATCATAGGGAGCTGGCCAGGTGTTGTGCAAAGAGATCGATGGATGAAGAGCCTATCATACACAAGGCAGCTCTTTTGACGCTTCCATCGTCTCTACAACAGCCAACCCAGAATTATGTATGGTCGGAAAATACTATGCTATTGTCAAGGTAAATTAGTTGTTCTGAAATTGTTCAATCAAAATATAATACAATATGATTTTTTTACATTTTGGCTCTTCCGCCCTTTTCAAAATGCAAATGAACTCTTGGACAACTGACAACTTCCAGAATTAGCTACTTGGGTCTGCCCCTTGGCTCATGCTTCAGCCCCCTTATTTATAACTTTTACGTCAAAGATAATGACAATTGTTTGGCCGAATAATGCACGCTAAGACAAATTGCTGACGACAGTGTGGTATCTTAAATAGGCACAAATGCCGTATGCTGGCAAGGGTCATTACAAATTAGACTATCTTCCAGGGTTATGAACTGAACTGAACCCAACCCAATCAGCAGTTTAATCTTTTGAGCAGAAAAATTACCTACCCGGTGTCTTTCAAACAAGGCCTGTACCCACAAAAATCCGGATACCTCAAAACTTAAGTAATACACACATTTCACATTATATTTCAATTGTAGTTGTTTATTTCAGTATCATACGATATGATTTAACAATGGTTATTCGGCATTTTCCTAAGATCTTCGAACCTTGCGCTTAACTCCATCCATTAGGGTTTGTGCAGATATCGTCATAGCCGTCTTTGTCCAAATCAGTTGGAAGTGTTTGACATCTTTGATTCCTTATTTCTTTCCAAAAAGCATCCGCTTCATCAGAGCGCAATGTCTCTCGATTGGACGTAAGTCTGGACAATTTGTCGGATTTGCGGTTTTTGTTACAATATTCTCTTGATTTGCTTCGCACCACTCCATCAAAGTTTTAGCATACTGGTATGATGCCAAATCGGTCAAGAACAAATGTTTTTCTTTGAGGTTTTTGATCACTTCTGCAGATACTCTTTCTAGTAACCTCCTTGCTGAGTGTGCCTGTAGAGACGAATTATTTGTGTGCAAATTGCTAGCCAAACAAGGTATTTTTTGTGAAATTTCGAAGTCTTCTTTATACTGAAATGCTCAGCTCTAGCACTACTGGTCATAGAAGAATAGGAAACCAGGCCTTTAAGTTGCTTGAAATTCTCCAGGACATAAGCTAGTTTCATCGTCCATAACAACGCATGAAACTTCGTCAAATATTCGAAGCACAAACGTCGAGCCAGTGATTTTGCTGTCAAGTTCTGTTTGTCGCTAAAATTTGGTTTTTTTTTTACTTTATATGGCTTTAACCCCAAACGCTGTTTTTATTTTTGAACATTCCTATTTTACGAGCCACCGTTCGAACAGAGCGATTCGAGTTTTCCTTCACAATCCTCTTCACCTTTCCGTCGATGATAGGATCAGCACGTCCATTGTTTTAATCACTTCTCGGTTTCCTCTCGACCGTTAAACGTTCCAAAAATAATTTGAGCACACCGTGATTTAGGTAAATTCAATTTTTTGCAAGTTCTCATATTGGCAAGTCGGGATTTGCCCTACGTCCATACAAAATCCACACGCGTACGTGCTTTTCATTCATCGCCATTTTAAACACTAAAAATGGAAAGTAAACATCAATCATAGCCTTCTTCATCAAAGACTCCCAGCTATACCTCACTCCTACGTGCAATATTTCAAAAGTTACAGTGATTTTAGGGTGTCCGGTTTATTGTGGACACAGACTTTACCTTGGGGTCTGGTTTGATTTACGTATTACGTATTTGAAACAAAAACGCAAAAAGGATGAGGATGAACATTCCTCGTCTAATTTGTGGCACCTGAGAGTAGAGTATGGCTCTTTCTCTTCTCTCTCGGCAGGAAAAAGCCACCATATAAAATTTGAATGAATCCAATATCGTTCTCGAAGTTCTGGCTGGAGTAACACCTCTTCAGAACCCGTTTAAAATATTGATCAACAGTAAAATGAAAAACGCGTTTGTAATATAATGTTTTGAATAAACAAAAAGAAAGTTTTGAAATATCGTTGCTCTTGGCTATATGCACTCAACGTACAGCATGAATCTCGAAATTCTGGCTGGAGTACCTCTCCAAAACCGGTTCTGGAAGCTCTTGCTCAAAATATTGATCAAAAATAGAGTGAAAGACACTACAATAGAAAATTTCTAGGAAATGCTGGGCTGAATTCACAGATTTGATTTATGAGAATGTATCACCACTAAATGTCATCGGATATGTGTCTTCAATTCTCCCATTGCAGTTCCTCAATTGATAACCTCAACTTTGATATAAAATCTCTCTATGAAATAAAGCTCAATTCACTTAATATCTGGACGTAAAAAATCAGGTCTTTCTGTGGAATGTTTTGATGAAAAAAAAACAGCAGAGTAGTCAAAATAATTGCACTTTTAGGATAAATTATAAACAGTATTATCCCGTTTTGGTTATGGTGAAATGAACTTTTCTTAAAATACCTCGCATTATCCTTTGGACACTGTTCTCGCCAACAAAAGTGGCCATTTTATTCCACCTTGATCTCTGCAGCATCACCAGCCATTTTCCAGTCTGTTTCAGCTTCCTCTTAACAGTTGACCAATATTTCTAGAATGGGCGAAATTTAGGGCAATTGGGTGCGTTGAGATTCTACTCGATGAAATTCACCCTGTTGTCACGATACCACTGAAGTGTCTCTCGACTGTAGTGGTAGCTAGTCGAATCTGGCAAAACATTACAGGGCGCATGTGTGCTTTGGTGAATTAACTATAGAATGCTTTTTTTCAGCAATCTTCCTTTAAGAGCTTCCAGTTCATAGACACATTTCTAACGCAAACATATATGTTTTATCCGCAACTGCAAATCGCCTGCCACATCAAAAATCTTCCAGGGAACTTATCAGCAAAAACGAACACATTTTTGTTCAGGACATCGCCTCGAGCCGTGGCCATATAAATATTTTGCCCGAGAAGCTACGCAAAGTACACCTTTGCATATGTTTCGTTATCTATCAATGTGCATTCTGGGTACCTCGTGAGAACTTCTCTACATAACGCCCGAGCACGTGTTTTGGCCATTCTGTCCGGTTTGGCTACTTGCTGACACCATAGGAACGATAGATGAGTTGCCGGTCTTAAGTTCTACTGTAACTCTTACTTTGATCCTTCTGAACAATAGTTTTCCGCTCACTGAACCGTTTTGAAGCATAGACCCGTGACTTAACATAGCCCCACAAGAAAAAGTCTAGAGGGATTAAATTACACGATCTTAATGGCCAGTTGGCATCGCCTCCACGCGAAATAACCATCGCTCATGCACAATATCGATTGGTTCGTGTCACGTGGCACGTTGCCCCACCCTGTTGAAACCACATATCGTTCACTACCATATCGTCCAATTTAGGCCAAAAAAAGTCAGTAATCATCGACCTGGTGGCCTCGCCAGTGTCTTTTTCGAAAAAGTACGGACCGATGACGCCTCCTGTCCAAAATGCACACCCAACAGTGACTTTCTTAGGTTGCATTGTCTCTAGGTGGACCTCGTTTGGATTGGCCACGTCCCAACTTCGACAATTCTTCTTGTTCACATCGTCGCTGAAAAATATTTTTCGGTCAAAATTGGGGTCTGTTTCCAACTGCTCAAAACCCCAATCAGCGAACACACGGCACTGTCTACGATAGTTAAGCAATTGCAGACCCAAGTCTCGACGCAGAATTCGCCAAGTTGAAGTCTGCGAGAGGCCGATTTATTGTGCCCGACGCGGAATCGACTGCCGCGGGTTCTCACACTTTCGCGTACAGCGGCAATATTCTCGGCACATCCACTGACGTACGGGTGGTGGTTGAGCCTTCACCGAACCAGTTTCCTCGAATTTGTTCATCACATAGCGAATAGTCCTCGCGGTAGGACGATAATGGCGACCGTAAAATGGGCGAAGCGTTCGGAACGTTGCTCGCAAAGAACACTAATTATATCATTTTTTGTTGGACGTATGAATCTGCATGGTTATTCGGCAAAGCACAGTGAATAAATGACAGGTAGTTTGACACTTGTAGCTTCAACAATATGGCCGCAATCAACTGTCAAAGCTAGGAATTCCCTATTGGAAAACCCTTTGAAATAGTGCGTTGCCTTTAATATTGATAGTGTCATATTGGCCGTAATGTTCAATGATGAATACCATCTGAATATTTAGATATTCCGCTCTCATGCCTTAGATGTTGAAGGTTGACAAATTACAATCATGCCTTAGATGTTGAAGGTTGACAAATTAATGAAAATATTTAAGCAAAACAATTTCATCCTACATGATATTTTAGAAATCAGCCTCTGGAACGAGTTATTCCTGTTGAATCGAAATGATCCCATGCAATTAAAAAGCGGACTCGCTCGCAAGGGGAACTGTATGAAAGACCAATTTCAAATGATGAATTTTACTAATTAGTTCGCCAACGTACCCTTTCAGGTGGGCAAACCGATTGGAACAGCGTAAATCGAGAATGTCTAGTATAAGAATGCAAAACGAAAACAAGGTTATAATGATGGTGACAACTCTCTGATGAGCATGAGCATGAGCATGAGCTGCTACTCCATTATTGCAAGATCAGCTGTTAATTAAACAGAGAAATAACATATGATGTTTGGGAATAACATACATCTTCAATGTATAAGAACAGGTGATCTCATCTTCAATGTATAAGAACAGGTGTTATAATAGACGATACCGGCGCCGGCAACGTCAAAATTCGGGTCAAGTAGGGAATGGGTAAGAATGTGTTGACGTGGTACTCGCTTTAAAGGAAGTCGCGGAGTCCAGTGCACTTCCACGAGAAATCACTGGGATGTTGGATAAAATGGTTGGGTTTGCAGCAGGATCCGTTTTTTAACAGTGTGCTGAATTCAATTGACGTCGGCAGCGAAAAAGATATTTTACTATGTTCCTGGTTTATTCTCTGTACAGAGATGCACAGTAAAATCATTCAAATTTTGGCACCGATTTAAACCAACAGTAAGGATGCTGTAGAGGCATACAAAAGTACGTTAAAATATCGAGTTTGGGAACTGATCTAAACTATCTATACTGATGCTGCTGGAGCCACTCGCATTTGCTTTATTTCAATGGAATATAAAAGTACTATGGAGTACTATAAAAGTTTCAATGGAGTATAAAAGAATATAAAAGGACCGATTTATTACATTATTACACTAGAACATTATTTAAATATAATCCTATGCTTCTTATAAGCGGAATGAATGCATTTCATAGACAAAACATTTATCTTCAAACTAAGCCGTATGCTGTCAGTTTGAACGTAATTTTATCTTGCATAACCTTACATTAACCTCTTGTGCATAATGTAGCACTGAGCGTAACTCAAGTATCCCCCATTCTTGACTTAGAAGGGGTTCAAACTTCTATCAGAAAATGTGCTTACCCGAGAAGTACACATTTTGTGTTTTAGTTGCCTGTATAATTCTCAAGTTTTGTTTAAATTTCTGTTTCATTTGTATGAGAGCCCCTCCCTTCCTCCAGAGAGGGTTGGGGTCTCGAACCACCATAGAAGAAAATCTTGCCTCCAAAATCCCCACTTGCCAAATTTGATTCCATTTGCATAATTAGTTCTCGAGTTATGCAAAAGTTTCAGTTTGATTTGTATGAGAGCCCCCCCCCCTTTCTAGAGAAATGAGGGGTCTCGAACCACCGTAGAAACAATTTTTCGTCTCCAGAAATACTCACATACCAAATTCGGTTCCATTTCCTTGATTAGTTCTTGAGTTATGCAGTTAACTTCTGTTTCAGTTGTATGAGAGCCTCCTCTTTCAGAGAGGGGCGGGGTCTCAAACCACCATAGAAACATTTCTTGCCTTCAAAAACTCCCACTTGCTAAATCAGGTTTAATTTGCTTGATTATTTCTCGAGTTATGCCGAACCTTGTTTTTTTTTTTTTGGGGGCCCCCCTTTTCGGGAGGGGGGGGGGGTCTTTCTTTTTAAAAAACTCTTTTCCCCCCCCCCCCCCCCCCCAAAATTTAATTCCGCCCGCTTGGGTGGTTTTTGTTCCGGTCGGGCTCGGGCGGACAAAAAAAAAATATTTTTTTTTTTTGGTATACAGCAATTCCATGAAAAAAAGATATACGATCTCTAAGAATTTCATAATAATAATTGGTAGTTTTGATTTTTATCGAAAAATATTCGACCCGTTTTTTTTTATTTCGTTATTAGGCCGTTTCTGCGTTAGGGTGGTCCAAAAAATTGACTTTTTTTCAAAAATGCTTTTTTTTTCAAAAAATCATAACTATTGAACCACTGGGACAATTAAAAACGCAAATGAAAGGTTATTAAACATACTTTTGAGAAAAAAATGAAAAACTCTTATTTACTGCAACATTGATTATGAAAACATGGACTCTTTTAGTTTTTTAAGGTTTCCTTGGTCTCGGGACCAAAGAGCCTTCTCGTGTTTATATTTGTTCTTGAAAGATTGGACATTTTTACATAACATATCAGAAAATTGGCGATTGATTTTAGTTTTTGAGATAAGTTTTTTCAAAAATGCTATGTTTTTAGGTTTTGCTGACTATCATACTACGCGTTTTCATTACTTGAAGGAACTTGCCAACCATGCGTCTCCATCAATCCAAAGATATTTTTATAAATTTATTTAGCTTTTTGAGAGCTAAATGATGATCCACTAACCACGTGTTCTCATTTTTTGGGAATACTCGACTTTCCCCCTCTTTAGTTGGATCTCCGTCCATATATTTTTTTAAATATATATGGTGTACGTGTTCTGCTCAACTGCCTCGTGTTACTTTTTTTTTTAAGCGTTTTTCTCTGGCTTCCGGGTATATTCAACCTTCCTAAACCGATATAAGTTATTCAGGTTATCAGGCTGCAACTTTTTGGAAACAATAAGAAAGACCTAATTTCTCTTCTTAGTGAAAATCATGTTGATTCCCTGCAATTCAAGCAGTAGCGTCAAACAGATCGTTGCTATATGGATCTGGTGGAAATGGAAATAAAAGAATTTGTAGATACGTTTGTAGAGAAAATCTATGATTTATCATCGCATTACTTTATTGCCGAACAGCAAGAAAGTTATTTAAAATACCTAAAAAACAATTTAAATCCTACTGAATGTATAGTTATTAGTGATTTTTCTGAAATAAAAATCATTCGTTTTAAAAGATGCAGTTCAAGGATTTCTTTGGGCAAAGGTACAATACCCTATCCATCTTTTTGCTATATATTACAAGGATGATTCTTCAGATTTAAAGTTCACAAGCTTTATAACTATAGCTGAATTCACAAAACACAATCATGCTGCAGTTGGTTTATTTATAACAGATTGTGTTAAATACATGAAAAACAAGTTGCCTGGTCTGAAAAAAATCTTTTTGTTCTCTGATGGATTGGGAAGCCAATACAAAAATAAAATGACAGCTTTTAATGTATGCCAAATGCAAAAAGATTTCGGTCTTAATGCGGAATGGATTTTTTTTCCAACATGTCATGGAAAAGGTTCTCTCGACACTGAAGAAGTCTGCAGACGAAATAGGCCCATCTGTTAGAAGTACAGTAAGCTTTTTTCTAGTGAAATTTAAAGGAATTTGCTCACGTTCGCCAGTTATACGCAGGGAATCAATAGCCTATCTAATATAATTGACATTTCTGATACCAAATTTAGTGATGTTTATATTGAGCATTTTTCGGTTTCATTGAATTCTTTCCACCTATAAACCAAATTCAAACATTTGATAGACGAATCATTCAATTACCTGAATTCGATGCACAATCACAAATTAAACAAATTCATCTTCACTTGAACTTCCCCTATTACCATCGCCTAACAAGACCCAATTGTGATTCCCCCCGCTTCTTTGCGGAAATGTATTACCCAATCTTTTACTTTTTCCTCCATTTACGTCACGTCAACTGCAGATATTTTCACGATCCTTTCACACTAATTCTCAATTCGTGCACCATTAGCATAAATTTCCCATCGTATCGTCGTCGCAGCATCACACCGGTGTACTCCCAAAGCGGCACTTCAACGACAAACCCGAGACCGAAAAGATAGCAACGTTAACTTGTGCAAAATCGCGCTATTAGCATGCTGCCTCCGACGGAGACACTCGCTTTGTGGTGGCACATAATCCCTCCGTGTCCCTCGCTCCCTCCCTCCCCTCTCCCTTTCGCTGTGTAGAGGAAACAAATCACTTTCCCACCATGTTACAATGCCAGGAGAAAAAACTCTGATGGGCGATAAGTTTTCGGTGTCAAAACATAATGCACCTCGTTTTTTCGCCCTGCTCCAGTTTAGCCTTTAACTCGGTGCAGCATCCTCCAAATATGCATATCATGTACACGACGCGGCATGTTCGCGCGTTCGTTGTAGGTCTTCATCCCCGTCAGGGCAACCAACAAGATATTCGTCAACATACCTACATATAAGGTTACATTTAAAGACCCCTCCCCGCTCGCTGTGCCTTTCACCACATCCACACCGTCTCAGGATCAGTTGACGACGACAACGGCGAAAACGAAACGAGAGCAGCATAATACTCAGTGGATACCCTTTTGCACAACGGAGTGTCCTCTTTTATTCAGGTTATTGTACAGATCTGCTCTACAACAGCAACAACAACAACAACAACAACGCCGAAGCGACGGTTCACCAGACCAGGTGAGGCCACAGAGAACTCAAAAGGGCAAACCCTGCACGTAGCTGAATGCGCTTCGAACCCCGAAGTTTAGTATTTAAGTACGACACAACAAAACGAGACAAAATCACAAAAGTGAATGCAGTTTTCCTCGGTCCCTCCCCGCCGCTCGCTGTGGCCTGGCCCGGCTCGCTTTTGATTGTACATTTTATAGCGTCTGTCTCGTTGCCAACATCGAGCGAAAATAAGGCTGGAAAGCTGAATTCGCTGCAGTCAGCAGCAGCACCAGCAGCAGTATTCATGTAGGTATGGAGCGCGAAGAAACTCCACTCCAGGAGAAATCAGGTTATGCAAAGAGGTCAATTACAACCGGGCTGGCTGGGCTGGCTGGAAGGTGCCGAACGGGCTATGGTTGCTGGCCGCCGAGCGTTATCAAGAAAGTTACCAGTGGAAATGGGAGTACGATTCAAGTGAGATTGTGATGGACATTGAAAATAATTGAATTTTTTTTGTCGGGTGCCGGGAATTCGCCCATGAATCTGCGACTGGGAGTGGTAGGGTTGTGGGGTTGTTAATGATTGACAACGTCGATTTGTGGTTGAAGAATTATCCGAATCTGCTGATCGAATGCAGCAAAAGATATCATTTCTGTTTCTTGAGATTTCATGTTTTTTACGAGAAATCGTTATTTTTCCTGGAATTTCACCTTCGTCAACAATTCTATAAGCCTAGAAGATCCGCCCTTTATAGCCTTCTTTCGATTTATTTTTATCTTTCATACATGTTCGTATACACTAAGGTATTTTTCACACGGTTGGTTTTCGGCGATAGCTCCAGAATGGAACAACTTATCGACCTAATTCGAATCACATTTTTCGTTTTGGGCAAAAAGTAACTATATGGCAGTTTTTCAAAAAAAAAATGATTCCTTGCTTCTTTCCAGAAAGCATCCGCTTCATCAGAGCCCAATATCTCTCGATTGGTCGTAGCTCTGGGCAATTTAACGGGTTTGAGGTTTTTGGTACAATGTTCACTTGATTTGCTTGGTACCACTCCATCACAGTTTTAGCATAGTGGCATGATGCCAAATCGGACCAGAACAAAGGTTTTTCTTTTTGACTTTTGATGAAGGGTAGCAATCGCTTCTGCAGACACTCTTTCTGATAGATCTCCTTGTTGATTGTGCCTGTAGTGACCAAAGATTTACTCTTTTTGCCACACGTGCAAATTGCTTGCCATACCAGGTATTTTTTGGGAAATTTCGATGCCTTCTTCGTTCTGAAATGCTCAGCTGTAGCATTTCTGGCCATAGCAGAATAAAAACCCAGCCCTGGAAGCTGCTTGAAATCCTCCTGGACATAAGTTTCATCGTCCATAACAACGCATGAAAACTTCGTCAAATATTCGCAGTGCAAACGTCGAGCCCGTGATTTTGCTGCCAAGTTCGATTTGGAACTGTTTTTACTTTATACGACTTAAGTTCCAAACGTTGTTTTGATTTTTGGACAAAACCAGGCGACATCCCTATTTTACGAGCCACCGTTCGAATGGAAAGATTCGGGTTTTTCGTTAATATCCTTTTCACCTTTCGGTCCATGACAGGATCAGCGCGTCCAATGTTTTTGTCCCTTCTCGGTTTCCTCTGCACCGTCAAACATACCGAAAATGATTTGAGCACATCGTGAACAGTGGATTTAGGCAAATCCAATGTTTTTGCAAGGTCCCGTATTAACAAGTCAGGATTTTCCGTACGCCCATACAAAATTCGCTCGCGCACTTGTTTTTCTTTCGTTGCCATCTTGCATACTAAAAATGAAATGTAAACATCAATCATAGTCTTTTTCATCATAGACTCTCAGCTATACCACAGTGAAATGTTTCATTCCTACGTGCAATATTTCAAAAGTTACAATGATTTGAAGGTGTCCGGATTAATGTGGATACAGACCTTATGTAGTGTTTTTTTTTTTTAGACCGTGCGTTTTGTAGTTGCTACTCCGTTACTGAACAGGACTGTTGTAATTGCACAGAGAACCACATAGATGGAGCTTGGGAGTAGCTTTTTCATCTTCAATGTACAAGTTTACTAGTTCATTCTATTTATGGATCAATACCGGCGCCGGCACTACCTCGCGGTCTTCGGGGAGGGTGCAAGGATGATTAGTTTGACAATCATTGGTTAGAGACCTTGTTTACCTCTGCATCTCCACAATTCTCAAAGGTAGGATAGTTTTGTTTTAGTGACGCAGGTTATTTTTTAGATCATGGATTCACTGTGGTAAGTAGTGATGCGATCAATGAAAGCGCAGTAGATTGCTTTATTTTAAATCTAGTGGTGATAGAAAGAGGCAAGTGACAAATAGCAAGGAAGGGGACGGGCATGGGATCGAACTCCCAACATCTGCTCAGTAATCAGAACGGGTAAACACTGAGCTACTCAGTCACGTGTATTTATGTTTATGTAGTGATTAAAAGAGAGAAACTCGATAAAGAGAATAAATCAAACCAGATAGGACTTTTTGCAATATGAAAATAGCTTCCTACCAGATCAGAAAACATCCTGGCAGAAGAATATCTTGTAATACCGATAACTTTGATGACTTTCAAAGATCTTCAAACAGCTTGAAAGAGGATTTGCGAACGCCATGCTCTGAACAGGGATCAAGAATGTCAGAGAATTACAATAAGCAGGCCATCGTGTTCAGTAGACTGATGCTCATCACACTAGTCGGCAGTGTTTTTTACTCCCCTCGAGTAAATACTTTGTTTTTTATGTTTTTTGCCTCGGTTGAATTGTGTTAAACCGGTCCAAAAAAAAAAAAGGGAACGTTTTCGTGGAAAAAAAATTTTTCTTTTTTAAAAAAATAAAATTTGGCCTCCCCCTTTTATTTTGGGGTTTTTTTTTTGGGGAAAAAGGGGTTTTTTTTCCCAAATTTTGGTTTTTTGGGGGAATTTAATTTTTTTTTTTTTAAAAATATTTATTTCGTCCCCCCCCCTCTTCGTGTGGTGGTTTTGGTTTTTTTAAAATAAACCTCCTTAAATCAATTGGTGCTCACAGATTTTTTTAACACGTTTAATTGATGAGTAACGTTTGCATTTAAAAAAATTGACAAAAATTGCCGATTTTTCATGGGTTTACCTTCACCTGCACTGACAAACCTACCCATGCAGCATCAATCATAGTAGCCCATGAGTCAGCAGACAAAATTTGACAGCTCTATCAGTCGAACTCTAACCGTAATAGCAAAACAGTGAAGAAACTCCGTTCAGAAGTGTGCGCGTTCAAAGAACGGCATCCCGCCGCGTCGAAAACGGACAGCGTGCGGCACTTTGTGGACGGCGGATACGCCCGTTCCGGCATCTACAAAATCTTGGCATTATTAGACAACAATCATAGCATCGAAATAAGCCCGGTTCCGGACGGCCGACGAACCTGAGCAACAAGAAGCTCCAAAGGATGCTGAAGAGGAAGACCGAGGGAAAAGTGGCTACATCGCTGTGTGCGCTTGGCCGGGAGGTCGGTTCAACCGGCCAAACAGTGAAAAAGTACCTGGCGAACATGAACATACATGTCAGGAAGCGGAAGCCGCATCCACTGGTTTCGGAGTTGCAGGCAATGACGCAGCAGCAGCGGCTGAATAAGATGGTCAACTCGATTTTCCCGGCAAATCGCGACGTGGCGGTTGTGATGGACGACCAGACCTATCTCACCCTGGATTGCAACGACTGGCAGGGCACTTCGTACGAAATGCCTGCCGCAAGTTGCGTCGTTGACCAAGAAATACCATAAGGGCGAAGACGCGGTGTTCTGGCCGGATCTGGCGTCGGCCCACTACTCGAAGCAACCGTTAGAGCAGATGGAGCGGCTGAATATCAATGTGGTACCTAAGTCGGCGAACCCGCCCAACGTCCCCCAGCTGCGTCCCATCGAGAATCTCTGGGCCAACTTGAGGCGTAGGATTTACTCCAACAATTTTGTCGCGAAAACTGAGGAGGAATTGATAAATAAAACGAAGAAAGAACTCAAAAACATAGGTTTTTTTTTGTTTTATCACCATCCGAAAAAAGTCCATTTTTTAATGCAAACGTTAGATTGGCAAAAACTTGGAAGGATTCTATTGAAGAAGATAAAATGAGATACCAGGGTTAATAGAAGAAAACTGGATAGAATTGACCAAAGACAAAAAAAAGTTGAAAGAAAAAGCATAAGTAAAGAAAACTAGAATCAGGAATAGAAGACTAACTCAACAGTGCTAAAGGAAGATTAATAAAAGTTGTAATCGAAAATTCTATGCTTAAATGAGAGGTTGATTGAATCAATAGTAATTGAAAAAAATATAAAATCAATACGGAAAATCAAGACAAGCAGTCTTGAAATGGGTTGTTGGATTTGCAATTGAGCTATCACCTTTCATATTCAGGGCTAAAAATGTCTGCATCTATAAATAAATACAAATTGATAAACATAGGCGCATACAGGTTTCTTCCATAAAACACTGCCGGCTAGTGGCATATGTATTGTAAAGACTGTATTCGATGAAATTTGGACACACAAAATAGGTCACCAAAAATTTTCCTTGAGCCCGATTCTTTTCAAACTTTCTGGAAATAAAGTACTACTAAATGGTTAAGTTTTGACATCATTGGTTTATTGAACCTCTTCTCCCAACCCAAATGCCCGCACCTTTGCCTTGACCGCTTTCATCAAATTTTGGGCAATGATAGGACCGACTTGCTTACTTACTTTTAACCACACTTTCTTTAGTTCAAGTTCATTTTCTATCAGTTTTGGAGTTTTAACGAGCTTTGCCTTCATGATTGCCCAAAATTTTTCAATTGGGCGAAGTTCCGGAGTGTTTGGAGGGTTGACGTCTTTTGGTGCAAAAACTACATTATTATCTTTGTACCAGTCTAAGACGGGCCGGGCATAGTGGCAAGATGCCAAATCCGGCCAAAACAGCGTCGGGCCACCGTGAGATCTCAAGAAGGGCAGAAGTCGTTTTTGGAGGCATTCGTCCTTGAAGATTTGTCCGTTGGCGGTCCCAGAGGTGATGAAGGGCTGACTCATTTTGCCACATCCGCAGATCGCTTGCCAGACAAGGAATTTTTTGGCGAATTTCGACAGTTTCTTCTTCCGTACACTCTCCGGAACGGCCAACTTAGAGGTGGCGACGTAGTGTTCTTGTCCTGGCATTTGTTTGGTGTCGGCTTTAATGTAGGTCTCATCGTCCATCACAATGCAGAACGGTTTTGTGAGCCACTCCCTGTACAGTTTTCTTGCACGAGTTTTGGCCACCGAGTTCTGTTTATCGCTCCGGTTCGGTGCCTTCTGGACCTTGTACACATGTAATCCAGAACGTTTCATTGTTTTCTGCACAAAACAAACTGAAACTTTCGCTTTTTTCGCAACATCCCTGATCGAAATGTTGGGATAACGCTTAAATTGGTTCAATACCATCCTGGCCTTCTCCGGATTTGATTGCCACGTTTTTTGCCACTACCATTTTTCCGCTTGGTTGTCTTACGGTCCTTGAACGTTTTGATCACATGAGATACGGTTGAGATTCCGAGCTGTTTTCCGATCCATCGATGAGCAGCGTTTGGGTTTTCGAAGTGAGTGCCCAAAATTAGTTGGCGCACTATTTCTTCATTCGAAGCCATCACTGAAATCACTCGACCGATTTTCACGAAACTCATTACACAATTGACACAACACAATGAAATACATTCAGTTAAAATTTCAATAATTTTTACCCACACGCTAAAAAGTTACGAACAATTGCGTGTGTCCAAATTTCATCGAATACAGTCTTTACACACACACAGCCCTTGACTTACTTGACAGCAGGAAAAACCACTTAGATTGTTGCCAAAAAATCCAAATCCATCCACTAGAGGTGTTGCTACAAACTAATCTGTAAACCTGAACCTGAACCTGAAGAAATCTTCATATTTTCCAACGGCTCAACTTGATGGACAATTAAACAATTATTTAAAAATAAATGCATTAACTCGTTGCTCAGCCGTTATAGGTAGATTTGGCCAGACATCAGTCACCGTCGTCGTCGAAATCGTCATACAGATAAGCTTTCACAGCTCGAAGATGACGGCCGCAAAGAAATACAAACACGTTCCACCACTTGCACGCACGCCTGCGAGATGATTGCTAATCCTGTCCGACTGACGATGCGATTCGTGCTGCCTGCAAGCTGCCTCAAATCTCTCCCGGCATCAGCAACAGCAGGCCCTACCAGTAATAACATAATTACGATGCTAATTCATGGCACGTTCAAATTTATGCTACACCAACAACATTCACTATCCCCATGCCATATCACCGTAGTAGGCACTGCAAACGGCAAAACGCAAAACTTTCTTCTATCCTATCCCCCACCGCCACCGACGCCTCCGCTGCTCATCGTGAACCCATTCCGCTGCTGCTGCTGCTGCTGGATCTCGAATAAGCGCGCGGCGTGCTCATTTCACTTAATTTAACGACCATAACACCCAGGCCAAGAACCGTTAAACTTTGCGATAAAGTTTTGCTTGTTTTTTCGCTTTTCTCCTCGGATTCGCGGTTGGCGTTCCTGGCACTATAGTGTTCGGGGAGTACTTGGAAAATGGATAAAGCACTTTACCCCCTCCTTCCCCTTCACCCCGCCGATGGAAAGCTAGGTGTGATTGAGCAAATGCCCTACGCTCCATTCCCGGTGTGACCGCCATTTATTGTAAATGTTTATTTTGAATTGTGATTCCCGGTTCGGATAAGGAACGAGAGCACTTAAAGAAAGAAGGCGAAATAATCTAGGTTGTTATGAACTAGTTTGCTGCAATTGGCAGTTTCTGTCCAATGTATGCAAACATCGGACAAATTGAAAGGGGTTGGACTTTGGGGGCACTTTCAGGCAATTAATTAACGCAAAATTATGATCCGCAGATATTCACTTTACATTGATTGCATTCCTTCGTGCAATTAATCTTCCTCCGGTCGGGGTCTCGGCGCTCTTTGGGATTCGTTATAAGCAATGGTAATGTCAATGCAGTGGCGGCAGCGCCAGTCAGCAAAGTGAAAGTGTTCCCCCGTCCCCCCACGGCCTCATGCATTGAAGGCGCCCAACACGCAGAACCGTTACCACACTGGACAAAATGTGTTGCACATAGCATGACCATTCCTGAAATGTCCGAGTTCACCCAGAAATACGAAACGAAACGACGCGACAATCTCCGCGAGCGCGCATTCGTGAGACGTGCACAGTGCAAAAGTTTAATATTTATTGACGCTTTATCGCTGTTGAATATTATTATTAGTATTATTATTATTGCCTCCGCTAACCGACCGACGAGTTTGCACTGCAGCTACATGAGAGGGAGTGTGAGATGGGGGAAGGTCTCCATCGTCCGAGTTTCTCACAGAGCAATGCTAACTTGTTGAAATCTCGTTTTGCGTCCGGGCTGCTGTGCTGAGGCTGAGGCTGCTGGGGCTCGTAGTAGTCGTTTTATTTTTCTTACGATTCGATAGTGACGAAATATTTGCCTCTGGTCTCAGGTTTCCTTCGAGGCGAGTTTGAGTTTGAATTTGAGTTTTCCTACTCGTTTTCGATACTTTGTTGCCACGTTCGAAGGAGTTTGAAAGGGGTTTCCAACAGGAGTTGACTCGAGGAAATATTTTATCGAGTCTATGGGAATTTGAAAAAAAAATAGGCGTGGTTGTGTAACAAAATGACCGCTTGGTGACATAGACACCCGCTTATATTATTTCACTGGGGTCAGTAGATTTGTGCTGGGTTTTCAAACAGCTGGAATAATCAGCAAACTTTTAATCGTCGACACTTTTCGTTCGCGCAAAATTTTATGGTTTTATGTTCTTTGAAATTTACGGCAACGTGATTGTGCATTTGTTACATTACCATTCTCATTTCAATTAATAGGTGTAACAACATTACAATGTCAAAACCTCATCTATATCCTTACGCCAATGAACTCGAATCACGACTGCTTCTTTTCAGCCTCGTTGACGACTTACAGTCGCCAGATCATGCTGCACCTGATCCGCCCACTTTGGTCGCTGCGCTCCACGTCACTTTTACCGACCGGATTGGAGACAAACACCATCTTTGAAGGGTTGTTTTCCGGCATTCTTGCCCAACGTATCCTTCCAGCTTTCGTCACTTTCTGGATGCTGGGTTCGTTGCTGGGTTCCTGGGCTCATGGTTCATCCTTCGCAGCCACACACCGTTCTCCTGCACACTGTTAAAAATGGTCCTAAACACGTGACGTCCGAAAACCAAGTTCATGCAAGTTCTTCCCCAGCATTGTTCTCGTCTCGTACCCATAGAGAATCAGCGGCCTTTTGGGCATGGTACATTTAGTGCTAAGATGAATCTTTTTTGACCGCATGGTCTTCTGGAGTCCATGAATTCCTCCACCACCGCGGAGGTATCCCCGCCTATTGTAAAGCTGCTTCCTTGGTGGGCCCTGTCGTGCTCTGTCCGTCTTACTAACTTGTACCTTGTTTTGGACGCATTCACCTCCAGACCGAATATTGTTGCTTCGCTTTTCAGGTGGGCGTACAGTCCTGCCACCTTTCCAAAGTTTCTGCCGACAACACTCATATCATCTGCGAAACAAACAAATTGACTAGAGCGTGTGAAAATCGCGCTTCATCTGTTGAGCCTGGCTCTTTGCATAACACCTTTCAATGTTGAACAACATTAATGAAAGTCCATCAGCTTTTCGTAATCTCCGACGTGATTCAAACTAGCTAGCATTTTCTCTCGAAATCTTCACGTAGTTTTGTGCACCGTCCATCGTAGCTTTTATAAGTCTTGTAAACTTACTTTACGTTACTTACCAATCAGGCCAAAGTCGGGGTGGCCTCTGCTGTATACACGAGCTGTCTCCATTCTATTCGGTCCATGGCTGCACTCCGCCAACCTCGCAATCTGCGCAAGAATCATTCTAGTTCGGCTGTCGTCCGACATTTTTACGATATGCCCAGCCCACCGTAGTCAACCGACTTTAGCAGTGGAAACTATGGGAGGTTCTCCCAGCAATTGGTTCGTTGATTCATTCGCCTCCTCGTGGTTCGTGGTTCATTCGCCTCCTCCACGTTCCGCCTGTCATCTGCTCTCCACTTTCGATCGTACGCAAAAGAACACCTTCCGTTCTAAGACACCAAGTTGGTCCTTCAAGAGCAATGTCCATGTTTGGTAGATGGTCAGCTTTGTAGTTCGGCGAACTTTTTCGATCTTAGCGTCCTTCGGAGTCCCAAGTAGGCACGATTGCCAGCCATAATGTGCCTTTGTATCTCTCTGCTGGTGTCATTATCGGCGGTCACCAATGAGCCCAGATACACGAATTCGTCTACCGCCTCGATGTCATCACCGTCGATCTGAACTCACGATGGGAGCCTATCATTGTCTTCCCATGAGCCTCTTCCCATCATGTATTTTGTCTTTGACGCATTAATGGCAAGTTGAATCCTACTAGCTGCAGCCTTAAGTCTGATGTACGTTTCCGCCAAAGTCTCAAAATTGCGTGCTACAGTATCAACATCGCCGGTGAAGCCAAAATGTTGGGTGGACTTCCCGAAGATCGTACTCCTCGTGTCCATCTCCGTTCTTTGAATCACACCCTCCAATGCAATGTTAAATAGCAAACACGACAATCCGTCACCTTGTCGTATTAAATTACAACGAGATTCAGAAGGACTCGATCCATAACTGCCTTGACCAACCGCGCCAGTTTTTCTGGAAAGCCATATATCCATAGCTGGTCTCGATTGATTGTGTCGTAAAGTGATTAAAAATCGGTGAAGTAGCCTTTGCCTTGCCAGTCGTTGCCGTCCAACGTGAGGTACGTCTCGTCGTACATAACGACCACAACGTTCCGCTTCACCGGGAAGATCTTTTTGACCAGAATCTTCAGCCGTTATTTCTGGGTTTCCGCTTGGTTCTCCGACACGGCTGGCTTGGACTGATGCTTCCGCATGTGGATATCCATTTTGGCAAAATACTTCATGACCATTTGGCCGGTCGCATCGACCTTCCGGCCCAACACACGGAATCCTCCGGTCGATTAAAACGGTCAGACGGCCGAAATCAGGCTTCCGCTCGAAGGATCCTCCTTTCTCCAGAAGTGCCAGAATCTTGTAAATATTTCCGGGATCGTATCCGGCTGACACAAAGTGGGTCACGATGGCCCACTTTTTTAGGCCCGGATAGAGCAAGTGGTACGAACAAACCATAGATCGAAGTTACTTCATTGTTCTCGCCATAGCTGCCGTAAACAAACTGATGCAGCTGTCAAATGTTCACAGTATATAGGCAACTAGTATATATTGACTACTTCGCGACATTTCTGCAACTGTTTGCCGAATCGAGAAAATCTGGTCCGTAGTAGCGCGTGCACCCATAAATCCCGCTTGGTAATTTCCCACGAACTCCTAGGCAATCGGTGACAGACGGCAGCATAGAATTTGAGACTCGTACCTTGATTGCACGATAGTCGCAGCAATCCAGCTTGTCTCCCTTTTTATAGAAGGGACATTACATCCAACCCTTCGGTAAATACTCGTCCTTTGAAATCTTGGTAATAATCCAGTGCAGCCCCCTCACTAGTGCTTCATCAGCGCATTTTAATAGCTCGATTGGGAGTTGATCAGCACCATCAGCTTTTTTGATTTTTAACCGACTAATTACCTCCTCACCTTCGTGAATTTCTGCGCGTGTTTCTAGAGTTATTACCGTGCCACCTTCATTGCTGTCAAAGTACTTATAAGCCTTGTGAGCTTCCCGGGAAAGCCGTTCTCATCCATAATTCTCCTTAACCTTCTTCGGGCATTAAAAAAAACTGACACAAAAGACATTAGAGTCTATATTGACCCGGATTTCAACTCTTTCTAGAATTATGAAATTTCAACCTAGACACAATTGTTGTACCCCATTTGAAAAGTTATGGTCTCAAAAATGCATTGGTGGTGGAAATAACTGGTTCAAGAAACATTGGCCACCGGGAATTTGCTACTAAGGGAAAGAGGTTTTGATTTCGATGTGTGAACAGAATTGCATACAAAACATTCAAGACTAGTTGTAGAGTTGCCGTCTTCCACAAAGTTTCCCAATATGTCATTTGTCCCTTTTTGACATTATCATATTAGTTCCAGATCATACCGCAGAGATGGCGCTGCACTCTATATTTGCCAAATTAAGCGTTAGAGAGTTTCCGTCGTCGAAAAAGTTTCTCATTATGTCATTTGTCGTCTTTTGTCATTATCCTATTAGTTCCAGATCTTGCCGCAGAGATGGCGCTGCAGTCTATATTTTCCAAATGGAGCGCTAGAGAGTTGTTGTTTTGGGAAAAGTTTCTTAGTATGTCATGTATCGTTTCAGTATGTGATTTGATTTGTCAGATAGACTGCAGCGCCATCTCTGAAGCAAGATCTGTAACTAATCTTATAATCGCAAAAGACGACAAATGATATACTGAGAAACTTTGCCGCAGACGGCAAGTCTCTGGAGCTTTATTTGGCAAAGATAGGCTGCAGCGCCATCTCTGCGGTATCATATGGAACTAATGTGATTATTTCAAACATCTTAATTCTACCTATTCAACAACTTTGAACAAGCCAACAACTCTCTAGAGCCTCATTTGGGTAGGATAGACAGCAGCGCCATTTTTGCCTTTGCAGCGCAATTTGGAACTAATCTGATAGTGTCAAGTGACTACATTTTACATTCTCAACAACTTTACCCAATACGCTAACTCTCTAAAGCTTCATTTGACAAAGATAGACTGCAGCGTCATCTCTGCGGCAAAATCTGGAACTAACCTGATAATGTCAAATGACTACATTTTATATTCCAAACAACTTAACGGCAACTCTCTAGAGATTCATTTGGCAAATATAGACTGCAGCGCCATCTCTGCAGCACGATTTGCAACTAATATGATAGTATCAATAGACGATTCGGTACGCACTGATAAACTTTGCTGAAGACGGCAATTCTCTACAATGAGTTTTTTTTTTGTTTTTTGACGGGATGGAAAATCTGCAACCAGACACCTGAAGAACTCAGGTTGTGGCGATGAGGGTGTCAACTCCTCGACCCATTAAAAACCCACCCGTGCCTTAAGCCCTGGACCCTCCCCGGGACCACCTTTCGGTATTACTTCGGGGAGAGGGCTATTGTGCTTGTTAAGCACCCACTATGTCTAACTACTTAGGACTTTAGTAGTTAGGTGGCCCCTACGATCTGCCGTTGGTCGTTCCGCCATTTTTGTTGGAGATCAAGGACAATCTGGGAGGCTGCTATGCATGCCGCGTCCCAAATGTCCCGGTCTTGGCACATCATCTGGACCAGATTATCCGGAGTCGTGCCGTGACCGCTCACGGCTATCATGCCGGATCTCGCGCCGTCGAAGCGAGGACATGTGAAGAACACATGTTTCGCAGTTTCCTCTACTCCCCGCACTCGGTGCATGCGGAGGACTGTGCATGCCCATATTTGTGCAGATATTGTCTGAAACAGCCGTGGCCTGACCAAATCTGCGTTAAGTGGAAGTTCACTTCACCGTGTCGCCTACCAACCCACCCGGAGTGTTCCGGGATTAGTCGGTGGGTCCACCGACCTTTGGTGGAGCTATTCCATTCCCTTTGCCACTTAACCATACATGCGGCTCTAGTGGTCTTTCGAATACCTCTTGTTCCACGTTGTTCGAAGCACTCTACATACTCTTTTATGACAATGCCTATTGGCATCTTCCCCGCTATGACGCAGACCGCGTCGCGTGATACCTTTCGGTATGCACTAACCACTCTTAGGCACATAAGCCTGTGCGTACTCTCTAGCTTATTCAGGTAGCTCTTGGTACTCAAGGCGGTGATCCATGCCGGCCCGCCGTACCTAAGTATGGACAGGGTGACACTGGCCAGGAGTTTACGCTTACTCCCTTGCACCGCCGAGCTATTCGACATCATGCGAGATAATGCCGATATAGCCATAGAGGCTTTCTTGCAAGCGTAATCGACGTGGCTGATAAAGGACAGCTTATCGTCGATCATGACCCTAAGATACCTCAAAGACCTCTTCGATTCGATTGTGCAGTTACCGGCACTGATCGTCGCATTTTACTCCGATTTTCGGTTGTTAACAACCGTGACCTCAGTCTTATGGTGGGCTAGCTCCAGCTTCCTGGAACTCATCCACTCAGAATGGAGGGGTCCTGGTGGGGCGCTGGTTGGTTCTTGACAGTATATGTCACTTTTTTCGAAACACGTCGAGACGTCGGACATCGATTTTCAGAATTCAATGGCCGCTCCTGATCCAAAGATAACCATATTGCAGGGTATTTGACAGTATTTCTCACTTTTTATGCAACAGAAGCCACCATCTTCAAATCCAAAATGGCGTCAGACATCGATTTTCTGCGTTTTTACGCCGTTCCCGATTCAAAGATATCCATATTGCAGGGTTTTCCAGCTTTTCTAACACCGGAAGCCATCATCTTGGATTCCAAAATGGCGTCAGACATCGACTCCGGCCGAGATGGACAGGATCTCGAGATTCAGCTTGTACATGATATTCATATGTACAATAGCGCTGCGTAGTGAGCCAATTCTGGACTACTATCTTCCAACCAAAAGGCCTTGACCTACTGAACAACTTTGCTGAAAACAGTAACTTTCCATATGGCCAGTTTGTAACCTATTAATACAAACATTGTGCATGCCAGCCTGCGGCACCTACCGAGCCAAACCCGATTAAATTAGACCACCACGAGGAAGCTCTTGCCATTCTCAATAAATTTCCTCAAGGCATCATGCTTCTATAAGGTGAAAATCATATAAATATTACACGTTCAAATTATATTAATGTCATAAGCTAAGTGCCTCTACATCCCGATGGGTGAAATTGCTGTAGCCGTGTGCCACCATCCACTTTCAGACAGTCGGGCCACTTTGAGAAGTGTGAAATCATTCTACAAAATTGAACAGCACTTCTTATTTCAAACTCAAATTAAGAACGGTTTGATTTTAAAAAAATCTAAAACTTTTTAGAATGGTTTTTGGAATATTTCCAAGCATAATTTACAATGCAAATTCGCAAATTCGATTTTTTTTAAAATCGGCATAGCCTACTATAGTAATAAAGATAAAATTGAATTAATTTACCCGAAATTAGCTCTTCTTATTAAAATAAAACAAAATTATGGTATTATTATTTCTACTTTGAATGGTCGCTCGTCCTTTCACGCATAAATTAATAGCTAGACAAAATACAAATGTCTATATAATTGATGACATAAGTAACGAGAGAGAAATCTCATATACGTTACTCTCTCCAGTAAAAAAATTGTATAAGTGTTCGTGAGAAAGAAAAGAATGCAAGGTATCTGACCGCCTTTAGGGTTTGAATCAGACCAGTCTTTTGGATATAGTGAACTGCGACGGACATCATGGCGAGTGTTGTGGGAGAGTCAAACGACTCCTGTGCTGAATACTCGACGGGCACGAACGTGACTGTGGACGGTCACGACACCTACTACTGTATGTAACATGCTTTGGTGCTTATTGGTGAAGTCTGTGTTAGGAAAATACTGTGCTATTAGAGATCACCTTTTTGTGTATTTTTAAATATTTTTTTTTTTTTTTTTTTTGGGGGGTTTTTTTTGGAAATTGAATTGGTAATTTTTTATTAATTTTTTTAAAAAAAATTGGGGAAAAAAATTAGTTTTTTGGGTGGGGAGGGGGTTATTTTTTTTTTGGTGGGGGTTGTTTTTTTTTTTTTATTTTTTTTTCTCCTCTTTTTTTTTTTACAAAATATTTTTTATAGGTGAGAGGGGGGGGAAATAATCTATTCCCCTCCCTCCCTCTCACCACACATTTGAAACCGAATCAATTTGTGGTTTCCGGATGGAAAACATCAGCTTACGTAATCTGCACCTGATGTGGGATTTTATCCACCATAACCAAACTTTAAACCCCCCAACACACATCTATTGATTGGCGATGACCTTTGCCTATTTGCTGACGGATGGCTGGTCGACCACGAAGAGATGAAACCGATCTCACCATCGCACTCCGTGTGGTGACCTACAGTGCAACACATGTCTGACATTTGATACGGTTTTACACAATACCAGTCCTCCGGACCAGAACATGACCGCGGGGACACGTTCGTGTCAGGGATGCTGTTGCTTGTCACCCCCGTTTACTACAAAAGGCCGTATAGTTTTCTCTTTTTACGCCGTTTCTCAAACTATACAACAGCAAACAACAACGACAACCTCAACGATGACGACGACGACGACGACGTAGTAAAAAAATAGCTTTTTAGCCAACATCAACAATAAAGTGCCTGGCCGTGTCCCCCTCGGGAGTTGAGGGCACGGTGTGTGGTTGGAATAAATTTTGCACCGGCAGTGGTCGGGGTGGGTGTAGCATGGGCACGGGTACGTGCCGGGAACGTGAACAACAACAATAACACATTTAGCGCTTATAAACATGCTAATTTACATACGTCCGACAAGAAGCCACAGAAGCAGAATTACGAGCCGAGTCGAGTCGAGTCAAACCGAGCCCGGGCCGAGAAAGCGGGATTTTCTCCCCCTGCCTGGCCATGAATATGCTAAATATGTTGCCTGTTTGGTGATGTTGATGTGGGAGATTGTGATTTGTTTTTTTTCTCCAACCTCGTGCTTTTGTGCTGTTTTCTCACATCTTTGTTCGCAAACTTTTTCTGATGAAGATTAAGGTTAGGTGAAGAATAATGATGAACTGTTCGAATAAGGATTTGCTCCGTTGATGGCATGTAGGAAGGCCATTTATCTGGCTTGCCAAACTTTAATTACGCTAGTTTATAATTCCTTGAGGCGAAGAGAAATTCCTGTGCAAGATATCATAACCCATCTCCCAGCTCGTCCGGCGGAAAGGTCGGCACTCCAGTCGCCAGTACCTTCGTTTGCATATTTAATTAAAATCACTTCTTCTCGAGTGAGCACACACTTGGAAATCAAATCAATTGAATTTGCTGCAAAGTAGTTCTCGATTCCCGCATCGATTATCGCCTGCCAACAATCTTTGATCCTTGAACAGATTCCAATCCAATTCGAGGAATAGAGTCATAAAGTTCCTCTCCACTTCCTTCAGCGGCACCCAGACTAGACGAGTCTGTCAACAGAGTCAGTCTCCGACTACACTGACGGAATAGAAAGGTAGTTTCCAAGAGCAATCGAATGAGATATGCGGGGACTGAATTTCAATTAGACGCAATTAAATTCCAAACCCTGGCTATGAAACGTTCGATTAATTTGCTTAATCTGATAATTAATCATCTCGACACTATGCCTCTCACTCTTCATCTACCTATCCGTTTTGCTATGTGGGGAGGCATTGAATCTGAAGCGAGCGAATGAGACTCACTTGATGTGTAGTGAGAAGGTGTGTCTTTACCGAGTATTGCTCTGCTGCGACATGGTTGTCGAGGGTGGTTTGAAGTACAGTGCCTTCTCGTTTTTGCTTACTTTCTTTTTTGATTCATAAAACGCTAAGGGCCTCTTCAGCGGTGGTCTATTTTTGGAACAACTTTATAATTGATTTGTTCCCCGCACCTGTGTTGTATTTCTTGTTGTAAAACCCGCCAACACCTGTTATCCTGTAAAACATTCAACATCAGAGATCAAGAGTTTTTTTTATCAGAGATCGCAAATTTTTCGAAAACTTTTTGCCATGGATTGGTTTGGCCAAATAATTTATACTGCCAGTATTACCAACAGTATTACGCCGTTAGCAGACGACGAGGAATACTCGCTCTTTTTATTACCTGAACGTTTAACAACATCGCGGAAATGCTATTTATTTCATAGAAATTCCACCAACTTATTAAAAGCTTAACAAAACGACTAACTTCCCAGATTTTTTACAAATTTTTTTATAAATATTTGTGATATTCTGCTTTTTATCATGAAAAATGTACCAACTGGAAGTCCAAATAACTTCTGGGAAGCTAAATCTGCTTCTAATAGTTCCGGTTATTTCCAAGAAGTTGTTTCTATTCCATGGATGATCAGCAAAATTTTTGTGAAGTTCAACCAAGTTTGCAGAAACGTTGATAATTTTTCGGCAATTCAATGGACTTCTCTAAAGTTCCACCACTTCTCTTCTCAAAAGAGAGCGAGCAAACTTCATGATTATCTTGAAATTTCCAATAAGTTTATTTAACTTCCGAGATGCTTTATAAACTTCTGTTATGTTCATTATATTTCCACCCAATCTTCACAAATATTCCGAAGTTCAATTTCAATCAAGTTCAAGCCCAAGGCATGACTAAAGCGAGCCACCGCCCGGGATATAATTCTTTCACGTAGGCCCTATGCAACCACTAGGGTCGGAAAGGAGACATAAAGGGCCATTAGGCCGAATGGATCTAGATGTCGAAAGCCATTAGGCCGAATGGGTCACTGGGCAGAATTTAGGAGAGTATAAGATTGAACTTAATATTTCTTGAAATCTTTGCTTATGAACTTCTATGGGAGATTATTCCTTCTTTAAACCATAAGCAGTTCTTTTTAATTTCAGTTCCTACGCAGTTCTTTCTAATCTGCTAACATGTCATGAGGAAGATTGAATTTATTGTTTCCTAAAATCTTCGAGAGATGAAATCAATGAACTTGCATTCCTTGTTTTAATCATGCAGCATCTAACAGATCTGTCTTAACGACTGTTCCAGAAAGTATAAGTACACCTTATTTTAACGGTCACTTTGAATATAATGAAATATTTCAACATGTTTTGGCTGCGTCCTTTTGTTTGCACATTTCTGAATGACTCAAAAAGTGCTCAGTTTTATGTTACCTATCAAAATGCGCGGTCTTACTCAGGAACAACGAAAAAGTATCGTGCACAAATGGTGCACTGTGAGCGGACTCTCCTTGAGAAAATTGGCCAAGGTAGAGGGTGTAAGCGTCGGAGCGGAGCGATCTGCGATTCGAAAATACAGAGAACAGTGTACGTTTGAAGATGCGCCGAAGAGTGGTCGGAAATCCGGTCCTGTTAGTCCGGATATCGATAAAAAGATCAGGGATGCCAACAAGCGAAAACCAGCGACTTCCGTTCGGGATGTTGCGAAAAAACTAGGGAACTCGTCGAGTAACGTCATGCGTGCCAAAGAAAGACTTGGGCTAAAAACATACCGGAAGCAGAAAAAACCCAAAAGGAACCCAAAACAGGCCGCGTCCGTGAAACCACGGGGCCGCAAGCTCTACGATTCGTTATTGTGTAGAAATTCTGGGTGTATAATAATGGACGATGAAACGTATGTGAAACTAGAATACGAAACGCTTCCCGGACCACAATTCTATACTGTAAGCGAAGACAAAGACATCCCCGAAACGGAGAAGGCAATTTTTACCGAAAAATTCGGTAAGAAGATTATGGTTTGGCGGGCAATATGCGAGTGTGGTAAAACATCTAGTCCGTACATCAAAACGGAGACGATGAACACTCAGAAATACGTTAAGGAATGTCTCCAGAAGCGATTATTGCCGATGATCAGGCAGCACGAAGGTCAAGTAGTGTTTTGGCCTGATTTGGCGTCATGTCATTACGCAAAGGACACTTTAGAATGGTACAAAAGTCAAAATGTATGTTTCGTGCCGAAAGACATGAATCCGCCGAACTGCCCGGAGGCACGGCCAAACGAGACTTTTTGGGCTTTAACCAAAGCAAAGCTTCAAAAATTCATAAAACCAGCGGACGACATCCAAAAATTTAAAAAAGATTGGAAAAAAGTGGTCAAAATGGTGGGAAGTACCACTGTGCAGAAGCTAATGGGTCATGTTCGAGGAAAAGTTAGGAGTTTTGGCTATGATTAAATATTTTGATCAAACGAAAGTAAAATATCATACAAAACACAAATACAAATATGATTTGCCAAATAAAATAATTAAAACTAAAAAAACATGACTTTTTTGTTATTTTGAAAGTGTGCTTATACTTTCTGGAACAGTCTATATATCAAAACTATCAATCTGCCAGCATGCTAGATTTTTCACAAGGCATTTGTGAAAAATTCAATTTAGTATTTCTAGAAACCTTTTTTGACATGGAACAAATGAACTTTAATGGGAGATTTTCCCTTCGTTAAATTAAAATCCGTTCTTTCTAATTTAAAATTTCGTCATCTGCTAATAGTTGAAGTAAGCAATGAACTATTATGGGAAGTTCTCCTTTCTTTCAATCATGAGCAGATTTTTTTCTAATTTAACAACTCACAATATGAGAATTTTACCTGATATCGTTGGACATTAAACAAGTAATCTTCCATGAACGATTTTTTCTTCTTTGGATCAAGAGCAGTTCTTTCAAATTTCAAAATTTTCAATTTGCTAACATGTCTTTTTGAAGATCGAACTTAGGGATTTCTCGTAATCTTTGGGACAAAAACCAATGAATTGTCATGAGAGATCTCGCCTTTTTTTTTCTATCATAAACAATTCTTTTGAATTTCAAAACATTAAATCCGCGAACCTCGTTGGAGTTTTTTCCATATTTGAAATTAGAACAGAAAACGATTGCTAGAAAACAGATACAAATAAATAAATGATCAGTCACTCAGACAGCTTAGTGACCGATTCAGCCTAATGACCCATTTGGGCTAATGGCGTTCGGCCTAATGACCCATCACCATTTTACTATAGGTAATGTTTGCATACCTTTAAGCGATATCTTTTTGTTTTTATTGCAGGAAGCATAATTAAGGAATGTAAAGGGCGAACACGAAATTATTGCGACACCGAAAATGTCATGCCAATTTTCTTTTAATGTTTAGAATCAAACCAAAATTTTAGGGTAGTTTTATACATATATTTACTTCAAAAATCAAAAGAAAAGTTAATCGATGGAGCCTTGAGTGTAAAATTGAACGCATTTTCGCTTGATGCCCTCCATCAAAGTCTTTACAGTGTCATCCGGTACCAGTTTCTCAGTTTTTTTTTCCATTTTCTTAACATGTCCTTCTCGATTTTGACTGTCTTCTTGCTCTTCCGAAGTTCCCGCTTCATCATTGCCCAGTACTGCTCCACCGGGCGCAGCTCCGGACAGTTTGGCGGATTCATGTCCTTTGGAACAAAATGGACAGAATTGGCCTCATACCACTCCAGGACACTTTTAGAATAGTGGCATGATGCCAAATCTGGCCAAAATAGCGGAGCTTCGTCGTGCTGCTGCAAGAATGGCAAAAGGCGCTTCTCGAGGCACTCAGATTTGTAGATCTCGCCATTTACTGTGCCCTTTGTCACAAAAGGCTCACTCCTCAGTCCGCAAGAGCAGATGGCCTGCCAAATGAGATATTTGGAGGCGAACTTCGACATTTTCTTCTTCTTAAATTTGTCGTCCACATAGAAGTTGCTCTTGCCGGTGAAAAACTCCAACCCCGGAATTTGCTTAAAACCGGCTTTTATATACGTTTTGTCGTCCATCACACAGCAGCCATATTTTGTCAGCATCTTCTCGTAGAGCTTCCGTGCCCGAGTTTTAGCCGTCGATTGTTGCCGCTCATCGCGGTTTGGGAAGTTCTGTACCTTGTATGTATGTAGTCCAGCTCTCTTCTTTGCATTCTGGACGTAGCTCTGCGACATGCCGATCTTTTTAGCCAAATCACGGCTTGAGACGTTGGGATTTGCTTTAATCATCCGCTTCACCTTTCCCTCCGTCTTTTTGTTCTCCGGTCCCGGTTTTCTTCCAGCTCCTTTGCCGTGGTCCAACGTCAACCGCTCCTGGAACCGCTTCAACACTCTGGAGACGGTTGAATGGTGAATGTTCAACATTTTTCCCAACTGCCGGTGCGACTGGTCAGGAAATTCCAGGTGTTTGGAAAGAATTTGTTCTCTCGACTCGCGTTGGTTCACCTCCATTTTCGTTGAATCGAAAAACACGACTTCGAGTTTGACAGCATGTAAACAATACACATCAATGAGAAAGTGTGCAAAATTTGGTTGATTTTTACCCAATGGTAAAAAAGTTATGCCCTGTTGAATGTGTCGCAATAATTTCGTGTTCGCCCTTTATTCAAACTTTTTTTTTTTTGTGTCCCTTGATTATCGAGATTTTCAGCCCTGGGCTGGTTCATCTCCCGTCGTAGTCACTCAAATACCTTTTGGGTATTTTCGTAACTTGTCGGGGGGTGAGATTCGATCTCGTGACTTTGGCGTGAGAGGTATGGATGTTAACCTCTACGCCGGGGTCGCCCCCCCTTTATTCAAACTACCATGCAGAGTCCACTCAGAACCCGGTTTCGAACTCATAACACCAATTTGACATCAACCACGAAGCCAATAAGGAAGTTAATTACTACCTATTTTGCCTGGAATTCTGTTACTTGAACCCATAAAAACTGTTAAAAGATACATTACTTACATATTATATCAAAATCCTTTGAAACAAAACTCTATTTCAGTAGCTTGGTTGAAAGCAAAACTAGTAATTATTTTGATTATAACCGACTCAGAACCATGAATGCTATCTGTTAACACTATTGGTGTATGCATTAAAAAAATTGACTGATATTAACGATTTTCCATATGATGATCCTGCCACCTGTTGGTGAATCCACCTAACTATGCACCGGCAATCGTAGTTACTCTGATGTGTACAGAAAAAAAAATACAGCATTATTAGTTGATTTGCAGGAGTCTTGGCGAAAACAGTCAACCAATTCCGCTCGATTGTTTTTTAATATCTGCTAGCTCTACCCCAGACCGAAAAAGTTGGACATCGTGAGGCACTTTGTGTCCGCCACATATAGCCGATCCGGCCTTTATCTCTCTGGAGAATGAAGAGAGCGTCGAACGGCAGTCTAAATAGTTCAGGCTCCGCCACCATAAAGTGTACACAGTATATCTGCGTAGATCACCCACACCAAGTTCCCGAAGAAGATTTTCCTGTGAACATCAGTGAGAAAGTTTTGACCTGACTTCGCCAAAAACTCATTGGAAAAGATGGCCCACCTGAATCACTCTCGAAAAACCCTTGAAACGTTCACCAGCTGCGACAAATCAAGAACTTCTGGACCAACCTCAAACGCTGGATCTATACCAACAATTTATGGTTAAATTCGAGAAGCTGTTCGAAAAAGCGAGGTAGGAGCTGGAGAATATACCAGATTCGTTCTTTTCTGCAGCTATGGCCAAGGTTCCGACAGGTATTTTTGTAAAATTTTCCATAGGTTTAAGATTTAAGGAAAATTTGTTTCATGGATTTTCTTTTCGTAGCTTTCGACCAGCCCTTTTCGAAAACTGTCTATTATTGAATGGAATCCACTAACTGTAACCCATCTTGTTACGAACAACAAACTGCTGAAATCGCTTGAATTTTCCTAGATCAGGAGTGTACTGAAAAGTAGTTTTAGACATTTAGAACTTAAACTTAACTCGTGCATATTATTTTAGCGTGTATTCGTAATACGTTTTATTTACATGTCAAAAAGCTTATTTCGCTTATTTTTGGTAACAGTTTTTTTTTACAAAATGTCGCAGACTGAACTGGAAGTACGAAAGAAAATCCTGTTACTGAAGTTACTGAAAGGATGTAACGTACAATAAGATTATCAAAACGGTCAAAGGGCATCCTGCGAGTGTGAAACGACTGATTGAAAAGTATGCTGAGCTGTACACCCTGCAGGATCTGCCGAGAACTGGACGAATACCCGGTTCCAGTAATCCAAAATTGTGCCAAAAAATCATCGATTATATTCAGAAGAACATATCAGCCGCCACTTGTGATTTGGCCAAAACATACGGAACCAACATCGAAACGATCCCGCGCATCGAGAAAAGACATTATTTGAAGACATACAGGAAGCAAAAAGTACCAAAGTAATCTCCGGAGCAGAAGTGTTGTGTCAAAATGAAGGCCCAAAAGCTGTACAACCGTATTTTAGACCATCTCTACCAATGTGTTTTGATGGACGACGAAACGTACGTGAAAGAGGATTCAAAAACACTGCAGGACCTCAATTCACCAAATCGGTTGGGGAGAGTGTCTTAATCACAGATACTTCTGTTGCGACGAAAAATTTCGGTGAGAAGGTGCTCGTTTGGCAAGCAATCCTCACAAGCGGCTTAAGATCTTCCATTTTCTACACAAAAGGAACAATAAATGCTGAAATTTAACGGAAGCATGAGATTCCTTCTGTCTTCTGGCTAGATCTGGCCTCTACCCATTATGCCAGATAAACTCTACTCTTATCTGATAACAACGTTGATAAAGATATCAACCTATCAATAAAGATAGAGATAAAGACTGTATTCGATGAAATTTGGACACACAAAATAGGTCACCAAAAATTTTCCTTGAGCCCGATTCTTTTTAAACTTTCTGGAAATAAAGTACTGCTAAATGGTTAAGTTTTGACATCATTGGTTTATTGAACCTCTTCTCCCAACCCAAATGCCCGCACCTTTGCCTTGACCCCTTTCATCAAATTTTGGGCAATAATAGGACCGACTTGCTTATTTACTTTTAACCACACTTTATTTAGTTCAAGTTCATTTTCTATCAGTTTTGGAGTTTTAACGAGCTTTGCCTTCATGATTGCCCAAAATTTTTCAATTGGGCGAAGTTCCGGAGTGTTTGGAGGGTTGACGTCTTTTGGTACAAAAACTACATTATTATCTTTGTACCAGCCTAAGACGGGCCGGGCATAGTGGCAAGATGCCAAATCCGGCCAAAATAGTGTCGGGCCATCGTGAGATCTCAAGAAGGGCAGAAGTCGTTTTTGGAGGCATTCGTCCTTGTAGATTTGTCCGTTGACAGTCCCAGAGGTGATGAAGGGCTGACTCATTTTGCCACATCCGCAGATCGCTTGCCAGACAAGGAATTTTTTGGCGAATTTCGACAGTTTCTTCTTCCGTACACTCTCCGGAACGGCCAACTTAGAGGTGGCGACGTAGTGTTCCTGTCCTGGCATTTGTTTGGTGTCGGCTTTAATGTAGGTCTCATCGTCCATCACAATGCAGAACGGTTTTGTGAGCCACTCCCTGTACAGTTTTCTTGCACGAGTTTTGGCCACCGAGTTCTGTTTATCGCTCCGGTTCGGTGCCTTCTGGACCTTGTACACATGTAATCCAGAACGTTTCATTGTTTTCTGCACAAAACATAGTGAAACTTTCGCCTTTTTCGCAACATCCCTGATCGAAATGTTGGGATAACGCTTAAATTGGTTCAATACCATCCTGGCCTTCTCCGGATTTGATGTGCCACGTTTTTTGCCACTACCATTTTTACGCTTGGTTGTCTTACGGTCCTTGAACGTTTTGATCACATGAGATACGGTTGAATGTGCGATTCCGAGCTGTTTTCCGATCCATCGATGAGAAGCGTTTGGGTTTTCGAAGTGAGTGCCCAAAATTTGTTGGCGCACTATTTCTTCATTCGAAGCCATCATTGAAATCACTCGACCGATTTTCACGAAACTCATTACACAATTGACACAACACAATGAAATACATTCAGTTAAAATTTCAATAATTTTTACCCACACGCTAAAAAGTTACGAACAATTGCGTGTGTCCAAATTTCATCGAATACAGTCTTTATAAACCTACCAAACTGTCCCTAACTGCGATCGATCAAAGGCTACTGGACAATTGTCAAGTGGAACCTCAAAAAAGGCAGGTTCAGTGGCCAACAACATGTCAGACTTCAAGAAAACTTGACCAGCAGCGTCCAGAAAGATGGACGGTATAAATGCTGAAGTACGATCATAGACTTGCTCTGCAGTGCTTACGATTCCTCGTTTGAAGCTTTTAAATATCCCGTTACGCCTGGTAAAATATACAACACGTTGAAAATATTCGTTCTTGTTCCCGATTCTCAAGAAAAGCGATAAACAAAATGCCGAAAATTATCGAGGAATCACATTGCTTTGTGCCTGCTCAAAAGTCTTCGAGATCATCGTCAACGATTTGTTGTTTGCTAGTTGCAGACAGTACATCTCTCCTGAATAACATGGATTTCACCCCAGAAGATCGATCTCAACCAATCTTGTACCTTTCGTTTCCTAGTGTCTCCGGAATATGGAAGCTGGATCTCAGGTCGACGTTGTTTACACGGATCTCAAGGCTGCTATTGGCCGAGTCGACCATGCTATACTTTTGGCGAAGTTAGACAAACTTGGCGTTTCAAATAACTTAGTTCGTTGGTTGAAATCTTACCTAACGGACAGGATACTCTGTGTGAAGATCGGCTCAGCTCAATCGAACTACTTTACTAATATGTCGGGCGAACCTCAAGGCAACAACTTGGGACCACTGCTGTTCTCAATTTTCTTCAACGAGGTTGGATTGATCCTTCCACCTAACTGCAGGTCGTTCTATGCAGACGATGTGAAAATGTATGTGGTTGTGCGATGCTTCGTTGATTTCTTACGACAACAACACTTGATCAACAGCTTTGGAGAGTGGTGTTCTAGGAATCTCCTGACTCTGAGTGTTAACAAATGCTTCAATATCACATTCCATCGAAAATTGAACCCAGTTGCATTTGATTACATAGTAAACAGCCAAAACTCTGCTAAAAGTGATACTGTTCGTGACCTTGGAATCACGCTTGACCCCGGTTTGACATTTAGACAACACTACACGGATATGATTACCAAAGCCAACAGGTTTCACGTTTAAGATCTCCGACGAGTTTCGTGATCTCACATGTCTGAAAGCATTGTACTGCTCTCTCGTGAAATCTATCATGGAATTTAGAGCGTTGGTGTGGTACCCATATAAAAAAATCTGGATTGCGAGGATTGAAGCTTTTCAAAGAAAATTTGTTCGTTATGCCCTCCGTCATCTGCCGGGGAATGATCCTGTCAAACTTCCAGCGTACCAGGATCCTCGCTCACCCTTGGGTATTGAAATTTTTGAGCATAGGCGTACAGTCATGCAAGCAGTCTTCGCAGCAAAAGTGTTGCTAAGTTAAAGCGACTCTCCAGGAATTCTGGCCGAACTCTTTATCTACGCTCCTGAACGAGTTCTGCGAACAAGAAATTTTCTACAGCTCGGAACCCGTGCTGCAAACTACGGCCAACACGATCCAATTCGATTCATGTCATCGCGCTTCAATGAACTCTACGCTCTATTTGACTTCAACTGTTCCGCTGAGACCTTTCGTCATCAGATTCAGCTTAGTTGGATGGAAAGCCGCTTGTTCTGAAATGCTTTGTGTGTGTACTAGAATTAATTTGGTTTTACTTGCTTCGTATTCCTTTTATTTTTGTTGATTAATGTAGTGTACGGTTTAGAGATAGGGATTTTTACGCCACATGGCTTTTCCCCGTTACATTTCAATAAGATGTTTAATCAGTTGGAATTATATAAATAAGTAAATAAATAAATAGATATTACCGGAATCAGAATCTGATTAATTTGTACGTTTCATTAATATTTCATACATATTAAGCTGTAATAAAATACATTGCTTTGAAAATTTGCGAATTGTCTTTTGTTTTATTTCTATTTTTAATGTTTTCTACTTTTCGATACTTTCCCTAATAGAACCGGAAAGCAACCTACCCATAACACAATGACTAATCGTATTTAAAATACAGGAAGAATTTTGAATAATTCCTCAAAATCCAACTCTGAAATTCTAATCAATAATTTGTTTTTCTATTTTCAGGTAACAAATCAAATTTTGCGTGATATCACTAATATCAGTAAGTACGAAACAATTTCCACCAACCTTCGATCAACTGAAAAGTTATCAGAAGGCCTAGTTCCAAATCCAAGAAAACGCCTGTAGCGATTCTATTAGAATACACAGTTCCCCCTTCGATCGATGCCAGATTTCGCTTGGTATCACCTTATTGCCAATCCATGCAGCCCCGTCCCAACAGCATTAGTGGTTACACTCTTACTTTCACGAAAATAATGAAACCTCCAGCAACTTTCGTGTGATGCAAGCAAGCACCATTTCGACTGCATGCATAATGCATCAGTCGCTTACCCCTCCCCCACCGTCTTAACAAAACACTGCCAAACGTTCAAAGTAAAAAGCAACAGACTCAACCCGCAGGTGATACTTGGTGATAATTTAATAATGATTTCACAACAGTCTCGTTTTACCAGGGTTGATAGTTACACTTTTTTTACGATTTACCTTCGGGCGTCAAATGCGAATGCAAATTCATTCGTTAATTGCAAGCTCTTCCCATGCAATTATCTCTTAACTGTCAACAACGTGGGTCGCTGATTCCGATCGTTTTTCCGAATGACAAAACAACGTGTTTCGAAACATTAACCGTTGCATAATCATTACCCTGTTTGAATGAGGGTTCACCACAGCCACTTGGCTGTCTTCAAGATGTGTGGAAATGCACAGTCAGTGAGTAATCAGGCTCCGATTGAGGAAAAGTGACACGCTTTTCTTTCTCAACTGCACGAGATGTAGGAAGTAATCCGGCGCTGCACAAAATCGCTGCTGTGCCTCGGACTTCAAAGAGGGGTTGGGGAAGATAAAACGCCAGATTTGAAACGTCTTCAAAAGGGACTCCTTCCAACACACATTCACATAGAAAAGACGTTTGAAGCCACAGCCGCTTTCACCGAGACAACGGTTTACCGCAAATCGGCGGCGAAGGCACAGCAGAATGGGGCACCGATTTAAAAACAGACTTTCAGTCGTCGTGTATAAGCCTAATGGCCTCGACGACCCTTATGTAAGCTTATAGCCCCAACGACAGCAACAACAACATCAACATCAACTAAAAGATTTCCACGCTTTTCCCTGTTTTTGGATCCGAATGAATGGAATGAATGGAGGAAAACAAATCGTCGTCCTCGTCGTCATCCGGAATTGAGAAGAAGCAGATTGTCTGATTCGCAACCCCATTTGCTCCTCAGGAGTACACCCAATTTAGGGAGGGAAATTAAATAAATCGAAACAAGAGGATTTCCCACAACCGTGCCCCCACTCCGTGCAGTATGTTTTCGATATGGAGGGTTTAAAAAAAGCCGATCGAGGCGGGGAATGTGGAACCCACCCCAACGTCCCATTTTCTGATGCTGGATAAGTTTTCGTTCGTACTGATCTGATTTTGGATTTCGATTTAATTTTTTTTTTTTCGTTCTTCATTGTTGCTTCTGCCATACAGACGGGACAGGAGGTCATGAAAACAGAATTCAAATGGACAGGAAATCTGTTTTCTCCTTTTTTCGCATCATTGGATTCAACCAGAATCGGGTGGGAAGATTGATGCAATTGAATTTCGACCGTAGGTTCTAATGGAGTGGAAAAACGGTGCAATTCTGCATTCGGGAGATCCCGACAAGCATCTTATTCAAAATTAATTGTTCCGATTTGGAATCTAACCGGTTTAGCTGGTACATCGAGCTAAAGCCAACATACTCAATCCTGGAAAAAAAAATAGATAAAATCACAATTTTTCACCGAACCATCATTTGAGTTATGGTGGTAAGTGCGATTTCATCCAGCAAACAGCTATGTGACGCCAAAATCAGCTGTCAAATGGCTGATAAAATAATCTACATGCTTCAACTGAGAATATTCAAACTACAAAAGCCCGAGAAAATAAAAAGTGAAATAAAAAAAAACTAATGTTGACTGGAACAAACTCACCAAATTCAACAGATAAGCAAATTCGCACGTTTTAAGTTGACTGACGAATAAAACATATATTGATTAATTTGCATCACTGCTTGGTTTTGATTCAAATTACTGAAAGCCTAATTGGGGGTTTTTCAACATGTTTCGAAACGGTAAATTTCAAAACTCTTCTCAAAACACTTTGGTAGTAATTTACAGTTGAATGCCAAATATCACAGATCGCAAACCAATTTACAAAACTTGCTAGGAAACACTCTCTGGCGAGACAGCCCCGATGCGTTGTGCAGAACTAGCCAGCCAGGGTACGATATGCCGTGCATTTGAGAGAGGACGACAAGCTTCCCTGGGGAGCCTACCACCAGGTGGATAGTTTTAAAACGCTAGCATCGCATCGTTTGTACGTTGCCACCTGCATGCAGTTCGACCGAACAGGTTGTCGAGCGAAGCGATTGTGTTACCCGATAACAGTGCAGCGTGCCTCCTACATATACCTGACGTTGGGTGGAAGGACGAGCAGCGGCTGCTCCGGAAGATGCTACCCGTTGATAGTGAACGATGATTTGCTGAAGGCGGACACACAGCCTCGACACTGCCCCGGCTGACCAGTCCCCGGTTAGCGTAAATTGTTTCAAATCGAGTGCATTAAATTAGTTGACCGTACGGCCAGTGCCGGTGCAGGAACTGCTCAGGAGGCAAGAGGTTTCCTTTTTATTGACTTGTACCCTTTTCCCGCTCTCGGAGATCAAATGGACTGTTTTATTAGATCTGGGCTAGAGAATGTGATTTTTTCCCCTCTACATGCATGGGTGAATGATAAACGTGGATTCGGTATTTGCACTAGAATGGAAAATCGATTTTCCATTTCCTTTTTTTTGTTCCCCCGGACGAGAAGACGAACGTCGGAGCGGAAAACCGAACGAAGAAACTATTACGTGCGAGTGTGAGCTGTGCCTATTTTCAGAATCTGTTTTCGTTTAGTCCGAAAAGAGAAGCTTTTCGAGAGGAAGAATTTTCCCCTGGAGCCATTCCCACCCATTCCACCATCCATTCATCCATCCATCCGGAATCGATTATTAACGAACCTCCACGAAGATCGTACAAATGGCGCCCGTATCTGGTTTTTCAAAAGCTCCGAGTGCAGATGGTTGTTTTGCTCCCACCACCGGAAAGCCTCCGGGGGGTATGACATCATTTCTCATCCCGCTTTTCACTCGTCTCCTACACCACATCCCTATATGCAGTTGAACCTTTCAAATGCTGCTGATAATTGAAATTCGTGCTATTCAGAAAAAAAAGTGGGCACTTGCAGCAGCTTTGCTGCTTTTCCTACAGGCTAGAAACATTTAACCAGAGGCACACGGTTCGAAGATGACGAATAAGAGGAATGGGCCAAAAATAACAATCGGATGCAAACGATCACAAAAGACCGGAAACAAAAGGTTCTCGCCAAAGACACTGGTGCCGTTTGCTTCGATAATGACGTTTCAAGGCTAGGATGAAGGCTGTTGTGGTGCAGTGGTCTGAATTTTAAGATTTTTCTCAAGATGTTGTAGAAGATTCCAGCACTTTGTTTCAATATGTTTCATGAATAATTGTTCTGACTTTGCGAGACAAGGTAGTTTTTCATTTTTTTGGATTTCTTTATGCAATAAAAAAGCAGGAATCAAGTCAATTAAGCTATTAGATTTATAGTAGCAGTCTTTAATTCCTCGGCTAGATATTCAAAAGCCTCATAATGTATGATATAGACTATCACCCTTTGTAGTACGGAAACTAAGTCCGACTTGGTCAAACTTCAATAACCACTGATTGTCCTCATAATGCGATTGTATGCATGGCTAAAAACGGATTGAGTTGGATCAATAGGCAACATCACTTGTACGCATCTACCACGATATAAAGAATCTCCTTCCAACAACAAAATTGATCAATTGGTCAAGAAAGCAAGCTATCTAACACCAGTATGTCGTAATGGGTGAGAAGAAGGCAAACTGTTAGCAGTGGGAGTTAGCATTCCCATTCAGTCTGCTTCAATCGGGTGCCTTGATGGTCCCTTCCAGTTCCCAGTATTAGCATGAAATATTCATATAATTATGTATATATTTTTATATCTATTACATATGATCTTCATTTGGTTGATCCTGAAATGAAAGAAATGTTATATACCGCTTCCTGAATAGTCCTGGTATATCATTCTACTTATAGTTTTTACTATTCCATGCGTGAAGTACGATTATAATGTTTTGAAGGAAATATTTTCTTATCAACATGAGACTTTAGGAGTGGCAGTAATTTTTCTAGAACGAAGATATGAAAAGAAAGTGTTGATAGTTCCGTTAGTGTACGGCAGGCTATGCAATCGGAAAGGAGTTATTGAAATTTGAGTGGAAGGCTATTTGAAAGGCAGTACCCGATCAAGCACACAATCTTTTACCAAGCTACCCAAATGCTTTACAGGCAAGGGGAAGACAAAAGATGGTAAAGCCTCCCTGATAAAAAAAAATTACCTTAAACGAACGATATAACAAATCCTCCAACCATTTCTTTAATGGTTTGGATGATACCCCAAATAGGTGGTTAAGAAAAAAAACCATACGAAATTTATTAGGGCTGGTATAGCTTTTCCTGCCTTCTGCTTAATATTGCGCTAGAAGGTTTTATGAGTGTCCTGCGGAGTACGATTTCTATATATCCAGCCAGTTTATCTGTTTCGCTGACGACGTGGAGAATTCCGGCAGAACTTTCCAGGTCGTTGCCGATCAGTACAACAAGCTGAAAACACGAGGACTAAGTATTATCATTTTATTGGTTTTATTAATCTGAGAGTATTTGATAGTCTTAATGAATCTATATTCCAGTTCTAAAAACGCGCTCTTTCTTGATGATTAACTCGTAATATTCCTTGAATGGAAACTGCTTGTCCAAAATGACTCCGAGACCCGTACAGAATCCACCCGTTTCATCACTGATAACATAGTTGTAAATAAGAGGTCGTTTTGTTTTTTTTTTTTTTTGGTGAAAACTAATTACCGAACATTTGGGGACATTGAGCGTCATACTATTTACGAGTAAATAACTCGATAAAATGCCACGTCCATCGTTTTGAACACATAACGGCGAAAATTCCACTAGATTAGTTGCTATACTTCGTCCAGGAAAGAATCCATGCTGCTTAAGGGTGAAGTACATTTTTACACGAGAAAACAGGATCTGATAACAACGGAGCTAACTGGCCGAAACCCCTTTGGTAATAGCGGGTGACTTCAACGCCTGGCCACTGCAGTGAAGGTCTTACCAACCAGGGGCCAGATCCTGCTTCAGACCCTAGCCAGGTTCAACGTAGACCTGGCTAACTTAGGTATCAAAAGTAACTACCATAGAAACGGAGCGGAGTCGATCATCGACACGACGTTCTGGAGCCCTGGTCTATCGAGCAACTGGAGTGTGGAGGATGGTTACACCCATGGCAACTACTTGGGGGCTATCCATATACCACGTTGACTGGATTTGAGCGATTTCTGACACCCCTCCCCCTGTGTGGACATTAACTAACCGGAGCCACTGCAGGAGGTCATTGTAGTTAACTCCACCTCTTCTATGGACTCTTGATAGACCTCTAGGGTGATGTCGATCGCGAAATCGACAATCTTTACCCCGTTAGGGAACTTCAATCGCAACACTTCGTCATACATCGTGTTCCAAAGAACGGGGTCCAGGATTGAACCTTGCGAAACTCATGCGGTTAGTTGGACACGTTCCTGACCCAATTATTTGTTGTATACCAGTACCCGATTCTGGAAGTAATTTCCAAGAATCCTGTACAGGTACCCAGGAACCCGAAGACGTTACAGTGCGTTGGCAATAGCCTCCCAACTGGCGCTATTGGACGCATTGCTCAAATTCAGTACCAAACTCCCCACCTCTTACGTTGAATTGCCACCTCTGCCGTCTTGGTGACGGACATGATGGCAACCACCGTTGACTTCACCCCGAATGCCGCCATATTGAACCTATCCGCAACCAAATTGCCGTTGCCGGCAGGAATATGGGTCGGATATTATGGCGATATCCGCTGCCACATGACACAGCAGTTGCTGACCTGTCACACAGTGGTTCAGGTTTAGTTGGGTTACCTGCACCGTGATTAACTTTGTGTTTTACCCTTGTAGGCCGGGCACAGGACCTCCTGTGACGAGCCTGTCATTGGTTTCCCAGAGTATGTCATACATTTGGGGGGCTCCTTGCAGTCCCGAGCTTTGTGGCCTTTTCCCCCGTACCTTCTGCATAGGTCGCTTCTGTCTGGGAAAACAGACCACCCCACTTTGAGTTTGGTCACTTTTAGGGTCGAGTCCGCTGTAGCTGCTGCCAGCCGTATCATGGCCACTTGGGTCCCAAGTGGATCATTTTGCCAGTACGCGTAGCTATGCACCGCTTTGAGGACCTGGGAGTACATAGACGCGACGGTCTTCCAATGAGGGCTTCTCCGTGGCTCCGCTTCCGTGCTAGGCTTAGGATTGCTTTTTCTTTCTTAGGTCTATTTCCCTTATTTTGGACCTTGATTTTACCTACCTCTTGAAGGATACGCTTCTTAGCACTCATTCGTACCCTTCTTAGCACTCCGTTCAGTACTGGAGCCGGTCCTGGCACTTGGGTTGCTCTCGGCACTTGATGCTTCCCTCAGCGACGAACTCGGTCTAGCACGTTCGCGTAGGTCTTTGGGCCGAGGGGCCGCTCGACACCAACCGCTTCTTGGAGGCGCAGGATGCCACTTCTCTGGGCAACTGCCTAGCACGCTTGGGCGTCCCTGCCGCCACGGTAGGTGGGATGGGACCTCCCATGGAGACGGAAGTATCCGTCTGCGTGCGGCCTGAGTCGACTTTCAGGCCTTTCTGTTGCCACTAGCCTGGCCATCTATCTGGCACTTTGGTCGGCTAGAAGCTTGGCCTTCAGCTCTTGTCTCTAGTGGCATGCAGCCTGAACAGACCTTCGAAGCTTCAATAAATGTTGCTTAAGGTCCTTGCTGATGTTGCTACGAGTCGATGTAAAGTCGATAATAGAATTCAGCTCTTCAGAAACCACGATCGCTTTGGGAAGCGTGTCTCGCTTCCTCTCTATAGCACGGATGAATCGAGACATAGCACGGATGATTCACCTCCGGTTTTCTCGGAGACACCTGCCTCCGATGCAGTCGCGCTACCGTACGTATCGGATGCGCCGCCCGATCCCGCCTTTCTGCTGGACGTGGATCGGGCTAAACCACTTTTAGCGAACGGGTCAACGCCTCCTCATGCTCTTTAATATTATTGAGAGCTTGTGGCTCCATACTATCCTGAGCATCTGAGCCTACTTCCGCCCCGGCTGGCATAGCCGGTCGGTGGGAATTGGAACGTACTGAAGGTCTGGAAGGGTTTTTTTTGGGACGAAGACAGCCTATGTCGTGATTCCTTATAGATTCCGTTTTGTGGCCAGTTTTCGTAATTGGGGTTTTATTAACATCAACACAAATGCGCCATATGGCGCTTCCTCTGTTGTTTGTTTAACCGTTAAAGGGAGCTTAACGTTCCCAAGGTTCCCCCTGGGGTTCTATGATCGACGATAAGCTGTCGTTTATCAGCCACATCGACCATACCTGCAAGAAAGCCTCCATGGCTATGTCGGCATTATCACCCATGATTTCGAATAGCTCATCGATACAAAGGAGCAAACGAAAGCTCCTGGCCAGTGTTCCCAAGCAACATTGCCAAAACCATCCAGAATTATTAAGTTTTATTAAAGTTTTATGAAAGCCACTAGAAATCAATTTGATTTTATTGTGGCACCAAGAGGTTTATAGTTTAGTCAGGTTTATGAGCTTGTTTACAACGATATTATAACCCTGTTTTCTCAAGGTTATTTACTCCTATCAAAGGGTTTATTTCAACTTTATGAATTCGTAACACGCTGTTTCGAAATGCCGTTTTAAAACTCATTCATAATATCTTATATGGTCAGTTGAAAAAGCATTTTAAAACCATTTTGCCTCCAGTAAATGCATTGAATGGCAAACTGGCATTCAGGGAAGTCATGTGGTTTGAAAACGGCAAGCTTTATAATAGTCATTGAATGTAAATTGGATTTTTGACAAAACTGTTTTTTCCAATCGCCATATTGAAATATAAGAAAGAATTGAAATGTGGAGAGTGTATACACCAAATTTTAAATGTAAAGGAAATGAACTGTAAATCGGAGAATAATTTCGGCATTCTTTTAGATAGCGTTATTAAATTCCATCAATTTTCAGGAAATTCCTAGATAATTTATCGAATATATTTGTTTTAATTTTGTTTTGTTGTAAACTCGCACAAATTCCGAGGCGCATTAATTTTGGGCTCTTATGGGGCAAATATTCACCAAAAAAATAAATGTGTGAATGGGTTGGGGAATAGTATGCTAAAAAAAAAACTTTTTTTGTGTGGGATTTTTTGTTAATAAAATATACTCCGCTAAACTTTATTTTTTTTTTTTTATATATTTAGGGAAGGTCCATTAATTATGTCACGCAGTAAGGGGGGGGGGGGGGGGTTTGGGAAAACGTGACAATCCATACAAAAAAATTTGAAGGTCCATACTAAAAACGTGACAAGGGGGGGGGGGGGGGGGGTTATAAAAAGTCACTTTTTGCGTGACATAATTAATGGACGTTCCCTTACTGCTTAATGAATCAGAAGAGCAGAGAACCGAACAAAGCAGAACAACAAAAACTAACCACAATAGCACAGTGAAGTTTGACAGTTGTGGTCATTTGGCTGTTTTCATGGCAGCCAATAGGTTTTATGAAGGTTCTCAAGTGGTCATGACATCTTTCACTAGAACATTTTCAAAATCTTTATGGTTTTATTAACTTGTTTTCACAACCGTCGATAGAGTGGGCCACTTTGTACAAATTTCGGTGTTAAAGAAGCTTAGAGGAGGTGCTGGTAGACAAAACAGTTTTGAATGTAGTTTTAACAACAAAGGCAGGAACGGCTGGAATAAAACTAAAATCGTTACTTTGGTTGCCCTGTCCATACCGGCGTGGGCCATCGCCTTGAGTACTTAGAGCTACCTTGGAAAGCTACACAGGCTAATGTGCCAATGAGAACTCAGCGCATCCGCACAGGGCCACGCGACGTGACGTAGCTTCTTTCAACCAACGAGGCACGAGAGGTATCCGTAAGACCACTATAGCCGCATCAATGGTCAAGTGGCAGAGGTAATGAAATTCCAGAGGTATCCGGATGGGTCCGTCTCGCGAAACGGTGACGTAAACTTTCACTTGACGAAGATACTGTCTGGGTTGTTTAAGAGTATCTCCGGGTGCTTGAAAGTTGAGGAAACCGCATAACATGTGTTCTTCGCATGTTCTTGCTTCGACGACGTGTGAAACGGCTTGATGACTGTGAGCGGACCCCGGTCACCTTGCCCATAGGATTTGTCAAGGCTAAGACATCTGGGACGCCGTAAGCCTCTCAGATCAACCTAGAGCTCCAAACCAGATGACGAATGGACCAGCGGCAGATCAAAAAATCCAACTAACTACTTAAATCTTATTTGGACCCTATATAAATCGGTCCTAGAGTATCTGAAATTCTTTCACATGCTTGAGAGCTGCTTACGGCAGTTAGTTGAAACCTTGGTCACAATCTTAGGAAAGTACGATGTTGAAATATCCTGGTGGTGCTTCCGGATGAAGGCAACCTCTTTCGGTAAGCAATTTGGTTCTATAAATCTCCTTATTCACAACAAGCTCTGAAGAAAACTATAGTGTCTTTGACAGTCCTTTCTCACTGATGGTCAGTCACAGGAGAACCTTCTCCGAGAACTTGATGTCAGAGATATGTTTGACCTTGCTGCTTACCTGCTTGTTGGGGGATGTGAAATTCCCGGTCCCCTGTCAGTCATTACCGTCCAGATCACACATCACCACCATCACATCGCGCTTCGCCGGGCAAATCTCCTTGACCATTGCCTTTAGTCACTGCTTCTGGGTGGTACCCCGAGACGGCCGGCTTGAACCTGCGCTTCTGCTAGACAATTAACTGGGGACTGGAGGTACGTTTCGATGGTTTGCTCGATTGCATCGACCTCTCGGATAAGGCACGGAATGATTTCGCCACCTTCTCCTCGGTTTTGCGCTTCAGCCCCATAATGGCGAACTTCTTCGCCCCGGGTTGCAGGCGGTGTTAAGAACATAACATCGAACGAAGGTTTTTTACTGATTTCGCCATGGCTTCTGAAAAACTGCTGATATTACTGTCAAAGTTGGACTGGTGTAAACAATACGGTTACTATGATTGGCGATGCATAGGTGGATACACCACCAGGTGGCGGGAAAATTAGTCTATTTTCTTTAATTCAGACATTGATAAACAATAACGATACTTTTTGAACCATTGACTCCATCCAATAATTGGAATCTCCACTGAAGCTTCAATACCTGAAATCAAATGTTTATAAGATTTTAATATTTTACTCGCAAGAAGGCCACTTACGAAATCAATCGTTTGCACGAGCTAACCGTGCCGAAATTTGGCTAGATTATCACTCAAAACTTTGAGTTCCTCAAAGCCAACCGTTTCGCAATCGAACGGCTAATCCTGTTTCGTTCACCATTAATCGTAAAATCCAACGCCGAAATACGAAGGCCGCGGCAGCATCACCAGATTGATTCGAAATATCAACCAGGCGCGCGCGTAATCAAAAATTCACACCGTGCCACTGCTAATGAATGTGCCGAAAAATTCCGTTTGCCACCCATGACCGAAATATTAATTAACAAGTGGCCATTCACCAGCTCTCTCGTCTTCCCGACTGGCCGGCGGTGGGTCGGTGTCAGCTTGTGCAGCGAAGGCCAAAGTGCCACAAGCCACATGCAAGCATTTTTATTTTTGCGCCTCCCGGTTTGGTTAGGAAAGGAAAATGCTCCCTAATTTATATTCACTTAATTCGATGGTAATGTGTGTATAATTAGACATAGTTGCACTTTCTAACATTCTATGGGGCGATTAACAACTTTCCCGGTATCATCTTCAAATGTTCCCATTTTTGTTATTGTTTAATTTCGTTTTGTTGTTAGTCCGAATGCTATCCATTCTGCCGATAATTTGCTGTTGAAACGTATTAAAATCTATTCAATTTATAACCAGATCGCCGCTCGAATGCATTGTTTGGAAGTTTTATTCAGCATGCATTTTTATGTTCCCATTTATTTTTTTTATCAAGCGTCGGTACGTGCCTCAGATCGTCACGCCGTTGCCGGTTGCTGACCAGCCGCGTGTCGGTCAGTTTTAGTATGCTGTACCTACGCCGACACGACCGGATTGTGCTCGCTGCCTGTTAGTACTTCGCTCATTTGAATTTCCTCGTTTTTGGCGCTCAACCATAAATATACACCATTTAGCCCGACCAGCTCGGCGGTTTCCGATGGTCAGTATGTTACTGGATGTGTTTATATGACCATTACTTTCCCTCCGCGTCGCCCCGCTCGCGGTCACGGGATCATCTCCGCGCCCAACGAGCTTCTGGTGTTCGTTTCAATTCATTCTCCCCATCTTCTACCCATTTGTTTTCGTTCTCTGTGTTGTGAATGGGTTGTGGTGTGAATGAATCCGATATGCGGCGCGGCGAGGCGCACTCTTTCGAGGATCATAAATTTCATTTTCACCCATCCTGGCCGGAGGGGCCACTGACGGAATGCACTCATGCAGTACCGATAGTGTAGGCTTGCTTGGCGGTTCACGTAATTGCGTGCTCAATCGAACAAGTGGCCAAGTGCAGTATGATGGCAGTCTCGTTCGGTGAGCTCTTGTTGTTGTTGTTGTTGTTGTTTGCTGGGGTATGCCTCAGAACGGAAGTTTACGTTCTTGGCGATGTTGGTGATCGTCTGGAGGAAGTCGGTGTATAAATAAAATGTTAACTTAAAGGTCTGGGTGACCTGATGATCAATTTTGGAAGTTTCTTCCAGCGATTTTGATAAACTCAATAATAGCTAAATATCTTTGCTAAAATCTCCCACACCATCAAAGCTGTGGCCGTTATTTAATATCCTCTAGAGCGTCTCACTCAAAAAGACATCCACAATTGCTAAAAGCGCGAAAACCAACAATTCATCAAACAGCAGACCCTCCCTGCCTACCACGTCCTAATATTTCCTCAGGGGACATATGCTTCGGCTTTCATCATGCTTCCCCTCCCCCTCGAAAAAAAAATAGCCTAAAACTCAACAGAAAAACATCCCTGCCGAACGGCCCATCATCGCCATCGCCACCATCCGAGAGCAGACGACTGCCAAAAGATTACGAAAACGATTACGACCGGATAATGATTAAATCAAGCTCGAAACGACCCGATGAGAGCGCTCTCCGATACACACATACTGCCAGGGCCCGCACGTTTTTCGGTGGGACGGGGACCAATTTCCATCCATCTCCCTCGGCGGCGTTTTGGCCACCACACCGCCACGAAAAGAGTGGTGCGCGCCGGCCACGATCTCTTATCGTGCCCAGATTCATTTACATCATCATTACCCCCACCCACACCCTCGCGGCGACTCGGCGACGACGACATCAGCAACCAAAGACAGGCAGACTGTGTAGGAATTTCGACTTGGTATTTTCCTTCGATTCCTCGCGTCCAACATGGTCGTGGTTCGGCTTTGGCCGATGGTGAGAGTTATTATGCTGCCTGCACTTTCCGCTGAAGGCTTTTAACGGATCAGCATTTATTACGCAACGATGGCGACAACTGGATAACGTGGACTGTTGACGGGGACCGAGGTTTTCTCTGCGATAACACACGGGTGGGACGAATGAGGAATGAGGAAATGAGCTTCAGGCGATTATGCAATACACAGACCCATTGATTGATTGTTGGGCGGGTGGATGGCAGCAATTTTGTTCTGTCATTTGCCAATCTGGAAGTGCTCACCAACAGGTTATGACACATCGTAATCTCATTAGGGGAAAATGAAAATTTGACACCACGCAACTGAAGGCAATTGTGCGGAGCAAATTCGGAACGACCTCTGCCGGGATTGGCGTCATAAACTCTCGTATGTAAGCGTCATAATGTTGTTACATACTCTGATCGTTAAGTTTTATTCGCAGCCTGCCTTCCGGAGCCCACCGTTCCTAGAGGCAGCATCGGTCTGGCGGTAATCAACAGAGTGCCATTTTCATCTTTTCCCCTTATTCGTTAGTTCGTTCGTCCTTGAGCCCTCTTGTTTCTTCTAACAACGCAGTATAGGAAGCAGAGCTAACCCTTTGGCTGATGGCTGGTGCGGGGATCGGTTATGAGCGAAGATCATAAACTCCTCGTTTCCTCAACGTCGTCTACCATTGTGCTGTTACGCATTGTCATAAAAAAAAAGCAAAATGTCTCATTCCCATGCCTCCGTTTGGCGTTATGTGTGACTTCCATAAACTTTGTGCCGAGCGTTCTGTTCCGAGGTTATGAATACATAAATTCAACAAGTTTCGATTGCCTGTCAGAGCCTGCCCGGGTACGATGTCGTTACACATTGTCTCCGATTTGTCGTCTCTGGGATGGGAACGGAGCGATGTGATAAAGGATGTAAGGTAAACGCTCCCATAACCAACTGAAGGTACCAATGCTTCAAGAATATAGCAACAACTCTAAAATCTACCCTAATTATGATGTCTATGACAGTGGATTTCACACAAGCGAACACGTATGTTCGTTTGGATTGAATATTTTAATACGTCTTCTACACAAGTGACTAGTATGTTGGATTATGCGAAGGAAGATCTCAAGAAAGACTTTGAAGGGTTTTGTGATATCAGGGGATGATGTTTTCGATGCTTAAAGTAGATACCACTCACTTAATTTACTTTCTAAGCAAGAGTTTGGCACTGCCCCTGAATGCATTAAGAAATTAACACTATTTAGACGGTGATGAAAACAAAACTACTCTAGTTAATTCAATGGCACAAATTTTCCTTAAATCTTACGTTTATTAAGCCTTCCACATAAATTTGTCGACGCCCTTATTTTCGGCGGGAACTTCGTGTGGGAGACATATTTGACGTCAACGTTCCATGATGGGGGGTTTAAAGTCCCCGATCCCCTAACAGCCATTGCCGTCACGTGTCAAGTAGGTCTCGTCATCCATTATGACCACGACGTCTCGCTTCGTCGGAAAGATATTCTTCACCAGCACCTTCAGCCGCTTCTTCTGGGTGATTGCCTTCTGTTCAGACAAGGCCGGCCTCGAATGACACTTCCGTACAATAATATCCATCTTGCCCAGGTACTTCTTCACCGTTTGGCCAGTTCCACCATCCACTCGGCTCAAGGCGCGGAACGCCACCTTGCCTTCGGTCTTCCTTTTCGGCTTCTGCTGCACTTTCATCTTTTTTCTGTAAACAACAGGGTTGCTACGATTGGCGATGCATAGGTGGACTCATCACCAGGAGACAGCTGGGATGTGACACATCTAAATCTCAATCTTAAATGGGTGAAAATCTCATGCTAGCGAATCAATCTTGGTAAAAATCTTGCTCCTTCTATTGAATTTAATTCCGTCTCCTTGCATTGACTTAAATATTTTTTGTAAAAAATCCAGAAAAACTTCATCAATCTTCTTTCTGTCTTGCAAGCGTGCACGTATGTCTAAACAGTGAATTAAAAAAATGGCTGTATCTCAAATAGAGTCGTACCTCTGGCGTGAGAGGGTAATTGCATGACAAATCTCTCAAATCCGTTTTTTAGTGCATACGTTATATAATAGCGGACAAAAGTGTTCCTTGAATGCTGAACAATCTGTTCCTAGTGCTGAATTCCGAGTAAAATAACAAGCTAAGTTTTATTTATTTAGTCTACAAAATCGTTAATGATCTAACCATGAATAGAGGTTCTTCAGCGATAACCAAGTCTGAATTGTGGTCATCAGAACCGCCTTAAAAACTACAAGGGACAGCCCACTGGAGTTGTTCACAAAGGTGACGTAGGACTATGGCGTATTGTCTAATGAATGTTAAAATCTATTTTGAATATTTCGTGACGGTCGCCGTTTGTAAAATTTCTATTTGGTATGCTGCTCTTGCCATAAACTTGCGCTTCGGTATAATATAGAGACCGTTTAAATTTCCTAGCTGTGTTTGAAAGTGTAAGGCTTGCTTCATTTAGAATTGGAACAAACTTTTGCTCATATTGTGGCGCTCCTGGTGGACGGATTTGGAAGTTCTTGGCGCCCACGTGTCGGGAATTTTGTCAGCTTCACGTATGTATTTTTGACATTCCGCAAATTGACTGTACTTTGTAAACAATCAACATGGAAGCCGAAAGAAGGGAAAAAAATGTGCACAGTAATTTGGAAAATCCATTGTGGTCTGCATCTAGGCTAGCTAAACAGCTGAAATTGCCCAGAAATACCGTATGGCGCGTTATCAAACGGTATAAGGAAACATTGACGACGATTCGGAAGCCTCAAGCCAATCGTCGGAGTGGAACTGTCGACCGGAAACTGCGTGGTAAGATTTTGAAGACGATTAAGGTGACCGTTTCAGCGGGACGGAATCATAAGTCTTTAAATTATTTGTTAGGGAAAATCTGGGAAAACCAAAATTTCACGCACAACAGTTTCTAGCTATTATCAATACCTTTCATTTGGTGTGAATTTTTTTTTTTAAATATTTTGTAAATTTCGAGTCTTATCAAATTTGGTGTTCGGACTTCAGGTTTTTCCTTCCTCCCCAGAATCATAGCAAAAGTAATGTTAGCTCACTTTGTGAATTGCTTTCAAAGTCAGCGTGGTGTGCATCCAAACATTGAAAGTAAAAAGCAATTTTTGTTTGACCAACATTGAGAACCATGCTGGGAATCATATGGCTCTCCAAAAGATCCGGAACGTCCCTAAAAATAACCAGTTCTAGGAATTAGTGCCATATGGATGAAATTTTCTTTTTGCAATCAACATTCAGTTTATGAAAGTATAATAGAATGAACTTCAATTCGTGGTCTGAAAATGATCCTTCAGAGGTCATGTGGTGGCCACCCGGAAGATCCTAATAAACTAATTCTAAGAACTGGCCACTTTCACGGATGATCCGAATCTTCCGGGTGGCCACTATGCGACCTCTGAAGGGACATCTTCAGACCACAAATTGAAGTTCATTCTACTTTCACAAACTAAATGTTGATTGCCAAAAAAAACGTTTTTTGGGACTAATTCCAAGAACTGGCCACTTTTACGAAGGTTCCGGATCTTCCGGATGGCCACCATAAGTCCTCTGAAGGGACATCTTCAGACCACGAATTGAGGTTCATACTACTTTCACAAACTAGATGTTGATTGCAAAAAAGTCTTCGTTTTGAGACTAATTCCAAGAACTGGCCACTTTACGAAGGTTCCGGATCTTCCGGATGGCCACCATAAGTCCTCTGAAGGGACATCTTCAGGCCACGAATTGAGGTTCATACTACTTTCACAAACTAGATGTTGATTGCCAAAAAGTTTTCGTTTTGAGACTAATTCCAAGAACTGGCCACTTTTACGAAGGTTCCGGATCTTCTGGATGGCCACCATAAGTCCTCTGAAGGGACATCTTTAGGCCACGAATTGAGGTTCATACTACTTTCACAAACTAGATGTTGATTGCCAAAAAGTTTTCGTTTTGAGACTAATTCCAAGAACTGGCCACTTTTACGAAGGTTCCGGATCTTCCGGATGGCCACCATAAGTCCTCTGAAGGAACATCTTCAGACCACAAATTGAAGTTCATTCTACTTTCACAAACTAAATGTTGATTGCCAAAAAAAACGTTTTTTGGGACTAATTCCAAGAACTGGCCACTTTTACGAAGGTTCCGGATCTTCCGGATGGCCACCATAAGTCCTCTGAAGGGACATCTTCAGACCACGAATTGAGGTTCATACTACTTTCACAAACTAGATGTTGATTGCAAAAAAGTCTTCGTTTTGAGACTAATTCCAAGAACAACATAACATTATTTTTGCTATGATTGTGGGGAGGAAGGACCTGAAAAACCTGAAGCCCGATCACCAAATTTGATAAGACTCGAAATTTACAAAATATTTCAAAAAAAATTTCACACCAAATGAAAGGTATTGATAATAGCTAGAAACTGTCGTGCGTGAAATTTTGGTTTTCCCAGATTTTCCCTAACAAATAATATAAAGACTTATGATTTCGTCCCGCTGAAACGGTCACCTTAAGCGGAATCCCAATCTGTCGGACCGTGATTTGGCCAGAAAATTCGGTGCTGCCCATAGTACCGTGAGGAGAACTCGACTCCGGGAAGGAATTAAGTCGTATCGAGCTAGCAAACAGCCAAATCGGACCATAAAACAAAATAGTGTGGCCAAAATCCGTGCTCGGAAGCTATACGACCAGGTGCTGACCAAGTTCGACGGGTGTCTTCTGATGGACGATGAAACCTATGTCAAGGCTGACTTCGGGCAAATCCCAGGTCAAAAATTTTACTTGGCTACGGCTCGGGATGATGATCCAGCCAAATTTAAATTTTTTTTTTGCCGACAAATTTGCACGAAAATTCATGATTTGGCAGGGCATTTGCAGCTGTGGCAAAAAAACGAAAGTTTTCGTTACAAATAAGACAATGACGTCGGAACTATACCAAAAAGAGTGTCTCCAAAAACGAATTTTGCCGTTCATTCGATCCCACGACCATCCCGTAATGTTTTGGCCAGATTTGGCAAGCTGTCATTACAGCTAAGTCGCTCAAGAATGGTATGCAGAGAAAGGGGTCCAGGTTGTTCCGAAAAACCTTAACCCACCCAACTGCCCCCAGTTCCGCCCTAAGACATCAATCAGATGAAGACCTGGTGGAATAAGATAGCTAAAACGTTGGACGAAGAAGGTGGGCGCCGCCTAATGAGCCGTGTTACAGGAAAAATTCGAGAATTCCTTCGAAACCGTGACGAATAATTTTATCCGTATTTTTTCTTAAAAGTATGAAGAAAACGCTACATTTGTATAAAAAAAAAACCTTGAATTCAATGATAAATAACTGAAATACAGGCAATTGTTTTTGTTCCAATTATATCTGAAGCAAGCTTTACACAAGATTTAAGGTATGCGACGAAGGGAAAGCTGAAACTATTTCGACCACCGCTAGCTGACGACAAGAATTTGGAACGGTATGTTAGATAAATTCCAATCAAACAAATTCTTTATCTGGGAAAATCAAATTGAGCGTCCTAAAAAGAACGGATTTTCAATGAACCATGTTTGATGTTTGAATTTGATTGAGGAATTTTCATTATTCTTGTTTTATGCCTTTGTCATGCAAAATAGTAACCGAGTGCTTATGAATGTAATCTACCCGGTGATTCATTTTGTTATGAAGGTTCTTCTGTTTATAAACACGCGCAGAACCATCACTTATTCTTCCGGTCTTCCTCTAAGCTCTCCACCGATTGCTTGTCGATCTGACAAATTTGAAAGATATCTGCATTGAGTTATCTCAAATTATAATAATCCGTCCAATATAAATCATTGCGATTGTTTGAGCGGATTGGAGATAATGAAATCATTTTGTATAAGACCAAGTCCCTCCCGGTTTTTATTAAACCGATGAGCATCAATATCAATAGAAACATAAAGTTACCAGAAGGCACGAAATGCATCTACGGACTCTTATTTTTTACGAAATCTCTCAATTGCAATTTTTAATGGATTAGCATAGATTGTTCATTAGACACTTCAACTTGATTGATACAGTTATTAGTTACAGTAGTGCAATAGATTGTAGGCTACAGTAGTAAAAATTGAAAGTTACGAAAAAAGAGTTTGGTTCGAGCAGCGGCTGTGAAAGGTTGTGTCGATGCTTTATTATGCACTATTTTCCTATCGAGCATGGCGCGTTTCGTATTGTTTCGGTTATCTATAATTCGATGAAACGAAAGATCGAGTGAGCACAGTAAGAAAACAACAAAGCGTCTCTCAAGCGTTAATAAAATTAACCTTGTTTTCCTAACGGAAAACCACCATCACACTTTGTGAGTGGCTCGAACGGCATCCTTATTATTGGTTTAAATCGGATCAAACCGGATTTTTAGCATTTTAAAAAATCACCTTGTTTTTTTTTAATGAAAAACCACTATTACACTTTATGTGTGGCTCCAATAGCATCCTTACTGTTGGTATAAATCGGTTCAAATCAGAAATCGGTACTAATATTCAAATATTTTACTAAACGAAGCGTGAATTCAGCTTATCGTTTACCAAAACGAACCCTGCTACCACCCAATCTTGTTATCCAACATCCTAGTAATTTCTCGTGGAAGTGCGGCGGTGGTCTCGGCTTCCAATAAAACGTCCAAATAAACGTTTACGCATTCCTACCCTTGCCTTATTTGACCTGCATTCGGGCGAGGCCAGCGCCGGTATTGCCTTAGTTTGGGATCACCAGTTTTACACATTAGCATGTTTGCATCATCTGTTGATCTTCTGTGTAATAACAGCTGAACTGGCAGTAACGGAATAAGAACTTCGGGCGGTCAATCATGCTCATGCTCATAAAAACGGATAAATTATTTGAATAGAATAAGACAACTGCAACTTCTCGCTCTGACTAGCTTGCTGTCTTGCTTTCTCACACGCTGAATCAAACTGTAAGATATGATCAACATATATTCTCAATAATACGAAACTACAGTACGCTAAAACGGGGTAAGCGGGGTAACATTGATCGGTTTGACCCATATCATGAATAGTTCTAATAAATATTTTTCGTTGATTCTCTTTCGAACTATCAACTGTCTTTCTTAATCTAGTATTATTTGGCTTCTGAAAGTTATAGCATTGGTTTGAATATTCAGTTTTTTTGATTAACCAAGAACTGAAAATTTAACTGAGCATAGCTTCTTCAACTTTCAGCTAGCGGGGAAAAAAATCTATCAATGCTTATCTAATAGCTAACATTACAGATTAAAGGATATTTCCCCCACTTGTTTCAACCCAGTAAAGATTACTGCTCTGTGACTCAATTAAGTCACAATAGAGCTGCTGATAAGCATTTTTGACGGTTGTGTACCGCTTGGGTTTTTTACATACTTTAGGCTAGATAGATTGGGTTCTTGGTTAAAGGAAAAAGATTGTAATAAAATTGTTAGTCGTTACTATTTAAAAACTATTACATAATTATAACTATTTTCTCGTGGATGTCAATTTTTTACGCTTTTTTTGCTACAACTTGTTACAAAATCGAGGCCACTTCGTGTAATTTGGCTTTTTAATTTTGGCAGAGGAGCAATCTGACAAACATCCCAAGCAACACAAAATCGTCATATTTGGTTACAGACTTGATTGTGACTTAATTGAGTAGTATTGGAGTAACATCAACTGTATTGCAACAAGTTACCTTGCAACCTGCTAGAGATAAAAAATAAATAATAAAATATTGAAACAACTAATAAAATAATAAAAATAAAATCAAAATTTAACCCTGACCTCCTCCCCCCCCCCCCCCCCCCTGGCTACGCCTATGCGTGACCATGAGGAATGTTTTTACATTTTATTTGCTACCGGTGGGTTGTTTTTTTTTCCTTCTCTTTTTTTTTGCTACTCATGCACCTACCGGTGGGTTCGTTTTCTGTGGTCAGAAAGATAATCGCGCGCGCATGATTCCCTAAGCAAAAACGCGAACCTGTAAGGGTCACAAACACTGAGGGCTGCTAAATGTTATGTGGAAAAATAGGCGCTGTACATGTTTGATCGATCTTCTTTGGACCTGTTGTATGGCATGTGGCTGGCTTATACCATTCATACTACTAAACCTAGCGCCTTACTGAATGATGGCTGCCAAGTAAACACCATGTAGATTAAACACAAGCACCTCGTGGTTGCGCCAAGTGGTTGGCTAAAAATTCACCACTGACTTGGTTAACCGACTGCCCATTACACGACTGCATGGCTGCCTAGCAACGGTTGCCTAGCCAAAGGGGGTAGAGGCATCAGCTACCTGTCCAATGGTTGCTCGCCAGTGCTAAGGTGTACCTCTCATATATCGTTCATTGCTGCATATGAGACCTCCCTTAATTACATGTATAGTCTGTGATAGGATAGTAAATTTTAATTTTAACAAATTCACTCTGCAAAACGTAATTATAAGACATTACCTTACATTTGGATTATTTTCAATAGTTTAAGGTTAAAAACAAAAAGTTTTAAATGTTGGATTCGAAGAGTTGAAATATGTTCGATCGATCGGTACAAAAATGTTGAAAATCTTTGGAGAAACGACTGAGATATTAACGCTCAAAACGTGACCACTTTTTGTGACGGTCACATTTTTTTTTAATTGTACCCCAGTATAGAAAACAAAGACGTAGTCCTACGTCAAAATAAATTTATCAACTACCATACTACTATACTTAAAAATTCTTCAGTTTTTCACCTTTCTAGGAATTTCTGCGCATTGTTGATGTTTCATTAGAAGAGCTAGTGCATCTGGGGGCTGTTCGGTCACAGAAGAGTTGAATTAAGGCGAATATCAGATAAATCCAGATGCTTGCGAGCGTTCCGTCAAATTTGGCCGAAGCATCTGGTAAATTACAGTTAATTCTAAATTCTTTGGCGAAAATTCTGGCAAATATTGATGAAAATCACGATAATTCCAGTAGAGGATGTCGGCAAATTCTGGAACGTCTTTTACCAGTGCCGTGGATTTAATAAAATATTAATGAGAAGTGAAAATGATTTTATTCCAGTGTAATGATGACGTTTACCTTTCCAGAATTCATGGGTACCATGTCATAGATGAATATAACAAATAGGAACATCTCTGTCCCTTCTATGACAAATAAACTTTGTTATCTGCAATAAATGAAGTCTGCTCTAAGAGCGGTTCAAAAATCTGCTGTCATTGTTGTTTTGATTATTGATTAGACTGAAATCTAAATATCATCTCTCATAACGGTTGTTCTCATATCTTTTATTATTAAGCGATTTTGAATCCTGATCCGAATGCTATTCACGAGACAAGTGGTTGCCAGTACAAGCAGATTCTCATGATCCCTCCAGAAAATGGCCAACTATCTATTTTATTTTTTTACTAATTACACCAATATACTGTTTCTTCAAATTACCTCAAAATAATATTCACGTCTTAATTAGCTCAAATCCCTATTAAATTGCAACGTGAATACGTTAACGCCGATTCATATAGTGTGGTCCCAACTGTAGGCGCTATAGGAATCTTGATTGTATATTTTCCGATTCCAACAGAAAATTGATATTCATTTCTGGCATTTCGAAATTCAGATTGAAATTGAACCTGTTAACATAAATGAATATCAAAGCAATTCAGAGCAATCTTTCATGATTATGGTTCGATTGTTGTCAGGGTGTATCATTTGACTTTCGCTTGGAACTTATAAGAAAGTCAATATTATGTTCAATGAAAATCCTCGCTTTTGAGCCTAACGAGCATGACTTTTATCAAGACTGCTTCTTACCCAGATTCAGGTGAATTACGAGTGGATCCAGTAAAATATAGTGGATACTGGAGAGAATTCTGTCGAATTTCGGATAAGATTCCAAAGACTAGGAGATTCTAGAGGACTCCACCAAACATCCTAGATGTTATATGCAACTCAGAACGGATAATGTCAAATTTTTAGGAACGATCTAATGACTTCTGAATAAGGCTCTGGTAAACCCCGCTGAGAATCTGGTAATAAACTCAGAAAACGTTCTCGCAAGTTTTGATGAGGATTGTGAAGAATTCTGAAAAGGGTTTTGGCAAATTTCGCAGAAAGCTCTGAAAAAAGTCGATGAAAAGACATGAATATGGTTAGGTTAGGTTTTTTTATTAGAGAGTCTTTCAGCCTGTTTCATCTGTAAAGACTGGAATGTCTCGATAAGTTTTTTAAGAGGATACTGACATATCTTAGAAAAGTTTTTAGCAAATTTCGAAGCAAATTCCATTCTAGCAAATCCTGGACAATATCAGATAGAATTCTTATGATTCTTAAATAGAATTTTAACAAAGAATAAGTATTCTGGGAAATTTTATATTATATGGTGAATCCTCCCCAGCAGCACACTTGTTGCAAATCAGTTTACTTACCTTCACTATGACTTAATTTAAAAGCTGCCTAAAAGTTCACTGTGAACTTGTTCGGTAATTCGGGCGGACTTTCTAATAAGGAACCTTTACGTAGTTTGATTGCTTCTTATGGAAGTTATTCCGAGCACCCAGTGGTTGAGATTACGACTGGAACTTTTTGGAAACTGGAGTTGCTCTTTCACTTTCACTGTCACTTTCACTCAAGCAGGAAGGAATTCCGCGGGAACTTTGCTTGAACTTCATGCAACATGCAAGAAATCAAAAGATCAGCATTTCTCGTTTAAAACTACTCTTGTTGCAGTTGAAGATTTGCAATCTTCTTTCAAAAGACAGGAGAACTTCCTCTGGACTATGTTGTTAAACTTTTTGTTTTGATAACTACCTGTAGATTTCTTCCAGATAATCTGGATAGTTCTTTTTGATCTTCTGAAAAGATCGTTCAAATCGTTTTGAGGGTTAATATTTCGGATCTTCCAATAGACTTTTCATATCTGTCACTCGATTAAATTTCCAGAGGGACTTCCCTGAGACCTGCATATGGTCTTCTTGAAATCTCGACCTTTTCCACCAAACCTTTTCGTAACTTTACAGCAGATGGATTGTACGCAGAAGTTGGCTCCATTGCATTCGGTCCTTGGCTGCACTTCGTCCGCATCGCAGTCTGCGAAGGGTCTGCAGATCGCCTTCAACTTGATCGATCCACCTCGCTTGTTGTTCTTTTTGTGCCCGTCGGCTCTTTGTCGAGAATAATTTTAACTGGGCTGTTGTCCGACATTCTTAGGACATGCCCAGCCCACCGTAGTCAACCGAGCTTAGTGGTGTAAGCGAAAGGAGGTTCCCCCAGCATCTGATGCAATTCGTGGTTAATTTGTCTCCCCCTGTTCCTTCTTCCATCTGCACTTTCGAGGCTGTAGAGGGCAATAGTTCTCATGATTGATTTGTAATAGTTAATTTTTCTGGCACGTGGAATAGAGCACAAAAATCATAGCAACTATGGCAAAATACAGTGTTGCTAACTGAGACCCGTTTGACCATGCCAAAAGATTATCAATCTTTAAAATAATTAATAACCTTTTGATTACACATTTCTGAGAAACAATCGTTGGCAACGTTGTTGCTTAGAAAATTTCCTATAAGATTAGTGAGAAAACTTTTGGTTATAAGAATTTAAGAAAAGGCATGTGGATAGTAAACAAAACGTTTGCTTTTTCCATTGTAATTTCCATGTAAACTTCAACTGTTGTGTGTAGTGTCAGTTTTTAGTTCAATGTACTCAAATACCAAGAGTGCATTCAGGACGCGATTTGGAATCGTTTTAACGCAGGGGAGCGAATCCCAAGTAACATTGGGAAAACCTATTGTGTTTTTTTATTTTTTTTAAGGTTTTTAAACCACTGGAGATATATTTGGGGTTTTGTGACCAAGAGCGGTGAATATGTGTTTTATTTTGTGGGGGGTTTGGGGGGCTACGGTTTGTTTAAAACATTTTAAACTTTGTTTTTTTAATTTTTTTTTTCTCTTTTAAAATTTTTTTTTTTGTTTTTGTATTGTAATTGTAATTGTAATTGTTCAGTGTATAGTCCGTGCTTTCCTGCTAAGATTGCGTATCCGGGGACTCACCCCCAGGTCTATACACCTACAGTCCTTCCCGTTGCACTCGTCAGCTCGTGCGATACTCTAGACTCACATGGGTGGTCGTATCCGGGTCCTCCACTGGGTAGGCACAAGTGTCCGTCCAGTTTCTGGTACATTAATTATCTATTTTTTATGCCTCAATGAAGTACTAATGCTTAAAACGTTATAAGAAACCCCGTGTGAAAACAACTAACTAGTAGTAATTGGTATTGCGCTCAATTGGCCATTATAATGAAGATTTTATTCCGACCTCTTGAAAATATTTCAAACTTTTGAGAGTGGGACTAATGTCCATATTTGTGCCTTTTAGATTTTGGATTATTAGTAACATTACATGAAGCTTTCTCATTAAATGTCTCTCTCAACAACCAGATGGCAGCGTGGAAGGTGCCCTGTATTGGCCAACAAATTATCTGTACAACCCTTCCCGTATACATCCAAACCCAACACTTCATCACATCCAAATGCTTTCAAAAGGTCGGTATCGGATGCTTTCATGTCTCGTTGGCTGACGATTCCATTCCTGGTTCCCTCGGCTGGACAGCTGATATTTTTTCCAGTGAATATTTTCCTGAGCTCCTTTACAAGGAGATCCTGCATATAGAGACTAAACAAACCGGACTACTCCTCGGATTGGTGGCCCGTTATATCATTAATAGCTGACATATCTAAATATAATTAAACAGACCCTTTGTGATAAAAAGGCATTTCATGCTTATATTAATGTGTTGAGATGTGTGATTATTATCGACCCCTGTGATCCTATTAAAATGTATTCCAAATACTCTGATATAGCTAAATTGTTCTCAGAGTAAAAAATATTAACGTTATGAGTTTTATTGACCTTTTGACCTACAAGTTAAGTATTTATTGCTCTATGATAGTAATTTTTATGCCTAACTGAATTATTATTACTTAAAAAATCTGAGGAAACCCGTGTGTCAAACGGTAACATTTATTAGCATTCCATAAACCCATATTACTAAACATTTATTCCAACAACCAAACAAAATCGTAGAAGGCGCCCCGCATTGGCCAACAATAAATTCTCCTTCAAGCACTCCCCTTAACCATCCAAACCTAAACCTTTTTAATGAAAAGCTATAACTGATGACCTCAGTCGGCTGTTCTACTAAATAGCCCCTTAATCTTGTAATGTTACTGGTCTATACTGTTACTGTCACCCTTTATTGTTAGTGAGTACATATAATGTTTGAAGATTAATTATTGGTTTGATCTATAAACAAATCATCTGAAAACTCATTTCTATTTATCTCTTCCACTCGGCTACTCTCAATGTATACTTCCCTAATCAGTCCCTCCGCATAACCTAACTCACAATCCACCGATTCCAAAGTACGAGAGGAATTCCCACCGCCTAACATGCAAATGGGCGGAATGTTACAACTTGGAGTTGTAACAGAAATCGATTAATAAACCCTCTCAGGTTCAACGCTAATATGCTATTATGATAAATTTAGAAGCTCATAACTGCATGCTAGGACTTTGCAAAAACTTAGGATTTGGAAATTTGTGTCGCTTAACAAATTCTCAAACAAATGTGCAAAAGCACGTTGGCCAATATTTAGTGTCAACCGGTGGGTACGTGTGCTCTACTCCAAGTTCCCCTTCTTTCAAACTCACCTTCAGTTCAATTTACCCATTGAGTTGGACACATCACAATAGAAAATATTGTGATGGAGCACGGACGTTAGGTTACTAGAAGTATGCAACATACTCTATAGCCTATTTAGGATTATATCTGAAAAATCCAAATTTGGCCAACACCCACCAAAGATTTTATTTTGACTTTATGAACTCATAAAATGCTGTTTTAAAATGCCGTTTTAGGACTCATTCATATTATCTTATTATGGTCAGTTGAAAACCCTTTTTTAACCCTTTTTTTTTCCTAAAAAATGTTTAAAGGGGAAATTGGGTTTAAGGGAAAACCCAAAAAAAAAAAATTTTTTTTAAAGTCATTGTGGGGAAAATTTTTTTTTTTTATATTTATTTAATGTATAAACAATATAATCTAGAGGGGGAGACCAATTTTTTTTTTTTTTGGTAGCCTTATTTAAATTCCATCAATTTTCAAGAAATTCATGATTAATTTATCGAATATATTTGTATTAATTTTGTGTTTGTTGTTGTGAAGTCGCATAATTTCCGAGGCACATTAATTTTCGGCTCTTATCGTGCCAATATTCATCTCAAAATTAAATGCGCATATGATTTGGAGCATGATACGCTGTAAAAAAAACTCAATTTGCTTTGGATATTTTGCTATCAAACAAAGTTTCCCGCATCATTTGACCTTTTTTCTTCGATATTATTTACTGCTAAATGAATCAGAAGAGCAGAGAATCGAACAAAGCAGAACAACAAAAACCACCCACAGTGAAGTTTGACAGCTGTGGCCATTTGGCCGCATGCTGGTTTTCATGGCAGCCAAAAGGTTTTATGAAGGTTCTCAAGTGGTCATACTATCTATCACTAGAATATATTCAAAATCTTTATGGTCTTATAAAGGTTTTATTAACTTGTTTTCACAACCGTCTATAGAGTGGACCACTTTGTACAAAATTTGGCTTTAAAGAAGCATAGAGGAGGTGTTGGTAGACAAAACAGTTTTGAATGTAGTTTTATCAACAAAGCCGGGAGGAGTGCTATACGGCTGGACTAAAACGCAAATTGTTACTTGTGAAATTTAGATAATTGCTTCTGTCTTATGGTACAGACATTGCTCTCAATTATTAACTATAGAAGTACATTTAGCTAAGTTGAGAGCAAGAAATAAGATTATTGTGAAAGCAATACGCTTAAAATGCGAAGAAAGAATAAGTGTTAAGGGTTCTTTGAATTTCGCAAAACTGTTAAAAGAATTAAGAATTTTATAATTATAGTCGCTGTTTTGGACAATCGGGAAATGATGGCCTAAGAACCTAACTGATTATAAAAATCGGTTAGAATTCCATGCTCTTCGAAAAATTCACCTTCTTCAATACTTTTATTTAAATTTCCATCATTCCATCAACGCCACATTGATTCATCGTCGACACGGAAACAACTCCATTCAAGGATCTTATCGAACAAAAAAAGTCCAGATCCCAACTCTGCCCCCAAAGAAAATCCTCCCCCCAATATAATACCAACTACAAATTTACCGTTTTCAACAGTTGGGTAATTCGTAATGGCACCCGATAGTGCTTTTTATCCTCTTTCTGTGCTAGTGGCTCATTCAGTCGCTTTATGTATGCTCGATAACATTGCACTTGCGAGAATCCTTCCTGGTTTCTGGTTCTTCTGTACTCTGTAACAACGTGGAGCCGCCCTCCTCTTGAAGAAGAAGGCAAAACGACCTAAGACTCGACGACGACGACGACGACGACGACGATAAGGTTTCATTCTCCGGTGTTATGCTCAGTCGTAATCACTGTCATTCGAACGCGCCCGTCAGAGCTTCAACGGATGTCTAGTTTTTCCCTTTCATTTTCCTCGACCGGAGCAGGCAAACTCGCAAACGAATGGGATAGTTATATTTTCCCTCTCGGTTGTCTGTCGCTGTTTGTTCGCAAAATGGTTGTTTGAAGACCCGGAGTGCAGGTTTGCCCTGGATTTTTTTTTTTTTTTTTTTCAACAGGCTTCAACGGTGATGTCACAGACAAAACTAGGTTTTTGCGTTCAGATATTTGAGGTGAAACGGTTCACAGTCCAATAATGGCCACCTGAGCCACCAACTCGAGTTTTCAAAGCCACGAATCTCAATAAATCTTGGACCGTTGCTTCTGCTATTTCTATTTCAAGAAGATCGCAGTTGTTCGTTTCCTTTTTTGCTGAGATTTGTCCTTCTTGAATCGTTAGGTGGTAATATAAATGCTAACGTCCAACTAAATTTTCGAATGTTACGACGTCTACTTGTCTGTGATGGTGAAGAAAAAATGATCATTTTTTATTTCAAACAGAACATATTCACAAGGACCATCTCAACAACGTAGACAGCAGCCACAAAACTCTCTTGAGCAAAAGACTCAATATCGTTCCACCACCCACCCATCGGAAAGCGATATTTACGCCACATGGTGTGATAAAAATCTTCTTTTCCGTCTGCGTCTTCTTTCCCCTAGGGTGATTGTCACCGGGTTTTTACTTCTGCTTGTCCAATCGACGCAGATTGTCTCCAGCAACCACCCCAGGACTGGCATGTAGGTTATGTGTCTATCGAGCAAAAGCTCTAAAAATAAACACAAGCTCGCGAATCAATGAGCCTTGCGCCCTCCGGCGTATATCCTGTCTCGTTGGACACCAACGTTGGTTGGGTGAAGTGTGTGCGTGTGTATCCAATAAATGTCAATGCGACTCTGAACTAGTAGCTGGAGAAGCAGTCTCGCAGATTGGAACGTAAATGTAATTCTGGGTAATGTAAAATACTTATGGGCTTCGGCACTTCCACTGACGATTGATGGCTTTTACTGGAGTGGTTCGCCGGTATTGCGCAGTCATAGGAATTCAATATTTACTTATCGGGAGGAAATCGATATGGTAATTTTCGGCTGTGGCGCTTCAGAATCCCGTGTATAGGCTGTAGATATATCTTTTCAATACAAGTGATCCGTAGATCCATCGTTAAAGACCACACTGTCAAGTGGGGGAATTTTCCTATACTAGGCAATCTAAGCAGGGTCTACCCTTTTATGAGTATTTACTCAACGTCGTGTACATATCTGTCGTTTTCATTTGCTCCTTCCTCCTCTAACCTTCTAACTGCTCAAAGGTATTTTTATGAAGCGCATTTTCTCAAGTGGATGTGACCATTGTTGGCAGCCACTGTTTCATTCGGTTTACGTTCAATTTAAATTACATGTTAAGCAATTGCTCCATTATAGGCAATACAAAATCAACTGCATTTTCGAGAGTGTATGATTTATTTGCAGAAAAATATTGCATACTGGGCTGGCTCAATAGTTGCAACGCATTCAAATTAAAGCTAAATAACCAAATTATTGTAGGAAGGGAATGTTTTCAGTGAAGAGTTTTGAAGAGAAAATAAGAGGTTCAAAATTAATCGTCGAGAATAGCCAACTTAGAACAGATTGTTCTTTATAAAGTTCAGCATGCTTGATGCAGATATTAGTTCCAGTTGTAAAACAGTTTGTATAATGTAGTTGTACAAATCAAAAGCATTTTAACGTAGGACTACATTTCTCTTTTCTATACCGGGTGTCATTTCAAAATTTTGAAAAATGAGAGCGTTACGCAAAAATGAAAGGTTTTTGAACGCTAATAACTTTCGTTTGACTGAACAGAATGACTTCATTTATACACCATTTGATCAGGAAAACTTACAAATGTTTTGCATAAAAATTTCAATGAAGTTATATTAGTATAAGTAGTTCAATTTATCACTTAAAGATGACCTACTTTTGCTCCCATACAAATCTACACATGGAAAGGTTGAAAATATAGTTTTCCCTCTCCGGGTCTTCAAAAGCGGGTAACAAATTGGCTTCTTTTTATTTAATTTAGTTTTATTCAATGTTATATACAGCACTAGCTACACCCCTGAGATGTAAATGATTTTGCTTTGTTGCCGGTGCCTGATTTTATAACTGAAGCCTATCCCCTCTTTTGTATTTTGCTTCGTACTGCATTTTCGTGCCTCTCTTCTTTGGAGGCAATGCTATCAACCAACACCAGTATAAGGCACACGATTTGAACTAAAATGATTTCATTGGAATATTCAAGTTCGATTGATCGATGGTTGTGTTTTTCGCTCTCTCGTTACGAAGATTTCTTTTCGTTTTTTTCTTTATCTCATCCGTTTTCTTGCGATTGCGCGTCTGGCTCGCAAATTATCGCCTGCGCTTCCTCATCTACAAACCAGAACCAGGAAGCGCTGCAAAGTTTTTCAAGTTTCTCCGCTCAACCTATTGCCGTGGCAATGGGTCGTAAAAATCGATAATCCGCGCAGGCGCCATCCGCTTTCGAAGCCTTACCGGAGCCGGGCACCTCTCAGCGCAAAACGATGTTTGTGACAACTAGATTAATAGAAGCATCCCAACTATCTTGCCGTTAGTCATTCACAGCGATGAGGAGTTTAATAAAATACTATCCGGATTGAATTCAGCACATTATGGTGTCATGCTGGCCAAATAAACCGAAAATTGAAATTTATTTCTCAGGCGTATCATAACCATCGTCCTTTTCAGGACGACCAACTTAATTTTGCAATAAAAGAGTTAGTGTTTAAGTGAAATGTTCGTGATTTACCCTGAACAACCAGTGCAAATTATCAAAACCAGTACATTTTGGATTGCTTGAGGCATTCAGTCGAGAGTGGTGAATTCGGCAGAGATTTTTCATCAAACCCGAACTGATTTGTTTTCATTAAACTGAACCGAATTTCATAAGAAGGGACGGGTCAGGCAAAATATAAAAACATTTTAATATTAACCAACTATATGTGTTATGATATGTATAAATAAGATGATACCATTATTACTATGCACCAACGCGGTCCTTCGTGATCCTCGCGGTTATATCCCTGATATAACCCACCTCTAATTTTTTTCTAATGAAAAACCATCATCACACTGTCACAGTGGCACTGTGTGAGTGGCCCCAAAAGCATCCTTACTATTGGTTTGAATGAGGCCAAATCGACTCTCAAGCGTAACGTAAGATTAACTTTGTTTACCCAATGAAGGGCCACCATCACTTTAACAGCATCCTTACTGTTGGTTTGGATCAGTCCAGGTGTCTCATCTCAAGAGTAACTTAAAATTTGCCTTGTTTCACAATCACTGTCACACTTTCGATGAAGCCAAATTGGCACTCAAGCTTTATTTTGAATTTGCCCTGTTTTCTCAGTGAAAAACCGCTGTCACATTTTGTGGGCAACCTAACTGTTGGTTTGGATCGTTCTAAAGCGGCCCAGAAGCGTTACCAAAAATTTATCTTATTTTCCCAATGAAAATTCACCATCACACTGTGTGAGTGGCCCCAAAAGCATCCTTTCTGTTGGTTTGAATAGAGCCAAGTCAGCTCTCGGAGGTTACTTGGTATTTTCCTTATCTTATTAAGACTGGACTCGGAAAAAAATGAGACATAGGGGAACTGCCCCCATATTAATCTCATTGTTCCTATATTCATCCTACGATGAATCAAGCAATTGGGCAGTTGAAGGATTAGTTAATAATGTTTGTTGTAGTTATTTAACGTAAGCAAACATTATTAGAAAACGAAACCGATCCTTCAACTGTCCAATTCTTTGATTCATCGTAGGATGAATATAGGAACAATGAGATTAATATGGGGGCAGTTTCCCTACAAAAATGATCACCAAAAATTCATTTTAAATCGGATACTTCTCAAATTTTCAGGGATTAAATAACTATATATTAACTATGTTTTGGCATAATTTATTTATTGAATTTCCTCCCCCAAGCTGAATGCTCGTACATTTCTCTTAACACTGCTCATGAGATCTTGGGCGAGGCTTTGTCCATCTTCCTTACACAATTTCTCCCAGTTTTTCTTCAAAACTTCACCGGTTTTGAATGTTTTTCCGCTTTTCTTCAACTTCTTCTGCATTTTCGCCCAAAACTTTTCGATCGGACGAACTTCTGGTGTACTTGGCGGGTTCGCCTCCTTCGGGATCACATTAACGCCCTTCGCTTCGTACCAATCCATTACAGGCTTGGCGTAAAGGGTGTCCACGATGAAATTTCCACACTATGAAATTGCTCTAACTTTTTAACCGTTGGGTAGAATTTAATGAAAATTTGGGTGGATTTAGTTCATAGTGCATTATTTACATCCTGCAAGTTTTAAAGTCCTGTGAACTCGCGGTAATGGAGTCGAAAGAACAGCTCGTGCGTGATAAAATCTTGCGCATTCATCACGAGAACAAGGATCTCTCGCATCGTTCCATCGCTAAAACGTTGGGAATCGCGAATTCCACGGTGTCGCGAGTGATTAAGCGGTTCGAGGAACGGTTGACCACCGATCGGAAGCCCAGAAGTGAAGGAAAAAGTATTCCGTACAACACCAAAAATCACAACCGCGTAGTTGGGGCTTCAACCGAAATCCGAACGCCTCCGTTCGGGATGTGGCTAAGAAGCTGCACCTAAGCCGAAGTTATGTCCAGAAGGCCAAAACTAAGGCTGGGCTTCGAACGTTCAAGGTACAAAAGGCCCCTAATCGTGACGAGAAGCAGAACAAGTCCGCCAAAACCCGTGCCAGGAAGTTGTACCTCAACATGCTGACGAAAGTTGAATGCTGCATCATGGACGACGAAACATATGTGAAGGCCGACTTCAAACAGATCCCCGGCAACCTGTTTTTCACGGCCAAGGATAAGTTCAGCGTTCCGGAGCATGTCCGCACTCAGAAGATGTCCAAATTTGCGAAGAAATTCCTGGTTTGGTAAGCCATCTGCACGTGCGGGAAGCGGAGTGCACCTTTCGTGACCCAGGACACGATGAACGGACAGGTGTACATAAAAGAGTGCCTCCAGAAGCGGCTGCTTCCTCTCCTGAAGGCCCACAACGTCCCAACAATCTTCTGGCCGGATTTGGCCTCAAACCACTACTCCAAGGACGTGCTGAAGTGGTATGCGGACAATAAGGTCAATTTCGTGCCGAAAATGTTCAACCCTCCCAACACTCCGGAGCTCCGCCCTATCGAGAAGTACTGGGCGATTTTGAAGCAGCACCTTCTTAAACGACCTAAGGTAGTGAAGACAGTCGAGGAACTGAAGAAAGTATGGGTTTACATGCAAAAAACGGTTGATTCACAGGTTGTGCAGAATCTTATGCCGGGGTTAAGGCCAAGGTGCGGGCATTTGCGTATGGACTGTAAATAAAATACGAGTAAAATGGTAAAATGAAGTTTAATAGTTATTTCTCAATCCCTGAAAATTTGATGGCAATCGGATGAAAACTCGAATTTTGCGAATCAATTTTGTGTGTGGCAATTTCATCGTGGACACCCTTTACAGAGACAATTACGTTGTTTTTGTACCAAAAACCGCTAACCCCCCAAATTCACCAGAGATTCGTCCGGTGGAAAGATTTTGGGCCATCATGAAGGCCAAAGTTCGAAAATAGTCCATGGTGTTTAAGAACGAGCTGGAGTTGAAGAAAGAATGGATGAAAGTGACCAAAAAGGTCGGCTTCACCATTGCACAAAATTTTACAATTTTAACATTTTTTTCATAAAAGTTAAGACGATTTTCTTAAAGTCACTCATACATCACTTTTTTGTAAGGGTTGTCCTTTTTGAGTTATGTTGATATAAAAATATCAAAAAACTTAAGCCCTTATCAAGTCGTAGTCTAGAAAAAACAAACAAAGTATGAAAATTTGCTTTAAAAGACATTGTCTACACACCCAAAAAGTTTTATTGAATTCTGAGAGGGTGCTGCCAAACACTGGATGAGTTGGCGTGAAATTCGTCATGTTCAAGTATTTTCAACCACACAGTACGGTAATATAAAGTGTAATTAAAGATCCAATACGTCAAAAACATCAGCAAATCGTTTAATAGACAAACTATTAACCAAGGAGAAAGTCGACGAAGAGAATCTCTCAATGTTACTTAGGACCTAAAGCTTGAAATGTTAAAATCAAAACATCATTCTGTACCCACACGCCTACTAAATCAAAACTGGTCGACCAATTTTTGTACGTAAACATTTTCGTTCACTTTGGTTTCGTGGCAATAAATTATAAAACGAATATTTTGGTTTTCTATATTCTTGTTCATAAACTCCAACGATGATTTGTTGGTTGGATAGTTCTGGTCTAATAGAAGCACTACCGATCCAAACAATAGTGTCATGTGCGTAATCAACTTCTTTATTTCAATAACGAGTTGTTGTTCAGAATTTCGGACAACACAAATCAGTCAATTCGTTATTGGATCATTTCAATAAATATTTCAGCCATTTCCTTGTTTTGTGCGGTAGCCCTCTAAATTGTGGATACATACATAATCAGTTTTCATCTCCATCAGTATAACTTTCTCAACTCATTCCTTAGTTCTATATCTATAAATTTCATTGAACGAGCCTCCTTCCCTAATCGGCCCCATGGGGCACGGCGCGGTTAAGGTTTATTGTGGGCTTTTACTTCCGAGCAACTTTTCGGATTGTGATAACCCAACAGACTGAGACTATGAAAACTTTTCATCATCGTCATCGACATCATCATCATCATCTTTGTTACCACCTAGAAGCTGAGCATTTTCGGGGAGAAAATAAGTCCTTGGACGCTTTCAAGGACGAAGAATCTAGGTCGGGTCCCCAACCCCCACACAAATCCCCCTCCACTCGATGATGGTGTAGCCGGCAGATGACTTTTCCTCTCCAACGCCGAATATGAACCGGGTGGTGCTGCTGCTGCTATTTGCTAGATGATGGAACGATGAAGATCATAATCAGTGAATTAATTAATTTATCTTCTCTCCCGAGCAGCAGCAGCAGCAGCAGTAGCTTGGAGTATCCCATCATCAGGGTGAAAGTTTTTTTGGGAGCTGTGGGTGAAGGGGCCGATTTGGCGATGAGGTGATTAAGGTGGCAAAATAAATTACATGCAATCTTGACAACTTCTCGAACAGCTTTTCGCCACACGATGATCAACATTTTCGTGCCTTTGGGCAGGTCCGAACCAGCTGAAGAGGCAGCAAATCAAAGTTTGACACTGGATAACTTGCTGAGAGAAGTAAGCGCCTCTCAGGGGGTAAGTCTTCTGTGAGAGCTTAGGAAGTTTCTTTTTGATGAAGTTGGCAATGGAATGATGACTTCAATCTTGAAACAAGTGGGCCTTTGTCCAGCGGATAATATCACATTTCATCTCCCGGTTCGAGCAGCAAACTCTAACCGGAAGCATTCATCACACCAGCTGTTGCCAGTGTGTAGATAATTACCCACCACACCGCCTCGGATCCAATCTGGTCTCGTTCAAACAAGCCAAATTGCCACCACCCGGGACAGATACCGATAATGCCCGGGAAGCGAACGAGCCGGGCACAAGATACCCAATCATTATTATCTCTTCCCCAGATGAGATGATCCCAATCTACCTGCCGGAAGTGATTCCAGACCAGGTACAAAACCGAATTGCACCCGTCCGGTAGGCGCGGCGCGTTGAGGCGCACGCAGTCGTTATAATTTTTCAATTAAGAAGCTATCATCGTCGTATGAAGACACTCGCGGCCGAGGCCTGGCCAGGCCAGCCAACGCAGAAGAAGCGTGTTATTTACCCTCGATTTCAACGCTCCCTCACAAATGAGAAGACGCACAATCCGAGGTAGAATCAGAAGGAGGAGAACAGGAGGAGGAGAATGCCGACTCGGGACTTTGTGTTGTATAATTTGATGAGATTGTATCGAAATTTAATCGAGGGAATCATTTTCATGCCCGATTGAAAGGTAACCAGCCTCAGTCAGAGGGAGTTCGTAAAGAGTGGATGGAAAGAAGATGCGCTTCTGCCGGGCCCGGGACTGACTTGAAAGTTGTTGTTGTTGAAGGGAAATGAACCCTTGATTGATCATAAATCATTTAACGCTCCGCCGGTTGAATGCGCCTCTGGGGCGGAGTGTTGAACACGATTGTGAGGCTGTTTAAATTATTGGTTTACGTCGTCGTGATTCCCTCCGGGGCTATTACGAGGGCATCGATTGAGGTATCATTTCAAGCGGGACGTTCTGTGGTCTGAAATAGTCGGCACCTGGTTGGCTTGCCGAATTGAGCTGGTGACGGGAGGTGATATTTGAAAAATAAGCAAGCATGTTTGCTTGGGTTGTTTTGCTTCTACCGTGAACGTCTCATTTGTTAGCGTTAGCTAGTGGAGTAAAACTGCGAACGGAGATTGAACAGGGACAGATGCGAGGTGTAGAAATCAGATTAACAATAGTAGTTCAACCTCAGTGAGTAAGTGGTACTTTGACCTGAAGAAAAACCAAGCTTCATAATTTTGGTGTCATCTTCCAACATTTGCAGAAATTATGATCAGTAACTCCAAATGTTTAGTTAATCTAATCTAATCTAATCTAATCTAATACAAACGCAGCCAGTACGAAAAAGCATCCTGGAGATAATTGGGTTAGATGACGCCCAATTATTTTTTTTGTCAATATTGATGCTTGCAGCATATCAAAAACATGATACAAGCGTCAAAGCAACCACGGCCTACTGCGTTGCATTTACCGCATAAGATGATTCTGTAAAATGAGTTGTATTCAAACCATTAGATTTGAAACACAACGCATTTTATGAATCTACAGGGGAGGAATCTTTTATTCGAAAATCAATGTTGCTAACTAGGACTTCTCGATACACTCTTTACAGAAAGCAAATAATTATTCTGAAGATATAAATTATAGCTTTGTGAGTGGAAGAAGATTAGAATGATTGGTGAAAATGTTACAGAAATCATAGGTTGAGTAAGTTTGCCAGTTCGAAGCCCGTTTTGCTTTTGGCTAATGCATACATTTTGCATGCTAGCCCGAAAATGGCAAACATCATAGGATTAAAATTCAATATAGGACTATAATTAATGCTTAATTCCGTTTTAAGAGAAATGGAGCATCACTTAACCTTCTGAGACTAGATGCTCTTAACGACCATTTTAAAATAAACTATTGTTCTGTACGCCAAACAGGACATTCTGTTCTCTCCGACTATTTATTTCCCTTTTCCTTTGATAACTACTGAAGGCTACGTGTGGACTCCCCGTATCTTCTTAAGGTAGATACGAAATCATCCCTATCTCCAACGGTTGCATGGACTTGGTTAGGTTTGAGATCGAGGGGTGTCTTCGTATAGGTTATTGCGTGAAGAAATGTATCTGTAACTGATTCCGCATCATGGTGGCATGTAATGTTTTCAACGAATTGTTCCTCATCGTAGCCTCATCATCCACGAGGTGTGCAAACGCAACGCTAAATGCTAAACGGCTTCATATAAGTTGGTAAGTGATGCGATGAATGAGAGAGCAGTAGGCTACTTTTTTTTAATCAAGAGGAGGCAGAAAGAGGCAAAGAGACAAATGGCAAGGAAGGGGTCCGGTCAGGGATTTAATTCCAGATCTTCTGCTCAAAAAACAGACCGGGTAACCACTGAGCACCCAGCCGCGTCTAAATTACGTGCCGACAAATCTTGATCTCAAAAATACACCGGAGTTGTGACCGACTGAGAAGTCCTAGGCCATTATGAAACAAAGTATTTGTGAACATCCGTAAATAAAAACTGTATGAGAAAAAAAAATGAGACACACTTACTTGTTTGTATCTTTTAAGTGGGTAAAAATTGCTGGAATTTTGCCTTAAACTAGCTAACAATGTTATATTTAAACTGACGATTTTCACCACAAACTACAAACTTTCAAAAACTCCTAAGGTGTTGAAAAATACACTGCATTTTTTTTTTAAATAAAGAATGGTGCAAACTGTCGAAACAAGTTGGTCCTAGCATTGTTTAGCATCTAATGTACAGTGTCAAGGTAAAGATGTTGAAGCATAAGAATTATTTTGGAGGGAATCGCACAATTTCTTAAACGATCATTTTTTTTAGAATTATGGCTTAGTCAGAACATTTGATGAAATGAAGAAAGTATGGCTTAATATGCAACAAAAGTCAATTGTGACGTTGAATAAAAAAAGATGGCTAAACTTTGTCAACACGGAAAAAAATTCGCGCCCAGATGCGTGAACTGCAGTCATGAATTCGAGAACAAGCGCGAACTTCATCACGTTTTCAGGCAGTAACTCCAAATGTTTACTTAATTTTAACCTGAAATTTTTTAAAAGGCGGGCTAAATAAATAAACAATTGATATTTAGCACTGCTGTTTGTTATTCCCTTAAAACTTATGCACTTTTTTACGTGAAATATCCACGAAAATTACAATAAAGAACGTGCACTCAAAACAATCGACACGTTGTTTCCACGTGAAATTTCAAGTAACTTTCACCTGAACAAGTAACCAAATCTTCTTCAGTAAAATCAGGTGAATATTACGTGCCAGTGAATTGTACTAAAAAAATCACGTTTTATTTATGTGATTTTCACGTAGAATGTGGATTTACGTGGAAATCACGTAGCTCTTACGTGAATTCCACGTATTTATTACTGGTTTTGGAGGTGGACGAAAATTACGTGCGTTTCACGTGGAAACAACGTGTCGATTTTTTTGATTGTGGGTTGTCTACGTCTGGGAGTAAAAAATCCAGTAAATGGTGGAACGGTCAAAAATTGGTCAAACATGATTAAGTGCACAGTGATTAATTTATAATATAAAAGATCAATCTTTATTTCTTTTTGAGTTCATCGTCTACAAAACACAGGAAAATTATTTGATTAGGCTTCCGATTTCTGTTTTATCCACATTAAAGGCCGTTCACACCAAAATCCGGACATACAAAAAATATTTTAGAAAAACAACAGCATGTTTTTGATTCATATTATTTATTTCGTTTTATAGATACATGTGATTCTCGACACAACTGCATATAGATTTATATGGATTTATTTCCATAAGCTGTTCGCGCGCTTTCTTATTCACTCCTTTCATCAATTTTTGCACGATGTCCTTATCAATTTTCTTCGAAGCAGTAAGCCACTAAGAACGAAATTCTTGGATCTTTGATACCTCTCCACCAAGATTTTTGAGGTTTCCATTGACCATTGACCAGTATGTTTCAATCGGGCAGAGCTGTGGACAATTTGGTGAATTACAATCCTTGGGAACGTGAATAACGTTATTTTGCTCATTCCAAGTGATTGTATCTTTAGCGTAATGACAGCTGGCCAAATCTGGCCAGAACAAGGATTGAGTCGCATGTTTTCTCAGGAAAGGTAAGAGCCGCTTTTTGAGGCATTCTTGCCGGTAAATCTCAGCGTTTACGGTACCTGTGGTTACGAGAATCTGAGATTTTAGCCCACAGGAACATATTGCTTGCCAGACCAGATATTTGTCAGGGAATTTGGTTCTATACTTCCGTTTCAGATGTTCAGGGACATCTTTCCGGCTAGTCGCAATGTAAAATTCCGTTTCCGAGAGATATTTGAATTTTTTGAAGCAGTATGTTCCGTCATCCATGACAACACAATGGAATTTTGTGAGAAATTGTTCATAAAGCTTTCTGGAGCGTGTTTTTACCGATTTTTGTTGCTTTGCGTTACGATTTGGGTATGTTTGAGCTTTGAATAATCTCAATCCAGCCTTAGTCTTCACTTTTGGCACAAAACCGGTTGACATTTGCACTTTTTTTCGCAACTGTCCGTCTCCTTCCTTGTGTTGCTTTTTCCATGTTCACCACCTTTTCCAGCCTTCCTTTCGACAGTAAGACCCTCTTTATAACGTTTAATCACATCTGCAACAGTTGATTGTACAGTAGAATTGGGATTTTCCAAATATTTGTGCAGGATAGATTTCCTGCGTGCTAGTTCAGACGGCGCCATCTTGAATACCGAATGCGCTTTTGTAAACAATGTGTGTGATTCACGTTTTTCTATGTATTGGTTTTGTACATAACAAGTTTCCTTCCATTTCGTAGTGATTTGACTAAGAAACAGGATAAATACTTTGTCCGGATTTTGTAGTGAACGGCCTTTATTATCCACGCCAATTTGCCTTGACTTGTTTTTCACTTCCAACTGTTTTTTGAGTTCTCTTGAGGTTTCTCTTTACGATTGCCTAATATTTTTGCAATTGGGCGCAGTTCAGGCGAGTTTGGGGAGTTTTCTCCTTGGGTAAGATTTGCAAACTATTGGCGGTATACCATTCCTGAGCCATTTTTCCGTAGTGGCAAGAAGCGAGGTCTGGCCAAAACAGCACGGAACAACTTTTCAAGAAAGGCAATAAGCGTTTTTACAAGCATTCCTATATATAAAGCCTATATATATAAACAGTGCCAGTTGTCACGAAACTTTCGCTTTTTAGCCCACGGGTGCCAATCGCCTGCCCAAACCAAGTATTTTTTCGGAAACTTTGACATTTTTTTCCTGCATAAACTTATCTTGAACCTTTCCTTTTTCGGTAGCCGTATAAAACTCTTGACCTGGGAGTTGCTTGAAATCAGCGTTGACGTATCGTACATCGTCTATTACAACGCAATCAAAATTGGTCAACAAACTCGTGTACAACTTACGCGCTCTTCCTTTGGCTGTTGTGTTTTGCTTATCATCTCGATTTGGTGTCACTTATATGTTGACAAACCTACTTGTTTCTTTGCTCTTTACACTGTTGTGACGGATTTACCCAATTGGTTTCCGATATCTCTGATGTAAAGGTTGGGATTGCGTTTGAAAATGCTGGCCACTATTCTTCCGGTCACTGCGGCTTCCTGGTTTCGGTTTCCACCTGATCCCGGCTTCCTGGCAGTCGTCAGACGTCCTCCGAACACTTTTTTACAACATTCGTCACGGTTGATTTGGCAATATTAAGTGATTTTGCCAAGTCGGCGTGTGAATAATTTGGATTTTGCCTATGCGCGTGCAAAATTTTGATACGCCGCTCTTCTTGCTTCGACGCCATTTTGACAACTGAATAGAAAATGGCAAAAACAAAATAGAGTCAACATTCCGTACGCATACACGATTAAAAAAAACTACGTTATTTTTGAGTCGGGAATGTTTTGACCGTTCCGGATAAGTTCGAATACAATTTTTCATGATTGTGTAGATATGCACCATGTTCATGCCAATCCAATGTATGGGAAAAATTTGATCATCAAATTTCAAAAAACAGTAGTGCTCAAAAGTTTTGTCTCCTCAAAAGAAGTCCCCATGCAAAATTTGAGCTCAATCGGACTTCGTTAAGTGGACCCCCAAAGCGGTCAAAGTTTGACTTTTTTGACTCATGAAAAATTTCCCACGGTAAGGGGTACATGAAATTTCCGAAATCGGATTTTTTTTTTATGCCAAAGGTCTTAGAAATGCATGGAACGTCGAGAACTGTTGTTGGTTCGAAAAAAAAATTTGAAAAAAATCGACTCTCTGGGACTTGCTTGATTTTTGAGTTGGAGGAGTAAATTTCATTGTACTTGAATGATTTGAATTCAACTGGTGAGATATTCATGGCAATAGTATTGAAATATATCCTATATCATCGTTGGCAGCTGCTAGCATATTATGTGTGAAATTTCATTAGGGTGGTTCGCTTATTTTCCATAAGGGTGGTCCTTTTTTTTTGTACCGACGCAATCTTCATCAAAACGATTCTATCGATGTTTGTCCTGTTTCCTCAAATCGAATATGCGTCAACGGATCAGCAATGCTTCCCGCAGTCGAAGCCAAAGTCGAATTGGTTGGGTCAATAATAGGAATATGTGGCATTTAATGACTGCCGAATGGATCACCTCCAATTAGAAACCAAGCCGGATCAACCAATCGCAAAACTAGAGTTTTCAGTATTTGCGGTCGAACCGGCTTGTTCTCTTTTTGGAAGTGATTCCATCTGTTTTTCATATTCCTACCAGAAAAAAACAATGAAACAACTTCAATAATAAATAATTTTCCCAAACAGTGAACATACTGCTGTTATTGATTGCCAAGGTTGCCCCCGTCACCACCGCCTTATTCAAGCCAGTGCTGCCAGAATACTTTAGATCGAGTTATAAATTATGCAAGTTGATGGAAGCTGATGCATTCTGAGGAAACGTGAGTTTTATTATCAAATATGAGTGAAGGGGTTTTTTTCGTTTTCGCACACATTCTCACCTCTCTATATCTTGGGGGGAGAAGAAAATCATAAAGTGTGCAAATTTGATGAATCCTGAGTCATTTTGAAGAAAAAAATTACTCACGAGAAAGCGTCTTGCCCCTTGGCTTGACCTGCTATTTGCTATTGCAGCATCATTCCGCCAGACGGTCAGTCTTTGAATTGGTGCTGTGGAACAAGGGCAAGAGAAGAGACAAACGAGCACATCCCGCTGCAGTCCGACTCAAGCTTCAAGCATCTTAGAATTGATGTTTAGCAAATTACCAATTTTAACATACCGTTATTACACCTGATAATTGGACTTCAGTAAAGCCGTCTGTATCACGTATCACATATCGAATATTCCTTGAACCCTCATAGTCGCAAAGTAGGGCTCGCCGACGTTCCATCTTCTATTGCCATTAGCGGAATGTCCATTAATTTTTCCAAACGAATTGGAAGTCAAACTTTATGAAGCCCTGGCAATCGATAATAATCGATTAAGATTGATTCAATGTTAAGCTATATTGAGTTACTCGCGAGTTACTCCGAGCATCAAAGCAACTCAGAGTAGAGCTGTCTCACCCCTAGACACCATCTGCCTTCCATCAGATTGATTTTGGTCTTGTCGGAGAACATAACCTTGTTCCAGAACTCCTGTGGCTTTCCAACATACTCCTTTGCAAATTCCAGTTGCTTGTTCATGTTAACCTTCGAAAGGAGTGGTTTTTTTCGAGCCACCCGACCTCGTAGATTGATCCCGTGAGCCACTCGCCGAATGGTACCCGCATTCCTTTGCCAGTTTCAGAATGCTTGTTTTAGGGTTCTTCCGTATTTTGCGAACAATTTTCCGAGCATCGTCTGCTGTCAATATCCGTTGTTGTCCTCTGCCGGGCCGATTTTTCAGTGTGCCTTCGACTTCCACTTATTAACCATTTTCTGCACAGTAGCATGTGATCTTCCGACGGCAGTTCCTATTTCGCGTAACGACTTTTCGCGGCAGCACATACTTATTATCAGGGTTCGCGTTGCAAAATCTGTTTCATGCCTTTTTGATGCCATTTTGTCAAAAAAAAAACTACAGCAACAGGAATATGTTTACTGCCCAAGTAGCTGAGGTTGTTTATATAAACGCTGAAAAAAAAACAAACGCAAAGCTCAACTATTTTCATGGCATGCTAAGTTTTTTTTCTGAAAACAGGGGCGCGCTGTATGCTCGATTTTGCGGTGCACCAAACAGAATATTGTTTACAATTTATTTCAGTCAAAAACAATATGAAAGTACTAAAATAAATCTGATTGTACGTTTAATTAGTTCGATAAAAAAAATGATTGAAGCGCCTTTGAAAAAAATTGATAAATTAATTATTTCCTTCAAAACCAATAGCATCATTCGTTTCCCTTCAAGGGTATGCTCAATTTTACGTTTGACTTTAATTTCTTCACGGCAGGTTAAAAATATCTCAATAAACTTGATCCGTTGAAAAGAATGCTTAATTTTTACCGTTTCTGATAATTCATAAAAAAAGACATTCAAATATGAAATAACACGTTCTCATAACTCTGCAGTCAGGGCTAGTTATTCTACAACAAATCAGAACGTCATCGAAGGGTATTTTCGATTGAACCGCTCAATCAATACAAAACAGGTCAAGTGAAACGTTCCCAGTAAAAACTAAACATCCAGCAAACCGTCCTGTTCATCCGGTCTTTGACTTCTTCATTTGAGACCAAGGCAAAGACTATCAACAACTTTTTTACGAGAACTAGCAGTAGCAAATTTGAAGCATACAGTTCAAAACTAATAAATAAACCCTCTGCCAGACAGCAGTGCAAACTACACACCAGAAGGAACCGAGAAAATGAATTCACCGAAAGAAACAAGAGCAAATTTAGTGCCGAAATGAAAAGCTACTGGCGTGCCATAGTCGGTATAGTACGCTTTCAACCGCATGGAGCAAAGTTGAATTATTAAATGCCCTGAAAATGGCTTACCCTTTCGCTTTTACCACCTTCGCTTCCATGAGGACGGCTAGGATTGCATCCCCGCAAAGTGCAGCAACGGCAGAACAGGAGGCGAAAGTGAGAATAGCACAACTTGTACAAATACTCTTAGTTCAAAAACCATTTAAACTTAACTGTTTAATGCTGTTAGTGGCTTCACTCGGGGCTGGTGGTAAATTGTTTCGCACATACTCGGCGTCAAATTATGAGCTTACGAACCGTCCACTTGCACTACTCACCACAAAACTTTCACTCACATGCGTATTCCATTCTCTTTCGTGTCTATTCCAGGCTACTATCAACCGGCTGGTCCGTTGATATCCCCTCACCTGCTGTCCCAAGCGCCACCGAGCTCGTCGTCGCAGCAGAGCGCCAGCAGCAGCACCATCACCAAACAGCCACCAGAGTCTGACTCCCCGGTGCAATCGCTAACCCAACCACCGTCGTCATCAACTGCGGACAGCACGGACAGCGATGTCCTGCTAACAGGTGCGTCTGAAAAAAAAAACATCAATATAAACTATAATCTCACTAATTGCCTCTCCCGTTTCAGGTGGCGATCTGTCGTCCCGATCGCAGTCCTACAGTCGTTACGGTCCGTCCGGTCCACCAAACCTGTACCCCCGTCCGGTCCAGATGCACTGTCCACCGCCGCACCTGGCGCCCAACTACTACGCGGCACCACCCTACAGCCAGTATCCTCCGGAGATGTACTACGCCCACGCCTATCCGCCGGCACATTTCTATCCCAAGTTTGCCCAGTACTATCCCACTAGTCGCCGGTACTATCCGGGTCATCCCGGTCCCGGTGAACACATGTACGAGCAACCGCCACCTCCCACGAGTGGCCCCTTGCCACCGCCGTCCGGTGCACAGTTGGTACCAGCCGGACCGCAAGGCCCCCAGCACCTGGAGCACTATCCCGGTCCACCACCATATCCGTATCCCGGGTACGGCAGTCCTGGCCCGGGGCCCGGTGGGCAGTGTTACTCCCGTAACCTGCAGCCTCCACCGTATATGGGTAAGCAAATGTATGGAATCACCTTTCACTTCATCTTAAACGTGTGTGCCGAGAGTCCAGTCAAGAGAGTGTCCGTATTCTTTGGTTTTGTATTGAAACCTTATGTTGCCTAAATTCTTATAAGTTGAAGTGTTTGTGTGTTCATATTTCGTTGATCATCGATTTCTTATGTCTGCAATACCGGTGGTTTCGAATCTTTGCTAACCTCTTTCCTCACTTCCAGATGCTCACTACACGACCAATTGCCCTTGTCAGATGCAGTCGTGTCCAAAAAACGTCAATGCTGGGTCCCTTATTGGTATCAAGGCCAGTAAGGGCCCAGTAGCCAGCACAACAACCCAAAACAGCCATCATATCGCGAGCACGGCCGGCATGTACCCAGCCGTATCGCAAACAACAGCAAACAACAACCACCATGAACCGATCTTGATATCCTCCGGTTCATCTACGTCTTCTTCACCGGCACCGTTGGACCTCCATTCACCTCCGATTATGCATCCGGTCGAAGTAGCACCACCGTCATCCTATTCAACCTCGATGATAACAACCACCACCACCACCAATACAACAATGGCCAGTAATACGAGTATCAGTTCCCCCGCCATGACCACCAACACAACCTCCACCACGACAGCCCCTCCACCCGAACCAACTATCGCCCATCAAGTTAAACCGGAGAGTGACCTGCACCCATACAGCTATCACCACTATCACCACCATCACCGGCCTTCGGCACCGCCCCCAACACATCCTCTCCATCACTTCAACGCCTCCACTGGGCCTCTGCTCACCGACGTCAAGGAGGAACCATCCACTCCGACTCTCGAATCCGAATCCAAATCCATCAACAACATTCCGAAGCTACTCCCGCTGACAACGGCAACTGCCATGATCAAACAGGAGCTTACCGAAGTCAAGCTGGAACCTCCGGCAACGGTGACCTGCAAGAAAGAGGACTTTGAAGAGAACGGTCCAGCCATGACGCCGGATCTCCTGCTTGACGAGGCACTCATCAAAAAAGAAGGACTGGTCTCGGAGCTGTGCTTCAAGGAAACGCAAAAACTCGACGACAAGAGTATCCTATCAAATATTCTAACCGCGGAAGCTAATCTGAAAACAAGTAAGACTACCGGTAGTGATAGTTGCAGCATCAACAACAGTAACAACAATAGTGTTAGTAACAACAACAGTAGTATTAGTAACGAGAAAGTACAATTAGTCGATAGTGTCCTACCTGAAATTCCGGCCTCGACGGTCAAGCGGAGACCGCTGCTGGTCGCCTGCAAAAAGTCCACGCCGAAGAAGTCACCACCCAATAGCTATAAGAATCTGATCAAACGTACAAATGTGGACGACGAGAGCACCATCACGGTCCTCAGCGACGACGAAGAGGAGGAAGAAGATGAGGACGATGAAGAGCGAGCTGCGAAAAAGAAACCCAAACCCAGAAAGCTCCTGCTGTCCAAACCCCGAAAGGTTCTGAAACGAACGCGAAGAGTGTTTGGGGCTGAACAGCTACACCACTTGAAGAAGATCAACAAAACACTCTTCAAAACCAATCGTATTAGAAGCGTCGCTCCGAGGCCCTCGTGTATACCGAGAGACCCGAAGATATCAGAACCAATAGAAACGATCACCATTCCGGAAGACCCTGTAGTGGAGACAAAAGCGGTTTTCACAGATTCAAAACCATTCGTCGAGGATCGAGGTCAAGAAGAGCAACCTCGGCCGATGTCAAATGTTGATCTTACGATTGACCTGGTAGCCAAGGGATACTTCTCCGAGCCAGAAATTCTCTCCATCGAAGCCAAGGCCAACTCTCGCCTGCTGAAAAAACTAAAGCAGCAGGAAGGACGGTCGCAATCGGAACAAAACCGTGGAAAACGAGATCGTAGCTCCGAAGGTAGCAAAAACTCGTCATCCAAGAAGCCCAAGAAACTAAATCCACTAGACGTAGACTTTGACAAGCGGAAGAACAAGAGCAAGTCCAAAAAGGTTGAAGCCACCACTATTCCTCCGGAGAGTAACGAACCGAAAAAATCCTCAAAAACTAAACAGCAACCACTTTCGGAACCAAAGGAAAAGAAACAGAAAAAAGAAGCGAAACAATGCAGCAAAAAGAAATCCAACGCCAAAGCTCCGAAGGTTAGTGGTAAGAAACGTGCTACCTCTACCCCCGTAGCTCCGTCAATGGTAGTGGAGGCGATACCGGAGATGGAAGAATCGAAACAACCGGACGAAGAGATTCAACCCAATCCATTGGAATTGAATGCCACTGGAGCCGAGTCAACGGTGGACGATCGGGAGACGGACTTTGACGATGCCACAACGATGCTAGTGGACGACGACTTGATGAGCGTCGATACCAATACGATGATCCACCGGTTGAACAACAACAACAATAGTGTCATCGAGAACAAGAATGCCATGGGGATGACCGCTGAAGAGGACGATCCTCCCACGACTTCGGCGACTTCGGTTGCTGACTTGTCGATGGGCGTCCCGGCTCCTGAGGAAAATAAACTGCTCGACCTCAGGGACGACCCCATGGAAGACGAGGACGACGACGATGACGACGAGGAAGAAATCATGCTCGCCAGGAGATTTGCCAAAAAGGGTTGTGGATCGCTGAAGCAGCGGGCGTCCCGATCCCGATCCAAGTCCAAATCGCGAAAGTTCAGCATCAAGAAACGACATCGGATTCGGATGGCTGCCGAGGTGGAGGAAGTGATTGTGCCTAGGAAGAGCACCAGTGCACCACGCTGGAGCAACGGTTGGACCTGGGAGGGGCAACCGTTTCAAGGGAAGGTGTTTCTGAATGTGAGTTGCGGGAAGTGTTTGTTTTGGGGATGTTTGATTTAATGGGAGTTTCTTTGCTTATGATTTTAGAGTGACGACCCGCCTGTGCTGAGAACCTGCTACCCAGCGATGCGACATTCCGAGGGGGATGCCATTCGGCCGAGGGACTGTGTCCTGCTCCGGGCTGGTAGTAAGCGAGCGGAGCTTCCCTACGTGGCAAAAGTGGCACATCTGTGGGAGAATCCGGAAGATGGTATGTGCGGAGAAATGGAAAGTGTTGATAGAGCTTGGCCGTTGAATTGAGTGGTTTATTTTTTTTAGGGGAAATGATGATGTCCCTTCTCTGGTACTACCGGCCGGAGCACACGGAACAGGGAAGGCAAGCAGTTGACGGACCGGATGAAGTGTTTGCCTCGCGCCACAAGGATCATAATAGCGTGGCGTGCATCGAAGACAAGTGCTACGTGCTGACGTTTAGCGAGTATTGCAGGTAGGTTTTCGGATGATTGCCAGATCTTTTTCTTTTCTTTTTTAATAATTATAATCTGTGGGGAAGAAGACCGATATATTTAGGATAATTAGTTCCATATTATGTTCAGAAGCATTATAGGATCTTCAGAAATGCTTAATGAATATCAATAATATTACCAAATATTCAATTCATGAAACTTCTGAAAATATTGTGAAGAGTTGCACTAGAGAAGATGTTCCTATATTAATCTAATCACAGCGCAACTCATCCTAATTGTATGAAAGGGCGTATTTGTTATTAAAGGTTAACATTATAAAAAGAAACCAATCATTTTAAGGCTCAATTTACTTTAAGTTCTTCTTCTTCTTCTTCTTCTTTAGCTTTTCAAGCTTATTGCTTTCACAATTAGCTTATTGCTTACTCTCTACTTAGTGTTCCACAGGTATTAAATGAGAGCTTTCGATGCCAAGTACAATTTTACGCAGAAAAACCTCAGACACTAAGGGTCAAACAAAACTCGCGGGATTATTAACTACAAAACTGTTTATTGAAACCGCACTTTATTCGGACAAACGATAATTTATTGCTCGATACTCTTTTCACCAAGATGTATTCGACGCAAACCCTTGCACTATTCGATTACAACTAATTACTGCCCCGGTATCGATAGTGATACCAAGGGTGAGTGGTGAATATCACACACGATCGTTCCTATCTCTCTATCGGCTATCGGTGATAGGATGGGGTGCAAAAAAACGAGATGACTATTGATAAGGTTGTGGAACCTATCTGTGCTGCCAAATGGGCCGAAATTATTACGCTTGAACATGCCGGCCGCCTTGAAATCTCTGCATTTCAATACTATAAGTCTTGAGTAATTCATGATTAGGACCTAAAAGCCATTTGTAAACAATGACTTTAAACGTTGATCTCTCATGAATTACGAGAATCCTACTATATCCAGCAACTCTATATGGTAGAACTAACATTCTTCTACCAGATGCTGTTTTCATTTCACGAGAGTGTTTCAAGATTCAAAAGAAATCGACATTTAAAGTCATTGTTTACAAATGGCTTTTAGGCCCTTAACATGAATTACTCGAGAAGTGTTCAAAATTGTTTTGCCTGGACTGTATTACCTAACACTACTTCAATACTACTGGAATTCAAATGATCGTGTTTCACTCGGTTTGTTTTGAATTTTACAACTACTAATTTTACGGTTCGTGTTCTTCAAATCTGGGTCGATTCGATATCGTTGGCCTTGTTCTCGGTTGCTGCCGATCGATAATAATTGGGTTACTACGCTGTGTTGTTGTGTCTGCTACATGGAGAGATCATCTTTCGATAGTGGGTTGTTGCTGCTGCACTGCATTTGAACGATGCAGTTCTATGGGTAGATTGAATCTCACGATGTGTTGCTGGACGTGGACTGTATGGAATTGGACATCAACGCTTCGAAGTTCGTGTATCGGATGGATTTTCTCGCTGATCAGGATTTCATCAAGACCGGATCATCATTGTCGTCATCATCGTCGTCGTTATCGTCATCGTCATCGTCGTCGTCATCGTCGTCGTCATCGTCGTCGTCATCGTCGTCGTCATCGTCGTCGTCATCGTCGATACATCGTCAGCATCGACGACCGTGGAGTGGTGGCATCAATCGAATCTATAGATGAGAGGGTGCTTTTTAAACTGAATTTGTGAACATTAACATGACTTGCCTGGAGCGGAGGCCTCCTGGCCTCCGCGGGTGCTCCCAGCACCGTAGATAACGACTGGAGTGTCGTTCGAACTATTGACGAGATCAGATGTTGCACACTGAACCATTTCGATACTGTTGCTACGGGTGACTAGAGCCATCGGCTTGGGTTGATCATTCCCTGAAGACAGCTTGTCTGTACAATAACAGCTGGATGTGCATCGGTACCTAATGCTCCGGTGGTTTGTTTTAGATGGCAATGTTGAACTGTGATGCTGGCAAAGTGATGTTATAAAATTTTCCTTTCTAGGTTGGACTACTGACAACAAACTAAACGAATTTCATGCTTAACGACACGAAACTACCTTCGACGAGAGATTGACGGTTGGATGAGATTATGCGATGACATCATCGATTGGTGTTCCAACCTGGGACACGATAGCGACTATGGGGGATAAACATTCCTTAAGCTTTTTGCAATTCGAAATTATACATATACTTAACTGGGGTGCGAAGGCCTCCTTTAGGAAAGCCTCCGCGATGCCGAAGCACCAACGACGTAAGAGCTTTATAACTCTTCTGATAGGGACATGTTGTCACTGATAGGGAGGACGCAAATCTTCGAAATGGCCCTTTGGAAGATTCCGTCCTTGGCGCGAACGGTTACTACTCGGACGTTGTTGTCCGATCCAGGAAATATTTCCGCCACTCGGCCCAGGTGCCATCGCGGTGGCGGCAAGTTGTCCTCCTTCATGAGCACCATCGTGCCAACCTTGATGTTGTCACGCTGCTTGGTCCATTTTGTCCGGTTATGGAGATCGGACAGATAGTGTGTCTTCCATTTTTTCCATAGCTGTTGTACGAAGTGTTGGGTGGCCAGGGGTCAATGCCGAAAAGTCGTTTGGATCGTTGCTCAGAGGGGTCAATGGACGAGAATTTAATACAGCTGCAATTTGCTGCACAACGGTGTTTAGTTCGTCGTAGCTCAACTGGGTGGTTCGAATCGTTCTCCGAAAGTGCCATTTGAACGATTTGACGGCAGCTTCCGACAAACCGCCAAAATTTGGAGAGCGCGCGGGAATGAAATCAAAACGTATGCCTTCGTCTTCTGCTGAACGGATGATGGTCTGCTGAAATTTTTGGTCCAAAAACTGACAACGAAGGTCTTCAAGCTCTCTACTAGCGCCGACAAAATTGGTGGCATTGTCGCACATCACAACCTGTGGTTTTCCCCGACATACCACAAATCTCCTGAAGGCGGACAAAAATGCCTGAGTGGACAAATCAGGCACGATCTCCATGTGGACTGCCTTTGTCACCAGGCAAATGAAAATCGCGACGTAGCTTTTGATTATTGGGCTTCGACGAATCGGGTACTTGATATAAAACGGGCCACACAAATCTATTCCGACTTTTCCGAAGACTGCTGACGGACTAACCCGAACCGCTGGTAGTCTTGCGGGCTAAATTTCTAACGTTAGTAGGCCAAAACTTCTCCCTTACGGATGCTATTAGGAGCTGTTGACCAGCGTGAAAGAGTTTCAAATGGTAATGCTGCATTACTAGCGTAGATAGTGGATGTTGGTGGTGCAAAATCATTGGGTGCTTGCGATAGTCGGAAATCTGTGCGTTTACCAGCCGGCCGCCGACGCGGAGTGTTCCGTCTATGAGAATCGGGTGTAACAGTGACAATTTGGACGACGGTTTCAGCTGGCGACTCCGCGTCAGATCTGCGACTTCTTCCGGAAAACTTTCTTGCTGGGCAATACGGACAAGACTGGTCAATGAGTCATTCAATTCTGCTAGCGACAGGTATCCCTGTCGTCTAGTTGAGCAACTGCGATTTGAGCTATTGTGTACGAATCTACGAAGCCAAGCTACCAAACGTACTAGACTCGTGAGTGATGAGCGGAGTGTGAAGAGTTCATTAGGAAGACTCACATAGACTGGAAGCGAAACGGTATTTCGTTCCTCCAGCAGCGCACTATCGATTGTAGATTGGGTTGATGAAGACTTCGGCCATGTTGAACGATCTTGACGTAGCCAAAGAGGACCTTCGAACCATAACGAATGATACTTCAACTGTAAAGCCGTCGTACCGCGTGAAAGAATGCCGGCATGATTTTTGGCCCCTGCAACATGATTCCATTCACCATTTTTCGTGATGTGTTGTATCTCGAATACTCTATTGGCGACGAATATTTGCCACCGGGATGGCAGTGACGATAACCAGCACTTAACTATCATCGAGTCTGTCCAGAAGTAAGATTGAAGTGGTATTTGGAGGCTACTGGATACCTTTCCGTAAAGGTGGCTCAATAACAAGGCTGACGAGAGTTCCAGACGAGGGATCGTCTGCCTTTTCTTCTTACGATTCTGGTCTTCTAATGGAGCGACTCTTGACTTTGAAGTTACCAATCTGACGGAAATTGATCCATCATTCGATGTACAACGGAGGTATAAACATGCTCCATATGCTGCCTCTGATGCATCGCAAAATCCGTGGATTTCGACGTCGGCTAAATTGTGTGTATACCCCGTCCATCTGAAGACGGTGAGCGATTCGAGTGCGATGGCATTGCGACGGAACTCAAGCCAGTGATTTTGATATTCTTCAGGAAGTGGATCATCTCAGTCGCAGCTGTGTTTCCACAATGATTGGAGAAATATCTTCACTTGGACCACAATTGGACCGATAAGACCAAGCGGATCGAAGATCCGCGCGGTATCGGATAACACGATTCGCTTAGTAAGTGGAGTTTGAGAATTCCATTGTGGTACAGCATAACGAAACATGTCGGTGGCTGGCTCCCAAATCAGCCCGAGAGTTTTCACAGGCAACGATGATGATTCCAATTCTAGGGTAGCCCGTTCGTCCCGGAGATCAGCAGGAACGCTCGAAAGAATTTCGGTACTGTTAGAGCTCCACTTTCGTAAAGTAAAACCAGCGGATTTGGTCAGGTCCAAAAGTTCAGCCACAAGTGCCTTGCTCTCGTCTAGACTGTCTGTACCCGTAAGTAGGTCATCCACATAGAATCCATTCCGAACAGCTGCCGCTGCTTGGCCATGTGTTGCTTCCCCATCAGTTGCTAGTTGCTGAAGGCACTTTGTTGCTAAGTAGGGGGCGGAACTGGTGCCGTACGTCACGGTTGTAAGTTGGTAGGTCTTTACGGGATCGTTGACTGAATTTCGCCAGAGTATCCGCTGATGTTTGGCGATGTCCGCAACAACGACGAACCGATGAAATCGAAAACGTAGAATAATCGCCAGCAAGTCGTCTTGAATGACGGGTCCGACCAGAAGTGAGACTCCAGTAGAAGTACGACAAGAAGCATCAAACACAACGCGTAACTTCGTTGTGGTACTTGCCGGCTTCAAGACGGCATGATGTGGCATATAATACGATGGACCATCGCAAAGATCTGGCGTAACTTCCCGCATATGTCCCATCGATACATACTCTTGCATGAAATCACAGTACAGTGCTTTCAGTGTAGTGTTTCGTTCAAAGCGACGCTCTAGCCCGTAGAACCGTTTCATAGCAGTGGTTTTGGAATCTCCTAGCCGATCGATGACGTATTGTTTCTTGGGTAGAGTGACGACAAATCTGCCATTCTCATCGCGCGTAGTTGTTTGCTGAAATATTGCCTCACACGTCGACTCATCTACGGAGAACGTACTTTTATTATGAAACGATTCCAGCTCCCAAAACCTGGCCAACAACTCTCGTAGATCAACATTCGAGCACATGTACGCCATGGCCCTAGACACTTCCATTGCTCTACCAGGAACTCGCCCAGAAACCACCCATCCAAAAACGCTGTCGAATTTTCGTGAATTACAGCTCAGTTTTAAAAAGGAATGGGACAATCTGGTAGAAAAACAGTTCCTTTATCGAATTGTGCCAGCGGTGTCCTGAATTTAACTACAGCTTGCAAGAAGTCGACGATTGGAATTTTTGTTTACAAACGCAGAACCGCCTTTACAAATTTCTCCGGAATTTACTTGATCCGCCTCTAGTAAATAGTTTTACTCACCCAACCACAAATCTTTGTCCGTAAAGCCAATTTCTTTATATATGTCCATGAAATACGCAAGTATTTAGCGTGGAGGCGGCACAAGAAGCACAAAACCTCGCAATAACGGTAGGGTTGGTTTTCAGTGCAGCGCACAGTGATACAATTTTAAACTAGGTTAGGTAAAAAAAATACTTAAACATTTGCAAATCACTTTACTTAAAAAATAAGATAAAATAAACGAAATTTTCGGTTTTACTACCAAAACCTAATTTTCGGTAAAATTAAAACCTAATTTTCGGTAATCTTATGTTAGCGTGTACATCATTTCAACTCGAAAATTACAAGGAAATGAACTTAAAGAAGAACATTGAGACTATTATTCGTTTAAAAAGTCACTTTCTAATGGACTAAAAAGCATCAGTAGTAAATGTCAAAATCGATTCAAAGTTGCCAGCTCTGATGATACTTACCTGTCAACAATTTGCTAATGTTTCCCCTATTTCTAGGTTTCGTCGCCTGCTCAAGGGTTTCGAGGAAGGCATAGAGGAACACCCGTCGATAGTTCCACCGCTGCGGAGGGAAAGTACTCGGCTTCCTCCTCCTGTGGTGGCACCGGATCTGGTCATGTACTGTCAGCGTGTATACGAATTTCGCCTGAAGCGTCTCCTGAAAACACCCTCCTAGTGTCGGAAGCTAGTGGTAGAGCGTCGGATACCTCCGAAGCTGCCTACCACAGAGCAACCCCTCCCAACCCAGTCACAGCAAGAGGCAACAACAACAACAACAACAACCACTCACAGCAACGGTGGAACAATAACAACTTCAGCAACAATCAAATCACATATCGGCAGATGAATCACTTCGGCCTCATGCGAAATCGCGAATGCATGCAACACATGTGGGGGAAACCGTTTGTTATGCGATTGCCTAGAAAAAAAAACAAACAAACTAACAAACACACACACACACTATTTAAGAGTATATATTAATTGTATGATGGTGTAATATTGTACTTTTCGAGTTCTAGTCCAGGGGTGTGCGAAACAATCCAAAACTAAATAACTGAGGAAGAGTTTACCAGGAAAATGATGTATGTCTGTAGGCTGACACAGTTTAGGGAAATATGCAGCAACGTATTCTCAGAGTCTAGAAACAATTCCAAAAAAAAAAACAAAAACAAAAACAAACAAACACACAGCGTAATTTGCACGTACTTTTGTTTACCTATTTTTGCTACTATTTATCTTTACCAAAATCTAATGTTTCTGAAATTTTATTTTACTATTGTATAGGCTTTATATTTCTCGTTTATTTCGTAACCAACATTCTCAGTTTACACTTATTATGCAAACTAATATATTTCTGTATCACTTTTATTTTCTTGTTATCATTTCTTGGTTAATAATTTTATTTGTAAATAAAGTTTAATTGTTTAAATGAGTTAAGATTTACTCACCGAACATATAACTGGAATGAAGCAAAATCAAAATCTATTCTAAAGGAAACAGTCACTACTAAGCAAAACAAACACTAAAACTTTTGAACAATATTTATTGTTAGCGAAGAGGCAATTTAGGAACAAAACTAAACAAACAATTGAAGCTTATCTCAACAGTCATACGAGATCACCATAATTGGGCGAACGTGTAGGAAATTAAAATAGCAAACGGCGCGTGGCAACAAGATTTCAATTAACTGTTAATGTGGTAGAATAAATTCGTTTCGTGAAATGTTTTCGTATTCTGCGCATGAAACAGACGGAAAGTTAGAAAGGTATAGAAACTTGTTTTTTTTTAAAGTAAGTTACAGATGCAGTCGATAGGAAACTGGTGGCGAGCTTTTTTTTTAGATTTGAAACTGAGGTCGAAGCCTTCAGCCCTATTCTGCGTGGCGTGCGAGGTGAAAATGATGTTTCACCATAAGAGGGAACAAGTGGGGTGTGATCAAAGATTGAACAAAACGTTTATTTCAGAACAGTTCAACAATAGATAAATTCCTTAATAATTATTCTTCAGATGAGGTATTTCCTTTAAGGTCGAATAGTCTTGACACCACAGTCCTTCCCATAAGCTATTCAATACATATAAATTTATCTTAACATTTCTTAAACTTTCATCTTAATCTGCTTATCTTAATGCACTTCATTCATTCAAAATCTTGAATGTCATCGCCAATATCCATTTGATTTGCTGACTAAACCTTGCGCATCTTCAATCTTTCTGATCGTCGAGGACTTTTAATGGAAGTAATCGCCTGATAAGGATCTCCGGGTCTGTTTTTTTCTCTGAAAAACGTTCGAATGAGAATAGACCCTCTGGAAATCCGAAGAAGTCGGATTCGTCGTCACTATTGCTATCACCGTCATATTCTCGCTTTCGTTTCGGAACATTCGGTTTGATCAGTGACTTACTTGTCCTACACCATCTTCCAATGCAAATCTGAAACATGTTTATATATAGTCTACACACATACTTGGCTTCCAGCCATGTTTTCCCTTCTCGAAGTCGAACAATTTTATACCAGATTTTGTCTCTTTTTATAACTTTATCGAACGGGTCAACCCAATTATTTTGCAGTTTCCCATTTATTATCAAATCCTGTTGAGGTTGAACTAATCATTCTTTGTAACTCTTTTTAGGGTCACGGAGATTTTGGTCTATAGGAAACTATTTTTTCCGAAGGTAAACATCGATGCTTTGTGATACAACATTTCCGGTAATTTATCAAAAACGCGTCCAATAGCATTACAACATCCAAACGACTTATTTGGGGTTCTATTAAAAACTTTTTAGAACTTCTTTTACCATACGAATAGCACCCACAGCTTGCTCATTGCTATGCGGATGATAATGGGGGCTTTTCAGTAATTTTATTCCTTGTCTTTTCATAAATTGCCTGAATACAGTTGCATTAAAAGATGGGCCCCCATGAGTTACGAATACATCCGGTAGCCCGAACCGGGCAAACATGCATGCATTTTTTATAAACTTTTGAACATGTCGTCCATATATTCCAATTCAAACTAGTAAGAAAAACTATCTATGATTACTAAATAAGTTTGGCCGCTAAAAACAAAAAAATAAAACCACATGCAACCTACTAAATGGACGCTTAGTAGGTAGCCACGGAGAATATGTTTTTGCTTTCGGTACAATATTCATACGGGTACATATTTCACAACATTTAACAAATTTCTCAATATCGCTATTGATACCGAACCAATATACAGTTCGCCGAGCCAGTTGTTTCAATTTAAGAATGCCACCATGATTGCTATGAAGTAATTGGAGTATTTTGCTTTGCATTGTTTTGGGTATCACGACTCTGTTTTGAAAAAAATAAAAAAGGCACCTGTTGTAAATTTCCAAACCAGCATGATTGGCATGAACCTTTCTTAATTCGCGACTTACTCTTTCAGGCCATCCTTTTTCATGATAGGTAATAATTTGGTTTAAAGATGGATCCATAGCTGTTTCTTTAGCTACTAAATTATGATCCAAAGGCATTTCGATAGAAAAGTTGAGACTATTTACATAGTTTTCATCTATTTGATCAGGCACTGATTCTGGAAGAGGGAAGCGGGAACAGAAGTCAGCGTTGCCCATTTTACTAGAAGGCCTGTATCGTATCTCGTAGTCATATATTGAAAGCTCCATTTGATATCTTTGTAGCCTCGTGACAACTAATGGATTTTTTCTATTTTTGCTAAACACTCCCACAAGTGGTTTGTGATCAGTGTATATGATAAAATGTTGTCCATACAAATAAGTATGACATTTTTTTACTACACTGACCACAGCAAGAGCCTCCAAATGCAAAATAGGGTATTTTTGCTGAGATTTGTTTAGGGTGAAAGAAGTGAAACTCACGGGTTTTTCTTCACCATTTACTATATGGGCTAATACTCCTCCTAACCCATAGTTACAAGCGTCGGATACCACAACTAAATGCTTTTTTGGGTCACAAAAACATTTTAATACTTGGGGCTTAGAAAGATATCTCTTGCATTTTTCGAATGCTTCACTACATTCTACACTCCAAATAAATTGAGTGTTCTTCTTCAAAAGCTTATACAAGCAACTCAGTTTTGCAGACAAAATTCGGCATAAATTTGTTATAAAAATTAACCAATCCAAGAAAAGCTTTCAACTGAGTGGTGTTCTCGGTGGTTTTCGTTTTTTGAATTGTTTTGATTTTATTTATTCAAGAAGTTACGAAAACTTTTTATCACTAATTTCAGGCGTCCGCCGGAATGAAAGATTTCTATCAAAAAATTTACATTTTTTTAAATTTATTTTCGCGTTAGTAGCGTCAAGTCGTGTTAAAACTTCATACAAGGTTTTTACACAATTTTCAATAGTTTCACATGCAATAAGCACATCGTCCAAATAGCACGTAATTCCTTTAACACCTTTTTAGAACTTGGTCCATTATTTTTTGAAATATACTTTTTCGCAAATATACGTTTCTTCTTGCGGCAAACGATTGTAAGTATACAAACCTTTAACCGTATTTATCGTCATAAATTCTTTAGAGCGCTGTGATAATTACACTTGAGTGTACGCTCCTGCCAAACCTAACGAGCAAAATACTTGGATTGCCTTTTTTTTTTTTTTTTTTGGGGGGGGGGGGGGGGGGGGGGGGGGGGGGGGGGGGGGGGGGGGGGGGGGGGGGGGGGGGGGGGGGGGGGGGGGGGGGGGGGGGGGGGGGGGGGGGGGGGGGGGGGGGGGGGGGGGGGGGGGGGGGGGGGGGGGGGGGGGGGGGGGGGGGGGGGGGGGGGGCGAGCGAATCCAAATGATCGCATACCCTTTCGCGTAGCCGAAGTGGTGAATTTTAGGCTTTCTTAAATATTGGAGGACCATCTTTCAATATAATGTCAGCTTCATATCCCTTAATTGGCTTGGTGAAATCATTATCAAATACAGAAAAAAATTTTGATTGAATTTCACCAATCACATTATCGGTGTTGGTGCAACTGTTAAAGGAAATCGCATTAATCTTTGAGTTGCAGGAGAAAAAAATCATCCACCCATCAAAAAATCCACTCTCGTCCCATCAATGGAAGAAAATTGTGTTGAGTGTCCAACACATATATACATATCACATTTTGCTTTTATGCCATTTAACTCAACTATACATTTTGCCTTGCCTAATAATTGCAATTTTTTACCATCAACAACGGCTAAACGGCGATCGTATCGCTTTAAAAACAGACCCTTAAATTTCTTACAAAAAACGCTTTTACCGACAACTGATACTGCAGAACCAGTATCCACTTCCAGGGTCAATCCCCCTCCATTTACAAAACAGTCGACTAAACACACCTTATTTACCTTAGAATCGGGCGCAACAGACATGCAACGATAGTCGGTCTCATCTCCATCAGACTCTGACGCATTGTGTAGCCTTCTGCCCAGGGTTTTAAAATATTCATTTCCCGTAGATTCCTCCATACAATCATCCGGAATTACGGTTGTTTTACAATTTGTAGCAGAATCGACGAACATGGCCCTGCTTTTTACAATAGCAAAACAAAATGTGTTGTTTGCTATTCTTGCCACGATACTGAGAATGTCGTGGTGAAAATGAATTGTAGCGCGAACCACGATCGGTACTTACTCTACGTTCACGTTTATCCACATCTCGGCCTACATACTCACGATTCATTTGATGCACACCTAATCTCTGAATAGCACTCACTCTCTCTGCTGACTGTTCAGTGAGTACTCGAGATCGTAGATGTGCTGCCTCGTCAGATTCATGCAAATTATTCCACTTAACCGTTAATTCATAATTTTTCACAAACTGCTCTGCTTTTTCCAGTGTCAACTCATCTTCGTCCAAGAGTTTCTGTTGCAGGGATTTATCGTAGATTCCCATAATAAGACGATCACGCACAGCTTTATCTTTGAATGTTCCAAAAATCGCACTGCTGGGCTTGCAATTTAAGTGCCAATATAAAAATCCTCAGCCGATTTACCGAAACCTTGGAAACGAGTGTAAAATTTAAGTAACGCTGAATCAAAACTGAATCTTTTTTTGTCAAATCTTTCCTTCAATTTGGCAATAATTTGTTGATAATTGAAAGAAGCTATTTCAACGCCAGGATATAACAACTTTAGTTCATCAAAAACATGGTCCCCGGCCACAGTAATAAAGCAAGACATTCTTTTATCTTCACTTATATTGTTGAAATCAAATGCAAATTTCAGCCTTTCAGCATAGTTGGAGAAAGAGCTACCAGGCACGTAAGCCTCAATGTTACCAATAAATGTGCTCATTTTGCAATAACTCAGTCAACTACAAACTAGATACCTCACTCTCACCAGCAGCAACAACAACTACAAATTTAATACAAAGTAAAAATTAGTACTCAGATAGTATCTCAAATTTTACAACCGTATAGATGAACATTGAGATGATTTATCTTTTCAAAAAATCTTCTCAAAAATTAAACAATAGCACTGCACTATAAGGATGGCATATTTATCAGATAATTCCCGCCAGATTATATTTAAGGTTTTTATTTGCAATTTAGGAATACTATATTCAATTAACAAAACTGCTTCGTAGACATTTTCACTGTTAGCAACAACAAAAAAAACAATGAAGATTTACATAAAAACCTGCTTTTACTCAACAAAACAAAAAGTTATCATGCCGCTCTTCGTGTGTAGAACTTTAAACAGTAAAATAATAACGGTATTTCGATTCTAAACGACCGCCAGTCCCGCATGGTTCGATAATCTCCGTCAGCCCCCTGACCGCAACAATAACAGTTGGAAAGTCATTAGTTAATGCAAATTAAATCAATTGTCACACAATTATATACAATTTTAGCGAAAAGATTGAACGGATAAAGCGCAAAAATAACTACACACTAATCAATTGTTATCGCTACTGCTGGGTAATAAGTATCAGTACCTTATCATTTGAAATTAACGAGACAGGAGGAAATTCCGGAACGTGAAGGAAAACTAAGTATATTACAAACAAATATTATGACTATTATTATATATGAAAATCAAACAAGAATATATACAATTATACAGTATGAACATGGATTAAAGCAAGCAACCAACCATGAGGTGTAAGTAGAATAGGACAAAATAACAAAACAATTGAAACGAAACGATACAATCCTCTCTGATCGGCGTCAGTCAATAACTGTTCGCCGAAAACAAAGCAAACAAAAAAATTCAAGAAGCAGTTGAGTCCACAAACCCACGTTGTTTTTTTTTAACTCAACCTTATCCTATGCCCATTCAATGATAATGACAAATTTGTAGGTGTTTAAATTTCCCAACGGCCATCAAATCCAAATTCAAATCATTAACTTATCACTTGGAAAAGTAAGAAAATAGACACGTAGAGACCCATGACTAGGCACAAGTTTGAAAAACCGAATAGAGCATAAATACTAACCAAAAGTAATCGAAAGAAACATAACCTATTTCTCACATCAAACATCAAAATAAACGGAATGGTAAAAAAAAAATCATGGTTTGGCAAATAGTTAATAACAACACTTATCCAATCCCTTCTGTAACATAATTTTAACTTAAGATAGGTTATTTTTATCATTAAGATATTCTCCTCTCAGTGACGTAGGTTTTAGTTAATATTGTACCATATAGTTTTCCAGTTGTCTATGTTTCAGCATGGTTTAATCTACTTTAAGCTTTATTATTATTATTATTATTTTGTACAGCGACACTCTGCTTCATTCGGCGTTGTTTGTTTATGTATGTTACTCTTCTTCGATCGAATAAGTTTCCTGTAATATAGCTGAACATAACTCTAAGATTTGATTGAATCTGCTAAAAGGGAATGAAAGCAAACGCAGATTACAAACCCACACACACACCCAGAAATATACTGCGAAAACAAAAAAAAACTGCAGAAAATATTGGTTTTAGAAAAGAGAGATAGAGGGTGCGATTATACGATCGAACTAATAATTGGAACTGGTTGACTTGACCAGAAACAGCCAACCAGCAGTGAAGCTGTATTCATCCAAAACTATGTGGCATGTAAAATTGGAAAAAATATACCATCTGCAAAATTAGAACGTTTGCGTTTGATTTGGACGGAAAAGGTAGAGAAATCATGTGTAGGTTCCGAAAAAAATGTGAGTGATGCAAAATGCTTTGATGACGTTAGTGTTTCTTGAAAACAGAGAAGTCAACTAACACGAAATTCCGAAAAGAAAAAAAATATGTTAGAAGACTTTAAAATGCAAGTTTAGGTCTGATGTTATCTAAACCAAAACTACCGAGAAGGCCACAATGGAAAAAAAGCAATTTTACGTTGTTTACTGCAGCAATAGAAAAAGACGAATGACGTTTATTTTCTTGAAATCGTGATAGGGAATATTAACCCTCTTCGAGATTCGAAAGGACACGAATGGGTTGTTGTTGTTTCACATTTACGTGACTTTAAGCCTGAGGCTGGTTCGTCTCGCCAGGGAGACGACCCGGACCCTACATATCAAACCCATCAATACATGGGCCGGGACCAACGGCTCTTCTTCACAGATTTTTTGTGATTAATACCAGACCGACTGGGGGTGAGCAGCAACCACGCCTACCACTACTCAACCGGCGCCATCGAACTTCAGGGCCCCAGAAACTTGAACGACGCACATCACACAATCGTTGCCACCGTCGCTTTACTGGAATTTCATATTCGTGCATAATCTGCCATAGCTGGTCTCGATTGATTGTGTCATAAGCTGATTTCAAATAGATGGATAGGGTATGTGTGAACCCAATTTTCAGTAAAAATACTACAGAAGTGTTGGAAATTCAATTTTTATTAGATATACTGTTAACATCAGAGTAGCACATCCGGTTAGTGTTCTCATTATTTGCAATCTAAGTGCATTGCATGTTTGTATGCTAGCTGGCGCACCCTCTTGCAAACGTTCTTAATAAGATTCGGCTCAGCGATTCATAGCGACAAGTAATGACACTTTCTTCCAAACTTTTTTCAAACTGTTGAACGGTATCTTCTGCCAAAACATGTTTGCTAATACTTGCCTTCGTCAATGCCCAAAGTTTTTCGATCGGCAGAATTTGCGAGTAATTAGGAGGGTTCATGTCCTTTGGAACGACTAAAACATTATTGGAGGTACACGATTCTACTGTTGATTTCAACAGACCATAGCTTTCTTACCCAACTTTTCGATTTGAATGGATGTTTCAAACTGGTTTAATACTTCCCCTTCACGCACCGTTTATTATTGTGGCCCCGGCAAGGATTTTTCGTTTATTTCCACATAGGTTTCTTGATCCATGATTATACAGTTCGAATTCCCAGCAAGCATCGTATCGTACAATTTTCGTACTCTGGGCCTGATCGCTGCTTCTTGTTTCGGACTCTTTTTCGACTGTTTCTGCTTCTTATAGGTTTGAATGAAACCTCCTTGTTGTGCTCGAATGCCTTCATTAGACCAACCGCACCAATACGGTAATATCGGTAAATTGTTACTCTGTTTGACAACTCGACACCGCACCGGTGGTTGGTAACCGGGTTGGAAAATGACAATTTGCTTGCTCGGTGAGCAGCCGGTTCGTAAATTTGACAACTCGACCCAACCGAGCCGAGCGTTGCTATTCGAAGAAAAATAAGCAAAACAAGTTGAAACGTTAAAACAACATCTTCATTCCGGAGGACTTTTATTTCAATTCGAGTGTTTCCGATTTGTTTTTAAAGTGTTATTTGCTTATTTCACTTTTATTGTGATATGTTGTGAAAAAAATAGTGCATCAAAACCCCTTGGAAGGAATTGGACGCAACTAGAGAACGAAATGCTTTGCAGGACTTGGCTGGATATTTCCCAAGATCCAATCTTTGGGACAAGCCAGAACGTCGAAAACCTGTACGGAAGAGTAACGAACTATACACTGCACGAAATATTTAGTGAAACGAAACCGGCGCGAGAATAAATTTGAGTCTTATTGTGTTACCTTTTTATGAACGACCGGTGCGAAAGTGAGTGGTTAAATTAAAACACAGAGAACAGACGTTCATCTTCGGTCTGCTACTTGTGTAAAACTTTAAACCGATATTTCAAATGTATGTCGTTATGCTCCTGGTAGGCGGCGCTGTAGTTGTGCGATAACTGTCATGTCAATGTGTATCAATAAAAAGCCTAGCACATAACCTGAAAAGATTTGTTTGTTTTTCTCTGCACTTGCTTCTTATACCGGCTGAATCCCCATACCCACCCCCTTATACTTATACACACGTTTTTTAAGAAAAGGTATATGGACACCAATGTCTGTTTTCTGTGATCAGAATAGGAACGCTCTCTGTCATTAAAATATTACCCAGATGCGAACCCACTGGTGGGGATGGTCTTATACGTTTATCCAAATGAGGATTAGCAGGACCTTTTTATCGACCCGATTTCGGTTTATCCGCGAACATGTTTTCCACACTGAAGTTTATGATCGCTGTTCGGCTTTCTCACTTACTCCTTCCATTTTTGCCAACTTCCTCAGTAACATTCCTGGTTCTGTACACCAATGTTTCGACGTTGTTCGGCTGATTATACACGCATTTTGAAACAAGCTGAAGGAAACGATTAAACCCCTACACAGTGGTGAGAGAAAAGATGAAAAAAAGGGGGGGGCCAAAAAAAAAAAAAAGCAAAAAGGAGGGGATTGGGAAATTAATTTTTCATTTATTTTTACCCCCAAATTATTGGGGGACAATTTAGATGGGGGGAGAGTCTTTTTGATTGTAGATAAAAATAGATGGGCGTGTGTTATAGTATTTTGTTGTTTGTTGAGAATATAGATGGAGCCCGTCCGTCTGTTTTGGTGTGGGTGGAGATGTATTTTTTGGAGTATAATTGTGGGGAGCGGGGGGGGTTGGGGTGTGCTTTCTTTTTGTGGGGGTGGGTGTGGTTTTGGTCGTGCAGCGGCCGGCGGGGGGGGGCGGGGCTGGGACGGGGCGGAGAGGGAGGGAAATAGAGGAATCCAACTTGAAAACAGAAGAAGACACCGAGTGGTGATAAATCTGACAGCTCCCATGTTAAAGCATAGGACGAAACTTTTAAAATGCTTCTAGAAAATTCAAATGAAATTTTAATTAAAAGCGGTTTGTTGTATGATGTAAGAAAAATTCAAAACTGCACAATAGGGGCATTATTTTAATTTTATTTTTATATGTCTGAAAATGTCTTTATAGAGTAGTTTTGGATTTTTCTTACATCATACAACAAACCGCTTTTAATTAGAATTTAATTTGAATTTTCTGGAAGCATTTTAAAAGTTTCGTCCTATACTTTAACATAGGAGCTGTCAGATTTATCACCACTCGGTGTCTTCTTCTTTTTTTCAACCTGGATTCGTCCATATATGAGGTTTTAAGAGACCCAAACGTAATGGGGGGGAAAAGAAAGGGAAGAAAAAAGTTGGTTGTTTGTTAAATAAAATTGCGTTGTTTCAATTTATTTTATTTGTATTTACTTTTTGTTTTTTTTATAGTAGGAGGGTGGTGTGTGGGGGCGTTCCCGTTCCGTTTCCGGTTCCCTTCCCTTTGCGTTTTAGCGGGGGCGTGAGAAAAAAGAAAGGAAAAGAGCGTGTTTTGTTGCGGGGCGCGTGTGGTGTGGGGGGGGTTGTGATTGTTTTATTTTATGTTTTGTGCTTTTTATATTTTTTTTTTTTTTTTTTTACAATATTTCATGTGTAAAATTAGTTTTTATATAATTTTATTATAACATTTTCAAAAAAAATAATGTAAAAATATTGTTATGATATTCTTATATTGTGACTATATGTACACCAGATGAAATTCTCGACAAATTTTAATAACAAAACAAAAAAAAAAAAAACCACTATAGTTCACTTTATTTTGTTGCGTGTATTGTATTTGTTGAAAAAAACCTAGCGAAAAAAAAACAGACCAAGCAGCACCACGTGGCTGCCCGTTATTGGTGTTGGTGGTGGCGTTCTATATAAGGTCTGGGGCAACGCACTGCTTGCTTGTATCATAGACTAACTCTAAGACCAGTAGGTCCCGAACAAAAACGATTTTTTGTTGGGTGGTAGGAGCCGGGGCAGCGGGCCAAGTTTATACCCCCTATAAGGACAAGACCATTTTTTTTTGGAAGAAAAAAAAAAAAAAAAAAGGGTAGTATGTGGGTAGGGGGGGGGTGGGGGGGGGGGGGGCTTAATTTTTTTGTTGCTTGTATTGCAAGCAAAAATAATGTAAACATTGCTGAGCCGACGAGTGATGACGTAACACAATTCAACTTTCTATGGGCGTGCATAGGTTCAGATAAATAAAATCGGTTCAAACGTTTATTATAAATGCTGAATTGTGGAAATAATCATGATACAAATGCCGTTTATTGAGCAGAAGCATTTCCTCCTGATAACATGGGTCATTTATAGTGAATTAAACTGAGGTAATTGAATTTTTGCCACACCAACTTTCAAACGCTGGGACTTGACAATCGAGTAGCGATAAAGGGCGTAATTTTTCCATCATCGATAGACTGGAATCGGTTGAATAATTAAGTTTTACAGCGCACACAATAAACAATCACGGAGCGAACGAATAAAAAAAATAGTATGACGTAGCACTTTCCGAGCTCTTGTGTAGCGTGCGCAAGGAGTGCGGTGGTATTAGTGTCATAAGCGAATTTTGCTCATTTCACTAATATTGTTGTGGCTACTGGGCCAGACTTGATAAAGACGTCATTGGATGACAGCCGCTTCTGTCTTGTGGACGCTAAAGGGTGGAACGGTCAAAAATTGGTAAAACATGATTAAGTGCACACTGATAAGTTTATTATATAAATGATCAATCTTTATTTCTTTTTGAAGTTCATCGTCTACAAAACACAGGAAAATTATTTGATTAAGCTTGTGATTTTCCGAATGCAAACTGTCGGGCTTTACGTTTCACACCTTCCATCAAGTTTTGTACCGCTGTTATATCCACCTTATTTAATGCTGAACGCCAATTTCCCTTGAACTGTTTTTCACTTCCAACTGTTTTTTGAGTTCTCTTGAGGTTTCTCTTTACGATTGCCCAATATTTTTCAATTGGGTGCAGTTCCGGCGAGTTTGGAGGGTTTTTCTCCTTGGGTACGATTTGCACACTATTGGCGTTACACCGTTCCTGGACCATCTTTTCGTGGGGGGAGGAAGCGGGGGCTGGCCCAAACAACACGGAACAACTCTGTTTCTTCAAGAAAAGCAATTAGCGGTTTTGGTCGCTTTTCTTTTTATTTATAGCTTGGGTGGCAGTGCCCGTTGGCCCGCAAATTTCTCGTTTTCGGCCCCAGGGTCAAACAATTTTTTTTTTTGGGACTTTTTTTTTTTTTTTTTCCGCTTTTTTTTTTTTTTGTTTTTTTCTTTGGGGGGTGGCGAATAATATTTTTTGGGGGGGGGGTGCTCGCATGTTTCATCGTCCATTACAACGCAATCAAACTTGGTCAACAAACTCGTGTACAACTTACGCGCTCTTCCTTTGGCAGCTGTGTTTTGCTTATCATCTCGATTTGGTGTCACTGTAATCTTATATGGTGACAGTCCGGTTCGTTTGTTTGCTCTTTGCACTGTTGTATGGGACTTTTCCAATTTGTTTCCGATATCTCTGATGGAAGGGTTGGGATTGCGTTTGAAAATGCTGGCCACTATTCTTCCGGTCACTGCGGCTTCCTGGTTTCGGTTTTCTCCTGATAACGGCTTCCTGCCAGTCGTCAGACGTTCTCCTAACACTTTCACAAGATTTGTCACGGTTGATTTGGCAATATTAAGTGATTTTGCATATGCGCGTGCAAAATTTTGATACGCTGCTCTTCTTGCTTCGACGCCATTTTGACAACTGAATAGAAAATGGCAAAAACAAAATAGAGTCAAATGTGGGGAGTTCAAGTTTTTTAAATGCGCGATTACAAAAACTACGTCATATTTGAGTCGACCAAGTTTTGACTGGTCCATGATTTAGTATTTGATCTGAAAAGGTATGGGGATTTTTCATTTTTGCTCGATTGTTAAAAAACAAATCCATAAAGGGTAACGGGATGTAATGTCAGCCTAGCTCCTTCATTCGGCCTATGTACCAAATATGTAATATGTAATTTGGCATAATTAAACGATAACCGAGAAAATCATGATGGCATCATGATGATCAATGTATTCTTATGCTTACCTTACCTTACCAATCAGACTAAGGCCGGTGTGGCCTCTGCTGTACACAGAAGTTGTTTCCATTGTAATCGGTCCATGGCTGTACCTCGCCAGCCGCCAGCCTCGACATGCGCAGCCCATCGTAGTCGACCGATTTTTGCGATGTGTACGATGGGAGGTTCTTCCAGCAACTGGTGCAATTCGTGGTTCATTCGCCTCCTCCACGTTCTCCTCCGTATTCTTATGCCGCTGAGACTTTTTCGTTAATTTATAGTTAAACAGTTGCATCTTGCTATGAAGTACCTGGTGGTCAGTCACCCACCGATTACCTGTTGATCTGCCAAATTTTGGTGAACCGACTGCTGCTTAGAATTATCTCACATTGTGATATTCCGCCCACTATATCACAAAATATTGCGAGTGATTGAACAGATTGGAGATAAGGAAAGCATTGGGTATAGGACCAAGTCTCCCCCAGTTGGTACCAAATTAATGAGCGAAGGAATCAATAGAATCAATATCAGTTACTAATGCTATGATGGGCCACCAATTGGAGGAGCGGCCCAACTTGTCTTATTTCTTTTTGCAGGATACCCACAGAAAAAAAGGGGACGCCGCTGCTCATGCCTAACTATTACCTACACAGCCAGAAAAAACGATCACCATTATTTACGAGTTTACGGTGATTAGGTCATGCCTGACTATTCGGGGTGCGGAGCAACTGGCGTTCGATGTTCTGTTGCTTGAAGGAGCGGTCCCATGCTTTTGGCGGATAGTGCTAGTTACATACTTTCAGCGTATCGTTAACCAAAACGAACCTAGCTGCTTACCTTTTCCCAACTATCCAACATCCCAGTGATTTCTCGTGGAAGTGCAGAGGATTTCTTGGCTTCCTTCAAAGCGAGTATCACGTCAACACGTTCCTTCCCATTCCCTACTTGACCAGCATTCGGGCACGGCCGGAACCGGTATTGCTTCATAATGCGTCATCAGCTTTTACACATTGAGGATACCAGTTAGTCCCAAACATCCTCTATTGGGTCTTTGTGTAAAGACAGCTGATCTGGCAATAACGGAGTGGCATCATTTTCATGCTCAATTTATAGTTAAACAGTTGCACTGATTAAGTTGAATACATTATCGTCAAAATTTTCAAATGACTTAGACTTTGGCTAAATTGAGCCTATACGCCTAGTGTTGCATCCTAGATGTACTGAATATAACCACACATTATAAATGATCTATTCACATAGAAACATGAACATTGATTTCACAAGTAAACCGTAGATCTAATTTTGGGGACATATTTTTTTCATTTTCCCCACGAAGAGCAATAAATATGGTTTGGTTTTACAATAATGATAATAATTGAAAATCATATAATATTACTCAATCAAAAGAAAATTACATGTTGATTCAAAATTGATTTCAGATCATATAAGTCATTGAATATAGTTGAATCTATAGTTCGAAAATGTCAACCGTAAATCAGTTGACAAGAACAATAAAAAAGTTACTTCAAAATAATACCAATTTCAACTTTTCTCAACCATAGATTGACGTTGAACGAACAGCATGCAGGTTATTTGGGCTATAATGTAACCTTCGAAGAACTTAATTTCATAGTTAAATCAGTATAGAAATATAGTAGTTTTGAAATTGATGAGCATTACAGTGCCATTGAATGTTTTGTCGGTAAGGATTTGCCCACAATGATGGTATTAAAAAAGCGACTTTTTTCGGAAGGATGGTAAAAAGGAACGGAAAACGATATTTTAACAAACCAAATTGGATTTTATTCATTAAGAAATTAAAAACTTCACAAAAATACTGCTGCTCCCTACCGGCGGTGGTTGTGGCAGTTAGCCAGAACTTTGGTCATTGGTGAAAAAAAGAAGCTTGTAGGCAAATTTTTCAGTTCCTTGTTCGGCTCCCACTCAAAGCCCACCCGTGCCTCCAGCCCCGGTCCTCCCACACCTTTCGGTATTAATTCGGGGAGAGGGCTAGTGTGCTTTACGCACCCTTTATGTGGAACTACTTAGGTCTTCGATCGATTTGATTCGATCGAGATGCACCTGGATCCAAGCAGGGTTCGGGACGTCTGGTGGTCCATCCGATAGTCCGCGATTTCCCTACCCGACCACTTACAGTACCTGCAGAACCTCACGAGAAAGCCAGGTCCAAGACCGGGGTTGGAACGTTTGGGAGTGCGGCATTACCCCAGATCGTCCCTGTTCCCCATGCCACGACTGCTTACTGCCACGAAATTATTTGAATATACTCTCCTCTTAAAATTGGCCCAGAACTTCTCGATTTGGCGGAGCTGGGGCACGTTGGGAGGGGTGGCATGTTTCCGCACGTTCCGCTTTGCCGGGAAGATCTCTTTGACCAGAATCTTCAGCCGTTGTTTCTGGGTTTTCGCTTGGTTTTCCTACACGGCTGGCTTGGACTGACGCTTCCACATGTAGATATCCATTTTGGCCAAATACTTCTTGACTGTTTGACCTCCCGGCCCAACGCACGGAAAAAAGTGGCCGCCTTGCCTCCCGTCTTCCGTTTGAGCTTCTGTTGAATCCTCCGGTCGCTTAAAACGGTCGGACGGCCGGAACCAGGCCTCAGCTCGATGGACTCTCCCTTCTCCAGAAGTGCCAGAATCTTGTAGATATTTCGGCGATCGTATCCGTCCGACACGAAGTGGGCCACGATGGCCGACTTTTTAAGCCCGAATAGCTGCCGCAAACAAACTGATGGAGCTGTCAAATTTTCACAGTACATAGGCAACTAGTATATGTTGACTACTAACCGGTGGAAAATCGGAACATTTAGTCGCTTTTGTTAATGCACGCATTTTAATTTCGAATGCGGTAATAATGATGACTCACTTTCCGAAAACGGTTTCAAAATCGAAATCTTCAGGCATATTGAGCGAGATGGATTGGAAACTTTGCTCCCATCGCCATTTTTGGCTGAGCGAGCCAGATGCATTCGGGGTCTTAATGAGTTACGATTATTGCTGGTAAAAAGATTGCCAAAAATAAAATAAAACAATATGGAAAAATAAATGAATTAAAATTTATGTCTATCTTCTATCTGGTTTTAACTAGCGAAGTGTGCTCAATTCAATCCAAATTGTTGGCATATTTTGTTTTTGTATTTTTTTTTGTTATATTTTGTATTGCATTTTTGTTGTTGGTGTTTTGTATTTTTTTGTTGGCAAATTGTTCTTAACATATGTTGGCTGAGCAAATAACTATGGTTGAATGTATCGTCTTAGGTTAGATAGATTTTTCTTCACTGTATAATTTGATGAACTCAAATATAATGTTATCTCTAAATCAGTGTAAAAATATAGTTTTTCTGACTTAAGGTATTCTTGTCTTTATTTTTTATTTTTTTTGCGTGAGTGTACACCCCTCAAAATGAAGTTGACAAACGACAAACGAAAACAGTCAATAAGCAAACACAGGGATGCAATTCTCCTCGGTGCAAACAGGGTGCTTAGTGAAAATTTACACCGCACATTGGCAAACGCAAACTCACCCGAGAGATTTTTGTTTTGTTTCCACTCTCTGCTAGATATCCTAAGTTGAGTGACACCAAAGTGTACCTTGTGATCAAAAAGTTCCGGTAATTTTCAATTTAAAAAGGCCGCCTTTATTTTTTCGGTAAAATCTTTTTAGTGTAAGATGGCAACACTAGTTCTGATATTCTGTCAAAGTGTGAGAGCAAATTATCCATTAGTTTTGTTTTGACAACTGCTTTTGTTAGTCGAAAAATAGACGCTCGGCGATTTTTACCATGGATAAAAAATTGGAACAACGCGTTTGTGTGAAATTTTGTGTTGCAAACGGATTTTCTGCAGCGGAAACGCTCAGAATGTTGCAAAAAGCCTTTGGTGAGGACTCTATGTCACAAAATCGTACATTTGTTTGGCACAAAGACTTTAAAGAAGGCCGTGAAAGCGTGAGTGACATGCCGCGTTCTGGACGACCATCGACCTCAACTACCGATGAAAACATCGCTTCCGTGAAGAATTTAGTTATGGAAAACCGCTCAATTAGCATTCGGGAGATAGCTGCACTCCTTGATATCTCATTTGGATCGACCGAACACATTTTGACGGAAATTCTGGGCATGAAACGCATTGAAGCACGACTTGTTCCAAAAGAGCTGAATTTTTTGCAAAAACAGCATCGAGTTGAGGTCGCTAAACAGATGATTGCGAACGCAGATAGCGATCCCACATTCATGGAACGCATCATAACTGGTGATGAAACGTGGGTATATGAATTTGATATGCTCACAAGTCAACAATCGTCCGAATGGCGCGCCGAAGATGAGCCGAAACCAAAAAAATCACGACAAAGTCGCTCCAAAATTAAAGTTTTACTGACCGTTTTCTTTGATTTTCGCGGTGTCGTCCATTCTGAATTCCTTCCAGAAGGTCGAACGGTTAACAAAGAGTATTATTTACAAGTTATGAGACGTTTGCGTGAGGCAATTCGAAAGAAGATGCCAGAATTGTGGCGCAATAATTCGTGGATTTTACACCACGATAACGCTCCATCACACACCGCGCTCACTATTTGTGAATTTTTGGCCAAGAACTCCACCAATACCATCAAACAAGCACCATATTCACCAGACCTTGCCCCGTGCGACTTCTTTCTCTTCCCAAAACTGAAAATTCCGCTCAGAGGTAGGCGTTTTGAATCGATTGATGCGATAAAAAAGAATTCGCTGGAAGAACTGAAAGCCATACATTCATCGGCCTATAAAAAATGTATGGATGATTGGATAAAGCGCTGGCATATGTGTGTTGCCTCTAATGGCGAGTACTTTGAAGGCGATAATAAAGATATCAATTAAAAATTGAAATAAATGCGTTTTTTTTCAAATTACCGGAACTTTTTGATCACAAGGTATATCGTTTGCACCCTCGCCACACAACAGGCTTGAGCGTGTGAGTGATCTCTGAGGAGCACCGAAGAGAGCAGAATTATTTCACCGGGGAGAGTCACCCTGGTGAAAGCCTTCATTGTTAGTTTTATACCGCAACACGTGAATTTGAACATTTTTACTATGTTACTGATTTCGTAATGTTCTTCTTCTTATTTTCGGCGTATCCAAGCTTATTGCTTATCGCAATAAGTTTATTGCCACGATCTCTCCTTAGTGTTCTAGATGCACTTCCACAGTTATTAAATTAAGAGTATTCGAAGCCACCAATGCATGAATTTGTATATTGTGTGGCAAGCACAATGATACTCTTATGCCCATGGAAGTCGAGATTTTTTTTAAGTCGACTGGACTGGGAATCCGTACCTTTACCGACTAGGCTATCTGAGGCCCCTATTTCCTAACGTTCATCCCTTTTTCCAGCCATTTTTTCCTTAATGTTAAATCAAGGTTTCACTCACGTCAGTGCGGTGGAGTCCATTTTTTCTCTTTCACTCTTCGTCGTTCACACTGCAGTGAGTGTATGAACGCTCAGGCAGCGAACTGTCAATTCTCTCGCTCTCCCGTGCTGAGTCGAACATTCTCTACAGTGGTGTAAGGAAAAAATCTCCGTAGAGACTGAGTGAGATTCACCAAAGAGAACAAGAAATGTGCACCCGGGTGATTCTCCCCAGAGAAATCGTAACCCTGAGCAAACATGCTTTATTAAAGCTGAATTACGACTTTTGTAGCTGAATAAATAAACCTGGCTGAAATATGAGCTGACCATCCGTGTTTTCAATTGAAATATTAACATTAATTCGAGTGTTTCATATTGTTTGAATATCATGTTCTGTAAAAGCTATTTTTTTTCTTTTTATTCAACTAAATGTAAACAGTCCAACAAACAGTTGAATAACAGTTTATGAATCCGTTGCACCATCGTTTTTATAGCCTAGCCTAAAAAACCTGATATTGAAATTGATATTGAATTGAATAATAGCTGTTCTGTACATCACTATTCAACTGATCCTACTATGAGCAGAAGACAAATAATGCTAAAGCTTTATACAGGTGTAGGAATTCGATTGTTTAACAATTAGTTGAAATACAGTTTATGCCTCTAATGCCACGCCTTTTAACTAGCTTTGCTAATTAAACTTCATGTATAGTTGAATACTAGTTGTAGCTCAAACTAATATGAGCATGAGCATGAGAGCATGATTGACCGCCCACGGATGCAATTCCGTTATTGCCAGATCAGCTGTATTTGCACAAAGAACCAACAGATGATGTTTGGGACTAACATACATCTTCAATGTGTAAAAACTGGTGACCCATTATAAAGCAATACCGGCGCCGGCCGTGCCCGAATGCTGGTCAAGTAGGGAATGGGAAGGAACGTGTTGACATGATACTCGCTTTGGAGGAAGCCGAGAAATCCTCTGCACTTCCACGAGAAATCACTGGGATGTTGGATAGTTGAGGAAGGGTTAGCAGCAGGGTTCGTTTTGGTTAACGATACGCTGAAAGTACATACCTACACCATCCGCCAAAAGCAATAGACCGCTCAAATGTGACTGAAAAAAGACAAACATAACAAAAAACAAAACAAAAAAAATAGACAAAATAAAATAAAATAAAATAAAACAGGATATTAGATATTGTCTTCAAAATATGGTAGAAATAAATAATTTGTTGCTTTGCAAACCGGCTCTCCTCGATGTCCTAGATGGCCACGTCCTGCTGCCTGCCGCAGCTGCTGCCGTCGGCACTCGTCCACATCAACCCGGCCGTCGCCGACGTGTCGGAAACCTTCCGGTAGTAACATGATATCTGTGTCTAATACACTCTTCTTGCACCGATTAATTTACAAACTAGGCCTGCACACCGAATCAAAATTCACTTTGGCATAGTTGTGGTATTTTTCTTTAAAATCTAGTTCTAGATATTTGCACTTGGTTGCAGGAAACAGAATCAATAAGAATAATAAACTCGCTAATGACCTCTAACTTTACACGGTTGCTAAACAATACACACTATCTTCCCCCACAATACCCGCGAACGACGACACTTTGGACCTGAGCTCGGTTGAGGAAAAATCACCAACACACCACAGCGCAATTGATTGTATGAAGTTTTTTGAATCTTGATCCCGCAAAACGCAACACTCTTCTAACTTCAGCTCACCGGAACCAATTGCACACGCACACTAGTAATCCGCGACGCAGAACAACGCGACGCGCGATGAGGTGCTACTGCCGCAGGCGTCGTGCTAGATGATAACGTTGTTGTTGTTGTTGTTGCCGCCGATGCGATGCAAACTACTGCCAACACACACAACCACCTACCTCTCTTTCTTTACTTTTTGATGAATCGCATCTAGGGTGGGCGAAAAAAAAATTCAATCCTCGAGTACTTCCTCAAACAGACGCATCCGACCCCGTAAACAAAGAGGGGAAGCAAAATTCAAACTCCCGAAACCCCCAGCACTTTCATGCAAACTAGGGCCACCAACACACAGAATAGCGTATTCCTAACATGACGGTGATGCTATTTTCCGTGAGGGTGCTGAGAGTTTTGAGAAATCCACGCCTGAACCCCACCTCCCTCCTTGTTCACAAAGTCAGACACGTCTGTTTGAAAAAATACTCGAGAATCCATCAAACTCACACCAACACCACTGCGCTTCTCCCACAAAGTGCAAACGCGAGCGACAGACAGAGAGAGAGAGCTATCCGTTCAGCGCGAGAGGGAGAACATTTTCAGCAAGAAAACTCCTCTTCACTGCCAATGGAGGCTGAGAACCAAGCAAAAAAAACTATAAGGGACAGCCCAATGGGGTTGTACACAAAGTTGACGTAGGACTACTCAGCAATCTAATTCCCATACACTCCAGACACGTCAGGGCCATCCGCTAATTGATGTTGTAGCTCAAACTAATATTCAGCAAAATAAACTTCAATTAAGGTATGTGCACAGCAAAATCTCGCCAAAGAAAAACTCGCAGTGTATTATTTTATCTATTTATTTCTAAATCCGAAAAAAAATCATCGTTACAAAGGGTTAATTTATAACCTCCTTTACAGCAAAATATTATTATTCGGATTTGTTATATCCGCATGCTCTAACTTTACGTTTGATACCATCCATTAAATTCTGAACAGTGTCCTCAGTCACCTCAGTCTGGATGCATTTTCCCACTTTTTAGCCAAATCTTTCTAATTTATTTGCCTCTCCTTTCAATTTTCCAATGCTTCGCGTCACAATGGCTCAATATCTTTCAATTGGACGAAGTTCTGGGGTGTTCGGAGGATTACAGTCCTTTGGTACAATGTTGATGTTGTTTCTTGCATACCATTCAAGGCCGCTTTACCATTATGGCAAGACACCAAATCAGGCCAAAACAATACAGAACTCGTGTGATTTTGGATGAATGGTAGTAGTCGTTTTGCAGACACTCGTTGACGTAAACTTGTTGGTTCATCGTACCTGTAGTTATGAAGATTTTGCTCTTCAAACCACAACTACAAATAACTTGCCAAACCATGTACTTTTTAGAGAACTTCGACAACTTGTTGGCCTTTAAATTATCGTCAACCTTGCCACGTTGTAATGCGGTATAAAACTCAAGACCAGGAAGCTGCTTGAAGTCTGCTTTGACGTTTGTTTCATCATCCATAACCACGAAGTCTAATTTTGTCAGCAATTCGTCGTACAGCATACGCTCTCTTGTTTTTTAACTGGTTTGCTGCTTCTCGTTTATTTCCTTGAACGACCTATATCCTGCCGCTTTCTTCACTTTTTGAACGATTGAATACGGTGTTTTCACCTTTTTAGCCATATCTCGGATGGAACGTTTCGGGTTTTACTTAATCAGCCGAACCCCCCCACCCCGGGGGGATTTGAATTTGTCGTTCCGCTTGCTGGCAGGTTCTGGGTTCCGATCGGGAATCAACCCATCCCGGAAGCGTTTCAATACGCGAATTGTGCTTTGTTCAGACTACAGAATTATAACATAATACAAGGGTGTTTTCAAAACTATTCACAAGGAAAATGGCATCAAGAGGACTCCGAGTGATTTTGCTATGTCATGATGCGACATAGACGGATTTTCCACACTTTTGAAAAATGACCGAATCTTTACCATTTATGGATAGACATCTGGTAGGAAGCTATCATGTCTGACAGCTGTACCACAGAGAACAGGCATTGATGTCCATAAACCTTTTCTTGAAAAACGTGTGTAAAAGACAATATGGGAAACAGGTATAAGAAGCAAGTGCAGAGAAAAACAAACAAAACTTTTAAGATTATGTGCTAGGCTTTTTATTGATAAACATTTACATGACAGTTATCGCAAAACTGCAGCGCCGCCTACCAAGAGCATAACGACATACATTTTAAAGGTCGGTTTAAAGTCTTACTCAAGTAGCAGACCGAAGATGAACGTCTGTTCTCTGTGGCTGTATTACAAACTTACCATAAGTAACAAAAAAAAAACAACGGAGGCAGAAAAAAATAAGAGAGGAGGAATATGGTAAATAAAAAAGTAAAAAAAATAGAAAGGAAAAAAAAAAGAGAGAAAATAAAGAAAAATGGGGGAGAAAGGGAAAGGGATAGAGATGATAGGAAAAAAAGAGAAAAAAAAAAGAGGGAGGAAAAATAGGAGGGGGGGAGAAGAGAAGAGGGAAGGAATAAAAAGGAGAGAAGGTATTATTTGCGATTTGCAGAAAAATTCATCGAGAAGACGGTGAAGAAATGTGACGTTCTAATTTTTTTTCTTCTGGTCTTTCCCACCGCCATTGACAGCTAGTTACGATGTGACAGCCAGCTGTCAGTTGTGTCAAGCAGGAAGAAAATCTGATTAGATTACCATGCCAAAAGGATTCATACCTTGTGCCAGTTTTTAGGGAAAAATAAGGTGAAATTGAGTACATGGATCCCAACTGAATTCGAAAGGAGTTTTCGTGTGTGAGGAACTACAGAGAAACGGAACTGAACCGTGATCTGGAGGGAGTGAAGCCAAGAAGAGGACAAATTAATGGATACTTAGATAAGTGCTGTGAAATGAAACCGATTTTGATTGTCAGGAAACGGTATTGATTTGGGGACTCGTTGAATTCCCGTTACCAGCTAGTGGAAAAGAAGAGTTCGTGCGTGAAAAGGGAACTTATCGCGACTTGTTTTCTTGGGTTTTGCTCCTGGAGCGCCGTCCGTATATTACGCATTCCTGTTTCTCGCGAAAAAGGGTGAGAGAAGAGAAAGAGAACGCAGGGTGTTAACGAGGCAGTGTTGGCAGATTTTGGGTTCTTTCGTTTAGGGTATTTTGCTATTGTAAAAGTTGAAATCGACGAAGATTTTTCATTAGGGCCTAACAGACAATCGTAAACAATGGGTTTTTCCGTGAATTTCTCGTCATTAGAAATTCGCCTGTTCAATCCACCACGGTCATTTTGAAGAGGAAGAGTTCACCTATCCCATAGAATTTTCGGCTTACATGAGTAGCCTTTGTGCCATGAGAAATTTAAGGAAGAAGCCATTGTTTACGTTTGTCAGTTAAACCCTGATGAAAAATCTTTGTCGAAATGCACTTTTGCAAACATAAGCTATAGGAATTGATAACCTATAGCTAATTTAAATTACATCGATTGGCAATTACGTTCACATAAATTAACTGATTAACAAGTTAATGATCTGCATAATGATTTTGGAACACTACAGAAACCATATTAGTTTTCTGTAACCGACCGGATGGTTCCTCATTTAATAATTGGGTGATGGAGTTGCAATACAACACTTCATATCCTTTCGAAGAATACAACAATGGTGATTTGTGGTGAAGTTCAAATAAAAACGAAGTGTTTTGTACAAGGGACAACCCCATTAATGACGAAGACTACGTTAGACTTTTTGTTGCATAAAACGCTAAAAGCTGAACCAGCCGAAGCTGAAAAGCTCACCAAAAGAGTAGACTAATCTAATATAAATTTGTTGCATTCTGACACCGGCACTACCAGCCCTCACGTTAGGTTTAGAAGTCATCGCGAAATCGACGAAGACTTGGTTCGATGGCTATTCTATATCCGAAGTGAAGAAGAGGCTGAGCGGAAAATTATCGTGTATTTATGCCGAGACTGTTTCTGGAATATGTCTTAGATTCCTGAGATTTTTTCTCTTCTTTAAGATTGCTGCCAAGGTGAACGCAAAGCGGAAGCGATTTGTCTCACGAAAGGAATAATATCGTTTCGCGTTCACCTTGGCAGCCTAACACACTAAAGTCATAATCAGTAACTAAACTTCAATCAACTCTTATAAGACTGTGGACCAATTCGCGAGTTAAATCTAACTTTGGTTAAAAAGTGACACTTCGAAAGTTATGTTGCCATTTTCGAATATCCCTGTGTTGTTGATCAACCGGTTTTCGAATAGAATGCAGCCACGATGGTAAAATTTTAACTTCGCATCTGTCAGAAATAACCAAGCTCGGATAGCTGGGTAGCAGCATAACTTTCCATCTGGCAGTTTTTAATCAAAGTTAAATTTAACTCGCAAATTGGTTCACAGCCTAAATAAAACTACGTTTGAAACCTTGCCTCACTTTTTCCAACACTTCCCTGGCAAATGTAACCGGCCGGGGGGAGGGGCGGAACGTGGGACAAGTTCCAAGCAAACGGGGACAACGGGGGGCGGGGGGGGGGGGGGGGGGGGGAGAGCCTGTTTAAATTAAAAAGTGCACGGGGGGGGGGGGGGGGTTGTGGGGGGGTGGTGTGCCAAAACTCTTTTTTGGTGGTGTTGTGTTTTTTTTTTTTTTACCCCTTTGGGAGCAAAAAATAAACTCTACGCAGATGACCACCGTTAGTGCCCGTTCAATAGTGCCAATGTGAATAAAATAGTTACTTTTCCAATACGGACGAAGTTCAGACCTCCCTTGTGGGTTTCAGTTTCGTTTGCGAGACTTCGTGTGACGTCTCACGGTTTGCCCGATCCGAATACCCTAATGCTGGCCTCATCCGTATTATTCCGTACGGCTGCTACTGACCCGTTTCTATCGTCCCAGGTGTCCCGGTGACCGCGACCGAAGCCAGTGATTCTCGGGCACGACTTTCCCCGGTGCATTTTGGGGCCAGAAGAAAATTCGATTTTCCAATAATTCAAACAGCGTAAACGACGAAGAAAGAAAAGTTTTTTTTTTTCATTTATATACATGTCTCATTTTTCATACCCTCTATTTCTTTCTTCTCCCCTATTCGTACGTGTGTGCGTGTGATGCTGGTGTGTGTCCAAACCAGGCAGAAATCGCAGCGATCCCCTATATCGGCGCTCGAATCGGTGTGCGTGTGTTTCATCATCATATCGTACTGTTTAGTGGTCAAATAATTTCAGTGTTGCTGCTCTCTCACATTTTGCTCTCGTGATGGTGTGTGCATTCAAAGTGAGCTGTGAATGAAAATTTTGAGGCCAAAATAGAGATCTACGAAGTAGGAAATTGGTTTGGCAAAAAAAAAATACAGCAGTACAAGCAAAATAAGGTGGAAAGTGCTTCTCCTTCGGTATCGATACCAAGAAGAAGGAATAAGAAAAACGAGATTTGTAAAATATCGTGCATCGGAAGATTGATGAAAGAAATTGTGTGTGATTCAATGAGCTACGAGAGGACTGTGTAACATTCCCATCATCCACTAGTACAAGTCGATCCTCTGGATTTGGCTGGAAGGGAAAGGAAAGAGAGGCAGAATAAATATAGTGTGAGAAGTGTATCGCGGTGAGCATACCGAAAAAATAAAAACGAAAATAATTCGTGTTCAAATCAGCTTCTTGTTTAATCGGGAAAGTGTAATACGATTTTTGCGAAGCAGAGGACACCGCTAAAGGTAGATCAAAACGGAGCCCACGGCAGGATCGGCAGGAGCAGCGAACGACTACGGCGACGAGATGAGTGGTCGTCCCAGGACTACCTCGTTTGCGGAGGGCAACAAGACGCAGAACTATCCCGTTATGGGCGGCATGAAAATTATCAGTAAGTACCATATTTGCGACGTTTATTGGATGCTCTATTTTAGGGAATGTATTTTTTACGGAAGTCGAATCACGTCCATCAATTAGCGATTCCCGACTGAAGACAACGGCTCTGTAAAGGTTTTTTTTTTTCAAGCATTGCAGTTCTTTAATAACACGCAACATAATCAATAAGACTAAATAAATTTTGTAAAACTTTTTATTTGGAACGTTTTAAATTAATTTCTATTATTTACTATCTGAGAATTTTAGTTCGGGACAATTTGTGGTCGTATTTAATTCAAATTGACAAATTTTCAACTTTTTAAATTATTGTAAATTTTTGAATTCTGCTTTTGTCTAAAAATAATAATACCAAAAAAATATGACCTTCATTCACATAGTGAGATGAAGGATTCTCCCTGTACTAAATTGTGAATCTTGTTGTTCTTGTTAACATTTTAAAGTCATTAACGTTTCAATTATGGACCGCAATCAACGTATAAAAAAAAATCAGCACTGAAAGATCGTTGCTGAGAAAGTGTAAAATAATTTCTATTTTAAAATATGCTGTACGGATTGAACTGCAAGAAAACAAAAGAACACTATAGTTTCTTCTTGAGAGCCTCCAGGGAAATTTTTATTTTTTTCTGTTTTTGGTATAGAAAACTGTTTTTAGGTTTTGTTTTGATTTTTGCTCTTAAAACTAGCCAGCATAGTGGCTACCTACGAACTTTTTTTTTCAGTTTTCGATATTTACCGGACACAAACAAAAAAATTAGTTATTTTTCTTATAAAAAAAACTGTCAAAATAGAAAAATTCAAATTTTACTTTGAATGCACATCTATACTATAAAACTTGAATTTTTATAATCTTAGTGTCTTTTAATAATGACGTCTACAATTTCTCTGAAATTTCGCATACAATTTTAAAACAGTTGCTAAATTCTAGTATGAATATTCGAATGTGAGATGCCGTTTTGTTCAAATGTTCAACCTGTTCATTGAAACTGGTGTGGCCTGTTAACGAACCACGTAGACTCATTTTTGAAAATCTCGGACCCCTCTCCCCCGTCGTAGACTTTTCTCGATACATTATTTTGAAATTTTGTATGGAGCGTAAACTTTAACCAAACCCCAGGTTCTTCTTCTTTTGTGGAGGCGATGTTAACTGGCGTGGCGAACTGTATGAACGCGCGATCGCGAGTATTAAGCTCCTACGACTTATCATCACTTATTCATAACCATAACCTCTAGCATTTCCAATTCTCCCTCACCTTCAACTTCTGATCCTATGATGGCTGTACCTCCGGTTACTGCACATCCGTACGTTTCCTTCAGTCTACCGCTCTGCTTCTCTTCTCGCCGACGCACTTTCGGCTGACTCCGAGCATTCCGTTTGGGACAAGAAGCCATCAGGTGTCCCTCTTCCTTGCAGAAGTCATTTGTGGCATTTGTCCTTGTTGCCTTGGTAATATATGTTTTCCTTCCGGCTGGCGAAGTGCAGCGATGACGGGATTTCCTGCTCCGCATCCATGTACACGCCACGTACACCAGTGTAGGTGGGTATGGCCAGCTCCCGCACGGTGCCTTTAGGCGTCCACATTTCGACAAAACCGTAACGATCTCCTGATCAGGAACCTGCGATGGGAGATCGTATATTCGCACATAGCAAATGTGATCCTGGGCATGTGACATGTGCACTTTTACCTTTTTTCATTCCCTTAATGGAATATCAGCTCGTCCGAGTTGGCGGTCAACTCGTGCAACTTCAACCGCTCGGACTTGAACTTGACGAGGAGGGACTTTTTTCCTCTGCCCGCTTCGATTTCATCAAGTTCCGCATGCAATCCTTTGACGAAATTAGCCACTTCGCCTAAGACTGATTTATACGCTCCATTACCGGAGGTATATCGCACAGTATTTTTCAAGTCGCACATTGCTGCTACAACAAAAGCGACCGGGATGAACATGTATCTAAGAGATCCAAGAACAACGAAAATTGAAGAAGGTTATCGCGTGAACTGAAAAAAAAAAACTACCAACGGTCCCAATCGAACTGATACTTGCTCTTTGGAAATGTTATCTGCAATATGACTAAAAAACGAATTACGAAAATTTTTAGCTAAATTTGAAAATGGGGGAAATTACCCATGAACCTCTTCTTACTGTTCCCTTTACAAATGTTATTCATTTTAAGCTCTTGTAAACCACAAGTAATCGAGCTTATTGCTTTTACAATAAGCTTATTGCTTGCTCTTAACATAGTATTCTAATGCACGTCCACAGTTATTAAATGAGAGCTTTCGATGCCTGCTTCCATTTTTGCATTGGTATAATTGTGTGGCAAGGCTCATGACGAAAAAACTCCTAGCCCAGATCGGGAACGAAACCCAGCCACCTTCACTATTGTGATGCTGTGTAGCTAAGCCTTTTCCAGCTGAGCTATGGGAGAACCCATGCTTTCTGATTCTTGTTGATTATATTCAGAAAGTAAATTTCACACCTTAACAATTTCACTAATCGACTTTCTTCCTTCAAGCAATATATTGAGATCCTCGCTTCTCATAAATACATGAAAAAAATGCTAAAGTATCTTAAGGTGAAAAGAATTTTTTTTAAATGTTTTTGATGGCGGTTTAAGTTTCCAAGGGATACTGATTTTTCGAATAAAATTACTCAAATAAAAAACTCATTTCTTTAAAAATTCAAAAAGAATTTTGTAAACAAAGAGGAAAACAAAGATTCGAACGTGAAATTCTTGAAACCCTTAGCACTCTCGGGCAAACCAGGACCACCACCACGAAGAATAATGTTTCCTTAACATGATGGTGATTGGAAAACTAGGAAAATTAGAATCAACACTTCACTTGATCACTTTTTCCAAATAAAAATAAATTGTAAGACTTTTTCAAACTATCACTTGCAAACTTGGAGCAAATTCTTTTAAATTCCACTAGAAAAAGCGTATTCATTGACTGGTAGGCCTATTTAGCCTGTGACTGAAGGACTTCTTCAGTGTCGAGTGCTCGACTTGCATAGCACTCGACACTGAAGAAGTTTGTAAGTGGCAGACGAAATAGGCCTATCTTTCAAAAGATAAGCTTCTTCTAGTGGAATTTAAAGGAGCATTTACTAGTGATAGTTTAAAAACGTCTTGAAATGTTTTATATTTTTATTTTTAAAAAGTGATCAATTGAAGTGTTAATTTTCTATTTTCCTATTTCAATCCAATTACAATCGTTTTACTAATACGCGCGAGTATAAGTGTTTAAAAAAAGTGAAATGATGGTTATGCTAGTTTCTGAGAGTTGTTGAACGCTAGTGCTGAAAGTTTTGAAAAAAAATCCGTTTGTATCTTTGTTTACCTCTTTGTTTAAAAAATCAGATATGTCGTTTTGCATAAGTTGAAAGATGAAAAGTAAGCCTTGTCTTTTTATTCGGCCTATGTAAAATTATGTCGTAAACTCAGTCAATATTGACAAAAGTCATGCTTACATCATGATGATCAATTCAATTTGATGCAATTGAGACATTATTCATCGATATATAGTTCTACACTATCGTAAAATATTGATTCTCTCAACTATTTGGCCGCCATGACTTCGCTGATTAAGCTGAACGGATTGCCTTCCTATTTTCAAATGACCTAAGTTTGTAAAAATTGAACAAACATTTACAACCTAAGATATACAGAAAATAGTCAAATGTTGTAAACTAATTGTTCATACAGAAAAATGAAGAATGATTTCACAAGGAAACCGTAGGCTCAATTCAAGGACATATTTAGTTCTATGTTCCTTACTTTGCAGTTATATGTTTATCATTAAGTGTTATGCCGGCGTCGGTGGTGTAGTGGCAAGCGTGACTGCTACTTGACACCCCAGTGGGTCTGGGTTCAATCCCAGTCGACGTCGGTGGTTTTTCTGAGGCGAAAAAATCTGGTCACGTCTTCCTTCGGAAGGGAAGTAAAGCCGTTGGTCCCGGCTCATATTCATGAGTCGATAGGTAGGGTCCAAGTGGTGGAGTCGTCTTCCTGGCGTCGGTGATTGTCACCATGTAAGGAAATAGGCCGACGGAAAATAAAAAAAAAAAAATTAAAAATTAAGTGTTATGTTGGTTTTGATAGAATTTTCAATCGAAGTGTATTCATGTAAGCAAAATTATACGCAAAAAGAATGTGTAGTTGGAATTTAGATGTTAAGGTTATCGAGTTGCTAATAAATCATAAGTTAGCATCAGTTTTAAAAGACTGTTTTTTTTAATCTGATTTGTGAAATGTTTTGGTAAGAAAGAAAACAGCTATCAATGCAATATCTAAAGAAATAATACGAAAAACTGCTTCGGAAAGTCTGAAACCTAGTGGATGAGGATCCACGAGTACACCCAATATGATGCTTACAGGTTTTCATTTCAATAAAGCTAGTTGTTGAATGTCGTTTGTAGCTAAATTCCTTTATGACTTACAATGAATAATGTAACCGAACGTTACATATTAGGCTGAGGTTACGGACACATCCCCAAACTCATTTGCAAGCAACACAATGATAGCCTCGTCAGCTAGTTATATGTTGAACCTAACCTAATAAGTGATATCTAAAATAATGGCTTAAACCTATAATCTTTCGATGACCCTCGCAAATCGTTCCAACCGATAAAACTCATAACTTATTGAATTACTGTTCATTTTTCAGGCGCTTTTGATCTCGTAAGCCATTTGTTCATCTGATTCCGATGATTCTTCTGTGCGTTCACCTTCTCAGAAATTCACTGAGCTAGACATATTTTCCCAAGTTTGTTTGGAAATAGGCCGACGGAAAGTAAACGGAGAAAAAAAAACAGAGTTATCTAAATATTTTGCATATGTCCATGAAAAATAATTTTAACCCTCCGATTTGAACACAGCCTTAGTATTGTTCTAGACAGTATCTAGTAATGTCTGCATTTTTATATGTTGGTTACATCTTTCGGCAACATTTGGGGGGTGCAAATTGGAAAAACTAAAATTGAGAACGTCACAAAAAGTCCCAAATTTCGATAACCTGAAACCAATTTCTATGCAATAATATACTATTATATCATAACAACAACAACAAAAAATAAAAAATGTATTTTGCCTCTATTTCCCGTAATGTCCTTCCATGTTATTCGGATGGATCTAAGGAAAGGATGATGCCAAAGCGCGCTGCAACTACGAACCTAATGTGAATAGTAAAATTCTCAATGTGACATCCACGCATCCTCTGTAGCATGATGGTTTATGATGTGTAAATGCGAAGCTGAAAATAGCATAAAAAATATTGTGAAGGGATGTTAAAATATAAAACAATAATAACAATTATATTTGTAATGTCTTCATGTCTGCAGATTGTGGTCCTGCTGTAATTGTAGACGGAATTGCACGAGAGAAGGAAAAAAAAACAATTCAAAACTATTACACAATACTTGGGAATTCCATGGATGATCTGAAATTATATACCGTAGAATACTTCCATTTTTCGTGGTAGGATAATATTTCAGCATACTACCTTACCGGGGTCGCGTTGCCTACATCGCGTTGGTGGGGTTGCCACCTTAGGTATAGTTGACACGATACAGCGTTTCCTACTCAGGCGCTGGATGTCAGGACAGACGCTGTTTGAGCCGCACCTCCTTGGTGGACAGACGCTCGGCACGCACCTCCTCAATCTAGCTGAAGTCAGAAGGACAAAAGTGCCCAGCCTGCACTACCAGCTAAGTACGCAACCCTTAGCTGGCGGTCTTTGCCATCTCTTGACCCGTGGAAGCATGAGGTAGGAACTTGTGAGGACCAGAGCTATGTTGCGGTGACGCACGACTCATCACAGTTGTCGACTCACCATTTCGCTGCCCAGTACTTATAATTAAAGTATTACGAAATCAGCTATCATGTTTGGACGGGATAGAAAACTTGTTAATATTGGTTGTAATACTTGGACAGTTGCGTTTATAAATTGAATAAGCAACAGCTAAATGGAGCATGTAAAGTATCACCGCTCGTGAAACGTTACATCGGAAATTAACTGGTTCTAACGGTGTTTGATTTTTTAGCATTTTTAATATTGGGGAAAATTAAAGTAAACAATTGCAACAACAACAGTGCTGGTTTACTGCCTTTCTTTCTATTTATACATTCACTTATATCAGTTAATGTGATTTTTAAACATTCTGTAGGTAAAAAATTCAAATTAAAATTTGGATATGTTCGGGAAAATTGTATTGTATTCTATTACCTTCTGCCAAATTAAACAGTTTTAGGTGTGCCAGTTGCTACATATAAGGAAATATTTATAATATAATAACTAAGTTCTTATCATTGGTTGGCTCCGTCGGTGCAGGCGCAGCCACAAAAACAACACCATGCTGGAGGCAAGCCACCGACAAACCGACATGAATGACAATAGAAAATGTCTTAATATTTCTGTTCAAACCATATTACTGACATCTATCTTCGTGTTCGCTGAGAACCTTTATTGAAGCCACGAACACGCTTGGGAACTTGATAAGAAGGTTCATGTCCGAGCAAGTCTGGACAAATTAATTTTATCTAGATAAAATAATTCTATAGGTTTTGACAGGTGGGACCGCTGCACATTTGAATCGGTCGTTATGGATTCTTGATCAAAAGTGAAGATTGAGTTTCATGTCGGTTTGTCGGTGGGCAAGCATTGCATTAGGTCCAAATGCCAAATTCTCTTCGACAACCCGCTCTTTGCGTTTCAACAGCCTCGCGATAGAATTTTCTGCAGTTTTCGAAACACATTACAATAGAAAAAAGTATTATTCAGCATCTTACATAACTAACATGTTCATGCACTTTATTAAAGCCAATCCTCCTACTGAAAAACGATTCGATATATTGTAAAAATATATGTTTTTGTTATGTTATAATACATTCACACATATTTTTATTGTATGCCATGTTGTCAGTGAAATGTAATTTATTACCAGTATTTTATACCAACTTTAGGCGTAAAGTAGTGGGAAAATTACCACTGTTTGCTATGTTTATGATAATCTAACTTTACCGCCTATTTATCATATTGTACCATCTGACATATTGTTGAAACTACAGAAGAGATTGTTAGTTTATTGTTGTTAACTGTAAAGGTAATTTTCGCAACAATAGTGGAATTGATCATCACCTATAAAAATAAATGTTGTTGTTATTCCGTATGTACGTGACTTTCAGTCTGAGGCTTGTCCGTCACGCCAGGGAAATTACCTAGACCCTACATATCGAATCCATCAATACATGGGACTTCCCTTCCGAAGGAAGACGTGATCAGAGATTTTTCGTCTCAGAAAATCCCAACGGCGCCGACTAGAATTCATACCAAACCGACTGGGATCAGAGCCAATCACGCTTACCACTTCACCACCGGCACCGTCAAAGGGAAAGAGAAATTGTCCATGAATGATTTGTAATTATGCGGGAAGTTATTTGCGGAAGACAAAATCGATACAGGGGAGTCGGTCAATGTTAGGTTAGGAAACTTCATTGACCTAATCGCTAATTGTTATCTTCCCAATATGGGACTGATATATGGCTTCTACCAAACTTTTGTACATACATGCCACATAAACTTATGTAAACAAATCTCTGTCGGCCCGTTTTTCACAAACCGAAAGAAACTCAGAAAAACGAAAACCAGGAAGACGGGATAGCCTCCTTCTGTATGTTGACGTTATCGAATTGTAATGACCTTCGGTTGTCGAGAAACACGCATACTAAATTTTGTTTACAAAAGCTTGAGTGGCCTTTTCACAAGTTGCTCTTGGTTTAATGGTTACTTGGGTTAACTTCGGTAGGATATTTCATTTCACGAACTAGAGTAAGGGGATGTAATGTTAGCCTAGCTCCTTCATTTGGCCTGTGTACCAAATATCTGATTAATTAAGCAATAATGAACAAAATTATGTTGCTATCAAGATGACCTATTCAATTAGAAGCAATTCAGACAATGTTAATCAATTTGCTGTTGTTCATTTCCGTGTAATTTTTTAGACATCATGGTTTCACTGGTTAAGCTAAACAGATTATCTACATGATCTTCAAGTGATCTAAATTTGGCTAAATTCAACCGACAAACCGAATAATGCACCCTATATGTACAGAAAATAGTCACACGTTATAAAACTAACTGTTCACATAGATAAAATAACAATTATTTAACAAGAAAACCGTGGACCCAATGTTTGAGATATATTTTTCTCTATGTTCCTAACTATGGCCTGTTGTTTGGATAACTTAGTAAAAATGTTGTTATTGGTAAAATTTTCGATGAAAATGTATGAAAATTAAGTTGTATATTCTTTCAAATCGCTCATCTAAACACAAACTAAAGGAATAAAATCTGTCAAGAGTGTATTATAATGATTTCATTATCGAATGGCCGATAGTTCATATGTGAACCTCATTTAAGTGTTTCAAAGCAGTTTTATTGAAGTTTTTTTTGTGAATTTTTTTTGTTGAATTCTGCAAATATAGCTGGCAATGATCATAAAATCAGAAAAAAAATCCATATGAAGACTGCATTTAATAACAAATCTACCCTAATAAATTGCTTATGGTTATTTTGCTTAACGACCTATTTGGGTTAACATCCAAACCGTATATGGTATAGTTCAACCATTCGAGTTATTGTTCGTTTAAAGTAAATTTTTATTAGGGTATCTAATGAGACGAAGTTGCATCCATGAATAGGCCCAATTTAGTGCTTATAGACCGACATTACTCCATATCCCTCGAAATTTTCTGATTTTATAAAATGAGGTGTGTAACTTTTCGTGATACATACTACCAAATAACTTATTGAACCTACCTAAGTTAGTGTATTGCGAGTTAAATATCACTTCCAGCTCAAATACTTTATGAGTTTTAATAAAAAATGTAATCGATCGTTGCATATTAGGCTGAGTCAAGGGGCACATACCCTATAGTATGCTATCTTAAAGTGTGAAATTCATCAATGTTTACCGCCTTTGTTTTTAACCCAGGCGTTTCATTGTATTTTCGTCCAAATGAAACCAGCGGGCCTAATTGACCTAAATAGAAAGCCAGTGAACTTTTATCCAAATGTGAACAATTTTTCACTCCACAATTAATCTAATTTCGGATTCATTTTTAAACCTAGGTTGGAACTAGTTCCAGCCTGCGATACCCGATCTTATTGTCAGTGCAAATCTCAACCCGATACGAGTTACAAATCAAATCGCACACACTAACTTCCCTAATAAATTTTAACAATTTCATACGCACTAACTTCCCTAATAAATACACACTAACTTCCCTAATAAATTTCGTATGGCTATTTTTCTTAACGACCTATTTGGGGTATCTTCCAAACCATTAAAGAAATGGTTGAAGGATTTGTGATATCATTCGTTCAAAGTATTTTTTTATCAGGGTTTCAACACACAAGCCGACCCAATGTTGATACCCGATCCAGGTTAGAACTGAATCAAAACCGATTTCGCTATAAATATACGTAAAGGAAGGCAAAGGAATTTTGAACCTACATCTTACATTTTCAGTTAATTTTTTTTAATGTTAGGATCCGTTTGAGAAAACAGGGCATAGTGCTACTTGGGGTCTGAAACAAGAACCTAATTCGGACCTAATGCATTGTTTTCCTTGTAGTTTATCTAGAACAATTAGTGAAGAGTCAGCAATAAGCGAATTGGTTATAAAAGGCGAGCATTCGGAGTTATTGTTAATCTCCACTAAAAATGCTAAATAACATATTAATTAGTTCATCCCAGCAACTTTTCCGCCACTCCGGCAACACTGCCACAATCAATCATCAGATTCTCTCTCCCGATGCATTTTATCCGTGGGTGAAAACTGCAACCAGGCTTCTTGTGCCTGTGTGTGCGGCAATCGATTCCCTCATTTTCAAAATGGCGATTCCGTACTAGTCCGTACGAACGAACGAGAGCCGAATGTCAGCCCATAAGAGCCAAAAAGAGAGTCAGTGAGAATCCACGGGGAAACGTCAAAAAATGAAATTGAAAATACATAAGATCCTCGACCGTTCACTCAGTTTGAATGGCACAATGATTGGTCGATAAGACCAATCCTCGTTTGATCGTTATCTGTTATTTCCGTGCATCTTTCTAAGAAACAGTGGCCCCAACGTTCATTGCTCGCTCAATTTATTAGATTAAAATTTTAATTTGACAACTGACAGCTCCCAACCGTGATCCCCCAGAATCAAGTTTCTCGCAAAACAACATACATTCACAGCTTTTCCCGACCGTCGCGCTCTGCGTTTCTCATTTTCTCACCACTACCATCACAGCTGATCGACCAGCAGAAGGCAGACGGAGCTTGCTCACCTTCGCGTGTGGTGATAGCTGTATTTCTCACCCCATCTCACTCTCCCTTGTTTTGACATTCGATCGGCTGCTTGTTGCTGTTGCTGCCACTGCTCCGCTCGCTCGCACGCACACTATCCGACACGGTGGGTTGAGTTCGAGATTGTAAAAAAATATATGCAACACCATCATCATTCAGGTGCGGGTGGATGGTCTCGTTGTATTTTTTTTTCTCTTAAACTGCGTTTCTGCTTATGATGAGTAGCGTTCCATCATTCATGTGCACTTGTTTTTCCTCCGCGAGTGGAGAAAAAAAAAGAGACGTTCGTCATTTGAAATGCTGATTTTCGTGGCGTCGGCGGAGGGATCGCTTGAAATTCAAATGTTGATTAGGTTTTAACGAAAACAATACACAATGTCATCGTGAGCATTGTCGTGTTGTTACGGCGGAGGTCTGTTGAATAATTTCTTGTTATTTTTTCTCTTAAATTATCAAGCAACCATGCGATCCCAAGGGCGGGTGGTAACCGAGATGTTTTTTTAAAAGGCAAACTTGGCATCGATTCCGCGCTGATCAACGAGAACGAGAAGGGAATTTTCAGGGCTAGCAGTTGCCGCAGTGTCTGTTTTAGAATTATGACACTAGCTCAGGGCGGATGATTCAACTGGATGTCTACCTCTCGGTATAGCTATTGGTTTGAATGGTTTCGGTAGCTATGGTGAATTTTCGCCTAGCTGCGGCTACAGGGCTAGTGTTACCAGGGAATTGATTTTGGTCTATTGATTTTAGGTTGCTATAATTTCATTAGCCAAAATTGCGACACGTATGTAGATAGTTCCAAGGTGATGTTGGGAGAGCATTTCAATTTAAAAAAGAAATGTACTTAGATGTTAAATAATTCAATAATACAGTGCACACCTGTAACCGTGTTCACTCAGCCAAATAATCTTAAGAATTTCATAAGGTTCAACTAATGAACGATGCTTTAAATCTAAATTACTTATGAATGGATTTTGTTTTACACGATGTTGTGCTCGTTCGTCTTTAAGCTTACCTATTTACAAGTGTTGATATATACTACTGGTCAAGTCACTGGACACAACGTTCGAATCCAGGTTGCTCCATTTTCTTATTTTTTCAACATCATTATATTTCATAAGGTAAATTGATGAAATTCATAACGATTTCTTGTAGCAAATAATCATAATGCAATCTTATGAATATCGAAAGTTTATTTCGCTGAGTGTAGTCATTCTGTTATTAACTTGGCAGACAGTAGTAATGTACGATTGATCCGAATCCGTGGGAGTAATAAGGGAGCAGATATTTTATTTCTGAAATAATTCTAAAAAGACTACGCGTAAAAGACTATGTTCAAGCATAGTTCAAGTTTAGGCGGTCGTGAAGAAATAAGTCCCTCGCTTCCCATCGCGAACGGGTAACCCTATCCAGTACCGCACCAGTTAAAGCATATGCACCGACCGCACACCATCATATGCCAGCTCAGTGGCGTCCTCTCTGGTGCGGTGCATTTATTGCATTATATCGCATATTTGTATCTTCATTTTTAGTGGTTTTGACAACCACTCACTCTATCCCTTCTCCTCAACTCTAACGCCTGATGACACTTGGCACTGGTTTTCGCTTCCCCGTGGTGACCTTGTCGAAATCTGTACACCCATACGAATGCATGGCTCCATAAGTCACGCAGATCCGGAACAACAAAATCTAAATTACTAGCACAAGCCGCTTTCGGAAATGGATAGCATCACCAGTCTTGGTCGAAAACATAAACATGGCACAAGAAATCGATTCCGATGCAGTCAGCCAGTTTGCAAGGGCGGCCGTCACACCCAGTCCTCCTAAATATTGCAACAAAGTGAAAATTTTGCTACTCCCTTTCGGTCTTAACAGTGTTGGTCTATTTTTATCCGGTTCTCGTTTGATCGTCGAGCAGTCAAAGTCAACTTCAAACGGAAGCACCGTTCGTCAATATGTATGGGGGTAAGACTGGACTGGCGAGATTAGCACAGTAGTTGTTGAGCACATCGTAAACACCTTGCGTGGCTCTCCTTCTCACTCGTTCCTCCGTGATAGATGTGGATGTGGTATGAAGTTAGCACACGTTACCCATGATTGAAGTGCATTCGACGGTCGTGCAAAATTATGCCACTGCCTTCTGATCTTGAATTCCTGTACTGTTCCTTGTTCTAATTAGACCGGACTGAAGTTCTGTCTCAATTGCTTTTGTGCACGTTACTAATTGCTGCTTGAACACTGGTGTAACTGAGTGAGTGGCGACAGATTGGCTAAATCATTCAACTGCAATTGCCTTTGGTAGACGAGTAAATGTCACTTCCATTCCGTCTCAACACAATGATCTGATCACGCAAAAACAACCAAAACAACTTTGACAACAATGAAAGCCCAGCTGTTGAAGCGGAAGCCGTCGGATTTCCACCTTTAATCAAATCAACAACCAGCAATCGGTCTGTCTCCGTATTTGTCGTGTAAAGAACACGCACCTCTACACTGTTATGGTTATTATATACAAACGAGTGCCGTCTCCAAGTAACCATTGCCATATTTTATTTATCGTTGTATTATTCTTTACTTGTAATTATTTCCGTCTGCTTTCGTTCGAAACGTGCCGTGCACGAATCGAATATGTACGTGCGAAGAACTGGCAAACTGTTCGAAAGATGTGACGTGATACCATTAAGGTATTGTAAGAATTTGGTTTGCCGCAATGGTTGCTTATTATTCAATTAATTAGCTGCACGCGCCGCCAGTCAGTGCTGTCATCAACAATCAAAGATACCCTGAGTGTTTGTGTTCTCGATTCTGAGAGGAACTTAATTTGGGCGACGATGTCGCTCACATTGACGCAACTCTTTTGCTGAACAGTAGCCCATCCAGTGTGTGTTGAAATAACAGTTAACAGCATCGATAAGAATTAGTACTTTCCTAAAAACTAGGAACTTTTTTCAATAGGGCGAATTTAACAATGAGAGATTCTCAGTCCCTCTCTTTCATTTGTTACAGCGCCATTATAAAACTTTCGAGGGATTCTTTAGTAAAGATCGAAACACAACAGTGCTGGCTAGCATACTCTACAAATAGTAGAATGAAAATCATAAAGGTGATTGGAATATTTTTTTTTCAGTTCATTTATTTGTACAGGCTCAATCGATTTAACTTTACAGAGCTAAGGAGTGTATCGAAAATAAGCTATCCACAAACTTTCTTTCAAATTTTGTTGAAAACCGATATTTTATTCATACAAAAAATTGATCCTTTATTGTACGAGGTTAAACTTGAACATAATGAAGACCGGATGAAATTTAAGTTATTCCTTCACGAATTTTCGAACTTTGGATCGAATGCTCTTCATCAAGTTCCGGACAAGTGTTGCATCGCATTTTTTGGACGCTTGAGCCCAAATTTTTTTGAACTCCTGCATGTTCCCAGCTGCCTTACCAGTCTTCTTGAAGAGCCTCTTCACGATTGCCCAGTAACGTTCGAAGGGTCGAAGCTGAGGGCAATTTGGTGGATTGATATTTTTCTCAACGAAATCTATACCCTTTTCCGCAAGCCAATTGAGAGTGGTTTTGGCATAGTGAGCCGACGCTAAATCCGGCCAAAACAGTGGAGGTGTACTATGCTTCTTATATAAAGGCAACAATCTCTTCTGGAGACACTCAGATCGATAGATTTCCGCATTTATAGTTCCTGTAGTGTAAAAAATGGTTGACTTCAAACCACAGGAACATATTGCTTGCCATACCAGTACCTTTCGACCGAATTTTCCACTTGAATCGACCTGTCCGCATCGCTCACATCCTCCCCAACGACGGCAGTAAAGTATTGTGGACCTGGAAGGGTTTTTGAGTCCTCCTTTACATAGGTCTCATCGTCCATCAAAACGCATGCATCCGGACGCTGCAAAAGACGCGAATACAATTTCCGGGCCCTTGTTGCTGCTCGCTTCTTCTGTTCTGCACTTTGTTTCGAGATTTTCTGCTTCTTGTAGGTCTTCAGGTGGTTTCGTCTCTTGATACGGTGGATCATTCCAACACTCGTTCCTGCTTTTTTGGCCAAATCACGTATTGACATTGATTTGTTCTTCATGATTAGAGATACCACTTTCTGCTCCAGTTTCGGGTTGGAAGAACCGGGGTTTCTGCCTCTTCCTGGTAGCTCATCCAAAGAATAGTGTTCCCCAAACTTATTAATGATGGTTTTAACACTCGCATGATGAATTCCAAACCGCTTCGCCAATTTTCGCATAGTAATACCCTTCTCACTTAGCCATGTGTCCAGAGCCTTAATTTTCACTTCCTTTTCAATACGCGACATTTTGAAAACGCAGAATTTGAACCGCACAAACAAGTAAACAAAAGAAAGCTGACAGTCAAACGCACAGCATGCAGTGTTCAGAGCATAAAAAACCATCACAAATACATGTGTACAACGCAAATGTATGTGGATAGCTTATATTCGATACACTCCTTATTGCCGCTAATTCAGCGACATATACGGAACAAGGAGCTTGAAGTTTACGATTGGCGCTATAAATTTCATTAGATATACCAAAGCCTGCTGACTCCTCTATCAGGTGATTGGAATATGAATGAAAGAGAAAGTAATCAAAGATAGTCTCTCAATGTTAGATTCGCACTAATGAAAAAAAAAACCCTATAAATGTCTAGTGGGCCCAGAAGATAAAGAGGAGAAATTTAAATAAAACGACTGGCAACCTTCGATTGTAAAAGTTAGCAACCTTGATTCGCTTCACAAAAAAAATGAGATTTCAATGTTGACAGGTCGTCTGCTCGATTGGAACAAGATTGACAGAAAACCAGAAAATATCTTAAAGATCATTTCGATCTATCCACTATAATGTTTTTGAAGGAAATATTTTCTTATCAACAGGAGACTTTAGGAGTGGACAGTAATTTTGCTAAAACGAAAGATATATATAGAAAGGGATGTTAGTTTCGTTAGTGTACGGCAGGCTTGGAAAATTGACTAGAAGTCATTGAAATTTGAGCAGAGGGCTATTTGAAAGGCAGTACCCGATCAAGCACACAATCTTTTACCAAGGTATCCAAATGCTATGAACAGCTGAAATGGTCAGTCTAAAAGACGGCCAAATCTATAAAAAGTTACTTCTCTTTTAAGATACCAATTACAACCCAAAAAACCAAGAAACATTTGAAAATTGTGGGGGGGGGATAAGACAGACCGGATGGAAAACAAAAAAATGGGGCTTGGTCTGGCCACAGACCGAGGGATAAGATGGGGGGAAATTTGTTTGGGGGGTGTTTTTTTTTTTTTTTTTTTTTTTTTTTCGGGTGGGGGGGCACCCCTCCCCGCGCCGCGCCCATCCCCCTCTCGTGATAAGTGGTTGGTTGATCCATTAACTCTATTATTTATAATAAAATAATTCTTTTGGGTTTTTGTGGGGGGGGGGTTGACGTGGGGGGGGACGAGGGAAGGGGGAAAAAGGGGGGAAGGGAAAAGGGGTGACTTGCCCTTTGCCCTCGTGGGGATGGGGTCAAAACAGATTCGGGAAAATCGGGAAATGCGGGAAAAATGCGGGAATCCAAAATCTTCGGGAAATATGCGGGAAAAAGTCGGGAATTTAAAAATCTATCGGAAATTTTTGTCATATGGCAGAAACCATGCTCACACCTTTGTCAAATTGATAATTTGAGTAGCGTTTTTGTCATCTACTCGGTCCAACGATCTCATTAACGGAATGAAACAATGTTTTTTCTGAAAATCCAGCATTGCTGAAGAAGATACCCCAATCTATATGCTCCTTGGATGGCCCCGGAAGGCATTCAAAGAATTGACTAGGGAAATCAGAGATCTGCGAGCCAGCCCTGGCTTTGCAGTCGTCAACATCGCAGCTGGCACGTCGTACACAATTCCTTCAAGGAGGGGCTAAGACAAACATATTGGCATGTGGGTCATTTTCTGCTGGCTTTGTTCAGCCTGTTTCAAAACGTACCGCTTAGAAGATCTGACTTAACGGCTGTGACAGGTAAGGTTATGCTCATGACTCACTTTTGTTTTTATTTTACTTGACTGGAACTCCTTGGGTGATCCTTATGACTGAAGCATTGCCATTGTATGCATTACTGTTTATTTTAGTGCAAAGATTCCAAACAAACATTGCAAGCTGCATAACAGCTTGTTCAACTAAATTTCAACTTGTTCAGCTTCAAATTGGCTTATTCAGCTTCTTATCAACTCAAATTGTTTGTTGGGTTGTCTTTGCAAGTTTTTTACAATATTTTTTTCTTTTTATATGCTTCACGAGTTCTGTTAACCTGAGGTGCTAACACTGTTGGCATTTTTACAATACCATAAAGTCGCAGTCGATTTGTATAATAGACAAATATTTGTCACTGCAGTGAACAGAAACCTATTGTGTTAGTCACCTTAAAGTCAACCGAATTTCGAACGGAGCTTTTCGTCGGTATTTCGCTTAAAGTGTTCGTTGTTGTGGCTGATGCGGTAGATGATACCAAAGCTGAATTTTGTCATCAAGTCTGCAGGAATGGTCGAGTCGTTTCTCAGGGAATACCAGACCTAATCTCTCACAGCTCCGTTTCTTATCGACGATTTGACGGGACTACTTAGAGCCGCTATGGAAGAAGATGTTAGGCCCGAGCGTCTGACAGTCAAAGCAAAATCGGCCATTGAAATAAAATTGACTAAGAGCATTCTTCTGTCAGCCTTTAATGTGGAAATCGGGTTTGCCTCTAAATCGGCAGCAAGAATGGGAGAAAATCTGTAGAAATTTCCGACAAAGACGTTTTGGCATTCCGCAACGACTGTCGATCTTTTCACTGTGGTTTTTTGAAGAAGCTACTCGACAAATCTCCTTTGACATACCCTTTCACGCGTTACTTCACCTGCATTCACCCTGATGTTATAACTCGCTTCACGGATATAGCTAAAAAGCGTCTGGAGCTGTGTCTGGAAACGTTCCTAGATAAAGACTATCTGAGCGCTGCAGTTGCTCACTAAATGAAGGAAGAAGAGGGGCAGCTGTGCTCAATGCCGTCTTCAAAGACGTTGCTTGCCGGAATCCAGAGAAAAGAACAGCGTTTGGACAAATTTTGGCTAGAACTGATTGGTCATTCCAAGGAGCTGCCAAATTTGACAACATTTGTTAAAAAGGTGCTCATCCTGCCGCAAATGCCACGATGTAGCGAGGATTTTCAATAAATGAATAGTGTTTGGTGGTGAACCAAACTGAAAGAGTTTGGTAGCTCAGAGAATCGTATACGAACTGTCAACTACGTTGAAATCACGAAGTCCTTGATACAATATGCACGCAACGCACGTGCATAATTTTGTACTAGAAAACCTCGAATGCATTACTAATTTTATTCGATGTTTATGCTTCTAGAAACTTGAAAGATCAGTGACTTATATAGAGCGATCTTTGTTCTCGAGATACCAAAGCAGGTTACGCAATACGCAAGAAGCCCGATTTGCGGCTGCTATCCGTCATTTTGCCTAAATGAAACAATTCAGACTTTTAGATTGAAAAATTTCCTCAGAAACTTCAAAAATATCTTATATTTTATATTTATATTTACTTATTTTTTCAGTCGGGAAAATCAGGCAAAAATGCGGGAAAAATTCGGGAAAAATGCGGGAATTTTTAAATTAAGATTGTGTGGCCACTCTCGTCAAACGTTCTCGACTTGATAAAGTTAGTTGGTTAACTTTCCATGGTTCAGAACAACAAACGTCTTACTAGCACGTCTAAGCAAAGGTATAACAAGTTGAATATCGTTTCTAGCTCAATCACTTTATGAGTTATAAGTAAAATTGTAATCGACCGCTGCACATTAGGCCAAGTCAAGGGACATGTATCCTATATGGATTTTAGCTTGGGCTTAGATGGCCGCACATTTTGTAGTTGGCCTTGAATAACCATAACCAGCAATATTGTGCACCGATCCATACGAATGGGGCCTGGTTTCATTAAACCATTCTTTATGTACACGTTGCGGAGGTCAATCTGGAAAGTCCACGGATGTGGGCCACACACAACGCGTGATGGTGACCGATGGACACTGCCGGGGTGCTCTGGCTAAAGTGTTAAGATTTGTAAAAATTGAAAATTCCTTGAGGTTATCAGACATTACATTATTTGCTTTTTGAAAGGTGAATAAAAATCAATAAATTGGCAAAAAGAAATGCAAAAACTTCGAACCCGATCAAAAACCTTAAGACTGAGAACACCTTATAGCCTACCAATATCGACATATTCGTGGTAACACGTATGTACTGACAGCAATGTTATGACAGATTCTTCTTGGTTCACTTTCAGCATCATTTCAAAACGAAAAAATTCAGGTGAAGTTAAAAAAAAGTAAAAACGTGACAACTCACAAACACCTAACCGTCCGTAGGCAGAGCTTGCTTCGATCTTCTTCTCTGTAAGATTTGGGAACAAGTGAAAGCGCGAACATTAATGTCATTTTCGGTTATTGCTATTGCAGAATTGGGTTCGCCCTAGGTCCGCCCTAACAGCTGTCAAAACGTTTTATTTTATTCAGTCGGGTCGTATTTGGATCCGCTCAGGATCCGACCCAACATCGATGAGGTTCACTCTCAACTTTTTTCGAGGTTCAACCTGGATTCACCAATACACACAAACATGAACTGTCAAAATAATAATGTTTATGTTTGTTTACGTTTTGTTTGCACACATACGCCGCGCGGGGGTCGGCGGTGGGGGGGCGGGGCAGCCCGGCCCGGGGAAACCCAAGACGACGAATAATGGGGGGGGTTTGGTGCGGCGGGCCCGCACTGGGGTTAAAGACTGGACTTGGAAAAAATGAGACACACAAAAATGATTACCAAAAATTCATTTTAAATCGGATACTTCTCAAATTTTCAGGGATTAAATAACTATATATTAGCTATGTTTTGGCATAATTTATTTATTGAATTTCCTCCCCCAAGCTGAATGCTCGTACATTTCTCTTAACACTGCTCCTGAGATCTTGGGCGAGGCTTTGTCCATCTTCCTTACACAATTTCTCCCAGTTTTTCTTCAAAGCTTCATCGGTTTTGAATGTTTTTCCGCTTTTCTTCAACATCTTCTTCATTATCGCCCAAAACTTTTCGATCGGACGAAGTTCTGGTGTATTTGGCGGGTTCGCCTCCTTCGGGACCACATTAACGCCCTTCGCTTCGTACCAATCCATTACAGGCTTGGCGTAATGGCACGAAGCGAGATCCGGCCAGAACAGCGTGGGACCACGGTGAGAGCGGAGGAAGGGCAGCAAGTGCTTCTGCAAGCATTCCTCTCGATAAATCTGCCCGTTTATGGTGCCGGTTGTAACGAACGGCTTGCTGTACCGTCCGCACTCGCAGATCGCCTGCCACAACAGGTACTTCTTCGCGAATTTGTCCATCTTTCTCTTCCGGAACTTTTCCGGAACCTCCATGCGGGACGTACCGACAAAAAACTCGAGGCCGGGGATTTGTTTGGTGTCCGCCTTGATATATGTCTCGTCGTCCATGACGAGACAGCCTGGCTTGACCAGCCACTCACGGTACAGCCTCCGCGCACGCAATTTGGCCACCGTGTTTTGCTTGTCAGTCCAGTTTGGCACCTTCCTGACCTTAAAAACACGTAGCCCAGCCCGCTTCATGGTCTGCTGGACGAACCACTTCGACGAATTGATCTTTTTGGCCACGTCTCGGGTGGAAAGGTTCGGGTTATTCTTAAAGTACTGCCTTATCTTCCGCGCCTTCTCTGGGTATTCCCGTTTTCGGTTTTCGGCCGCTTCCAGCGCGCCGCTCAATGGTTTTCGTCTCCTGGAACATCTTTACACCGCGGGACACGGTGGAATGGTGGATTCCAAGCCTTTTGCCGATCCATCTGTGCGACTGACCAGGATTATCGATCACCGCGCCCAAGATTTGCTGGCGTAGCTCTTCTTGTTTCGAATGCATCTTGAAAACTACTTGAAAGATCGCGATAAAATTTTGCACACATAAACATAACACTCTAAAATAGTATTACTCAAAATTATGTTTACACCCAAAACAAAGTGTCGCATTGTTTTCGAGTCCAATCTTTATCACAGAGTAGCAAACCACGGGTGGTCAATATGCTTATGATTATGCTCATTCATGTTAAAAAAAATGAGAGCGAATTTCGAACTGACAGCTTATAGGAAACATGGCTACATGCTCGTCCATGATGATACTAAACTTTTTTTTAAATTCGATCATTTTGTACTTTAGTAAAGGGTGTCCACGATGAAATTGCCACACACAAAATTGATTCGCAAAATTCGAGTTTTCATCCGATTGCCATCAAATTTTCAGGGATTGAGAAATAACTATTAAACTTCATTTTACCATTTTACTCGTATTTTATTTACAGTCCATACGCAAATGCCCGCACCTTGGCCTTAACCCCGGCCATAAGATTCTGCACAACCTGTGAATCAACCGTTTTTTGCATGTAAACCCATACTTTCTTCAGTTCCTCGGCTGTCTTCACTACCTTAGGTCGTTTAAGAAGGTGCTGCTTCATAATCGCCCAGTACTTCTCGATGGGGCGGAGCTCCGGAGTGTTGGGAGGGTTGAACATTTTCGGCACGAAATTGACCTTATTGTCCGCATACCACTTCAGCACGTCCTTGGAGTAGTGGCATGAGGCCAAATCCGGCCAGAAGATTGTTGGGACGTTGTGGGCCTTCAGGAGAGGAAGCAGCCGCTTCTGGAGGCACTCTTTTATGTACACACTGTCCGTTCATCGTGTCCTGGGTCACTAAAGGTGCACTCCGCTTCCCGCACGTGCTTGCCAAACCAGGGATTTCTTCGCAAATTTGGACATCTTCTGAGTGCGGACATGCTCCGGAACGCTGAACTTATCCTTGGCCGTGAAAAACAGGTTGCCGGGGATCTGTTTGAAGTCGGCCTTCACATATGTTTCGTCGTCCATGATGCAGCATTCAACTTTCGTCAGCATGTTGAGGTACAACTTCCTGGCACGGGTTTTGGCGGACTTGTTCTGCTTCTCGTCGCGATTAGGGGCCTTTTGTACCTTTAACGTTCGAATCCCAGCCTTAGTTTTGGCCTTCTGGACAAAACTTCGGCTTAGGTGTAGCTTCTTAGCCACATCCCGAACGGAGGCGTTCGGATTTCGGTTGAAGGCCCCAACTACGCGGTTGTGATTTTTGGTGTTGTACGGAATACTTTTTCCTTCACTTCTGGGCTTCCGATCGGTGGTCAACCGTTCCTCGAACCGCTTAATCACTCGCGACACCGTGGAATTCGCGATTCCCAACGTTTTAGCGATGGAACGATGCGAGAGATCCTTGTTCTCGTGATGAATGCGCAAGATTTTATCACGCACGAGCTGTTCTTTCGACTCCATTTCCGCGAGTTTTGATCACAGGACTTTAAAACTTGCAGGATGTAAATAATGCACTATGAACTAAATCCACCCAAATTTTCATTAAATTCTACCCAACGGTTAAAAAGTTAGAGCAATTTCATAGTGTGGCAATTTTATCGTGGACACCCTTTAAATGAACTTTCCTGAGAAATCTATCTGACAGAAAGATGCTGCTGACGATGCTAGTAAAACACGCGAAAACAAACAAAACTAACCAAATATGGTCTCTCGGTAGGAGGACTCAAAATATGAAATTCAAACTTGAATCATATGTTGTGCCTAGAACAGTTCGTGCAGTGCACCAGGAGCAGAAAACTGCGCATTGTCGCAATAACCTTGGAAATAACATTCATTGTTGACTAAGAAAGCAAAAGACTATCAAAAAGGAATCACTAAGATACATCAATCCAAAATCCATGAGAATTACCAGCTAACGAAGTTGAAAATTGCCCGCTACAATCCAACCTCGACCCGCAAACAACCAACGACACACATCTATTAAGGTCAAAACCCAATTCTATCACGAGCCATCAACAAAGGAAATCTTACAACCTCCACCATATCCGTTCCGTCGGCACAGCAGCAGTTGTCTCCAGGGGCTTGCTCTCGTTGCATATTGTCGCAGTCCTGCTCACATGACCGAATGTGTAAAGCACAATGCATCACCGCGCACTCGATGCCGATCGATGGTCATTCTTTGTATAATCCGGCGATGACCATTTTCTGGGTTCTTCCTCATTACGCACACATGCGGACAAAAGAAGCAGAATAGTCTTGATTGTTTACCCATAATATTCGGGGCACAAAGTGCATTTTTCGCTCGTCTGAGACTCATCTCCGCCTCATCGTTGATAACGGTCGGCCAATTCGGAAGCCAAACAAAGCATCGAAAAACAGTGCATGCTGGTTTGCACGTAATGAAAAAAGTGTGTGTGTTGATGTGGTCTCCGTCCTCGTCGCCGTTGTGGCCGAACAAACCAAAGCCATTTGACATTGGTCTGGTTTCCTAGCATGTAACCTTTCGTCGTTGTTTTTGTCTTCGTGTTGCGGATGCCGTTGTTTTGATATTACGAAGTGGATTTAATTTTAGAACTTCACGTTTCGATTTGGGCTCACTTATAGTGGACGCTCGGTCAGATGGATAGTGTAATTTTGTGGATAAACATCTAGAAAATGGCTTCCTTTGGAAACTGCACAGACTCGATCGAAGGTGCTTTGTTGAATCGGTATCATGAAGGACAGCTTTCAGTGAATAAACAGAACACAGTTTCGTCTCGCTGTGGCCCCGTCGGAAGTGGGTCGTAATTAAATCGCTGACCCGGTCTTTCATCGGTTTCGTATGTTTTTTTTTTTGCCAGCCACAAGCGTTACGGACGTCACACTTTCCTTGAATTTCCAGCGAGCAGCGAAAGACCCGAAAAAACGAAGCACGCTAAAACTTTAATGTAGAGGAAGAGGTCGAATCTGGATCGCTGCTAAAACTACGAACCATCCGAGCTTGGATATCGCCGTGATCTCGTGCACAGGCAGCAGCAACAGACGAATTAATGATCTGAATTGAGGAAAAGTCCGAAAACACGCGCGAACTCACACATATAACTGCGAAAAACTGCGCTACGATATGTGGTTTAGTAGGTCAAGTTGGGGATCTCATTCAGCACAGGTAAACCCGAAAACGAAACGAGATGGATGGATGGATGAACGGAATCAACCTGCCGGCGACTGCAACCTATACGTGTCTAGAGAGGCTGGGTTGGGTTTTGTTTTGATCTCGTTTTTTGGTCCGCGTGGCGCAAATGGCAACATCGGTTTGCCAAGAGTGTAGAGAGAGGACTCGTAACTTAATGGCCTCCGGCGTGCAGAATTGCATGTTTCCTATTTTGCTAAGGTCTGCTGCCGGCGTGAAATACGACCACCGCAATGATACCGTGCCTTGTGCATTAGACCAAAACCGAGGGGAAATTATGGTTTGGGTTTAGGTTCGTGAAGAATTTTGATGCAATCGGGTTATTTTGGAGTTAAGGCGGTATGTGAGTTAGCAGAATTAAAAAATTAAAAAATAAAAAGCAGTGTTTTTAGACTCTAGTGAATCCTCAGAATTAAACTACCCGCTCTGAGTGCCGGGAAAATCAAGAGATTCCGCTTGTATCGCTTCTTTCTCAGGTTACTGAATAAAAGTGTATCACGATTATATTATCAGACTTAACTTCGGTAGCAATTGAGTTGATTTGAATCATGCTCAAATATTACTGAGGATTCTGTGCGTTCCTTGTTTTTTGATTATGATATAATTTTGCTAGAATAGGCTCATTTCTTAAGACAAATCCAGCTCATTGATATGATATAATCTAGCTCGGGACTATTAGTAAATTAGCAATATTCTAAACCGATATTGCTGCCGAGGATGGTAAGCGAATCTTATTCACGTTTGAGAGTATCCTATCCAGTATTTCAATCAAATTTGGTTCAGCTATATGCCAATTACATATTTCGCTCGAGACTTTCAACTAGTGTCACGTGATACTCGAGTTATTCGTAGTTACAAGCAATTTCATATCAATATTTTAACCGACTTTCGTTCGAGATTCGGACTGCATCAAGCTCAAAACTCTCAGGATTGTAAACAGATCGTGCTCGCTGTCTCATAAACCCGTATTGAAGCATTATTGTTTACTTCTCATTTCCCAACGAAGAAAAGCACCATCACATTTGTGAGTGGCCCCAACTGCATCCTTACTGCTGGTTTAAATTGGTTCAAATCGACTTTCAAATGTAGTCTGGTACCGCCACGGTAAAATCTGGAACTAATGAAGCTACCCAAAGTCTTTGACTCACTTTCATCAAAAGTGGAATTCGAGTAAACGCTGTTAAAGGGCGAACACGAAATTATTGCGACACATTCAACAGGGCATAACTTTTTTACCATTGGGTAAAAATCAACCAAATTTTGCACACTTTCTCATTGATGTGTATTGTTTACATGCTGTCAAACTCGAGTCGTGTTTTTCGATTCAACGAAAATGGAGGTGAACCAACGCGAGTCGAGAGAACAAATTCTTTCCAAACACCTGGAATTTCCTGACCTGTCGCACCGGCAGTTGGGAAAAATGTTGAACATTCACCATTCAACCGTCTCCAGAGTGTTGAAGCGGTTCCAGGAGCGGTTGACGTTGGACCACGGCAAAGGAGCTGGAAGAAAACCGGGACCGGAGAACAAAAAGACGGAAGGAAAGGTGAAAGCGGATGATTAAAGCAAATCCCAACGTCTCAAGCCGTGATTTGGCTAAAAAGATCGGCATGTCGCAGAGCTACGTCCAGAATGCAAAGAAGAGAGCTGGACTACATACATACAAGGTACAGAACTTCCCAAACCGCGATGAGTGGCAACAATCGACGGCTAAAACTCGGGCACGGAAGCTCTACGAAAAGATGCTGACAAAATATGGCTGCTGTGTGATGGACGACGAAACGTATATAAAAGCCGATTTTAAGCAAATTCCGGGGTTGGAGTTTTTCACCGGCAAGAGCAAGTTCTATGTGGACGACAAATTTAAGAAGACGAAAATGTCGAAGTTCGCCTCCAAATATCTCATTTGGCAGGCCATCTGCTCTTGCGGACTGAGGAGTGAGCCTTTTGTGACAAAGGGCACAGTAAATGGCGAGATCTACAAATCTGAGTGCCTCGAGAAGCGCCTTTTGCCATTCTTGCAGCAGCACGACGAAGCTCCGCTATTTTGGCCAGATTTGGCATCATGCCACTATTCTAAAAGTGTCCTGGAGTGGTATGAGGCCAATTCTGTCCATTTTGTTCCAAAGGACATGAATCCGCCAAACTGTCCGGAGCTGCGCCCGGTGGAGCAGTACTGGGCAATGATGAAGCGGGAACTTTGGAAGAGCAAGAAGACAGTCAAAGACGAGAAGGACATGTTAAGAAAATGGAAAAAAAAACTGAGAAACTGGTACCGGATGACACTGTAAAGACTTTGATGGAGGGCATCAAGCGAAAATGCGTTCAATTTTACACTCAAGGCTCCATCGATTAACTTTTCTTTTGATTTTTGAAGTAAATATATGTATAAAACTACCCTAAAATTTTGGTTTGATTCTAAACATTATAAGAAAATTGGCATGACATTTTCGGTGTCGCAATAATTTCGTGTTCGCCCTTTATTGTGAGTCGACAAATCATTAACATCCATTCGATGCAAGCCGATGTTGTTGATTTGGAAATTTGTGTGATCTGGCGGTTGATTTCGATCCTTATGTACCCGACATCCAGCCTCCAGTAGACAAAGTCATCCCTGGCCACGTCCTTGCAACTGTGTGGGGGGGGGGGGGGGGGGTGAAGGTAATGTTAGTCCAATACATACTTAAGAGAGATGCAGAGCACTCTACGACTCCTCATATGTGTCACCGGAAATGGAGTGTTAATAGGGAGAGAGTTATCGCTGGAATACGTTCGACAAGTGTTACGGGTTATCAAAAATGTTAAATCTTTAGACCGGCCATGCTTTATGCTGTGCCAATATGGTCTAGTTGTTGTGCTACTAGGAAAAAAGCACTTCAAAGGATTCAGAACAAAGTTCTGAAAATGATTTTGAAGCTGCCACCCTGGTTCAGTACTATTGAATTACATAGAATTTCAAACGTTGAGACTCTAGAAGAAATGTCCAACAAAATAATTCATAATTTTAGTCAAAAATCATTGCAGTCTTCAATTGCAATGATCAATTCTCTCTATAGATAAGAACTAGTTTTAAGAAATCAATAATTATTCTTACACGCAGGCAAAAGGAACCCTGTTAAAAATACTGAATAGACAAAGTAAAAATAATATTAACACAATTAGATATAAATGATAGCATATAAGGTTGAAATGTTAATTACTTAGCAGGATCACCTAGGTTAATATATGAATGTAAAATAATGTAAAATTTGGAATAAATAAAGAGTTAAAAAAAAAAAAAAAAAAAAAAAAAAAATGTTAAAAAACGACCACATATGATACGTAGTACACTATCATCGTGGATTTCCTTAAAACAATATTAATAAAAACAATAACAATGACAATAAATATTATGTGATAACATTAAATATCCAATTGAAAAGGGACATAAAAAAATTAAAGATTTAAACCCAGTTGAAAATAAGTTACGGATGAAGCGACGGCTGAAGCTTCATGTGATGAGGAAACTACCTAATATTCAGCATAAAATGTAGCATAGTATGCGAATTAAAAAGACGATTTGACCTACAAAAAATATAAATAAGTATATAAATAATATACGTTACCTATAACATAAAAATGGGAATTCTGTTTCTGCTTTCGATTGGGACGGTTGAGAGTTTTGTTTTTTTTTCGCGCGATAGCCTTCTGTTCTACGACATTATACACCGTGTCCAATATATTCTCATACAAAATAAAACTCTATTTATTTCAAATCAATAATCCAGTTTTTATTGATAACTTTACCCATTATATTGCAATATAATACTGATCAACTACAGCATATGTTTTAGAATAACAGCGCCTTTAACCTTCTTGACCAGCTCCAGACGTTTTTCGAAACTGTCACATGCGGCACGCACGACTTCCATCGGCATTTCTTCCCAAATTCGTTTGATTACGGTTTTGAATTGGTTCATATTAGACGCCCTGTGGTCATTTACCTACGCCGCATGTATGACCATACGAAATAATCCAAGGGATTCAGATCTGGTGAACTGGGAGGCCATTCATTCTTGTCCAAAAAGTCGGTCAAATTTTCTCGGCACCAGCCCTGAACGAGATTTGCAGTATGCGATGGCGCTCCGTCCTGATGCAACACATAGTGATCATCTCCAAACACCTCTTGTACATATGGCTTGACAACTTTCTCCAAAACCTCCGTTTTATAATATACGGCATTCACTTTAACGCCTTTTTCGATGGAAACCAGTGGTAATTTGCCTCGCTTGCAAATTCCTCCCCAAACCATCACTGACGCAGCACTTTGGAACCGTGGAATATTCCTATCACTCTCTGGAACAGTTCTCGAAGATAGAGCCCACAATCTGTCGTTCTGGACATTGTGGTATTGTTGCAAAACGAATAACTTTTCTTCCCCACCGTGCCGCGACAAAAGCAGACTTGCTCTTTCGAGTCGTTTCTGCTTGGAAGGTTCCGAAACTCCGTGAACCTTACGTTTCTTGAAAGCTTGGAATCCGAAGTCATTTTGCAGTATATTGTGCATGGACGATCTCGAAACATTCAGATCTGCGGCCATTTTACGTACAGAGCGCTGTGATTTTCGTCTAATCCGTTCCGTGACCAGTTTAACAACTCGTGCAGTCCGCACCGTACGAGTACAACCGGAACTCTTCCGGTCATCCAACGAGCAGGTTTCACGGTACCTTCGGGTGGTTCGGTACACAAAATCCCGGAGTAAAGCGGTTTTTCAAATTTCTGAAAATAGCGCCCTGACTTTTTTATCACCACAGCACGAAACTCCTTCATCGCTGGTAAAAGATAAACACCGAATGAAAACAATCGGAGCATGTTGAGTAGTTGCACGACACCAATGCAAGGAAAAAGTGTATGAGAATATATTGGACACGGTGTAAACAATTTGCATTGTCCTTGTTTCATCAACCCGGTCGCTTTTATTATAGCAGCAATGTACGAGCTCAAAAATACTGTGCGATTTACCTTCGGCAATGGAGCGGATAAACCAGTCTTAGGCAAAGTGGCAAATTTTGTCAAAGGCTTGGATGTGGAGCTTGATGAAATTGAAGCTGTATATAGGATTGCAGATGAAAAGTCCCTTCTCGTCAAGTTCAAGCCTGGGCGGTCGATGTTGCACGCGTTGACCGCCAACTCGGATGAACCTATGTTCCATTATGGGAATGGAAAAAAAGGTTAAAGTGCACATGTCGCATGCTCAAGATCACATCTACTATAAGCGAATATACGATCTCCCACCAGAGGTTCCTGATCAGGAGATCGTTATGGTGTTGTCAAAATATGTACATGTAAAACGCATCGTGCGAGAGAAGTTTCCGCCGGAGCTGGACATACCCGCCTACACTGGTGTACGAGGTGTGTACATGGATGTGAAGCAGGAAATCCCGTCATTGCTGCACTTTGCCAGTCGGAAGGGAAACATATATTACCAAGGCAACTAGGTCAAATGCTTCATCTGCAATGAAGAGGGACACCTGATTGCTTCCTGTCCCACCAATGTCAGCCGAATTTGCGTCGTCAAGAGAAGGAGCAGTGCGGTAAACTGAAGAAAATGTCCGGATGTGCAGTAACTGGAGGTACAGCCACCGTAGGATCAGAAGCTGAAGGAGAGGGAGAATTAGAAACGGTAGAGGTAGTGGAAGATAAAACGGAGGAATCTGTCATCATGCCGGTGGACACCGGAATAATTAATGATGAACCGAAGGAGATGGAAACTTGCGATCGCGCGTTGTTACAGTTCGCCGCATTCATATCAACTGCGATCAGTTAACAAAAAGAGTCTGCTAGAATTGCAAAAGAACAAGAAGAAGCTAACATAAAATCGCCCCCAAGAAAGAAAAAGAACCCTAGTTTGTTTAAAAAATAATTGTTTTTTTTTTGTGTGTAACCCACAAACATTGCCTATGGCTCCGTAAAGCTAACGCGATTGAGCCGTACAAATAAATAAACTGGTTAAAAAAAACATAAAAATCAACTAAACTATAATAACATTTGCATTGATTATAAGGGTCACCAGTTTTCAAATCAATATGAAATATGGAACGATCTCACCAATATCCCATCGATTGTTGTACCTTCCATCAGCACTATCATACAAACATTTTTTTTTTTCTTTGTTATACCCTAGTCTGTCACTTGGAGGGTAGGAGCTCGGTATTGATTTTAACACATCACATCACACATCAATGAAAACAGGCGACATTTTCTAACCTGGATCCTCGGTTTGCAGCGTAAATTTGACCTTCTCCTGAACTTCGTCAAGTTTCATCTTGAACCGGTCTGTGCGGCTGTTGGACAGAGCATCGAAGCTAAACAGCTTTACGAACAGGATTAACAAAAAATATCAATCCTTTCGAACGAGTCACTCGTAGATCCTTTACTAATTCCATTCCTAATTCCTCAAGCAGAAGGAAGCCATCAAATCGAAAATAGAGAGCTATAGAGAACACGGAGAAGATAAATGTCGAAAGAAGAGAGGTTTTCCGTTTGCTAGACTTCCTTTAGACGTGCGGAAGGCGGATGTACAGAAGGATGCGTGTTTCTAGCATCGAATGGGTGGGCTCGTCGTTTCCAGAATCGTTTTGGGTTACTTACCGCTGGAGGAAAAGCTTCGCCTGATCCCAAAGCTGAAACCAAGTTCAAAAGCTTATGCGTAACATCCTGCACATTGATTTGAACCCTTTGCAACTGTTTAACGCTGATGAATCCGCTTTGTTTACTAAACTAATTGCATCCCGAGCTGTGATTCTGCTTTCTCCAAATTTTGCAAATAAGAAACTGAAGATTGAACTAGAAAATATGTTCTCGCAAGAATCCTTATCGTGGAAACCATATTGACGCACACAATGTGTGCAGTGAGTGGAAAGAGGAAGTTAGGGAAACTGCCCCCAAATTAATCTCATTGTTCCTATATTCATCCTACGGTGAATCAAACAATTGGCCAGTTGAAGGATCGGTTTCGTTTTCTAATAATGTTTGCTTACGTTAAATAACTACAACAAACATTACTAACTAATCCTGTCACGTGTACATCGTTTTATTTCAAGTAGGATGAATTGCAAAGTGATGAGATTAATATAGGTACATCTTCCCTATATGCCTAATATACAAAAAGGGTGACAAGTTGGAAGGTGAGAACTACCGAGCGATCACTATTCTCAACGCGCCCTACAAAGTTCATCTTTCGCCGTCTTTTGCCGCCAGCAAGCAGATTCCTAGGAAGTTTTCAAGCCGGTTTTGTGGACGGACGATCGACAACAGACCAAAACTTTACTTGTACTATTACTATTGATCGTGAAGAGCTATGGGAGATTATGGTCGAGAACAATTTCAATAAATCCAGTCAATTCGATTGCTTCGCTGTAGACGTCGATATTGTCGGAAGAACGTTCCAGGCGGTTACTGAGTAGTACAACAGGCTAAAGCAAAAAAGGTTAGATTGAGGGTGATCATGTCAAAGACTAAGTATTTGCTGTAAGGAGGAACCGAGAGAGATAGAGCTCACACAGGCAGAAGTGTGATTATCGATGGAGATGAGTTTGTGTTCCTCGGATCATTGGTGACGTCGGATAACAACTGCAGCAGAGAAATTCGGAGACGCATTATAGCCGAATTCTTGCATAATATGGTCTCCAAAAAAACCATAAGGTCTGGTAAACTTCATCTACGTACTAAGTGTACCATGTACAAGACGCTGAGAAGACCGGTAATTCTCTGAGGGTACGCAACGTGAACAATGCTCGAGCAGGACCTGCAAGCACTTGAAGTTTTCGAACGACGTGTGCATGAGCCGGCGGAACCCTACGGTGAACCCAGCATCCAGATAAAGGGTGATACGGTCAAAATTTGGTCAAGGGAAAACGCGTGTAAATCGGTGAAATCGTTTATTTAAAAAATCAAATTAAATTTCTTTTTCAAGTTCAATTAGTATAAAATTCAGGAAAAATATTCAGTTAGGCTTCCGCTTTTCCAAATCCGAATTGCCGGGCCTTACGCTTGACCCCTGCCATCAGATTTTGTACAGCCACCTTGTCCACCTTCTTCGCCGCAGAAAGCCAGTTTGCCTTGAACTGCTGCTCGTCCTTAGCAGTTTTTTTGGTCTTCTTTAGGTTCCGCTTGACAATAGCCCAGTATTTCTCAATTGGGCGGAGCTCTGGCGTGTTGGGAGGGTTCTTGTCCTTGGGAACCACCTGCACGTTGTTGGCGGCGTACCACTCCATGGCCTTTTTACCGTAATGGCAAGATGCCAAATCCGGCCAAAACAGTACGGAACAACCGTGTTTCTTCAGGAAAGGCAGCAGACGTTTATTCAAACACTCTTTCACGTAAATTTCTTGGTTGACAGTCCCGGAAGCTATGAAAATGCTGCTTTTCAAGCCACAGGTACAGATGGCTTGCCAAACCAGATATTTCTTTGCGAACTTTGACAGTTTCGTGTGCTTGAAAATATCTGCTACCTTTCCCCTTCCTTTTGCCGTATAAAACTCCTGTCCCGGAAGCTGCTTGTAGTTGGCTTTGACGTAGGTTTCGTCGTCCATTACCACGCAGTCAAACTTCGTCAGCATCGTCGTGTACAGCCTCCGGGATCGCGCTTTGGCCGTCGTATTTTGTTTATCATCGCGATTTGGAGTCACTACCTTCTTGTAAGTCGATAGTCCGGCTCGTTTTTGGCTCGATGCACGGTTGTAGACGATACACCCAGCTTATTTGCGGCATCTCGGAGAGATAGGTTAGGGTTTCGCTTGAAACTACCGGCAACTCTCTTTGTCGTCTCAGCGGCTTCCGGTTTTCGATTTCCCCCCGATCCAGACTTCCTGGCTGTCGACAAACGTTCCCCAAACACTTTAATTACATTTGTAACGGTTGATTTGGCAACTTTTAGCGATTTTGCCAACTTTGCGTGCGAGTAGCTCGGATTTTCGCGATGCGCGAGCAAAATTTTGATACGCTGCTCTTCTTGCTGGACGGCATTTGACAACTGAAGAGTGAATTCAAAATCAAAATAGGAGCAACATTCTCACCACACACCTTCAAAATGAGGGGTGTTCAGGTTTTTTAAATGGTTCTCCGACACGACTGGCTTGGACTGACTCCTCCGCATGTGGATATCAATTTTGGCCAAATACTTCTTGACCGTTTAACTAGTCGCACCGACCTCCCGGCCCAACGCACGGAAAGAAGTGGCCACCTTGCCTTCCGTCTTCCGTTTGAGCTTCTGTTGAATCCTCCGGTCGCTTAAAACGGTCGGACGGCCGGAACCAGGCTTCCGCTCGATGGACTCTCCCTTCTCCAGAAGTGCCAGAATCTTGTAGATGTTTCCGCGATCGTATCCGGCCGACACGAAGTGGGCCTCGATGGTCGAGTTTTTTGGCCCGGATGGAGCAGCCGGTACGAACAACCATAGATCGAAGTTGTTTCACTGTTCTTGCCTTAGCTGCCGTAAACAAACTGATGGAACTGTGAAATGTTCGCAGTATATAGGCAACTAGTATATATTGACTACTGACCGGTGGACCGACCACCAGATAGCAGGGTAATCGCATGAAAAATCGGAACATTTAGTTGCTTCTTTTGTTAATGCACGCATTAGATTTTTTTAAACTTCACCTAGATCTTCTTGCAGATATCTCAAAATGTATTATTTATTTGCTTGGCATAGCGTCATTTATAACACAACCTGATATACAAAATCCCTCAAACGTTCTAGGTTCATGGCTTACTTACCTTACCAATCAGACTAAGGCCGGAGTGGCCTCTGCTGTACACAGAAGTTGTCTCCATTGTGATCTGTCCATGGCTGTACTTCGCCAGCCTCGCTGTCTGCGGAGGGTCCACAGGTCGCCTTCTACTTGATCGATCCACTCTTCTTCTTGTACCCGTCGGTTCGTTTTCAAGAACCATTTTCACAGGGCTGTCGTCCGACATCCTTACGATATGCTCAGCCCTTGATAGTCGACCGATTTTTGCGATGTGTACGATGGGAGGTTCTCCCAGCAACTGATGCAATTCGTGGTTCATTCGCCTCCTCCACGTTCCGTCTTTCATCTGCACTCGACTGTAGATCGTACGCAGCACCTTCCGTTCAAAGACACCAAGGGCGCGTTGGCCCTCCACTAGCAATGTCCATGTTTCGTGGCCATAGAGAACTACCGGTATAATAAATGTCTTGTAGATTTTCAACTTTGTAGTTCGGCGAACTTTGTTCGATCTTAGCGTCCTTCGGAGTCCAAAGTTGTGCCTGTCAGCCATAATACGCATTCGTATTTCTGTGCTGGTGTCGTTATCGGCGATCACCAATGAGCACAGATACACGAATTCGTCTACTACCTCGATTTCATCACCGTCGATCTGAACTCGTGGTAGGAGGCTAACATTGTCTTCACGGGAGCCTTGGTTGGTAAATGACTGGACAATGCGTTCTAATGGTACTTCGCGTACCTGCAGGTATAAAATAGATCCTACTGCGATCCTTAGCCTCTTGTCCAGTAACTCCTATCCCTACCTCCCCGTGATGCCGACTGGGGTATATGTAACCATAGGAAAGATCGGGTAACCAACCCCAGTGGGACCTTGGTCATATGCTGACAGGGAAGGGAGGCTGCCCTCTTCAAATGGTGCAGTCTATCTGAGCGTCTGTTCTCCATGTCAGGGGCGGCTCAAAACAGCGTCTGTTCTCCATGTTAGGAGCGGCTGATCATCGTCCTCGTGCCAGCGTAGGACTCTTAACAGTGCTGTGCACGATGGTCCTCCGGCGAGACAGAGGCTTGGGGAAGGCCCAACAAGCCGCCCTTAAAAAATCAATGTTACAAATAATACAGAAGTTAATACGGACCGGAACAATCGACATAGACCTCGGTTCATGGCTGCTCCTCTCCAATCCCGTGGGCACCTTGCACTCCCTAGATCTTGCTGCACTAACTGGTGCTATAAAGTAAGTGCTGGTCTAACCATCTTGCTCGTTGTCCCCTTCGTCGTCTTGTACCAATAGAACACCATTTTCGCATGATGGTTGTCCGGTATTCGCAACATGTGCTGCCCAGCGTATGCGTCCAGGTTTGACCATCCTACGAATACTGGGTTCGCCAGCGAGTTGCGCGAGCTCATGGTTCATCCTCCGCCTCCATACTCCGTCCTTCTACACTCCGCTGGAAATAGTTTTTAACACCTGTCGCTCAACTCCGAGTGATCGCAAGTCCTCCTCAAGCGTTGTCCACGTATCATGCCCGTGTTCTCCACGGGTCTTATTAGCGTTTTGTACTGGATACAGTTCGTACGCGAGCTAAGTCTGTTTGACCGCAGTTGCTCGTAGAGCCCGTAGTAGACACGACATCCACTGATAATACGCCTCCGGATCTCACGGCTGCTATAATTCCCCGCAGTAACAAGTGATCCAAGATAGACAAATTCGTCGACTACCTTGAACTCATCTCCGTCATCTGGGTTAATGGCTGCTCCTCTCCAATCCCGTGGGCACCTTGCACTCCCTAGATCTTGCTGCACTTGGTCCAACCCCTTGCTCAAAGGGTGTCCACGATGAAATTGCCACACTATGAAATTACTCTAACTTTTTAACCGTTGGGTAGAATTTAATGAAAATTTGAGTGGATTTAGTTCATAGTGCATTATTTACATCCTGCAAGTTTTAAAGTCCTGTGATCAAAACTCGCGGAAATGGAGTCGAAAGAACAGCTCGTGCGTGATAAAATCTTGCGCATTCATCACAAGAACAAGGATCTCTCGCATCGTTCCATCGCTAAAACGTTGGGAATCGCGAATTCCACGGTGTCGCGAGTGATTAAGCGGTTCGAGGAACGGTTGACCACCGATCGGAAGCCCAGAAGTGAAGGAAAAAGTATTCCGTACAACACCAAAAATCACAACCGCGTAGTTGGGGCCTTCAACCGAAATCCGAACGCCTCCGTTCGGGATGTGGCTAAGAAGCTGCACCTAAGCCGAAGTTTTGTCCAGAAGGCCAAAACTAAGGCTGGGCTTCGAACGTTCAAGGTACAAAAGGCCCCTAATCGCGACGAGAAGCAGAACAAGTCCGCCAAAACCCGTGCCAGGAAGTTGTACCTCAACATGCTGACGAAAGTTGAATGCTGCATCATGGACGACGAAACATATGTGAAGGCCGACTTCAAACAGATCCCCGGCAACCTGTTTTTCACGGCCAAGGATAAGTTCAGCGTTCCGGAGCATGTCCGCACTCAGAAGATGTCCAAATTTGCGAAGAAATTCCTGGTTTGGCAAGCCATCTGCACGTGCGGGAAGCGGAGTGCACCTTTCGTGACCCAGGGCACGATGAACGGACAGGTGTACATAAAAGAGTGCCTCCAGAAGCGGCTGCTTCCTCTCCTGAAGGCCCACAACGTCCCAACAATCTTCTGGCCGGATTTGGCCTCATGCCACTACTCCAAGGACGTGCTGAAGTGGTATGCGGACAATAAGGTCAATTTCGTGCCGAAAATCTTCAACCCTCCCAACACTCCGGAGCTCCGCCCCATCGAGAAGTACTGGGCGATTATGAAGCAGCACCTTCTTAAACGACCTAAGGTAGTGAAGACAGTCGAGGAACTGAAGAAGGTATGGGTTTACATGCAAAAAACGGTTGATTCACAGGTTGTGCAGAATCTTATGGCCGGGGTTAAGGCCAAGGTGCGGGCATTTGCGTATGGACTGTAAATAAAATACGAGTAAAATGGTAAAATGAAGTATAATAGTTATTTCTCAATCCCTGAAAATTTGATGGCTATCGGATGAAAACTCGAATTTTGCGAATCAATTTTGTGTGTGGCAATTTCATCGTGGACACCCTTTATTACGCGCTTTAGTCGGTGTGCTTCTCTGCCAGCGCCACGAATGTTCCACCGACAATGTCCACGCTATCGGCAAAGCAGTTAAATTGACTGGATCTGTTGAAAATCGTGCCCCACATGTCGAACGCCGCTCGTCTCGTAACACCTTCAAGAGCTGAGTTCCATCACCTTGACGAAGTCCCCTGTGATATTCGAATGAACTCGACGAATCCATCCGATGTCCTCACACAGCACTAGGTTTCATCCATCGGAGCCTTGATTAATTGGGTCTGCTTCCCCGGAGAGCCGTTCTCGTCCATGATCTTCTTTTCGATTAGCTGTATCATATGCGGATTTGAAGTCACAGAATAGAGGGACTAGGGATTCTGTATTTACGGTACTTTTGGAGAATCTGCTGCAAAATGAATAATTTGTGCGTTGTAGACCGTTCTTTTGTGAAGCCTATCTGATAACTTCCTACGAATCTATTTGCTAATGTCGACTTTATAGGCGGTATTAAGAACGGTGATCGCACGATAGTTTTCGCAGACCAGTTTGTCGCCTTTCTTGTAGATGGGGCAGATAACCCCATCCTTGCACTCCTCCGGCAACTGTACCCAAATCCTGGCGATCAATCGATGCAGGCAATTGAACAACTTATCCGGGCCCATCTTGATAAGTTCTACTCCGATATCATCACTTTCGACCAGTGTGTTGCTCTTCAGCTGCTTGATGAAACCCTTAACTTCACCTATCGGCGGGGTGGCAACCTCTCCGTCACTTGCTCCATTCAGACTTCCTGTGCTCCATTCAAATGTTCATTGAAGTGTTGCCTTCACCTTTCGGCTACCCTACAATTGTCCGTAAGAATACTCTCATCATAATGCCGACACATTTCAGCTCGCGACACGAAACCTCTGCGGGAAGCGTTCAGTTTCTGGCACAACTTTCGCGTTACATGTGAGCGGTGCAGCTGTTATATCTCCTCATACTTCTCCTCCCCCTGGCGGCGCTTTTCCTTCCAGATGAGTTGGATTTGCTGCCTTCACTTTTGTCAAATTCAATCTCGTGAAATTTCCGTTTACTAATTAATGTAAAATACCGTATGAACATTCTCCATCCACTAGCAGATTGCCTTCGGAATTTCGCGTGCGCCTTTTCCAAATGGTCTTGTGAACTTTCTCCAGATATCGATTACCAAAACTGCTCTACGTGACAACTAAAATACACCCCAATACACCTTTTAAAAACCATGAGACGCCACTGCTTAAATGTTAATGACAAATCGACAAATGTTATTCAAATTTCCACGCTAGAAGTGATGCCAAATATGTTTTTTTTTCACTGTCAAATAAATGGGAACACTGATTGGACATCACTTTCACTAATCCCAATTCTAGTTGAGTAGAAATACCCTATCTTTAAAACAATCTATATTCATTGACTGTTATACTAATCGCTGTTTATGTTTTTCTTTTCTTCCAGGTAAGCACGCTTTTTTAACTTCTTCTTGATTGACTTTGCCGATAATCAGGTTCGTTAGACCTTTTGCGTTATGACGAAAACGTTTTGTAGGTCGTAATCCTCGTATACATCAATTTGGATTTTTTTAGATTATTCGACAATTCTGAAACAACATCCAGCATAATTAATCCATTTGAACTATTGATTCAGTCTCAACCCTCACTGTCACAAATTCTAATCACAACCTCCTACCCGTCATCACCCCTGGAAACAAACGGCGGTAGCCAATCTAATCAGCCTTCACTTGCGCGTGCATCACTGACTGGAAATTGACGTCACTTGCTCGATTGGAAAGTGCAAACATTTCATTGGCTCTAATCTAATCCAACTATTCTTCGTCGTCGTCGTCGTCGTCGTCGGGTCAAGTTCAATCTGACATCGCGTGATCTGCTTCGGCCACCACTTTCTTATTGATACGTTCGCGATCATCATCTCCGGCACAGGAAAAAACTTTTGTATGACGTCAAGCCACTCCCTCGCTATTTTCATCTTGCCTGCGACCCGAATAAACTTCATGAGACAACGGACGGATTTTATTGTGCTCTTGAAAATAGCACGAATCCGAATTTCGCTGCGAGGGTGTGTCTATCGTTAGGGATTTGAATACCTAAATCGGCCGAAATCAACGAAGTTTCCCGTACTTCGGAACCAGAAAATCTACGCGAACTTGTCGGAGGACTTCTCTCAGTTCAGTTCGTGATATCGTAATTATCAGGCGTAGCAGTTTTTCCGCCTGGCGGTGAAATTCCTTCGAATTGTAGCAGAGTGCGTTCCGTGGATCGATTACGACATATAACGTTAAAAAAACGCAGTCCATTTCAGTGCAGTGTTGGAGAAAAAAAGGGTAAATTTTTACGATACCCTTCAATGCGATGCTGATGGTTACGAACATGTTCAAATCGATCATTTCACACGCACACCCAACGATGAAAATGCGCGTCCGGCTGAAATGTAGAAGGCCTCATTTTATCGGTGGAGCAAAGTGACTGGGTTGGATAGGGGAAAACGCCCTTAGCTGTCGGTGTTGGCCCAAGGTGGCTTCGGTGGTTGTTTGCTAATAATAAATTTCGCTTTCGTGCGGAGAGAAGCGCGAGGAATTTGCACGGAAGCGACCAGTGATGGGGTTTGGGAAAGTGTGCTTGGTGAATGATCGGATTACGACATCGACCGAGGTTGTTGAACAAACAACGAATGATTCGAATAGCTTTCGATGCATCGACTGTGACGGGGGTGGTGTAATTTGAACGAAGACAATTCTTGGTTTCAACTTAAAGGGGCGATATCTTCTTCAGGGATCGATGATCCCTGGAGAAGACATACGTCTGGGTTGAAAAATCATGTGGGGATAATTTTACCAGCAATCTGTTTGCAAACAAGGGAAGTTTATCATTGACCGAGCTTCCGGTGAAACCGTGAAAGTGGCCACCAAGACGCAGCAAACCCTCTGGGAAGCTCGCCGTAGCAACCGAAGTAGTATAAACAGCAGTAAGCAGCAGCAGCAGCAGTAGTTCTAGCAGTAGCTTTTGCACCGTGCAACCAGTTCGCCGGAAAGCGAAGAGTCTCGACAGTAAGGGAACGAACAGCGGACCTAAATTCATGCCAGAAGAACTAAGTTAGTATCACTATCATCCGCATCGAATTGGGGAGATATTCGCCCGATTGTTTGTTCGCTCATCACAGCGTGCTTCGCTTCGTGTGTTTGTACTTATGTGCACCTGTTTGGTGTTGATTGTTTTTGATTTGTTGCTATACGTGTGTGTTTTAAGGGGAGGGGGATGTTTAGCTGGAAGTGATTTGTTTCTTGGAAGTTGTTTGTCGAAATGTATTGCCAATCATCGTTTATGCCATTACGGTTTGAAAAATTGAATTGTGAAAATGCGTCGTTAGTCAATAACTACTCACAAATAGAGAAATCGAACCACAGAACATTGACAACACTTATTACACACTTTTCAACTTAATAAATTCATGTCTCGTCTTCTGAATAAATTGGTTGTAAAGACTGTATTCGATAAAATTTGGACACACAAAATGGGTCACCAAAAATTTTCCTTGAGCCCGATTCTTTTCAAACTTTCTGGAAATAAAGTATAATACTACTAAATGGTTAAGTTTTGACATCATTGATTTATTGAACCTCTTCTCCCAACCCAAATGCCCGCACCTTTGCCTTGACCCCTTTCATCAAATTTTGGGCAATGATAGGACCGACTTGCTTACTTACTTTTAACCACACTTTCTTTAGTTCAAGTTCATTTTCTATCAGTTTTGGAGTTTTAACGAGCTCTGCCTTCATAATGGCCCAAAACTTTTCAATTGGGCGAAGTTCCGGAGTGTTTGGAGGGTTGACGTCTTTTGGTACAAAAACTACATTATTATCTTTGTACCAGTCTAAGACGGGCCGGGCATAGTGGCAAGATGCCAAATCCGGCCAAAACAGTGTCGGGCCATCGTGAGATCTCAAGAAGGGCAGAAGTCGTTTTTGGAGGCATTCGTCCTTGTAAATTTGTCCGTTGACGGTCCCAGAGGTGATGAAGGGCTGACTCATTTTGCCACATCCGCAGATCGCTTGCCACACAAGGAATTTTTTGGCGAATTTCGACAGTTTCTTCTTCCGTACACTCTCCGGAACGGCCAACTTAGAGGTGGCGACGTAGTGTTCCTGTCCTGGCATTTGTTTGGTGTCGGCTTTAATGTAGGTCTCATCGTCCATCACAATGCAGAACGGTTTTGTGAGCCACTCCCTGTACAGTTTTCTTGCACGAGTTTTGGCCACCGAGTTCTGTTTATCGCTCCGGTTCGGTGCCTTCTGGACCTTGTACACATGTAATCCAGAACGTTTCATTGTTTTCTGCACAAAACAAACTGAAACTTTCGCCTTTTTCGCAACATCCTGATCGAAATGTTGGGATAACGCTTAAATTGGATCAATACCATCCTGGCCTTCTCCGGATTTGATGTGCCACGTTTTTTGCCACTACCATTTTTCCGCTTGGTTGTCTTACGGTCCTTGAACGTTTCGATCACATGAGATACGGTTGAATGTGCGATTCCGAGCTGTTTTCCGATCCATCGATGAGAAGCGTTTGGGTTTTCGAAGTGAGTGCCCAAAATTTGTTGGCGCACTATTTCTTCATTCGAAGCCATCACTGAAATCACTCGACCGATTTTCACGAAACTCATTACACAATTGACACAACACAATGAAATACATTCAGTTAAAATTTCAATAATTTTTACCCACACGCTAAAAAGTTACGAACAATTGCGTGTGTCCAAATTTCATCGAATACAGTCTTTAGCCTATTATACCTGGTTATTCAATATGTTTCCATTCGTTAATCAATTTGAATTATGGTTACTTAAAAACATTATATTATTTATCTTTACTAAAACACCCTACAAAAGGTGTACCATGCTGGAACGAAATTTGTAAATTTGCTGTGTCGATTTTCAAAAAAAAAATCTAATTTTCAAGCGTAAATAGTAAATTATGGTTGGAAATGTTCCAAAAACCATCCCTGAAAGTTTCAAATTTTTCAAAAATCGTTTAGCTTGACGGCTGTAGACTTGAAGTTGCGTATGGGATTTTGAACTTTTCAGTATGGGGAATGTACAGTGTGTCTCACAATAGGTGTCATCTTTTTTCAGTCTTGGTTTATTTCAGCTGGGTAATTTTAACAGCGGAATTGATTATACCCGTTTTGAGTGTATTCTTTTGACAGCTTATCGCTGAAGATAAATAAGCGATTCCGTTTATTTATATTTATCAGCTACCCATGGAAGCCATACGGGAGCAAGTTTTAAAATTACATTTGCAAAAGCTTAGACCGTGTCAGATTTTCAATAGCCTTAAGCAGTTCGGAGTGAGTAAGCGTTTTGTTTTTCGTTCCTTGAAACGGTTCAAGGAAACTGGAAATGTCCATATTCAACACAAAGGAGGTGCAAGACGAACTGCCAGAACGAAGAAAAAGATCAAATGTGTGAGGGAGCGAATAAGACGTAATCCGGCCGTATCTGGCCGTAAATTGAGCAAACAATTTCAAATGTCCCCTGCTTCAATGAACAGGCTCCTCAGACATGATCTGGAATGCAAGCCGTACAAGAAACAACGGGTTCACGGGTTGACGGAGCGTCAAAAGCAAGCCAGGGTCCAAAGAAGCAGACATTTTTTGGTTCGGCACGGTGACTGCGAGATTTTATTTTCGGATGAAAAGCTCTTCCTCCTTCAGGACAGTCATAATCAACAAAATGATCGTGTGTATGGCAAAAGTCTTGCCAATATTCTGTAGAACGCTATTAGATTTTTTCGAAAATCATGGTATGGAAAAGGAAAACTTCCTCTTCTTTTCATAGAACCTAACGTAAAAATCAACACTGAATATTACATCAAGCAGGTTTTGAAAAACCTTCTGCTTCCTCATGCTGCAACGCTGTATAGGAATACACCATATTGTTTCCAACAGGACTCAGCTCCAGCTCACAAGGCAAAGAAGACACAAGCGTGGTGCTCGGAAAACTTGCCCGATTTCATCACTAGCGAAGAATAGCCTGCATCTTCACCGGATCTCAACCCACTTGACTACTTTGTTTGCGGTTATATGCTTCAACATATAGGCACTACGAAAGAGCTTAGTTTAGATCGGTTCAAGAAACATTTGGTTGATATTTGGGACCAAATTCCTCAAGAAATCGTGCGTGTCAGCTGCGATGGGTTAACAAAGCGTTTGCGCAAAATTATCAAGGAAATGGGCGAGAGATTCGAATTGAATCAATATAGTTTATTTCTATAACATACCTTACCTTACCAATCAGACCAAGGCCGGTGTGGCCTCTGCTGTACACAGAAGTTGTCTCCATTGCAATCGGTCCATGGCTGTACCTCGCCAGCCTCGCTGTCTGCGGAGGGTCCGCAGGTCGCCTTCTACTTGATCGATCCACCTTGCTCGTTGCGCGCCTCTTCTTCTTGTACCCGTCGGTTCGTTTTCAAGAACCATTTTCACAGGGCTGTCGTCCGACATCCTTACGACATGCCCAGCCCATCGTAGTCGACCGATTTTTGCGATGTGTACGATGGGAGATTCTCCCAGCAACTGATGCAATTTCTCTAGCAATGTCCATGTTTCATGGCCGTAGAGAACTACCGATCTAATTAATGTCTTGTAGGTGGTCAACTTTGTAGTTCGCCGAACTTTGTTCGATCTTAGCGTCCTTCGGCGTCCAAAGTAGGCACGATTGCCAGCCATAATGTGCCTTTGTATTTCTGTGCTGGTGTCGTTATCGGCGATCACCAATGAGCCCAGATACAGGAATTCGTATACTACCTCGGTTTCATCACCGTCGAGCTGAACTCGTGGTAGGAGGCTAACATTGTCTTCTCGTGAGCCTCTTCCTTTCATGTATTTTGTTTTCAACGCATTAACCACAAACCAAATCCTACCAGCTTCAGGCTTAAGTCTGATGTACGTTTCCGCCATCGTCTCAATATTACGTGCTACGATAATCAACGTCGTCGGCGAAGCCAAATAGTTGGACAGACTTCCTGAAGATCGTGCCACCCGCGTCTATCCCAGCACTTCGAATCACATCCTCCAATGCAATGTTAATCAACAAACACGACAATCCATCACCTTTCCGTAACCCTCTCCGAGATTCGAAGGGACTCGAGAGTGTCCCTGATACTCGGACGACACACATCACTCGATCCATCGTTGCTTTGATCAACCGCGTCAATTTTTCCGGAAATCCATTTTCGTGCATGATCTGCCATAGCAGGGCACCCAAGATTCCCGCTTAGTATTGCCCCACCAACTCCTTTGCAATTGGTGACAGACGGCGGCATAAAATTTAGAAGAGCAACTTGTAGGCAGCGCTCAGTAGCGTGATCGCACGATAATTGCAGCAATCCAGCTTGTCGCCCTTTTTATAGATGGGACACACTATTCCTTCCACCCAATCCTCCGGTAAACATTCTTCCTCCCAGATCTTGGTAATTACCCAGTGCAGCGCTCTGGCTCGCTTGGGAGTAGGTCAACACCCGCAGCTTTGTTGTTTTTCAACCGACCAATTTCCTCCTCAACTTCCTGAAGGGTTGAGGTCGGGGTCCTGTCATCTTCTGCTCGTGTTTCTAGATTTATGACCGTGCCACTTTCGTTCGCTGTAACATTGCCGTTCAGGTGCTCGTCGATGTACTGCTTCCACCTTTCTATCATCTCACACTCTCCTGTGAGAAGGTATCCACCCTGGTCTCAAATTTAATCCCATTTTGTTTCAGTGAACATATTGTGAGACACCCTGTAGTATTTTCAGTTTTTGTTCAAAAACGCTACTTTAACCCTTTCAGGCCTAAATTTTTCCAAGCGTTATACAAGCAATTTGGAGTATTCTGATTGATTTGGTGCTCAATAACATAGAAGTGATTGGAAAAAGAAGGAATTATTTCTTTGAGATGTGTTAGGTCGTCCTAACTGTCCTGGAGTTCAGAACTTAAGATCTGCAGCTGTAGGAGTAGCTTCATCCGATTATAAAGTTACAATATGAATTCAATCATATTGAATGAATGTCCTGGAAGACCAATAGATACTATGAGATAATCTTGGGATATTCCTTGCCAAACAAACTGTCCTGGAGTTCAGATATTAACATCTACTGTTGTAACAGTAGCTTTATCCACTATACAATGATATGATATATATTCAATCATATTCAATAAATGACCTGGAAGACCAACCAACATTATGAGATAGCCTTGAGATATTCTATGACAAAAAAAAAACTGTCCTGGACTTCAGAACTTAAGATCTACTGCTGTAACAGTAGCTATATCCACTATACAATGTTATGATATGTATTCAATCATATTAAATGGATATCCTGGAAGACCAACAGACATTATGAGATAATCTTGGGATATTCTATGACAAAAAAAAAACTGCCCTGGAGCTCAGCGCTTAAGATCTACAGTTGTAACAGTAGGTTTATCAACTATACAAAGTTATGATATGTAATAAAATATATTCAATGAATCTCCTGATCAATAGATCAACAGCCACTATGAGACAATTCATGAGATTCACTGAATTTGTTCGAATGCATATAGTAACCTTTCACAGGTTATAAAGCTACTGTTACGACTGTAGATCCTAACTTCTGAACTCAAGGGTAGTTTTGGTGACCTAGAACATGCCAAGATATCTTATTATCTCTGTTCACTTTCTAGAAGATTCACTTGATTTGGTCAAATACATATTGTTACTTTGTTTAGTCCAGAAAAGTACAGTTACAGCTGTAGATTTTATGTTTTGAACTCCAGGATAGTTTGGATGAATTAGAACATCCAAAGATTATCTCATAATGTCTGTTCTTCTTACAAGACATTTAATGAATATATTTCAATGCACGTCGTAGCTTTGCTTAGGCCAGAAAGCTTTTGTTACAACTGTAGGTCTTATTTTCTGATCTCAAGGATAGTTTGGATCACCTAAAACATGTCATATTACTTGATAATGTTTGTTGACCTTTAAGCATATTAATTGAATATGTTTGAACATTTATTTTAACTTTGTATTGGCTAAAAATTACTGTTTATACTGTTAATTATAAGTTCTGAACGCCAGCACAGTTTGGATGACCTAGACCATCCCAATATTATCTTCTTATATATTTTAACGTTCGAAAATATTCACTGAAAATGGTTGAATATGTAACGTAATTTTGTATAGCCCAAAAAGCTACTGTTACTACCGTAGATTTCAAGTACTAAACTCCAGGAAAATTTGGATAACCTAGAGGACCACAAAGTAATAAAATAATGACTATTGACCATCCAGAAGATTCATTGAATGCGTTTGAATACATATATGGTGGTCACCTTATTTAGCCCAAAAAACTACTGTTACAACTGTGGATCTTATGTTTTGAACTTAAGGACAGTTTGGATGACCTGGAATATCCCAAAATTGCCGCATTATATCTGTTGACCTCAATTCAATGAACATTGTTGAATACATATTGTCCCTTTGCATACTCCAAAAACTTACTGTTACAACTGTAGATCTTATTTTCTGAACTCAAAGACAGTTTGGATGACCTAGATCATCCCAGTTTATCTCATAATGTTTTTTTTTTTTACGTTAGAAAATATTCACTGAATATGGTTGAATACGTAGCGGGACTTTGTATGGCCCAAAAAGCTTTTGTTACAACTGTTGATCTGAAGTTCTGAACTCAAGTATATTTTGGATAACCTAGAACATCACAGAAAGATAAAAAAAATGTTTAACGTTTATCAACTAGAATTTAATAAAACATATGCATATATACCATATGCTAAAACAACGCCTTACACTATTAATAAGGCTTTTATTTTTTCTCTCTGAACTTTTTCATATTCTGGATGTTCTAGATAGGCAATTAGGCCTTGAACTATTTTTTAAAAGTAGCTTTTTTTAAGTAAAACTGAAAATACTACTTTCCCCATACTGAAAAAGTCAAAATCCCATGCGAAAGTTGAAGTCGACAGTCGTCAAGCTGAACGAATTTTGAAAAATTTGAAACTTTTTAGTGATGGTCTTTGGAACATTTACAACAATTATTTACTATGTACGTTCGTATATTCGATTTTTTTAATGGACGCAGTCTACTAGACCGTAGAGAATCTATAACGATTTTTTTTTTAAATAACAATCTCACAAAAGGCTTTGCTATTTTCCAATCTTAAAACATATATTCATTCAAAATTATCAGATACGTCTCGTGATCAAAATTTCAATTTGTTCAACAAGTTCAATTCAACCGGCGCGCCGGTAGTGTAGTGATAGGCGTGACTGCTACTTGGCACCCAGTGGGTTTGGGTTCAATCCCAGTCGAGGTCGATGGGATTTTTCTGAGGCGAAAAAATCTCTGGTCACGTCTTCCTTCGGAAGGGAAGGACCATCAATCACATTTTGTGAATCACCCTAAGGGGGCATCCTTACCATTAGTTAAAATCAGTTCTTATATTTAAATATAGTTATGTGCATCTCCATAAAAGCAAACTAAATAGAAAATAATCTGAAAACAAGGATAAACAGGAAGTCAGCTTATTGTTTGCCAAAACGAATCCTACTTTCAACCCAACCCTTTTATCCAACATCACGGTGCTTTCTTGTGGAAGTTTCAGAGGAATTGGGTTAACGTACAATGAGCGGTTATTGTATGGCTTTAGACTTTCTAACTGCATGTGCAGTGATAGCCTCGAGGTTGTGCAATCCCGAGGTTCATGACTCGAATCTTGCATTAGACCGCAGAATTTTCATCGCATCCTCTGTCATTTAGTTGCATCATGCGGTCTCCGCTTACATCCACTGTTGAAATATCTAACATGGTTGCAAGAGAGTCCATCATGCAATGGTTGTTTGTGCACATATTGATTCGAAATTTCACAATTAAAAGGTATTACCATTTGGGTAATGTATATTGATATATCCCCTAATATATCCGGATTTTACGGACAAAATTGAGTGATAAACTTTCCTCTGCCAGGTAGCTCTTGACCTCCAGAAAATCATTCCTGAAGACTCCATCCTTCTAGCTAATCAAGATCTTGAGATACTGCAGTTCGAAGCAAGCAACACCTTCAGCAGAACTTAATCCCGGCAGCCAGTTGCTCCAATTGAATCAATGCCAGACGTCACTCCCGTCGAAACCTCCACAGTAGGACCGCAGAAAATTCGCAACTGTAAAAAAAAGCTTCCTCAGCCTCCAATGCACAACATAGGTCGTATCTCATTGATTATGCAGATCGACCGCCGAGAACAGGTTCCGAGCGAACCTTCTTCCAACGCCCTTTCGCTCGCTGGCGATGAGAATTGGAACGGAATCCTGTTCTGTGCGCGCGTGTGTGTGTGTGTTTATACATACGTCTGCGACTGTCGCAAAAACTCCCGATATTGTGTGGGTTTCGGATGTAAAGCTGATTTATTGGATCACGTGGTGGTTCTGGTGAGAAATTTATCTCGTTGGACCATTTGCTGCTACCTGAGCGGATCAAAGTGGCTAAATATTTGAAACCATTTAAATAATGTATTTCTGCCGTCGTACCACAACAGGCCGGAATTGTGGAAACGAATATTGCAATGCGGTCTCCTAAAGTTGATTTTTGTTATTTCATTTTTCTTCATTTCGAATGCAGAGTTGCCAAGATGAAGGGTGTGAAAGTAGGTATGCAGTTGACTCGCTGCCGGATGGCTAATGGCCAGCAAGATGAGCCGCTGGTGTTGATAAACATAAACAAATCATAACATTTGAATATGTAGCAGTTTTTTTATTCGTTTCGGTACGGATTGGGAAGAGGTGGGAAGGGGATTGGATGTAACCGGGAGCTGAATTCGGGTGAAGCATTACGTTTGCTTGCAAAAAGACAATAAGAGCTTAAGGCGGAGGATGCATTACGCAATCGAGAGAGAGGGGTGTATGGGGTGTTTATTTATAGTTATTCGTTTATGGGAAGTCTTAGGACGCCTGTTTTGTAATCAAAACGAACACGTTGAAATGGAAGAAAGGGTTTTAAGGTTGTTTGCATAGAATAAAATGCATTATAAAACGCAGAAAATAAAATGTTTTTACAAAATGTGTGGTTTTGGTCCTTTGCTCATGTGGTATTTGTCCACTGGGTATGTATTCGAATTGAGTACTTGTATTTGATAGCGTCACGTTCATTTGTGCACCTACGGCATTACACGACCTATCCAAAAAAACAAATGATAGTCTAATTGGTGTTCATCAGCTTCTGGAAGCAGCAAATTTGTATTCAAAATTGTTAGGCCAAGCGCATTTCCTAAATTTTCCTAAATCCAAAATTCCTAAAATCCTAAATTTCCTTAATTAAAGCTATGTCCATTTTGAATCCGGAATAATACAATCATCTGTATCTCGGTAACGGATTGACGTACAAATAAGTTTAATACATCAAAACAAAGGTAATTCACTGTACTTTAAGGAAAAAAATATCAATACAAATCATTTCTCTTCGTTTCTTATGAAAATTCGCACTTTCTTCTTTATTCCTCCCATCAAACGCTGCACACCTCCGGAGTCAACTTCCTTGGCACATTTGTTCCACATTTTGGTCATCTGAATCGCGTCCCGAGCCGTTTTTTCCACTTTTCTTAAGCTTCCGCTTCATTATTGCCCAAAATCTCTCGATGGGCCGGAACTGCGGGCAGTTGGGTGGATTTATGTTTTTATCGATGAAATCTACGTTATTATTGCGGTACCACTGGATGACTTCCCGGCTGTAGTGGCAACTCGCCAAATCTGGCCAAAACTTCACGGGACCTTTATGGGCTTTAATGAAAGGTAGTACGCGGTTTTTGAGGCATTCTTCCTTGTACAGCTTCGAGTCCATCGTCTTATTCGTCACGAACACTTTGGTCTTTGCTCCGCAGCTGCATATCCCTTGCCAAATCATCAGTTTTTTTTTGGAAAATTTGTCCATAAAAGCAAACTTAAACTTCGCAGGATCATCTCCTCGTGCCGTCGCCATGTAGAATTTTTGGCCAGGATGCTGTCCGAAATCCATTTTGACGTAGGTTTCATCGTCGATGAGCAGGCATCCTTGGTGCTTCGTCAAAACCTGCTGGTACAATTTCCGAGCTCGAGTTTTGGTGACGAAACTTTGCTTCAACGTTCTGTTTGGTTGCTTGCTGGCTCGATAAGAACGATATCCTGCTCGCAAACTAATTCTTCGAACGGTACTGCGAGCAGCAGCGTATTTTTGTGCGATTTCATTATCTGATAGTCCAGGGTTTGCTCTGACGGTTCTCAACACCTTCTGGTTCAGCTTGCGGTGATATGTTCCACTACGAAGCTTACCTTGAGGCACTCGATCCACGCTCTTTCGCTCCCTGAAACGTTTGAGCACATCATACACTGTTGATTTGCCGATTTTCAACGTTTTTTGCGATTTTTATTGCGGACCACGTTGGATTATCAACGTGGGTGTGTAGATTTTTTTCTCTCCTCTCGGCTGCCATCTGGACTAACTTTTAACTCACTGCACGAAACACCGTGAAATTTATACCACAGAAAGTGGGCGCCTAGGTAAACAAACCGCTGTAAAAGAATGTAAATTGCAGCGGTCACTGCAACACAATAAGTGATTCCGGATTCTAACTGGACAGAACTTTAATCCTAAATAAGGGACTTTCCATCCAGAGTGATCGAGAAAAATTACAAATTTTTTAATGGACTTTCGCAGATTAATTCATCAAGCGCCTATTAATCAGTATAATCGAGCTATTGGAGGGCAGTGCTTAAAAATCTCATATTCAATTCTCATAATGCACCCTAACTGAGGTAACATATTGTTCATCACGTATTGTCCCTAGCGAACATGAAGTAAACACAAATTTGCAAACATGAATCTCTAGTTCAAGGTGAATCAACTTGTTTTGTGTTGCTTTACTTTCATCATTCATTCGATTCAGAAAGCAGTAAATGTAAATAAGCGCAAACAACTCATTCAATTTCAACGTTCTACCGTGAAGAAGAAAGCACAGTCCTTCATTTGAAGAATCAATGAAATGGTAACACCAACGTATTTTGCCTGCACATATTTTCAGCCACTTCTCGAATCGATCCTGCAAAATGCCTTTTCTCGTTCTCGAACCACAAACTCTGTAGCGATCTCGGCCATAGATCGTTTGCTACAGCTCCGCCTTTTGGCTTCCTTTACCTTCGAGGAATTTCCTTCACCTTCAGCCAAGATTCGGGCATATTTGAAAAAAAAATCCTGTGGCAGAAAAAATCACTCACGAACGCGAAAATGAATGACTGGTTACCAGAACATTCAGTCAAGCAACCAAAATCTCTCGTCGCTTGAATAACCAGATATATGTGCTTTGATGTGGTGTGAATGAGTTGTGTGGAATACAGGGACAGCGGAATGACTGAACACAGCCAAATAAGTTGACACGAATCTATTGTGTGAATGATAGAACGAAATGAAGATAGAGAAAATTGTGCACACTGAATATTTGTTTTATTCGTCGTTCAATTTTTTCGAGCTCTGTTGGGGGGACCATCAGGGCACCCCATGGAAGCGAAGTGGGTAGAAAGAGTGGGAATGCAGACTCCCGGTTGCTAGCAGTTTGTGGATAAAGAGCGGGGTCCCACTCATTGGGAGGATGCGGCTCGTTCGACAGCTCGCAGTTTTGACCAATTGTTGAATCTTCCCTTTAAAAAAAAAAACACTTTTACGAGCGTATGAGTAGAATGATTTTAATTGAATAACTAGGAAGTGGAGGAAGTGAAGTGTTAATTTAAATTTTGCTAGTGTTCCAATTACAATTGTTGAATCTTGCTGTTGGAAGGAGCCTCTTTTCAATCCCTTGGAAAAGTATAGGTGATGATTGTTGGATCGATATTCAACCCATTTTTGGCCCTTTATACAATTACACGATGAGGACAATCAGTAGTTATTAAAGCTTACTTACCTTACCAATTAGACCAAGGCCGGTGTGGCCTCTGCTGTACACAGAAGTTGACTCCATTGTGGTCGGTCCATGGCTGTACTACGCCAACCTCGCTGTCTGCGGAGGGTCCACAGGTCGCCTTCTACTTGATCGATCCACCTTGCTCGTTGCGTGCCTCTTCTTCTTGTACCCGTCGGTTCGTTTTCGAGAACCATTTTCACAGGACTGATGCAATTCGTGGTTCATTGGCCGCCTCCACGTTTCGCCTTCCATCTGCACTCCACCGTAGATCGTACGCAGCACCTTCCGTTCAAAGACACCAAGGGCGCGTTGGTCCTCCACTTGCAATGTCCATGTTTCATGGCCTTAGAGAACTACCGGTCTAATTAATGTCTTGTAGATGGTCAACTTTGTAGTTCGGCGAACTTTGTTCGATCTTAGCGTCCTTCGGAGTCCAAGTAGCCAGGATTGCCAGCCATAATGCGCCTTTGTATTTCTCTGCTGGTGTCGTTATCGGCGATCACCAATGAGCCCAGATACACGAATTCGTCTACTATCTCGATTTCATCACCGTCGGTCTGAACTCGTGGTAGAAGGCTAACATTGTCTTCACGTGAGCCTCTTCCTTTCATGTATTTTGTTTTCAACGCATTAATCTACCAGCTTCAGCCTTAAGTCTGGTGTACAAAAAAAAAAATTGAATCATGTTTATTTTGATTACCTGCATGTTTTTTTTTCTTTTTGTTATTTTACCACATTTTTACTATACAATATGATCGTATTTAGTTGGTTGTATATGTTTTGTCCAACACTGTATATAAGACAGTAACATCTTGGAAGCTTCTATCCTTTTTCTTCGTTTTATGTGATTCAATATATTCAACTATTTTTAATCCATAATTCAAAGGCTTAGTTTGAAAATTTCCCGACTTTCAATTAAAAAGAGCTGGCATCACTAGATTCCTCTGATTTCCATTTCACATAAGGTTAGTTGATTTACGTACGCTGGTCTTTTGTTACTGTGTTGGGTCCGTTTTTTCGCTCGAATTCGATCACTGCCAATAGAGGAGCTGCCACTGATCAAGGGATAGAATGTATTTGGTATTGAAGGAGAAGAGTGGATATATGGCAACGTTGCGAATGAGCCATGTGTAAAAAGTAATTATCGGAAGTTAAAGAATGGCTACGTAAAATAGTGAACAGTCATTTTACAATCTCAAAAGACGCCTCCAAGTTTGAATCGAATTAAGCTACACATATCATTTGAATAAGCAAGTCGTAAATTTGGCTCATGCACCTTAAAACCAGGCGCAATAAATCGAACTGTTAACATCTATTGTTTTTATGACCTCCCTTCAACATTTGTTAGTTATTGAACTTGAAGCAAAGATCTAAGATCGCTGGAACGTTTTTATTTACAGGGGATAGAAAAAATGATTGGTGCAGGTTTATTTTTTTTTTTTTTTTTGGTGTTCTTTTTTATGAAATATTTTTCGTTTTTTTTTGTAAAAAGATTGGGGGGGTTTTTTTTTTTTTTTTGTGGGGGGGGGGGGGCGGGGCGGGGTGGGGGGGGGGGGGGGGGGTTTTTGGTTTCAGGGTGGCCACAGACTCGGGAAAATCGGGAAATGCGGGAAAAATGCGGGAATCCAAAATCATCGGGAAATATGCGGGAAAAAGTCGGGAATTTAAAAATCCATCGGGAATTTTTGTCATATGGCAGTAACCATGCTCACACTTTTTTCAAATTGATGATTTAACATGGATTTGATCACCATCTATTTACTTCTGGTAACGACTAGTGCGTGGTTGCCAACTTATTCTAAAAGTTACGAAGAGCAGTATCCATGGTCTAGCGCAGATCCAAAGAATTCCGGTTTAGCACATTGCAAGTGGTGCAAACGTAGTATCAAAATTAATTCTATGGGCCGAGTTGCCTTCGCCAGCTTCAAATCACTATTTTTTCCTCCTCGAAGACACCAACCAGCGATGGTAATTTTAGGCATACAATCAAGTGTGATTCAAAAGTTGTAGCTGCAACGCTCGATTGTGGTAAAGATTTCGTCCTCGTTAATAAAGAGATCAATTTAAGTAGGTACTTTCGCTGCATTAACCCATTCTTACCCATGGTGCTTATAGAGCTCCAATTTTTTTTTTAAAAAATCAAGCACAAAACAATTTGGATAATATTGTAATCCAATTCTTGGAACAGTTTTGTAAGCTTATAGCATTAATAGTACACTAAGGTTTTTTTTTTACATGTGGGATACGTTCCACTTTTACTATGAAACAGTGTAAAAACAGACTAAATAGAGTTGATAAATTCAGATGCATAAACATTTTAAATTGCTTCGATTTTGTTTGCAAGTGTAATCATTCCATGCAATGGTTAAAATACAGTTTTTAAAATTTTGAGTATTTACACCAAAAGTTGTGATTTTTTTGAAAAACCGCCAAATGATTACTTTTTGCCCAAAATTTAATATGTGATTGGAATTTAGAGATACGACGATGGAGCGTGGAATTTCAATAAATAAGAAGTGTTTGGTGGTGAACCAAACTGAAATGGTTTTGGGTTCTCAGAGAATTGTCTACGAAGCCATAACGCTGGAACTGTTAACGACGTTGTAATTACGAAATGCCAAATACGGCGAGTCGCTGACAGCACAAAAAGGTGAAGGAGAATTACTAAAAAATGTAGAGAGAAGCAGAAAGAACAGCAAAGAATATGACGCTTTTGGCCAATATCGAGAAGGATGCAGCGTGCATTGACGAGTAAATAAAATGCCGTATATACCAACGGCTTTTGAAGTATAAGTATTTGTTATTGAACTTGACTTATTCAAGATTTTGTTAAAAATTGATCAAGAATAAAAATGTACATAGGTGGCAGACGGCGTCAACCTCTATTTATCCTGCCTGTTGAGGAATTTTTGTGCGCTTCCACAACGAACAGTCAATGAATACACCAAACCAGCCACCGTACTCTGAATATGATTGTTTCAGTTTTTCTTGTTCCATTTGCACTAATTAACCTGCCCATATAGGGTGTCCTAGGAAGTCTAAGCACGATTTTGATGCGCCACTGTTGCTTCCACATGACGTTTGAATAGCTGATCATTATTGTGTATCACTGTTTGCATTTTAATCTATGACTCTGTGAGTCTCACATGCCGGTACATTTAATTTTCATGAAAATGCGAAGCATCTCCCCGGCAAATTGCAAACAGATCGTGCACAAATAGTGCACTTTTCCCAACGTTTCGCTGAGATTGCGAAAATGGAAGGTGTGAGCATCGGAGCAGTTTGTAACACGATTTGGAAGTATGGTGAGGAGTCTTCCTTTCAGGACAAGACAAAATCTAATCCTAAACCGGGCCCATGGACCAAAGCCAGGACCGGAAAATCACGCAAGCTTTCACAAAAAGGGAAAATCACGCAAGCTTTCGCAAAGGGGTATATCCAGTCGAGATGTGGCCAAAAGGCTGGGAACTACGGAAAGTAACGTCGACCAAACAAAGCCACGAAATGGACTAAGGACTTTCAACAAGCAGAAGTAGCCAAAACGAAGTGAAAAACAAGCAGCGTCTGTCACACCAAGGGCCCGTAAATTATACGATAAACAGCTGTGTAGAAAATTGGCATGATTATGGATGATGAATCCAACGTGATATTTGATTATGAGACCAGGTGACCAGTTCTACACGGTCCGTGCTGGTTAAACTAATGATGATGCCGATCAATTTTTACCGAAAAATTCGGTAAAAAAAAACAATTTGTGGAAGTGTGAGTCTGGAATTCTTTTAAATCCATTTGTAACAACTGGTACGATGACTCCTGATATTAACGTCTGGGGACGCTTGGAGCGGCGCCAGCTCTCCATGATCCGGAAACATAATAATCCAGCATTGTTTTGGCCGGATTTGGCATCAGTGCATTACGCGAAGGACACCTTGTACACAGCCAACGGAGTCAAATTCGTACCCAAGGAGATGAATTTTCCAAACTGTCCCCAGGCAAGACGTTTGAAATTTTTGGGGCTCTGACAAACGCATATTTGCGCAAACATGATAAGGCGGATTCCATCAAAACTTTTGAAAGTTTGGGAAAAAAGGATCAAACATGATTGGCAAAAAGTCTATGCACTGAGCAGTGTTCGATGAAAAGTTCGCTCTTTTTCGTACGATTAAATGGATCTCGGAAATGTCACGTTAAAGAAAAATATTGTAGAGAACATAAAAGTACAATAAAAACTCAATTTACTTAAAAACCGAGCTCATATTGTTATTTACAAATCGTGATTAGATTTACTGGAAAAGCTTTAAAACTCTACTGTGTTTTATTTGCTTAACCATCAACTCGATTGTAAACTTGGTGGAGCTCGTCATTGTAGATGCATGAAAGTTTTGCACCCTGTATCTGCGTCATGATTTGACTTTCACACCGAGTATAGTCTGCATCATTTTGTACACGAAAACCGCAAAGTTTTTTTTGTTCGATGTTTATGCTTCTAGAAACTTGAAAGATAAATGACTTATATAGAGCGATTTTTGTTCTCGTTTGGAAACTGCGAGAAAGGTTTTGCAATACGTAAGAAGCCCGATTTGCAGCTGTTATCCATCGTTTTGCCTAATTGATACAAGCCAAAAGTATTCCAGATTGAACAATTTCCTCAAAAACTGCAAAAAATATCTAAAAATCCAACTTATATTCACTCATTTTCCCATTCGGGAAAATTAAGCAAAAATGCGGGAGAAATGCGGGAAAAATGCGGGAATTTTTAAATAAAGATTGTGTGGCCACCCTGAAGATGCCGTTGTCAAACATTTTTTTTTAGTAAATACAGGTAAAGACAAAATATTTTCCAAGCGATTGAAATGTCGATTACAGGAACCGGCTTTAATTTCACCGAGATATGGTCATTTCTGTAAAACAGGTTCTGATAAAGGGTCCTGGATGCGGTTAACTCATTATTTTACTCAAAACATGCCATGTAACAGCTCTTTATTTTTGGTTTTTCATCACAAACATATTGGTCACTCCCGGATCCACCGGAACGTCCCCGGGGGAACCTGTAGTTGATGCCTTTTACGATTTTACTCCGCCGTGCGGCAGCTCTAGCTCCATGATTTTTCATAATTTTTTTTTCATGATTTTGATAGACTTGAGAAAGCCATTGGCTACATTGGCCACTCCCGGAACATTTTTGGGGGAACCTGTAGTAAAGATCAATTACGATTTTACCACAACATATGAACTAAAAGATTCACTGGCTATCCTGATCCAGCTTCATGGTGCCTCTGAGGGTCTATTAAATTAGCTTTTATTCGGATAAGCAAGCAATAATTCGATTGAGTATAGGGAAGAGTGGGTTTTATTATTAGCGAGTTGGTCCTCCAACGGCTTCCAGGACGGCTTCAATCCGCTTGGGAATGGACCTGTAGAGGGTTTGAATGACGTCCAGTGGTATTTTATACCACTCGTACACAGAAAAAAATAATGAATTTTTTTAAAATAATAATAACAGGCGCCTAAAATTTCCCCTCATTTAATTCCAAGCTAAATAAGGTATACTTAAACACCGAAATTGTTTGCAATATTTCATACACCAGGCCAGAGCCAGGCGTTATCTGGCTTAGATTTACATGAAATATCCCATTATTTTCTGCCAAATCTAGCATTTCCTTTATTTATTTTACCTTTACCGCCGTTCCCCTCTGAGAATGTGGATCGCATCACGGGAAGCACCTACTTGTAATTTAAAAATGATTATTTTATTAGTGTACGTCACCTACAGTTGAAATACTTGCTCGTCCAATTTGGTCCTGTAGTGCTCAGTCTCCATTTTCCTTTTACGGCGACAATTGGACCAAATAAAATATAAAACCCACTCTTCCCTATACTCAATCAAATTATTGCTTGCTTATCCGAACCAAAGCTAAATAAATTAATCATCAGAGGTACCAGGAAGCTGGATCAAACAAGCCAGTGAGTCTTATAGTCCATATTTAATGGTAAAATCGCAATTGATCTTTACTACAGGATCTTTACTATCCGGGGACTTTCCGGTGGTTCCGGGAGTGGCCAATATAGCCAAGGATCAACTTGAAGATTATAATAAGGTTTGTGATGAAAAACCAAGAAGAAATGGCTGTCACATGGCATGTTTTGAGTAAAATAATGAGATAACCGCATCCAGGACCCTTTATCAGAACCTGTTTCAAGGAAATGGTAATATCTTGGTCAATTTAAGGCCGATTCCTGTAATCGACATTTCATTCGCTTGGAGAATATTTGGTCTTAACGTGAGTTTATTAAAAAAAAATTGTTTGACAACGGCATCCTGTACAAAATTTCATCACAAATTCAACATGTGAGATAGCTTCTCCGGAAACCCGGAACAACTCCGAAGTCCGGGGGCCATGGCTAACTATGCTACCGAAATATAAACCTACATTAATTTCCCAGTCGAATGCTTCCGAGTGAAATCAAATCGGATCATATTTCATGAAGTTAGAGCACTACAAAGTTGATCAAAAATCTGCCTGCCCCGATCATTTTGTCTATCCCCTGTATCTCTTTTTGGGAGAAATTCAATTTCAAAATGAATCCCGATGCACAGGAAAAAAATTTGAATTTTTCATGCTGTGTAAACCTCAAAAATAGCAACGCCGAAAAAAAATTTCAAAACCCCTCTGTAGAAATTTTTGGCGACCTGCTATTCGATACATATTAGCACAGTTCAATGTGATTTCATTCGGTATAGTCTTTCTTCGAAGTTCTGATCTAATTTAACATCCATGGCATCCAAAATACCACCATTCTTCTTTTTTCTTGACATCCCAAAATTATTGTTTACTAGCTGAACCCGATGCGTGCGCTGCTACGCTTGCAACTAAATGAAGGAAAATTTAATATAACTGGCACGTTTATGGTTTTTTTTTTTCAAAATGAGGTTTTTTTTTCTTCTTGAATAAGCAGGGGTTCAAACTTCTATCAAAACATGTTTCTTACCAGAGAAATACACGTGTTTAAGTAACCTGAATAATTCTCATTTTTGGTAGAACTTTGTGTTTCATTTGTATGGGAGCCCTCCCTTCCAGAGAGGGGTGGTTTCTCAAACCACCATACAATCATTGCCTTCATAACCCCCCACATGCCAAATTTGGTTCCATTTGCTTGATTTGTTCTCGAGTTATGCAGAAATTCGTGTTTCCTTTGTATGAGAGACCCCTCTTTCAGTGAGCGAAGGAGTCTCAAATCACAATAGGAATATTTCTTGCCTTCGAAAACCTCCACATGCCAAATTTGGTTACATTAACTTGATAAGTTCTCGAGTTATTCAGAAATTTGTGTTGCATTTGTATGGAAACCCCCCTCCCTCCCCCTTTCAGATGGCGGAGGAGTCTCAAACTTCCATAGAAACATTTCTCTCCTCCAAAAACCTCCACTTGCCAAATTCGGTTCCATATGCTTGATTAATTCTCGAGTTATGCACAAATTTGTGTTTCATTAGTATGAGAGCCCCCCTCTAACAGAGGGCGGAGGGGTCTCGAGTTACCTTAGAAACATTTCTTGCCTTCAAAAACCTCTACATGTCAAATTTGGTTCCATTTACTTGATTAGTTCTAGAGTTCTGCAGAAACTTGTGTTTCATTTGTATGGGTCCCTGTCCAGAGAGAGAGGAGGGGTCTCCAACTACTGTAGAAACATTTATTGCCTTTAAAATCCCCGCGAGCCAAATTTGGTTCCATTTGCTTTATTAGATCTAGAGTTATGAAGAAATTTCAGTTTTATTTGTATGACAGCACCCCTTCTAGGAGAGGAGAGGGGTCTCAAACCATCATAAAAACATTTTTCGCTTCAAGAAAACTCCACATGCCAAATTTGGTTCCATTTGCTTGATTAGTTCTTGAGATATGCAGAAACTTTTGTTTCATTTGTTATGGGAGCCCCCCTTTTCAGAGGAGGGAGGGGTCTCTTACTGTCTTAAGAACCTTCCCCGGCCCCAAAAAACCCTGCATACAAATTTTCACGCCGATCGGCTCAGCAGTCTTCGAGTTAAATCCCAACTCATTTTTATTTATATAGATAGATAAAGCTTACCTGCTCGCAAACCGACTGAGTAAAGGCAGAACTATCCATCATACACAGAAAAAAGTCAAAATTGTCATTGTGATGTAAATATCAGAGCATGTAAAATTGTATTTCCTTCCTCACGAAGCAGCAACTTGCATGAAATAGTTATAATAAAGACGATCTTTTGTATACAACATTATCCGCAATGAATCGAATGTCCCAGAACTTAACACGTTTTATAATGTTAATTGGTAAGTTTTGTGGCGCTCCATTTATGTACATGATATTGAACAGAAATTCACACTACTTTTTTTAGAGCTGTTTCGCTCAAGCACAATAATCCCTGTTAAAATCGAATACATGCCTTGACACTTTTTAAAAAATCTTGGAAAACGGAAACTTAAGAATCACGGATCGATGATTCAGCCGACTCACCATTGGGCTAAATTTGGCTTAAATTGCAAACAGTCGTTCTACTCAGGAAGTGAGTTACATTTTTTTTCGATTTTCCTGAAAAGTCTTTCCCGATATGAGTAAGTTTTACGCTGAATTCAGTCGATTAAGGATAACTGTTAAATTGAGTCAGATGAAAGAATCAACTATATGTTTGCAAGATTGAATCTTCTTGAACCTAATTTTAGGACGTTTGCGTCGTCCGTACCGTGCTCAACTCCGACCCGTGTCTGTGCCTTCCTAACGCTTTGTTTCCATTAACCGAGACGAAGAAGCATAATAATATTGCGCATTACTTTGTTTGCTTCCTCCTTCGATCGACGACCAACCGCTGCCGGTCAACAGTAGTCAGCCTAGACACACATAAACCGTTCGTTGGCTTTGGTTCGTGTTGCTGTAGGTTGATCTCGCACACAAACACATTCGGTCGAACAAGAGCAAGACGACTACCAGCTGAAGTAATAAAAACAACAAATCACGCAACTTTGGATGAGGATTAGCTTCTGACCACAGAAGAAGAAATAGAGTTTGTAAATAGTACTTACATTGGGGGTGAGGGTGTCGCCTGCCTTCGCCCAAGAGTCGCATTTTATGGTGCGAGGTTAGGTTTCTTGAATAATTAATCATACCGAAAAAGCCTAATGTCCATAATTCACCACTGAACCGAATTGAAAAATGTCCTTTTCACACGGTTCAAGAACCCTTGGCTTAGTGTTTATTTATGCAACGGCACGTGCGACCAGAATGTTCGCCACTGGTATTGAAGCTTTGGTATAATTTCGAAGGAAACCTTCTAAAATTCTACCCCACAAGATGTGTTAATTTCGATGAAATAAGACGCATGTCGTCGTCCACTAATTCCACATGTTCTACACCCTCGGGGGCATAACGACTTCCCACACTTGGATTCAATTATGCAATGTACCCCCACTCGCCCCCAATCCGACCGAACCAAAGACGACGGAGAAGAATGACAGTGCTTTGTTCTATATCAGCTTTGCATCGCATTCCACCCGATAGACACACACACACAAACGGACTGGGGTCGCTCAACATGTGCCGGTTGGATGTTTTTCCCTTTGACAGGAATTACTCAATGAAAGCGGTAATCGATCGGCCAACCACACCAGCAGCAGCGCCATCATATCGGTTGGTCGAACAATACTCTGGAAACCGAAGAGCATTCGAAGAGTAATTTGATAAGACTTCAATTGAATTCACATGCAACCCTTTAATAGAGACGAGACGATGGAAGCCACACTCATCAGCAATCCATGTACATAAACACATTCGTTGATAGGGCAGAGTCGGTGCTAGGTTCGGAAAGAGCTGTGAAAACTTGTCCGTGTCGAACTCGTTTAATCCTTCAGGAGAAATAACTTTGCGTGTAGGTGAAATAGTTTAGCGGTAGAATTTGTGTTTTTGCGGAATCGATTTATCGAATTAACTTCGCTTGGATTTAGTTTCCAATGCTTCAGATTATTTCTTGGAAGACTGCCCTTATGCAGTAGGTGTAATTTAACAACATTTAATGGCTGGATATTTAAATTGCGTTCCCAGGAAGGAAACTTCAAAATGCTGGTCTTAGATGCTAGCATATGCTTTCAGTTAAAGATTTCAAATAAATTCTTGTCAAACATTGGAATTTCAGATTATTATACTAAATCTGAAAATATAAATTTATTGTGATCTCGACAAAGCCAGACGATCCACATACATCATGTGATTCAAGACGATTTTGGTGATTTGTCGTCTGATCAATTCCAACCAGCGTTTGTAAGATTCCACTCAGACGAAATTGAGTAGAATTTGACTCAATTTGGAGTTATCACGACTCAGCTGATTGCAATTCTCTTTTATCTCCGGAACAGCGAACGAGAAAGCTTAGGAGTGTTGTGGAAACCCTTGCCCAGAACACTGAACGCATCATTAGAGGATCTTGTTCATGAGTTACACGGCCATCAATTTAACTCAGTTTTGAGTCGTTTTTAACTCATGTTCGCCAAAAATAGAGCCACTCATATATGAGTAAATGTAACTGGGATTGACAAGTCGACATATTTAAGACATCGACTTAAATCAGATATGATATATCGACTTGTCAAGCCCAGATATGTCGACTTGTCAATCCCAGTTACATTTGCTTATATATGAGTGACTCCATTTTTGGCGTAAATGAGTCAAAAACGACTCAGAAGGGATATGAGCTAAATTTTATAAGACTCTACTTTTTCTTCCCAGAACCACTCAGTTCCAGAAGGGAACCGGCCTAAGCCCCGAGCTGCTGATCTTAAGCCAACGGCAACTCCTGGAGTGGGCACTCAAGGCCTCTTTTGCTACGGGTCTCAGGGCGTTATGGCGAGGGAGATTTTTCGGATGTGGGAGTCCTAAATAATATAAAAGTGCTGGTTGTTGAAGTTGACGGGGTGCTACGTGGTGATGGCTGGATGGTACCTGCGTTATGGCTGAAGCAGTAGCCGACAGGTTGGCTAGAGTGACGACCGGAATGGCGATAAGGATGGCGGATAGCGTGGCGGCCAGTCTGGGTGTTGGAATGGCATCTGACGTGGTGAGTGTAGTGGTAACTGCCGTAGGGGCCTGAGTCGCGGTTTAGAGCGACACCGGGTTGACGGTTGAAATGGCGCCTGAAGTAATGGCCGGGATGGCGGCGAGGGCGCAGGATGACGTGGCGGCTAATATCCGGAAGAACTCGTGATCTCGAGGAGAATCTAATTCGATATTCTGGTGAATCTCCTTCGAGATTCTGAATGAGCCACTCGAGATTCTGATGACTCTTATTCAATGTTCTAATGAATCTCATTCGAAGTTCTGATGAATCTCATTCGATGTTCTAAGAAATCTCACCCGAGATTCTAATGAATTCCACTCGAGATTCTGATAAATGTCATTTGCGATGCTTAAGAAAACGATGTGTGATTCTGGAGAATCTAAGACAAGATTCCGAAGAATCTCATTCGAGATTATTCCAAAGAAATCTTAATGAATCTCTTTCGAGGTTCCTAAGAATCTACATCGAGGTTCTTGAGAATCTGCATCTTCGAGATTTTGAAAAATCTCATTCGAGATTTTGTAGAATCTCATTCCAGATTTTGAAGACTCTCCTTCGGTATTATAGTGACTCACATTCGTGATTCTGATGAATCTCATTCGGGATTCTGATGAATTTCATTCGAGATTCTGATGAAACTGATGCGAGATTCTGATGAATCTCCTTCGAGATTCAGATTTGTCTGATTTGAGATTCTTATTAATCTCATTCGACATTCTAATGAATCCCATTTGGCATTCTGATTAATTTCATTGGACATTCTGAGTGATCCCATTTCACAATTTGATTAATCTAATTCGAGATTCTGAGGATCTTATTCGAGATTCTGATGCATCTCATTCGAGATCCTGATGAACTTATTCGAAATTCTGATGAATCTTATTAAAGATTCTGATGATTCTCATTCGACATTCTGATGAATCTCCTTCGACATTCTGATGAATCTCATTCGATATTCTGATAAATCTCACTTGAGATTGATGAATTCCACTCGAGATTCTGATAAATGTCATTTGCGATGCTTAAGAAAATTATGCGTGATTTTGGAGAATCTAAGACAAGATACCGAAGAAACTCATTCGAAATTATTCAAGTGAAATTCTAATGAATCTCTTTCGAGGTTCTTAAGAATCTTTTTATAGATTCTGGTGAATATTCGAGATTATGAAGAATCGATTTGAGATTTTGTAGAATCTCATTCGAGATCCTAAAGAATCTCATTCGCGATTTGAAGAATCTCGCTCTTGATCTCGAGACTCTGATGAAACTCCTTCGATCTCCTTCGAGATTAATCTCATTCGTGATCTCAAGAAAAAACGATCGAGATTGCTTAGAATCTGATTCAGGAATCTGGAAAATTTGAGACGATATTCTGAAGAACCTCATTCGTAATTATTCGAGAGGCTCTGTTGATTCTCAGTACGAGAATCTCACGAATCTTACTCAAAATTCTGAAGAATCTCTTCCGAGATTCTGGCAAATCTCATTCGAGATTCTGAAGAATCTCAGTCCGAGGATATGCTGGATTTTAGTTCGAAATTCTGATGAATTTAATTTGAGATTTTTAAGTTTCATTCGAGATTCTTATAAATTTCAATTCTATAGAATCTAATTCGAGATTCTTTAGAACCTTATTAGCGATTCTGATGAGTCTGATACGAAATTTTGACGAATTTCATTTGAGATTCTGATGAATCTCATTTCAGAATCTGGTGAATATGGATGAATCTGATTCGAGATTCTGATAAATCTGATGAATCTCATTCGAGATTCTGAGGATCACATTCGAGATTGTGACGAATCTCTTTCAAGATTCTGATGCATCTCATTTGAGATTCTGAAGAATTTCATTCGGGATTCTGATGAATATCATTTGCGATGCTTAAGAATCGTATGTCTTATTCTGGAAAATCTAAGACAAGATTCCAAAGAATCTCATTGAGACTATTCGAATGAAATCGTATTGAAGTTCTTTTGAGATTCTTAAGAATCGTCTCCAAGATTCTGATAAATCTTCGAGATTATGACGAATCTCATTCAAGATTATGAAGAATCATAGTCGAGATTGTGAAGAATCGCATTCGAGATGGTGAAGAATCGCATTCGATTTTCTGACGAATCACATCTGCGATCTTGTAGAATTTCATTCGTGACTATGGAGAATTTAACTAGTAATCTAGAGCAGAATCTCATTCGAGATTCTGATGAAACGCCTTCGATTAGTGTCAGTCGAAATTCTGATGAATCTCATTCGCGATTGTGCTTAATATCATTCAAAATACTGATGAATCTCGTTCTGGAGTTTGATGAATTCCATTCGAGATTCCTAGAATCTTATTAGGATTTTGGAACATCTCAGACAATATTCTGATGAATCTTATTTGAGATTGTTCGAGATGTTCTGCAAATTCATTTGAGTTTCCTGAGAATCTCGTTTGAGTCTAAAGAATCTCTGTTCGAAGATATGAAGAATCTCAGTTCGAAAATATAAAAAATCTTAATCCGAGGTTTTGTTTAATCTCATTTGAGATTCTGATGAATCATCCAAGATTCTGACGTCATTCGAGATTCTGAAGATTCTTATTTGAGTCCAATTTAAGAATATGCTGAATCTAATTTAAGATTCTGATTTGAATATATAGACTATTTGAAACATGATTCTGAAGATTTACAAGCTTAAATCTGGAAAATCTTAGATCAGATATTGTGGAACCTCAGACCATAATCTTATGCTAGATTTTCGAGATTCTCTGACGCTTTTCCGGATATTCTCATATGAAATGCTGGAGAAATACGGAAGAAAGTTTGCTGCGAATATTCGGCATGAACAAGACGAATTCAAGATTTGTTGAATTTCAGACGAGATTATACATAACATCCGTCCGAATTCTGGAGAATCTAAGGCGAAGCATCTCTGATAGTGTGAGATAACATCCAACAAAATTCTTGGCAGATTTTAAGAGCATTTTAGATGGGAATCCGTAGACTATTTTTCAATTAGATTCTGGAGAATCTCATTGGAGTTTTTGAATCATGCTTGACAAGACATTGTAAAATTGTGGCAAGATTTTGGACAATCTTAGACAAAATTCTGTAGATGTCTATAGTAGTTCAAGCAAGATTCTGGTGAATTTCAGAAAATATTGTGAAGATTTCTAGAAGAGATATTTTAGAATCTCGGGCAAGTTTCTGTAAATTCTCAACCAAAATACCAAAAGTCAAAATTGCAGCTAATTTCGGCTGAAATTTTGAATTAACTCTGGCAAACCGTAGGAGAAGTACCGTAGAATTACAAAGGGCCTGTTCATAAACCACGTAGACTCATTTTTGAAAATCTCAGACCCCTTTCCCCCGTCGTTGACTTTTCTCCATTCTTTTTTTTTTTTTGATATTTTGTATGGAGCGTAGACTTTGAACAGAATCTAAGACATGATTTTGGACGACTTTAAACGAAACTCTGTAGAATCTTAGAACTTAGGTTCTGCAATATTTTCAACTAGATTCTAGAAAATCTCATTTGTCCTCCCAAGCAGAAGACAACAACAAATGAATACCTAATTTTGATCTTGATGACTGGCCTTGGTATTAAAGAGCTCAGATTTATTCTAGAACGCCAGTTACCCTTGAACTGTTTCTCGCTCTCAACAGCTTTTTGAGTCTTCTTAAGGTTCCGCTTGACGATGGCCCAATATTGTTCCTTGGGCACCACTTGAACGTTGTTGGCAGCATACCACTCCATGGCCTTTTTTCCGTAATGGCAAGATGCCAAATCCGACCAAAATAGAACGGAACAATTGTGTCGCTTCAGGAAAGGCAGTAGACGTTTTTGTAGGCACTCGCTCAGATAAATTTCCTGGTTGACGGTTCCGGTCGCAATGTAAACGTTGCTCTTCAAGCCAGAGGTACAGATGGCCTGCCACACCAGATATTTCTTCGCAAACTGTGACAGTTTAATGTGCTTGAAAATATCTGCCACCTTTCCCCGTCCGGTTGCCGTATAAAATTCCTGTCCAGGAAGCTGTTTAAAGTCTGCCTTGACGTAAGTTTCATCGTCCTGTACCACGCAATCAAACATCGTCAGCATTGTCGTGTACAACTTTCGCGATCGTGCTTTGGCCGACGTGTTTTGTTTATCGTCGCGATTTGGAGTCACCACTTTCTTGTGAGTCGACAGTCCAGCTCGTTTTTTAGCTCTATCCACGGTTGAAGGCGCCACTCCCAGCTTCTTTGCGACATCTCGGACGGACAGGTCGGGGTTCCGCTCGAAACAGCGGGCAACTCTTTTTGTCGTCGCTGTGGCCTCCGGCTTTCGATTTCCCCCCGATCCAGCTTTCCTGGCTGTCGACAAACGTTCATCGAACACTGTTAATACGTTAGTAACAGTTGATGTAGCCACATTCAGTAATTTCGCCAACTTGGCGTGAGAGTAGTTTGGATTTTCGCCGTTGCTTCTCTTCCTTCGACGACATTTTGATAACTGAAGAGCTAATCTCAAAATCAAAATAGAGGCATGATGCAACACGCACACATCTTCAAAATGAGGGGTGTGCAAAATTTTTTAATGCACGATGAAAGGAAATGCGTCAAATTTAAGTCGACCGAATTTTGATCGGAACACCCTTTATAATGTTATTCGAGAGTGTAGAATATTCGAAGCAAGATCCTATTGAATTACAGAACAAGCTGAGGAGCATCTAAGACGAGATTTTGTGAATAGTTGGAGAATATTAGAATCATATTCTCTGAACCAGAATCTCTGCAGAAGTTTAAACAAGATTTTAGAGAATTTCAGACGAGATTGTAAAGCATCTTTGACAAGTAGGAGAAGCTGAGATTCTGGATAAACGCAGTCGGGATACTGGAGAATCTGAAATAAAATTCTGGAACTCGAAACTAAAATGTTTAAATCTAATGAATCTAAAATGAAACTCTAGAGATTTTTGAGAATCTTAGATAAGTATCTGAAATATTTTTAAAATTTACTACAGATACAGATATCTAAAATACAGAATTTTTAAACATTATTAGCAATTGACGAGATTCTGGAACATTGCAGATTTTGTGAAAAAGTCTGAAAATATCATTATATAAATAAATAATATCTCTGTAGAAGTTTAGACAAGATTGCAAAAAATCTCAAACGATACTATGAAGCATCTCTGGCAAGTAGGAGAAGCTGAGCTTAGCTAAGTCGGTACACTTAAGAATCTTAAATATAATTCTGGAATTTGAAACTAAAATGTTAAAGTCTCAAAAATCATAAATGAATTTATAGAGAACTTCTGGTTAATTTTCGGAGGATTCCAGACGAGATTTCTGAGAATCTTAGACAAGCTTATACAGTTTTTCAAAAAAAAAAAAACAGACAATATTATAAAGAATTTTTGATGAGATTCTGTAACATTATAGACAATATTCTTGAAGAATATCTCGTATGTTTTTGAAGAATCTCAGACGAAATTTTGCAGAATGTCAGATAATTTTCTACAGAATCTTATCGGAATCAACAGCCACTAAACACAAATTCCGCTTGGTTTGCACCTGGTGTATTCTAATAAATTTCAAGCTGAGTTTTTGAATTCCCATAGCCTTATGTTCCTGAAAAACGACGCTCATAAAAACGTCCTTCTACTTGTTTGCTAAAATAGCTGACATAACCTTTTTCTAAATGTCAAGCGAGATAAATCGATATCATTATCATTTAAGTACCGATCTCACCGCAACTCCCTCTCTCAAACACACACACAGACTAGCATACATCACCCTGTACTTTCCCACATTTTCCGCATAGTTTCCCAACATTCAATGCCACTGGACCAACTACCAAGGGAAAATACCCAGTAGACCTAGGATATAGCCACGTAATGCCATTAATCTATTGTGCCTGTTAATGGAACTGTCAACATGCTCTATACACCCTGTTATGCACAGCTCGCAGACGGCCTGGGACCGAAAGGCGACCGGTTTCAGCATCATCAACGTCATCGGCCTCAAACTTTTCCACCATCGCCAGGAATCAGGATAGGGACAAAAAGGACACAAGGACGACGTCGTCATCGTCGGCCCGAACATGTAGATTTATTTTGGACCGATTTGCTGAAGAGCGCCAATCTCCCATATCCTATCTGATTGACAGCGTGAGAACAATTGCCATCTCGACTATTGGACGCCGGATGGAATGCCCCATCTAGGACATGCCCGCCCATTCTTCTTTTTCTACTTTTTTCGGCTGTTCCCAATTGTGAAGTAGGAATGCGGCTTTCAATATTCCCTGCAGTACAACCCGGTGTCGGTGACGAATACGGCGCATGTGCCACCAGCACCAATCTGCGGCAGTACACTGGTGGGACACCCCCCGCATAAAAAAAAAACTATAATGACACTCTATTTTAGTTATTCCAACATCTTATTATCACTGTCACTAGCACACCTGCTGTGCGCCACGAACAAAAACCAGGCTGACACTCAATTGTTAGATCCTTACTTCGTCCCATTCGTCGAATTGAAGTTACAACTTTGTTCGGTCTGTTCCTCTTGAAATAGTAACCTTTTTGTTCAAGTTTCGTGTTCTATTACTGATAGTCGTGTCAGTGCCAGGATTTTCTCTCGAACAAAAGCATCTTCAACCAACTTGAACATGCATTATGTGAATTTAATTAGACGATCCGAAAGATTCACACCCGGCGTGCAGGTTGTCACAGTCACAGTTTTCCACTTCTGTGCGGCGGCTGCCGAAATCAGCTGTTCGGTTGCGTTGTATTCAGATTTATCGTGGGAGGTTGAGATTTAGGTGCATGGGAATTTAATTAGGTCTACTTGAATAGACTGGTTCAAGGTTATCTTTTACCGAAAAACCCACAACAAAGGGCAACCGCAGATTTAGAAGATGATAGGTATTTCACGATGGCTTTAAAAACAAATGCTTTAAGTGTAGCCGTAGCGACTCCTGGCAGAAGAGAAACCACAATCAGAAGCGCTTGCAGCAATCAATGCAACATAAACTTTTCCAAAGATCACCAAAGAGTCAATTGAGTTTCGACCCATTTCGCACGCAGTTTTGCAAATACATTCAAACCACACAAGCTCGATTGGCTGCGGCGGCGAGCAACATTGCTGCAATTCGCCCACCAGCGTCGGTTATGCTTGCTGCCTGAGAGGGTGTGCACAATTAAGCTTGAATAAATAATCGCTCCATTGCCATGAAAACCCGACGGAGAAGGTAGACATTGAATTACAGAGAAACGCGTTCAATATCAATTCCATAATTAATTGATACGATTTATGGGTGCGGGGCGAGTAAATCGCTCGCGCTGTTCGTACAGCGAGAAAATGATGGCCAATCGAAATTATTTCGAAACGGGGGAACGGGAGATTCGTTGAGTGAAATAAAGGGGTTAATGCTATGATTACACTTGGCTGGATCGGCGGTAAATGCGAATGCTATCAAGGTTAATAGATGTAGGAGGAGTGATTTTACACTTAATTCTATCTCTTGATTCGTACTCATGTCAGCCGTTTTCCAAATGCCATCGGTGAAAAGCGCTAATGTTATTCGATCCGAAACCGTCTCGAGAAATTATTATAAATGTTCCGAAAATAGACTAACCCTCGAAGAATGTAGCACCAAACCACGCAATTAACGAATCAGCATGATTATCGGTTGCGTTCGCTACACTGACAACATTCGTAGTTTGATTTTATTTTTTCAAATGCCTGCCTAAAATAAGTTTACATTGCTCCTGATTCTATGTTCATATAAAGCACACGCCTCTGTTTTTTTCAAGACTACGAAAAACCGTGGAAATTCGAAATTTTATTTTCAGTGTCCGATTGTAAACGTATCTCGCACTTCAAGCCGCACACCCGCTCCGCTAGAAATTGCTTTTCCACGCACGTGACCTTGTCAGTTTCAAACAAACAAGTTCAGGATTACTCAGATCCCTTGCTGGCTTTGCCTACCTCGTGCGACGGAATTGGAAATCAATCATTTTCCAAACCTCCATGCTAATGCCTTCCCGTACTCCGTCTTCCATCGGTACTCAACCGACGATGGATAAATGAAGTCACTTGCTGCAAAACTCAACCAAGCAAACACCTTAAACAGAGCCGCCAAGTGCGCGTCATTCCATCGCAGGCCGGTGCATATACCTGTGAACATTGTTAGGAGCGTCGAGGCGGGAAAAAAATAAATCAGTGCACATTTGTGCAATGGAACCGAGTGTGCAATATGTCATCATCGTATCTATTACCAAGTAGATGCGACGAGCAATCATTCGGATTTCGCCCGAAGGAGTCTATCAATAGTCGATATGTTTGGCCACCATCATCGCCGTCGGCAGGTGGCTGCGATTGATTGACAAGCTGGAATGTTAATGGAATATTTTATGTGCCTCCCGTCTCTCGGAAGTGTCGTCTGTCTTCTTTGAAGGCGCTACTGGAACAGTTTCAAGAATAATGGAGATTGAAAAAGTACTTTGTGACACGAGCATGCAACCGGGTCACAGGGTGACCAGCGAACCGGAAAACCAGAACTGTTTGGAAATTGTCAGTAAGATGCAATATCAAGGATTCCAAATCAGGTTAAAAAAGAAAAAATCCTCAAATGAGCTTAAACTTTGAGCACTTTCACTATTGTACTTTGTACAACACATGTAGATTTTCCCTTTACCATTTCGATGCAGAGGCACCTATTGATGTAAAGCGAACGTGTATTCCTCAAGAAACTCGTTCTAGACGAAACAGCGTGTTCCTTGATTGCAGAAATTCCTCAAATAGCGCGGTAGAATGCGATATTGTACAGCAAAAAAAAAGCGTTCCCGAAAATGAAAACGGACCGTAAACTAGTTCACGTTTTCAGGATTTTTCCCTTTAAACGTTATTTAGGTCATGATTACGCGATTCAGTTCACGATGTATTTTTACTTGTTCTCGAATTCATAACTGCAGTTCACGGATCTGGGCACGGATTTTTTTCCGTGTGCGAGATATATCTGCGTAAATGAAACACGTAGTGTATCCAGTTTGATCTAACTGGTTCCAACTTGGTGTGTCTCGTAATACAGACCATTTGACAAAGAGGTTCAGTACATCAAGGCCTTTTCGTTGCTGACTTTTAGTTAAGAATTTTCTCACTACGCGGCGCTAGTATGGATGATTTCAATCTTTGACAAAGTTGTTCAGCAGGTCATAGTCTTTTGATTGATGAACAGAATTGTCCCGATACGTGGCGCTAGTGTGTAAGTAAATCTCCCGAATATGCTATATCTTGGAACCCTGGCCATTTAAAACGTTTCAGTCTTCGACATTGTTGTTCAGTCGTCCATAGTCTTTTCATTGGTGATTGATTGCTCAAAATTTGCTCGCGACGCGCCGCTAGTGTACAAGTGAGTTTTCTGAACATAATGTCCAGGATAAAACTGTACATATGGAAGGTTTCTGTCGTCGACAAAGTTGTTCAGTAGTTCAGCGCCATTAGTTTGATGGAAAGGAGTTCAGAATTTTCTCACTACGCGACGCCTCGACGTACTGTACACCTTTGCCGAAGACAGAAACCTTCTTCACTGAAAAATCCAAGTAGGCAGCGTTAGTATACTTTTCATCTCCGTCAATATGTCAATATGTCCACCATTTTTCTCGATCACCTTCTCCAGACGGCGGAATCGAGAGCATACCTTCTCAATGTATGAGTCATTCATCTAGTTCCATGCCTTGGTAATGGAAGCTTTCAGGGTGCCAACACTGGGGTGAGAACGTTCACAGGCCTTAGCCTGAGCTTATGCCCATATTGAGTAATCCAAAGGATTCAAGCCCGGGCTGCTAGGAGGCCAAATGTCCTTTGGCCAAAATTCCATGTTTTCCTTCAGCCACGGTTGAGTCCTTTTTGAGGTATGACACGGTGCTCCGTCCATCCGGGAAAATGGCGTGTTGATGTGCTCCAAAGTTGGCTTTCATCCATGGCAGATCGTGGTGCTTCAAAGTTTTCATGTAAACCTCGGTATTAACTTTTAATTCAGCTTTGACGGCAGGCTGGAGGCATTTTCAAGCCATTGAACGCAACTGCCCTGAAAACCATGACTCCGGCCGGATGTTTGGTTGTAAACTTGAATTTCACGTTCTCTGGAACATCCTCAATCTTCTTCGGCGAAATAAACCTGTCTGCACATGTGTTAGATACGGGATCGTAGGTGAACATTATCTCATGGGAGTATACGGTGATGGTATGCTTCTTTTTCAATGCTGACACCAAAGGTTTCGAGCGCTCCTGCCTTAGTTGTTCGATTCAGTTCCGTTACAAGGTGGCGCTTTACTCTTGCCCTGGACAAACATTTCAAGTCATCTTTGACCAACCGTCGCATGGTATTTTTTGAAATATCGGCTTCCTTAGCCAAATTTCGGATCAATCTGATAGGATTTCGCCTAACTTTGTCTCTCACTGATCTGATGACCTTCGGCGTGCGAGCGGACCGTGGACGTGGTCTATCAAGGAGTGAACGTTGGATATGGTAAACGGTAGCCAGGTGGCATCCCACAATCGTTGCAATTTGTTTTACGGGCTTTTGGGCGAGCAGCAAACTAGTCACAATCTCCTTTGCGTAAATGTGTCTCAACTTTGTTACTCGCGAACCACTGTTTTGTTTACATTGTCTCAGAGTATACAGTCAGAAGATTACACACACGCATTAAAACAGTAAAACTAATGTTTAAAGCTACCCAAAAATTTGTATTGAAAACTTTCGCATTTTTTTATGGGACATACTGTACATATTTACATTTCAATCCTATCGCTTTTCGTCTCGCACCTGACTTTCAGGGATTTCATCCCATATCTTCTGTATGGTAGCCACGAATGACTGCATTGGTTTAAGGATTTGGCAACGGGCTTCCATGATTCCCCGTTTGGGTAACCTTGACTGCATGGGATGGGGCTGAATACTGCTAGAACATTCAATTGCGTTCAACGAACAAAGTTGGAGCGTGATTTTTCCAATGGGTCCCCAGAACCTCTCTCACGTAAAGACTGTATTCGATAAAATTTGGACACACAAAATAGGTCACCAAAAATTTTCCATGAGCCCGATTCTTTTTAAACATTCTGGAAATAAAGTACTACTAAATGGTTAAGTTTTGACATCATTGGTTTATTGAACCTCTTCTCCCAACCCAAATGCCCGCACCTTTGCCTTGACCCCTTTCATCAAATGTTGGGCAATGATAGGACCGACTTGCTTACTTACTTTTAACCACACTTTCTTTAGTTCAAGTTCATTTTCTATCAGTTTTGGAGTTTTAACGAGCTTTGCCTTCATGATTGCCCAAAATTTTTCAATTGGGCGAAGTTCCGGAGTGTTTGGAGGGTCGACGTTTTTTGGTACAAAAACTACATTATTATCTTTGTACCAGTCTAAGACGGGCCGGGCATAGTGGCAAGATGCCAAATCCGGCCAAAACAGTGTCGGGCCATCGTGAGATCTCAAGAAGGGCAGAAGTCGTTTTTGGAGGCATTCGTCCTTGTAGATTTGTCCGTTGACGGTCCCAGAGGTGATGAAGGGCTGACTCATTTTGCCACATCCGCAGATCGCTTGCCAGACAAGGATTTTTTTGGCGAATTTCGACAGTTTCTTCTTCCGTACACTCTCCGGAACGGCCAACTTAGAGGTGGCGACGTAGTGTTCCTGTCCTGGCATTTGTTTGGTTTCGGCTTTAATGTAGGTTTCATCGTCCATCACAATGCAGAACGGTTTTGTAAGCCACTCCCTGTACAGTTTTCTTGCACGAGTTTTGGCCACCGAGTTCTGTTTATCGCTCCGGTTCGGTGCCTTCTGGACCTTGTACACATGTAAGGAGTGTATCGAATATAAGCTATCCACATACATTTGCGTTGTACGCATGTATTTGTGATGGTTTTTTATGCTCTGAACACTGCATGCTGTGCGTTTGACTGTCAGCTTTCTTTTGTTTACTTGTTTGTGCGGTTCAAATTCTGCGTTTTCAAAATGTCGCGTATTGAAAAGGAAGTGAAAATTAAGGTTCTGGACACATGGCTAAGTGAGAAGGGTATTACTATGCGAAAATTGGCGAAGCGGTTTGGAATTCATCATGCGAGTGTTAAAACCATCATTAATAAGTTTGGGGAACACTATTCTTTGGATGAGCTACCAGGAAGAGGCAGAAAACCCGGTTCTTCCAACCCGAAACTGGAGCAGAAAGTGGTATCTCTAATCATGAAGAACAAATCAATGTCAATACGTGATTTGGCCAAAAAAGCAGGAACGAGTGTCGGAATGATCCAGCGTATCAAGAGGCGAAACCACCTGAAGACCTACAAGAAGCAGAAAATCTCGAAACAAAGTGCAGAACAGAAGAAGCGAGCAGCAACAAGGGCCCGGAAATTGTATTCGCGTCTTTTGCAGCGTCCGGATGCATGCGTTTTGATGGACGATGAGACCTATGTAAAGGAGGACTCAAAAACCCTTCCAGGTCCACAATACTTCACTGCCGTCGTTGGGGAGGATGTGAGCGATGCGGACAGGTCGATTCAAGTGGAGAAATTCGGTCGAAAGGTACTGGTATGGCAAGCAATATGTTCCTGTGGTTTGAAGTCAACAATTTTTTACACTACCGGAACTATAAATGCGGAAATCTATCGATCTGAGTGTCTCCAGAAGAGATTGTTGCCTTTATATAAGAAGCATAGTACACCTCCACTGTTTTGGCCGGATTTAGCGTCGGCTCACTATGCCAAAACCACTCTCAATTGGCTTGCGGAAAAGGGTATAGATTTCGTTGAGAAAAATATCAATCCACCAAATTGCCCTCAGCTTCGACCCATCGAACGTTACTGGGCAATCGTGAAGAGGGTCTTCAAGAAGACTGGTAAGGCAGCTGGGAACATGCAGGAGTTCAAAAAATTTGGGCTCAAGCGTCCAAAAAATGCGATGCAACACTTGTCCGGAACTTGATGAAGAGCATTCGATCCAAAGTTCGAAAATTCGTGAAGGAATAACTTAAATTTCATCCGGTCTTCATTATGTTCAAGTTTAACCTCGTACAATAAAGGATCAATTTTTTGTATGAATAAAATATCGGTTTTCAACATAATTTGGAAGAAAGTTTGTGGATAGCTTATTTTCGATACACTCCTTATTTTGTCGCGAGCGCATGAATTTATTTACGAATTAACGTCAAGTATTTTCAGTTTACAAATTAACAAGCTAGTGTTATTTTGGAGGCGGCCTTTGGTGAGATCAATCTCGATAAACACTAGTGGGAGCTTCCCTCGCCTGAATACGCCCCCATTTCTAAGTTAGTCATTATTTATAAGACTAGAATCCGTGCCATCAGATAAAGTAATTGTAGCATCGAAAACAATAATCAACCATTTTATGAAATGATAAATGAAATTGTTGTAGCATCGAAAACAATAATTAACCATTTTATGAAATGATAAATGAAATTTCACTCAGGCAAATAAACTTAAGAATTTCATAAGGTTCAACTTATGAACGATGCTTTGGAATTTCATAAGGCTGACTTATGAATGGATTTTATTTCACACGACGTTGTTCTTGTACGCCTTTAAGCTTTCCTAGTTACAAGTGTTGATATATACTAGTGGGCAAATCACTGGACCCATAACCTCAACGTACAAGGTTCAAATCCAGGTTGCTCCATATTTTTATTTTTTCAACATCATTATATTTCATAAGGCATACTTATGAAATTCATACTGATTTCTTATAGCAAATAATCATAATGCAATCTTATGAATATCGAAATTTTATTTCGCTGAGTGCTGATATGTATGTTGCTTTCATGCGATCCCTGTTGTGTTCACAGCTCCAGCGCAAATGCAACAATGTAATTCCAAAGTTGGGAGAGAAGGGAAAAAGGGTGAGTTGTTTTAAAAATGGGGAGGTTGTTGTGTTTTTTGGGATTAATTTGGGGGGGGGGGGGGGTGGGGGGGGGGGGGTTTTGGGGGGGGTGGGGGTGTGTGGGGGGGGGGGGGTGGTGGGGGGGGTGGGGGGGGTGGGGGGGGGGGGGGGGTTTTTTGGGGGGGGGGGGGGGGGGGGGGGGGTTTTTTTTGGGTTTTTTACGGGTTATTGTCTTCGACAAAGTTGTAGAGCAAGTTATTTCAAGATAAGTTGCTGAAAACACTAAGTTTCCAGAGCCTAAAGTTAAAGAGATATAATTGGTTTTCTTTCAGCACTACCTTAAAACCGGTTTCTTGAGATAATTAGTACTTTGTTCAAATTTGACAATTTCAATATGTGTGTATTTTCGCTTGTGTTAAAATGGATTAAAATTAAAATTAAAATGGATTCAATAACGCCCTTTTGTCAATTAGACAGGGTGGCCACAGAACCGGGAAAACCGGGAATTACCCGGGAATTCTAAAAAACCGGGAAAAAACCGGGAATTTATGTTCACATGATTAATCATCATTTAGATTGTCTGTGATTATCATCAACCTCTAGGTATTCCGTGTTTTTGCAAGTTTGAATTCGAACAAAAAAAATTAAATATCAGAAGGAGAGCTGTGTTCCGAAACAGTGTTTTCTCGACATTGATGTACTCGATGATTTTGATGGTTTTGACAGTCACGATAAATTTAATAAACAGCTAACCAAGGAAGAAAATATAGAGCTCTTGCCAAAAAAAAAAAACGCGTGGTCATAACGAACCAGGATATTGACATGCAATTTGCGAAGAAATTTTGAAACATCCATGCTTGTACCAAATTACAAGCAAGGAGTATTCCAAAAAGATTTTTAAATATGCTATTTGGCAACAAATCAGTTGTTTTTTTTTTCATTGTCCCTGAATAAATCTGCCAGTGTCCAGGAGTTCCGGATATACTGGGATTCTTTGAGGAAAACGACCAGGTAAAAAACATACATCGTTAAAGTAAAGTTAAATGAAATATATCCTAAATTTCTAGAATTTATTCCTAAATTCAATGCATTCTGAAAGAAAAAAACTTTCCGAATGTAAACAATATGCAGAACCTAATACGCAAAACTAACTTGTCATTGAGTGTGGAGAAATATGGAGAAGCGTCAACTGGAAAATTTCCTGAGTCAAATCGCGTTCAAAATCCCGTGATGCCTTTCCCGAACTGTAAACCAGCTTTAAGGCCACATTTCAACTATTTTATTTGCGAATTAACACTCATCGTATTTCGACAGCCGTTTTTTTTTAATTATAAGAAGCGCGATACCAGTGGAGCATTACAACAATAACCGAAAACGGTTTTAAATCAAATTGTACAACTGGTTTGTTGCCAAATAGCGTATTTAGCTATCTTGTTGGAATTCTCCTTTCTTGTTATTTGATACAAGCAAGGATGTGTCCAAATTTCTTCGCAAAGCGCAGGTATCAATCTCGTTATCTTGTTTTGTCGTTTTGGCTACGCGTTTCTTTTCTTTTTTTTTTTTCGAGCAGGAGCTCTAATTTTTCTTCGTCCAATATACTGAATGTCAAAACCATCAAATCTTCGAGCACTTCAAAATCGAAAAAAAAGACTGTTTCGGAACTCGTTTTGACCATTTTTTTCGTCATCCTTTTGACCTTTTTTTTCTATTCGAATTCAAACTTGCAAAATCCACACGACAACAAATCGAAATGTTTTGTTTCCGCCGAAAAAGGCTCCATTTAAAACACACAGGCGCACAAATCCCTTGACGTGTGCAGAACTGGAAACCAGTCTCAAACCGGGGAATTTTTAACATTTGGTCCGAGAAAACCGGGAAAAAACCGGGAATTTGAAAATGAAAATTGTGTGGCCACCCTGAATAGATAATATTACAGTTCTCAGCATATTTTTTTTCTTCATCTACTAAACTATTTTGTATTAAGAATTAACCAGGTACCCTTTGGTACCCAACGCTGAAAATTTCAGGATTAATAGTTCATAAGATAATCTTACAAATACAATCGATTTGAGACGCCGCAAAGACCCGCACATATTTTTTTTAGTTTGTTAAACATTACGTCACATGCCACACATAAATTGGCTTATAACCTGTACCATTTCAAACTGAGGTTTTACTAGATACCCTTCAGTACCCAATGCTGAAAATTTCAGGAATACTAGTTCATAAGATAATCTTTTAAATACAATCTGTTGTCAGCTCGGGAGTCTAACGCCAGGACCCGCCCACCCTTTTTAAGGCGGTTGATTATGACGTCATACAGACACTTGAATCACCATATATCAAAATGTGGTCACCAGAGAGCATTGGTGTGTTCAGCAAAAAAGTGTATTTTAATAACTCCTACAATTTCTTAGAACATATTGAAATCGTCAAATTTGAACAAAGTACTAATTATCTCAAAAAACCGGTTTTAAGGTAGTGCTGAAAGAAAACCAATTATATCTCTTTAGCTTTAGGCTCTGGAAACTTAGTGTTTTCAGCAACTTTTCTTAAAATTACTTGTTCTACAACATTGTCGAAGACAATATCCCGTTATCTCGTAGCTGGAAAAAGTTACAATTTTAATGTGTAGTTAAGCTCTTATGAAAGGTAAAGGCGTGTTTTCTCAAAAGATGCAGAATAACATTTTGAGCAACTCTTCTGAAGACACCTAGTCGATAAAATGATGACAAAAGGGTGAAAATGTTTTTGACCGTCTTTTTTCAGAATTGTGCCAATGTGCGCCGAGTCGCTCACCTCTCATAAGCAACTTTACTACGACGTCGTGGTACTCCTTTATCATGCGCGGTAAACAAATAACAAATGACAGCAAGTCGCGTCGGTTAGCCTATATATGAGGTTAAAGCTGACACCAATACCAGTACACAGAATGCACATGGTGCGCACCTATAATACACAACGATGAAAAGTTGTATTCGAACTTATTGAACACCCCTGTATTACAATGACAAGTTCTCGAGTATTTTTTCAAAAAGCCATATCTGATTTTGTAAGTAAGATTCAAACGTAAATTTCTCAAAACTCTTAGCACCCTCACGAAATTATAATCACCATCATGTTTGGGAAATGTTATTCCTTGTCTTGGTGGCTCTACTTTGCATAAAAGTGCTAAGGGTTTCAAGAATTCAATGTTTGAATCTTACATCCCCTCTTTGTTTACAAAATCAGATACTTTTTTAAATGCTTTGATGATATGCCTTTTTCAAATGCTGACAATCAAATGGCTGTCACCTAACCTAGAAGGGTTCTACACTGAAAATAAAAACTGCTTCAGTTATTTGGGCCTACACTGTACATCATATAACGGGAGTAATGCTGGCGATAAAAATCAGATATAAATGAATGAATGAACGAAACCATTCCTGTACGTCCGTTGTTTTCACGTAAATGAATCCTGTTATAAACCCTAAAATTATGTAAATTGTGAGCATATCGTGCCAACTGCTATGTGTGATCGTATCACTACCGAAAGTTAAGCATGGTTTCATTTACCGATCCATCACGATTACGGTTTCATAAATTTAAACAATTGAGTCGACACAATTCCCCATTTTCCCCGACTCAACGAACACCGTAGTCTACCTGTTGTGCTAACCCTAGCTCACAAAATACTTTTCACCACTACTTTACCTACTGCACTGGCTATGGTAACTGCGTTCTAGAGTTCTTTTATTACCTCGAAACATGCACTCTTCCTGTACCCCGAGATGTCGTCATATTTCCTTAAAGTATGTAACCCCATCTGTTTCAAATTTGTTTTCATTCACAAAGCAAGCTATATATAACGACGCTAGAAAACTGCCATCATTACTGACATAAGATCAGCATGGAAGCATCACCCGAAGCAGCGCGGCAGCGGAAATCTATTTTCAGAAGAAACATTTACCTTGCCTTAGATCGAGAAAACGAGACAGCGAAAAAACTTCGAAAGAACGTGATTCAACGCATTTCACTTGAACGGCTATCCTGTGCGACTGTCGCGCCTCCCACGTGTGCCAAACTGGTCCTCATTATCAGCTGTTTCGCCTTCTCCCAACAAGATGAGCTTCCTTTCCCGTACCTGGCACGTGGAATTACCCGCTTTACTATCCGCTGCTTTGTCTCTTGCTTGAACTTTATAATTAGTCGTCTTGTGGTTACTGCTAGTAATAAAGCACGCTGCAAGGCTGTTTCTAACAACAAACCTGACAGGTGCCTAGTAGCCGACGGCTACGACCGATGGTTGTGTGTCGATGACTGCAGCGTGGATGAAAATAACAGACGGGTCAGGTGTTAAAATTATACGATGTTTTCAGCTTTAAATGTACTGTATCTTACCTATGATGCTACGTGACGTGAAGGGTTTTTCGTAGCTTCTTAGATTTATAGATAGCTTAGATCTAGATGGGAGTCATACTGTTATGACCCATAAGTGGCGTTACTTTGCGTGTGAGTAAAATGTTCGCTTAAATCTTCGTTCACACAAACAGATACGTCCCTTTGAAAGACATAACACCAAACAGAGCCTAACTACCGTTTTCTGCATGTTCGTTATCTATTCCCATCAGCATTCCTCAAAATCCCCCCAATTAATCACAAACTTCATCGCTATCTTGGTTTATCGACGAAAACAACTATTAAACCATGCATTTGCATTCTTTTCCTTTTTCTTTCCGCAACAATCCCGCACCAAATCCAACAACGCGACCTCCGTGCGTTTGCTGCCACCACGCTTGCATTTGTTTGCATATCGTTTGCTTTTTTTTTCCTTCTTGCTATCGATTGCACCCGCGATTCCTACCGATCCAAAACTTCCCTGTCCAACACCACCTTACGACCTTACCACCAATAATGCGCACACACATTCTTGGGACGGTTCAGTGCCCCAGCTACCGAACGTGCCCATACAGGCGTATGGAATTATCGTTCACCGTATACCGCCAAGTAAGCAGAGCACGAATTCCTTGCACAGAGTTTTTGTTTGTTTGTTTGTTTGTTTGTGACGTGAAAGGCCCTTTTTGTTTACGCAAAGTGCGCTCGCTCGCTCGCGCATATCCAATATATGTTATGGATTATGTAGTTTGAAAATAACAAATTGTTTGTGCGGGTGGCAATTATCTATGTTTAGTGTTCAGCTTCAATGTACTAAAAATACAATTGATGATAACCTTTCCTTCCTTTGGTTTTCACTGAACAGTCGCCCCAAAATTTCATTCACTTGCGTCAAATGCTAAAATTGTCAACAACCTAATTCCCTTGATTGCTTCTTCTCGGAACTCATTACATATATTGTTTCAGCCGATGATTATCTCTTTCTCTATACCGCCGTTACCTTTATCTACGACAAAAAAAACTGCACGCACACATTGGACTCGTTATCAACTCCAAAACATCGTCATGTAGAGCGCGAAAAAGTAGCCTAATGATATACGCTTGAAGCGGTTACGGATCGTGGCAATGATGATGATGATGATGATGATGATAGTGCAAAACCAAAAATAAGTTCCGGGACCGTTGAAGACATAAAAACACGCGGTTAGTCAGTCCAGTGCAGTAGAGCACACGACGATATGTGATGATGAATAGAATTAGCACCGTTGTCTTTGTGACAGTGGGATCAGCGTTGCCATATTCATTAGTTTCAAATTTCTGTAAACTATCAAAAGGTGATTTCAGTACTTTTTCATCGGTGGTTCTACAAGCTCGTCTACTTTTACTCAAAAGTGAGTAAGAATCGACACACTTTGGATAAAAGTGGAAGTACTCTGAAGTGAGTAAAGTCATAGTTAGAAATGCAAGCATTTTGTCAAAATCAGAGTAACCTAAAATCAGTTTTGATTTACGCCAAATCTTCCTAACTTGCGATGGCATCTCGATAAGGACATTAATGGATACATTCCTTCGAATGTCTCCACTGATACTGAGCTGGTCTTTACAGAAGCAATGTTTACGAATGGCTTGAGGCAGATTAATAGTTTCGTCAATGCAAATGAAAAACTTTTGGACCTGGTATTTACCAATTTCCCGGAATATCTTGACTTAATTGCACCATCGTCTCCTCTGTTGCCTATTGATAATCACCACGCACCAGTAGTTTTACTGCTTGACGATAGCGACGCGCCAACATCACTTGACAACCAAAATCAATGTTTTAAGTTTGACTATTCCGCATGCGATTTTGACTTGGTAAACTCCATTCTAGTGAACATTGATTGGGAACGACTATTAAACGACGGTGCCGTGGACCAGATGCTATCAGCCTTTTATGGATCACTCTATGATGTTATCAATCGCCATGTTCCTCGAAAAAAACCTGCTTCGATTTCAGTTTTCAACCAACCGTGGTGGACTCCCGATCTGCGTAGCCGGCGCAACAATCTTCGTAAGATGCGTAATCGATATTTCATTACGAAAAATGAGTCCGACAGAGCTAGACTTCGCGAGCTTGAATCGGAGTATAAAGCCCTCCTTTCGGCAACGCATGAAAGCTACTTGCTCAGGATTCAGACAACCGTCAAACAAAACCCCTCTCGCTTCTGGGAGTACATCAAGCAGCGCAAAGCTAGTCACGGCGTTCCTGGCTCTGTCAACTTCAATGGAACTACTTCTCAATCTAGCTCAGAAGCAGCCAATCTCTTTGCCACATTCTTCGAAAGCGTGTTTAGTAAAGCTTCTCCTGTTCAACGTCGGAACCCCTTTGAACAGATACCGTCCTATGACATTAGTTTGGCATGCATACAGTTTTCTACGAATGATGTTCGGAAAGCCCTTGAAGACCTCGACTCAACGAAAGGACCCGGAATAGATAGCCTGCCTCCTGTATTTTTGAAGAATTGCGCCACTACTCTTGCAAAGCCCATCGCTGCTGTTTTCAACCGCTCACTCAAGGACAGAACATTCCCAATTGCATGGAAAACGGCGTCCATAGTACCGATCCATAAGTCCGGAAGTTACAATTGTGTCGAAAATTATCGTGGAGTATCCATACTTTGCACTCTCAGTAAGGTTTTCGAAAAGCTAATCTACTCAGTATTATACAGAGCTGTTGCACCGATCATCTCCGTTGCTCAACATGGCTTTGTGAAGCACCGTTCTACAACATCGAACCTAATGTGCTACGTTTCAGCGATATCACGTGAACTGGAGTCAAAGCGACAAGTGGATTCGGTTTATATCGACTTTGCAAAAGCGTTTGATGCAGTACCGCACAATCTCATCATTGGAAAAATGAGCCACCTAGGCTTTCCAACATGGATCACTGAATGGCTCTACTCGTACCTGTCTAATCGAAATGCTTTCGTAACTGTGAATTCAGTGCGTTCCAGGACATTCAACATACCATCTGGAGTGCCCCAGGGAGTGTTCTCGGGCCTTTTTTTTTTTTTTTTTGTGGAGTGGGGGGATGGTTTGGCAAATTTTGGCGGGGTGAATTTGGGGTCCGGGGTGGGGGGGGGGAATAGCCGTTGGTGTGGGGGGGGGAGGAGCGAAAAAAAAAAAGAAAACACCCTGAACTGTATTTGTCTTGGTTGGGGTGGGTTGGGAGTGTTTGTGTTGTTGGGTGTTGGGGGTGTGGTGTTGGGGCGTGGGTTTAGGGGGGGCTTGGGTGGTGTTGTTGGTGGCATAATTTTTTTTTTTTTTTTTTTTTTTTAGACGGGATGGAAAATCTGCAACCAGACACCTGAAGAACTCAGGGTGTGGGGATGAGGGTGCCAACTCCTCGACCCACTAAAAACCCACCCGTGCCTTTAGCCCTGGTCCCTCCCCGGAACCACCTTTCGGTATTACTTCGGGGAGGGGGCTATTGTGCTTGTTAAGCACCCACTATGTCTAACTACTTAGGGCTTTAGTAGTTAGGTGGTCCCTGCGACCTGCCTTTGGTCGTTTCGCCATTTTTGTTGGAGATCAAGGACGATCTGGGAGGCTGCTACGCATACCGCGTCCCAGACGTCCCGGTCTTGACACATCCTCTGGACCAAGTTATCCGGAGTCGTATCGCGACCGCATACGGCCATCATGCCGGATCTCGCGCCGTCGAAGCGAGGACATGCGAAAAACACATGTTCTGCAGTTTCTTCGACTCCCGCGCACTCACTGCATGCGGAGGACTGTGCATGCCCATATTTATGCAGGTATTGTCTAAAACAGCCGTGGCCAGACAATATCTGCGTTAAGTGGAAGTTCACTTCACCGTGTCGCCTACCGACCCACCCGGTTAATTCCGGGATTAGTCGGTGGGTCCACCGACCTTTGGTGGAGTTGTTCCATTCCCTCTGCCACTTAACCATGGATGCGGCTCTAGTGGTCTTTCGGATACCTCTTGTTCCACGTTGCTCGAAGCACTCTACGTCCTCTTTTATGACGATGCCTATTGGCATCATCCCCGCTAGGACGCAGACCGCGTCGCGTGATACCGTTCGGTATGCACTCACCACTCTTAGGCACATAAGCCTGTGTGTACTCTCGAGCTTATTTGCGTAGCTCTTGGTACTCAAGGCGGTGATCCATGCCGGCCCGCCGTACCTAAGTATGGACAGGGCGACACTGGCCAGGAGTTTACGCTTACTCCCTTGCACCGCCGAGCTATTCGACATCATGCGGGATAATGCCGATATAGCCATAGAGGCTTTCTTGCAAGCGTAATCGACGTGACTGACAAAGGACAGCTTGTCGTCGATCATAACCCCAAGATACCTCAAGAACCTCTTCGATTCTACTGTGCAGTTACCTGCACTAATCGTCGCATGTTGCTCCGATTTTCGATTGTTCACCACCGTGACCTCGGTCTTATGGTGGGCTAGCTCCAATTGCCTGGAGCTCATCCATCTCTCCACAATGCCAATGGAGTGTGAGGCCGTTAACTCGACCTCCTCGATGGATTCACCACATATCTCCAGGGTGATATCGTCTGCGAACCCGACGATCTTTACCCCGCTCGGGAACTCAAGCCGCAGTACCTCGTCGTACATCGTGTTCCATAGCACCGGACCCAGGATCGAACCTTGCGGGACGCCTGCGGTGATCTGCACACGTTTCTGGCCTGCCTCTGTATTATATACCAGTACGCGATTCTGGAAGTAGCTTCCGAGAATCTTGTACAGGTACCCAGGAACCTGAAGGCGTTGGAGCGAGTCGGCGATAGCCGCCCAACTGGCGCTATTGAACGCATTCCTCACGTCAAGGGTGACCACCGCACAGTATCGTACTCCTCGCCTCTTGCGCTGGATTGCCACCTCGGCCGTCTTGGTGACGGACAGGATGGCATCCACCGTCGACTTCCCTTTACGGAAGCCAAACTGATTACTTGACAGACCGCGTATACCCTCCGTGTATGTTGTCAGTCTGTTGAGGATTACCCTCTCGAGCACCTTACCCGCTGTATCCAACAGACATATTGGTCTATATGCCGATGGATCTCCTGGTGGCTTCCCTGTCTTTGGTAGCAACACAAGGGTCTGAATTTTCCAGGCGTCTGGGAAGACGCCCTCGTCCAGACACTTTTGCATCACCACCCTGAACATTCCGGGATCCAGCAAGATAGCCGTCTTGATGGCCAGGTTCGGAATACCATCCGGTCCCGGCGCTTTGTTCACCTTTAGCGACTTTGCTATCGCAATGAGTTCATCATTCGTCACCGTCGCCTCGTCGCCGACCCCCGTTGTGCCGTTGTCGGTGCCCACGTGGTCACGGGTGTTCGGCTGAGCCGTCCACCCTTCCGTCGCTATGACAGCGTTAGGGTCTGGGATACTGGAACGCTGGTCATGGGACACGTCTACGGCGGCGGGGGGCCATGGACTTGGGTCGTGGCTCGGAAAGAGTCCCCCAACGATCACCTGCAGCAGCTCTGGTGAACGCTCGGTTGGAGCCGCCGATCCTCTGGTTTTGGCCATTACAACCCGGTAGGCGTCACCCCACGGATTCGTATTGGCCTTCTGACACAGGCCCTCGAAGCAGGCTCGCTTGCTGGCCTTTATCTCCCTCTTTAGTGCGGCCTTCGCGGCGACTAGCGCCCCTCTACGCTCGATTCTATCGGCGTCTGACCGCGCTCTTTGCACCCTCCGTCTTGCGTGGAGGCATGTTCTTCGGAGGTCGGCGATCGACTCCGTCCACCAATACACCGGCGATCTTCCATTCCTCGGTTTGACTTCCCTCGGCATGGTCGCATCGCACGCTCGTGTAAGTGTCATAACGAGTCTTTCGCCGCAAGGTTCCTGGGTTTCGCGTAAGTTTCGTTCCCTCTCAAGCGCCTCTTTAAAAACCTCTACATCAAAGTAGGACGTCCTCCATCTGCGGGCGAATGGAGTGGATGCTCCTCCTTCCGCACGCTGCCTTGTATTGTGGACGATACAATAACGTACCGCCAAGTGGTCGCTATGGGTGTAGCCATCATCCACCCTCCAATTGCTAATTAGCCCAGGACTGCTAAATGTTATATCGATAATCGATTCCGCTCCATTTCTATGGTAGGTACTCGTGGTACCCACGTTGGCTAGGTCTACATTGAGCCTAGCCAAGGCCTCCAGAAGAATCTGGCCCCTAGGGTTGGTAAGGCGGCTCCCCCACTCGAGCGCCCAAGCGTTGAAGTCCCCCGCTATTACCAACGGGTTCAGGCCAGTTAGCTCCGTTGTCATCCGATCAAGCATATTGGAAAACTGTTCGATCGACCACCTTGGCGGTGCGTAGCAGCTGCAGAAGAACACTCCATTCACTTTTACAACCACGAAGCCTTCGTTTGTGTTGGACACAACCTCCTGAACCGGGTACTTACCCGTCGTCCATAATGCCGCCATATTAGCCCTGTCCGCAAACCAGTTCCCGTTGCCGGGTGGGATGCGGTATGGGTCGGAAATTATGGCGATATCCGATGCCGACTCGCTAACTGTCTGACACAGCAGTTGCTGGGCTGCCTCACAATGGTTCAGGTTTAGTTGGGTTACCTGCATTACGGTTGGCTCGTTGGTATACCCTTAGCGGCCGGGCACTTGGCCCCCCCATGACGTGCTTATCGTCCGGTTTCCCGGCGCACATCAAGCATTTGGGGGGACCTTTGCAATCCCGCGCCTTGTGGCTAGTGCTGCCACACCTTCTGCACATGTTGCTCCTATCTGGGCCTTTGCATTCCCAGGACATGTGCCCGCTCTCTAGGCATCTGAAACATGCCTTCGGCGGCTGGTGCAGGCTTAGTGGGCATATTGACCATCCCACCTTCACCTTCGCCACTTTCAACGCCGCGTCTGCGTCGACTGCCGCTACCCTCAGGGTTGCCACCTGGGTCCCAAGTGGACCCTTCCTCAGACGTATGTCCGCGGCGGCAACCTCGACCTTGCACTGTTCCTTCAGTGCAGTGGAGATCTCGTCTGCCTCGGTGATCTCATCCAGGTTTTTACACTGGATCGTCACCTGCGAGACGAGGGCGCGCACCTCCACACCCTCACCTAAGGCCTGTTTTGCCAGGTCTCTATACGCCGGGCCCTTAAGCGTTGTAGCTTTTTTAAGCTCCAGGAGCATTTCGCCGGTGCGGGTACGGCGTATACTCCGCACGTCGGCGCCTAGGCCTGCCAGTTTAGCGTCCCCGCGCATCGCTTTCAAGACCTCGGAGTACTTTGACGCCTCGGTCTTAACGATGAGGGCCTCTCCGCGGTTACGCTTGCGGGCCACCTGTCGCTTATCTTTTTCTTTTTTGGTTTTTATTTCTTTTTTTCCTATTTATTAGGGGGGGGGTGCATCTGCCTCCGTGCTGGTTATGGCTGTTGTTGTCATTGGAGCCCTGCCGCTTGGGTTCCCTTCAGCGCTTGACACTTAACCGCTTAGAAAAAAGTCAACTGAGTACTTTTTTCTAAGCATTTTTGTAGCCGTATTTAACGCCACGGTGCGTTCTACTACAATTGTAGTTTTGCATAGTTTTGTCTAAAAATTCTGAAAATACGTGGAATTATAGTGAAGTTTTGATACTATCTTGAAGTTTTTGTAAGTGGCGAACCAGCCGAGGAGGCTGAAAGCCACTCTAATAAAGATATTAAAAATCTTGAAGTTTTGTTGTGTGCGATACATGTGAATTGAATCTATTATAAACCATGAATATTAACGCATTGTAAAAGCTTATTTTAATAACACTTTTATTTACATGTGATGTAAGGAGAGAAAATTGTATGCTTAGACTCAAACGGTTGAAAACTTTCAAGTCTGTTGACTTAGTCGGTCACAAAGCTTTCAAAATGGGCCAGTGATGTATTTGAGACAGGGAACCATTTGTGGAAAACCATGACATCCCTTACAACATATGTGAGATGTAAAGTATAGATTGGGAAGTCGGAGGTCCCACTGTTTCTCATGGTCCCATAAAATTTATCACAGATGGCTCAAAAGTGGAACGAAAATGGGAGCAGGAATCTTTTGCCCTGGGGTAGAAATGATGAAATTTGGACTGCGAATCCTCGAAAGGTGGTGGGTTTTTTATAAACTCAATTTTGCCTGACTGGGAGACGCGTCTTAGGCTGTTTACTTGACAAATGGTAATCATGCTTTAAGATGTGAATAGTTATAGTAAACAGGGGTATACCACAAAAGTTCAATTCAGTAGACGCAGTGGTTCTACGCCCCAACAAAAACAAAAAAAAAACATGTGAGGTACAGTCATGACAATTTCTTCAATTTTGGTCTATTAAGTGCCTTATTGTACTGCGAAATTATGAGTTATGCTGTTTTATGTAAAAATAGATAAAGTATCATTCCATTAAAGCCAGTAGTTTCGGAAGATTTGAGCATATTTATTGAGTGGGTCATTCTACCTCCCACCAGTGCATTTTGTACTGTTCTCCCCTACATCCGACTACGTCAAGAGATAGGCTTAAAGACTGTGGGCCTTATTATGAGTGCTACTTCACGGGTGAAAACGAATCACGGTGAAAAAAACTCACATGTAAATCAAATGGGAGTCACTGTTCTTATAACGGGTGTCACAGGGAAAGTGAGATCCGTAATAAGGCCCTGTACTGGAAAAAATTAGACTGAATGATTATCAAAAAAAATATGTGCGCCGTCGAGGAAAAGGATGGATCAGAAAACACCTGGAATTCCATCATTTGAGTCCTGGGATACGAAGTCATTCAAGTAGACCCAAACGAGTCAGCGGCTGTCAGGTAGCGGCAGGAAACCGAAAACAGCTAATCCAGTAAAGGCATGGAAGGTGTTGAATCTGGTCTAGCGCCGATCGTATTTTTTGCTCCGGTTGTGGCGAAGAAGGTGGAGGTTTCCATCTGGATTGTTGAAAAACGATGAAACGTGTCGACCTCTACGTCTACCAGGTCAGTAGCATCCTGGAACGACAAACAAACACAGTAGCCAAAATCCGCGCCATAAAGCTGTACCGAGAGCGGCTGAAGAAACTGAGGCGTCGTGATGGACCACGAGACTTACATCATGGCGGCTACAAAGCAATTGCCGGGCACGAGTTTTTCGTTGCCACATCACACGACAATTTTACACGCCTGTTAAAATTAGTAATTTTTTTCCTGTATAGTTCAAAACTCCAAAGGCCTACAAGAACTTTAATTTTACATATGATAAACATACATCATAGTAATAACAGTTATTTTTTTTATTTGTTGTTTCGTTTGAAGTTTGGAAATTTAGAGATTTAGGATTGGAAAATTCCGAGATTTTAAAACTTCTAAATTTAAAGTTTCAGAGATTGATAGATTTTTTTTGAGAATGGGAGATTTAACGATACAATGGTGCAGAGTACAATGATTGAGAGATTCAGAAACTCAGAGATTCACAAACTCGGAGATTCAGATATTTGAAAATATGGAGATTCAGAAGTTCAGAAGTTCAGAGCTACAGAGATTCTGCGATTCTAAGATTCAGAGATGCAGATATACAGAAGTACAGAAATTCAAAAATTCAGAAAATATGAAATTTCTCAAATTTTAGAATGTCCAAAATTCTGACATTTTAGTACAAACATCTCTTTTGGTCGGAAATTTGGCAATTTCCGAAATTTTGCACTGTTGATGTTTAGAACTTTGAAATTTTGGAAAATTTGGAAATTTGCAAATGTGGAATAGAAACTCAGTGGTAGGCAAAAACAGTTAGACCAAAGTTCGATTTTCATCTAAAATACAGGACGCTTTTGAGACCTCTCTTTCATTTTCCTGTGATTGAGCCTTGTGATATAGTCTCAAGCTATACACGAGTTGTACGATCCAACTTTTTAGCTTAGCCGACGACATTGATATCGTAGAACGCAAGTTTGTGACGATGGCGGAAACGTACATCAGACTTAAGGCTGAAGCAAGTAGGATTGGGCTTGTAATTTATGCATCAAAGACAAAATACATGAAGGGAAGAGGCTCATTAGAAGACAATGTTAGCCTTCCACTACAAGTTCAGATCAACGGTGGTGAAATCGAGGTGGTAGACGAATTCATGTATCTGGGCTCGTTGGTGACCGCCTATAATGACACCAGTAGATAAATACAAAGGTGCATTATAGCTGGCAATCGTGTTTACTTTGGACTCCGAAGGACGCCAAAATCGAACAAAGTTCGCCAAACAACAAAGTTGGTCGCCTGCTGTGGGCTGGGCATGTCGAACGAATGTAGGACAACAGCAAAGTTAAAATAATTCTCGATAACGATCCGACAGGCACATGTTATAAGAGGCGCGCAGCTAGCAAGTGAAATGGATCGATCAAGTAACGTTTGCATTAAAAAAATGGACTTTTTTCGGATGGTGATAAAAAAAAAGCTAAGACAGATAATTGCTTTTGATAAATTTCCGAAACCAGTGGACGCGACTTCCGCTTCCTGACATGTATGTTCATGTTCGGCAGGTACTTTTTCACTGTTTGGCCGATTGAACCGACCTCCCGGACAAGCGCACGCAGCGATGAAGCCACTTTTCCCTCGGTCTTCCTCTTCAGCATCCTTTGGGGCTTCTTGTCGCTCAGGGTCGTCGGCAGTCCGGAATCGGGCTTGCTCTGATTGTTGTCTACTAGTGCCAAAATGTTGTAGATGCCGGAACGGGCGTATCCGGCGTCCACAAAGTGCCGCACGATGTCCGTTTTCGACGCGGCGGAGTGCCGTTCTTTGAACGCGGACACTTCTGAGTTGCTTCACGGAGTTGCTTCACTGTTTTTGCCATCACGGTTAGAGTTCGACTGATAGAGCTGTCAAATTTTTTCTGCTGGCTCATGGGTAACTATGATTGATGCTGCATGGGTAGTTTTGTCAGGGCCAGTGAAGGTAAACTCATCAAAAATCGGCAATTTTTGTCCATTTTTTTTAAAAATAAAAAAATGATCCCACAATCACAAAAATATCAAATCAAATTAAAAAGAAGAAAAAAAATTTCTGTATAAAATGTAAAAACAAAACAAAACAAACAAAACATCAAATGAGAATTCAAAATAGATATGAGAAAAAAATAAAAAAATAAAAAAGAAATTTAAAAAATCACCGTATTGAAACTCAGAAGTCAAAATTAAAGATGAAATGTTTTAATCTATATGAAATCTCAAAATCTGAGGTCAAAAATGAATAATTAAAATGAATATTAAAAATAATTGAAAATAAATAACAAATAACAATACTTTGAAATGAAAAACTACAAATAAAAACGAAATAAAACCATACATCGTTTGAAAGAAACATTTAATTTTCTGCGTGATCTAATGCACATAAAGGGAATGCTCGATTTGCCATACATTAATGGGATCTTTCATGTAAATTTAATCCAGATATCGCTTAAATCAGCTCTGTTGTGTGGAAGATTAAAATGTTGTATGGTGTATGAAAGATTTCATACAGTAACGATGTTCACGCTTGCTTTGGCTTGTAATTAAACGAAGGGGAAATTTTACGGGAATTTTTATGTGAAAAATCCCTGAAATAATTTTTTTCTTTTGATCCGTTGGGTAAAATTAATTGAAATTTTGCGTAGACATAGTTTAATGTGCATTGTTTACACTCTGTGTGTTAATTTCATCATGTGCGAAAAAGTTTTCAAAATGGCGACGAAAGAACAGTGGGTGCGTGAAAAAGTTTTGCACGAGTACTTTGAGATTAAGGATCTGTCGCATCGTGCCATTGGAAAAAAGTTGGGAATCGTGAATTCCACGGTATCTGGTATCATAAAACGGTTCAAAGAACGTCTGACTGTTGCTCGGAAGCAAAGATCCAGTAAAAAAAGCCGCCAGGTCAACGAGAACGATCACAAACGCGTGGTTGGGGCCAGGGCTGCGATTTCTCTGGGGAGAATCACCCGGGTGCGAATCTCAGTCTGTCTCTAGGGAGATTTTTTCCTGACACCACATGGTAATCTCAACTTACGCTCTTTTGACTATAAAGTATGCTTTTTTGAGGGAAACTGGGACTACGCCAAAAAGGAGTATATTACTTTTACTCTCTTTAGCGTAAACTGAATGTACGTCAAAATGTGCATACTTTTTACTCCTTTTGAAAAGTAAAAAACGCATACTTTTTACTCCTTTTAAAAAGTAAAAAATGCATATTTTTTTACTGCTTTTGAAAAGTAAAACATGCATACTTTTTACTACTTTTGATAACTTAAAAGATGTGTACTTTTTACGCATTTCGGAAAATCAATATTGCTTGATTATTGCAGAAAATGGCTTAATTTCGTAATTCAAATTAGAAAGTGAAAAAGACATCAATAGATTACACAGCCATGTTTATTAATTGAAATAAAAAAAAAATGAAAACATGTCTAGAGGTTTTGCGCAGAAATTGAATCACGCATTTTTTAGTCAAGAAGAAAATTGATATAGGTTTTGACTCAGGAAGTACCAGCACATTGGTCTCAAGTTCGATCCCAAGCGTAATGATTCGTCCCTAAAAATGTATCCCGAATAGCTGCATTCGGCCTCAGGGCTTGGGAGACCTGTTTTGTTTTATACAGTGTTTAACATTTGTAATTACTGACAATAGTAAATATTTTCTTTTCTCTGCGGTGCCTACTTTTTACCCATTTTTCTGTCACCGTTGACATACTTGAAAAGCCGTAAAAAGTACTCTTCATACGTGTATAAAAACTAGTCACCTTTTGACGTATAAACTATAATCTTGAAAATGTGCAAAATATAGTCATAAAATGAGTTTATCAGATTTACCGTGCACTGTAGGGATTGTTCGACAAAGCACGGGAGAGCGAGAGAATTAACAGTTCGCTGCCTGAGCGTTTATACACTAATTGTGAAAGAGCAAAAAAGGACTGCACCGCACTGACGTGCGTGAAACCTTGATCTAAACATTAAGAAAAAATGGCTGCTAAACGGGAACAAGAAAATATAGTCCGAAGTCCTATAGAAAGGTCAAAAGTCCCGGTTCCTTTTTTGTAATTTCATAATAACATAGATGACCATTACGAAATAGGGGCCTCAGATAGCCTAGTCGGTAAATGCACGGAATTAATAATCCGGAGGAGGCGGGTTCGATTCCCAGTTCAGTCGACTTACAAAAAATCTCAACTTTCATGGGGATAAGAGTATAATTGTGCTTGCCACACAATATACAAATTCATGCATTGGTGATTGGCTTCGAAAGCTCTCAATTTAATTAACTGTGGAAGTACATCTAGAACACTAAGTTGAGAGTCTGGCAATAAACTAATTTGACAAGCAATAAGCTTGGATACGCCGAAAAGAAGAAGAACAACACGAAATCAGTATCTTTGTAAAAATGTTCAAATTCAAGTGCTGCGGTATAAAACTAACAATGAAGGTTTTCACCAGGGTGACTCTTACCGGTGAAAAAATTCTGCTCTCTTCGGTATTCCTCAGAGATCACTCACACACTCACATTCTCCGGCCTGTTCTGTGGTGAGGGTGCAAACGACAGACACTTTGGTGTCACTCAACTTGTGATATCTAGAAGAGAGTGGAAACAAAACAAAAGTCTCTCGGGTGAGTTTGCGTTTGCCAATGTGCGGAATATCTTTTCACTAAGCGCCCGGCTTGCACCGAGGAGAATTGCATCCCTGGTTGGGGCCTTTAAACGGAAACCGAACGCCTCAGATCGAGATGTGGCTAAGAAGTTGCATGTGAGCAAGACTTTCGTGCAGAATACCAAAACGGGAGCTGGACTACGTACGTTTAAGGTTCAGAAGTCCCCAAACCGTGACGAGAAACAGAGTACGATCGCAAAAAGCCGTGCCCGGAAGTTGTACAATCAGAAGTTAACGAACTGCTGCGTTATGGATGACGAGACATAAAGACTGTATTCGATGAAATTTGGACACACAAAATAGGTCACCAAAAATTTTCCATGAGCCCGGTTCTTTTCAAACTTTCTGAAAATAAAGTACTTCTAAATGGTTAAGTATTGACATCATTGGTTTATTGAACCTCTTCTCCCAACCCAAATGCCCGCACCTTTGCCTTGACCCCTTTCATCAAATTTTGGGCAATGATAGGACCGACTTGCTTACCACACTTTCTTTAGTTCAAGTTCATTTTCTATCAGTTTTGGAGTTTTAACGAGCTTTGCCTTCATGATTGCCCAAAATTTTTCAATTGGGCGAAGTTCCGGAGTGTTTGGAGGGTTGACGTCTTTTGGTACAAAAACTACATTATTATCTTTGTACCAGTCTAAGACGGGCCGGGCATAGTGGCAAGATGCCAAATCCGGTCAAAACAGTGTCGGGCCATCGTGAGATCTCAAGAAGGGCAGAAGTCGTTTTTGGAGGCATTCGTCCTTGTAGATTTGTCCATTGACGGGCCCAGAGGTGATGAAGGGCTGACTCATTTTGCCGCATCCGCAAATCGCTTGCCAGACAAGGAATTTTTTGGCGAATTTCGACAGTTTCTTCTTCCGTACACTCTCCGGAACGGCCAACTTAGAGGTGGCGACGTAGTGTTCCGGCATTTGTTTGGTGTCGGCTTTAATGTAGGTCTCATCGTCCATCACAATGCAGAACGGTTTTGTGAGCCACTCCCTGTACAGTTTTCTTGCACGAGTTTTGGCCACCGAGTTCTGTTTATCGCTCCGGTTCGGTGCCTTCTGGACCTTGTACACATGTAATCCAGAACGTTTCATTGTTTTCTGCACAAAACAAACTGAAACATTCGCCTTTTTCGCAACATCCCTGATCGAAATGTTGGGATAACGCTTAAATTGGTTCAATACCATCCTGGCCTTCTCCGGATTTGATGTGCCACGTGTTTTGCCACTACCATTTTTCCGCTTGGTTGTCTTACGGTCCTTGAACGTTTTGATCACATGAGATACGGTTGAATGTGCGATTCCGAGCTGTTTTCCGATCCATCGATGAGAAGCGTTTGGGTTTTCGAAGTGAGTGACCAAAATTTGTTGGCGCACTATTTCTTCATTCGAAGCCATCACTGAAATCACTCGACCGATTTTCACGAAACTCATTACACAATTGACACAACACAATGAAATACATTCAGTTGAAATTTCAATAATTTTTACCCACACGCTAAAAAGTTACGAACAATTGCGTGTGTCCAAATTTCATCGAATACAGTCTTTATGTGAATGCGGACTTCAACCAAACTCCAGGAAACCTGTATGAGACTGCTAAGGATAGGTGTGATGTTCCTGAGAACCTCCGGACACATAAGATGTCGAAGTTTGCCAAGAAGTTATTAATTTGACAAGCGATTTGTACTTGCGGAAAGCGGAGTACACCTTTCGTTACCGCAAGTACTATGAATGGACAGGTGCATTTGGAAGAGTGTCTCGAAAAGCGGCGTCTCCCTCTCCTGAAGGCTCACGAAGGTACGACGATCTTGTGGCCGGATTTGGCATCATGCCACTACACGAAGGACTTGCTAGAGTGGTATAAGGCAAATGATACTACGAAAGATCTGAACCCTCCAAACACTCCGGAACTACGCCCAATACTAAAATACTGGGCCATTATGAAGGAACATCTTCTAAAACGACCTAAAGGGGTGAAGAATGTAGAAAAAATGAAGAAAGCATGGGTTAATATGCAAAACAACTGTCGATTCTGAGGTAGTGCAGAACCTTATGGCTTGGGTTAAGGCCAAGGCTCGCGCATTCGGATATAAAGATGAAATAAATTAAATGAATGATGCCAAAAGTAATTTAAATTGTTTCTCTTTTACTTCCAAAAAATTTGGTGATAATCGGATGAAAACTCGAATTTTGAGAATGAATTTTGTGTGTACGGATTTTTAAACGGTACACCCTTTAGATTCCTCAATAATCCAAAATTTAGAATCAATAAATAAAACCAATAACTGATTTACCTAAAAAAACTTTCATTGGTAATATGCATAACGACGTGTTCGGGGTATCAACCTATTTGTGGAATAGTTGTAGCATGTGGGATATTGTTTGTTTATGTTATTTGTTTCTTAAGGTTAATGAGAATGGTGGTTAAAAGGTTACTATGTTTGATTGTTTTGTGTGACAAGCATAATACTACTTCATGGCTTGATTTATTTGAACAGATCGGAAATATAAACCTCCATCTCCGACCATTTCATGACACGCCTTATTCTACTAAGTTTTCTGATTTATGGGACACAATTTTGAATGATAAATGCAGATGATGATGCAGACTATGGGATCAATTATTGATTGATTAGGCTTGATGATTTATTCGTTTCGGTGAAAGTTTAACCTTATGAGTGAAATTTTTGCGGTGAAATATAAATGCATAAGCTTTCAATTTCCATCCCATAAGCGAAACCAATCTATAGGTCATCTAGAGCTTTGCTTGTTTCACGTTTTTCGCTCACTACTAAAAGTGCGTGGCGAAATACTCTCACTCTCGTTTCGTCTTCCTTGGAACCTGTCCGCCTTGGAACCTGTCCCTTCGAGATCGAATGGTCGAACAAGGGAGCTGGAACGCATGAAAGGGAAATCGTTGCGGTTCGCCATATGTATATTTACTACTATCGATTGGCCGGGAGACCGGTTACGTAACCCAAAAACACCATTCGACAAACAGCTTCACAGCATCTTCGACCTGTGAGTAGCAGCAACTGCGTTGGTAAGGCACTTGACTGCTCTACACAGTTGTTTACCACTCGCCAGCCACGGGGCAGTAGTACTGGTCATGTATGGAATGCACCTTTCATGCGAATGATCAAGAAACTTGTTTTCCTCTTGTGAGGCAGGAGCAAACATTCGATAGGCGATGCTCATCTTAACCCTTTTGCACTTTGCGTGTACCGCGCGTCCCATCGATCGATGGTGTAACGACGACGGGTGCTGCTTTTAAGGTATCATACATTCGACTTTTGGAATATGTAGGCGACCCACTGATTGACAATTTGTACTCTTTTGATGGTTATTTGCCTGGCGGTTATTGGCCGGATAGACAGCTTCTCCTTGGCTGTAATTTGAGATAGCCGTCCCTAACTAGACGAAGATTGTATCGATGAGCGCTGCTGGTTGTTTGACCTTGCACCCTTGAGTCGCACAATGAAGGTGAGATTTGAAGTGTTTTCGATGGGTGACAGTTGATGTTGAAGTGATGCGTGGTGACCAGAAAGGTATTGATTTCGTTTGTTGGTTTTTTTGTGTGTGTGACAAAAATAACGACCACTCAAAAGGTTTAGGACTTTCGTTTTTGGATAAGAAAAGCGTCTCTTGAGTAGTGGGATACCTCATCACAGAAATATCTTCATTTTGGTTAACCTCATCAGTATAGCTATTCAGTCGGTCACAGAAGATGGAATCACGTTGGCACTTTAGACGCATGATCGTTTTCAGTTTTACTTCACGCCACCGGGCACGGGCATAATTATTAGGCGGTGAGAATTGAGCAAGGTGCCTTTGAACTCCTCCGAAAAAGCGATAAACTTAATAGTGCGTTACAATCTCCCTTACAATGTTGTTTCGATTTGTGTCGTGTTCATGAGAATTAATGGAATTGCGTAATCATATGTGCGTTTATTCACTGATTTCATATGCCTCTTCGGGGGGGGGGGGGGGGAAATCTAAATGCAATTACATCAACCTTGAGTAATATGCATGTTTTGAATCGATCGTAGATTATTGCATCAGTCATTCAAATTTTCCGAATCGAACCCGCAGGAACCAATTAATTTAAAACTCGTTAAAGTTGATTGAACACCCTGATTGATTGCAATTTTCAAATCATCGCCGTCCAAGTCCGTTCGAGTTGGCGCATTCAAGTCTCCAACACCAGCACCCAGTGTGTTTACAATCGTAATTGATCAAAACACCACCAATCGGGTAATGTGTGCTCCCACTTTACTAGGCGCGTTATTATTGAAAATCACAGCGATTAAGTCATACGTTTGCTCCATTTCACTTGCGCTTTGAAAATAGTATGTAACTGCAAATATAGGCACTCACACTTGCTATGTTGCGGTTGCAGATTTGGCCGAGACCACATGACTTGCTTAAGCTTGATTCAATTTCTCGTATACAGCGACCACCGAGCGTTGTCGATGATTAGCTAAATACGGTGTCAGACCCGATATCCTGGCGGATCGGTGATAAAGTCTACGACTTATTAGGTTAATGTGTCAAATGTGCTAATGATGGACAATTTCATCCAACTGTCGAGTAACGATGGAGTGAGCAGAGAAGCATAGTTGCTATATTTTCTTCTAGTAGGTTTAGACGATAATGACTGCCATTTGGCACCCCAGTGGGTTTGGGTTCAATCCCAGTTGAGGTCTAAGCGAGGCTGAAAAATCTCTGATCACCTGTTGGTGATTACATGGTGCATGGTGATTACATTACACTCTATGGTCAGACAACCAAAGGAATTCGTAAATCGCTTGTATGTAGGGAAGATCACGCATTCCTAAAACATCTCTTAACTCGCGGAAGGGTTCTCTACCTCGGACCATCTCACACCTACATGTATTGCTATCGCCGAAGTTAATTCAGTAGAGATGTGCGTCTAGCGAGTAGTGGTTGGTTATAAGTCTTAACATCATAAATACGAATGAAACACCGACATCCAGACCTTTGAACCACGATCTCGACGAAACATTTGGAATAATGGAATGTAACCACCGCCCAATAGAATGACTTGTCCAATCGTTTTGCCTACTTTGAAAAGAACTCTGACGTGCTAATGGGAAAAGTCACATCATGTGAAATCCTTCTATCGAAAATCTCGTCTTCTTGTGCGCTCACCTTTGCTAGCGAGTCCGCTTTCTCATTGCCTGGAATTGAACAATGTGAGGGGACCTATACAAAGGTAATCCTAAATGATCTTTCAACCAACGCACACATCTGCTCACTTATTGTTGAAAGACAGTAAGATGAGTGCCTCACTGTTTTCATCGACCGGAGGGCTGAACTAAGACTATCCGAGAAGATGAAGTAATGGTCTATGGGCATGGCGGAAATCATCCCCAATGTGAAATTTATTACTGCCAGCTCAGCAACATATACGGAACAAGGTTTCTGAAGTTTCCGGAAGGCAGATTAGTATTCATTGTAGGCACCGAAACCAGTGGATCCATCAATGCGCGACCAAAATTCCAGTGGCCACCATACGACCTCTGAAGGAACATTTTCAGACCACGAATTGAAGATCATTCAATTATACTTTCACAAGCTAAAAATTGATTGCTTTTTGGGACTACTTCCAAGAACTGGCCACTTTTACGGATGTCCCGAATCTTCCGGGTGGCCACCATATGACCTCTGAAGGAACATTTTCAGACCACGAATTGAAGTTCATTCTATTATACTTTTATAAACTGAATGTTGACAGCAAAAAAAAAAATTTCATCCACTTGGGACTACTTCCAAGAACTGGCCACTTTCACGGATGTTCCGAATCTTGCGGGTGGCCACAACATGACCTCTGAAGGGACCTTCAGCCCAATTGAAGTTCATTCTACAATCACAAATTAAATGTTGATTGCAAAAAAATCGTCTTTTTGGGACTAATTCCAAGAACTGGCCACTTTTACGGACGTTCCGGATCTTTTGGAGAGCCAGTTGATTCCCAGCATGGTTTTCAATGTTGATCAAACAAAAATTGTTTTTTACTTTCAATGTTTGGATGCACACCACGCTGATTTTGAAAGCAATTCACAAAGTGAGGTAACATTATTTTTGCTATGATTCTGGGGAGTAAGAAAAAACCTGAAGACCTGTCACCAAATTTGATAAGACTCGAAATTTACAAAATATTTCAAGAATTGTTTTGCACCAACTGAAAGGTATTGATAATAGCTAGAAACTGTCGTGCGTGAAATTTTGGTTTTCCCTAACAAATTTTCTCTAACAAATAATTTAAAGACTTATGATTTCGCCCCGCTGTCACCTTAAGAATCAATAATTTCATGAGATTTGAAAATCCTCTTCCCCCTTTTTGTAAAATATTGTTTTTTTATAACGGCGAGATGCGTGGTGTCTGTCTCTGACTTACTTTTCCTTTTTGTGTTGTGTCTGTTTCCTGTGTTCTCTGCGTGGCGTCGTGGTTGTGGCGGTTGTGTATTTATTTTTTTTTTTTTTTTTTGGGGGGGGGGGGGGCCCCCGGCGGGGGCGCGGGGGGGGCGCCGAGCCACGGTAAGGCGGGGCGCCCAGTCGGCACCACGGGGAGGTAGGGATAGGAGTTACTGGACAAGAGGCTAAGGATCGCTGTAGGATCTATTTTATACCTGCAGGTACGCGAAGTACCAATGGTACGCATTGTCCAGTCATTTACCAAACTGATCTAACTTTAGTTATATGATAACTGTTGCAGTTACAGTACTGGACAAAATTAAGTACGCACCTTCCATGTTTCCAAATTTTGTCATATTATCCAGCAACTATGAAAGATAACATTTCGATATCTTTTGAAGAAAATTACAACTACATATGTATTTTCGGAATATGGATTGATTTGAGCTTTGAGAGTGATATTTTCTACAAAAAACAAGGTTTATTGAGTTATTGTTCGTTTTTTACGGAAAAAATAAAATTCTAATTTTAAAAATTTTCTTGTTTTTTTTTTTTTTTTCTAAATTAAATATTTAGTGTGCCCTCGCGACTCTATATTGGGGGTCGCGGGGCGCGGGTTACCTTTGAGGAGATTCGGATGTCTTGAGGGTTTAAATTCATCCAGGCCTTCACCAGAGCTTCGAATGGTTTGTCACGGTTGGGCACGTCTCCTTTGTCAACGTTTTGATCCAGAATAGACCATACATTTTCAATAGGATTCAAGTCCGCGCTTTGAGGTGGCCATTCCAATAGTTTGATACGTTAAGCACGGAGATAGGCAGTGGTTTTGTGGGCGGTGTGCTTGGGGTCGTTATCTTGTTGAAAAGTAAACTTATTCTGCAAACCAGCTTTGAGTGCCGACTCCTTCAGATTTATTTTTAGAATGCTGATGTTAGAGTTGGCAGTCATTATTCCATCTATTTTGACAAGTTTACCATTCCCAGACCACGCAAAGCACCCCGGCACCATGATATTACCACCTCCGTGCTTCACTGTTTTTTGAACATTTTTATCTGCAAGTTTCTCTCCAGGTTTTGTCCAGACTCGTGCCCTCTGTTTACGACCTATTTCCAGGAGTCTAATAGCTTGTCGATGTGTTTTTGGGTAAAGTTTAGACATTTGATCCTACAGGAGTCATAATTAATCTTGAATAAATGCTAACAGCAAAACAAACAAACCTGTTAAGCTGTTCTTATAACCTGTTTCATGTAGTCTTCTGCGCACAGTTCGATCGGATATGTTCAAGTTAACCTTTTTCCTTGATTACACGGCTGGTGATCGACGGGTTTTTAGTCACTTCGCGGTCAATTCGGCGATCATCATTGATTGTTGTCTTCCGTTTCCTTCTTCTATTTTTCGCGTTCTTGCCTCACATAATTCATATTTCCGAGCGATTTCTCTGTTTGAAAGGCCCTCTTGACGGTTTTTAACGATGAGTTTGCGGATATCTAGAGAAATTTGTTTTTTTTTTCCCCATCTTATTGAAACGCACTTGATATGATACATTAACAACAAACAAGTTTTTTGTTGACGTTTCTAACGGGTGTTCAACAAAAAATGAGAATTTTTCAGTCATACAGTAAAAAAAAAAAAAAATGTTTTTATTCTTCAAAAACACGTCAATGAATATTGGAGAAGTGGCCCTGGTCAGCCGTACGACGCAACTTAGTCGCGATGCTCTCACATGACGTCCATCTTCCGGATACAATTCCTGATCCTCGTGGTCAACTGCTTCGTATCCTTGGCCCGCTAATTATTTTTGTACACTAGGGCACTGAGGGAAAAAATCCTCAATGAGACGGCATTGGGGCAAGTTGGTCGGGTTCCTTTCTTTCGACACGTACGGTATCTTTTTCTGCTCAAGATACTCCAGCTTGTCGTAATGGAAAGACGCCTTGTGCGACCAGAAGACGTACATCCCATCCTGAGCATGATGCTCCTTTAAGAATGGCAGAAGAATTTTCTCAAGACAATCCTCCTGGTACACTTGTTGATTAATGGCCAAACCGTTCGGCTTGAACCACGGCTTTGAAATCCCTCTGTCCGATATGTCGATGTACAGTATAACTTTTTTGTTTCAAATTTACGCTTAAACTTATATTTTACTGCGGGGGGTGTGGCCGACTTGTCGCTGGAATAGTAGCTGTCATTTCCTGGAATGTGGGTCTTCGAGAGCGGAAAGTAACTTTCGTCGTCCAGCACGAACGACGTCCCGCGGTAGTTCTTCGTCATCCACCGGCACTGCGATTTCACGGTCGCTATATGCTCGTCCGTGTACTCGGGGGACCGAGTCTTCTTCCGACAGATGATGTCGTCCATCTTGAGGGTTCGGTGAATCAAGGTATGGGAGCAGTTTCGGCCGGCGTCAAGCAAACTCGTTCCGTCCTTGTTGTCGAACAGCTTTTTCAACACTTTCTTCTTCTTCTTCGTAGTTTTCTTCGCCGGACGGCCGCTACCGGCCTTCCGCTCTACGCTCAGGGATGCCAGGATCCGTTAAACTGTACTCACGGGCACGTTTTCGTCTCAAAAGTGGTCTACCGTAAACTTTTTTCCACGATGACCATGCGTTTCGTAAAACCGTACAACACGCTCGCGGAGTGCTTGCTGTTTCGACGCCATCTTCGATTGAACTGGCGGCACCACCGGAGCGAAAAACAACCCACCCCCCTACAAGCACCAGCAACCCCGAAAAATTTTGTAAATACAGAAAGGTATTGAAATCATTCTCTTTTTTTATTGAACAACCGTTATGCGGTTGTAGGAAAGCATTGGCTTGATGTATGCCAAGATGCACAGTTGTGGTTGTAGTAGTGCGTACTTCATTTTGTCCAGTTGAAAATCGACTCATGCTGGCATTTTATCAAACTAAAGACTGGACTCGGAAAAAAGGGGCACCCCAAAATGGACCACCAAAAATCCATTTTAAATGGGTAATTTTTAAATTTTTAGGGGTTCCAATACTTTATATTAGGTTTATTTAATTTATGGATTTTCTCCCCCTAGCTGAATGCTCGTGCATTTCTTTTAACTCTTCTCATGAGATCTTGGGCGAGGCTTTGTCCATCTTCCTTACAATTTCTCTCCGGTTTTTTTCAAAAGTTCCTTGGGTTTTGATTTTTTTCTGCTCTTTTTTTTAATTTTTTTTCCTTTTTGGCCCAAACCTTTTGGATGGGCGGAGGTTTTGGGGTTTTTGGGGGGTTGCCTTCTTTGGGGCCCCCTTTACCCCCTTTTGTTCGCTCCCAATCCCATATCGGCGTGTGGTGTTGGGGCACAGCTTGATTCCGCCCGGACCGCTGTGGCCCCGGTGTGAGCGGGGGGGGGGCGGCACCGGGCTTGTGCCGCCTTTCTTCTGGTTATTTTGCCCGTTTTTGGGGCGGTTGTAACGAACGGCTTGCTGTACCGTCCGCACTCGCAGATCACCTGCCACAACAGGTACTTCTTCGCGAATTTGACCATCTTTCTCTTCCGGAACCCTCCGGACGTTCCCGCCAAAAACTCGGGACCCGGGGTTTTGTTTGGGGCCCCTTTTGTTTTTTTTTTGGTGTTCCATGCGGGGCCGCCCGGGTCGCTCTCCCCCTCCCGGTCCCGCTTCCGCGCCCGCGCTTTCGCCTTGGTCTTTGTGTTGTCCGTGGCTTTGGCGTCTTCCGCCTTTTTGACCTCAAGTACACGTCTGGCGGGGGTTGGTGGTCTTGGTCTCCTGCCCCTTTCACTTTGTGGCATTTTTTTTTTTGGCTCCGGTTGGGGTGGTCGGGTTTTTCTTTATTTTTTAAATTCTCTTTTGTCTTTTCTCTCTTTTTTCGGTTTTCCGTTTTCGGTCTTTTCCCGTTTCCCGTTCGCTGGTCTTTGGTTTTTGTCTCCTGTTCCCTCTTCTGGCCGGGGTGGGTGGGTTGTTTTGGAGTCTTTTCCTTTTCCCGCTGTGTCTGTGTGCCGGATTAGTGTTCTTCGTCCCCACGCTCTGGTTTTGTTGCTCCTCTTGTTCGTTCGTACCTGTTGACTATTACTTGACGCGTTGCGATATTACTCTTCACACATACACTTAACTCGTAACACGTAAAACTTCAAAATTCATTACTCATTCGCTCATTTGTTATAAACAAATAAAAGTGTCACAATGTGTCGCGTTTAATCCGGTCCTTATATCCAATATATGCATTATTAAAATGTAATGATGTGGTATAAATTTTATAAATTAAAAATACTACATTTTATCCATATGAACTGTATTGAAATATCTTATGCCGAAACAGTTATAGCGATTTGAATTTAATTACATCAGGTGCGTACTTTATTTTGTCCAGTACTGTGGCTCTGTAATGTTGATTCGATTGAACCCGTACAAATAAATCAACTTTAAAAAAAAGAATACGTACTTTAACAATGAAAACATGGATCTAAGAATCCACACGGAAAAAATCACTTAAATCTCGGGTAGAAAGAAGATTGATGAAAATTTTCAGGAGTTTTTCTTCAATAAGATGTAACTCGATGCAAGGAGACGTAAATAGATGCAAGAGATGAAAAAAAGAGAGAGAGAGACAGATGTTATTTTGTAAAGAGAATGACGGGTGGCAACTAAAATTTAAACACTTAGATTTTTAACAGAAATTTTAACGCTTTAACGGATTTCGGTGAAATTTAACAGTTATCTGTAAAAAAATAAGTGGGATTTGTAAAATTTAACCGACAGCCGTAAAATCAAATTACCGAACGTTCAGCTGTTGAGATTTCAAAATTTAACAGATTTCTGTACAAAATCTAAGTGTGTATGATATGAAATGTTATTGCGTATATGTCTGCTCTCTCTCTCTCTCTCTCTCTCTCTCTCTCTCTCTCTCTCTCGCTCTCTCTCTCTCTCTCTCTCTTGCTCACTCTCTGCCTCTCCTCTTTCTGATAGTACTTTTTGTTTTGTTTACGCTTCCTCAGTTTTGCTCTACAGGGTGCGGCAGAAAATAATGCGAAAATGTTCAAACTTGACTATTGGGTTAATTCGTGTAGCTAGTGACTAATTTCTGTCGAAAGTGTATTTGTTTATGTTTACTTTCAAGTGCTGCATCCAAACATTCTATTTGTTTTATTGCAAATGCGTCAAAATGTTCGCGAAAGAAGTGATCACCAGTTTGTTGCTAGCCCAGAAGAAGCCGAAAGAGATTGCCAAGGTGGTAGGGTGCCATTTGGCAACAGTTTACCGCATAAAAAAGTCCCTGCAGGATGGTCCTAAGCAGCGGAAGCCGGGAAGCGGACGTCCGCGCTTTGCACGCACGCCGAACGTGATCAAATCGGTCCGTGCAAAAATTGCTCGCAACCCGGTGCGTTCCATAAGAAAGCTTGCAAAGGAGGCCAATATTTCGGAGAAATCCATGCGGAGAATCATCAAAGAAGACCTGCATGCATGTTCCAGAGCCAGAGTGAAACGCCACTTTTTTACGGACCTGGTCAAGGAACTACGAGTGACTCGTTCCAAGAGATTGCTTTCCTTGTTGAAGAAGGAAAAAATGATAATCCTGTTCTCCGACGAAAAGCTTTTCAGCATCGATGCTGTGGCCAACAGCCGCACGGACCGGTTCATTTCACCGCAGAAAATGGAGAACGTTCCGGAAAAAGTGAAATTCAAATTTCAAACCAAACATCCGGCTGGTGTCATGATGTTTGGCTTGGTGGCGTCCAACAGTTTGAAAATGCCGCCTGTTTTCATTGATGCTGGAGTTAAAATCAATACCGAAGTGTATATCGGTATTTTAAAGGACCAAGTGCTTCCCTGGGTGGAGGCCAACTTCTCCGAGGACCAAAACGTTGTCCTACAGCAGGATGGAGCGCCGTATCACACGTCCAATCGAACCCAACAATGGTTGAACGATAACGTGAAGTTTTGGCCGAAGGATTTATGGCCCCCTAGCAGTCCAGATCTTAATCCGTTGGATTATTCGATTTGGGCATATGTTGAAACACGCGCCTGCAAAACATCACACCCTAGTGTGAAATTCCTGAAGTCAACCATAACACGCACATGGCAGTAAATGTCGGAGGACTACGTCCGAAAGGCATGCTCTGGCTTCCGGCGTCGGCTCGAGGATGTTATTAATAAAAATGGAGGACACATTGAATAAATTTGTTTAAAAGGACTTCATAAAGATAACTGCACTCGAAAATGTTGATATTATTGCTTGAATTAGTTTAAAAAGGGATTTGAAAGAAATAGAACAAATTTTCGCATTATTTTCTGCCGCACCCTGTACATGCCGTCGAAACAAAAGTTCGTGAGCGCGTTGTACACTTCAACTTACCGTACAAAAATCTCGGCAAACAGTATACGGTACAATATTTTTGTTGCGGCTTCGACTGTTTACTAAGATCCCCAACAACTGCTCGCAAGTAAGGTAGTTTAGGAAGGTAGGACGCAAAGGTCCTTCGTTCTTTTTCTCGTGCCTTCAATAACAAGGATTCACTGGGCCAACGGTTTGCCGCAGAAATGTTCATCTGTTCTTATCACTAAAATTCTTCACAGATGGCTCAAAAATTGGAACGAAAACAGGAGAAGGAATCTTCGGCCCTGGGGTAGAAATCTCATTGGCGATGGGGAACTACCGGACGGTCTTCCAGGCGGAGATTTTTGCTATAATAAAATGTGTTAACGTTTGTCTGAAGAGCAAATATAGACATGCTAATATTTGTATTTTTATAGACAGCCAAGCGGCACTCAAAGCATTGAGTAATTATAAATGTACATCCAAACTTGTCTGGGAATGCATTCTGTCACTGCGAAAGGTGTGGACACTGGACACCGGGACACTGTGGCATGGCACTGTGGTAATGAAAGGGCAGACAAGCTTGCTAAACAAGGTTCAAATGCACAGTTTATTGGCCCAGAACCATTCTGCGGTATGTCATACTGTGCCATAAAAATGGAACTGAAATCTTGGGAAGAACAAAGGGTGATGACCAACTGGGTGGTTACCACAAAGTGTGTTCAATCGAAAAGGTTTATAATTCCAAATGTTACAATCAGTAAAAAACTGTTGGAGCTCAATAACAGAGCTCTTTGTACCTATACTGGCGCTAGTAACCGGACATTGCCCGAATAGATATCATTTGAAAAACATTGGCCAGGTTCAGAATGATATCTGTCGTTTCTGTAACATGGAACGTGAAACATCGAAAAATCTGCTCTGCAGATGATGCTTTGTACAAGAGCAGATTTAAATTTCTGTACAGTGGCTATATGCAACCTGAAGAAATTTGGACTGCGAATCTTGGAAAGGTGGTGAGTTTTATAAACTTGATTTCGCCTGACTGGGAGACGCGTCTTAGGCTGTTCACTTGACAAAATGGTGATCATGCTTTAAGATGCGAATAGTAATAGTTAACAGGGGTATACCACAAAAGTTCATTTCAGTGGACATTCACCATTAAATAATGTAGAAGCGGTCAGCGAACGAAAACCGCAGAGTTTTGTCAGACGTAAGGAGAGCGCTATAACCATTCTACGCCCCAAAAAAAAAAGCCATGGTTCAAGCCCTCTGGTTTGGCTATCAATCAAGATGTGTACCATAACAAATGTTTGAAGAAAATTTTGATCCCGTTTCTATAAAAACATCAAAACAAACCGGATGAAATGTCATCGGATTACGCTAAAAAAACACAATCGTTCCATTCAATTCCATTTGTACCCAAAAACCACAACCCGACAAATCTGCCTCAGTGTCACCCAACTGAAGACCCAATTCGGGACTTTGAGCTCCTTGGTGTACAAAAATCACTGGAGAGTCACGAATTGCAAACAGTTAATTGGAAGAATCAAGAGATGCATTCGCAAAGTTGACATGAACGCCGTAGAACGCTCCTGTTTAAACGGAAGCTTTACCGAACAGCTGATTACGGACCGTTTTCAAATTTTCACTATTTTTTTTCAACAGTGGACAATGTATCTTTATTTTCAATATATCAGATCTTCTTCAAGTATTTTGTCTTTTTTGGCAGCTTGAGAAATAAATTCCAAAATTTTAGTTGCCACCCGTTAGAAACGCCGACTTCTACCATTCACGTGCAGATTTTGAAGCAAACAGTTTACTTATCAGGAGGAAAACGCTGTAATTGACACGACCAAGGAAACCAAGCAGTGGTTCAAGGATCACAAAATAAATTTGCTAAATATCTGGTGAATCCTGATATGCAAAATAAATGCTGATGGTAAGCAGTACGCTAATGTCGCTGAGCTCAAATCAGCTATTTCGGAGGCATGAGGAAGAATTGAGAAAATAGTGCTGCAAAACTTAGTCAACAGTATGCCAAACCGAATGTTTCAAGTTATCATCAGGAATGAGAAGGTCGGGAACAGAAAACGCAATTTATTTCTGTTCGTAGCACATTTTTTTCCGCAGATGATTGATGGAAGAATCGATCTTAATGCTCATGAGGGGACTAATAAAAGGAATACTAGGAAATAAGTGGTGAACTAAGTATACAGAGGGCCAATTAAATTGAATAATTCTCAAGAGTTTGTTTAAGTTTGTGCGTCACTTTTTCTTGGTCACCCTTATGCTCAACTGTATATTCTTCAGGAGGTTATATAACAAATGAAAAATAGGTTATCAATAAAATTTTAGCTACTTAAGCACAAAATTGGCTTATTCAGCTTTTAATCAACTCAAATTGTTGGGATAATACAACTTGTTTCAATCTTCTCAAGTCTATAGTTCTTCTGTCAAGCTTACAAAATGTCCAAAACTATATTCAAAAAATGTTTATTATGCACCATATCTTACAATTTAATCAGTATTTACGCAGGCGTATTGCCAGTGTGTATTCATTCGGTAAGATTGAGAGTAACTAAAACTAAGGAGCCAGCCACTCCGGATTGAACAAAAGCTGTAATCTGCCGATCAATCTTTCGGGTTTTGAAGAAAAAAAATGAAAGCTTTGTTTCGAGTGAATGGAACGATGAAATATTATCATAATCAATCACATAATCATCAGCGGGGAACCATCGCAAAGCGACAGAAAATTTCAAAACACATTAACCAAAGACCGATTCAAGCTATCATTCCCTCGCATATGACTGCCGGTGCTGAAATCTCTTTCTCCGTCTAAATCAGTCCTCACGACCTCCCACCACTCATGCACACTGTAGACGGTCGTGATCTACGGAGAAATTTTCGTACACTGTGAGAAAAATGTCACCTGTTACGGCAGAGGGCAGCACTTAGCTCAGTATTCGAAATTATGAAATTTTATGATTTTAGACGATGTTTTAACGGTTTCTGTCACGACATATTTATAATAGTTTGGGTAAGAGGTGTGCTCGTCATCCTTCAAGCTATTTTCCCTAGTGCCCATCGATGACATTCCTCACGATTTTACCATGTATCTCTAGTGATGACCATGGTCGAAATGCAAATTACTCTCACTTCCAAAAAAACGTTTCACCGTTCATCGCACATCAGCCTCGTTGGTGCACAAATACAATATGCAGAAAGACAAGCAGGTTCAATCAATTTCGGCCAGGAAGCCAGGCGATTGAAACTTTGACCAAGCCCACGCCAAATCCCTACGCGGCGAACGAACGAGAGAGTTCCGATCGGTTGCGTCAATTACGTAAAGGCCGCGTCAGTCTGTCGATGGGAATGGTAGTGCGCCGCGCGGTAACATACGCAAAACCGATGAACGGTGAAGGCGAAGGCTCCCATAGTGGTTCATCTCAACATCATAGTTGGCGACGAGGACCACACCACACCGACGGTCGTGAAGAGACCCGAAAAACAGTTGCGGAACTTTCTATGCGTGCTGCCTTTTTTTTTTGGTGACACTTTCATTTGGCATAATTTTCAATGCAAGTGTTCTTCTGATTTTTCGGTTTTTACAATGACAGCTGTCAGTCATTTGTTTGCCGAAAACATGACTTTTGTGTTAACATTGCTGAAATCTGTCAATTCCGGTCCAGTGACATAAGTCTCCGGAGAGAAAAAAAAGGAAAGATCGGAAACCGGTCCCCAATTGCCTCGAGGAATTGCTCCATCGTCAAAATTGCGGTCGAATGAAACAGCCCCCCCCACCATCACCCATTTATTTTTACTTTTGTTGTCATGTTCCTCCTTCTTTTGGTTGGTATCTTTAGGTGTGGTGTGTAAACTAAAGCTTGCAATAACTGTGTTTTACAGCTCATGCTTCGTTCAAGTTGCCCGGACTTTCAAGAATAACTGCCAAATCTGCCTGAAATTCGCACTGGACATACGTTTGATCTTATTTGTATTTTTCTTTATTTTCAGCGGTGAAATTTTGAATCAGTCTTAGTCTTAGTACCGAAATGTCAACTCCCGTAGAATCCGTGAAAGTTGTAGTTTTGTTGGAGTCAAGCTGTAGAAAGCTGTAGAAAATCCCTAACGAGAACTTGTCCACACATCATGCACCGGCTCGATATTTGGGTTGGATCCTGTAAATTGACACCAAAAAGGTTGAGTTGCGATTTGTTCCAAAGCAGCCATTGAACGAAGCTATTGTAACGATCACGATCGATGGACTCTGTTGACGACCGGTTTTCACTTTCGATTTCGTTGGCGACGGCGACGTTGAAGATGTGTGATAATATGGCTTAAATGGCCACCACAACGCAGTCCGTTCTCCCGCCTCCGATGTTGCGGTGATCTGAAATTATGTGAGATGGACCTGAACGCACCTCTTTTTTTTTTCATTTCTTTTCTCGTTATGTTCGTTCGTGTCCGATTTCATAATCGCAGATTCGATCTTACATCAACGAGGGCGAAGGCAAAAAAAAAAAACTCCGATCTGTTTGTTTATATATACAAAATATGGGCCAGCTAGATGGGAGGGGTATGGGAAAACTAAGGGCCGTAGGTCTTGGGAAAGTGCGTATGGGATCTGCCACCGTTGTCTTCTTCCTCGATCTAGGAAAGATGATGGTGTGAGGCAGCTAATTTTAATGAGGAAACGATAATGTTATGACATAGATAAGCCGTTTGATTATGTTACATTTTTACGACGTACGGGGTGTAGGTCTGATCGAAGCGCGTGGTTACGGCATTTCATCTCTCAGTTAGATGATTTAGATTGAAAAAAAGTTCCCGAAATTTTGTTCAAAAACCAATACGGGTATACCTCGATTATACCGACATTCGATTATATGTACCCTTGATTTAACGTACTTTTATTTTATGTAAAGATAAAACCCAGATTTTATGTGCATATTTTTTAACGTTAATTTTTTGACATATTTTTTAACCTAGATTTTTTTGATTTTGGTTGTTTGTTTACATCACATAACACATTAGAACTACATATTCAGGCTGACTAAAAGTATATTAGTACGCCCCTCGCGCGCTGCTAGCACGCCTCTAGTATTGGGAATCGAAAATCTTTGACAGTGATTTGTTTACACTTCTATAGAGAACAACTGGTGCAAGTTTGATCAAAGTAGTCGATCGCGTTCAGAAATACCGTTAAATGGAACTCGAAAGAAGAAAAAATATTGTTCACAAACACCTGGAAAATCCGGATTGGTTCGGTTCCAAGCTGGCTAAAATGCTGAATATGCCAAAAACAACAGTTTGTCGAGTGCTACAAGCAAACGCTGAGTGGAGAAAGGAATCAGCGGACCTACGAAAAAACTGGAACCAGCTGCGCAGCAAGGTGTTGAGGCGCGTTAAAGCCAACCCGGCCTTTCGATGTGACGCCAACTTTCAAACGGTGCGGAACATCCTTGCCAGGGAAGGATACAACTTTTGTACCCAAGCTAATGAGTTCCCCGAATTGTCCGGAATTTCGATCAATCGAAAAATACTGGACAATTTCAAACCAGTGACTTCGACGAAGCGGCGGGGCAGTGAAGGACATCCAGCAAATGCGGGCAATACATGCGCTGATTCCGTATCCGTTTTCACTGTGTGGGCGCTGATGGGCTCCATCAAGAGGAAGGTTTGAGATTTCGTTGAAACTGGAGAAATGTAACGATCTTATGCTGTTAATTTGAAGTTTTAATAAAAGTACTGTAAAGCAACAATAACTGGACTTTTTAAACTTATTGAATCATGAATTACAGGTATTTTTGTGCGTATCAATTTACTTTTAGTCAGCCTTTAGGGTTTAGGAATAGTTTTTGAGGTGAGACCAATTTTTGTCATGGATTTGAAAATCAATCATACACACCCAGATTTTTTTTACAGAAATCTGTAAAATTTTACCGAATTCTTAACAGTTGAAGGTTCGGTAATCCAATTTACCGAAATCCTGTAAATTTTTTACAGATAACTGTAAAATTTCACCAAAATCCGTTAAATCGAATTACGGAACGTTCAACTGTTGAGAATTCGTTAAATTTTACAGATTGCTGTAAAAAATCAAAGTGTGTAGCGAACGGTTTAATCACTAGGAACCTATTTTAAGTACGGGGTTAACAACAACTTACAACGCTCTTTTTTGGCTGTATGATTCTGGAATTCTGTTGTAAGCTTGTGTTGACCCCGTGCTTGTACCAGGTTCCGAAGTATTAAAACCGATCCCCACCATATAAAGCAATATATCGCTAATACTTCGTATTAAACGGTCAGTTTAAATCTCAGACATAAATGTGGGTTGATTCACGTAAGCGTGTACTTTTTGACATTAATGATCGCGAGAACGTTAGTACCCCTACATCGACTTGAAACCGTGAAGATTGAAATCTGAAAAATGGCTTCTGATAATTCTTCCAAGGCAAGAAATAATCGATTGGGTATTCTCCTCACTGATAAAGTAAAGATTTTACAAGATTTGGAGAGTGGAGTTTCGATCCGAAGTGTGATGGAAAATTTATTGCATCAGGACGATCAAATAAATTTACCGACTAGAGAGTATGCTTGATTGAAATTTCTCTTGAGCTCATCGAATTTTTCATTACCACGCACCGGTTCAACATGGCGTTGCTTAAAAAGCCGCGTCCCGGAGAAAATTGCCAAATCAATCGTCCATGTCATATTCGTGGTCAAGTGGTTAGCGGCGTCACCCGTCGTTCAAGCGATTGCCATGAAGTGAGGGTTCGATTCCCGCTCCAGCCAGTGAAATTTTTCGCAAAACGATGTCCATACTGGTCCACTGGGTGTTAGGTTATGTTGTTCGTTGTAATTCGCTCTATGTTCAATGTAAATTTAAACACAGGATCCATTTAACACTTACGAACACGTTGGACATTCAACAAACAAAATATTATTAACAGTTAGTTCGACCTGAACACTGGTTTCTATAAATTTTCGTCGAGGACCAATAGTAAAGCCTCACAATAATAGCATAGGGTTTCATGGTTCTTTAGACTGAATAAAATATAGTAAAAATTTATTAATTCGATGACATCAATTTCTTCACATCAACAAGCAGTCCTACGTAAACTTTGCAGTTATGTCACTGACATAACTCACCCTTTCGTTTTTTTTAATAAATTGGTAAGTGTGGGTTAGTTTGTTAAGTAGTGGCCATATCGACAAGTTCATTAAAAGATATGAGATTCGTCTTCTGAAAACTGCGGGCGAAAAATTGTTAAGCAACATGCCAATTGTTGACAAGTACGTCAGTGTTTTGGCATCAGAAATGCGTTCCAAAGATTTGCTTCCAAGTCAAATCTTCAACGCTGACGAAAGCGGCCTATATTTCAAATACACGCCGACCAACACATTCGTTGATAAAGAATTGGCTACCGCGCCCTGAAATATAGTAAACAAAGAACGTCTGACCTTCATGCCATGCGCAAACATGGACGATTCATTAAAGTTCCCCTGTTGATCATTGGACAATTTCTTAAACCTCGACCGTTGAAAAATTCGAAAGAATTGCCTGTTTATTGCGCCGCATCGAAGAACGCATGGACGACCCTCCTTCTGTTCAAAACTGGTTTTTCGAATCTTTTGTGCCACAGGTCCGAAAGTTTTTGACAGAAAATAATCTCCCAATGCTAGCAGTTCTTGTTTTGCACAACTGCTCTGCACATTTTAATGCCGAGGAATTGAAGACTGTTGACGGTGATATCTAGACAATGTTTCTACCGTTTCTAGCTGGTGTTGCCACAGCTGTAATTCTACCATTGGATCAAAACGTGATCGAAATGATTAAATCACGCTACAGACAGATCATGATGCGAGAGGTTCTGGGAAGATCAGCAGATTCTCACGACAATGTTAAAAGGATCAATGTGAAGGATGCCATGAAGGATGAATTTGTTGTATAACGACTGTTCTAGAAAGTATAAGCACACCTTATTTTAACGGTCACTTTGAATATAATGAAATATTTCAACATGTTTTGGCTGCGTCCTTTTGTTTGCACATTTCTGAATGACATAGCATCAAAAAAGTGCTCAGTTCTGTGTTACCTATCAAAATGCGCGGTCTTACTCCGGAACAACGAAAAAGTATCGTGCACAAATGGTGCACTGTGAGCGGACTCTCCTTGAGAAAATTGGCCATGGAAGAGGGTGTAAGCGTCGGAGCGGTACGATCTGTGATTCGAAAATATAGAGAACAGTGTACGTTTGAAGATGCGCTGAAGAGTGGTCGGAAATCCGGTCCTGTTAGTCCGGATATCGATGAAAAGATCAGGGATGCCTACAAGCGAAAACCAGCGACTTCCGTTCGGGATGTTGCGAAAAAACTAGGGACCTCGTCGAGTAACGTCATGCGTGCCAGAGAAAGACTTGAGCTAAAAACATACCGAAAGCAGAAAAAACCCAAAAGGAACCCAAAACAGGCCGCGTCTGTGAAACCACGGGCCCGCAAACTCTACGATTCGTTATTGTGTAGAAATTCTGGGTGTATAATAATGGACGATGAAACATATGTGAAACTAGATTCCAAAACGCTTCCAGGACCACAATTCTATACTGTAAGCGAAGACAAAGACATTCCCGAAACGGAGAAGGCCATTTTTACCGAAAAATGCGGTAAGAAAGTTATGGTTTGGCAGGCAATATGCGAGTGTGGTAAAACATCTAGTCCGTACATCACAACGGAGACGATGAACACTCAGAAATACTTTAAGGAATGTCTCCAGAAGCGATTATTGCCGATGATCAGGCAGCACGAAGGTCAAGTAGTGTTTTGGCCTGATTTGGCGTCATGTCATTACGCAAAGGACACTTTAGAATGGTACAAAAGTCAAAATGTATGTTTCGTGCCGAAAGACATGAATCCGCCGAACTGGCCGGAGGCACGGCCAATCGAGACTTTTTGGGATTTAACCAAAGAAAAGCTTCGAAAATTCATAAAACCAGCGGAGGACATCCAAAAATTTAAAAAAGATTGGCCAAAAGTGGTCAAAATGGTGGGAAGTACCACTGTGCAGAAGCTAATGGGTCATGTTCGAGGAAAAGTTAGGAGCCTTAGCTTTGATTAAATGTTTTGATTAAACGAGAGTAAAATATCATATAAAACACAAATACAAATATGATTAGCCAAATAAAATTATTAAAACATGACTTTTTTGTTATTTTGAAAGTGTGCTTATACTTTCTGGAACAGTCTATAATCCGGAAGATGTGGAAGACGAAGATGATTTACCAATATCAGTGATTAGAAAGAGATTTACGGAGATATCCGCCAAAATTATGGCGAAAGATTCAGAAATAGTGGAACAAGTACGCAATCCTACAACTGACGACGAGATAACGTATAACACTATGGATTCCAGCCTACCAGTCGATGACAGCATGAATGTTTTGGAATTTATTGATCGTGAGGACGACTTCCAGTTAGTTTCTGATGAATCGGCGTTGATTGATATGGACGTAAGGATCAGATATGGTGAAGAAACCGGTTGGCTTCTCAATTCTCAATTTTCGTTGTGTTACAGAATTTATGTGATTTTAAATTTGTGCTAATTATTTTAAATGTACGTTAGTCTTTATACATTTCTTTGGTGTTGGTTAGTAGGGTTAAGTTAATATGTTCAGTAATGTATTTTGTTAGTAGGGATGAAATTCAAATTGTACAACAGTTAAGTCGGGAGAGGTTCCATGTCAGTGGGTGTAACTACTAGAAGATGATTCAGGCGGAAAATGGAGTCTTTAAAATCAGACAAAGTAGAAAGAAATAGAAAAGTGAAGGGTCAGAGGTCAAAGGAGCCACGAATGATCAACCATTGCTCAGAATTGTCCAGGCGTTCACAAGTGACAGGTGTCCAGTTTGAAGTAGTGAGTGGTCGGCAATACTAGATTCGAGATCATTTTGATAGTTCAATTCAGGACTATTGTGTAACCGTTTTGGTAGACACGGCCATCCTCTCCGTTGGCGAGGTCTACCGACGCTCACGCGATACGGCTTAGTGGCCCCAGTGGCCGCTAGGTCTAAAAGTAAAGGATATTCGCTTCCTCTGGCTAACAATTTCCAAGAAGCGATTTGTCTCGGGAATCCTCCCCAACCGCCAAGGAGACTTCCCTTCTCGGCAGAGTCACTTGACATTGACTGGGCTCTGCCGATTTCAACCATGAGGGACGACGCCTGGGAGGAAATATAGTGATTTCACGAGCCAACGAAATCGCTTCCTCACATCACTACTCAGCCAATTTTGACCAGAATCGCCAACCGAATCCGAACAGTTCGTGGGACGATAAGTCCACCGTACTGCAGCTAGCGCTCGCCCAGCGTTGTTGCAGCAGTCCTGATCATCATCATCATCGGGGGGGAAATAAAAAAAATATATATATAAAAAATAGAAAGGAGAAGGGGAGAAGGAGAAGGGAGGATAAGAGAGGAGGTGAAATAAAAAATAGAAAATATGTATTTATATTCATTCATTACCAAAGAAGATGATTTCTTTTTAAAATCCCGGTATGTAAGTTGTGGAGAGATTGGTGTGACTCTGTACTATTTCCTGGAATTACAGACAGTAGAGTAACAGCTGAGTGAAATGAGATAAAAAGTCTTTGAGTAGATAGTGGATGGAAATTCATCTTGAGAACGACATTACCTGTTATTTTAATATCGATTTAAATATGATTCTATAAACATAAATTAAAAGCAACAATTGCAACAACATGAATAAGAATTGCTTTCAGATCCAAATAAAATATATCAAGAAGCCGTTTTGGAATATTTTCTTTTTGGAGTCATAATTTTTCAAACTAAAAATTACCCTCTTAGACCACTTAACATTGAATGGTGCGGTTAAATATTGGCTTAGTCTCAATACTTGATAAGTAGGTATTTATAATTTGAGAAATCTTTTCATAATAAAACACTTGTACAAAACTTTGAATATGTACGATGCAGATTTTATATACATTCTAGAATCAAAAATGTACATAAAAAAAAAACAATGAAAAAAGATGGAGGATCGAAGTGTGCTTTGCTAGCAAATACTATAAATTAACAATCTATCTCACTTCTTCATTTCGTTCCGGACACACACGAGCGCCACGGTGGCAAAAAGGTACACCAGTACACTATAAATTTTGCGCTACCCAAATGGCAGTTCTCGTTCTTCAGCCTTCTTCTTCTTCACGTGGTTTAATTTACGTCGGCCAAATACAAAACAAAACAAAACACCTCAGTGGCAAACCAAAACAATTAGTGGAAAAATTGACTTTGAATTTAATTTTTTATTTCGTGGTGATATATTCACACGAACGCGAATCACCACGATGGGAAGATCGATTTGCTCAGTGTCCGGCTGTTCCAGCAGAAAGGATGGCCCGTCTTCTTTACCTTTTTCCTGATAAATTGTGCGAATAGGTAATATATTTGGACCCTTCTATTATGGTATGGATCATTATATTTGGCTCTTACATTTACAGGGAAGTGGACCACTGGATCAAATTTTGTGGCAATGTTTCGATAAGTAAAAGCAGTGTCATTTGCTCATTGCATTTCCACGATTCAGATTTTTTAAATCCATTGAATAAGTCACAAGGGTAAGCGCGGAATCAACGGTAAAATTTTATCAATTTAAATGAAAACCATTGTTAAACCTCAGGTTGTATTTCCATGCTCGACCGTCCTTATTTCCCGGAATTCCAGAGAGTGACCATACCATCTCTCGGCAAACGAAATCGCTACCGATGAACCTCCAATAAAGATGACTTCTACTGGTGTAGTCCAGATGACATTGATGTTGCTGGTGAAATGGAAGTGGGTGGAAATTGGCTGGGGCACTCGGTTCCATGTATTTTGAATAATGTATTTTGAATAAACCTCGGAAATCTGTTGTAGGTGTTAAGCAAAAACTTTTAAAAGTTGTTTTTTGGCCTTATGAGTCTCAAAGCGAAGACAATCAGTTGGTTTACGACACTCTATGTGTTTGTGAGCAAAATACTTAGCTAACAAATATTTTAATATGCTTATTAAGGCCAAACTGCAAAACTTAAACATGAAAATTCAAACTTGTGAACAGCAAAAGCGAAAAGATAGAAAAAACAAAAAAGTGTTGGCCAAACGTAGAAAACTAAACATCCAAACATAATATTAACGTGTAAGTTCTTCCTGAGATTCGCAAACGTAATAAACAAAATGACTATACATTTTTATAAGTTGCGCATTTATTCGATTTAACAGTAGAAAAAAAATAATCTCATGCATTAATTAATTCCCCTAATCTAATCTAACGCTTATTACTTGAAAATTGCTGAATTGATGCGAACCTGTATAAGAGATGTTGAGTTTGGGTTAAATGGGTGCAATAATGTAATCAACTACTATAAATTATAAGCTGCAGATTAAGACTATCGTATCCTCCCAAGTTGGCCAAATATATTTCCGCTGGAAAGGTTCGAAATACGCTGCAAATTCTCTGGAATTTCGCCAAGGCGTATTTTTTCACTTGAACGAGAGTAGAAACGGTACAGATCGTGCGGTGACATATACTTCATAAGATGTAGCGCTATTTCATAGTATGCTGAATTGGATTAAGCGGTTATTATAATATGCGTGTTTGGATGATGGATGAAAACTTGTACGATGCTTTCGACGAATTTTGGTAGTCTCACCCGGTAGCCCGAACAGTATGTACGGTAAGGGATGAGACACTCGGTTCAGAATGCTTTTGACAGCTTTTTGCTATTCTGTATTATCCAACATGTGGCCATCCAACCAGGAAGTGCTGAAATGATGATCTAAGATTTAGTCTACGGATGCTCACCTTAATACCATTATTAAGTTTTTAATTTCGAAGAAATGCTTTTTAATTTCGAAGAAATGCTAAAAATCGTGTCAATCACTGCAACCGTACTTACATCATTTCAACTCTCAGTTGCTTAACTTCCGGCGATACTGGGGGAAAAACAGGGGTGCTAATTTGTGTTGTCTCACAATGTCCAGGGCCTGCAGTTTCAACCAACGGACCATACGATTGGCCTGGAGCTTAAGCTGACATTCATAGGTTCCTCGAAGCTTTACGTCCAGTTCAAAAATTATATATCATGCATTAATGATATGCAATGTCGTTGCATAAAATATTTCAATGATGACACCCTCAGCGAGCTTTACCGGAAAGGAAATAAAACTCGATGTATCGATATGCGTTTATTTTGACCGGTTCTGCTCATTGTGGACAAGCGAATAGCCCTGTAGACACGACAAAAGAGGTTTCATTTCGAATTGTTCGTCAGTCGGTTCAAGATCTAAAATAAAACGTGCAGTTAAAAAGACATAAACAACCTCTGTTTTTAAAAAAAATACCTTTTTTACATTCTGCACTCCCTTGGTGGCTTCTGTTCGATGAGAACCATCTGCACTTCAATTTGGTACTCTTTATGGTTGTTGATACCACATTTGACCGGCTCATCAGTGCTTGAAATTCGCACAACCGTACATCCTGCTTATGCTACCAGAACACCTCTGGGGAAAATCGTCGAAATACCGTAACGGATGCAATGCCACCGTCCGCGCTTGGCAATCCCTCTTGGTGGCTTTTAGTTACTTGGGTCAGACCACCCTCCATAGTGAAATTTAAATTGAAGCACCAAACATGGAAAAACAAAATCAACACACTGCACTGTTTTTTGTTTTGAGTTGTTGAATTTGCGCACTTTGAACTCAAAGTAGGTAAAACACGAGTATTATTAATACTAATTTACCTTTTCAACTAAAGATGGCGTTACAGTTGTGTCCGTAACGATTCGTATAGGAATTGCAAAAGTGAGCTATATTGTTAATATATAACATTTGATTTTATAAAAAACTCTAGGCCTAAAAGCGATTTAAACCAACAGTAAGAATATTATTGGGGCCACTCACACAATGTTTAATGGTTGTTTACTTTATTGGAAAAATGATTTTAAGTTTAAAAGAGCGAATCACAGGTATTCTTTGTAAGGCGCATGAAGCGAATCCAGTTTTTATATACAGAAAGATTGTACTCGAAAAAAATACAACAGACAAAAATGATCACCAAAAAATCCAAAAGTCGAATATTTTTGGAACTCTCAGGGATTTCTTGGTCGGAATTTGGTCGACTTAAACCCCAAACTTGACGCATTTCCTTTCATCGTGCATTTAAAAATTTTGCACACACCTGCATTTAAGAATATTGCACACACCGTGTAGCATAATGAAAATTTGATTTTTGAGCGTGTATTAGTAGCATAATGCCTCTATTTTGATTTTGAGATTAGTTAGAGATTTACCAACCAAAGAAGCAAGGATGTCATCCATAATTATCTTCAGTTGGGCGAAAAGTATGCCACGAAGCAGCGATATGGCCGTTCATCCACCCGGACACCGCCGCATCAAAAGAGTGATAAAACGGATGCCGATCTACGAGAAGCTATCATCGACAGACGTTAGGCAGGAAATGAGTCCGGCGTTAGCTGCCCGTTGGATTCGTCAAGTTTTACACGAGGATCCCAATGTTTCGTTCGTATAAGTAAACCACGGCTTCTACCTCGTCACAAGAAAGCCCGGTTTTTGAACGATGATTGGTCGACAACCTTGATGGTTTTAGTAGCCGTTGGCACGATACCAGGCATGAGACACCAAGAAAGGAGAAACGAAACTTTGGTGGAGGAACGTTAATGATCTGGGCCGGTATTAGCTTGGCTGAAAAATCGCCTGTTTGCTTCATTTCGACGCGGATGAACTCTGAAAAGTATTGTCAGTTGATGGAAGACGTTCTCTCCATTTTCCGAAAATGTTATCAATGAGAACATGATTTTTCCAACAAGACAATGCTGCCTGCCCTGCCTCCAAATCAACCAAGGAATTTTTGAAGCACCATGGAATCGTTGTTTTGGAGTGGCCAGCCTGCAGCCCGGATCTAATTCCGATTTGCAAAGTTTGGGGGCTACTTTCTCATTATGTTTTCAATCATGGAAGGAGTTATGACACGGCAGGCCAATTGAAACGGCCAATTTAAGATGAATGGTTTAAATTGGATCCGAATATAGTGAAGAACTTCTATGCCTCGATGATTGGAAGAATGCATAATGAGAAAAGGTGATGCTTCACATTACTAAGGAACTTTATTAGTCGGACGAACATCAATAAAATGTTATTTATTTAGAAAAATCGAACTTGTCTTTATACTTATTTCGAACTCAGAAAATCATAAAATGCAATTATTTTTTTACACATGTAGGAACTTAGAAACCAAACCATTTTTGCCATACTTCATTGTTTCAACAGTCGACAGTGTACAATATTGCAAACGAATATTCATTAGAATGCCTTTATACTTATTTCCGGCAGTGTATAAACAACTCTGTAAAAATATGCGTCGTTAATTTCCGATATCAATTTGATTTTTTCTGTGTTTTCCTCGTTTCATCCATTCCGAAACAATTTCACAATTTTGGGTATGATAAATCACCATCAAATCACAAACAAGGGAAAATCCACACTTGTAAGTGCGCGTATGCATCCATATCTATTACAACATCATTTTCCCGAGCACTGAAGCTTATCTCCATTGATTTTCCCTAACACACATCGCCTGGGTCTTTTTCCCTCTACCGACTGACGGACGTCTTTTAAACATTATTACATATTATGCCATTGTATTGTACCGCGATCGTGACGGAAAAGGCAGTTTCTTTCCGTACATTTCTTCTCGTGAATGCACCGGACAGGTGTAAGGTACCTACTGTTGTTATATGATCTAGCAGGAGTCACCGGTGGCAGGAATCGAAAACCTTTCCACCACATCTTCAATTTGCAGTTTAGGGGCGGTTGTTCGGCTGTTTGGCGGCATTTGGAAATCGAAGGAACTCCCCAGCAATTAGAAGCGCGCACAAATCGAAAAAAGCGTGAGCATGTGCGCATACTTTCAATCACAAACAGCGCGCAGCCGCGAACCACGGAGAAAGAAAGGAAGCACCTCCGTGCGTTATTTGCGCGTCTGCATGCATTTTCGTGTGAACAATATAGGAGAACAGGGGGTGCATTACTTACGAAAAGAAGATTTGAACACCAGCATCAACATTTCGTTAGTTCACATCCCGGAGTATTCAGCAATCATGGTTATTATTCTTCAAAACATCAATATCCAGCAAAAACACCCATCCTTCCCGTACTCGTTCGAAACAATACATAATCGCATACTTTTGACGGCACACGTTTGTGTGCATTTCGTAGCGTACAGGCTGAGTGAAATGAGTAATGATAGGTAAAAAATATCCAATCAAGTAACAATAATAGTAAAATTTCTATAACAAGCCGCAGTTTCAGCTGTTTGTGGCGAAGAGCGATGAAAAAAAGTGCTCCATACAAAAACAACAACGGAAAAAGTAGGTTATTGTTACAAATGCCGAGCACCCCAACGAGGGGGAAACTACAGGTGTCGGCAAAAAAAACTATAATTGCCATGAGGTAATGATCCCGTCATTTTATTTTGAGAATTCTCGTGAGACCGTTTATTGCTGACCGTGTTCCTCCTCCGGAGAGTGGCTGGAAAGAAATGTTAAATAATCCAATATGCGAGGTGAAATTGGCCAACGGCAAAATCAGATTAGCGCCAATTTAGACGGCGATCCACACCGGCCGCCTTCAGAAAAGAAAAGTTCGTCGCTTGGCTTGGAGAAGTCATTTGTGTCATCATCAACCATCATCGATTAGGACCGCGTCACACAGAGCGGAGCAGTTCGATCTCGCAATAATGTTGGGATCCAAATGTGTCATAGGAATTCCAATGCGCTTGGCATACCGATGAATAGAGATTTATTTTCAACAAACCCCTCTGGTCCATGAAGGCATTGAAGGCGGTAGTCGGACGCAGGTTGGCAGAGAAGACGACACGGACTTTCGGACAAGTTATGGGTTTTCTCTTGGGTAGTTGGGTTTCACAGATTATGTGTGAGGATGAGAAATGGTCAAGTGTTATGTAAAAACTGTAGGGCTTATGAAAGCAATCTCAGGTGCATAAAATGAAATTAGATAACAAGAGCTGACATTAATTCTGATTAGGCTACATATTGTACTTAATGTCGTGGGTTTGAACTCACGCTTGATTTTACAGCTTTTTTAATCATCTTTGATTACTGGTGGTAGCTTCCCGTTGCCCTTGGATCGGTACCATGTAGTTGCAATTAGGCTCTCGTAACGAAAGTTATAATGAATTAAAGCAATCGTTTGGTTTTGATCACACCGATAATGAAAGCACAAACGAAGTTATAGACTCCCGCTCACTCTTTGTAAATTGAGTAATATTTTGTGGATCTCTGTACTAGAACTTGAGTAAAGCCTGTCCACGTTAAATTTCGGACACTTTTCTTTCAGTGTAGTTTTTGATTTTTTTCAACTATATGACAGCTGAAACTCTCCATGTTATTTCGTGGCATAGCAAATTAACATTCTTGTTGCATTAGGTAAAATGGCGTCGAATCAAGTGGAAGTGCGCAAACGCATTTTATACGAACGGCAGCAAAATCCGACGTTGAAGTACCGTGTTTTGTGTTTGCAAATTGTTTGACCAGTTCTTGACTGTGGATCGGAAGGTTGGAAGCGGAACAAACCGAAAAGTATGCTCCCGCCAAATGAACAATAAGATGGTAGTCATTGGTGAGGAAAATCACAACCTTTCTGTGCAAAACTTGGCTCGTAAAGTTGGAAACGTTAACGTTATTCTCGACAACTGTTTGGGCTACTTGTACAAAGTTTGCTAGCGTGTTATTGATCTGCTCTCTGCTATTGATATTTTGATCTGGGTCTAGTTGGCTGTCAATGGCAGTGCGAAACCTATTCCAATTAACTCTGTGAAATTTCTTTCGAGTTGCTACTCGTCTCAATGAGCTAGTAATTCCTATTCTCATGGTGACCGGAAAATGGTCTGAGTCTAACTCCTAAATGGTGTCAGGGTCGCTAATCTCCGGACGGTATATGAGAGAATTGAGGAGAGAGTGGGAAGGTCTTGCGTTAGAAGGCAAGAAGGGAGGGGGGGAGGGAGAGGGGGGTGGGATGAGATGTGCGGAGAGGGGGGGGGGGAGAGGGGGGGAGAGAGGGGGGATGACGGGGGGGGGGCCGGACGGTATATGATAGGGAGTAGTCAGTGTTCGAAGGTCCAGGGGGGGGGGGGGGGTAGATTGAACAGCAAGTCGAGGGGGGGGGGGGAGCAGGGGGCGGGGGGTTCCGAGGGTTGAAAAGCCGGTGTTAAAAAATTAACCTAATTCTATCACTTTAGGTCCGAGTGACCTAGTGTTCCAAGTTGCACTCTGAATAGAGCGATCGACCATACTGGATCAGAAACACTCCCAACGTTTCAACTTTTTCATGCCAAGAGTGGCAATGTTTCAGTTTGTCTGACATGTCCAGGAAGATCTTAACCAATTCTTCCGGAGCCTATAGAGTACGGTACTGTGGGACGTATTCGCCATTTTCGTCAAGAAAGGTAGGAGCGCTTTCACTCACCTGGGGAACCATAGAACGCCGCGATGTTGGCGCAGGGGCGCCACAGTTGACACATTTGTACTTTGCTACGTCCTCATGTGGGCAATCCGTTGTGATGTGTGGGCGAGCACAGATGTTGAGCTTGAGGCTGCAGTTACGAGTTCCGTGACCAAAGTTCATGCACCGCATGCACTGTGTTACATCACGGTGAGAGTCTCGAAAGCCTTCTCAGGTCACGATCATGTCGTTGAGCGTACGCACTGCCTTCAGCGCGTTCAGTGTAGTGGATCCTTTCCGGAAGAGGACGAAGTAGAGGCAATCGCGATGGTCTCCTTCGCTGAACTTTCGGGAGATAACGTGGATGTCATCGGTTTGACCAATGTCACCGAAACCGTCCATTTCGGCTTGGTTTTCGGTTGTTGCGGCTTCAGTGATGACACTGGTAGTTTTTCGCTGATCAATAGTGGATTTCAGACTTCTTTTCGAGTTCTTGTCCTTGATTGCGGACTTTTTTGGTTGAAGCCGTTGCTCGAGCGACAACGTCCACGCTTACCCAGATTGGGCACACGATCGGAACTAATTTGACAATAAACCAAGAAACACGTCTTATCGCGATGGACGCTCAAACTGGAATCGATGTCGATGATGAGAAAATTTGCGAAGGTGTACCCGTTATATATAGTTCACAACTGCATATGAGGCCTCCCTTGCTCACATTTGAAATCCGTGATAGGAAAGTACTGTGCGTTTCGTAAATTTAGCCTGCATAACAGAACTATAAGACTCCTTTTATTTGCGTTATTTTCAATAGTTTACAATTGTTAAAGGATAGTTTGTGATAATTGAATTGATACGTGAGAAAATTTCCAACCGATTTATGTAAAAAAAATTGCATTGATTAAGTTATAAGCTTTTAGTTTGTAACGATATTTCGTTACGGTCGCTATTTTCAGATTTTCATTGACACCTTATCCTCTCAGTGTGAACCAATCAGAGTGTGGTGCAAATATGATGTCATTTTCGACCAATAGCTTTGTGCGTTTAGACATTATTTCATTTGAGTTCTTCTTAGTTAGTTTAAACAAATGTTATAAATTAGATGTTCTATCTTCCGAATCAAATACTTATCGTAAAATTGCTGTGGACCAGAACGGAGATATTATTGTTCAAAATGAGTTTCAAATTCTTCACTCAAAATGTAACGCGGTCGATTTCAGAAATTTTAGAACGGCGCCCCTATACAGGAATAAAAAGAGGGACGTAAGTCCTACGTCAAAATCTTGTACCATAGTGCATGGCGAAACATATGTGCTCGAAGACGTTGAACAGCATACCCCAATGCAAAGATAATCCGTTGCCGAGTATCTCCGGACAAATAAGGTGTCTAAGTTCCCCAATAAGTAATTGGTTTGGTAGTTCATCCCAACTAACATTTTTCATTAGGTAAACGCTTCATTGGCAATACGTATACAGCGTTAAACTGAGTATTGGTTAAGTAGTGGTTGCACAAGCGCCCAGCCAGTATTTTCACAAACAAATCTGACGAATCTACCCAGCTTCATGAAAATGCGAAAAGATAGCAAGAAGCGTGTATACTCCTTTTAAAAAGTTAGTATTATCACGCATTTGCAGCTTCTATCCTTGATAATCATTCTCTCAACTTTATCTCAACTTGTATACAGCTGATACTCTGCTATAGATACGGAAAAGTTTTTTACAGCTTTATTTCAAATAATTGAACAATGCACTGTTAGTTGCACGAATCTTCGAATATGAATTCTTCAAATAAGCTTCATACTTTCTCAGATTTCATTTAGTGTTTCGGTAGTAAGTACTGCTTTTCTTATATTTCTTCAGAATCCTTCCAAACATTATGAAATCTAAATCCTCTGCTTGATAAAGTGGACGGTATTCCTTTCATTGATTTTGTTTATTCTGCCTCTAGCTTATTCAGCTTCACTTGCTTTTATACAATTATAAAACAGCTTATAAGTTATAAACTTCGGCTTAGGCAACTAAAAATGTTAGATGGAATAAATATTGGAGAAGGGGCCCTGGTCAGCCGTACGACGCAACTTAGTCGCGATGCTCTCACAAGAGTGCTGGACGGCACTGCTTTATTAAGTTTTATTAAAGTTTTATGAAAACCACTAGAAATCAATTCGGCTTTATTATGGCAGCACGAGATGCCAATAGGTTTCAAATTTTAGTCAGGTTTATAAGAACCTACACAGCTTTTTAACAACGATCTTAAAACCTTGACTTCTAAAATTTCTTTTACTCCTATCAAAGGTTTTATTTTGACTTTATTAACTCATAAAATGCTGTTTTGAAATGCCGTTTTAGGACTCATTCATATTATCTTATTATGGTCAGTTGAAAAAGCATTTTAAAACCATTTTGCCTCCAGTAAATGCATTAAACGGCTAACTGGCATTGAGGAAAGCTACCAAGCGACCAGATAGTTTTATAGTAGCCATTGCTAAGATAAATTGGCTTTTTGGCCAATCTGTGATTTCTTGCAATCGCCATATTGAAAAATATGAAATAATTGAAATGTGGAAATATAAATAAACCAAATTTTAAATGTAATACAATTGAACTGTAGATCTGAGACAAACTTCGGTATTCGTTTAGATAATCTTATTGAATTTCATCAGTTTTCAGGAGTTTCATGATTAATTTACGGAATATATTTCTTTCAATTTTGTTTTTGTTGTTGTAAACTCGCATAATTTCCAAGGCGCATTAATTTTCAGCACCTATCGTGCCAATATTCACCATAAAATTAAATGCGCATATGATTTGGAGCATGTTACGCTCTAAAAAAAACTCATTTTGTTTTATATATTTTGCAATCAATCATAATTTCCCGCAACAGTAGAACTTTTTTCTGAGCCATTATTTACTGTTGAATGAATCAGAAGAGCAACAAAGCAAAACAACAAAAACCAACCACGATATCGCCGGGAAGTTTGACAGCTGTGGCCATTCAGCCCTATGCCGGTTTTGATAGCGGCCAATAGGTTTTATGATGGCTTAGGCTTTAAAGATGCATAGAGGAGGTGTTGGTGGACAAAACAGTTTTGAATGTAGTGTCATCAACAAAGCCGGGAGGAGTGCTATACGGCTGGAATAGAACTGAAATTGTTACTTGGGTGGCGTCCATCTTCCGGATACAATTCCGGATCCTCCTGGTCAACTGCTTCGTATCCTTGGCCAATTGTTTTTGTACACTAGGGCACTGAGGGAGCCGAAAAAATCCTCAGGATGCCAGGATCCGGTAAACTGTACTCACGGGCACGTTTTTGTCTCGAAAGTGGTCTACCGTAAACTTTTTTCCACGATGACCATGCGTTTCGTAAAACCGTACAACACGCTCGCGGAGTGCTTGCTGTTTCGACGCCATCTTCGATTGAACTGACAGCACCCGAGCAAAAAGAAACATGCCACCCATTTCTAGGGAGTCTAGAGAGCAATTCAGAATATAATTACAGAAAAGTATTGAAACCATCACCGAGCGAGGACACTTCTATTGGTCCACAGATATTGTTGGTTGTCCGGTGGGGGTTAAATATTTACTGTTTGTAGTAAGCGAGGTTGCCTCTCTCCTCAGTTCGTCTGGTATCAATTTCTGTCGGCGCCGTTGGGATTTTCTGAGACGTAAAATATCTGATCACGTCTTCCGTCAGATAGAAAGTAAAGCGGTTGGTCCCGGCCCATGTGTTGATGGCGAACCAGCCTCAGGCTAAAAGTGATATTGTGAAATCTCACCTCAGCCACAAATAGCTTGCCAGACCATAGCTTTCTTACCATTTTTATCGACTTGAATGGATGTGTCAGACTGGTTCAGTACTTACTCTTCACGCACCCTACAATATTGTGGCCCCGGCAAAGATTTGTAGTCAAATTTCCCGTTGGTTTCGTTTACTACTTTCATTTTTGCCAACTTCTTCAGTGACATTCCGGGTTCTGTACACCATTTGTGTGACGTTGTTGCTGAAAGTCCACGCATTTTGAAACAAACTGGTTGGAAAGCGATTAACCGCTACACAAGTGTTGAGAGATAAAGGTAAACAACACGATGCAGCCATAAAAAAGAACTAGTTATCAATTATTGCGAATGGCAGCGGTTTTTGACTGCGTCCATACATTCTGGGGCAGTCTGGTCCGGTGGTACTGTCAAACGTGTCAAACCGATAAAAAATCTAGCGTATCTTCTAAAAAGGACGAAATGCAGACATGACATGCGATATTGTGAGCGATAAAAATTGTTAATGCAAAATTTGTTACATTTTATGCTTGCAATGAACACGGAAAGTAGAAACATAAAAGTGTGACAATCGGTACAAAATTTTGAATTGCTTCAAGAGCTAAAACGTGTTTCAAAAGGAAAGAGGCAGCTGATTAGCTTTTCTTAAGGCGAGCGGTCAATCATCAATTGCGCAAGAGTTTCAAAGGTTCGTTCAAACATGAAGTCCATTGTTCTTAAATATGTATTTGTAAGCTGTTTGAATATTTCTGAACGCAAAATAACGTATGGGAGGCAAAAATGATTATAAGATTGTTTTCTAAATCAGTTATTTAAAGATCTTCGTGTAGAGCAGATTTTTTTTTTTTTTGTAAATTGTAGCGTCATTCATACATATTCCATGTAACAGATTAAGTCATATAAAAGATTTTTCATTAAGTGTTGCAGAGCTCACCATTCCTTCTTTCTTAAAACTTAGTATTTTTAAACAAGATATACTCGTACCAGTCAAAATCTCGAAAATCTACTTCCGAAAATCAATTTTTCTCAAGAATTATATGAGATACCTTAATTCGGAGGTATTGCACTGATTCACAAAGCGGAGCGCCAGTCATCGCAATACCTCCGATACTCGTTATCATGCATCAGAATTATCGATTCTCGCGAGTAGGTTTCCCGGATTTCGATACAATAGTGTTCCATCATGTATTTCTTTTTTAGCATAAGTATTTATTTCTTTTTTTTTTTTTGAAATTATTTTACAACTTTTGTATTATTGCAAAATCAATATCAAAATAAAAAAAATCAAAAATACATTCACTTGTTACAATAATTGTCAAAAAACCACCTAGTCACTTCAATCTCTCACTCCTCACTCGAAATCTGCTGTTGAAAAAACTCCGCAAACGAATCTTACATCCGAAAGCAAGCAGCTACTCGATCAGTTTGATACGAGTACAGTGAAAGTTCATCAGAGGTGTTCAAGATTCGTTCTAATATTATGTAACGCAATTTTCGGGAGTTTTCATCTCTCACGTAACAAGATAGTACATACGCAGACAGACGTTTGACTTCATCTAATTTACTTGTGTAAAAACATGGCTTCCCACAATATATAGTAGCAATAACCTAACAGATGAGGCCACAGATTTCTTTTTATTGGTAAGGGAAAAATGGGTTGCCAGTCAAACTGTCAGACTTAATGTAGCAATAAGTTAACTAGGTGCCGTGGCGTTACTGTGCAAGACAATTCTAGGGTTTTTTTTTTCATTGGGGCGAATCTACAATTGAGAGATTCCCTCTGGGCTCGCTCTCTTTCATTCATTACAGCGCCCTAATGAAAAAAAAACTAGAATTCCAACGTAATTAGATTTGAAATTTTACACAACGAATTTGAATTGTTTAGTTTGAGCTTTAATGTCTGTCTGCGGTAAATACATCTATGAATTTGACATCCGCGTTAACGTAAATGTAAATCTTTTTCATGACGTACCTCAGTAAAAAAAGCAAGAAAAAATCATTGTTCAAACGATTTCTAAGGCCAATCAATAACCTTCAATTATTCTCAGATTCATTGGAAACAATACACCGCGCGACTGTAGTAGTGTTCACAAAATGCAACGCGGTGTAACACTTCCGAAACGAACAACCGGGGTTGCGGGAACGCCGTGGTTGTATCTTTGCTAGCCGCGTGAAATATTTATTGGGTTTTCACTACAAGATTTTTTTCAGTGTATATATTGGTTTTTATATGTTTGCGAATCTATTACTTTTCAAAGCATTTATGTCATGACTACCCATATTTATATTTTTTGTGACAGTAGCCTGCAGGAAGTTGATTCTTCATTTAATTGCAAATACATATGTATATTTTTTAAGGCCAACCAACATGAAGTACACATCTCACCAGTTACCTATGAAGCCGTCGACTGTAAACAGGGGTTATACAACTAGCTTGTTTGGGTGTGGCGGCAAATACAAAATCCACCAGTCTCCGAAGAAGATGGACATTTCACAACGTTGCGTCTTTCTCACCGCTCGCCGTAATTCACGGTGGTAGGTAAATATTCCCAGCGACGATAAAATTTTGTTTTTGGCGACTAATCGATCGGCTTTTCACTTTCGTTGGCCTGAACCTGTCGTCACCACACGATGATGGCAGCGGCCGCATCTTCAGTGAAGACTATCAACAATGGGATCAGTGTGCCAAATCTGATACAATGAAGATTCAACTTTATCTGGGAGATGATTCCATCAGATGTGGTCAGGGCAGGCGATTATAACTAGTTTGGCGGCATCTTTTTTTTTTTTTTTTAATGGAGACTAGCACGAAGATTATGCTTTTTCAATCGAGTTTATAACAATGGCCTACTTGATTGACCTGGAAAAATGTGCCGTTTCACATTGGTTCCAAGGTCTTATGAAAGAGGAAACAAATGTTTACAACCAATTTTCATATGATTGGGTCAGTCTTAGTTTGTAAGTGAATTTTTAGGTACTTTTTGGGATTTCTAATCATCAATTTCAACTGAACACATCTAAACAAGTTGTTGTAATACTGTTGCATTAAAGGGTGTCCACGATGAAATTGCCACACACAAAATTGATTCGCAAAATTCGAGTTTTCATCCTATTGCCATCAAATTTTCAGGGATTGAGAAATAATTATTAAACTTCATTGTACCATTTTACTCGTATTTTATTTACAGTCCATACGCAAATGCCCGCACCTTGGCCTTAACCCCGGCCATAAGATTCTGCACAACCTGTGAATCAACCGTTTTTTGCATGTAAACCCATACTTTCTTCAGTTCCTCGACTGTCTTCACTACCTTAGGTCGTTTAAGAAGGTGCTGCTTCATAATCGCCCAGTACTTCTCGATGGGGCGGAGCTCCGGAGTGTTCGGAGGGTTGAACATTTTCGGCACGAAATTGACCATATTGTCCGCATACCACTTCAGCACGTCCTTGGAGTAGTGACATGAGGCCAAATCCGGCCAGAAGATTGTTGGGACGTTGTGGGCCTTCAGGAGAGGAAGCAGCCGCTTCTGGAGGCACTCTTTTATGTACACCTGTCCGTTCATCGTGTCCTGGGTCACGAAAGGTGCACTCCGCTTCCCGCACGTGCAGATGGCTTGCCAAACCAGGAATTTCTTCGCAAATTTGGACATCTTCTGAGTGCGGACATGCTCCGGAACGCTGCACTTATCCTTGGCCGTGAAAAACAGGTTGCCGGGGATCTGTTTGAAGTCGGCCTTCACATATGTTTCGTCGTCCATGATGCAGCATTCAACTTTCGTCAGCATGTTGAGGTACAACTTCCTGGCACGGGTTTTGGCGGACTTGTTCTGCTTCTCGTCGCGATTAGGGGCCTTTTGTACCTTGAACGTTCGAAGCCCAGCCTTAGTTTTGGCCTTCTGGACAAAACTTCGGCTTAGGTGCAGCTTCTTAGCCACATCCCGAACGGAGGCGTTCGGATTTTGGTTGAAGGCCCCAACTACGCGGTTGTGATTTTTGGTGTTGTACGGAATACTTTTTCCTTCACCTCTGGGCTTCCGATCGGTGGTCAACCGTTCCTCGAACCGCTTAATCACTCGCGACACCGTGGAATCCGCGATTCCCAATGTTTTAGCGATGGAACGATGCGAGAGATCCTTGTTCTCGTGATGAATGCGCAAGATTTTATCACGCACGAGCTGTTCTTTCGACTCAATTTCCGCGAGTTTTGATCACAGGACTTTAAAACTTGCAGAATGTAAATAATGCACTATGAACTAAACCCACCCAAATTTTCATTAAATTCTACCCAACGGTTAAAAAGTTAGAGCAATTTCATAGTGTGGCAATTTCATCGTGGACACCCTTTACGTTGTTGAAGAGACAAATCAACTTGAGGGATTTACCTATTCCGAGCAAGCAAATAGAGTTCACTTTTATGAGTATTTTCGCAGTGTCGTGCACACCTCTCCTGTTTGTTTTTGCTAACATTTGTTTGCTCCTTATTCTTCTAATATTCTCAGCAACAAGTGGGAGGGGTTTTTATAAGCTATTAATCCTCTGTGTGCGCGAACTATTGTCGGCCGTCCCTTTTTTTAAATTTTTAACTCCGTGTGAAAAAAAGTTCTGTTATAGACAACGAAAAGAGCAGAATTGCCGAGTGCCTGCCCAAGTAACATTGCCAATATTCTCCAGCTTTATTAGGTTTTATTAAAGTTTTATGAAACCCACTAGAAATCAATTTGGTTTCACATTTTTGTCAGGTTTATGAGAACCTACACAGCTTGATTACAACGATCTTAAAACCTTGTTTTCTCAAATTCCTTTTACTACTATCAAAGGTTTTATTTCGACTTTATGGACTCGTAAAATGCGGTTTTGAAATGCCGTTTTAGGACTCATTCATATGATCTTAATATGCTCTGTTGAAAAAGCATTTTAAAACCATTTTGCCTCCAGTAAATCTATTAAACGGCAAATTGGCATTGAGAGAAGTCATGTGGTTCTAAAACGGCAAAAAAAAAAACATTTTATAGTAGTCATCGCGAAGATTGGCTTTTTGGCAAAATGTGATTTTTGCAATCGCCATATTGAAATATAAGAAATAATTGAAATGTGAAAAAATAAATACACTAAATTTTAAATGTATTGCAAATGAACGGATCGGAGACCAATTTCAATGTTAATGCTTTTAGATAACCTGAAAAGATCAATTTTCAGGAAATTCATGATGGTTTTATCGAATATATTTTTTTTTGGTGGTATGAACTCGCATAATTTCCGAGGCACATTAATTTTCGGCTTTTATCGTGCCAATATTCACCATAAAATTAAATGCGCATTTTATTTGAAGCGGAATGCGCTGCAAAATACCTCAATTTGTTTTGGATATTTTGCTATCGAACAAAATTTCCCGCAACACTAGAACTTTTTTCTTAGACATTATTTACTGTTAAATGAATCAGAAGAGCAAAGAATCGAACAAAGCAGAACAACAAAAACCAACCACGATATAACAGTGAAGTTTAACAGCTGTTGCCATTTGGCCGTTTGATGGTTTTCATGGCAGCCAATAGGTTTTATTAAGGTTCTAAAGTGGTCATAGCATCTTTCACTAGAAAGTTTTCAAAACTTTGATGGTCTTATATAGGTTTTATTAACTTGTTTTCACAACCGTCTATGGAATGGGCCACTTTGTACAAATTTCAGCTTTACAGAAGCATAGAGGAGGTGTTGGTAGACAAAACAGTTTTGAGTGTAGTTTTATCAAGAAAGCCGGGAGAAGTGCTAGACGGCTGGAATAAAACCAAAAATATTACTTGGGTGTGGTTAGTTTGAAGAAAAATATGGCCTAATAGAATGGGTCACTATTTAAAAGGTAATCAACTTAAAGCTTAACCACCAAGTTATCACATGAATATATTCAGTGAAGTGCGTTGATGGAAGAATTAATAGAATTAGAGGCTTGAAAATCGGTTGCCGAGAATAGTAAACATTGCCGAGGCCAACATTTCTTGTATCTCTCTGTGGTGCCGTTTTTACATAGGTCGTAAAGGGGAACTTAGGGATATTTTTGATTTTTTTTCCCTTAAAACATTATCTAGACTCATTGTGTTTTTGAGGGAGCATACCCTAAACAACATTGCAAGTTTTATCAAGGTTTTAAAGCATTCTACAAGACTAAATCATGATCTCAAAAACCCGCCTTAAAACCAAATGGTTTCTTGAGACCCTGCTAAAGTTTATAAATATTTCGATTTGAAGAAAGGTAAATACTTCAGTTTATTTAGTTGTTATTTGAAATGCTAAACTTGAGAATCCGCTTGAGCTGTTCATTATGCCCCTTATACCCTTACTTTTTGAAAAGAGGTTTTCGTTGATATTATACTGAACCGATTTCGAAAGTTTTGCGTAAAATTGACTTACGGTTTTAAATATTTCAAAAACTGAACGAGGTAAACATTAAAAATATGTCTGGTATGCTACAATATAGATCTAGATGTTCTAAGTTCTCAAAGATTTCTCAGGAGTATAGGTATTCATATCAGCGGCAAAATATCGTCAATTGCTTGGTAGTTTTTGGGTATGATATGAATTCTTGATGGCCAAAAATCAAAGCAGAAACTAGTTCTGATGTGAATAGTTTTTCTTCATTTTCATTTTATTGGTGTAACAACATTGTAATGTCAAAAACCCGTCAACAAATTTCGCCACTGGCTGCTTCTCTTAAACCTCTCTTACCTTCAATCTTGCTGCACCTTGCTCGCTATGTTCCACTTCTCTTCTACCGACTGAATTGGAGACGACCTTCCAGATACTGGGTTCATCGTTGAGTTGGGCGAGCCCGTGGTTTATTCTCCGCCGCACACACCGTTCTCCTGCACACCGCCAAAGATAGTCCTAAGTCCCGGTATTACCAGCGTTTTGTACATGGTACAGTGCGGATTTTTGCCCGAAAGTTCTTCTGTAGCCCACAGTAGGCACGACTTACCCTGATTATGCGTCCTTGGATTCCAAGGCCTTTTGTCGTTGTGTGCCGTAATCCAAGATAGACGAATTCCTCCACCAACTCGAAAGTACGGCCGACCAAATTGAGGGATCTGCAACTCCACGAATCGAGTTTTCAATCGATAGTCCTGTTTCGTCGGTGTCGTCAACGCCGATTGTCCCGATCCGTATTCCTTTGCTTGCTCATTTTTCGACTAGCTTGTTAGGCCTAACGCCAACCCCTAGCTTTCCGAGAGGGCCATGAACGGGGCACATTAACGGGGATTCAGCCGCCCCTGGCATCGGGAACTGTCGTTTTTTTAGCCCCTCTGACAAGGATAACAAACATTAAAGTGTTGTAATGGCAGTTCCTCCAAACACAGTGCTACATGGTCCGGCAATTGAACTGCTACATTACAGTCATTTTTACGTTGCACGCGAAGCTGTATTGGACGACCCCTCGTCGCTTTGTTTGAATTGTGTCTTGGCGGTCTGAAGATCGTCAAGAGGCACCTTAAGAGAAATCCTCGACGAAGTGCCACTAAATTGGAGGAGGATCTCAACGTATCGGATCGAAGTCTCCGTCTTCCGTATCCTGAAAGATAAACTTCAGATCAAGCCCTACAAGATCCAGAAGGTTCAAGACTTTTCGGTGAGACAGAAACAAGATCGGGTAAAAAGAGCGAAGGCGCTGCTGAAGAGGACCGCGGAAAGAAGGTTGGAGAATATCGTGTTTACCGACGAGAAACACTTCACGGTACAGCAGTTTGTGCATAAGCAAAACGACGGAGTTTGGTTGTCACAGTTATCACAAATCCATGCTGACGTGCTTATGGCTACTAGGCGACAGAAACCAGCATCGGTGATGATTTGGGCCGGAATCACCCGTAATGGCTGGACTCCGCTGGTTTTTGTCCCCGAGGGAGTGAAGATCAACCAAAATACATATCGGGAACTAGTTCTACAGAACGTCGTCGAACCGTGGGCACGTTGTCATTTTGGTTCCAGGGATTGGGGTTTTCAACAGAACTCGGCGCCGGCTCACAAATCGAAGAAAACTCAACTCTGCATTGCGGAACATTTTCCAGGGTTCATTTCGAGCTCGCACCTGAACCCTATGGACTTCGCTGTCTGGAGTATGCTGGACGCTGAAGTCTGCTCTAAAAAACATGAAGTTGGGGAAGTTCTTGAGCGACATCTGGCAGCACCATGAGATGAAAAAACCACAAAAGCACCTGCGGGCCTCGTACGATGCGATCCTCGTTCATCTGCGGCGAGTGGTTTAACTCAAGGGCGAACAAGTTGAACTTGACCAGTGAATTTTTAAAAAGAGATTTGTTTTCCAGTAAAGTTGAATGAATTTGAAATAAAATGTTGTTATGATCAATTTATCTGTTTGTTTCAATGTTTCAAGCACTTCAATAGTTGGAACCGGTAAATAGTTGTTTGAATAACATAGTTGTTATCCAACAATACTTTGGAATATAGGTCTTCAAGCGAAACCGTTAATTGTTTGGTAAATAATGGATACGCTATGAGTTCATGGAGGTAAAAAGATCTAAACTGAAATATTGGGGTGGAAAGTTTTTTCTAGGTTATCTAAGAATTCTATGAATTCAGGTCTTCGTATTTACAAGCGAAACCGTTCATAGTTTTGTAAATTATGGATGTGATAAGAATTAATGGAGGTTCAATCTAAGCTGAAACAAGTATTGGGGTGAAAAAGAGTTCTTGGTTACCCAACATTTTTATGAAATAAAGGTCTTCATATCTACAAGCGAAACCGTTCATAGTTTTGTAAATTATGGATATGATATGAATTCATGGAGGTCCAAATATTAAACCTGAAACAAGTATCGCGGTTGAAAAATGTTCTAGGTTATCCAAGAACTCTTTGACATTTATGTCTTCATATCAACAAGCAAAACAGTCAATCGTTTGGTAAATAATGGATATGATACGAAATAGTGGAGGTTCAAAGCTCTAGGCTGAAGCAAGTATTAGCGTGAACATTTGTTCTAGGTTACTCAACATCTTTCAGGAATGAAGGTCTTTATATCTACTAGGGTAACCGTCAATCGTATTGTCGGTTTATGGATATGTTAGGAGTTAATGGAGTTCCAAAAATCAAATTTTAAGCAAGTATTGAAATGAAAAGTTCCATCCATAAATCTTGCGGTAGTTTATGGGTAGGTTATAAATGCATGAAGGTCCAAGGTGCATTTGTTGTTATACAAAAACTCTTTGGAGTAAATGTCATCATATCTACAAGCAAAACCATCAATATTTTGGTAGGTTATGCGTTTAAAATGAATTCATGGAGATTTAACAATCAAAGCTGGAACAAGTAGGTAAACAGTTATTCTAGGCTATCCAAGAACTCTTTGGAGTTAAGGTTTTCGTACCTACAAGCAAAAATCGCCAATTGTTTGGTGAATTATGGACACGATATAAATTCAGGAAGGTCTGAAGAGCTAAGCTGAAGCAAGTATTGAAATAGAACGTTGTTCAAGGTTATCCAATTTTTTTCTGGAATAAGGGTCTTCATATCTACAAACGAAAATATCAATTTTTATGTAAATTTAATGAGTTAATGAGTATGATGTAAATTCATGGAGGTCCATGATCTTAAAAAGTTTTGAGAGGAAAAGCATATCTAGGTTTTAATATCTAGAAGCAAAACTGCATAATGAACTGCAGAAAATATGATGAAAATAGGATGAAATATGGAAATGACCCGATAAACATATCAGCGGCCCCGCAAAACGATAAATGTGAGAAGCGGCTGTTGGAATACTTGTTATTTAAAATAAATAAGAGAAACTACATGAAGAGAATAGCAGAACAAGAAAGAAAGAGAAGCAGAATAAGATGAATAGAAGAGTGATGAAGAATACCTGAGAAACAACGCTTAAGAAAGGAAGTCGACGCTGGAAGATATATCGAGAAAGCAAAGGCTATACAGGGTGCGGCAGAAAATAATGCGAAAATTTGTTCTATTTCTTTCAAATCCCATTTTCCACTAATTTAAGCAATTATATCAACATTTTCGAGTGCAGTTATCTTTATAAAGTCCTTTTAAACAAATTTATTCAACGTGTTCTCCATTTTTATTAATAACATCCTCGAGCCGACGCCGGAAGCCAGGGCATGCCTTTGGGGGGTAGTCCTCCGACATTGACTGCCATGTGCGTGTTATGGTTGTCTTCTGGGTTTTTACCATAGGGTGTGGTGTTTTGGGGGTCTGTTTTTCCAAATATGTCTACCCAAGTAACACCAGAAACATCTTCTTTGACAAGAATATAAGAAGTTTGTTGTAAAAAAGTCGTGAGGATGAAATACCAAACATGTCTGGTCTTGAAAAAGTTTTCAGGATGTTTGTCATCTTACCACTACGAACTATTTTTACTCACTTTTGAGTATCCATACTTTTGACTGATTTGAGTCAAACGTACTTCATTTTGGATTGTTTGGAAATAGCGTGTATGCTAGTTGTTTGTAAATATGTTGATAGGTTGCATTCAAGATGAATTTTAAAAATGTTTTTAACATCCTCATGCAATAGTGAAATCATTCCGAATAGATTGTGAATCCAATACAGTGACGGCTGAAAATATGTTTATTTGAAATACTGGAATAAAATAAAACACTACCTAAATGTAAGATTGTGATGCCACTCACTGTTTCAAATAGAAGCCAAATTGGGCATAGAGGTTTATTCAAATGTAGCATAAAGCAACAGTTTGGAAGAATGTTTAGTATTTTTTATAAATTGTTACGTTTAATTTGTGGGGGAGTCTTTTGAGATGTAGCTACGCACAACATAAAAATTGTATTTGTATTTTCATTCATACTGACATTTCTCGGTTCAATTTTACAACAAAAAACGCAGAAAATAAAAAACGAAGATTTGAAAATCAAATGTGTTACTAATGTTTTTACCCGTACTGTAGACTTGTACTGTAGGACTGTAGACTTGGTAAATCGCCATGTTGGTTTTTGTGAATTCCATAAAGAAATCTCACTAAAATTCAATAATTTATTCGGGGTACCTTCTACGTGTTTTAATCCAATCGATGGCGCATGAAATTCGGGAAGGTAAAACGGAAAGTTGCACTGCTAACCTTGAGCCGCATATACAATTTTGATACAACTTCCATGCGCAAAGCAGGTTTTCTCATTTGAAAAAGTAATAAACAATCATCTTTAACGCGTAAAATACCATTAGCTACGATATCGTTTCGCCATTAAAAAATCTTGTTTATATTTTTTTTACTTTGTTCATACCGTGCTTGCTTCGACAAAACATATCATTATGTTATAAGCATGCTGTTGGAAGCATCCACAGAATATAATATTTGTCTTATGGATGTAATACAAAACATCTGGTATGACCTAAAAGATGTTAAAAAATGCCACATTTATTGCGCTTTTTCGGTTATATGCGTGTATGAAATTAAGTTATTGACGTTAGAAAAAAAACATAAGCTTGGTCTAAAACGTGTATTATTACATGAATATGACAAGTGGTGTTACTTGGGTAAATCGAATAATCCAACGGATTAAAATCTGGACTGCTAGGGGGCCACAAATCCTTCGGCCAAAACTTCATGTTATCGTTCAACCATTGTTGGGTTCAATTGGACGTATGACACGGTGCTCCATCCTGCTGTAGGACAACATTTTGGTCCTCGGAGAAGTTGGCCTTCGCCCAGGGAAGCACTTGGTCCTTTAAAATACCGATATACACTTCGGTATTGATTTCAACCCCAGCATCAATGAAAACAGGCGGCATTTTCGAACCGTTGGACGCCACCAAGCCAAACATCATAAACATAAACAAATACACTTTCGACAGAAGTTAGTCACTAGCTACACTTATCAACCCAATACTCAAGTTTGAAATTGGAATTTCACTTTTTCCGGAACGTTCTCCATTTTCTGCGGTGAAATGAACCGGTCCGTGCGGCTGTTGGCCACAGCATCAATGCTGAAAAGCTTTTCGTCGGTGAACAGGACTATAATTGTTTCCTTCTTCAACAAGGAAAGCAATCTCTTGGAACGAGTCACTCTTAGTTCCTTGACCCGGTCCTTAATCAAGTGGCGTTTCACTCTGGCTCTGGAAGATGCATGCAGGTTTTCTTTGATGATTCTACGCATGTATTTCTTCGAAATATTGGCTTCCTTTGCAAGTTTTCTTATGGAACGCACCGGGTTGCGAGCAATTTTTGCACGGACCGATTTGATCACGTTCGACGTGCGTGCAAAGCGTGGACGTCCGCTTCCCGGCTTCCGCTGCTTAGGAACATCCTGCAGGGACTTATTTTTGCGGTAAACTGTTTCCAAATGGCACCCTACCACCTTGGCAATCTCTTTCGGCTTCTTCTGGGCGAGCAACAAACTGGTGATCACTTCTTTCGCGAACATTTTGACGAATTTGCAATAAAACAAATAGAATGTTTGGATGCAGCACTTGAAAGTAAACATAAACAAATACACTTTCGACAGAAGTTAGTCACTAGCTACACTTATCAACCCAATACTCAAGTTTGAACATTTTCGCATTATTTTCTGCCGCACCCTGTAGAATCAGCAATGTGGAAAACAGCAAGTGGCGCAAAGGAAAACCGAAGCGAACGAAGAGTAGAATGAGAAACAAAGCGGTATAAAAGCGAGCAAAAGTGAAAAAGAGATAACAAAAAATTATAGTGAAATAGAAGTACAGAAAAAAAATAAAGGGAAAAAGGGTGCTGCTGGGGGGGGGGATGAAGAAAATATGAAAAAAAAATGAAAAAAAAAAAAAGGATCGGGAAGAAAAAAAAAAGAAAAAGGAAAGAAAAAAAAGAAAAAGAGAGAAAGGAAAAACACAAAAAAAAAAAAGAAAAGAAAGAGAAAAAAAGAAATAATATAAGAAAAGAAGAAAAAAAGAGAGAGAAAGAAGAGAAAATCGGGAACAATTTTAGTTTTATTCCAGCCGTATAGCACACCTCCCGGCTTTGTTTGCTAAAACTACATTTAAAACTGTTTTGTCTACCAACACCTCCTCTATGCTTCTTTAAAGCTGAAATTTGTACAAAGTGGCCCACTCTATAGACAGTTGTGAAAACAAGTTAATAAAACCTTTATAAGACCATACAGATTTTGAAAATGTTCTAGTGAAAGATGTTATGACCACTTGAGAACATTCATAAAACCTATTGGCTGCCATGAAAACCAGCATATGGCCAAATGGCCACAGCTGTCAAACTTCACTGTGATATCGTGGTTGGTTTTTGTTGTTCTGCTTTGTTCGATTCTCTGCTCTTCTGATTCATTTAGCAGTAAATAATATCTAAGAAAAAAGTTCTAGTGTTGCGGGAAATTTTGTTTCATAGCAAAATATCCAAAACAAATTGAGTTTTTTACAGCGTATCATGCTCCAAATCATATGCGCATTTAATTTTATTGTGAATATTGGCACGATAAGAGCCGAAAATTAATGCGCCTTGGAAATTATGCGAGTTTACAACAACAAAAACAAAATTAAAACAAATTTATTCGATAAATTAATCATGAATTTCCTGAAAATTGATGGAATTCAATAAGGTTATCTAAAAAAATGCCGAAAATGGTCTCCGATCCGATCTATCAGTTCATTTGCATTACATTTAAAATTTGGTGCATTTATTTTTCCACATTTCAATTTTTTCTTAAATTTCAATATGGCGATTGGAAAAAATCACAGTTTTGCCAAAAGCCAATTTATCTTCGCAATGACTACTATAAAACTATTTGGTCATGTTTTTTTCCGTTTTCAAAACCACATGACTTCCCTCAATACCAATTTGCCGTTTAATGCATTTACTGGAGGCAAAATGGTTTGAAAATGCCTTTTCAACTGACCATAATAAGATAATATGAGTGAGTCCTAAGACGGCAAATTCAAAACAGCATTTTACGAGTTCATAAAGTCAAAATACAACCTTTGATAGAAGTAAAAGGAATTGAAGAAAACAAGGTCTTAAGATCGTTGTTAACAAGCTGTGTAGGTTCTCATAAACCTGACAAAAATGTGAAACCTATGTTGGCACCTCTTGGTGCCATAATAAAACCAAATTGATTTCTAGTGGCTTGCTAAGAACCTTAATAAAACTTATTAACATTAAATATATATATATATATATATATATATATATATATATATATATATATATATATATATATATATATATATATATATATATATAATAATAATAATAATAATAAACCTGGATTGTTTTGGCAATATTACTTTGGATAGGAAAGAACGCAGAAGAAAAACGAGTAGAATAATATGTACTGAAGATACTAATAAGATTAATAGACGCAGAAGAAATTAATAAAAAAGAGGTGAAGTGAAAGAAAAGAAACAGGAGAGGAGAAAAAATACGGCAAAAACTGATGAATTCAACGGAAGAAGAGATGCAAGTGGAAAAGAAGTATAGTAGACGATATAGTGGGAAGTGATAGAAGAAATAGAAACAAAGAAGAGAACAAAACCTCGTTACTCTGAATTTGTTTCTTAAAAAAACTTCGTTGTTTTGGATACGTTAAAATTGCCTATTTTGTGAGAAAAGCCTTGTTAAAAGTGATTTTAGTTTATGAAACATGATCATGTCTATCATGAGACTTCTTCTTCTTCTTCAGCATTGCAAGCTTGTTACTTCCACAATTTAGTTTATTGCACAATTTAGCTTATTAGGAACCTTCCATTGCCAAGGTTGTTGGGCAACTAGCATACTGGAAAGAATTTGTTTTGCATAAATTTCGGCCACTTTTTCGAAACCTAGTCTGCTGTTTTATTTTTATCAAATGATGGCTGGGACCCTAATGATTCCACACACATATTAAAGTTGTGAAAAAAGTGATAAGCAGGAATAAAGGTTCTAAATTTTCATTTTAGTATTTTTTAGGGCACACCTTGTAAGTGATAACCGCTGTGCGTTGCGAAAAAAATAAGATCAGCTATGTAAATAACTCACCCTATCATGAAGAATTGTAATCTTAAATAATATGCTGTAAGTGATTACACAATCTGATAGAAGCATGAGGAAGAGAATTCCACGTCTTTTCGAAAAATGCAGATCAATAGTGCAAAGTTGTGCATGAGAACAGCACTCACCCGCTTTCATGTTTTACCTTTCAATCAAGAGCTAACCTCACCCGAAGAAAGAGGTAAGACACCCATCTACAGCCGGAAGAGAATGAAAGACATGGGAAAAATATACGACGACCTAGCGACCCCATCATCCAAGCAGGCGTAAACCTCGGGAAAATATGTATCCATGTGAGCGGAGTTCGAGCTTGCGCATTAATTAATTAATCCAAACAGAGTGTAAGAAGGTTTAGCTGCGGGCTGCCTTCCCGCTGCTGATTGGCCTTTTTGAATGGGAAAAGAAGCGCAACATCTTCAACGGTAAGAGGTCGTAAAATCGGTATGCGCGAAGAAAATAACTTTTCGCGCGCTTACTTTTACCCGCGGCGGATTGCGCCTTCGTAATAGATTCATTTCACGCAAATGCAGAATCAGACACGATGAAGTTATCAGTAAGGCATTTTCGAAATCGATTTCCGCCAGTAAATTAAATATTTGAGCGTGCGAGTTTGCCAAATCGACGCCCACAGATGCGAAACTTGCACATCCTATTTGTGCTGAAGTTACACCATCCGAAAAAAATATCTCTTGCTGCAGGCAGGTAACTTCCGAAAAATAAACGGACGTCAGCTACCAGGATTATGAAATATTTACACTGATTTGTCAAAGGTAGTATTATTTGATTAAAAAGAGAGTTGAGGGTAAGGGGTGATTCGCTATTAAAGAAAGAAACTCTCGTTGTCATTACCTTAACTAAATCCTTCAAAGCACCCCTCGCTGTCTTGATAGCGATAGCAAATATTTGATGTAATAAGTGAGGTTTATTGACATTCGGTCATCGTGTGACCACCATCAGCAGCATCCCAACGCTGATGACAAAGAGATAATATATTCACATGTGCGTGTAACCTTATTCGTCTCCCGCGTTTTCCCCATCACCATGCTATCGAATTCCGTTTGCGAGGTGGAGGCTCGCTGTAACATTAAACTACCATTTTATGTCATTCCTACCCTCCCGAAAAGGAATCGTATTCGGTCATTCGAGTGTTGTACCGTCCGAATACGCAATTTCGTAATATCTTTCTCCACAGCGATTCCCGCACCTGACGTCGTCGTCGCCGTCGTCGCCCAAACTACGCTCATCACGACGGATGCAAGTATGCGCATAGTTTCGATACCAAGGAATCATATTGATGTCATGTGGTGTCGAAATTTTGGTTGGTTCGATAAAACGAATGTACAACCTGTTTCAAAAAAAAAAAAAAAAAAAAAAAAAACTGATAATTTGTTTGTTTGGGGTTACGAATGTCACACACTACGCGTTTGTTATCATTGCCGGCTGCAGCACAGCAGTGGTGGAATGGATCCGGCTGTCGATTGACATCATGCGGGTCGCTTCCGTAAACAAATCGGTTGGATCACTTACGACGAGATACTAATCTCGGTCGTGTTCAAGATCTGTGAAGATGACATTGGATAATCAAGGCCTGCTTATGTAACGGTAGTATGCGAGCCTGTGGTTTTGACTTTGGGTAATAACTTGCTGCATGTGCCAGTATTGGGTTTCTTCACGCTCATTCGGATGTACTCAAAATTCAGTAACTTTTACCCACTTTCATAAAACAGGCTAATATGTCATACTATGGGTAGGGCGATTTATGAATGTGGGTAGATCTCACTCTATTCTTCATAAATTTGGTATACGTCTACTGTTTGTGAAATGGACACCTTTTTGTTCTCTCCAGATAAAAAAAATGTATCTTGACCATCTCGGATTTAGGCGCGCCGATGGTGACCAACTTTCTGACGGATCAACACCCTAGTAAACACATCCAACGGAGCGCCGTTCCATCAAAGCTTCCGAACGCTTCCCAAGCTTATCCAGAACGCAGAAGATCGTTCGCGAGTGCATCCATTATGTGCAGTAGTCATTGGAAAGTACCCGGGAGGATGGATAGGTTGCCTCGATGAAAACTTTGACATTTTGCAGCTGTTCGATCAGTGGAAGCTAACCAAACGCTTCCAGAAGAGCCTTTTCGAGATGATCGGACTGATGGCCAAGGAATTCCCGGAATGCGTGAGCGATGTGCACCAGCACCGGAGCTACCCGTCGTTGATCTTGTTACAATATTATGGATGGATTGTAGTTCCTTTAATTGAAAACATTAAAAAAGAAAAAGCTTAACTGAAGCAGCCTCGGGTATTTTTTTATTTTAATATTTTACCCAATTTCTATAAAAACCGCATTTTATAATAATGAGTAGAACTAACCCAAAATTAAGCCTATTATGGGTTTACCCAAATTTGGGTTTAAGCTTGGTTACTCGATATTGAGTAGTTCTAATTTTTATGATTCTGGGTTTACTTTACTCAATTTTGAGTAAATCCGAATGAGCATGTTTTAGGGTTATTTGTTGGATATTTACGCCTGTCATCGTCCATACTTCTGCGAGACAATAAGAAAGGCCTTCTAAACTGAAAATTAAATTAAGTTTAAATTTCCAAATCGAAGGTCGGACTCTCGAATCTATTCGTTGATTCCTTTAACGAAACTACACGGAGAAAAACAGTCAACTTGTTTGTTGAAATTTGTTGTTTGTTTGTAGTTGTTGAAATTTGTTGTTTCATAAATTTCTTTGCATATCATTAGTCAAGGAGCAAGACAGCTCCTCATCGCGTGCAATGTAAGAGTTGCTTTTGAGGTACCTCGAGTAAACCTCGTTGCTCAGCAAACGAGCACTGTCATTTGTTTTCTCTCTGTTTTTGCACAGCAGCTGTCAAACCAAGCGAAGCTAGTACATGAGCTCTCGAGTGTGCACAATTGGACACTAGCAATTTTCAATGTTTTCAATTTTTTCTATTTAACTCTGTTTTTGAAAACAACCTACATTCACTCAATCTACATATCTGATATGCTCGTAAAATTTGATATCGTATTTACTACTATTCGTGTAAGGCTTTGCCTTTTTCGAGAAGAAGTTATACTTATGTCTCCGATTAAGTCATACTTTGAATAAACCCATCATTTTTGGCTAATGCAGCATCATTCCGCCAGACGGCCAGACTATGAACTGGTGCTTTGGAACAAGGGCAGAAGAAGAGACAAATGAGCTCAGCCCGCTGCACTCCGACCCAAGCTTCAAGCTTCTTAGAATCGATGTTTAGCAAATTACCAATCATATCGCTATCATGCCTCATCATTGCACTTCAGTAAGGCCGTTCGTATCGCGTATCACATATTAAACATTCCCTGAACCCTCATAAGGCTCAACATTGTGCCATCTTCTAATGCCATTATCAGAATGTCCACAAGGTTTTCAAACAAATTGGAAGACAAACTTTTCGAAACCCTGGCAACCGATAAGAACCGATGAAGATTGAGCTAGGGCTATGTGTGGTATCGGTACGTGCGCTGCAGATACAAATCTGGTCGTCTCTGGTACTGCGGAACAAGATTCCGAGAAATTCTGGTTGTACTTGTCTGGTATCTTGCCAGAGGTTCCGGAGAGCAAAGTTACCGAACTTGCAGAGCTCAAGTTGAAAACTACCAATCTGCGAGTGGTTAAACTTGTTCCACGTGGCAGAGACATTAGATCGCTTACGTTCGTCTCATACAAAATTGGTATGCCGTTGGATCTGAAACCTATTGCACTTGCTACTGAAACTTGGCCTAGAGGAATTCGTTTTCGTGCGTTTGAAGACCTTGGAAGCAAGAAGCAGTTTTTTTGGAGGCCAAAGGCGTTGTCGCCCGATCCGATCGTTCTATACACAGAACAAAAAACGCACCCCCCCTTGTGCATTAGTTGTGGGGGATGTATCTCTCTTATTCTTCTGGAGGCGCCGCCCACGCTATCTCTCTCTCCTGTGTGTCTGACCTCTTCTCTCCCTACAACGCTGTGGCACCGCCCCCTTTTTTCTCGGCAGCAAGGGGAAAAACACGCCTATTATTAGTATATTATTAGGACGGCGGGGGGGGGAGCACAACGAAAAAAGAGTTTTTCTTGGCGGCCGCCTCCCGGGGGTACGACGGTGACTGACGGAAACGTGGCTGCGGAACGACGTGAGCAATTCTGAGCTGTCATCTCATTATAATATCTACCGATGCGACCGAAGTAACGCTACGAGTCATCTACAACGAGGAGGTGGAACGCTCATTGCCGTAAAAAACACTATTTTAAGTGCTCCTGTGCAACTTGACCTATGTGACTCGCTCGAACAAGTTGCTGTGAAACTGTCTCTTCCGACAAGATCTGTCTATGTATGTGGAATTTACTTGAGGCCCAATAGTGAACCCGGCAAATACGTCGCACTTGGGGTGTGTGCAACAAATAATTTAAAAAGGGGGGGTGGGGGATTCTGTGATGATTGTTGGCGACTACAATCTGCCTCATCTACTCTGGTCCTTCGACGAGGACCTGGACTCGTACCTACCAACCAATGCATCAACTGAACAGGAGCTTGTATTCACTGAAAACATGATTGCTAGTGGATTGCAGCAGATTTGTGATGTGCGCAATATCAACGGAAGACTCCTAGACTTGGCCTTCGTTAGCAACAGTAATGAAATTGAGTTGTTTGAAGCACCATTATCGATCTTACCACTGGACCGTCACCACAAGCCGTTCGTCTTACGCGTGAACACACGACGTTCCTTGGATAGTATTCACGCAACTACGGAAGACCTTGACTTCGATTTCAACCGATGCGATTACGATGCAGTTTTTGAAGATCTACGTTCACTGAACTGGGAGGAAATTTTTCACGATGCCAGCGTCAACGCTGCGGTCACCACTTTCTACGACGTGATTTTCAGGATCATAAGCAGACACTGTCCTCTCCGTAGACGTTATCCTCGCCGCTTGAACAAACACCCATGGTGGAATACCGAGCTTCGACATCGGCGTAACGTTCTTCGTAAAGCTCGCCGTCGGTTTCTGCGTCATCGAACTGCTGAAAACAGCTCAATTCTTCGCAGGCTCGAGGCTGAATACGCCGAATGTGTATCTTCTTCTTTTCGTGAGTATATCTTCCGAATCCAAGACGAGGTTAAGGTGGATCCCTCCTCTTTCTGGCGCTTTGTTAAAAGCAGAAAAGACACAAAATCGATCCCGGCGGAAATTTCTTTCGATGGCTCAACCAGTCGAGACCTCGAAGGTTCAGTCCAACTTTTCGCCGATTTCTTCAAATCGGTCTACGATGCTGACTCTCCGCCGAGTTCTCCGGAGGTCTTGAATCACTTGCCATCATACGATATACAATTTCCGTGTCCAACCTTCACCGTAGAAGATGTCAGTAGTGCACTGAGAACTGTTGACCCTTCGAAAGGTCCTGGGTCAGATAGGCTACCTCCCGTTTTTATTCGTCGATGTGCTGATCTACTTGCAACCCCTGTGTGTTTGCTATTCAACCTGTCGCTATCGGAGACTACTTTTCCGGATGTATGGAAGTTGTCTGCGGTCTCTCCCATTCACAAAGCTGGAAACATCCATGATGTTAAGAATTACCGACCTATTTCGATTCTTTGCTGCTTAGCCAAGACGCTTGAACTGTTGATTCACGATAGAATGTATTTTGCTGCTAAGCCCATCATCTCGCAATATCAGCATGGCTTCGTGAAGAATCGCTCTACTGCGACTAACCTAATGGCATATGTTAGCGCACTAAACTCCAGTTTGGAAAAGCGCTGCCAAGTTGACAGTATTTACGTAGACTTTTCCAAGGCGTTTGATAAAGTACCTCACGAATTGTCAATGAAAAAGCTCGAGAAACTAGGATTTCCTAATTGGCTCATCATGTGGTTACGGTCATACTTACTAGACAGATCCGCCTACGTGAAGCTTAGCTCCATTAAGTCAAGCTGTTTTGCAACACCTTCCGGCGTGCCTCAAGGTAGCCACCTCGGTCCCTTGATCTTTATTCTGTTCGTCAACGACTTGAGCCACCGTCTGAATTCGCATCACCTTATGTATGCCGACGATCTTAAAATTTACCGGAGGATCAGCTCACTGGTTGATTGTGCAGCTTTACAGCAAGATATTGACACCATAGTGAGTTGGTGTGTGTCAAACGGAATGGAGATGAATGCGATGAAATGTAAGGTGATAAGTTTCAGTAAATCCCAGAGGCAACTGATATACAATTACGGAGTAAACGGCATCAAATTGGACCGTGTATCTTCAATTAAAGACTTGGGAGTAGTAATGGACTGCAAGCTGAGCTTCAACGAACACATCACTGCAACCACTGCTAAGGCTTTTGCCATGCTAGGATTTATACGCCGAAATGCATCTGAGTTCCGTGATGTGTATGCATTGAAAGCACTTTATTGTTCGCTCGTTCGAAGTGTTCTTGAATATGCTGTTCAAATCTGGGCACCTCATCACGAAACTCAAATTACTCGTATAGAAAGAATACAACGTTGCTTCGTACGTTTCGCTTTACGGCGATTACCATGGAACGATCCGGTTAGGTTGCCCCCGTATGAACATCGACGCCAATTAATAAGATTGGAATCGCTGCGCCAGCGGCGTATCTATTTACAGAAAATGTTCGCGTTCGATTTACTAAGCAACCGAATTGACTGCCCAGATCTTCTGCAGCAGGTTAACTTCTTCGTTCCTGCACGTCGGTCCCGACAACGATCGATATTTTGGACTGCTAGACACCGAACGGTGTTCGGACAAAATCACCCGCTTGAAAAGTGTTTTAATTTGTTGAATGGTGTTGAAACGTTCGATTTTAGTATAAGTAGAGACCGTTTTAAAACTAGTATTAGGCAAATGACTTAGATTTAAGATAGGTTCAGTCTGTGCAGCATAACTGAAGACGTAGTAAATAAATAAATAAACTCTGCTGGTGTCGTTATCGGCGATCACCCATGAGCCCAGATACACAAATTCGTCTACTACTTCGATTTCATCACCATCGATCTGAACTTGTGGTAGGAGGCTAACATTGTCTTCTCGTGAGCCTCTTCCTTTCATGTATTTTGTTTTCAACGCATTAATCACAAGCTCAATCCTACCAGCTTCAGCCTTAAGTCTGATGTACGTTTCCGCCATCGACTCAAAGTTACGTACTACGATATCAACTTTGTCGGATAATGGTTGGTAAATGACTGGAAAATGCGTACCATTTTTACTAGAAAAACTGATATAAAATAGATCCTACTGCGATCTTTAGCCTCTTGTCCAGTAACTCCCTACCTCCCAGTGATGTGGGGGGGGGGGGGTGCCGACTGGGGTATTAGTAACCATAGGAAAGATCGGGTAACCAACCCCGGTTTGACCTTGGTCATATGCTGACAGTGAAGGGGGGTTGCCCTCTTCAAAAGGTGCAGTCTATCTGAGCGCCTGTTCTCCATGTCAGGGGCGGTTCAAAACAGCGTCTGTTCTCCATGTTAGGAGTGGCTGATCATCGTCATAGTGCCAGCGTGGGACTCTAAACAGTGCTTTGCACGATGATCCTCCAGTGAGACAGGGGGTTGGGGAAGGTCCAACAAGCCGCCCTTAAAAAAAAACAATGTTACAAATAACACATGGGGAAAATCCATGTGGCGTAAAAACCCTCTATCTCTAAACCGTACACTACATTAATCAACAGCAATAGAAGGAACACAAAGCAAGTAAAAATTAATTCTAGTACACAAACAAAACTTGTGAGTAAAATTAAAATAATCTTTCGTGATGGAATCAGTCGTCTCGTATCTTCGACATTAACGCCAGTACGTAGTAAATGCCACCATTTATTGACTAGCGGCTCTACATCCAACTACGCTGAATCCAGTGACGGAAGGTCTCAGCGGAACGAGAAAGACATCAATCTGCCAAATTGCCCTCAGCTTCGGCCCATCGAACGCTATTGGGCGATTGTGAAAAGGGTCTTCAAAAAGACCGGTAAAGCAGCTGAAAATATGCAGGAGCTCAGAAAAATTTGGGCTAAGGTGTCCAAAAAATGTGACTTAATACTATTCCAGAACTTGATGTTCGACCAAAAATTCGCAAATTCGCGAAAGTATAATATTAATTTCATCCGGTCTTCACAATGTTCATGTTTAATCCCGTACAACAAAGATTCATCCTTGGGTTTGAATAAAACATCTTTTTGATATGAGAGAACTATATGTGGATAACTTATTTTCAATACAGTCCTTATGTACAGATGATTCCAAGCGTCTCTCTATTCACGGAAATGTCTATGATCACATTCGGTAACAGCTGTTAGCTTACGTTTTCATTCATAATAAACTTCCTTTCCAATAGCCCAACATCTTAGCTGTCTTTCGTTGGCAGAATCAACCGACGTGAAAGACGACAAAGTAATGGAAACTTAGTGCTTCGGAGGAATAACATGCTTCTCCTAGCGACACCAAATTTCGATAGCAGCAATTTCTAACAAACAACATACCTTCCTCCGCTTCATCCACTTCATCCAGCCATTGATCTATTCAAAAGTTCAACTTCTAAACTGGGCCAAATGCCATCGGGAAGGGAGCTACCGTTATCTCATTTTCCACGCTTCCGAGAAGCAAAGCCTGCCAAGAGGAAAATAATTTTCTTTCACTTTTGCCTCCCCATGCAAGTGGAGGGGGAAGTTTTTTTTTGTTTAATGAAACACTTTCCCGGTTTTTGATGTTTTGTTTTCCGAGACCTCTCAAATGGCACTTTGCTCGTCGATTTACTGAAAGCCGCCACCAAACCCGCTCCAGCATGATCCCTCGAACCCAACAAGCAAAAGTCATTACCTACACACATTGTGAGGAAAAGGGAGAGCGAAGGAGGGGGGGGGGTTTTTTGTTTCAGGTGGGAGGATCCGGGGTACTTCTGCCGGTTGTCGTCAGAACAGAAAACCATAAAGACACATTAGATGGTATAAAGTTTTTGGTGGCGAGGTCGTAAAAATATTTGGAAAACATACACGCACTGTCGCGTCTCGTCTTCCTGTTCGTTCTGGGTGGGTGAATGGTGTAAAGGAGGACAAATCTTTCGGTGCTACAACATAATGACTGTTGTCGATTGTGAAATTAATGTTATGGCTTTTAAGGATTGTTCTGGAGGAAACTCGGGCCTGTTGAAAGTTCTGGAATTGGAAAAGAGGGGGGATGAAGATTCTGGGTTGTGTTCTGAACTTATGTGGAGTTTGTTTCTGGTTTAGTATATTCAAAGCCTAATTTGGGCAGCTTGAAGGTTATGCTTTAAACAAAGGGTTTAATTTCCTGATGATTTTTGATAAGTTTTGCCTACGTACCAATCACAAAGAAAATTAATTTGGCAAAGGAGATACAGTCTTTATTAAAACAGGTGTAAGTGTGTTTCATGACACGAGAAGAATAACATTCAAATCTTCAGAAGCGTCTTCAACCAAATGCGCACCATTGTGTTCCTTCATTATAGCTGAAAACCATGCTAATTGTCTTGTTCATTTTCCCGCGCGCCATCCTTTCGTTCTGCTAACCACTCTGCTTATCTCATTTGCCTCACCTCTGGGAATGCCCGAACAAAAAGCATCTCCGCCAGAGAGTAGTGGTAGCAGTGTGATTTGCATCTGAATGATGGTCAAATTAAACATTCATTCGCCGAGAAATTTCACCGAGCAACACAGAAAGAAGATGATGAAGGCCGACCGACATCAAATGACCAGAAAAGCGAGAAAGTAAAGCCGAGAACTTCACCCCTCAGCCCAATTCACACTCCCGGGCGGACAAAGAAATCCAGTGAATAGAAAATTTAAATCATGTCCATCAGCATCATCATCGCAATCATCATCACCATCCTTCTCTTCCCAGCGTCTTTTCGTCTTGTCGGGCCTGGTATTAAACGTGAAAGGAACAAGTTTGCTTGCTTCACTCTTGGAATTGCTGCGCTCAAAAGTTGTTCTCCGGGGCTTGCTCGACGCGAATAAGCAACCCCTTTTCGGAATTTTTTTCGAACGAGACGAATAAAGTGTGCCTCGGTTAAAATCCCGTATGACAAAACAGTAGGGTGTCCCAAAATTGCACTCAGTCAGAAAAACCTGGCAGCGAACCCTTTCAATTATAGCTCAGGGTGTTACAAAAAAAAAAACGTTTCTGTGGCGACAACCTTGGGAAATGTTGTTTACAACTTATTATTTATGGAAAAGTACCTTTTCTAAATGTTATGTTGTATAACAAATTTGAGTTCGCTGGAAATAAATAGAACTTATCCTTTTTAATTTTTTCAGATTGATCTGAGTTTAAACTTTGAGATACAGGGTGCGGCAGAAAATAATGCGAAAATGTTCAAACTTGAGTATTGGGTTAGTTCGTGTAGCTAGTGACTAATTTCTGTCGAAAGTGTATTTTTTTATGTTTACTTTCAAGTGCGGCATCCAAACATTCTATTTGTTTTATTGCAAATTCGTCAAAATGTTCGCGAAAGAAGTGATCATCAGTTTGTTGCTCGTCCAGAAGAAGCCAAAAAAGATTGCCAAAGGGGTAGGGTGCCATTTGGCAACAGTTTACCGCATAAAAAAGTCCCTGCAAGATGGTCCTAAGCAGGGGAAGCCGGAAAGCGGCCGTTCGCGCTTTGCACGCACGCCGAACGTGATCAAATCGGTCCGTGCAAAAATTGCTCGCAACCCGGTGCGTTCCATAAGAAAACTTGCAAAGGAAGCCAATATTTCGGAGAAATCCATGCAGAGAATCATCAAAGAAGACCTGCATGCATTTTCCAGAGCCAGAGTGAAAAGCCACTTGATTACGGCCCGGGTCAAGGAACTACGAGTGACTCGTTCCAAGAGATTGCTTTCCTTGTTTAAGAAGGAAGAAATGATAATCCTGTTCACCGACGAAAAGCTTTTCAGCATCGATGCTGTGGCCAACAGCCGCACGGACCGGTTCATTTCACCGCAGAAAATGGAGAACGTTCCGGAAAAAGTGAAATTCAAATTTCAAACCAAACAGCCGGTTCGTATCATGATGTTTGGCTTGGTGGCGTCCAACGGTTTGAAAATGCCGCCTGTTTTCATTGATGCTGGAGTTAAAATCAATACCGAAGTGTATATCGGTATTTTAAAGGACCAAGTGCTTCCCTGGGTGAAAGCCAACTTCTCCGAGGACCAAAACGTTGTCCTACAGCAGGATGGAGCGCCGTGTCACACGTCCAATCGAACCCAACAATGGTTGAACGAAAACATGAAGTTTCGGCCGAAGGATTTGTGACCCCCTAGCAGTCCAGATCTTAATCCGTTGGATTATTCGATTTGGGCATATGTTGAAGCACGAGCCTGCAAAACATCACACCCTAGTGTAAAAACCCTGAAGTCAACCATAACACGCACATGGCAGTCAATGTCGGAGGCATGCTCTGGCTTCCGGCGTCGGCTCAAGGATGTTATTAATAAAAATGGAGGACACATTGAATAAATTTGTTTAAAAGGACTTTATTAAGATAACTGCACTCGAAAATGTTTATATTATTGCTGGAATTAGTTGAAAATTGTATATGAACGAAATAGAACAAATTTTCGCATTATTTTCTGCCGCACCCTGTACTTCGAAGGAATCTAGATAATGATCCCCAATCACATCCCCAATCGATCACCACAAGCCATCCGTTTATTTCAGGCACTTTTGAACGTTGATATGGCAGCCTATTGACACATGAAATTGAAAAAAGTTGGCTGAGCAAAACCATACCCGTTTCTGAACCGAAGGGCAGGGTAAAGGCTGACTAAAAGTAAATTGGTACGCACAAAAAGACCCGTGATTCAAAAAGTTTAAAAAGTCCATTATTGGTTACTTTGCAACAGTTTTATTGAAACTTCAAAGTTACAGCATTAGTTGGTTAAATTTTTTCAGTTCAAACAAAATCTCGAACTTTCCTCTTGATGGATTTCCTGGATGTCCTACCGCTTCGTCGAAGTCGATGCTGAAATTGCCCAGTATTTTTCGATTGGTCGAAATTCCATGCAATTCAGGGGATTCATTAGCTTGAGGACAAAATCGATCTTGTTGGCAGCATACCACTCCAGAGCCACTTTGGAGTAGTGACAGCTGACCAAATTGGGCCAAAAGATAACTTTGCCCCTATGCTTGCGGATGATCGGCAAAACACGCTTTTTCAGGCATTCTTCGATGCAAACTTGGGATGTCATCGTCGGGGCTGTGGCGAATGGTTCCGTTTTCAGGCCACAACTGCAAATCATGGCCTGCTTCGCGAACTTGTCGGCAAACACAAACTTGAATCTTTCCGGTACATCGCACAGTCATTTCAAGGCGGAAAAAAAAACGGAAAATCAACTTCCTCATTTTAAAATAAATATATTTTTGTATTTTTGTAAAGAATAGGGAACGGCTTAATCAGGGGTAACTGTTTAAATCAGTTGCTAGGCAATAGGTCTAAAACTCCCACATGTTCCAAATTATTTCACATTTAATGATACGACATAAGCTCTATCGATCGGGCTAAAGATTTGATGTGGAATTCAAGATTGATTACCAATTAATTACTGTCATTTTGAAGATTTAAAATACATCACCTAGAAAACCATCAGTTCCCTACCTGCTGAAGAAGTTCGCTCAAATTTTCTCTTTGCGCATTTTGCATTCGATCGCGTGTACCGAAAGGCATGTCTTCATCAGCTCTCTCTCACATTTAGGCTCGTTGCCAGAATGTGATGTTGATAATTGAGTTTGTTTCCTATCTTCTTTGTTCACCATGGATATAGCACACCGGTATTGTAACGTGAAGCCTGCTGTCGCTTACATTTGTTAGTTTTTAAACGAAGCATCCCGTTGGTCGTCAAAGTCGCTTTGGCTAACATTTGCGTGAGAGTAAACGAAATAAGAAATACGCAGTGCCAATCTAAAGATCAATGACAAACTAAAAGTTTGGTTGTGTAGGTCTGTCTCATAACCTGCTAGTAGACGAGTTTGTGATCGTAGCAATCATGTTTTGGTTGATTGTTTTCGAGAGCGGTTGGGTAAAACGAAGGAGCGGGTTGAGGAAATTGACGTTTGCAGCAAATCGTGAACTGGCCTATTTCATTTCGCCTTCGCACACATGCACAGAATCGCACTCATACAATATTGTTAGTTTATGTACAGATTGAGGAGCTGAAGAAAACATTTTCTTGATCGGAAATCAATCCGCATGCTTTCAAAAAGTCCCTGCAATTGGGAACTCTATTCCATGGCTATGAAATTTTCAGAGTCTATTGCTGAACGTATGTTCCGATAAATAAAGAAATAAGCAGAGGGATTAACGTCTAAATATTGGCAGTTCTAATTATAGATTACATACAGCTTCATCAAATGTCCCAGGTGCTGCATAAACTGCTTAAAACCCGTCCCGCACCCTACTATTTGAAAAAAAAAAATCCAATATTTCATAAAAATTGGGGAAAATTGCCTTCAATTTTTATGAGGGTAAGTGGATGTAATGTTAGCCTAGCTCCTTCATTCGGCCTATGTACCAAATATGTCATTAATTTAGCGATAATCAACAAAATCATGTTGCTATTAGGATGACCGATGTAATCCGAAGCAATTGAGACAATATTAGTCAACTTATAGTTGTTCACTTACGCGTAATTGTCGATTTCTTGAACTTTTGGGGCATCATGATTTCACTGGTTAAGCAGAACAGATGATCTACACGATCTTCAAGTGAACTAAATTAGGCTGAATTGAATCGATAGAGCAAGTAATGCAGTCTGGATGTGCAGAAAATAGTTACACGTTACAAAATTACTGTTCACATAGCTAAAATAACAATAATTTTACAAGAAAATCATAGACCCAATGTTGGGGACATATTTTTTTGTATGTTCCCAACTATGGCCTGTTCTATCAATAATATAGTAGAAAGGTTGTTATTGGTAAAATTTCAAGTGGAAATGCATGAATTTGCGGTTGTTTATATTCAAGTGGCTGTTCTAAACACAAACCGAAGGAACAAAATCATTGTACAGTGAATTATAATGTTTTCATGATTGAATAGCTGATAAATCATATATGAACATCACTTAAGTATTTGGAGGCAGTTTTACTTTAGTTTGTTTTGTGAAATGTTGTATTTAGTAAATCAAATACAGCTAGCAATGCCTTAATTCATAAAATTTGAAAAAAAAACCGTACAAAGACTGCATTTAGTAATAAATCCATCGAATGGGACGAAGTTGCATCCATGAATAGACCCAATTTGGTGCACATAGACCGACATTAAATCCATATCGCTCGAATGTTTCTGAGTTTATAAAAAGAGTTGCGTAACTTTTCGTGAAACATACTACCAAATGTCTTATCAAACTTATCTTAGCAAGTGTCTAACTAGTTGAATCTCGCTTACAGCTTAAAAACTTTATGAGTTATCATAAAAAATGTAATCGATCATTGCAAAATAGGCTGAGTTAAGGGACACATACCCTATATGTTGTAATGGTGGTGGTTAGTAAGGGGAAAAATAGTAAAAATGGAGAAAATTTGTGGTATGGCAATGGAGGTTTAAATTAATATCTTTACAGGATTATGGGAATTATAAGAGATATATGTGAATGGGGGGAGGTGAAAATGTAGAAAAAATTGAAGATGAGTAGAATATTGTTGCGTCAGCTTTTATGGGCACTCATTTTTGCAGGTGGGGTAATTTTGCCATCTATTTCGATGTCTATTATACGAAGGATAATCATTTTATTCATTGTGATTTTACTCAATATAGCAATAAGGACACTGAAATTGTAAGTTGTATCCGCTTTGAACCATATCAATATCAGATGTAATTAAACAAATAACATTTCCAGCTTTGTAGCAACTTCGGAAGTTCGCTGAGAGAATCACTGGTTCACTTGGTGATAATTACAACATTGATTATATCAAAAGTCCACAACCACATTGGCTACATCCGGGTTGATGCTCCGGCTGCTCCCGGGAAAGTAGTCAGATTCGGATTTGGATCAAACCCCATCATGTGACACATCAAATAACATGAGAACTCAAAAATAAGTGCATTGGTGAAGATATCAAGTTTCCAAGACCACATTGACCACACCCCGGGTTCATATTCCGATAACTCCCAGGGAAGTGCAAAAAGGGTCGATCTCACGATAGGTTTTATTTAGGTAAATTTAGGTTTTTATTTTCAAATAAATTTACATGTTATGTGACGAAACTTCTACAAGTTACTCGGTTTCTTTATAACTATGTTTACTATGCTTGACATTTAGCGGATGATATGAAATGTTTTTAAAAAGTCATTATGGAGTGAAAAGAGAATTAAACAAATGTTTTTTGCTAAATAAAGGGTTAGTAAAGAAATCAAAAGAACAAAAGTCTCAAAACATTGTGCAAGACATTAAGAGTCATAAATTATATCACGCAACATTGAGGAAACATATAAGTCAATTCCACATTTTCATCTCGTTTTTCCTGTACTTTGGTTGTTACAAAACTTCAAATTCCATCCTCTTAGAGCGTAAATTGTACATAGTCCAATGGCAAGCTTTTTGTTTTGCTGTAACAAAAATTTCCGGAAGAACATGGGATCAAACTTCCACTCAGTGCTTCGATTGTATTAGTATGTGTGATCACGTTGCGTTGCATTAATATGTGTGATACGTAAGAATTCAATCCGTTCCCAAAATGCAGCCAAGCAGGATTAGGTGATTTCCTGTCTGAAGAATGTACAGTCAAAAAGTGAAAGTGTAGACTTTAAACTAATTTGCCGGATTTAGAGTTTTAAAATTAACAAAAGAATAATTTAAAATTTTAGTCACCACCATGAGCATGAGCATGATTGACCGCCCGAAGTTGCCACTCCGTTGTTGCCAGATCAGCTGTTATTACACCTAGAGAACCAACAGATGATGCTTGGGACTAACATACATCCTCAATGTGTAAGAACTGGTGATCCCAAACCAAAGCAACACCGGCGCCGGCTTCGCCCAAATGCTGGTCAAGTAGGAAATGGGTAGGAATATGTTGATGTGATACTCGCTTTATTAAAAGCCGCGGAGTCCACTGCACTTCCACGAGAAATCACTGGGATTTTGGATAACAGGATTGGATGGCAGAAGGGTTCGTTTTGGTTAACGATAAGCTGTCAAGTGTAATTAGTACCGATTTCCGAATTGAATCGATTTAAACCAACAGTAAGGATACTATTGGGGCCACTCACAAAGTGTGATAGTGGTATTTTATTAAGAAAACAAGGTAATTCATCTCAACGCTTGAGAGTCAACTTGGACCGATCTTCACCAACAGTACGGATGCCGCTGGAGTCCCATAAAAAATGGGACAGTGATCTATTTGTTCCAAGATAGGGTGGCTCGACGAGCATAGCGAACGAATAATTTGGATCACAATTAGTTATGTACCTCAGCGTCAGCACTGACCCATCTTACCCGGCAAACCACGACTTCTCATGCTCACTCGATCACTCGCGCAACGAACAATAGGCAACCGACAAAACGCTACGCCCAATAACAAAATATTGCGGAACAAAGTATCGACACAACCGATTCAACCGATTCAACATATGGTTGACGCAAACCTATTAAAAATACATTTTATTAATATAGATACAATGGGTAACAATTACCTGTCTTGCTCCACGTCCTTGAGAGTACTTACTACCTCACGAGCCGCCTGTACCCAACTTTATGCCTAACTGAAGCATTATTACTTTAAAAGTTTTGAAAAAAGAGAGATACTAGACATTGTCTAAGAAATTTGGTAGAAATAAATTATGTGTTGCCTGAAAAGAAACAAAATTAAGTAGAATCCTTGTAGTACCCCGGATGTTTGAAGAGCATAGCCATTTCTATGAAAAAATACTAAGAGTTATTGTTGCTGGCTGTCGATGGTTGATTATAACTATGTGTTGAACACTATTGGCTGAAATGAGCATTGAATGGGAATAGTGAGCACGTTTCATTGAATAAATGACTATAACACTCAGTTGTTTATTTAGCTGAAGCTCATTCGAGCTATATCTGATGAACTTCTACTACTGAATAGCCCCTTAATCTTGCAATGTTACTGTTACTGTCACCCTTTATTGTTAGTGAGTACATATAATATGTGAAGGTCAGTTATTGGTTTGATCTACAAACAAATCATATGAAAGCTCAATCTATTTATCTCTTCCGCTCAGCTACTCTCAATGTATGCTTCCCTGAGTAGTCCCTCCGCATCCTGTAATAACCAAGCTATAAATTCACAATCCGCTGATTCCAAATCACGAACGTAATTCCCATCGCCTAACATGCAAGTGGGTTAGAAAAATTGTAAAAGAAATCGATGAATCAACTCTCTCAGATTTATCGCTAATATGCTATTATGATAAATTTACAAGCTCACAATTGCATTCTAGTTTGTGATTTGAAAAATGTCCAGATTCATGAACAAAAGTGCGGGCACTGATGCTGCACGGCATTCGAACATTGGATTTGGAAATTTGTGTCGCTTAACAAATCTTCAAACAAATGTGCAAAAGCACGATGGCCAATATTTAGTGTCAACCAGTGGGTACGTGTGCTCTACTCCAAGTTCCCCTTCTTTCAAACTCACCTTCAGCTCAATTTACCCTTTGAGTTGGACACATCACAATAGAAAATATTGTAATGGAGCACGGACGTTAGGTTATTAGATGTATGAAAAATACTCTATAACCTATTTAGGATTATATCTGAAGAATCCAAATTTGGCAAACACCCACTTTAAAATTTAAGTCACCAACAAAATAATAAAACTAAAAATTTCTAAAATAGATTTAAATTATAAGATTTTATCCTTTTAAATTCCTACTTTTCCTTAAAACTTTAACCCATTATTTTTCATTTTCTTGCATCATATAAATTGAAAATTGGTCCACAAAGTGGTTGAAAAGCTTTAATTTTTCCCTCGTTTTTTGGACCACCCCATCTCGAAATGGGTCACCCTAATGACAAAATGAAAAATTTTAATCATAAATTTTCCGAAAAGGAACAAACCTACCAAATATTGCGAAATTCTAAAATCCACTTCATCTTTTTGGTATGGAATTGCTGAATTATCAAATGTTACGGATGTTCCGGAACTTCCGGAAGACCATACAATGGCCACTCACAGCCATAAATTGTTCTCCACATCGCTTCAATTTTTACAACTTTTATGTAAACAAATCGTATTGCTTTATTTTATTTCATCGGATGTTCTGGATATTCCAGGGGACCATAAAGTGACCATACATATCTCGGTAGTGTGATGTGGGGTTGGAACAATATTTTTTTATCCTACAACTTGCCAGTTCTCTCAAAAGCAACAAATCATGACAGAAACTGAAACATCCATCTTATCTCACTAACCTGTTCCTCCATTATCTAATTACAGGACCAAGTGGTGCAGCACAACTCAAAAACCGGTGTGATAATGAGCAGCACGGCACTGGCTCTGCAAGCCGTCACCAGACATCAGGCCGGCAACTACACCTGCATCGCGTCCAACGTCGAAGGCGATGGCGAAAGCAACACCGTGGACCTGAAAGTGATGTGTAAGTACCCAAATCTCGGATAGCTTAAGCTCCTGATCAACCCTCCTACCTCACCTGGCTGGAATGGGCAAAACAATTCCAATATGATTACCATGGTTCACCGGTTGCCACACTCGCCAGCAAGTGTATACAAATTGACATCTTATTCTCGGTCGCATTATCGGCGAGGGAATGAAACACAGAATCCCGCACTGAACCCGATTACCTTTCCCAGCTTCTAGAAGCATCATGATACTACGGTGGTGTCGTATTAAAAATGTATACATACAACATCGTCAAGCACATTGCTCGATGACTGCAAATTGACTTTCAACAAGCTCGTATAGTCGATAAGATGTACTCTGGCATGCTCTCTGCTTTCCCCCTGTTCATATATGCGCATAGTTGGCATTCATACATATTCGTATTTGGCACCTCTTTTCCCGCGCGGCATATCCAAGATTCCCGTAGTCGACAGCCAGCAGTGTATCTTTCTTCAGAAGGAAAACGATCCGGGAAAAAGAAAGTGGAAACAAAGTACTCAACACCATTTTCCTCGGAAGCCCCCGCGTTCTTCCAGGGACGTTGCTGCTTCTGCTGCTGCTACTCTGGGGAAGCTTGGGGGGAAACTATATATACAAATTTGTTTCCCTCCCAAATGTGTGCGACGAAACCGGGTAGGAGGCTCACTGCTGACAAACTGCTACAGAAAGTGTACTTTGCTACTCCGGGTACTAGAGTAAATTGAGCCATCCAAGGAAAGTTCGTTATGACCTCGATCCCCATCGCTGCGAGGAGCAGTAACTAGGAGACGAAGAACTCGGTGATGTCTGCTGCTGACAATCCCGATGACGGCGATGGCGACGGCGACGACACTCTGCGAGATGTTGGCGATGATAATAATAGTGGCAATTTATGAAACGGATTACATCGTATTTATGCACGTACTTACATGGAGACGTTTCGATGATTCGTGCTGCGTGTGGTTGATAGGAAGTAGCGGGCGACATGGAGATGCGAAACAAAGCAGTTCAGCTGTTTTGTGGCGATAAACGTTTTTTTTTGTTCATAACAGGATGTCTGTTGAGTTTTGAGAATTCGATGAGAACAACAGTTGTTCGCAAAATGCTTTTATTTGGAAATTTTAGTACTTTTTGTTTTCTGAAGATAAATGGTTTTGAAAAGCAATGAATCAGATGAGACCAAAGCGTGCTGAAATTATTAATTATATGAGAATGGAAAATATCCCAACAAACAATTGACATCAAGGCTGAACCTGGAATTGTCTTAATTTAGGATCACCAGTTGTCTCACATTGAGGACGTATGTTTAACCCAAGCGCCTGACAACAATGGAGTAGCAACCTTGGGCGGTCAATCATGCTCATGCTTAGCAAATATTCCAAAAAACAGCTCTTTTTGCATAATTCGTTAAAAATCATCGCAAAACCTAATGATCTGAAGTCAGAATTTTGTAATCGCCGATATTGGAAAGCAAATCACATAAAACGACCTAAGCAATTCAGCATTGTCTTTCAATGTGAGTTGATACTTAATTCATCATTTAAAAAATAAAACCCAACTGAGAAAGAATAATTCAAATTTAAAATTAATGAAACTCCATCGTTAGCCGTCGGATTTTGATGCGACCTTTTGCAATACACCGTGTCCAATATATTCTCATACACTTTTTCCTTGCATTGGTGTCGTGCAACTACTCAACATGCTTCACGTATGTGTTGGTGTAGTTTTGCACTATGTTTATACAAACGCTTTTATGTTATGTCCGATTGTTTTCATTCGGTGTTTATCTTTTACCAGCGATGAAGGAGTTTCGTGCTGTGGTGATAAAAAAGTCTTTAAAAGGTGAGCGCCTGGGCGCTATTTTCAGAAATTTGAAAAACCTCGGAGTAAAGCGGGATTTTGTGTACCGAAACATCCGAAGGTACCGTGACACCTGCTCGTTGGATGATCGGAAGAGATCCAGTCGTACTCGTACGGTGCGGACTGCACGAGTTGTCAAAGTGGCCAGGGAACGAATTAGAAGAAAATCACAGCGCTCTGTTCGTAAAATGGCCGCAGATCTGAATGTTTCAAGATCGTCAATGCACAATATGCTGCAAAATGACCTCGGATTCCAAGCTTTCAGGAAACGTAAGGTTCACGGAGTTTCGGAACCTTCCAAGCAGAAACGACTCGAAAGAGCAAGTCTGCTTTTGTCGCGGCAAAGTGGGGAAGAATTTATCTTTTCCGACGAAAAGTTATTTGTCTTGCAACAATCCCACAATGTCCAGAACGACAGATTGTGGGCTCTCTCTTCGAGAACTGTTCCAGAGAGTGATAGGAATATTCCACGGTTCCAAAGTGCTGCGTCAGTGATGGTTTGGGGAGGAATTTGCAAGCGAGGCAAATTACCACTGGTTTTCATCGAAAAAAGCGTTAAAGTGAATGCCGTATATTATAAAACGGAAGTTATGGAGAAAGTTGTCAAGCATATGTGTGTGTTTCAGCAGGACGGAGCGCCATCGCATACTGCAAATCTCGTTCAGGGCTGGTGCCGAGACAATTTGACCGACTTTTTGGACAAGGATGAATGGCCTCCTAGTTAACCAGATCTCAATTCCTTGGATTATTTCGTATGGTTGTACATGCTGGCGAAGGTAAATGACCACAGGGCGTCTAATATGAACCAATTCAAAACCGTAATCAAACGAATTTGGGACTAAATGCCGATGGAAGTCGTGCGTGCCACCTGTGACGGTTTCGAAAAACGTCTGGAGCTGATCAAGAAGGTTAAAGGCGGTGTTATTGCAAAACATATGCTGTAGTTGATCAGTATTATATTGCAATATAATGGGTAAAGTTATCAATAAAATCTGGATTATCGATTTGAAATAAATAGAGTTTTAGTAGCCAAAAGCTGTGTGGCTTGAAACATATCAAACTTTATGGTTTTGCAAAACTTTGTCTTCGGCAGATATTCTTCAAATTTCTTACCATACTGGCCACTGAAAAAATTTCCTGCGTTTTGAGTTCTTCCGCGAAACTGGCCATAATCAAATTTTTACCAAACCTGGCTTGCGACAAATGAAACTTTATGATTTGACAAAAATAGGTCTTCGGAGGACATTCTGTGAATTTTTGACCATACTGGCCACTTAGGGAGGCACTGCGGAATTTTTTGAGCTCGTCCGGAATAGTGGTAATATTCAAATCTTTATTAAAATCTGGCTTGCGACGTATCAAACTTTATGATTTTGCAAAACATGGTATCGGATGACACTCTGAAGATTTCTGACTATACAGGGTAGGCCCAAATAAGTGTCGCATGAAACAAAGACTGAATCTCCTTACGAAAAGACAAATAATTTAAATGTTTCTTTGTTAGCTCTGTTTCTTTTATTTAATTGTTTACTGCTGAACCCGGTGCGAGCGCTGCTACGCTGAATGATAATTTAATAGAACTGGCGTGTCTATGGTTGTTTTTCGGAATGAGTTTTGTTAAAATATTTTCGTTTGCAAATTTGTGACTTCGATTATAGAGTTTTACTTTTTTATTTTGTTTAAGTTTTTATTTTTGTTTACGTAGCTGCGTTGCATAAATTTATCGAACTTAACGTTGCATTCTTAGAATGCAATTTCTTCACCATTTTTCAATAGTACCTACACAGAAAGAAAAAGTGCGGTAGTTCCTGCTATTTTGGCTGTCTACGCCAGTTTGCAAAACTAATACGGCAATCCATAATAACTTCCGTATTAACTACTGCATTTTCGAGAAACCTACCATAAATTCATACAGGTCATAGTATTTTCTTTGCAATATATAAATACAAATAACAAAATTATTTTCTGCAAAAAAGGTGTTGTGTGTGCTTTCAATTTAACCCTCGGATTGGTAGATTCTACCATGGTTTTTCTTTTCTGCGTAGAAGCAATTCATAGACAAATGTTTTATCTTTCAGCCCACGCGGTATCCTGTGGTGTTAACGTAATTTTTCTCTTGATTCTCTTGTAGATTAACTTCTTGGACATGTATGAGAGAGCTGCCCCTTTAAGGGGAGGGGCACACTAAGAGGGCACGGGAAGTTTACGTTTTGTAGTATCCTGTGAGTGTTAACGTAATTTTCCTGATTCGTAGATAATTGTGGATGAGAGCTAAGGGGGGGGTTAAGGGGCGGAGTATGGCCTGGATAATTTTTATGTTTGGTTGAGATTTTTGTTTTATTTGTATGAGAACCAACCCCTTGCAGAGGGGGAGGGGCCTCAAGCCACCCAAGAAAAAAATCTTCCTCTCAAAAAAACCCCCACATGCCACATTTGGTTTCATTGACTTCATTAGTTCTCGAGTTGTGTAGAAATTAATGTTTAATTAGTATGGTACCCCCCCCCCCCCTTCCAGAGAGGAGACGGGTCTCGAACCATCATAAAAAATTTCCCCAGCCCAAAAAACCTAAAAAATTTCACTCCGATCGATTCAATTTATGTTTCATTAGAGATCAAATCGGAGGGGCGGCATCATAGCATTAGTAACTGATATTGATTCTATTTATTCGAACACTCATTGATTTGGTACCAACCGGGGGAGACTTGATCCTATACTCAATGCTTTCCTGATCTCGAATCCGTTCAATTACTCGCAATATTTTGTGATATAGCAGGCGGAATATGACAATTTGAGATAATTCTAAGCAGTCGGTTTACCAAAATTTTGAAGACTCACAGGTAATCGGTGGGTGAGTGACCACCAGAAACTTCATAGCAAGATGCTAGGAAGCGGACCGGAAGAGTTGATGAGCTACCTCCCCCTAAGTACTACAAATCAAGAAAACTACAAATAATCGAGAAGTATATGTATTCTTGACTCTTATGAACATTAATAATCAATAAATATAGCTCAAGGGATTATTTGATTTGAAAATGGTAACCCTTCGGAAAAAGTTTTACATTTTACCACTACATTCAATTGGCTAACTTCTTTGATGAAGTCTTATAATGTATAAATAAAAAAATATTTAACAACAATAGTTTGCCGGACATAAAAACAGATATCCATGTAAAGTCTTGAACCACAGTAGAAAAAATACCAACACTTTTTGTAAAGCCATTGAAATAGAGTTAGTGCAAATCAATTATATCCTTTCATACAAGAAAGTTCGCCCTACTGTTAAGCCTCAAAATTATCATTTTTTTTTTTTCATACAAAGCGGAAAACCAAAACAATGTTGGTGGGTCAAAGTAAGTTTAATCAACTTGTTAACTATAACTTTTTTGATTATCAAATGAAGTTTTAATTGCAATGCATTCCAAACGAATTGTCTTAGAATCTAATTTATCTAATTAATAAACAAATCAATCAGTTAATCAATTTCAGGTACTTGAAATACTCATCGATTTTTTTGAGTACTTTCATTATTCATTGAAATACTTTTGGGTACTTTTAAGTACTTTAAATACTCTTCTAATTGTTTAGAATACTCTCATTTAATACGTCTGAGTGTTTCAAATACTTTTTTAATACTATTCAGTACTTTTAATAATCTAGAAGAATACTGTTGAATTTTGCGATTCCTCCTTTTGACTACAAGAAATGCTTTCAGAGTACATTTAAACTTATGTTTAGTACCAAGAAGTCCAAAGATATTTTGAGTAAAACCCACCCCTCACTGTACTCTGCGTGGCCCTCGAGCTGGAGTTACTTCGGTAAGGAATTTCAGGGTACATGCACACTCAATTTGTTCGGTAAAATTTCAAACAGCTGTAGAGTTCGGTAAACTTAAAAACAATTCTTAAAATTGAATCAAACATAAATTCTTTCGAAATGCACACTGAATGCTTCATTCCAACATTATCTATTGATAGAAAAATTTGATGTTTGACATCCATGTTTCTAAGATAGGGATGGTTCATAATTTTACTACTACCTGTATGATTTTATGGTGGATCGCAGCAAGCCGTGCTTGTAAACTGACGTGTTTTGTTTTTGCTGCGTCCTTTTCGCGGAAAATAAAATCAAAAACATATTCGTAATTCAACCTAAACGAACAGTGAAATCATATAATCTACACGTGTTTTGTGTAAGATGTAGTGAATATAATCGATTCCCTCCCGAAATGTGTGATGGTCGGTGGTTTTTTCCCCGTTTTTTTTTTTTTTTTTGTTTTTTGTGCTTCGCCCCGCACCCGGAGGACGAGTTAATATCAGCTTAGTTGTGTTTGTTAGTGCTGTTACTAATGCGCCACGCGGACATAAATGATTAAATTAGAGTGTTTTTCCGCTCTGTCGCAAGTGAATTGATGATTATAAGCAGTTTAGAAGTCGATATAGAGCCGCCTCATAACGGGGGATTTTGATTATTGACAGAGTGTGGAGAGAGAAAAAAAGAAAACCATTGAAATGTAGAAAACGGCCATTTGCTGGTCAGAAGCAAAGAATGAAGCTAAAGTGCGTGCGCGAGTGAGTGGCTGGCATATAATTTCAGATGCACTCACCACGTGGTGTACAGATGGTGAGCTGTGAAGTTTTTTTTTTCTTCCGTTGCACAATGATTGTGATTTTCAAGTTAAATTTCTTCTCGGAAGTGCTTTTTTACCTGTGATTTACATTGTATTGCATTTGTGCGCGAAGTACTAGGATGATGTGAAAATATTTGCCGAATAGCGGAGTGCTACTTCTGCAGAGACATAAATGCATCCTTTCGCATCACAGGGAAGCTGTCTAATTGAAGACTGTACATCAATAACAATTTCCGGTGAGATCTATCTGATTATAACTAAATTTGAACGATACTGCTAAATTCGTGCCATCCTCAAAACAATAAGATTTGATGATGGAAATGTATGCACAGTACCAATATCCATTTGATGTTTGTACTGTGTCTATGTGGGGCTTGTTGTAAGTGAAGGTGACCTTGGAATGGACGTGAGTAACCAGGAATTCTGAAATGGGTCACTGGAACTCAACAGAGCCATCACCTTCCAACTCCCGGGCTAAAAATGTTTGTCGAGCCGACAATAGTTCGTTTAACTGCAAACATTTTTCTTCCATAAAAACACTGCTGGACGGTGGGCGTTGGATTCTATATACACACACACACCTGTATGATTTTATGGTGACTTAAATGAAATCAACAACCAAGTCTTAAAAGAAACTTGCTGCCAACCCAAAAATTAAGAGGAAAAGAAAACTCTCATTTCTATAATCACTTATATAATGTTTTGTTTTTTTTTAGGTTTTGTGCAAACAAAAATTCCTATCCGGAAATCAGTAATTTATTTAACATCTCTGAGTCAACTTTTTATAAATTCTTAAACCGTATTTTGGACCATTTTTACATTTTGTCCAAATTCGTAATTTGTTTTCCGGAAGTAGATGCTGAAAAAAAAAGGATTACAACTGATTTCAGAAGTTTAAGTCAAAACCGAAATAAATTTTAAGAATATCACCTAATTTATAAAAAAAATCAGATTGGTGGTTTTCCGAACGTTATAGGATGTATTGATTAGGAAGCTTGCACACAAAATCCACTCAACGTATATCAACCGCTATGATATGACTTCAATGACACTTCAAGGGGTTTGTGATGCTCAAAGAAGATTTCTTGATGTCTGTGTAGGTTCTCCAAGTCGTATACACGACTCAAGAGTCTTCTCTTTATCACCGATTAGTGATGAGCCACCGGGCATCTGTTGTGGTCAATATCACCTGCTTGGAGATGCTGCCTTTCCCTAGTGAAACTATCTACTTACGCCGTTTGCGGATTATGGAAACCTAACACATAAAGATTGAAACTACAATCATAAGCACAGCCAAACTCGAGTAAGAATAGAAAACTCCTTTGGGATCTGGTAGCAAAGGTTTAATCAGCTTACACGGCTCGATTTTTTTCAAGTCGAGATAATGTGTAAGTTTGTTTTAGCGTGCTGTACACAACACAACATGTGCATTAATCAAAATGACGTGAACAATGGCGACGAGGACGTTGATGATCCCAGCGTTGCCGATGAATCGCGACGCAATCGTATACCCACTATCAGCGTAAGTCGTTCCCAAAATGTACGGAATGCAGCTTTGCGTAAACTTGGAGAAGTAAAACGAAATGAAACAGCGGAAGCTTTAATGCAATAAAAACCTTCGTAGAAATCTTTAAGCCGTTAACAATCCAGATTCCCAAGCTTGTAAAAGAACCACAATTCGATGCATCCATATAAAAAAAAGTCCTACAATCATTTATAAACTAATCTTACCTTATGAAAAAAAAAAAGAAGAAAACTTTCCACAAACTTACATGGAGAAAATAACTTCCCTAAGAAGAAGTTCTACGCACTTATCTGAAAATCTATCTTAGCAAGATCTTACTGTTTTACCTGTAAAAGTTGTACGAAATGTCCAGAAAAAATAAATTGAGGGGGGGGGGGGGGAAAGTCATCGAATATCGGTGTACTGGGTTTTTTTGGGGAGGAATAAAAAAGAAATTAAACCAACTCATTTGGGTGTTTTAATTTAACTCGGGGTGGAGGGGGGGGGGTGGGTTAAAGGCTTGGATGGGTTGTGTTGGTTTTTTTTTGTGGGGGTGTGTATAAAAAAAAAATCGATTTTCTTTACTGGTTCATCGAGTATATTATTTCAACGATCCAAGCGCTGCATTTTTTCCTCGTTCTGTTGGGCCTTTTGATAATTCCTTTCCTCTTTCCTCTCACACTCGATCCGATACGCTTCTAACAGCTGAGAAGCAGCATCGTTTTGAGTTTTTTTTTAACAGCTATGGATTCTTCTAATGGACTTTCACAATTTGCATCTGATTCTGCTGTGCGTTTCCTTCCTCTTACTTCGTTTGGTTCGACATTCGATTGTTTGCTTCGAATAATTTTTGGTGTCATTATAATCTCCGGTTCGATAGAATCGTCGTCCGCGGCGATTATAGACATTTCTATATCATAAGGAGTAGATTGGATAGTACTGCCGAAGGTGCGGTTATTTTTAATAGAATCTTTGTTCTTTTTAGATACATTTTTGTATCGATTCTCCACTTGAATTGCGGAAAATGAAACGCCAAACTTTTTTTGAATTTCGTCCGCAATGTGTTCCCACGTGTTTCTTTTGTTTTTGAAGCGCTTAAATGGTCCCACGTTATCCATGAGACGCATATATAAATTTAGCAGAAGATGGGTCTGGTCTTCGCTCCACGTCCTGACCGTTTTCAAACAATTTGCCGTGAAATATACGCATTACCCAGGCATCCTATGCCACCAGAAAATCCACCTGGTGATGATTCGAGGTAGTTGGACTCTTGCGGCGTGGGTACATATACTTGAGCAGGTGATTCGTACGTATTCTCCAGCTGAAGTCCATGAAACCCCGCCACATCAGCAAACCTTACCTGGACCATCAAACCAGCTATAAAATAGAATAATAATTTAAAATCAAAACAAATAGAAACAAGCGAAATCGTGATAAATACTCAAGTACATTCAACATCTTAGATTTACCATTCTAGAAGACTCAATGAACATGACATGAAACAGCATCAAGCGGCCAAGCAAAAAAAAAAAAAAATACCTACTTGTTTTATTCCGCAGCATCTTAAATTCCTCTCCCTCTCGAATAACGTTCAGCGATAGCAATATCAAACTCGATGAGATTTATGGTTTGTTCCATATTTTCGAACGGACTTCAACGGCACTCAAAACTAAAAACAAACAATAATTAAATTCGATTATCGACTAGCAATAACAAACAAATGCAAGCAAGACGACGATAAGATAATTTTTGACAGCGAGCAAAAGATAGCCCGGGTGGTCTCACACACACTACCATACAATCTGACTCGTAACTCAAAACCGTTTTTTTTTTCTCTCGAGTTGGGTTGGCACTGAACCAGTTTCAAAACCGAATTCGCTTTTACTACTCCGCTGCTTCGCTGATCGCTTACGCTGTCGAGGAACTGGTGGCTGTTCCAGTTTAAACTGGATTCTTCCAGTTTTTTTTACGGGATCCAGTCAAACAGTTAAATCTTCAAATCGTCCAGTTTTTCTGACTTTTGTCCAGTTTTTTCCAGTTTTTTTTCACAACCCTGTTTGCTTTACCCATTAATTGTAGGACATTTTTTTTTAATGTGGAAAGATTCCTATCCCCTTAAAAAGGCTGCTGTTTCTTTAGCGTTTATAAATCTATTTTCTCTATCTGTCAACTGCAGCTTTTTGAAGTTTTATCGAGGCACACTAGTGAATGATTTGAATTGAAGAAGTGTGAACAAGAGGGAAACAGATTAGTTGGGAAAACAAAGATGATAAGTATCAAGATACTGATAATGAATTCCGGGAACTTAGAAACATCGACTTTGATGATTTGAAGCATGAAAATGATGCCATGTTGTTTTGGGGGAAGGTTTTAGCATTGAAAAGATTTGAAATTTCATTTGCTTTTCGGAATCTACGGAATTTCATACCAAATTTATTAATTCTTCCTCATTCATCTGCGATGGTGAAAAGAGTTTTTTTTCGTTTACAATATAAACAAAACTTAAATTTGAAACAGGTTTTAAGACAAAACATGATGAAGCGAAATTTTGGCAACCAAAAATTTGATTACTTTCAATCATGAAAAAATCAGGAAAACTTAAAATAAATCAACACATAAAAGCCAAAGAACAGTGAATTTTTGTTATTGTTATTTTGGCTAAGTTATATTTGTAATGTTTATATATTGACCAGGCGAACAAATAAATATATATTGTATTTTAAATTCAATTATAGTCTTGGTTGAGGTTTTATTTGTTTACACATGAATGATTAAGTCTGATTTCAAAAATAACACTAAGAATGCTTTTTTTTAAACGGTTTCTAAAATCTATCGGAAACAAATTACTTGAAATATTATCTTTTTTCAGCTTGGAAAACTTTGTGTCATTCCTCAACAAAAATGGCCGTGGGTTGAATGTGGTACATGTTTATTACCACCCTGATTTCTCCTGTTCTCTGTCGTCACTTGACCGATGGTGCTGACCACCGCTGCAACGCTACTCACACACCGTCTGTTCGTTCGCTCCGGCACTCTCCTGTTCAAAACTGTCCAGTACGTTAAGGGATTGATTTATTTTTAGAGGACAACGAGTCACCTCGCCAGATATTTCTTTGAAAAGGTAAGTTTTCCCATATAAAATACTATGGAAAATTAAAACTGCGAGCGCTAAAATATAGTTTCACCGATCGAGTTGTAATTTTGCACAGTTATTACAGGGTCCAAAAGGCTTCCGAAAATCATTAGGGAACTGGAATTTAAATTTTGTCCCAGGCTAATAGCCACCTTCCCGGAAGAACCCGGATCCCGCAAGGCCTCCCTAAGTGACCAGTATGGTCAGACACCCTCAGAATGTTCTCCAAAGACAAGGTTTTGCAAAATCATGAAGTTTGATATATCTCAAGCCAGGGAAAAGATTTGAAAATGGCCACTTTTCCGGAGGAACTCGGGTCCCGCAGGCCCTTTTTTTAAGTACCAGTATAGTCAGAAATCATGAAAAATATGCCGCATGCCATGTTTTGCATCTAAAAATAGTTTATTTACTATTTCCTGGACAAGTACTTACCCCAGTACTCACACCTTGGAATCCGAAACTACAGACATTTTTGGAATAACCAGTACAGATTCCAGAACCAGGATAATTTTGTGATCTATTGCTGTATATATTCTAATTAATGCACTTTTTGAATATTGTTAGCACTCAAGTGATAATCAGCATAAATTAACAGTAAGATAAAGAGCAAGAGCACATACAGTTATCTAGCAAGATCCTTCAAATACAAAGACGTTCTGGGGGGAATCATAAAAAGACCAAAATGAACTATTAAGAAATAAAAAAATCTAGAGAAAATTCGCAAAAATAGTCGAAAAAAAATCCACATAAAAGTGCACAGAAAATCCTCAGAAAAATGTATCAGGAACTTGAGTTTGACACTTAATGTTAAAAATTAAAGCGGGTGTATCTGGAGAAAATTAATGACTTCAAACCTCTCACATCACTCCTTGCGAAAATTGATCACACAACCATATGATGTGTCTTGGAATTAGTCCACGATGAAATTGCCACACACAAAATTGATTCGCAAAATTCGAGTTTTCATCCGATTGCCATCAAATTTTCAGGGATTGAGAAATAACTATTAAACTTCATTTTACCATTTTACTCGTATTTTATTTACAGTCCATACGCAAATGCTCGCACCTTGGCCTTAACCCCGTCCATAAGATTCTGCACAACCTGTGAATCAACCGTTTTTTGCATAGTAAACCCATACTTTCTTCAGTTCCTCGACTGTCTTTGACTACCTTAGGTCGTTTAAGAAGGTGCTACTTCATAATTGCCCAGTACTTCTCGATGGGGCGGAGCTCCGGAGTGTTGGGAGGGATTGAACATTTTCGGCACGAAATTGACCCTATTGTCCGCATACCACTTCAGCACGTCCTTGGAGTAGTGGCATGAGGCCAAATCCGGCCAGAAGATTGTTGGGACGTTGTGGGCCTTCACAGGGAGAGGAAGCAGCCGCTTCCCGGAGGCACTCTTTTACTGTACACCTGTCCGTTCATCGTGTCCTGGGTCACGAAAGGTGCACACCGCCCCGCACGTGCAGGACGGCACCAAACCGAGGAATTTCTTCGCAAATTTGGACATCTTCTGAGTGCGGACATGCTCCGGAACGCTGAACTTATCCTTGGCCGTGAAAAACAGGTTGCCGGGGATCTGTTTGAAGTCGGCCTTCACATATGTTTCGTCGTCCATGATGCAGCATTCAACTTTCGTCAGCATGTTGAGGTACAACTTCCTGGCACGGGTTTTGGCGGACTTGTTCTGCTTCTCGTCGCGATTAGGGGCCTTTTGTACCTTGAACGAGTTCGAAGCCCAGCCTTAGTTTTGGCCTTCTGGACAAAACTTCGGCTTAGGTGCAGCTTCTTAGCCACATCCCGAACGGAGGCGTTCGGATTTCGGTTGAAGGCCCCAACTACGCGGTTGTGATTTTTTTGGTGTTGTACGGAATACTTTTTCCTTCACTTCTGGGCTTCCGATCGGTGGTCAACCGTTCCTCCGAACCGCTTTAATCACTCGCGACACCGTGGGAGTTCGCGATTCCCAACGTTTTAGCGATGGAACGATGCGAGAGATCCTTGTTCTCGTGATGAATGCGCAAGATTTTATCACGCACGAGCTGTTCTTTCGACTCCATTTCCGCAAGTTTTGATCACAGGACTTTAAAACTTGCAGGATGTAAATAATGCACTATGAACTGAATCCACCCAAATTTTCATTAAATTCTACCCAACGGTTAAAAAGTTAGAGCAATTTCTTAGTGTGGCAATTTCATCGTGGACACCCTTTACATTTTGCCTTCATCTTTGTCTTGACTTTTCGTATACCAGCATGCTTGCTTGAAGTTGCCCAAGTGCACATCATTGGTCTGCTATGAGAAAACAAAATGGTTAAATTGAGCATCATAAATATAGTGAATTGGGCTGACCTCAATCCCCCTAATGAATGGGTTTCCGGAAAGATGTGATGAGAGAATGCAGGTCTATTTTGGCTTTGGCAGTTTCTTTGCATCACATCATAGAAAGTTGCGAAATTGAATTTTACATCTGGTCTTTCAGTCTGTAACTGTTCTTGTTTTTAAATACTTTACTGCATGAAATGAACTCTTGAATGCACCTAAATCTTGGATTTAACTTTTTGCAATGGCCATGGGCTAGGACCCAAAAAGATAATTGCTTTCTTTTTTTAATTACAGGGTGCGGCAGAAAATAATGCGAACATTTGTTCTATTTCTTTCAAATCCCATTTTCAACTAATTCAAGCAATAATATCAACATTTTCGAGTGCAGTTATCTTTATAAAGTCCTTTTAAACAAATTTATTCAATGTGTCCTCCATTTTTATTAATAACATCCTCGAGCCGACGCCGGAAGCCAGAGCATGCCTTTCGGACGTAGTCCTCCGACATTGACTGCCATGTGCGTGATATGGTTGACTTCAGGGTTTTCACACTAGGGTGTGATGTTTTGCAGGGTCATGCTTCAACATATGCCCAAGTCAAATAATCCAACGGATTAAGATCTGGACTGCTAGGGGGGCACAAATCCTTCGGCCAAAACTTCATGTTATCGTTCAACCATAGTTGGGTTCGATTGGACGTGTGACACGGCGCTCCATCCTGCTGTAGGACAACGTTTTGGTCCTCGGAGAAGTTGGCCTTCACGCAGGGAAGCACTTGGTCCTTTAAAATACCGATATACACTTCGGTATTGATTTTAACTCCAGCATCAATGAAAACAGGCGGCATTTTCAAACCGTTAGACGCCACCAAGCCAAACATCATGACACCAGCCGGATGTTTGGTTTGAAATTTGAATTTCACTTTTCCGAAACGTTCTCCATTTTCTGCGGTGAAATGAACTGCGTGGGCTGTTGGCCACAGCATCGATGCTGAAAAGCTTTTCGTCGGAGAACAGGATTATCATTTTTTCCTTCTTCAACAAGGAAAGCAATCTCTTGGAACGAGTCACTCGTAGTTCCTTGACCAGTCCGTAATCAAGTGGCGTTTTACTATGGCTCTGGAAGATGCATGCAGGTCTTCTTTGATGATTCTCCGCATGGATTTCTCCGAAATATTGACTTCCTTTGCAAGTTTTCTTATGGAACGCACCGGGTTGCGATCAATTTTTGCACGGACCGATTTGATCACGTTCGGCGTGCGTGCAAAGCGCGGACGTCCGCTTCCCGGCTTCCGCTGCTTAGGACCATCCTGCAGGGACTTTTTTATGCGGTAAACTGTTGCCAAATGGCACCCTACCACCTTGGCAATCTCTTTCGGCTTCTTCTGGGCGAGCAACAAACTGGTGATCACTTCTTTCGCGAACATTTTGACGAATTTGCAATAAAACAAATAGAATGTTTTGATGCAGCACTTGAAAGTAAACATAAACAAATACACTTTTGACAGAAATTAGTCACTAGCTACACGAATTAACCCAATACTCAAGTTTGAACATTTTCGCATTATTTTCTGCCGCACCCTGTAGTAAGCTTAAGACAAGCAACTAGCTTGCAGGAATGTAAATGTAAAAACCAAGATAACTTGAGAGGGAGGAGTCAAATTGTACGATCTGCCATAATGGACTATTGCTGACGCGGTTGGGTTGTCCGTTTTGATTTCTGAGCTGAAGATCGGGAGTTCCATGCTATTTGTCTCATTGCTGTATTTTTTTCTTTTCATACTAAATCTATATAGGGTTGTGTCCCTTAACTCAGCCTAATATGCAACAGCCGTGTAAAGTAGAGCGCGTAGCAGTTACCAATTTGAATAAATTTGTTTTGTTCTGCTAGTACCGCGTTCTTACTCTGCGAAAGGAGGGACTGTGAAGTGATAGTGCGGCAGAAAGTGACTATTGAAAAAGATAATCACCACTGTGATACTATTACCTGCAACGAACGTGTATAAAGATCGAACCGGTAAAGATCGAAGATGCAACAGGCCGATTACATTTTTTATTATAACTCCAAAAGTATTTTAGCTGTAAGCGATATTTAGCAAGTTATACACTAGCTTATACTTTTATAAAGTCAAAAACTCTTGAAGAATATGGATGTAATATTGATCTATAAGCATCAAATTGGTTCTACTCATGAATGCAACTTCGTCTCATTCGATCGGTTTTTTACTCTATACAGTCTTAGTACTGCTTTTTTTCCGGATTTTATGATTTGAGGCATTGCCAGCTTTATTCGCTTTACCCACGGTGTAGTGCCCTTCCGGAGCAGACGGAGAATGCGACCGAGTAGGAACTGCAATCCGACTGTAAATTTTCCACGGCCACTCATATTGCTAGGCAGTGGAACGGTGCGCAGCCGAGCGCTCATACAACATCTTCTAAGGTGTCCCCCTTACATACACTGGAGCATATGAGACGCTCCTTAAATAAATGTGTAGTCTGTGATAGGAAAGTACTGTGCATTTAGTAAATTTACTCTGAAAAATCGGCACTATAAGACATAACCTTATATTTGCTTTAATATCAATACTTGAATGTTAAAAATCAATAGTTTCAATCAATATTGGAATCAAAGCGTAGAAAATGTCTGAAATAGTTAGTGTAAACATTTTTGAAATCGAATCGTGAAATGATTTTCGCAATTCGAATGTGTACCCCGGTATTGAAAACACAGACGTAGTCCTACGTCAAAAAGTTGCAAATAAGCTGCAAATTTGTTCTGAGTTATCCCCAACATTTTCGTTCAGATTCATTTTGGATAGAAAATTGTCTGATTTCAATGTAATTTTCGGGTAGCTGAAGAAATTTTTTGGACAACATTTTATTTTACGTTCAGTTGTCGAATTGTACTCTTCAAAAGCAATGTCAATAGCTAGATTTAGTTGATCGCAAATGTTGAAATAATTGACCAGATTATCGGTACATACTAACATACTTTTTATAAATTTTTGTGTGCTTTTTGTTTGCAATTTTTCAAATATTATATTTCTTGGTTATATCAAACCGGATGCTTTGTATTGTTTTGTCACCTTATTTTTTTCAGAGGTGCGAGTGCATGTATAATATCAAACAGTAATTTATAAAAGACATCTACTGACGTTGCGATATTTTCCTCATTTCTAAAAATCATTTGCCAATCTATTCTGCTTAGCCTTTGCTCTATGTTCTCATAATTTGCTGAGTGGTACTAAATAACTTCTCAATACTCGCAGTCGTCGGGTCTTTTGTTTTCATGCACAAAAAGAGTTAACTCACTTACTGAGTGAAACGCTCCATTTTCCATAATGCAGTTAGCGAATCGGTCACACAGAGGTCTCTGTGGATGTTTGTCAAAAGGAAATCTTAATAACAATTTTGCTTATTTTTTACATGATTGACTTGATTGGGCCCTAAACATGTAGTTAATTCAAAAATAAACTAGAGTGTTTCACTTTTCACGATGGCTGGTGGCAAAATGCTCTTATTTTCAATGTCTGGAAAAATTCAATATGTCGTCAATTTGCTGTTGATTACATTGAAATCACCATCTACAATTGTTGTACACCGCATTATCTCGCCCACATGCCCTTTCAATCTGCCGCAGAAAATAAATACATCAATCAGCCGCAGTGAAAGTATCATTTTACCGAGTACAGTGTGGTTCAATCAGCCAGCTGATCGCCAAAATAAAAACAAAACCCATCGTACGAATACGCCCAGTACTGCAATTATTCACGCATTTACCGTACTAGTTGTTACTCACCTGTACCATTCAAGCCAATATAAAACACTTGTTGCTGCTCGCCTTCCCATTCTGATATCCGAGAACCCCATCAAATTCCGCTCGAACCTGAAAAAAAAAAAACAAATTTCCTGCATTGATTCATCGACCATCACCAGCCTGCATCGTCGTTATCTAAAAGCTCTCTGTCATCTTTGCCAGTGTTGCCAGTTTTGCCGCTGTAACATTTTCTCACCTCGGAGTAACGCTTGAGTGACGTTTAGAGCATTTCCACGGTGATTTGTAATATGGAAGTTTGCGTTTAGTTGCATGTGCAAAGGATGTCGTGGCAAATGCCCGTTTAAAAACAAATTGGTTTCGATCAATGCTGCAGTCAAAGAGGTCAATGATGTGTACCAGAAATTTGTCGAAGATCTGAAAGTTGATATCAAGGAAAGATTGATCGTGGAACTTAGACAAGAAATCCATACGAAGACGCAATACCCACGCAAGAACAACCCTCCAAAAATTGTCAAGGTACTGCTCATTCCGCCTACAGTGCGCTTGCAGGACCGGCCGCGAGTAATGACGACAGATTCTTGGGTATATCTGACCAAAATATCAACATTCAAGGAATTCAAAATTCAACATTTCGTCAAGGAATGTTTGTTGACGGATGATGTGATCATCAAAGCACTTGTGCCAAATTGTCAACGCTCCCCTTCGTATCTTACAAGGTAGGAGTTGACCAAGGTTTGAAAGCTAGGGCAATGCATCCTTCCACGTGGCCCCCGAAAATCGAGTTTCGAGGATTTTTTGACAATGGATCGAATACTGAACATTTTTGGAAGCCTGCTCAGGTCATCGATCCGGGAACGTCTTAATAAAACCGTCCACTGCCATCGATCACCCACAGCGGCATCGCTGACTCTGAATCAGCAATAACGTACCTAGCAGAAATATCCGAATCCCAACTTCGTCATCCTACGTCTAATGCAAGTGAGCCGCATCCGATACCAATGCCTTTATCCTAACGCAGTCGTTCAACCTCCTCGCCAATAACGACCTACTACCAAAACGTCCGTGGATTAAGAACATAAACCAACACTTGCTGCTTTCTCTGCTGGTCAGCGATTTTGATATTGTCGTTCTAACGGAAACATGGCTTCTCACCGAAATTGCTTCCGCTGAGTTGGCGTGAAATTATGTCATTTATCGATGCAACCGCAATGCTTCCACCAGCAGTTTGCGAAGATGTGGTGGTGTGCTAATTGCAGTTAAATTGGAGCTCGACAAAGTCAACCAAATTCAACGTCTTGCTGATCCCCTGATGTTATCGTATGCTTTGGAGACTACAATCTGCCGAATTTAATCTGGCAATTCGATGAAGAGATTCTGGGATACTTGCCAATTAACGCATCAACTGTACAGGAACTTGCCTTAGTTGAGCCTTTGTTGTCAAGTGAATGATCTGTAAGTGATCGATGCATCATAGATCTCTTCGAGTCGTCATCTACTCTTCTAAAAATTGACGCTCGCCATAAGCGGTTCGTTGTAACGGTGGACTCCCGAGCAGCCCTCAAGACACGAAACAACTATGATTTCGAACGCTGGGATCACCAAGCCGTAAATTCAAAAATCGCTTCCCAGGACTGGAATGAGCTGTTGAATCAAGATTCTAGTGAAGTTTCCGTGACGGCACTATTGATCAAATCATCAGAGAAACTATTCCCGTTGAAGCTTACCGGTATACAAGGCAGTTCAACCAACCGTGGTGGACACCACATCTCCGTAGTCGTCGCAATCGCTTACAAACAATCAGGAAACGTTTCTTTCGCAATAATCTTCTACGAAGTTAAGAGATCTGAAGTTTGCTGAAGCGGAGTACAGCTGATTGCATCCAAAAGAATTTCTGCCAACACCCTCCTTCATTCACAACAACAAGAAGAAGACCACGAGGGGGGCGGGGGAAATACGGGCGCCAATGAACACTCGTGTCTGGTGGACCGACTGCGGTCGTCAACCTGTTAACTTGTGACCTCATGGCGTCCGAACTCTGACTCTTACCTCCACGAGGTGCTCGGTGGGGTGCTAGGTGGTGACGTGTCATTGCCTAGTATGCAAACAAGCCCAGGGTGGTCCGAAGGAGCTGAGTGTGCGCAGGGGGTACCTAGTCATGTCTTAGGGCCCCCGACTACCGTGCTCAACCTTTCTGGCAGAAGTCAGTTTGTCTACCGGACGATAAATAAGTAGACGGCGGAATCGTGCTGGCTTAGGGTCGGTTCTTGTTTAATATGGGCTGTAAAGACCCATATGGACCTTCTTGATGCGTCCGCGAGGAAGCAACGGAGCAATTCGGCAATACTGCTGGAACCTGCCGTCTTATGTTTTCCGGTCGGTGTGATAGAGGTGAGCCACCGTCCTACTTTTGCATCCCCTAGTTGAACGCATAGGGGCTTGACTCCAGCGGCTTCGGCACGAGAGGGTCAGTCCCGTAAGAATCAGATGAATGGCCAACCAACATTTGATTACGGAGGGTCGGCGGACCTTGGCTAATAATAAACGCGATAAGACTTTTTATGGAAACAATCGAAGGGGATGAAGGCACGACCGGGCCTGAGGGATTAGCAAGTGTGGGGCGGGGGGGGGGGGGGGGAGAAGGGGGGGGGGGTGGGGGGAAGGGAGGGGGGGGGGGGAGGTATTGAGGGGGTCTGTACCTGTGGCTTGAAGAGCAACGTGTACATTGAGACCGGAACCGTCAACCAGGAAATTTATCTGAGCGAGTCTACAAAAACGTCTACTGCCTTTCCTGAAGCGACTCAGTTGTTCCGTTCTAGTTCGGTCGGATTTGGCATCTGGCCATTACGGAAAACAGGCCATGGAGTGGTATGCTGCCAACAACGTTCAAGTGGTGCCCAAGGACCAGAACCCTCTTAACACGCCAGAGCTCCGCCCAATCGAACAATATTGGGCCATCGTCAAGCGGAACCTTAAGAAGACTCAAAAATCTGTTTGAGAAACAGTTCAAGGCAAACTGGCGTTCTGCGGCGAATAAAGTGGACAAAGAGACTGTAAACAATCTTATGGCAGTTGTTAAACGAAAGACCCGGCAAATCGCATTCGGTTAAAAGGAAGCTTAGCTGAATATTTCGCCTGTGTTCTGTATTAACTGAGCTTGAAAAAGAAAAAGAATTTGACTTATTAATAAAAACTTTGATCGACTCACTCACATTACTGCTTGATCAAATTTTGATCGGAACACCCTTTAATCAATGCACGATATTCGGATTTTTCCATTGTTATAGTATGCACTGACTGACGCGTGACTTCAAATGGCTTGTAAACAAAGAATGAATTGACAGATCGAAATAAAATTTTGAGTACGTTTTTATGGAAGATGAAATATTAAAAAGGCGTTAAAATTATGTTTTTTTTACTGCTACATCGATATCGCCTTCAAAACTTTTTGACTAACCTAGATCACTCCATATTTTTCCATGTCATTCCATATTTTCACCAAACGTGTCTTTTCCACGGTTAGTCGGTTGGTATGCTCCAGTTTGTCCAGCATGTAGCCCCATGTAAAGAAATCGAAAGGATTCAAATGAGGTGAAGAGGCAGGCCATTTTAACACCAGGTTCAATGAACAACAATGGAACCTTCAAAATTTTGGAGAAACATCGTCAAACTATCACCCTTGAAACATTCTGGAACCTTTGAACAACTAGTTTAGAAACTGGCTAAGAGGAATATCAGAAAGATGTGCTGCATATGTCCGATCATTTTGCTGGTTGTGGTGATCCTGTAACAGGAACAATTTTTCGTCCGAAAACAGAATTTCACAATTACCGTGCCGCTCGAGCAGCTTCCGACATCTTTCGACCCTTGCAATCTTCTGCTTTTCAGTCAAGCCTCTCACCCGTCTTTTTTTGTATGGTTGTCGTTAAATGTGACATTTCCAGTTGGGCATCTTTCGGCCAGAATTACCAGGATTCCGCCAAATCCGCTCTCTCACTCGTTTGATGGCTTCCGGACATCTGACAGTGCGTTTACGGCCAGGTCTGGGAAGTATTTTCCAAAAGCGGTTTCTTTGTAGCATTTAGTGGTGCGAAAGATGAATCGCTCGTTTATAGTATTCCGAGTGGTTTCAATTTCTCCAAATTACTATGTACACGGTCTTAAATGTTTCAAAAACAGACTTATCACGAGCTCCCTTTTCGCGTCCATGATTATCGTGAGTTTCAAAAATTCAAAACAAACTTGCAAGCCCTGTTGACATTTAATACACTCTAAAAGAAAAATGTGCAAACATGTCTGTGATCAATCCTTCCTAAGGTACACAAGTTTAAAAAACACTGACAGTTTTTACTACTCACCCTGTAAATCTCATCGTCCTCCACAATACAGCCAGTATGTTTGGTTAACACCGAATCATATAGTTTTTGGGCCGAATTTTCGCCCTTGATGATGATGATAATGTGAACTACACTCTTAGAATTATATGCCGAGTACCGGCTTTTCGAAACAGAAATCCGCACAGCCAACCTTTCGGTTTCGACCTCGGCTTTATTATGTTTACCGATAATCCCGGTTTGGGTCAAACTTAAAACTCATACAGTTAGCTGGGTATCTCGGCATGAGCAAACTGATATATCGGTTAAAATTCGAAACAAACAGAAATGATGTTAACCGAGATTTCGGTTAAATTGTGCTTAAATATTCGAAATTTTGAATTAGATTTGCCTAGAGGTGATACCCTGCAAACCCTGGTGTTTGCGTCAAATCCAGCTGGTACAAGCACAGCAATCTAGATGGGCGGATCAGGTAAACCAAGACTTGGAGAGCGTGAGGCGCAACCGAGGATGGAGAGAAGCAGCCATGAACCGGGTGAATCGGCGTAGAATTGTTGACGAGGTTTTATCAATGTGATTATTCATGTAGTGCCAATAAATGTATGTTTTTTTCACCGTTCCACAAACAACATACGACTTACTCTACTTGAGAATGAAAACAAAATGGCGCATGGCGGTTGACAGATAAAAAGCCGAGCCTCGGCTTACAACACTGCTAAACCGATATTTCGGCATGATAGGCAGCTGAGGTCGGTTGAAGTTTGGTTAACGTTTGTGCTCGGCTCCTAGCGTTGCCGAGAATCGGTTCAGTAATGAAGTTACCCGATATTTCAGTTGCAAGTTATGCTGAGACTCGACATCGTTCGATCTTTTGCCGAGTTATCATTTAAATATGAAAATTCCGAGTGAACTCAGCTAAATGTTTAACCGGACACCGTGAATAATTTTTAAGTGTGTACCATATATTGTAGCAAGACAATTGCCTATTGCACTGGACTATTTTAATTATACGATTTGATCAAGGTTGTATTTACTGTGGAAAATGTTTCATCATGTTCCCGTATGAAGGGCCAAAAATGTATTGTGGGCCCGTAAGCAGATACACTTACGCGCAAAGCTACGGGGATCTAGATAGAATATCCTTCGAGAAACAAGTTCGCAGAAACCACGCCCTCACCTAGTAAAAAATCCCCTTTCATTCACAAAATGTTAACAACAGGAAGTTGGCAGTCCCACTCTTTCTATCCAAATCACTTCAATCGGGTGCTCTGATGGTCCTTCCCTTTATCCCAACATATGGTGTTATACAAATATATGAAACATTCAGAGACATTAATATGATTGATTTTGCAATCATCTTAACTTGAAGCTTCTGTTAGAAAATTTGACTGAAATTAAAATTGGTTAGGGTTATATACCGTTCCCCACTTACTGCTTCAACCTCCTTTAAATATAGAGTCCAGATTGTTCCCATGCTCTGCACAGGATGAAATCAGTGGCAATCGATTTATTGGCGTTTTTTTCTACAGAAAATGTGAGATTTTCATGGTGATTTTCTCATAACGGCCGTTCAGAATGGTTCGACGGCATTTGAAGATCATTCCCGATGAGTTCTTTTACTCAATTCTATCACGTTTACTAATAGAAGACAAGACACATTTTACTACGTGCTACATTTGGGAATATCAGGGCAATGTTCCCCCATCGCATCTTCAAGTGACCAAGCTGTCCATTTGGTTCAGGCACTTTTGAACGTTTATCTGGCAGCTTATTCGCACTTCAAATCTGCCGCGGCCAAGCTGGCAGAACTCGCCAATACCCCGTTCTGAACCGGAGAGCAGGGGCCGAGTTTTCGCCTTTTCTAGTCCTTTATCATCCCGATGAGGTTTCTTCTGGCCTCTTTTTTCAATTTTTTTATTTGCTAATTTTTGAATTTTTCAATTTTTTCTCATACATATATTTATATTTAATTTGATTTTTGTTACATATTTTCTAATTTCTTTTCTTATTTCCTTTATTATTTTATATCGTATTTTTTTTATTCTCTTGATTTCTTAGTTATTTTATTAGTTTTTATGTTCATATTTTTTTTTTTAATTTTAGTTGTATATGATTTTTGTTATTATTTTATTTGAATTTCATATGTTTATTTTTATTTTATGTATTTTTTTGAATTTTTATCTTTTGATCATGTTATTTTTGTTTTCTTCCCAATTTATTTATTTAATTTGTAGTTTTTATTGCATTTCTTTATTTTTTATTTTTTATGCATGTTTTTTTTTATTTGTTTGTTATGACTTCAGACCACATCTCACTTTAGTATCCTTTATAGATAATTTAATCGCAGCTACTTTCTTAGCAACATCTCTGACCGAGATATAAGGTTTTTTTGGGTACACTTTCAGCATTAGTTCAGTATTCAGGATTTAACGGGTTGTTCAATGAAAAATGAGATTTTTTTCAGTGATTTCAGAAATTTTTTCAACGAATTCAATAACTAAGTTTTCAACGAATTCAGTATTTTTGATTTAAAACATAATGTTTATCCTTCAAAAAAAAAAAAACGTCAATGAATATTGGAGAAGGGGCGCTGGTCAGCCGTACGACGCAGCTTCGTCGCGATGCTCTCACAAGAGCGCTGGACGGCACTAACGTCCATCTTTCGGATTCAATTCCGGATCATCGTATGCTTCGTATCCTTGGCCGGCCAATTATTTTTGTACACTTGGGCACTGAAGGAGCCGAAAAAACCTCAATGGGACGGCACTGGGGCAAGTTGGTCGGGATCCTTTCTTTCGGCACGTACGGTATCTTTTTCTGCTCAAGATACTCCAGCGTCTTCTTGGCGTAATGGGAAGACACCTTGTCCGGCCAGAAGACGTACTTCCCATCCGCATGATGCTTCTTTAAAAACGACAGAAGAATTTTCTCAAGACACTCCTCCTGGTACACTTGTTGATTGATGGCCAGACCGCTCGGCTTGAACCACGGCTTTGAAATCCCTCTGTCCGATATGGCGATGTGCAGCATAACGTTTTTTTTTTCAAATTTATGCTTAAACTTATATTTTACTTCGGGGGTGTGGCCGACTTGTCGCTGGAATAGTAGCTGTCATTTCCTGGAATGTGGGTCTTCGAGACCGGAAAGTAACTTTCGTCGTCCATCACGAACGACGTCCCGCGGTAATTCTTCGTCATCCATGGGCACTGCGATTTCACGGTCGCTATCTGCTCGTCCGTATACTCGGAGGACCGAATCTTCTTCCGACAGATGATGTCCTCCATCTTGAGGGTTCGGTGAATCAAATTATGGGAGCAGTGATATTTTCGGCCGGCGTCACGCAAACTCGTTCCATCCTTGGTGTCGAACAGCTTTTTCAACGCTTCCTTCTTCTTCTTCGTCATTATCTTCGCCGGACGGCCGCTACTGGCCTTCCGCTTCACGCTCAGGGATGCCAGGATCCGCTAAACTCTACTCACGGGCCCGTTTTCGTCTCGAAAGTGGGGTACCGTAAACTTTTTTCCACGATGACCATGCGTTTCGTAAAACCGTACAACACGCTCGCGGAGTGCTTGCTGTTTCGACGCCATCTTGGATTGAACTGACAGCACTCGAGTGAAAAGAAACATGCCACCCATTTCTAGGGAGTCCAGAGAGCAATCCTCTTGGAGAGAAAAAAAAATTACGCTTTTTACTTGAATTACAGAAAGGTATTGAAATCATTCTCATTTTTTATTGAACACCGTAAAATCATCAATATTTGTTTTGAGCATAACTCCCCAGCAGACGGTCATGGATTAAAAAATTTACCGCCACTTGAAAGCTCTTTTAATGTGCTTTAAGATGCAGCTAACTCTATTTGCTTCTATTTGCTCCTAACTATGGTACAGACGTCGAAAATACGGCAAAAAAAACGAAAAAAAAGTCAATAACTCAACCCACTGAAATAATACAGTATGTTCTAGAATTTTAGACATTATATGTTCCTTAGAATTTCAAAATAGATATGTTTTGATCAAAAAAGTGTTTTTGAGGGTTAGCTCTAATACAACGCTCTTTATATTGAATTGAGTGAAACGTACGATTTTTATGCCTTGAGCAAAGTTAATTGTATTAACTGTTCTACAACTTTGCTGAAGGCATCAAACTCTCTATCTCAAAATCCTATAAAAGTTAAAGTTTTGTCTCACTTTTAGGAGGATTGATCACAAAAGTCATGCCGTCGAAATACGAAGCTTGTCATATCCATCAACTTTGGCCAAAGACACCGCCACTCTAGCTCCACTATTTGGGGAGCTATCAGTTAAGAGCGTTAACATTTTTGACCACTGTGGGGTCCTAAGCTTGATCTCAAGCTAAATGATTCACCCCTTAATACTTAACTCCCAACGAATAACCCCTCAAACAGTCTATCAAAATAACACAGCGAATCAAAACAAAAACAAAAATTCTTGTACCGCAGAGAAAAAAAATGGGGTACCCTAAGGTTTTATTGGGACCAGGGTTAGGGTTTAGGGTTCTAAAGCAGCGAGGCAATTTTAAGTCGAGTATTAGTACACGACACTGAAGAAGTCTGCACATTGTAGACGAAATACGTGTATCTGTCAAGATAAGCAATAAAGGTAGTTGGAATTAAATGGAAATTACTAATCATTCTTCTTATTTTCTAATTTTAAATAGTTAGTTTCCTATTGATTGTTGATTGTACCCCATTCCGAGGTAGTCGAGAAATTTTCCTTTTACGAAAAATTCCTAACCCTGACCAGGATCGAACTCAGCTATCTCCAGCATGTTGTAGTTACCGACTGAGTGAAGGGAGGTCCCCTCGTTCCTATCCGGTGTACTAATTTTGCATTTTAATGGGAAAGAATGTTAGACTGTGGAACTTTCCTTTCCAAGCACATCTGAACAAACAATGTCATTATAAATTATCACTAGTAACATACAAGAAAACATCATTAAGACACGGGAAAGATATCCCAAGCCTTTTGATATCACCGACCCGTGTATAAACTTAATGTTTTGAAGATAAGTGATTGGCAGTTGAGTTCAAGTTCTTTATCAACAGTTGTAATTTCATCAATAAATCAAACATATTGCACTTTTATTCAGAGCGTCTCGAGATCACCCACCGAGCCATGGTTTTCTTCCCCATCTGCATTTCGCTGACAGCGGCTCTTCTGTTGCACATTATCCCTACTGCAAAAAGTGAGCCCAACAATGTCCAACGACAACCACACATCGTCATCATCATGGCCGACGACATGGGCTGGAACGACGTTGGCTTTCACGGTTCGAACCAAATTCCAACGCCCAATATCGACGCTCTCGCCTACGACGGCATCATACTGAATCGACACTACACGGCACCGATGTGCACCCCCTCCAGGGCATCTCTGATGACCGGGAAGAACCCGATCAGCATCGGAATGCAGCATTACGTTATCGTTTCCGACGAACCGTGGGGCCTTGGACTTGATCAGAAGATCATGCCGGAGTACTTTAAGGAAGCCGGCTATCGGACACATTTGGTGGGAAAGTGGCACCTGGGATTCTCGGCCAAGCAGTACACGCCCACAATGAGGGGGTTCGATACGCACAATGGTTATTTGGGACCATTTGTTGACTACTGGGACTACACATTGAAGATGAGCCAGCCCAAGAACTACGATGGCTTTGATTTTCGTAATAACTTGGAGGTAGATCGGAACTCGAATGGAACCTATGCTACTGATTTTTTCACAAAAACCGCTTCGTCGATCATTGAGAATCATGATGCAATGGATCCGTTGTTCCTCGTGATAAGTCATTTGGCACCACACACGGCAAACGAGAAAGACCCACTACAGGCACCCGAGGAAACTATCAGGAAGTTTGACTACATATCTGATGAAAAAAGAAGGATCTACGCTGGTGAGTTTTGAGTTTTTATCTATTCAAACAGGCTTTTTGAAATAAATGAATTTCTTTTAAATTAGCAATGGTGTCAAAATTGGACGATAGTGTAGGACAAATTTTCAATAGTCTGTTATCCAAAAACATGTTAGATAACTCTATCATCTTGTTCCTGTCGGACAATGGAGCACCAACGACCGGTCTACACGCGAATAGTGGATCAAACTATCCCCTTCGAGGTGTAGGTTAATCGCTAACTTTTTTTTTCCAAATCATACTCTCAACCTTCACTATTCAACAGATCAAAAACGTTCCATGGGAAGCGGCTACGCGCAACATAGCTGCCATCTGGAGTCCCCTTCTCCAGGAAAGGCAACGTGTTTCGAATCAATTCATCCACATCTCCGATTGGCTGCCAACACTGGCATCGGCCGCAGGAATCGAAATTCCATTCTCTAAGCACCACTCGGAAATCGACGGTGTGGATCAGTGGGAGGCTCTCTCGTACGACACCGGTAATCCTCGCCGCGTTATCTTGAACGTGATTGATGAAGTCTACGGATACAGTAGCTACATGGAGAATGGATTCAAATTTGTGAATGGAACATTCTCCAACGGTGATTACGACGGTTGGTATGGTGAGTTAAATGCCAGCGATCGGCTTCCTACTGACGACGATATCTTCAATTTGGTACTGCAAACCGAAATCATCCAATGGACGGGGGAGGAGTCCGTATCCAAGGACACTATCAAATACCTCCGTAAGCATGCCCGGGTCAACTGCACCCGTCAACCTGAAGCAAAGAAGTGCAATGCGGTCATCCGACCTTGTCTGTTTGACATCATCAACGATCCATGCGAGTTGAATGATCTTTCGCAGAAATATTTCCACAAGTTCCGGGAACTGCGCTCGGCGGTGCAAGTTTACCGCCGGTTGGCCGTGAAACCCCGAAACAAACCGGCCGATCCTGCAGCAAATCCAGCCAACTACGATGGCATCTGGACCTGGTGGAAGCCGGACCTCTCCAAGGAAGAAGTCGCTAAGCAAGCTACCGAGGAAACCGATCACAGGCAGGCATATCTTCCGATTCCTCCACCACACTCGAGCTTACCTGAGGATATCCGATTACCCGTAATTATAACCATTATCGTAGTTGGGGTCCTCTTTGTTTCCGGGGCCCTTCTCTATATGTCCAATAAAAATGTGATGCGACTTTGTTCAAGGTCCAAGGGTACGACGATCAACTCGACGGTACAGGGTACCAATTTATCCCAGTCTGAGAGTTCCAGCAGCGATGGTAAGCTGTCGGAAGTGTTTGCAAACTCCCCACTGCAGTCGCCCTCAATTCGACCCGATCCCAAGGTATACCAGATAAGTAACAGTAGGTTGGATAGGTATTGAGGCTGATCGGTTCACTGTTCGCTACTAACCGTATTACTCCGAGGCAAGGTGTCGGTGGTAGACGTTGGAATGTTTACAGGTTTTGGGCGGTGGTTTTGTCTTATGACGGTAAGCATCAAAGCTAAGAATGTTCTACTCGTTCGATGTTGATATGTAATAGTAAATCTAGTGTCAAGAGTCTAGAGACGTTCACCGCAACATTTGTTAAATCACTTAATCTAGAACGGTTATTGGAAGGAATCCGAGCTTAAGCTTACCGCCGTAAGATATTTTTATTTAAAGCATGTTCCTGTGGAAGCACGACTAATTGATGGGCAATATTTGTACATAATTCTTAAGGTTTCACTCAGCTTTAGGTAGATTTGTAAGGTGTCTTATTTATCAACGGCCAATTTCATTCTTTGCAGGACCAAATGAATAATTTCAGAAGGAAAAGATCTCGCTGTGAATATACAAGTGTACTTAATAGAAGAACAATTTTCCGCATTGAACGCAATTGTTTGTTTTTGTTTTATTTAATACTGGAAAGAACTCACCCTACCTTAATGAACGACAAAATTCGTACGTAAACCAAAAACAGATAACAGGCATAAACTCGTTAAAAAGATCGTCAAAGCCAGTTTGATGCAGAAGTCACTTTGAAGTTTTTGTTCATTTCAAGCATAATGTTATCTTCAAACACACGATAGCACGATCAGCTTCATTTCTTTTCATATCATCAACCAATGTTTGGAAGGCTCTGATGAGTTTACCAGCACTGTCTATCGTGTTATGTTTTGATTGCAATACTTTGTTCGTTTTGTCCATACTATGGAGAATTTAATTCAAAATCAATTTGAATCAACCGCCCATTAGGTCATCTCCAATCCTGATGGGAAATTGGTAAAGATCTAAGTGTTTAGATATGAAGTGAACTAAATTCTTGCACCGCGAGGTTCTATATTGGCTTTTATACCACAATCTGATTTAAATTTTTACATCTTCCAAGAAAACTGATCCAAATGATGTATGTTTTGGATCACTTTTTTATCTTGATCTATTTTCTGTAGTAGTGCAAGCAACAGAGCTATAGGAAAAAAATGAATCGGGTTTATCTGTCAAAGTCGGCCTACACTCCCGCTTCATTTTACTCAATTTTGTGGGTAGATCCACTTTTTGCGAAAAGTGAGTAAATTTCCGTGAGAGAAAAGAGATTTTAATTTTAAAATGAGTAAATAAAGGGGGGTGTTCCTTCCTTGAAGAAAAATTAAATGTTTGGGCTCCGACCCCCACCAACAAGCCGGAAAAATACTAAAAAATAACGTTTGCATTAAAAGAATGGACTTTTTTCGGATGGTGATAAAAAAAGCAAGGACAGATAATTGCTTTTGATAAATTTGCCATGGAAGAAGAGAAAGAGTTCATTCGGTGAGTGTGAAAATTAAACCGAATTTCAAGGTGGGTCGGGGGGGGCGGGGGTGTGGAAGGCAATTAAAAAAAACAAAAAGTGTAATTTTTTTGTTTTTGTTTGGGGGGTATTCGTGTTTTTGATGGAAGGTTATTATTTAAGCTTACTTGCAAAAAAAAATTCAACGTTCTTGCGAGCAGTCTTCCGGCAGTTAACCGGAACATTCGCCATGGCGGACGAAAACATGCGTGTAGGCATGTTTTTGAGTTCTTTCTTCGTTTTATTTATCAATTCCTCCTCAGTTTTCGCGGCAAAATTGATGGAGTAGATCTTACGCTTGAGGTTGGCCCAGAAATTCTCGATGGGATGCAGCTGGGGGACGTTGGGCGGGTTCACCGGCTTGGGTACCACATCGATATTCAGCCGCTCCATCTCCTTTAACGATCGCTTCGAGTAGTGGGCTGACGCCAGATCCGGCCAGAACACCGCGTCTTTACCTTTATGGTATTTCTTGATGAACGACGCAACTTCCGGCAGGCATTTCGTACTATTAATTTCCCCGTTCACGGCCAGTCCGGAGCGAAAGAAGAGTGGCTTTGACATCCCCTTCTCGCTGATTATCAGCCACAGCAGCACCTTTTTGGGGAACTTGATGTGTGAAATGAACTTCACCTCGGAGCTCACTTCCTCCGTGGGGGAAGTAAAATACGAAGTGACCTGCCAGTCGTTGCCATCCAGGGTGAGATAGGTCTCGTCGTCCATCACGACCGCCACGTCGCGATTGCCGGCGCCTTATTCAGCCGCTGCGCTGCGTTATTGCCTGCAGCTCCGAAACCAGTGGACGATACTTCCACTTCCTGACATGTATGTTCATGTTCGTCAGGCACTTTTACACTGTTTGGCCGGTTAAACCGACCTTCCGGCCAAGCGCACGCAGCGATGTAGCCACTTTTCCCTCGGTCTTCCTCTTCAGCATCCTTTGGAGCTTTTTGTCGCTCAGGGTTGTCGGCCGTCCGGAACCGGGCTTTCTCTCAATGCTCTGATTGTTGTCTAATAGTGCCAAGATGTTGTAGATGCCGGAACGGGCGTATCCGGCGTCCACAAAGGGCCGCACGATGTCCGCTTTCGACGCGGCGAGGTGCCGTTCTTTGAACGCGCACACTTCTGAACGGAGTTGCTTCACTGTTTTTGCCATCACGGTTAGAGTTCGACTGATAGAGCTGTCAAATTTTGTCTGCTGACTCATGGGTTACTATGATTGATGCTTCATGGGTATTTTTGTCAGTGCGGGTGAAGGCAAACCCATGAAAAATCGGCAATTTTTGTCCATTTCTTTTAATGCAAAAGTTAGCAACTAGCTAGCAAATCTGTCAGTTTTGTTGCCGCTATTTGATATCTCATTGCACGTCAATAATCGTGTGAATAGGGGGGGGGGGGGGAAAGGGGGGTGGGAATTTTGGAAGGAGCGCAGGGGCCCACGCGAGAGAAGAGGGGGCACTGAGCGAAGACAGGAAGGAATCATTCTCGGGAGGGAGGATAAACCAAAAACGCGGAGTCGTAATTGTAGAAACCCCAGGACCCCGGGGACCTTTTCTCCTTATATTTTTTTTATATTTTTAGAGCGTAGACTTTGGTCAGATAAGCCTCCCGTCCCCCCCAGAAAAGTCTACGTGGTTTATGAATAGCCCCTTAACGACTTGAAAATCGATCAGCAGTCCTTTTCTCAATTGTGAGATGTTGTCTTGTTTTTTTTTTTTTTAATTTTAATGTATTGTTTTTATTTTCAACTGGTTCAGCGTTTGACGCACCAATGACGTCTACACGGAAAGAAATGACGGGGGATTCAAATAACAATCCCGATAGTTTTGTTTTTTGTTTAGCTCGTTTATTTGTTAGGCTCAGGTGTGTGTAACACTTTACCATAGACTAACTCTAAGACCAGTAGGTCCCGAACAAATACGATTTTTTTCTTGGCTCAGTCAGTACTAGCACATCGGTCCCAAGCTCAATAATACGCCCCTAATAATGAACTCACACGAACACACTCTCAAATATTCTGTCAAAATAACACAGCAAATCAAAACAAAGGCGCAAATATGTATAGTTAGGTGCTGGCTTCAAGATATACTTCGGACAAAGGGGTTCTACAACAGTGAACCAATTTCAAATCGCTAGTTGCATATTGATTGTTGACTTTACGCAGCTAATATTCAATATTGTTATTAACAATGTTTTATTTTTTGATTACTCGTGGCTGGCTCGAGGTTAATGGGTCTTATTTTTGTTTGGAAGGGGCTAGGCAGGTAACTTATTTAAGGTATTATTTGCTGCTTATGGTTGTGACATCTACCAAATCCTCGGTCCCTGTAGTCCCTTTCAGGAGCTAAGCCGCAGATTGGTGACCACTGCTTGCTGGGCAGGTACAAGTAGCACGGAAACAAAACGATAGTATAACTGGGACACAATGGCAGGGATTTTATTAGAGTGGATGGGGATGGGTTGATGACATTACACTCTTAGATCAGACAAACAAAAGAATTCGTAAATCGCTTTTATGTAGGGAAGATCACACATTCCCAAAACATCTCTTACCTCGCGGGAGGGTTGTCTACCTCGGGCCACTAGGGTATCCAAAAATCGTGCTCTGGAGGCATCATTATCCGGACAATGTCAAACTGTGTGAACGATGTCATCATAACTGATTCCGCACCTACATAAATTTCTATCGACGAAATTAATTCTGTAGAGAAGTGCTTTTAGCGAGTAGTGGTTGGACATAAGTCTTGACATCACACGAGTGAAACCCCGACTTACATCCAGACCTTTGAACCATGATCTTGACGAAACATTTTAATGGAAATACGTCTGGTTGCAACAGTTAGACAAACTAAAATGGTGTATTTGTTCATTAATAATGCAAGGGTTACTTTGACTAACAGCCCCACTTAACCCTGAATTTGATGAACTCCAAGATATTGCCTTATTTTTTGAAGTTTGGGAAACGGAACCGGTTTTGTCAGGATATCAGCAAATTGTTGACTAGAAGCAAGGTGTTGAAGAACCAGTGTATTCCTTTTCAATTGCTCCTTTACAAAGTGGTGACGCAGATCAAAATGTTTTGTCCGTGCCGAATATCCAACTTCTTTTTCGGTCAAACAAATAGCACTTCTGTTGTCGCAACGTAACGAAATTTTTCATTTAACTCCACTCAGCTCAGCCCTGAATCATCGCCACTTCAAGGCTTCCTGTCTGGATTCTGGATTAACAATAGAAAAGTGCCTAAAAAATTACCCAGCTGAAATAAACCAAGACTGAAAAAATGTGACACATATTGTGAGACACACTGTAGAATGGTGTATTTGTTCATTAATAATGCAAGGGTTACTTTGACTAACACAGTTGGAATAATGGAATGTAACCACCGCCCAAGAGAATTACTTCTCGAGTACTTTTTCAAACAGACGTATCTGACTTTGTAAACAAAGAGGGGATAGAATCAAAAGTAAATTTCTCAAAAACCTCAACACTCCTTGAAAGTAGAAGCACCATCGTGTTAGACAAGTGTAATTGCCTGTGTTGCTGGCCCTAGTGTGCATGAATGTGCTAAGGGTTTCAATAATTTAACGTTTGAACACTCTTACTTCCCCTCTTTGTTTACAAAAACAGAATACGTCTGTTTGAAAAACACCGAGATCCAATCGTTTTGCCAACTTTGAAGAGAACTCTGACGTACTAATGGTAAAAAATTATCATGTGAAATCCTTTTCTCAAAATCTCGCCTTCTTGTGTGCCCATCTTTACTAGAGAGTCCGCCTTCTCATTACCTAGAATTGTGCAATATAAGGGGACCCATACAAAGGTAATCTTAAATGATCCTTCGACCCACGCACACATCTTCTCTCTTATTTTTGAAAGAAAGTAAGATGCGTGCCTCAATGTTTTCATCGACCGGTGGGGCCTCAATAGAACTGAGACTATCCGAGAAGATGAAATAATGGTCTAGGGGCACGGGATGTTGGATCCTCCCTTAGCTCAGTCGGTAAAAGGCGCCGCTACAAAGCAATACCATGCTGGAGGTGCCTGGATTCGATTCTCGGCCAGGTCTAGGAATTTTTCGTTGAGGACAAATTCTCGACTCCCTGGGCATGGGGTATGATTGTACATGCCACACAATCATACTAATGCAAAAATGGTACCTGGCACGAAAGCTCTCAATTAATAACTGTGTAAGTGCATTTAGAACACTAAGTTGAGAGCAGGTTCTAGTTCTAGTTCCTTGATTATCGAGATTTTCAGCCCTGGGCTGGTTCATCTCCCGTCGTAGTCACTCAAATACCCTTTTTTGAGTATTTTCGTAACTTGTCCGGGGGTGAGATTCCAACTCGTGAGTTTGGCGTGAGAGGTATGGATGTTAACTTCTACGCCGGGGTCACCCCCAGTTGAGAGCCAGCAATATGCGAATTGTGAGAGCAATAAGCTTGAAATACTAAAAGAAAGAAAGAAAGGGCATGTCGGACATCATCCCCAATGCGAAATTGATTGCTGCCAGCTGCCAACATATACGGAACCAAGTTCCTGAAGTTTCCGGAAGGCAGATGAGTATGCATTGTAGACACCGAAACCAGTGGATCCATTAAAGCGCGACCCATCAGTGAAAATTCTTCTATTGCAATTGACATGTTGGTACTTTTAAATAAAAATATGGGGAATTAAAATAGATCGAAGTTGATCTGGAACTCCTTGAATAACCTGTTTCCCGGAGAGATCATAATCAACGGATGAACTGTGATAAGAGAAGCGTACACTAGGAGAATTATATCATGGAACACTAATATCGGATGACGTATATTTTAAAAAGATTCGGAAGAATCTAGACTGGGTATTCAATTTGAGCATTTCTTCGAAGTTTTCAATCACAAGGTTGTTACTGATTCTACATTTGATCAGTATTCTAGATAGAGCTCCTAGTAATCTCGATAGTTGATTTCTATAATGAACTCATTTTTGTTTCAACCACAAGATATGTTTAGCTCAAAGTAGTTTTTGAATTGAATCAACCATACTTCACAGTTAAAAGAGCCATCATTTTTACACATCTGTTATACACTCAGCCAAATAATCTTAAGAATTTCAACTTAAAGGGTGTCCACGATGAAATTGCCACACACAAAATTGATTCGCAAAATTTGGGTTTTCATTCGATTGCCATTAAATTTTTAGGGATTGAGAAATAATTTTTAAACCTTATTTTTTCATTTTTTTCTTTTTTTTTTTTTAGTTCAAAAACCCGCACCTTGGCCTTAACCCCGGCCATAAGATTCTGCACAACCTGTGAATCAACCGTTTTTTGCATGTAAACCCATACTTTCTTCAGTTCCTCGACTGTCTTCACTACCTTAGGTCGTTTAAGAAGGTGCTGCTTCATAATCGCCCAGTACTTCTCGATGGGGCGGAGCTCCGGAGTGTTGGGAGGGTTGAACATTTTCGGCACGAAATTGACCTTATTGTCCGCATACCACTTCAGCACGTCCTTGGAGTAGTGGCATGAGGCCAAATCCGGCCAGAAGATTGTTGGGACGTTGTGGGCCTTCAGGAGAGGAAGCAGCCACTTCTGGAGGCACTCTTTTATGTACACCTGTCCGTTCATCGTGTCCTGGGTCACGAAAGGTGCACTCCGCTTCCCGCACGTGCAGATGGCTTGCCAAACCAGGAATTTCTTCGCAAATTTGGACATCTTCTGAGTGCGGACATGCTCCGGAACGCTGAACTTATCCTTGGCCGTGAAAAACAGGTTGCTGGGGATCTGTTTGAAGTCGGCCTTCACATATGTTTCGTCGTCCATGATGCAGCATTCAACTTTCGTCAGCATGTTGAGGTACAACTTCCTGGCACGGGTTTTGGCGGACTTGTTCTGCTTCTCGTCGCGATTAGGGGCCTTTTGTACCTTGAACGTTCGAAGCCCAGCCTTAGTTTTGGCCTTCTGGACAAAACTTCGGCTTAGGTGCAGCTTCTTAGCCACATCCCGAACGGAGGCGTTCGGATTTCGGTTGAAGGCCCCAACTACGCGGTTGTGATTTTTGGTGTTGTACGGAATACTTTTTCCTTCACTTCTGGGCTTCCGATCGGTGGTCAACCGTTCCTCGAACCGCTTAATCACTCGCGACACCGTGGAATTCGCGATTCCCAACGTTTTAGCGATGGAACGATGCGAGAGATCCTTGTTCTCGTGATGAATGCGCAAGATTTTATCACGCACGAGCTGTTCTTTCGACTCCATTTCCGCGAGTTTTGATCACAGGACTTTAAAACTTTTAGGATGTAAATAATGCACTATGAACTAAATCCACCCAAATTTTACTGGGTTTTCGAACAGCTGAGAATTCAATAATCAACCGATCAGTATTTTGATTTGCTGAAAACTCCGTAAAAGCACAAACTGTGAACTGTCAAACACAACTACTGAATTGTTTGGTAATTTATTTGTTTACCTTCAGTTTGCTGGATTTTTCGGTATTCTTTTTCTTTTTCTTTTTTTGGAAAAGTCAGCCGTTTTTCGATTTTACTGAAAATAAAATAAGTTTTCCTAATGTTTAAAGTTTATTTAATGTTCATGTTGAATGATGAAGGATAAAATTGTTGATGAAATTATTCTCCTGTAGTGGTAAGGGTGCTGACTCCCAACATCGTTGCTTGTAAAAAAAAACGTAGAACTGTTTGTAAGTTGGGTTAGTCCCAGCTTTAAAAAACTACAATCGCTTGGCAGAACAACTCAAAACTGTAGAAAAAGTCTCTATTGGTGGGGACGGTTATGCCGTTGCACGAAATAGCTGCCTCAGCGTTATCCTCTGGAAAATTTCCTCTCATATAAAGTATGGGGTAGTCGTGCATGTTGGTTGGGAATGGTTCATCGTGCTGAAAAAATAAAGAAATTCTATTCTAAACAAACAACAAAAATTAATGTAAAAGTTTACTAACTAAATAATTCCTGAACCTACATCGATTCCAAAATTTGCTCGATGATTGTATTCATGCTTTTTTTGCACTTGTTAATTCTTCCTTTTTTTTAATTATTCTACGCACGAGCACAGTATGCAAACCAGAAAACAACGCAAAGGAATGACAAGTCAAAGTTTTCAGACTACTGATGAGTTCAGTTGGATTTTTTTTTCAACTAACAGTTCAGTAAGGCACAAAAATACTGAAATTTCGGTATTATTTTTACTGAAACTTTGTGATGTGCCGTAAAACGTTTATTTTACGGAAACTTCAGTACTATTTTTTCGTGGTACTGTATATTTTTTTTATGGAAAGCCGATTGTTCAGTAATATAGGTGTTTTACGGTGCAAAAACTGTAAAAAAAATTACTGAACAGGGAAGCTGTGATTAAGTGTGTAAGGTTGACTTATGAATGTATTTTGTTTTACACGACGTTGTTGTTGTTCGCCTTTAAGCTTTCCTATTTACAAGTGTTGATATATACCAGTGGTCAAGTCACTGGACCCATAACCTCAACGTTCAAGGTTCGAATCCAGGTTGCTCCATATTTTTATTTTTTCAACATCATTATATTTCATAAGGTAAATTGATGAATATCATAACGATTTCTTGAAGCTAATAATCATAATGCAATCTTATGAATATCGAAAGTTTATTTCGCTGAGTGTAGGGTTAAATCAAAACTTAAAGGTTATTATTCCAACCAGTGTGAAGCAACTATACAAAAAATAACAACCTGGTAGTTTTCAGTTCGGTTTCAAAGTCATCATGACGTCCGACGAGAAAAAAAATATTCGGAGGAAGTTCTTAAAATTAGATTCAAAGCCTACTGATGTCATGTCAATGACAAGATATATTTTCGAATGTGAAACTTTGTTGAGCTTAATACTTATGACAGACATACTACGCTGACCGTGGTACAAACTGTCAAATACTTTAATCCAATACCAAACAAACACGTACTAGACTTAATGAGTACAACGCTGTACGTTGTATGTCTGTCCCAGGCATAAGAGTAGGTACTATTATTCTAATAATAAAAATAATATAAACAAATCGGTCTTAAATCAATCTCAATTTTTTGTGTGTACAGTATTAAATGGAGATGACCTTAATTCTAATAGCTTCAAGCTGAAATATTTCATCTTTCATCGCTGATTGACAAAAAAAATATGAGAAGAAAACACCACAAACGTCAAATCTTCAAAACAAAAACGAGGTGCTTACACAATTTCTTGATTTTCTGAAATATTGTTCATAATATTAAATGAAACCAACCATTTCAGTGAAAAATGTCCTCGTTACGACTGTTTAAAGCAACTTCAAACTATCGGACGGTCCTGAATTGCTTGCGACCGTCAATCAGCCGATTCTACTCATCGCAGGCGAAGGATGCCGAAGATGAGCCTTCAGCAGCAGACAGCGATCTCCCGGTAACATTCGTCGAGGAAGATCAGCTAGCAGAACGGGAAGCTCGTATCGAGCAGCTGCGGAACAAATCCCGTCTGCTGCCCCAGCATCGGAACCTTCTTCACAACCAACTGCCGTACGAGGAGTCCCAATCGTGGATTCACGAAACCGTTAAGTACAAGCGCATGATGTTAGGCCGGTATGGTTTAGAAGGAAGCAAGGTTGATCCACGTAAGTTTTAGCTCTATAAAGGTTTTAAAATAAAAATGGACGTTAGAGATTTTGAAAATTTTAGGACTTTGCTACCCAACACAGACCGAAGCGCTGGAGAAAGCCGAATACGAACGCATAGCTTTTCCAAAAACCCTCCAAGAGATGATGGCAGAGAATAAAAAGGCCAAACAGGAAAAAGCAGCCCGCGTAAGGACACGTGAGGACGAAGTCGCCAAGAAGATGGAAAAACTGGACCACTGGGTGGCGGATTTGAATGCAAGGATTGCGAAGAAGGAAGCGGAGGCTCGCGCTGCCAAAGAACGCAAAGACCGTTTGGTTGAGGAAGTTCGAAGGCACTTCGGGTTCCGAATTGACCCGCGAGACGAGCGCTTCCAGGAGATGTTGGCCCAGAAGGAGAAGGAAGATCGCAAGAAGGTTAAGGAAGCTAAGAGGAAGGAGAAGGAGGTAAAGATGATGGAAAAGCTCAAGAAGCGGACAGCCGACCTGGAAGATGGTGGCTCTAAGGAAGACGGGAGTGATGTTAAGAAATAGGAAAAAGATGTTATTTCTGTAGAGAACTAGAAGATTTTATTTGATAGGCAAAAGAAGTCCTTCGAATAAATTAAAAAATGATGAAAAATGTTCCTATTCAGTATTTTTTTTTTTGGTTTTAACGCTGACCGCCCGCAGCTTCCGGATTGGTGGCTCCTGATATGAGGATAAGAATTGCCACCGGAACGATATACATCCACTGGAATTGAATAATTTTCATAAGCTAAATGGAGTCAAGAGAATAATCCAATATCTTACGTATTTGGCAAAGAAGCCACGATTATCCTTGGTTTCGCCCCGCTCTCGAGCTTCTCGCTCACGTTCCAACTTCTGGATGAAACTGGCCGTGTCTGGAATCGGGGCATTTTCCATTGGTTTCACATACACGTCAGTGTTGAATTCGTCCAGCACTTCAAAGTCCCTAGTGGTCAAGTCCCGGCAGTTATCCGTATTGCCATTATTGACCGACTGAGTAATGGCTGTGACGGACCCGGCATGATCCAACGAAACCCATAGAACGTCCGCCAGTTGTGATTTTGCCAGGGCACACTGCCATGAAGAAAGTGTCAGCGTTCGAGGTTTGCTTGGAAAATATAATCAAATCTTACCGCTTTGGATGACGTCAGAAATTTGGAACGGGTTCCATCGGCTTCGAGAACGTGAGCTTCCAACCGGTAGAGTCGATTTTCTTCGGCCAACTTCCGCAACTGGTTTCGTTCATAAACCGTCAGCGGTTCCTGTGACAACGATACTGCCCCACTGTTCAGACTAGTGACGGTTACATTACCTCGGTTGGTAAATTTGTGCGGTTCCTGAATGTCCAGCGCGTGGTATAGCTCGATGTTTAACCAGCCATCGTACTCGAGGTGGGTCTAAGTAGAGAATTTTTGTTAGAAGTTTAGCAATGAAGTAAAACGTTTGATCAACAAATTTACCGCATTTAAGACAAAAACAAGATTGCACAGCACTGTAAAAATGATTTTACGAATCATTTTGTGTCGTAATATCAGAAAAACACTCTGAAGATTGATGCTTTCATGCACCACTTTTGCAAGATAAAAATAATCCAATATCGATCAGACAAAATTTAATTTTCTATGTTGACGTTTCTCGCGTGATAAAAATTATGTATCGTTTTCACGTCACCTGAAATATTTCACAGGCACTGCACAAAATCTTATAATCATTTTCACGATTTTCGACTTTTTTTGTTTTAATCGACGTTCAATTTTCAGAGCATCACGATTAGAGCACGCAGAGATGAGAATACCTAAAAATCGTAAAAAGGTCAGAGTATCACTTTGTATCCTGAATGGCTGAAGCCATTCAAGTGTCATTAAATAGCTAATTGGACTCGCGAGCGAATATTTTTATTTTAACTTCATAATTGTTTTTTCGATCCCAATATAGAAATGGAACGATTAGCTGAAAAAGTGGACGTGGAAGCGATGAATCTCTTAAAAGGGAAGCTGCACCAAAAAATTCATTACATGTGGTTATAAATAGTATTTTAAAATAAAAGGTTTTGATGCCATTTACATGGATGTGGGCAAATTGTTAACGGGTATGTCGTGGAACTGAGGGACCATTTCCGTTGTGTACACAATGTCAACATAAGCAAAAGATCGGAGCTTCTGTTTGTTTGTTCGAAGTGCTCCTATATTTGTGTAACATTTCAAAATTTGAAGCGACACATACCTTCCGAACATCCAAGAAGTAGTTCCATACAGCCCAATGATGAGACCACAGAAGTAAAACATTAATTTGAGGACTCAAACGGTGGTGGCAATGAGGTATTCCCTGAAATAATGAATCCTCGAGTGGCTGCTTCGGAATTAATTTTAAAAAAAACAGCGATTTCATAACCTCAATGCGCTCTGATGTCTCATTACCTGAAATTAAACTATAGCGCTTTATGAAAGCAACATCGACCTTGCTGAAAGACTATCAAGATTATGCAAAAGAGTCATTCCAAGTATTCCTGCCGGCAAAGTGTATAGCTGCCACCGATCCTGATGCTTCGGAAATTTGGAAAAGACTTTCTGAAAACAACTTTTTTGAAGAAGTGAAGACACATAATGAAAACTTATCTTATCTTGCGAATATCGCAGGATGTGCTATAGCCACTGCTAAGGAAATAACGCTTGGTAAGAGAAAACCATCCGGTGCAACCCGACGTTCAACCAAAACAAGTCCAGGCTTGAGCTAAAACGAGAATAATAATTAATGTCAATATTGACTTTCCAGGAATACGGATACAGCAAACTATACGCGAAGTTAGGTTCAATGTAAAGAACAGGAGTAAAATTGTTTCTCGCACCCCTCAAAAATCAAATTCATCCTTGAATGTCTATATATACATTAATTAATATTCTCGTTCCCGTTCCAGATCAAACCTGAATAATTCAACTCTAGCATTCGGTTCTGCCCCGTGCTATGACTTATTCATAACGTCGGAAGTAGGATAACTCCCTGCATAATCACAAACCATTCCTGGACCGTTTCCCTTATTGTTGACGACCATTTTCATTATTGTTACGACATTTACGCTTATAGTTGACAACGATAAACTAACCATCTCCTATATAGTTTTAACAATATGTCAAACGGTCGAAGGCCTAATAACAATATGCTGAATAGGCGGTTAAGTTAGGTTACCATAAAAAAATAGCAATTTTCACGAACAAACTTTTTTATATACTCTATGCCATAAAGCTGGTAACGGAAAAAAATCCGCCCCCAAGCCCGCCTCCACAGCGCACCGCGAACACCAACAAACCACCCCGACCTCCCCCCCGCATCAACAACCTAACCCTTTGAAAAACCCGCAACGCTCCCCCCTTTCTTTCTTGCCCTATATAATCCAGACCGAGTGCAGACAATAAAAAACCATTCAATGACAATATGGCATATATTAACAATATGTGTTAATGTAGAGGATGTATGGTGAAAATGAGATGAAACTATTCGACAACAATAACACAAAATGTGATTATATATCACACATTAGAAATATAGTTTTGACTATATAGCAAATTGTTTTTCGATATGTGGGTCAGGTTTCTCATGAAACGTCAATATAGAAATATTATATTTACACTTCACTCGTCTTAGCACATAAAATCAACGACAGTTCAATGCTATTGCTGGATGATTCGGACCTGCAAGAAATGGGTATCAACGAAAAAGGTCCAAGACTACTGATCCTTCAACTAATCGAAAAGTTGAAAATGGAAAACAATGATGAGTCTTATGAAACTGCCGGACAAACACAACGTGATTGGGATGACACCGATGAAACTTAGGTAGGAATAACCTGAAGTTCTATCACCAAATTTGATCTCTTTGCACCAAATGAAAGATATTGATCATATCTAAAGACTGTCGTGTGTGAAATTTTGGTTTTCCTAGATTTTGCCTAACAAATAATTTAAAGACTTTTTCGCCCCGCTGAAACGGTCACTTTAGAGCACCCGTACCGGTGTGCGACTAAACTATATTTGATCATCCTCACCATCATTTCAAACCGTATCGGGCGCAACTAAAAGCGCTAGCAAAATTGTGGCGCGACTATCGGAAAGCATCAGGCGCTCAAATTTAGCAACGCGATAGTGTCGTGAGAGAGGGTTGCTATTCGACTGCCAATTGTCAAAAATCTCCGATTGGTTTGTTGTTTACTTTTTTTACGCAATCAGGTTTAGAGGCAAATTTTTAATTTGATTTAAAGAAAATTACTGCTTTATCAACTTTAAGTCAATTTGGTTTAATAGTAAGAATTTTATCAATAGGGTCGTGCGATGGCTTTTTCATTATTTCTCCTAGATAGATTTTTTTTGGCATGAAAGAGAACTATTAGCCACAATGGCTGCTGTGGCAACCTCTGGGTGTTCCGGGGGAACCTGTAGGAGAGGAAATTTTTGTTTTTGCACCAAACCACATCGTGCGACAGCTCTTTCTTTTTGATTTCACCTGGAGAGTCCTTCGGTAGGCATGAAAAGTTTAATTTACCATAATGGCCCATCCGGAAACCTCTGTGGTGATTTGGCGAAACTTATAGGAAAGGACATTTATATTTTTGTACCAAACCTCAGTGGTTCCCATAGAGACCACTGTAACCAATGGTTCTTTTCTTGCCAACCGAACGTCTCTCCAAGAGAAATCATGAAAAAAGCGAGGGGCAATTCACTGCTATTGATTACTGAATCGAAAATACGTGAACGAAAAAAATATACACGATACACAAGAAAAATGCAATAAAAATTCAAAAATCGAAAAAAATAAAAATATTCGGTCTAATGCTGAAAAATGCACAAAAATTCTTAATTAAGCACACAATTCGATAATACAGTAAAAATAACGTTATTCGGTCCAACACTGAAGAGTGCACAAGAAATTTTAATTAGGCACAAAATTCGATGACACATTTGATGTACGTCGTGTGAACGAAATGCGTTGCTTTATTCTTATTTCAATTTGAGTTAAAATTAATGAATATTATTACAGAGAAATCCATCAAAAAAAAAAAAAAACAAATAAAGGCATGGAATGGTGTAAGTTTTGACATTTCACAGGAGTTACCACCCAAACACAATGATAACTAAAAAGGAACGCCAAACGGCAAGTTTGACAGTTGTTGCAAATGACTTCGATATTTCTAACTAGAATCGGGTTGTATAGAGCCTGTTTTCTTTCCGACAAGCAGGCTTACTCCGATCGGGCTTTGCCGTTTGCCGTTCAGGTTCCGCTATCATTGTGTTTGGGCCATTAGGTATAGTACAACAATTTGAAAAGGCAAAAACATAATTTAATCAAAAACCTTTTGTTGTACGATGTAGAGAAATTCACAAAATTTAGAATGGAGACATCACATTCCGACATTAGGAACAACGTATGATCGACAGTAAAATCGATTGTCGCTATTCGATAAATTCGGGTTTCAACTGATATGAGTACGTTGATTGAATAGTCGACAAAAAAATGTCCCTACATGTTTTGTTTTGTTTGTTTCTTGATTATCGAGATATTCAGCCTCGGGCTTGTTCCTCTCCCGTTGTAGTTACTCAGTTACTCAAACACCTCTTTGGGTATTTTTCTATGCCAGGCTCGCCTTCCCGTGTTATAAGATCATGCCATTTGTAAATAAATTTTATTTGGATTCATATAGAAACATATTCAGGTGGTCAGTGTGTAGGATATTCCTGTTGGGAGATGTCAAAAACTGAACTACAACATGTCTTCTTCTTTTAATGTTGGATTATTCAAAATAATTCGATTGTCTCAGGCATCACTAGAGTCATTGTGGCCAGTTAAACGATATGTCGAAAAAATAAACAGAATTATTCAAGATTAATTTGAGGTTTTTTCATCAGTTCAAATTCGATTCAAAACTGATAAAAAAGTCAATAGAGGGATATTTGAATAGTTAGCTTTAGTAAAGAGTAAATAAATTTGAAAATATAAGGAGTTTTTTCATTTCGGCAATTTTGTTAAAAAAAACAATATTATTTTTCTTGTTAAATTTTTGAACCAGGAATAATTTTTGGACACCTGCTGGTCTTACCCATTACTCAAATATGATCATAGTTGTTACGAATTATAAAAATTAATGATTTTCTTATAATGGATAATCCTAGGGAACATCTGTCTACTAATCGGTGGCTTTCACTTCTGCCTATAGTCACCTGGAGGCCATTTTATCACTATAATTTTTGCGCCATCGAAACTGGATGATTTTTTTTGCACCTGCTAGTCTATCTCGCCTTCGGGAAAAAGTTGTTGAAAATTAGATAAATTATACAATATCACTAGAAAGAGGATTTCCATTTAAGAGAAGAAGCTGGAGCTAAGGGGTTGCCACGGAGGGATGACTAGAACCGAATTTTCAACTAGCAAATTTCGATCATCAATCTTGATTTCTTCGACGCATCAACTTTTAGGTTTGAAATTCAAACCCTAATACTGAAATGATAACAATAACAGAAAACACAATTGATTTCAATATAAAAATATAAAAAATAATACACATCATTCTTCTACCGCACGAAAAATTACAATCATTCAAAACAAATGCACAAAAGTACATTAATACACAACAATACAGTAATACACAAAATACATTTTAATTCGGAAAAAATACGCAAATTCGATTATCAATACGTTGACCTGAATCGAAAATACAGTATTGAATCGCCCCTAGGAAGAAAGAGCCATCGCAATTGACTATGTTTATGGCGATCACTGAATCTGTCAAACTGATGATGGAGCACTAGTTTAGCAGCGACCGATAAAGAACACGGTAACCAAATATAGTAGCGACCGGTGTGAGATTGAGTGACTAAACTAAAATGACAGCTCAATGCGCTAGTATTTTAGTCGCCCAGATAGTTGCACCCGATACGGATGCTCTTAGAGGGTTGCGAATTCGTTTGGATGATGTTTTGGTTGAGTGTACACATTTCAAAATGAGTAGCCTGATGGCCTCTACTGTAGATTCGAAAAGCTTATGTCCCCCCCCCCCCCCCTCTTATCGTTTAACTGGAAAAAGGAAGTAATTCAAAAATTTTTATATTTTTTTTGGTTTGGGGGGGGGGGTTGGGGGTGGGGTGGTAGAAGGAAACAAAAAAGAAAAAGGTCGCAGTACGGGGGTGTTTTATGGGCGTAACTGCTTTTGTAAAGAAGTATTTATATGCAGATTCTTAAAAATAAATGCTAAATATGACAAGCAATGCAATCGAAAACAGAAAAAAAAAATACATTGCCCACATTATGGGGATCTTAGTTTTCAAAATTATGTATTTATTTGTCGAAAATCGGTAATTGAAGTGTTTGTTTACACAAGCAGCTACGCTCACAGCACAAAGTACTCTGGATTTCCTCCATAAAGAAATACGCCATCAAACAACACATCGCTGGTATGTGTGCTGCATTTCTTCTGTCAACGGCGCCGTGATGTACCTATCAAAAAACCATGACATCATCTTGAGACGTCGGTCTGTCGATGGGCAGTGAATCAAATAATCGGAAATCTTAAAGAGGCTAGACACAGCAGGACGACAATCAAACAAAAAGTGTGTCGTCGCTCCCCGGTTGAAGAAAACAATTTTTGTCATCGTCAGTGATTTGTGCAGTTGGGAACATTATTTTTGATCGTGAGTTTGAGTGAGGAGAACAAAGAACATCCTTTCGACTAGTAATTTGCCGTGTGGGAAATGTAAAGGTAAAGAGCGGTGATTCCTGGAGTTCCGCCAGAATGGCGACATCTAGCAGCAGTACAAACAGCAACGCAACTATCACCAACTATCACGACATTTACGTTCAACAGGTAAGGCAACAACAGCCTTTTCATTCAATTTCCTATGATTGCGTTTGTGTGCAACCAAGTATGAGTAGATATCTAGTTCAATTTACTGCGGAAGGGTCAGGGAGAGATCAATTGAGACCGATCGATTGGAATTACGTAGGATTAATTGTGTGGGTATTCTCCGGAGCGGTATTTGACCTTGAATTTTCGGGTTGTTGTTCTTTTAACAAGAAGCTGTTTTATTTGCATTGCATAAGGGGAATTACAAGTTGATGTTTTTTTACTTTCTTGCAGACCAATATCAACAATCGCAACAACGACAGTGAATTAGATAGGATAGAACAAATGAGTACAAATCCGACCCCTCCACCATCATACAACCAGCTTCCTTCGTCAGTAACAGCAGGGATCAGCAGTAGCGACAACAACAACAGCAACAGTAGATTAGTAATGGTCAGCAGCGAACGCTACCAACTGCCGGGAACCAGTAGCAGTAGAGTCGGCTCCACAGGGAATGTGATTATCGTCCACGGTAGTGGCAGCAGTGGTGCTGTCGGTACCGGTGGCCGCCGAGGTGATCCTCCTAGCTATGAAGATGCAATAAATCGCGAAGAACCGCCACCGTCCTACGATTCGTTGTTCGGACGTGTCCGAGAAGCGCACAAATCATCCACCGGCATGATGGACTTCCTGAAGAACGTTGTGATATTGCTGCTTGGAACGCGTAAGTTATGGGGGAAATTTCAGTTTTGGAATTGTTGTACTTTATTTAAAGAAAACAATGTAGAGGAAGGTGCTCTAATGTGAGTATATGGATCTAGGATTCGGCCTATGCTTAAAATTCGAAGTACACAATACAAGTACAAGTAATTCACTATTTTTACCCTGAAAATCAAAAATATACAGTAGTATTGTCTCACTCACATATCAATTAAAGACAGGCAATTATCAACGATAGGCCGAATTCTAGATCCATAGACCAACATTAGAGCACTTTCCCCTACAATGTAAATGTAAGGGCATAACTCATTCTGAAAAAAGTTTCTCTAGAAATAAGTTGTTCCAGGTGTTGCGTTTCCAGTAATTGACATTTATTGTTCAAATTCTCTTCTTTTCCAGTTGGTTGCACAATCATCCTGGGCATCACGATCGTCATCCCGGTGTGCATGATCGTCTTCGGAGCTGTTTACCTGTACGACTGTCCTCAGGGCGAGTACATCCCGGTCTACCTGTTGGTCGGTGGTGGATTCGGCGTGCTCAAACAGCTCCTCCACCTTTCAACCCGGGTCCGTAGCCGCGAGGAGCAGGAACTGGAACGGCTACGGCAATCACCCACCCAGACCCTCATCAATTGCTTCATGCTGGGGTGGTTTATCATCGGCTCGTTCTGGATCTACCGAATCTACGAGCCAAACTACGACCCGGCGATGGGAAAGTACTGCAACAAGTCCCTGTACCTGTTCACATTCTGGTTGATCACCTCGGTCTACATGACGTTGGGTATTGTGACGGTGGTGCTGTGTGGCGTGAGCATCATTAGCATTGCCATCCACCGGAGGACATAACAGTTGAATGCACTGTTCGAGGTCTGAACTGCCCGAAGCAGGTAAGGCCCGGTGTGATCGATTTGGGCAGTTAAGGGGAGGGAGAATGATAGAATGATTACGTTGCGCTTATGCAAGCGGATTCAGGCTATGCCACCACTCAAAGATAACGCTGTGCAGGCTTTTACGATCGAAGTCAAGAACTTAACCAAACCAAATTTTTGAAGAAATCTGGCAAATCAGTATTTTTTTGCTTTTTTGTTTCCTCCGAACGTTCGAAGGAATTGGATAAAGCTTTGATTGTGCCATAAATGAATGCGCAGAATGTTCTATTGACAGCTCTCTTAGGCGGTAAGGAATATATATCTAGACTATATAAAGAACGTTCCTGATGTGAACGTATTTACACTTTTTTTTTAGATTTTCACTAAACGATCGACTCGAAAGACCAAGGAATATTGTAGTTTTTTTTTGTATGCAGAATCGATCACGAAGAAATGTTACATATTAAGGAACTCCTCAAGAGTAATTGCAATCGATTTTAGTTGAAAGCACGATAATCATCATCAATCGTTCCCGTAATGATTAGGCAGATTTATTTTTAGAAAGATGTTACGTTATTCAGCACACGCGCAAATATTTAAGCAGTTTGACACGATGTTTGTACAACCGGTTCACCGAAACATACGAGTTGCTGTGTTCCTTGGGTGTCTTTTCGTGTTTTAAATGATACGTACACAAATTAAATACAATGAAACGCTTTGCTTCACAAAGCAGTCTCATTTTCATCTACAATTTCTATCTTGCTAAAGTTAGGAATGTAAGTATCGATATTTACACTAGCAATAAGAAGGCGTTGAGACCAAACCAAACGCCCAAGTAAACTGAAGGAAGGCATTATTCTCACGCAACAACAAAACGAGCGCTGATATCGCCATAATAATGTTAACACAGCAACATTTTGGATGTTAGTCATTTTCCATTTTAAATCCCGCATTAGTCCAAAATCGCAGTCTTACTTAAGGATTAATTTTGTTTACAACAAAAAATAATTACGACGCTAGAAAGAACAATTTTGGTGATAATTTGACTCTATACACAACTTATAACTTGTTAACTATCAACTGTAAATCGAGAGAACTGTTAACATTGTAATGGTACGCGGCGCCGATGAATGGATAACCTTAACATCGATCCTGGTAGTATCCAAACACAAGGCAAGTGATAACGAGGCCGTATGTGTGTGAGGCGATCGTAGAATGCTATATATAATACGATACAACAAGTTAGGCTTTTCGCTACCATTGACTAAGTAACTATTACTACTGTAGGACTAACTGAACGGCAATTGTTGGTCATGATAAGGAGAGAAGAAGAAAGAACATTCTTTCACTTCGTATATATTTGTATGTTCCCTCCTACTACATTTTTCCCTATACCAGTTACAAATGATAATATACTACGAACTTTGAAACATAATCTATGAAAACTTGCTAGGTACTACGATTATCTCTCATTAGTGCGTTTATCACTGCCATGTTTTGATTTTTCCATGTTGGATAACATCTTTCGGCAACTTTTAGAGGTACAAATTTGAAAAAAAAAAAAACTAAAATTAGGAGGGTCACGAAAATGATCAGCTTTCGATCGTTAATAACCCATACTGTAACGGCGGTTACGACTCCACCCGCAAGTCTCCTCGTTACCACAGTTAACCCAGGAAATGTTAGTGTCAGGGAGACAGCTCGCTCCCGATCTGTCAACTGGTCGACTGCAACTCATGAACAGAGGAAAAACTATAGATGGACGACTAGCGTATTAAATTCAAAATGTCTGCAAGGAACATTAGAAAATGTCTGTATTTGTCTGTATTTAGGATTTTGTCAAAAATGTCCGTAAAGAATATGTGTGAGGGGAGTATTGTATTTTAGAGCAAGGTAAGGAATGGTTATTTCGCAAAACTTAGGTAAACTCATACTCTCTAATACATTGACATCGAGGGCCTTATTAATTTACCTTTTCTGTTTGATAACTGTCACACACATTTTGGAGAATCTATTATTTTTTAAGGAGTCATAATGGATGACGAAACCTACTTCCCTGGGCATTGGCAAAGCCTTGTGGTAGCTTGATAACTACCAGGTCCCAGGGCTTATCTGGATCTTAACCCAAACGGGAAAGATGCAAACCAGTGTTGCCAGGGGTGATGTGGACCAGAAGTGCACTTGAACCCACTAGTAGTAGCATAATAACTTTTAATTCGACACCTTTATTTATTTTCATACAATATAAAATTTGCATAATTTTAATACTTTTACTATAACTAAGTTTTATTATGAGTCTGCAATTTTCTGGAAAGCATCACCACACAGATTCTACGTTTGGTTTGGCTGTTTTTGGCAGAGGAGCGAATATTTTTGAATAATTGTAGAACGAAAAAAGAAACAATACAAGAATCAGGAAGGCTAGGCTTGAAGCCTGGTAGGGTCACAGTGGAAGCAAATCCGAGTCTCATGGCGATGCAAGCATAGTCAGGTATCTCGGCCTCTGGTTGGAACAAGACCAAGTAGCCGCCCAAGAAAGACCTACGTGGACGAAGCACATGCATGCGACTATCATCTAAGGCGATATGTTCCCAACAAATCAAAAGGTATAAAACTTTAACTAATACAATAACTGATATGTTCTTCCTATAGCATAACAAACCAAAACCATTTCCCAGTCCACCTCTATCCTCTTGGCAATGACAAACTATAAGCGTATCCCGCAAAACTAACAATCCCCATGAGTAAAGACAAAGCCCATTCCTCAATTCCCTGTTGTAAGTTCTTCCCATACCTCAATCTACGGTGTAAGTTTTTGAATTCTCACTGACTTGCCCCCCTGACCGCTTTCAGGCCAAGAGGGTCCCTTCCCGACTTTCAATTTGCATTCAAAACTTGTTTCGCTACTGTTCGCGTTTAAGATTATGATACATTGTTAAAAAGAAAAGCGTTTACCAAAACCAGCACTGAGATGGCAACCAATGACATATCCTGACGTGGTGGTATCACATTATGATTATTTTGAATTAATGCCGCGTCACATATCTGGCATTGACGCACTGATTTTACAAATGTGATCCAACGGACATCCTGTCTGGGAGCCTTGAATGCTGATGTCTGGTTGGGCTCTTTCCTCAGTAATAAGGATGCTGGATTTTTTCTTGGCTGCAAAACTTTCTTGTGCGTTCCCTGACATGATGAGCCTTAGCCACGCTTAAATATAAATCTAGCTAGATAGGTACATGTTGATAGACAATGTGTTCAAGATTAACGACATTTGTATGGATTCACTGAGTAGAAGTTTGTTTTAAAACTAGGAGCGTGGCGCCATTCTTATTTTGTTATTTCTTATTTCAAAGAGCCATAATAAAAATACCACACATTATAAAGGGTGTCCACGATGAAATTGCCACACACAAAATTGATTCGCAAAATTCGAGTTTTCATCCTATTGCCATCAAATTTTCAGGGATTGAGAAATAACTATTAAACTTCATTTTACCATTTTACTCGTATTTTATTTACAGTCCATACGCAAATGCCCGCACCTTGGCCTTAACCCCGGCCATAAGATTCTGCACAACCTGTGAATCAACCGTTTTTTGCATGTAAACCCATACTTTCTTCAGTTCCTCGACTGTCTTCACTACCTTAGGTCGTTTAAGAAGGTGCTGCTTCATAATCGCCCAGTACTTCTCGATGGGGCGGAGCTCCGGAGTGTTGGGAGGGTTGAACATTTTCGGCACGAAATTGACCTTATTGTCCGTATACCACTTCAGCACGTCCTTGGAGTAGTGGCATGAGGCCAAATCCGGCCAGAAGATTGTTGGGACGTTGTGGGCCTTCAGGAGAGAAAGCAGCCGCTTCTGGAGGCACTCTTTTATGTACACCTGTCCGTTCATCGTGTCCTGGGTCACGAAAGGTGCACTCCGCCTCCCGCACGTGCAGATGGCTTGCCAAACCAGGAATTTCTTCGCAAATTTGGACATCTTCTGAGTGCGGACATGCTCCGGAACGCTGAACTTATCCTTGGCCGTGAAAAACAGGTTGCCGGGGATCTGTTTGAAATCGGCCTTCACATATGTTTCGTCGTCCATGATGCAGCATTCAACTTTCGTCAGCATGTTGAGGTACAACTTCCTGGCACGGGTTTTGGTGGACTTGTTCTGCTTCTCGTCGCGATTAGGGGCCTTTTGTACCTTGAACGTTTGAAGCCCAGCCTTAGTTTTGGCCTTCTGGACAAAACTTCGGCTTAGGTGCAGCTTCTTAGCCACATCCCGAACGGAGGCGTTCGGATTTCGGTTGAAGGCCCCAACTACGCGGTTGTGATTTTTGGTGTTGTACGGAATACTTTTTCCTTCACTTCTGGGCTTCCGATCGGTGGTCAACCGTTCCTCGAACCGCTTAATCACTCGCGACACCGTGGAATTCGCGATTCCCAACGTTTTAGCGATGGAACGATACGAGAGATCCTTGTTCTCGTGATGAATGCGCAAGATTTTATCACGCACGAGCTGTTCTTTCGACTCCATTTCCGCGAGTTTTGATCACAGGACTTTAAAACTTGCAGGATGTAAATAATGCACTATGAACTAAATCCACCCAAATTTTCATTAACGGTTAAAAAGTTAGAGCAATTTCATAGTGTGGCAATTTCATCGTGGACACCCTTTAACAATGGTATACAAATAATCTTTAACGGCTTCATTCTCAATAATTTTTCAATAATAGATAGGGAATAGGCGCGATGAAGCATTACTTTGCCACCGAAAAGTGAATCTTATAGCTAACCAAAACCCGTATAATTATTGTTAGACTGCACGTGCATGAAAGGCTTTGAAGCGATTAAATGACTTAGAGATTAGGATTAGAAAAATCAAAAGGAGGCAATGATCGGACAAGTAAACGTAAACTTCTCGAAACTATAGAACTATAGAATTTAACTGAATAACGCAGAAGACAAGAACTGACAAAGGCGGACAAAGTGATAGGTCAATCAAACGAGGTAAGACGAGGTATGCATCGATGAATTTCAGGGCACATAAGAACTAGACATCTATTAACTAAATTATAAACGACTGAAGAAGTTACAAATTGCCTTCTTGACCGTAACACTGACTTACTAATTAAATAACATAAAGAGACGAAAGGACCTCCAAAACTCGTTTAAAGGAAACTTGTCTCTCATGAGTCCCATCACCAAACCACAAAAATTGTACTTTTGGAACTACTGAATCTTTTAACATCAGACATTACTAAAACTGGTAGAATTCAAATATCTCGAAGACATAGTGACAACTTAGTTTTGATTCGAGAAAACTACTCAAAAAGGCTTTCGCAGCGACTTAACTACAAAACACTAGAGAAAACACATTGAGAAACTAAATAACAAAAAGACAAAACGACACCATACAAAGCAGTGGACATGAACTTGACTGAGCGAAAGGGAAAGCAAACTTGAAAATGTAACACCTTTTGAGGCAGTTTCAACGGGAGTACTACAAAAGGCTGAATCACAGAAGGCCAAATCTCAAAAAGCCGAAATACAGAAGGCCGACATTACAAAAGGCCGAATCACGAAAAGCCGAATCACAAAAGGCCGAATAAACTCGGCAGAGTGACAAAGTGAACCGGTCCACTTTGTCACTCTGCCGAGTTTATGCGGCCTTTTGTGATTCGGCCTCTCATGATTAATCGTAACATGTATTTCTTGTATTCTTGTTAAATTGTTACAATTTTGATGGACCTTTGCATAGATTTTATACAAAAAGAGATAACTAAATTCGTGATTCAAAACATAAATGAAAATAGGATAATTTTATTTTTCAGTGTAATTTAAATGTTATTTATGACGACAATAATCATCTATAGACGCTAGCTGCATTTAGTATTTCAGTTTGAATTCAGTTTTCTCAAAATTACGTGATATTCAACTATGATTAACATTATTTACAATTGGATATATTAAGTAGCATTGATTCAGATTTTTGAGTTAGTTTCACTGAAAATTTCTGATTTCAGTAGGCAAATCAAAAATAGTGAGAAAAATTATTGAAACTGGTTAAATAATTTTTAGCGTGCAATTGTGCTACAGAAACAGAATGAAAGAGAGAGGGATAGAGCATGATTGCATGATTCCGGCGTATTTCATTATTGTTCTTCGATTAAGACAGTGAGGATTTCAATGCACAAGGACAGCTACGTTTTTATGTTGTCGAACGTTGAATTATTTATTTGAAAGAAAATGAGTGCCGTTGATGAAGAGGATTTCCATGGGTTTTTCGATGAAGAAGTTGTGTCAATACTGAGAGTGGTTACTTCTCAAAAAGGAAAGCAGATGCTGAGTGTCAATAGATTTCTGTACAACATTAACAAGAAGGTAATTATTCGTTTTAAATTTATGTTATAAGTTTAGAAACATTATATCAATTTTTGATCTTCCACTGTGACTGCGCCACCAGAATGCATTAAAAATACCGAAACGAGGCTTGCAAAAGTCGTGCGATTACAAGACTTCAAAATGGCACCCACACTTTAGTTAAGCACAAGGAAGTACATAAGCATGAAGTTAATCCTTTAGACGAGAAGGAGAAGGAGTATAAATCTGAGCTGAAACGGAAAAGTTCTGGTGTCAAAAGATGTTCCTTCGAAAATAATCCGCGAAGTTTACTGAATATCGTCCAAACCCGAGCGTCAAACAAATCTAAAAAAATGTTGATTTTGAGAAACAGACAAGCAAGTGGCAGCGGACCACGTGTCATTGAACAGGATGGTGAATTTATTGATCCAGAGGAACTGCAGAAAACGTTTACTGGCCAACTTTTCTTGCAGAAATATATTCATGACGAGAATAACCACATTATGATTTTCACAACTATGCAAAACCTCCAGCGCTTAGCTGCTTCCCGGTATTGGCTTGTTGACGGTACACTTGCAACAGTTCCTCTGAAAATTACAAAAATTCAATCCACGGATCTATACCCTATCAGAATTATGACGGAGTTGTACCGCTGGTATTCATGTTGCTCAACAACAAAACTCAAGAAATTTACTCTTGTGCATTTGAAGCACTGCTGGAAATATGCCAAGCTACGTCCAAAATTCATCATATCTGATTTCGAGAAAGCTGTCATAACCGTGATGAAATGTTTTTTCCGGAACCAGAATGTAATTTGTGCTACTTTCATTTCGCGCAAAATTGGATTAAGCAGCTGAATTTCCGGGGATTGAAAACCATATATTCCAATGATATGGACGTCTACATGGCTGTTAAAAGCCTACAAGTTAGTATAAAGTAATCGTTGGGTGAGTTTTAACTAACTTGTTTTTTTTGCAGGCGTTATCATTCCTACCACATTCAAGAATCCCAGGAGCATTCGGGAGCATCAAGGATAACATGCCAGTAATGCTTGCTGGCTTTCTTGAATACTTCAAAGCCACTTATATTACAGGACGAAACAATAACTGCAGGCCAATGTTTCATCTCGCCCTCTGGTTTAATCACCAGGTGCCCGGATAAAAATAACGATACAATTACAATTTAATAATATACAATAACAACAATGTATTGCCGACCATGAATATTACTGTTCATGTGTCAGACAAATAAAATGTCATTACAATAGATCTACTATACACCCCACATGCTAGAATTTTCAACACTAGTGAAACAATACAATTAAAAGTTATTAATTCAAATGTGTTCAGAAAAAAGTGATATTTTTTATTGTTAAGATACATAACAACCACCTTATTCTATTGTTGATGTCTCAATTTACAATAGATTCTATTGTAGAAACAGTAAGCCCTAATGTTATCTTATTATCGCGAACAATACGATCAATTGTACATACTATTGATTCTATTGTATGGTTACAATACATTTTATTGTCAATCTATTTTACTTTTTTATTCGGGTGATGAGGCAACAATTACCTTTGACGATCAATGCGCTCGAAGCGTGGCATCGACGGTTGTTGGTTGTTTTTAAAGAGGGACTTTAACTACTGTGGTCATTCGTCCCTGCTGGCATCGACGGTGGACAAAGGTTGTTGGAATCAATCATTTATCTATTACCAGGATAATCATGGAATTGCGAAAACAGCAACAAGAAATTGAAATACGAATTTTGCGCATTTTACAAGGAAACGTTCCACAAGGATCACGAAACCATCTTATTATGATTATTATTATTATTATTATGATTATTATTATGATTGTTATTATCTGAACTAAACTGCTTTTTTTCATTATTATCTTATTCTAAACTAAACCAATAAAAACAAACACATAATTATTTATGAGTAAGTTTCATTCTTTTTCGGGGTTAAGAATTTTCGGGGCTTGAATACATGGTTTAGCATTTTTGCACTGACGAAGTGAGCAGTATTTATGTTATTTTAACATGACTTAGTTACATGTAGTACTATTGTAGCATAGACATTTTGTCGGAAACGGAACCTCAAGTTCAGTATCAGAAGCAGATTGATTGAATTTTAATAAATTCAATGTTTGATACATTTTCGGTCTTGAACAATTCGGCTTTTGCGGTTTTCGGCCTTTTTGGCTTTCGACCTTTTTGGCTTTCGACCTTTTTGACTTTCGGCCTTTTGTGCTTCGGTCTTTCGTGATTCGGCCTTTCGTAATGGTCCCGTTTCAACAGCGTCTCTATGGACGACATGATCCTCGCACGGCTGGTGCAATGCTTCAAAAAGGAGTTTAGTTATATCATTCTAACGTACAAGTAACAATACAATAACTTCTTAATTTTAGTTCGAGAAAACTGCTTCGGAAGACTCTCATAGCACATAAATGACACACTTCACGGACCGAACTACAAAAGACTGAAGAAATTACGAAACGCCGTATTAAACTTGACAAACGTAACAATAGGTGAAATATTTGTCCGCTGACGTAAATTTGACGGAAAACCTATGGGAAAACTGTCAAAACAAAATAATGAAAAGACAATTAAAAGAAACAGACGAAAAGACTCAAAATTCTCAAACGTGGCTCCTTCCGAGACATTTGCAACAGCGTCTTCTGGACGACATGTTCCGTGTACGGCTGGCAAAATGATTAGAAAAGATTTACGCAACGATATCTTCAAAGGCCTGGCGTAGAGGTTTCTACTCTATTCAGAGTCCCGCCAGTAAACCTTCATAAAAAAAAGGAAATCAGTTTAAATCTTGATAATTTAACCACTGCTCTAAAAAAAAAAGAAAATTAAAAAAAAAAAAAAAAAAAAAAAAGGTAAAAATAAAAAAAAAAAAAAAAAAAAATAAAAAAAGGACTGAAGAAAGGGTTAGTTCTTGAAGCCTACCACTTTTGGTGTGGCGCTAGTGACGATTTTAACATTTTAAGCGGGGTTCACAATGGATTATATTTCTTTACAATATTTCTTCTACCAACCTACTAGTATCAGTGATTTAGCTAAAACATTATAATACCTGGCTGATAAACGATGAAAAAATACTATCGTGATAGCCACTGCACTAAGTAAGAACACGGAAGATTTTTCTCTCGAATCAAATTAACGACAAAACACGACAACTTTCACCGCGAGTATTGTGTTTGCTGCATATAGCCTTCAAGAAAACCGAGCTGTCAAATTAGCACCACACGCAGCACCAAGTTTTCGGCTTCACGATTGTTGTTCGTGGATGACAGCAGCTTCAGTCTTGTGGTATTTTATTCTAATAAGATGAAAAGTTCTTGTTTTCAGCAAAGTCCGAAAAGTGGATGGTTAGCTTCGGAACTCCATCACTACGTTGCGCTAGTGAGCATGCAAAATTGAGCATTTTCTATCTCGTGATTCTGATAAGATAGATAGTTCGAGTCTGGGCAAAGTTGTTCAGAAGGCACATCCGGATGGTGGAGAAGGTAAGTGCATAAAAAAAAGTTTAATTAATTTTTGTTTTATCAGAAGTTGTTTATTTCAAACATCAAAAGAAAAGATCATGCTCATAGGTAAGTCATTTTATGTAGCAAAATGTGATGTAGTGATTATCATATAATTAAATTTTCAATTCCTTGAAATACCACCGTTTTCTTTAATAACAGCCGTACAAATGCTAGGCATTCGTTTAATGAATTTCCGCAATGTATAGTCCGAATTTTTTTTCCAAGCGGTTTGTTGGCACTCCCACGAGTATTTATGGTTCTAGGGACGCATTTTTCTCGTGATCCGGTCTAGCTTATCCCATAGCAGTTTGATGTCAGATTACGTTCCGTTTTGGTCCAAGTCTTGAACGAACCCTGACTAAAATATGAAGTGAGTCATCCTTGAATCACTTGAATATGAATAAAAGATTCCTCCATTTCTCGATGAGCTCGCTCCCGATCTGTGAACTGGTCGATTGTAAGTCATGAAAAAAGGAAAAACCTTCAGTCGACTAAAGGGTGTCCCACATCAAATTGCATCCCAGAAAAAACGCTGTAAAAAATTACCCACTGGGTATTTTCTCTTGAAAATTTGGGTAGAAGTAGTTTAGAGTTTTTTGTTGTTGTATTTTTACCGCTGTTGGTTTTTCGAAAATTGGAAAAAATTTAGTCGTCGCGAATTAATTTTGCGCAAGTACTTGGAAAATCTTCAACTCTCTCATCGGAGTATCGGAAAACAACTCGGAATCGTGCAGTAAACGGTGAGTCGTGTGATTAAACGAAACTCTGAGCATCGAACGGAAGGAAAAAATGCGGTCAGAATGGATGTTCTATTAGTGATCAGGATCACAAGCGTATCATGAAAGCGTTTATGCGGAGTCCCAATACTTCTTAGGAACCCTGGGTTTGCCATAATCGTTGACAACTTCACCTCCAAAAGGAACTTCTGAACCTGGGCTGGATAGTCAAAAAGAAAAAGAATATAATTATAGAAATACCAGCACATCAGTCCCAAGCTCGATCCAAACCTTAATGAATCACCTCTAAAGACATAATTCTCAACGAACAACCCCTCAAATATTCAGTGAAAATTACACATCGAATCCAAACAAAAACAAAAATTGTAGTACCGAAAAGCGCAAGAATGTGTTGCAAAGTGTACTTGGGGCCAAGGGGTTCCGAGCTTGACACCGATTTGCTGGTATTTCCTGAGCCAAAATCTATATCCATTTTCTTCATGACTATCCAACCAATGCTAATACCGTGGTATCTATCTAACTTGACGTAATACTAATTTATTTTAGATATTTGAAATCTTTAAAAAAAATCAACGATTTTCAATTTAGATTTACATTAGATTAAGATTTAGATTGAGAATAACTAAGATTCACAGATATGCTTAGAAGTAAAGGATTTTTCTTTCCGAATAAAGACACAATATATCGTTTTAATCATAAATTGTATACCATATTTAAAAAGCACGCCTCGACAAAGCATAAATCGCCTCAAAGTTGAACAATATTCCGCTTTTCTCTCTTTAAATGTAATATTTTCTAACAACTCAACATTTTACAAAATGCCGAAGTAAGCTTACAGGTAAAAATAAGATAATATGAAAATTACAATGAATTTTTAATTTGTTTGTTAATTGTTAAATTTGTTTTTTTTTGGTTACCTGGGTATGCACTATGCAGCCTCAACTCGTCCTTTTTCACCACTGTACGGTTTGTACGGAAGCTTGTGTAAGCATTCAAGATTGTGTGATTTCAGTAGGATTCTGTATTACTTTCACAGTTGTTAGTAAGCAATAAGCGTAAATAAAGTTAAACTTAGGTGTTATTCCTAGAAGGTATCTGATGCAAAAGGAATGGGTTCGAAGTCTCATAATTGAATCTCTTTCCTAAGGATACAACATCATATCTTCTGTGATCCGTTGTGTTTTGTGTTAGAAAATCATTCATTTCAATGGTAAAGGGAGAATATACAACTATTAGGCAAAAACGAGTGAAAACACGGAACATTCAATGTCACTTGTATCTGTTCATTCGAAATATATTAAGTGAAAATTCCTCACAAATCGATTGGAATAGGTTTTCTGGTCTGCAGACACTCATGGGGCCACTTTTCATCATATTTTTTTTTTATATGGAAATTGCAATTTTATTTCGATCTGCCGCATTCTAGAAACTTAGGTTTTCGATAAAAAGCAGATGCAAGAAGTTTACAACGCGTGCTTTGCCTGCAGTGAAACTAGGCGTAGTAATCTTTTGCGTCTGTTTTTTTTTACCAAAAACATAAATTTCTAAAGTGGAACGCGGGGTCGAAAAAAATATATTAGCTATTAAGGAATATTGGCGGTTTCCATGGAAAATAAGATTAAATGGAGCAAAATAAGCTACTCACGAGTGTCTGCCATCCATGAAACCTATTCCAATCGATTTGTTGCGTTTTTAAATAAGAAACCGTATTTTGAACGAACAGAAACCAGCGGCGTTAAAAATTCCGCCTTATCGCCCATTTTTCCCATTGTGCAACGGTACATACTTATCTGCTATGTTATGGCTTCGATATTTATATAAATTATGTTGGTTATGTTAATCTAAATCTTAGTCTAGAGTCACTTCACAAATTTTCTCTGAACATCCTATTTGAAAACATTCATTAATTTCGTCACGCAAAAAATGAGCGTTTATAACTGACCCTCGCCCTATCGCAACGCATAGTATTGTGCATGGACATCAACCAAATTTTGTATGAACCGTCACAGTTTCTAAAACCCTTCCTCCTCCCTGAAAGCGTGAAGTACTCAATGGACTTAATGGAATGTTTCCTTTTCTTACTTAAGCTAAACTTAAATTAGTAATATTTAGTCTATTCGCAACATTAATCTAATTTATTCATTAGTTTGGTTAACATCTGACTAAATGGTATATTTTTGGTTAACATACGACTAGGATGGTTGATAATTCATTTTCTTTTAAACATGTTCCCTATCAAACTGGTCATGAACGAGATTCTCTCTCGCAATTTAAATCCTTCACAACACGATATGCTCGATTTACTCTGCTCCGAACGTTGAACATTGCCCTCTCCGCCGCTCTCCTCCCGTCCCATTTGCTTTCAAAGCACCGTTAGCATATAGTAAGCCATAACCATTGCTGGAACCATGGCGACAGCCAATCCTACACTGGCCATCCCAAGCATACCGGCATTCATTAGCAGTTCCTTGTTTACCGAATCGTGGCAACCTTCCATAAAGATTGTCAACGAAGTTTGCAGTTCCTGGCAAGGTCGCTTGCGACCGCCGTAGTCATCCATACAGCATGAATCCGGAATATGGTCACCCCAATCGGTATAGCTGTCCACTCCGCAGCACTGCAGCTCTTCCTGGGTCATATCCCAGGAGATGGTCATCATGCGGCGCCGACCATATTCAGACATTGACTCGTAAAGATAGTCCTTGGTGGATTCCATGGCACGGTTCCGGAAGAGGTAACCCAGGATGGTACCCACGAAGAGCACTGCAAACAAGAGAAAGAAGAACAGGAAGTACTGGAAGAAAAATGGTTAGTAAAGAACTGAGCCCATAACGCACAAACAAAATAAAAAAGACGAAGTTGGTAAAATTTACTTAAATCTTTATTCGTTTAAAATTAACTTTTACAATGACACAGACGTTCAAATATAGATGCATAAAAGCTTGACTGATGGATGGAATGAATATCATCGGGTTAGATTGATTTACTTTCGGCACATTGTTGTTATTTTTTCAGATCTTTATCGACTTACTCTAGATAGTTATATTAAGTTAAATATTAAGAATTGGTGTGTGCGATGAAAGCATATGAGCACACAAACATACACAGAAGATGACTGCTTTCTCATTTTGTATCGTTTATTTATTTTTAAATGCATGCTCAGCATTTTCCTATTTACACAGTGTTGAGATTCCGTACCAAGCGAATCAAAGATCTTCGGTAATCTTTCTCGCAGCAACGAACTGCAAAGGCTCGTATTTAACTTAAGCGCGTGTGCCTTAACATTGTACTTTAGTTTTGCTCTCAGGTAATCATCAGAACAACGATAGGCGATCAAGTGGTAAAAGGACAAATTGTGATCAAATAAAGCAGGAACAACCACACTACTCAATCATCCGGAACAAGGAGCACGAGAATATCATGCCGAATATCAGCAGAATGGCGACAATGATTCCGGAGGCACCGATGAACGCCGCATTGTCCCGTATCAGGTTGGACGTTATATCGAGACAGCCCTGGATGTAGATGTTCTCCGGCGTTGGGTGGTCCTGACATGGTTTGTAATCCGTGAAGGTCTTCTGGCAACAAGACTGCGGGATCGAACCGCGCCAATCGTTGTAGTGCTTGACGCCGCAGCACTTGAGTCGCTCCTGGGTCATGTCCCACGCCTGGGTAATGGAGCGCTTGCCGTATGCACCGTAGAATGTCATCGACGAGCGCATCTCCTGGTCCATGGTTTGGGACACCTTCTCGCGGAACACGTACCCCAGGATGCCGCCGATGAGCATCGTGACGAAAATCAGGAAAATCAAAATGAAGTACTGAAACGGAAGCGGGGAAATGAAATTTGGGTAACGTAAGGTTTAATATTTTTTCGTATGGTTGGGTGGTGGTGATGGGTGGGTGTATGAGGCCAATGGGTGGGTGTAGAATGCAAATGAAATTATAATGAAAAGGTGACGGTCATGGAGGTAAATGTGAGTTTATTCTATGTGAGCCACGAGTTTAGAGTGGAGATCCCCAAAAATAATCTCTTCATTCGGTATCAATTAGATCCAGGAGTTTTTTTTTCCATTTTTTAAAATGAAATATTGAGCAGAAATATTTTTCCTCGTTTTATGTTGTATATGACGAAAAATAGTCTTATATGAACCGGAACAATAAAAACAAAAACAAAATTAGGTGCGCAACTAAGTTCCCGCTGTTCAGCAATAGATGACGCCAGTAGTAAGTGCTGATCGAATGTTGTACATCTCAAGCGCCACAAACCAAGCTCAGACATATGGTAAACAAACCGCTTTGCCAAATCAGTGATTTTGGTTTAGTGTTATATATTTTGGTTGTTTGAAGATGTCTGATTTCGTGCCAAATAATCGTCATTTGCGGGAAGTGTTGATTTTCTTCTTTCATTCGAAGAAAACGATGGCTGAAGCACATCGAGAGCTCCAAAAAGTTTACGGTGATGCTGCTCTGAGTGAAACAACGTGTCGTGATTGGTTTTGGTGTCAGCTTCAAAAACGGTGATTTCAGTGTTGATGATCGTCCGCGTGAAGGAAGACCAAAAAACTTCGAAGACTCTGAATTGGAGGCATTGCTCGATGAGGATCCGTGTCAAACGCAAGAAGAGCTTGGTTCAGGATTAGAAGTTTCCCGCCAAGCCGTTTCTAAGCGATTGCATGCAATGGGAATGATTCAAAAGCAAGGAACTTGGGTTCCTTACGATTTGAAGCCAAGAGATGTTGAGCGTCGTTTTTTCGTCTGTGAACAACTGCTCCAGCGGCAAAAAAGGAAGAGTTTTCTACATCGCATTGTGACGGGTGACGAAAAATGGATTCATTACAGTAACCCAAAACGGAAACATTCATGGGGACTGCCCGGGCATGCTTCAACATCGTCGCCTAGGCCGAATATTCACGCTGCGAAGGTTATGCTGTGTATTTGGTGGGACCAAGTTGGTGTTATATATTATGAGCAGTTGAAACCAAACGAAACCATTACCGGGCAACGGTATCGAACTCAATTGATGCGATTGAGCCGAGCACTGCACGAAAAACGGCCACAATACGAGCACAGACACGAAAAAGTGATTCTTCAGCATGACAACGCTCGACCTCACGTTGCGAAACCCGTGAAAACCTACTTGGAAACGTTCAAATGGGAAGTCCTACCTCTCCTGATATTGCACCGTCCGATTATTACTTGTTCCGTTCGATGGCACATGAAAAAAAAGAGAAGGTCTCACTGGTCAGCAATTCCACTCATATGATGACATCTCAAAATGGCTTGATTCTTGGATAGCATCAAAAGACGAACAGTTCTATCGAAATGGTATTCACGTTCTACCAGAAAGATGGGAAAAAGTCGTAGCTAGTGATGGGCAATACTTTGAATAATTCGTTTGTAACCTTTGTTTTCAAAATAAAGTTCCTTTTTCACCAAAAAACAGCGAGAACTTAGTTGCGCACCTAATAGTTCATGTACCTTCTAGCTTAATATTTTCAGATGCTTTCATATTTCCTGCTCCAATCGTAAATACTAGAGTTATTCACCCTTATTCTTGTTTACGGCCGTATTCATGCTTCGTTCGAACGAGTTCGAAAAAGGTATTCTTGTTTTCGTTCGACCCCTTTCGTACGAATCCTTTTTCGAACGTAAACAGTGTTAGTGTTACTCGATGCACATTGACTTTTCTAAACATTTCGGAACATAGAGCAGTGCTAGATTTGACATTTCTCGGATACTCGAGTTTTCGAATCAATGTAAATAATCAAGTTTTCACTGACATATCTGGTGGTACTTGAGATTTGGGCGAAAATTGTTCTGCAAATAAATTTAAAGGAGAACATTTCTGGAGAATTGAAGCTCAACTTCTGAAACAATACATTCTGAATGATAGAAGTACAACATTGTGGTGTTATTAGTATTCAAGATTGGTTGAAAGAAACATGGTTAAAACGCCATTTAGATGGTACAATGCAATTTTCTTTGAATTAATCCTTTCAGGCCTAATTTATACAAGCAATTTGATGAATTCTGACTGATTTGATGCTCAATAACATAGAAATGATTGAAAAATTAGAAAATATTTTTTTTGAGAAACGTCCAAACTGCCCAATAGTTCAGAACTTAAGACTGTTGTAACAGTAGCTTTATCGGCTATACAATGTTATGATATGTATTCAAACATACTCAATGAATGTCCTGGAAGACCAACTGTTATTATGAGATAATCTTGGGATATTCTTTGCCAAACAAACTAACTTAACTTTGTACAGCCCATAAAGCTATTGTTACAATAGTAGACCTTAAGTTTTGAAGGACAGTTTGAATTACCTGAAACTAACAAGGTTATCCTATGATGTCTGTGGACGTTTCAGAATATTCATTGAATATGTTCGAATATTTATCGTAGCTTTGTATAGCCCTAAAAGCTATGGTTACTATCGTATATCTTAAGTTCTGAACTCAAGGTCAGTTTTTATGAACCTGAACATCCCGAGATAATCTGATGATGACTGATGAGCTTACAGAAGCTTCACTGAATGTGTTTGAATGCATAACGTCACCTTTCATAGATTATAAAGCTAACTTTACGACTATAGATCCTAAATTCTGAACTCAAGGGCAGGTTTGATGACCTAGAACATCCCAAGATATCTCATTATATCGGTTGACCTTCCAAAAGACTCACTTATTTGATCAAATATTGTTACTTAGTTTAGTCCAAAAAGCTGTAGATTTTAACCTAAAATTCAAAACATAAAATCTACAGCTGTAGATTTTAAGTTTTGAATTCCAGGAAAGTTAGGATTACCTAGAAAATCCGAAGATTATCTCATAATATCTGTTGTTCTTCCAAAATGATCAATGAATATGTTTCAATACACATCGTAGCATTGCATAGCCCAGAAAGCTTTTGACTTCACTTTTTGCACAAAACCGGTTGACATTTGTACTTTTTTCGCAACTGTCCGTGTTAACACCTTCAGGTTTGCCTGAAAGCAGCAAGGGCTCTTTTTTCCTTCCTTGTGTTGCTTTGTCCATGTTCACCACCACTTCCAGCTTTCCTTTCGACAGTAAGTTTAATCACAACTGCAACAGTTGATTTTGGCACATTTAACGATTTTGCGATGAATCGAACAATAGAATTGGGATTTTCCAAATATTTGTGCAAGATAGATTTCCTGCGTGCTAGCTCAGACGGCGCCATCTTGAATATAGAATGCGCTTTTGTAAACAATGTGTGTGATTTACGTTTGTCTTTGTAAGGTCTGTATCCACATTAATCCGGACACCTTCAAATAATTATAACTTTTGAAATATTGCACGTAGGAATGAAAACTTTCACTGTGGTTTGGCTGAGAGTCTATGATGAAAAAGACTATGACTGATGTTTACATTTCATGTTTAGTATTCAAGATGGCGACGAAAGAAAAACAAGAGCGCGAGCGAATTTTGTACGGGCGTACGGCAAATCCTGACTTGTCAATACGGGACCTTGCAAAAACATTGGATTTGCCTAAATCCACTGTTCACGATGTGCTCAAATCATTTTCGGAACGTTTGACGGGGGAGGAAACCGAGAAGTGACAAAAACATTGGACGCGCTGATCCTGTCATGGACCGAAAGGTGAAAAGGATATTAACGAAAAACCCAAATCTCTCCATTCGAACGGTGGCTTGTAAAATAGGGATGTCGCCTGGGTTTGTCCAAAAATCAAAACAACGTTTGGGACTTAAGTCGTATAAAGTAAAAACAGTTCCAAATTGCAACGACAAACAGAACTTCGTGCAGCAAAATCACGGGTGCGACGTTTGTACTGCGAATATTTGACGAAGTTTTCATGCGTTGTTATGGACGATGAAACTTATGTCCTGGAGGATTTCAAGCAGCTTCCAGAGCTGGCTTTTTATTCTGCTATGGCCAGAAATGCTACAGCTGAGCATTTCAGAACGAAGAAGGCATCGAAATTTCCCAAAAAATACCTTGTGTGGCAAGCAATTTGCACGTGTGGCAAAAAGAGTAAATCTTTCGTCACTACAGGCACAATCAACAAGGAGATCTATCAGAAAGAGTGTCTGCAAAAGCGATTGCTATCCTTAATCAAAAGTCACAAAGAAAAACCTTTGTTCTGGCCGGATTTGGCATCATGCCACTATGCTAAAACTGTGATGGAGTGGTACCAAGCAAATCAAGTGAACATTGTACCAAAAACCTCAAACCCGCCAAATTGCCCAGAGCTACGACCAATCGAAAGATATTGGGCTCCTATGAAGCGGAAGCTTTTTGGAAAGAAGCAAGGAATCAAAGACATCAAACACTTCCCGAAAATTTGGACAAAGACGACTTCTACGATTTCTGAACAGTCTGTACAAACCCTAATGGACGGAGTTAAGCGCAAAGTTCGAAAGTTTCATTCCATTTTGTAGTGATTTGACTAAGAAACAGGATAAATACTTTGTCCGAATTTTGGTGTGAACGGCCTTTATAAGGTGCAGCAAACGTATAAGGTGTAAACTTCTCAAATCTGGACGAACAGAGTGTTCAGCAAAAACACGTGCCCGAAAATTCTACACGAAGCTTCTAACGAATTATCCGTCAATGCTGACTTTTTAATGAACATTGCTTTGATTTTAAATGACAAACCTGCTTGATGATGGTGTTGTTCATAATGCTGGTTACTCGCCTCTAAAAGGACTGAACCAAATTTATAAAGATTTGAAGTGGGTTATTTGTTCTAGTTTTCTTCTTATTCATGGGAATCATTAGTTTCGCTCGGACGTGGAAAAAACACTCGCATCACTTTATGAACTAAAGGTGAACCGCCGTGGACGGCTCATTTCAAATCAATCTAATTTACACCTCACGATTTCAAGAGCATCAATATCATCACTAATAAAACATTCAACGAGAAAATTTGCGGCTTCAATTAGCATGGACGGTGTCACAATAGTTTGATTGAAGATATTGATAGCAAGTTATTCTTTTTTTTTCATCTTTATTTAAGTGGCTTTCAGCCTTAGGCTGGTTTAGTGGTATTAAATGAACTAGAATATAACTAGAATGACAAGTGGTTAGAAAATCCTAATCGTTCACAGAAAACAATCGCGTATTCAGTCGGGGTGGCGGTGTCGAATGTCATCAGCAAGTTTCTACAAACCGAAACGGTTCAGAAGAAGCCAACTAAGCAGTCGAAAAGAGGAACACGCAACAAACAATATGAGAAATAAGTGGTGAAAGTATACAAGAGGGGGCCCTACATGTCGGTCAGAGGTGTTGCCAAAAAAGTGGATGTAGCTAAGTCAACTGTGCAGGACATTAAAGTGAGATGTGGACTGAAGTAATTCAAAGCCCAAATAAGAGCTAGCCGAGATGATAAAGGGCTTGACAAAGTTTCAAGTTTAAAAAAATTGTTTTTTTTTTTGCTTAAAATTCATTTTGGAGTTTCTATTTTATCATAAAATTTACCCGAAGTTCATGAAATACTTCGTTCCAAAGTTACAGGTCGAAAAGCGCAGCAGGGTCGCACCGCTTATCGACGGAACGGGCGATCTTTTTAGTTCAAATAATTACCGCATATAACCAAAAAGAATATCAATAATAACCGTCGCGAGTGCTAGTGAATTCTGTGGTTATGACCACAGTAAATGGATTTCTAGAACGAACCGCTGAGTAAACTGGTGGGGGGTGGTGGGGATTACCGGGGGGGGCTTTCACTTTATTATTTTTTTTGCGGTGTGCTCGAGGAAGAAAAAAAAATTGTCCAAACAACACCACAGAAAAATGGCCCCCGGAAAAAGAACAAACAAAAAATTTTCGGGGCCCTAATATTCCCAATATTTGGTTTGGCCGTTTGTGTTTTTATTTAATATATTATAGTGTGATCATAAGAATATAAATGAGTTTCGTATATCACGAACATCCAAAAGGTTTTGAAACGGTAAATTAAATTGTGTTTTTCAAGAGATTGATTGGCGAGTAATCAGTACTTATTTATTATTTGGTATACGTATTTGCTTTTATAGCTGAATATAGGAATCAAGTACCCTGTCTTAAGTTGCTTCCTTGAAACACAATTGCAGTTGAACACATTATTTCAAACCCTGAACCAATATTTAGTGGTTGAATAAACATTACATAGTACTTTTTTGCTTCGTTTTTAAAACACATCATTTATTTCACAGTCCAGATGTTCGATTCATATTTGGATAATAAACCAAACATTTAAGCTTCGGCATAGGATCTTTTTTGAAATGTGTTTGATACAAATGTTGATGATGACTGATTAAATTTCGTAGTGCATCATGTTCTTCATCTGCAAACGAGCACTCTAAATACATATCTACTAATTGTACTAAGTTATCGTTAAATTGAGCGTGCCTAGCATACTTTCCGATAAGGAGAGATTCCTCCTTGGAAAGATTCTTGTTTGTTAGATGAGAGTTGAAGTCTCCAGCAATCAAGAGACGACTCGAACTCTTCAAGCCACCTACCAAAGCCCCAAGCTTTGCGAAAAATCGATCTGAATTTCTGTTAGGACATGTACATTGACAATGCATAGCTCAAAATTAGTGGATTTAACCTGTAATCGATTTCAAATACTTACACCAGATCAAAATACTGTAGCCGATTGAATTGTTTATTAAAAAGGAAAATTAATAATCATACCTGATAAACTACATAACGCGCTGCACGTTTGATCCGTAATTACGACTCTCTTTCACTTTCAAGGGCAATCCAGGTCGTATCAGTATGGCAAGTCCACGTTTTCGACTGTTCGGGGTATCAACCCGCTGACAATCTAAGTTAACCTCCTGAAGAACTGCAACGTGAACTCCATAGGATAACAAGAAATATCCACCAATATACGTTTTGACTCGACTCGACAACCATTCACGTTAAGCGATGCAAAGCGCAATCCGTACTTCGGATCGATGGACAAAGGAGTAGGAATTGTCTCTGTGACTCTGTAGTCTCCTTTCGAGCGATCTTCGAGCCAAAAATAAAGGATCCGGATAATCGAAAGTGGAAATCTAGAGACAGTATTCGAGTCGTGTAGACGGGGCACACTATCATATGAAGGTGTAGAGGAGTGAACATCGAACTGGACGTTAGGTGCAGGCTTATCATAAGACGAACTGGAACGCTTAAGTGAAGAATCTGGAAGTCGGGCGCCTGAAGTAATTGAGTGCAACTGTGAGGGTGCGTCAAAACAGAATTGCTGGGTTCGTGGAAGTCGATCCACGTTGGCGAGAGTCGACCTGTCTGTATCGCATCGATCATGGTCGGGGGCTCCCGCAACATCATGAACACTATAGTAAGCAACAGTTGGACCATCGTTTTTTTTTGCAGAACTGTTAACAACGAGGGGTATGTAGCAGGCGAAAACTCAATCACTTCCTCATCGTACTCGCCCTGGAGAATTCTAACCCGTACACCAAATAAAGACACCAAGATCTGCAGAACATTCACCGGACTGTCTTCAAAAATTGATCGCTGATATCCACGCCACACTGGTAAATTGAGGTAAATTACAAATTGAGCATTAGGGAGTAAATTAACTGGTAAAGCTAATGTGTTACATTGTTACATAACGAGATTTTCAGCTGATTCACAGAAATTCTGCAGTGAAAACTGCAAAATATCGAGGGCGTCATTATCAGGTGAGATATGGAGTTGGTGTAGGAAAGCCCGATACAAGGAACTTGGACATCCAGAAAAGGGTGTCACCTTCAGGATCTCTCCTCCTCTTGCCTCCAAGAGCACGTCTGCCCCATTTCCTAACGCAACCTGAGTCGTCCACAAAACACTGTCATAATGTGCACCCGTATAAAGCAAGGATATGGTCTTATTCGTTGCCACGCTAGAGAAATACGCGATGGACCGGCCAGTACACTTTTGCCATACGATTATGTTAACAGCAAATAATTCACAAGCTGCGGATAATGATTCCTCTCCACCCCATGTACCATCGTGGACCAGCAAAGCTACATATTTCCGGAGTCGATCATAGTCATCCAAGCAATCGGTCTTAATGAGGTCTTCAGCGAAAGGCAGTAAAGATCCCAGTATCGCGGCAAATTGTTCCTGATGAACTCGACCAAATCAGTCCTCATCTTGTAACTTGCTTCTGGAAACTTAGGATTCGTAGGGCTAATTCGCCAAAGCTGATGCACTAGACTCCCGTAGAGGCAATTACCGTCACCTGGTATACGCTGAAAGGGCCTGTTCATAAACCACGTAGACTTGGTTTTGAAAATCTCAGACCCCCCCCCCCCTCCGCCCTCGTAGACTTTTCTCCATACATTTTTTGACATTTTGTATGAAACGTAGACTTTGGTCAAACCACCTCCTCCCCCCAGAAAAGTCTACGTGGTTTATGAATAGCCCCAAACCAAACTCCACCTTCTGACAGGGGGCAATAAACAAGTTGAGAGCGGTTTTCCATTTTATCACTGTACTATGACCAGTTTTATTAGCCTTGAGAAGTAATACGCTAGAGATTCTATCGCAAAGCAAGATTTTGAAAAAGTGTTTTTCTTCCTTCTGTTCTGCGGTTGAAAAAGCGTTTGCGTGGCTTTTACACGCACACATACAAGAGTCCAAGAATTTTAAATCTTTATATATAGATTAAATACTCAAGATAAAATAGTGAGTGTGAATGTTTAAGATGTTTGTGAATATTTATAGGTGTGTGTGAGGTGGGTGCGAACCATTTGTCAGTGTCTGTGCTATGAACATCAGGGGCCCCACACACGCTCTGACGTGTAGTGCGGCATTGGCTCCGCCCCCGGGGGATTTGGTCGGGTTGATGTGGGGTCGGGGCGTCTGTGGGCGGGTTGTGCGACGGGTTTGTGAGACGGTTTGCCAAATCTGTTGTATGACTTGCCCGCGGACGCTCCGACTCTGCTCCAGTTCGGCCGAGTTTCCTGGCGGCGGGGTTGATTGTACATTTATTATGCCAGTGGCATCGCTGGTGTGATGCTTGCTTAAGACATACAAAAAGTGGTAAGACGCGGTAAGACTCACAAGAATAAAAATATGGTTCAAATGGTAGCTTCCGCGGAAGGCAATCCTAGCCGTAGCTTTCGTTGATATCTGATTTGCTTAAACGTGCTCTGGTGTATACAATGCGCTTCAAAGCTCCGCGTGCGATCATCAATTGTGTTTCAGAGTAATGAAGTAAAATGTAGTTCCGGATTCGAATGCAAGAGGATTCTTTGGATTTTCTTTGGATCATATAATTGTTTTCTGTTTGCATGCAGCGTGCATTCCACAGACAGCGCAAACAAAGTAAACTAATATATGTGTTTTACATTGAAACAAACCACACGCGTGTCCCCAATAGCATCGTTACTGTTGGTTTAAATCAACATTCAAACCTAAATAAGTTCATTCCACATCTCTAGTCAGCCAGCTGATAGGAGAGTAAATCGAAAACGACTAAACAATTAAAAAACGGCTTTTTTTGCCTTTTCTTTTGTGGGGGGGGGGGTTCTCTTTTTGGGGGGGGGGGTTTTTTTGTTTTTGTTTTTTGTTTTGCTCAAATAATTACCGCATATAACCAGATGGCTCTAGTATCGCATTAACCCCGTTTTCCTTCACATTTTATACAATCTGTGACAACCTGTCATTTGATAAACACGTTAATCGGGCACGAAGGCAGTTTTCCGGCTAAAATGGCTAAAAATAAGGCAGAAAGGGTCGAAGGATAATCAGTTCCGGTCACAACGCAGTTCTTTGAAAGGCCACCGTCCACTTAATCGTTTTTTTTTGTATTTATTCATACGGGTAAATTCCATTGGAAACAACCGAACAATTGCTCGTATTATTAGGCATTCCTTGAAAGGTGCCCAGGTAACCAATAAGCAATAGCATATTTACTGCATATCAACCCTAAATCTGCATTTCAGATGCTACAAGCATTATATCAGCATCTTGAATGCTATCTGTTGTAAAGTTGCATTTCAAATGCTATTTAAATGCTTGTAGCCTGTAATAAGCATTTCGAATGCAAAATAACATTCATGAAGCATTATTATAGCATTGCAGTAAAGCAGCCGTATATTGGGCCAAAAGTGGCATTTATTTTGCATTTAAGGCAACTTACTTGCTTGATAGGCTGCCGTAAAGCCGCTTTGGAGCATTTCTAGCCAGAAACGTTAAAAAATATTGATTTTGTCTCGACAGTTTGCGGTTTTTTTGAAATTTTGTCCCTATGTAAGCTTCTACCCAAGATAAAAATTTTCATAAAAATATTCTAAAATTTCCTGGACTAATTTTCTATAAGGGCTTACGTAAAATATGAATTTTATGTTTTCAAAAATGTAAACGATTATTCTGATCAAAATGTCACCTGTGAAGAAGTTATAGGTCATTAAGTGTTCTTCAAGAGAAAAATACACTGAAACTAAAAAATGTAAATTCATGCTTAAAAAACATTAAACGTTGATTTTTTCAAAGGATCGCCCCTTAGAATTTTCTAAATTTTTTTTTTGAAAAAATTTGAAGTTATATCCTGAAATCTGGTGAAGAGTTTTAGACGGTCACTTCTTTAATTTTATAATTTTTGTTTATAAATTTTTATGGATTTTTTGAATTTTGTGAAATCGCGTATTTTCTAATATAACTTTACCAAAAATAGACTCTAAGTATTCATTTTTAATAAAAAAGCACATAAAACCTTTTTTCGTAAACTCAGCCGTTCTGAAGTTATTGCGAATTTTATTAAAAGGAAATTTTGTTGAAACAATATTTTCAGTAATTTTCAAATTTAAGTTGCGTTGTCCACAAAAAAATGTATGTTAAATGATAGATTATTGAATGAGAAACAAATATTTTTCAGGCATGGAGGCTGTCAGCCTTACTCGTTTCTGTTTAGACACAACGGAAGCGATACAAACTGATGCTATCTGAAGTAAATGATCAAACTCAAAAGTTCTTATTTTTGTTTTGCAAAATGGTTAATATATCGGAATTTTTTTAAGCCTTATAGGTACATTTCAATACAATGGAGTCTGCCATACATTTGAAATGAAGATAGGTACAAAGTCAACAAAGTGCTATATATTGCGAAGTTCTTCACCTCATCAATTTAGTTTATCTTTCATAGCTTTTCAAGTTAAACAAGCAAGTTTATTCTCAAACACAGATAATACTTTCAAGTGTTGTAAACCTCTACCCAAATCGAAGAAGTGTGGTTTAGAGACTAGAAACTTGACAGATGGTGTTATAGAAAAATTAAGATCTTTAGGTTGTAAGATACCGTTGGATAATTCGATGTGAATCTGCAATAAGTGTCGTCCCCTAGTTTATCGTCCCCAACAAAAACCACCACCTTCGATTGATGAGGAAGTGCCTTCTACCAGTGGTGTGCAATCAACGAGATCTGTAGATATGGAAAGTGAATCCATAGTCAATACCATCCCATCCGTTACGTCTCTAGCTTCATCGACTTCAGCGGAGTCTATTGTTAATAAAATCAGTTTGTCATATTACATCGAGACATTCAACAATGGCATCATCGGAATTCATGTATCGCCAATTTCAACGAAGAAAATGAGAAGTGCTTCCACCCTCCAGCAAAAACCAAGGAAATTATGAATGGAGTTAAGCGTCATATATTTGACGTTTTGGAAGATGAGGACCAAACAAATCTCAACGCCAAGACTAAGAAATACGAGGTTATAATGAACCAGTTAAAGGAAAAAATTGCCAATCCTGAATGTACTCGCGATCAACAATTTCAAATTTTGTCCATATTGCCAAAGTCTTGGAATGCGCAAAGAATCCTGGATGAATCCAAAGTCAGGAGGTACACTGCAACACTGGTAAGGTTTATAAACATCTTTGAATATTATTTCATATGCTGGAAAAAATAATCAAAAAACTAATTTATTATTTCTTTCCTTGCTGGTAAAGGATTTAGTCGCTCAAGATGGAATATTATGTAAGCCCCGTTCCAAATTAGGACATGGACTGAATGCAGATTTTGTGCGTAAAGTTGTTCAATTCTACGAAGATGACGATATCAGCAGAGTTATGCCGGGGCAAAGAGATTATGTCTCTGTAGTGACGAGTGGTGTACGCCAGGTAACACAAAAACGTCTCCTGACGATGTCACTCAAAGAGTCATACTTGCATTTGAATGAAACCCATAGAGATGTTGAACTAAGCCTTAGCTCAATGGCAGCCTTACGGCCAAAACATTGTAGACTTCTTGGTAAATCAAGATCCCATAACGTTTGTGTTTGTACGATTCACGAAAATGTGAATCTTATGCTCAACAGCTTAAAAATAAATCGCATTTTATGTGATCGCACTGTCTATATGGAACAAATTCTGTGCGATGCATAATTTAGAACAGACGTGTGCATGAATTGTTACGATACGTCAGCATCAGAAACAGCAATTTTAGGAAAATTGGAAGAGAATGAAATTAAAGAAGTGTCATTTGAACAGTGGATTAAAACTGATAGGTGTAATATTGAATTAAAGACTTTACCATCAGAAGAGTTTGCTACCTTTTTTATGAAAAAGATTGATAAATTAATATATCATGACTATATGAAACATAAGCAAAGTTAATTTTTCAAAACAAAATAGGAAACGCTAGAAGAATGTGAAGTCATAGTTAATTGTGATTTTTCTGAAAACTACACATTTGTTCTTCAAGATGAACAGAGTGTCTACTACCTGGAAAAACCTGGAAAACCGGGAATTCTCAGGGAATTTTTTTCAACATGGAAAAACATTGAATCCTCAGGAAAATTTGATCGTAGTCAGGGATTTTTTTTTCGGCTAGTCATAGACGATTCTCAATTTTTTAATCATTATTATTTTCAGTGTAGTAAATGCACAACGAAACGTTTCTGAAGGATTTCACCTTGAGTTTGACGTTTAATTAATTGAATATGTTTGCACGCACACTATTACACCATTTTATTCAAGCAAGTGCTGTGGCTACGGAAACTCTGTCTTTTTTTGTCTTCCAACGCAAGTGTTAGAAAAACCAACTCAAAATTTTTACCCGTTAAAGACATAGGTGGCATAGTCAATCACGCCATAATTTCGATTGCAAACGTGTCAGCCTTACACCGATTTTGTTTTACGGTTTGTTTTTACAAAATAAATTACGGTGAAGATAAAATTTCTAAAAGGAAAAACAGGTATGTTAATTACTTAAATCCTAAGACATACAATTTGGGCAACCTGCAAATGATTCAATAATATCTTTTGCGTTAGAATGACGACCACTAACTGGAAAACTACGTTTCAACCCTGCTGGAAGGATGATCCGGAATTCAGAACGTGGATTCGGCGAGTCGAAAATAAATCGAAAAGTGCCTATTGCACATTCTGCAGCACGGAATTTTCGTTCAGCAATATGGGAAAACAAGCGTTACGGAGTCACATGACGTCCAAGAAGGATATGACCCGAGCTGGAATAGGGGCAAATTCCTTGCTGAACTTCATAAAAACATCTGATGCCCCGGTGTCCGATCCTGCTAATTTGACTGAAAGTGTGCATCGTCCTGCATCAGTACCGAAAAAAAGTGAGCAAACATCATCAGGCCGTTCTATCCAGTTGAACCAGTTTGTCCTTAAAAATGAGGTTACCGAAGCGGAAATTCTGTGGTGTATCCAAACTGTCTTCAAACTAGTGTATCGGTCGCTGCGAGTCTCGGAGAAAGATGTGTCTATCTTGAAAAGGATGTTCCGGGATGGAGACATAGCCAGTAAGCAGCAAATAAAAAAGGATAAGATTGCCAACGTAATCATGTACGGCATTGTGCCGTATTTGAAAACAGAGCTCGTTGACCGAGTAAACCACTGTAACTTTTTTGTTGCTGGTTTCGATGAATCCCTTAATAAAATAACGAAGAAAGCAAACTCCGTAAGAACTCGATATTTAACGCGCCCTCGATCTATTGAATGAATTCCAAAGAGGGCTGAGTATGCTGGACTTAGGAAAAATGCTGCATGTTTCCATGGATGGTCCAAACGTGAATTGGGGCTTTCTTCGTGAACTAAAACTGGAGCTTTCCGGGGATGCCAAGCTTCTCGATTTGCATAGTTGTGGGCTCCACATAATGCACGGTGCATTTAAAGACGGATTTCAGTCAACGGAACGGTCCATTGTCGCATTCCTACGTGCATTGCACAATATATTCAAGGACGTTCCTGCTAGGAGGGCCATGTACGTCCAATATTCAGGAAGTGACATATTCCCTTCAAAATTTTGCGGACACAGATGGCTAGAGAATTCAGGCGTAGCTAAAAGGCCGATTGACATAATTGGAAACATCCGGAAGTTTGTGGACGGGGTCAAAAAGGATAAGGTGGAACCGAAGTGTAAATCTTATAGTGACATTGTGAAATTTTTGAGCGACCCTCTAATTCTTGCTAAACTAACACTTTTTCATTCGACTGTTTGTGCAATTGAACCTCTTCTTCGTGAATTGCAATTTGATGACCCAAGGGTTCCCTTCTTGTACTTATCGATCTGCCAAGTAGTCTTGCTCATGTGTGAAAAGTTTATCAAGCCGGAAAAAATTGAAAACTCTGCCATCTTGACTTTGAACGAAGTCAAAGATACTGGTAGTCATCTACTGGCTAAAAGCGTAAATCTGGGGTTCTACACAACGAAAGCCATGAAGGAGGCAAAAGTTAAGGAATTGGATGCAATGAGCTTTCGTAATGAAAGCAAAACTTGTTTCATTACGATTGTTTCTAAATTGCTTACAAGATCACCAATCACATATCCCCTGACCAAGGCTGTGAGCTGTTTGGACCCTATCTTAATAGCGCCTGGCATCAGTGTAGCGAAACGTAGACTGGACAAGCTTCTCACCATATTGATCGATTGTGGTAGAATTAGTGGCCGGAAAGGTAATTTGGCTGTAAGTCAGTATCGAGCTTTGACCAAACAAACAACGTTCATTGAATCATGTAAGAGGTACAATCGCAGAAATCTTCGTCTGGAACATTTTTGGCGCGATGGAGTTGGAGAAAATTTCGCTAAGTTGTACGACGTCGTGAAAATTATTTGCTGTCTGTCACACGGCAACGCGAACGTTGAGAGAGGGTTCTCGGCGAACGGCGTGTGTTTGTTTGAGAATATGAAGGAGGAATCGGTTATTGCCAGACGACAGGTCTACGACACGGTGACACAACAGGGTGGCTTGGAGAATTTTGAGGTCACCAAACCTCTGTTGCTGCGTGCTCGAAATGCACACTCGCTCTACACTGAAGATTTGGACCGGAAGAAGAAGGAAGCTGAAGAGAACGTGACAAAAATTGCGGTGAAGAAGAAGAATGCTGCGGAAGCTCGTAAGCTTGAACTCCAAAGAAAGAAAGTTCTAGAAGATGCGCAGAACGCAGCAAATGCGCTCACTGGGAAAATAAATATGTTGGAAAAGTGAAGATTATAACTACTTTGTTATTACTATCGCAATAAACGAACATGTCTCCAAATCTCTTATGTTTGATAATAAACAACAATGATGGAAATATCTTTTGAATATGTTTATATTGTTCGATATCTTGATGGTTTTATTGGTTTGATGGCAGGGGGCAAGTCACTCTGCCACATTGTGTTTGTGTTGATCGTGTTTCGGGGTGATGGAAGGTGACAGAAGGTGTTTCTGTGCTACAACATAGCTGTCAAAACTACACTCGAAAATTCGACACGGAGTTTTCATGTCGCAAACGTAAACAATGGCTTCTTCCGCAAATTTCTTGAAAATGCAAACTCGCTCAAGTAAACTACCACTTCTATTGTAAAGGGGAACTCTTCTTCTGTACAACCATCGTGGTAATTCACTATGATTAAATTAGCATTCTCGAGAAATTTGCAAAGGAGGCCATTGTTTACGTTTGCGACATTGGCCCTTATGAGAACTCCATGTCGATTTTATGCTTATTGGCAACCATAGTTGTTTTGGACGTTTTATCCCCGCACACATATGCATCATCTGAATCACATCAGCGCAAGCGAGAGGGAAAAAAAACAGTGGGAAAACAAACATTCGATCCATGACAGAGGTGCCAGAAATGATTTTATTCTTTTATGTGGTGGTGAGGTGTTTGAAGTGTAGCGGATTGTGTCGGATTGTGTTTTTGAGGGTGTCAACACATGGTGGCCGAGTGACTTGCTCCCTGTTTGATGGTAATATTAAAAATTATTCAGAGATAGTATAAAAAAAGTTATCAATATTAAAGATATGATTTATCTAATTATTCAACGCGTTTATTTTTACTATAAAATTAAAAAGAGTGTTAAACTTTTATTGTTGTTTTTCAATGATTTATACAATTCAGTTTACACCGTTTTTTTTCTTCTTTATTTTACGTCGGCCTATTTCCGCACATGGTGACAATCACCGACGCCAGGAAGACGACTCCATCATCTGGACCCTACCTAACGACTCATGAATATGAGCTGGGACAATTTACACCGGTTCAAAAATGTAAATGTATCACTCAAGAGAAAAAACATTGTGTAATATATTGTCATTATATTGTTTAGTAAAAACTCACTAAAAAGGAACTTAATATTCTTCTTATAAAAGTTCTTCTTAAAAAATACTTAAAATCAGCCAAAAAACAGTTTTTTGGTTTTCTATGCAGAGCAAACCTCCTTTGATAAAATCTACGTTTTATGTTTTTTACGCATGAATTTATGAATTTTTTAGTTTGAGGGTTTTTTTTTCTTTAAGAACATTTCATTAACTACAACTTTTTCTAAGACGACATTTTGATCAAATGAGCCGTTTGCGAAAATTTTTTTTTTGAAAAAATAAAATCATATGGAAATACGCCCTAATAGAAAATTAGTCCAGGATAATTTTGGATTTCTTTATGGAAAACGTAATTTAGGGTAGAAACCAACATATGGACAAAATTTCATTCAGATCGGAGAGAGTAGGGTCCAACCAATTTGCTATTCTGGCTGGAAATGCTAGATAGTTTTCCGCCATAATAGATTCTATCGACAATTCATGTGACAAAAGTCTTTAAATCTTTCAAATCTTCAAATCAATTAAAACCTAACAAATCAAAATAAAAAATCAAAAAATTAAAAAAAAAAATTAAAATAATTTGTTTGGTTTCAATTGGAAAGATTTGAAAGATTTGAAGACTTTTGTCACATGTATGGCGCTAGAACTTATTATTATGACGGAAAACTATTAGCTTATCATTGCGTTTATACTTATTGCCATTGCTTTAAAGTTTGACCGGTCACTTTTGAATTATTGAAAGTGTATTAAAGGGTGTATTCGATAAAAATGGCACACAGAAAATCTTCTGTAACTTTTGAATCGTATGAGTAAAAAACCTAGAAATTTGAGTAAATCTTATCCATAGTGTATTATTTACATCTGCCAAGTTTCATAGTTATACATTCAGTAGTTCCAGTCATGTCGTCGAAACAAGAAATTGTCCGTGAGAAAATTTTGTGCACTCACAATCAAAATCCAGGGGCGTCCCACCGGTGGATTGCTAAAAGGCTTGGAATTGCAAATACAACTGTGTCTCGTGTAATAAGAACCTTCAAGGAGCGTCTGAGTGTCCAAAGGAAGGAAGGGAGTGGTCGTAAAAGTGGTCCAATGGACAGTAAAATGGCCAGGAAAGTCGTACAACAATTCAAGAACCGTCCAAACATGTCAATTCGAGATGTCGCAAAAAGGTTTAGGGTGTCAGTCGGTTTTGTGCAGAAAACCATGAAGCGTGCTGGGTTACATGTTTACAAAGTGCAAAAAGCCCCAAACCGGAATGAAAAACAAAACATCACTGCGAAAACCCGCGCCCGGAAACTTTACACGAAGCTGCTCACCAAATCCGGTTGCATCGTGATGGATGACGAAACATACGTCAAGGCCGACTTCCGTCAACTTCCTGGGCAAGAATATTTCGTTGCCAAGTCGAAGTTCGATGTTCCGGAGGATGTTCGAAAGAAGAAACTATCGAAATTTGCAAAGAAGTTTCTAATCTGGCAGGCGATTTGCGGATGTGGTGAAATAAGTGCTCCCTTCATCACTTCCGGAACAATAAACGGTGCGATTTACACGGAAGAGTGCCTTAAGAAGCGTCTCTTGCCATTCATTAAGAAGCACAAAGGATCAACTCTGTTTTGGCCTGATCTAGCATCCTGCCACTACGCTCGAAACGTATTGGAGTGGTACCGAGCCAACGGAGTCAATTTTGTGCCAAAGGATATGAACCCACCAAATTCACCGGAACTTCGTCCAATTGAAAAATTCTGGGCAATTATGAAAACGGAACTTCACAAACATCCCAAAACTATAAAAACAGAGCTAGAATTGAAGAAAATTTGGGTAAAAACAACAAAAACACTGGGAAAATCGGTTGTACAAAATTTGATGGGTGGAGTGAAAAGGAAGGTGCGGGCATTCGGGATGGGAGACGAAATTGAATAAAACAAATGTTGTAAATCAAAACTCATTAGTCGTTCTTCATTCCCTGAAAATTTCAAGAAAATCCGATAATCAGTTTAATTTTGATGAGTATATATGTGTGTGCCATTTTTATCGAATACACCCTTTATCATTTTTTTTTGCTATTTTAAATTTTTCGTTGGCACAGTGTTTAATAATTTTGTGAATTTTCAATGCAAAATGTTCATTAATTAGTGCCAGTATATATTTTAGTCATTCATCTCAACCGGGAATATTAACAGTGAAACCTACATCAAAGTACCTTCAAAAACGCTTATTACCACTTCTTAAGCAGCATTCTCAAAACACCCTGTTTTGGCCCGATTGGACATCTTGCCACTACTCAACAGTGACGAAGAATTGGTACGAGGAAAATAATGTCATTGTGGTATCTCGTGACATTAATCCTCCAAACTGTCCAGAGCTCCGACTGATCGAGAAATTTTGGGCAATAATGAAGGCTGATTGTCGGAAAATTAGAGGAGAGTCAAATCGGTTCAAAACTTCAAGCAGTAGTGGACGAAAACTTACAAAACCAGAGGAGTGAAGCTTGTCCAAACATTGATGACAGGAGTCAAGTCAAAAGTTCGAAAGTTTGGGTGTGAGAGTGAAATTTAAATCCTTTATTGCAAAAAGTGTAAAGGAACATACTTGAGGAAAATATTTGTTTGGACTACTGTTAAACGTTCGTGTGATGATACAAAATTTATTTCCGGACACGCTTTACAACCCTAGCTGTATTACTGTTGCGAAACATTGTCTGACGAATAAGTTTATTCAAGGGAGAAATCCATGTATGAATTTGATGATCAATGGAATGAACTTAGCATGCATATTCACAACCGATGTGAATCACGTGAATGAAAATGTACGACTTTTTATGAATCCCCCTTCCCCCTCCCCTTGTGAACTCACCGTCAGCAGCATGCACTTGTACTCCTTGGCCGCACCGATGCATCCGAAGAAGGACAGCAGGCAAACCAGTGCCGAGGTCGCAATTAGCACGTAAACCGCACCGGAAAACAGGTTCGTCCCGAGTAGCTCGTTGATAAAGTTCTTATCGACCACGGTCCACACGCCGAGTCCAAACACGATGGCACCGCCGAACTGTTGTAGTTGGAAAAGGGAGATTATCGTTCGTGATTTCAGTTGTTACATGATTGTCACACAGTTGCGTGCGATTTCATACTTACGAAAATGACGAAATTGGAGATAAACATGCTATACTTGACACACTGCCCGCAGCAGTCCATTCTGCCGCCCAGTCCCATGGTGAGACGATTCCGTGAGGATCTGTAAAAGAGGGAGAAGGTGAACGTTAGTCGCTTTCGGTTGCAATGTTTTTTACTATTACGAAATAAGAGTTTCCGAGCGCAAAGCCAAATCCATTAACGGCTTATTTAATTTGATGAGTTTCTCATGATCATAACGCATATAATTCATTTCATTTCATAAAACTGCTGCTATCATGTGTTTTTTTTCCTGCTCTGAACCTGCGCACGTTCGTCGTTTGCTTCGCAAGCCACTCATCGAAGTCACCTCCAACTGTCTATCGGATTTCCGCAAGCACTTGTCTAATCCATTTGAGATTAGCGCTTATTCATTCATTGAATTTGCGCCACAATGGAACGATCTGATTCCGAATGGAATATCACTCGAAATTTGTCACGACGCCGATGATCGTGTGATCGTGGCCTCAGCTTACTAGCGCTAGCGATCAGTAGTGGGACGTTAGAGCAAGCCGAACGCCGCACAAAGATAGATGGACGGAGAGGTCACTCTCGGGAGCTGGGATGAATGTTTTGCGATTGCGAGGCGAGTAAAGTGAAGGGATTCTGTGCTCGGTGGCGGCGACGACGACGACGACGACGACGTCGTCCAATGCCAAGGACTCGGTGGCGATCGGGTAGTGACGATGACCGCAGCGGAATGGACGAAAAATAATACGAAACTTGGAACCGGACGGAGCCTTGAACGGGGTGACTCGTAGCTTTTGCGCTGTCTTTTTTTTTTGGAGTGAAGCCTCCACGATTGGTTCATGATAGTCAATTTTGGGATCGACTTCGACAAGAGCTTCTCGAATGAGATTTAAAATTTCAGAACGCCTGTCAGCAGTTTGATCTGCTCCGGTTTGAGTGAGAATAACAAATTTGTTATAAAGCATTAGACACGCAATTGACCATGACCTCATTGAACGCCTTGTTTCGAAATGCTGCAATGCGCATCGAAGAACGTTCGGATCAATTTACGGCTTGGTCGTAGCCGGTCGCAGTCAAGAACCTGGACCGTTTTCGTTTATTTCATCTTGTTTCCAGTGAGCCTATAATTGATTATAATTGATACCAATTACCTAGACGATGACGATACTTCAACTCTAGACTTTTATTTCGCTAAAAGGAACTCGAGACAATTACACGCCGTTGCACTTGATAATGACCTCGTGATGATTGCCGCCCGGCTACTGACTGCTGCTGCTGCTGGAAAAGGTTTGTCGATCTACCGTTGAATCGTGGTGTAAAAAATAAAACAAAACCGAGAACGTGCGACGGCCGAGCGCATTTCCTGATTCTGAGTGTGATCTGTCTAGAACGCAGAATCTGGTTTAGTGGGGCTGTGAGATATTTCGCACTTTTTACTTTGCTTCGCTTTTTGCGAGACCTGTTTTGTGAGAGTGAAAAGTTTTGATTTATATTTATAGAGTGATAGGCTGTTCTTTGCTCCTGTAGGCAACGACCGGTTCGATAAGTAATTTGTTAGCGGTGGTGCTTTTAGAGGAGTGGAGCAAAGCTATGGCCAAGCTGGTTATAACAGGAATTTTGATTGCTTTTTCATGCTTCGGTTAACCCGGCCGAATATGGGAGGGTGAAAGAGTGCTACTAAATTGTCTTACAGTTCTAATATATGAACAGGTTGTAGATATGCATGGCATTTTTTATTAGAAATTATACTTTCTGATAAGCTTTCTGTTAACAAAGTCAATGGATATTCTCCTCAAATCAACATGAATCTTTGGTTTGAAAAATGTTTATATTTCTGCAATATCCTATGAACGTATTTCTTCCCTCCCCTCGGATATGTGATCTGGTCGCGATGGGTGGGCCTACGCCATTAGCACTGAGATGGCAACCAAAGACATATTCTGACGTGGTGGTATCACATGCTGACGATTTTTATTTAATGCCGCGTCACATATCTGGCATTGATGCACTGATTTTACAGATGTCATCCAACGGACATCCTGTCTGCACGGAAAAAATCCGTGCCCAGATCCGTGAACTGCAGTTATGAATTCGAGAACAAGCAAAAATACATCGTGAACTGAATCACGTAGTCATGAACTAAATAACGTTTAAAGGAAAAAATCCTGAAAACGTGAACCTTGAATGCTGGTGCAGTCAGGTGGGGTTCCTTCATCAGTGATAATGATGTGAGATTTCTTCTTGGCTGCAACACCTTTCTTATGCATTCCCTGACATGATGATTCGTAGCCACGCTTAAATATAAATCTAGCTAGATACACCCAAAAGTTGAAAAGGTGGCAAAAAACGCAATTGCAGTTTTTGCAACCATATCTTAAGAAATCTGCATGATTCAGAAAAGGCACTTTTGCCCATTATGATCCACAAAGCTTTTTATGCTATAAACGAAGCCATGCAAGTGCAATGAGATGTATACAGGTGGCGAAGAGCAAGGTGTTTGTCGGTATTAGTAACGAAAAATGTGTAAACAATCCATTATTTGGGGTAGTGACGTAAAACTCCATAAACAAGCGAATAATAACAAAGCAAGTTTAGCATCCTTTTAGTGCACAAAAAAGCATTTTTCAGCCGAAACCTCTCAAAAACTATACCAATTACTGAAAATAAACATTCCACCTTGTGATTTGCTGCTGTTGTGAATTGTTGTTTTTGGAGATCTACATCACGCATGTTTACAAAAAACAGGCTGTGCATCATCTCACGAACACAATGACATAATTTTGCATTTCACTAATACAACCTAACCACTTCTTCTCCACCTGTATACACCTCATTGATGCAAGTGTGTACAAGCAGTTGGCAGCACACAGATTTCTCGAAACAAATTTAACGCTGTGTGCTTAGTGCCTCGACAGTCGAAGCAACCGTTGGTTTAATATGGGTGAGACAATACCACAAAATGCCGCAACGCTATTGGCCACTGTTGTAATTCTCCAGTCAAGTGTTCTATTTTTATTTTCACTCGTCTCTCCCATCTCCCTCTCATCAAGTGTGCCCTTCTTGATTACCACGCGAAGCCATTCAAGTGTGTGCGAGCGACATTTTTTGTACCACTGAGTGCAGAGACAATCGAAGCAACTGTAGGGCTTTTATTCCATTCATTTCAACTTGTTTAAGTGGCTAAATGGTTACTATATAGAGCTGCGACGCTGGCGGTCACGGTTCGAATCTTGGTAACGACTTGAATTTTTGTTTTTTGTCAGCCCGGACTCCAATCTTATACTCAACAACTAATAAACGGCATAACACACGCACACATCGAAATTTTCAAAGCAAATTAATGTGATGCTTTTTTGCCCACGACCAATGTTGCATTTTTTGTCCAAGTTACGATCCATTACGAGAAATGAAACAAAATGATTCAAAATTGCATAACAATCTTGCTTTTTTATTTTGGGTGTAGGACTCGGAACAAATGCGACACTTTGTTTTGGGTGTAGCTTTTTATCGCGCGGGTAAAAATTTATGAAATTTTGGGTAATACTAGTTTACAGTGTTATTTTTATGTGTGCAAAATCGCGATTTATCGCGATTTGTCAAGTAGTTTTCAAGATGCATTCGAAACAAGAAGAGCTACGCCAGCAAATTTTGAGCGCGGTGATCGATAATCCTGGTCAGTCGCACAGATGGATCGGCAAAAGGCTTGGAATCCACCATTCCACCGTGTCCCGCGTTGTGAAGATGTTCCAGGAGACGAAGACTATCGAGCGGCGCGCTGGAAGCGGCCGAAAACCGAAAGCGGAATACCCAGAGAAGGCGCGGAAGATAAGGCAGTACTTTAAGAATAACCCGAACCTTTCCACCCGAGACGTGGCCAAAAAGGTCAATTCGTCGAAGTGGTCCGTCCAGCAGACCATGAAGCGGGCTGGGGTACGTGTTTTTAAGGTCAGGAAGGTGCCAAACCGGACTGACAAGCAAAACACGGTGGCCAAATTGCGTGCGCGGAAGCTGTACCGTGAGTGGCTGGTCAAGCCAGGCTGTCTCGTCATGGACGACGAGACATATATCAAGGCGGACACCAAACAAATCCCCAGCCTTGAGTTTTTTGTCGGTGCGTCCCGCATGGAGGTTCCGGAAAAGTTCCGGAAGAGAAAGATGGACAAATTCGCGAAAAAGTACCTGTTATGGCAGGCGATTTGCGAGTGCGAACGGAACAGCAAGCCGTTCGTTACAACCGGCACCATAAACGGGCAGATTTATCGAGAGGAATGCTTGCAGCGAGGAAGAAAGAAGTAACGCTGAGGGCATGCAAGTCTCAAAGGTATGTGGCGCTGAGGGCATGCAAGAATCCCTAACGTAGCTCTGAAAGTGGCGATTCAGGCTTTTTCGGACATGTTCAGGGATGAGCTTCAGAAATGTCTAGAGGAAGGCATTTCCGGAAGTTTAAAAAAAAAAAATTTAGGAAAGCCTCCGGAGGATCCAGCATCGTATAGGCCAATATGCCTGTTGGATACGCTCAGAAAAATCCTGGAGAAGATCATTCTCAACAGACTGACGAAATTTACCGAGGTTGAGCACGGGCTATCGAGGATGCAATTCGGTTCCCGGAAAGGGAAGTCTACGGTTGATGCCATAAGCAGAGTGGTCGATTCAGCCGTTAATGCGTCCAAACAGAAGCGGAGAGGCGATCGATATTACGCTGTTGTAACGATCGACGTCAAAACGCCTCCAATAGCACCAGCTGGGTGACTATTGCCGAGTCGCTGCAAAGAATGAGGGTCCCTGATTAACTGTGCAGAATTCTGAAGAGTTACTTTCAGAACCGGGTGCTGATCCACGAGATCTCCGTGGATGCACGGAAATCGGTGAACATCACGGCGGGAGCTCAGCAAGGTTCTATCCTTGGCTCAACACTTTGGAACGGGATGTACAACGGAGTGTTGACCCTGACCCGCTTTCTAAAGGCGTAGTGATCGTTGGCTTTGCGGGCGACATCGTATTGCCAGTGACAGGCGAAGCACTAGAAGAAGTGTAAATGTTGGCGACCGAAGCAATCTGCAAAATTGAATACTGGAGCGAGTAGAAATCGCCATCGGAGGGCATGCCATAGCCTCGAAGCGCGTGATGATCGACGACTGGCTTAATTTCAACAGCCACGTAGATTATGTCTGCGGGGGAAGGCGGCGACGGTCATCAATGCGGTAGCCAGAATCATGCCGAATAGCTACGGACCTAGCAGTGGTAAGCGGCGTCTACTGGCTAGTGTATCATCATCGATAATGAGATATGGAGGTCCAGCCTGGATCGCAGCGCTGGGATCCAAGCGTAACCGGGTGAAGTTGAACAGTACGTTCAAGCTCATGGCCATGCGAATCGTGCGTGCGTACATAACTATTTCATCGGAGGCAGTATGCGACATTGCCGGAATGATCGTGAGGGGCATCACTCTGGCGGAAAATAGTGAGTGCTATCAGCGGAAACATACCAGAGGAAGCTGGTGAGAGCGGGGTCGCTGGCCAAATGGGGGAGAACGGTTGATGGACGCACCAGCTCATTCCGGATCTGTCGATCTGGATGAAAAGGATAGCATGGATAGGTAAACTTCTACCCTAAGCCGTTCCTGTCTGGCCATGGTTGCTTCAGGCAATACTCGCATCGATTAGGACACGCAGCGTCACCTTTTTGTCCGAAGTGCGCAGACGTCCGAGAGATATCGGAGCACGTGGTATTTGACTGCCTACGATTCGGACCATTGCGAAGTGAGACGCTTGACATCAGCGGGGCAGCCCCGTTAACGTCGTCTATAGAATGTGTCGTGACGAAAGGGCGTGGAGTGCGATTAACGGAGCGATCACGCAAATCATGACGGCTCTTCAGCGAAAACGGTGGGAGAACCAAGAAGCGAATGTCGGTCTCGGAGGATGTTCCAATGTAGGCGATCACTCCGTCGATTCGATTGCGTCAAAATTTGGGAGCTAAATGCCTCACCGTGGTCCGGTCTCGGGAGAACCTCCATTGCCGGTGAATTCTTCGTCGGTGTAGGATAGATCCACCGTCGGGGAGTACTCGAGTGGAGTGCGTGAATATGTGGGAGTAACCCTAGTAAAGGAAAATAACAAGCTGATACCATATAAGTAACAAGTTCTGTTATCCCAGATATCGTTTTGATTTCCCATGTTATCGTTTAACAAATTTAGTTATCACCATTGGCAAATTTTGTTATCATATGTTATCATTTTCAGCATACATTTTTTTACGAACGTTATCAGTTGAATGCAAAACTATGAATATTACCAGCATATTTGAACAAGAAATTATGTTTTTTGTCAAAACTTATTTTTTTAGATATTAGCATGAGAATTTGATTTCAAATTGATAACATAATTTGAAACTATTTCAATAAATTTGCGTACAATACAGGATTTGTTATCAAGATGTTCGCAGTGATAACAAAATAAGCTTTTATTATGATATTCAACTGTTATTTTGGTTATTTATTCAGCATCAATGATAACAGATTCAGTGATCAAAATATGATAACCTGGTATTAGAATTTGTTATCAATTTGGTATAATCCTTTGCTCGGGAAAAAGGCACACGGTCGGTTTCGGGAGAAGTTTCTCCGTCAGTGAATTGTACGTTGGAGTAGGGCTGATCCTCCGATCGAGAGATAGATAGAGAGAGAGAAAGGGATTTTTTGAATTTTAATATACATCGGAAACGTCAATTACGGATTAACCTCGAAAGCAGGCGAAAAGCTAATTTTGATAAGCCAAAAGCTTGACGTGCCATAAAAAAAAGATGTACATGTTGGCTAGCTTCATCTGCGCTAATTCAATAGAACAAGGTTTATCTCATCTGGTTAAGACAACATAGAGCACATTACAACTAGATTTGTATATAAATGAATCAATAATCCATGCAGATGTGTTCACCTTTCACTAGCTAACGTGGCGAAAGTTGTTCAATGCTTCTTCATATAATACCAGCCCGAATCAGGCCACCCACTCCATATGTTACGTTAGACAACTCTTCATAACCTACCTCACAAAAAATGAAGATGCGTCTTCATTTCCCAGACATTCTTTACAGTACACTGAGCCAGTCAACTCATTATCAACAATTTTGTTTTCCAAACGCACGAATCAGCCCAATTTGTTTAAATGTAAGTGGAAATACCCCATCCATGTTTCCTGGGAATTCGGTTGCGACCGGCTGGCTGCGGAATGCACCCGAAACAGACCTCAGAGCAGTGGTTCCGGGAAACGATAACAACGTTAATTACCGTTCCCAATCATGCCCATAAGGTGCGCAATCATCAGGCTGTCTGATAATTATTTGTAACAGTCAGTTCATTGAACGCGCAAATGCACCCATTGTCATCACTGTCTATTGGTCAGTTTTTTTTATGTAGGTACTGCTCAGCTATTTTCCAATGTAATGCAGCGCGATGCAACTGGGTTTTTCGGTCCCATATTTACACCTTTACACTTTCATTATAGAACCTTCCATCCGGGCAGGCAGACAGGAAGTGTATGTTTTTATGGTTCAATTGCGTGATCCAGAATAATTGAATTGACTCACTCGTGAGTGCAGGTGTTTTTGCATCAGCTGAATGTACTTTGCTTTTCTGGTCTATGTAGTTCCGACCGAGGACAGTGACATCGTGACCCGGTCGGTCTTTGTTGTTTGTTTTAGTAATGAATTGTTCGCGATGGTGGAATGTCCCAGCTCTATACTTCATTAGAAAGCATTTAAACCCAGCTATGAAAATCCCTACGGAATGGTTACGTAGTACAGTTTAACTGCTTCAATGCCTCGCCAAGATGCCTGCTAGATAATCCACAATGCTTAATCATCGAACATGAAAACCCCCCGGCTGAAGCCTAATCACCCCTGGGAAGCCTCCGGCAAAACGTGATCATGCTGCTACAAGCTGACAATTTTTATCTTTAAATCTGCCACGCCCCACCGCAGTCGCCACCGAGACACCTCCTGTTTGGCAAACCGATTTGGACTCGTCTTAACGAGGTGTGGTCCGTTATTAGTTCGCGCGCCTCTGGCCAGCTTTTTTCACTCAATGTTTGCCTCCCCTCATCATCGATCCACTCCGAAATAAAAAGCTCAATCGGTGGGCTCGGCGGCTTCAATATTATGCAATCATGGCACACTTTGCAGCATCAATGATCGGCGACGGTGGCGGCAGATGAGAGCGCCGCCAGTGGCACCATAAGAGCAAAAAAAAATCTCAAACAATATAACCGTCCCGAACCTCTCTAGGGTTAATGAAGCTGCATATACGCAATCTGACCTTTTGAACTTCTATCGCTTTCAGCGGTAAAGTGGCTGCCGTATGAGACTTCCTCTCTCTCTGGATCAGGGTGAAAACATGTTGCGAAATCCTCCTAATCCACTTCAGCCAAACCCATCAAATCGTCGCCCGTCGCGTCACAAGTCTTCAGATTTGCGATAGCCATTATTGCCGCGACTTCGGTTGGGTACTAGGAAGTGAATTTCAAGTCACCCGTTCGATGTTGAGGTGACCGCTCAGATATGTCTAAATATAGCGGTTGGCACGATTCCCATACATGTCTCAATATAACCGAATGCAGGTACGAGCATTGCCAGCATTGCACAATGATTCGCAGTCAGTCAAAGTACCAACCAGCCAGCCAAGTGCGATCACATGCTCAGTTGCAAAGGCGACAACAACGGCGATAACCATTACGGGTCACAGCTGCAGAGTGACACCACCCAGCCTTCGGTGGTTGATTTTGATCTAATGCGACGACGAATGCAACTTCTTTTATTGCCCCTAATGCATCTATAGGATCATTTCGCCCGGTGGGGTCTCTACGCAAAAAGTGGCGATAAACTCGTTTGAGACATGGTAAGATGTCAGCATTCGATGACGCGGTTTGCCAAGTTGTCGGCTTGCCGGAGTTGGGATAGGTTATGCTTTACGTAAACAGTATTCTAATGGCTATTGAGGGTGAGTTATCAAATATTGAACTTTTCGGAGCCTTGGAAAATTTTAAGAGCAGAAAAAAAAACGGATAGGGTAATGATCAGAGTTGCTTAATTGCTCGACAATGCGACAATGAAAAAGAGACCATCTCACTATCACGAGATGAAAGGAACTAGGGTAGGGAACCACCTAATCAGGGGTGACTGTTTCCATCAGTTGGTTTGATAAAGCGTGTCCGTATTCATTGTTTTTAACTTTCTAAAATCTTAATTCCGAGTTACACACAATTTTCTACCAGTGTTTGGTTTTGCTGTCAGTGGAGATATTCATCTTTGCAACGGCGCAAATATTGTTTACTTTGAACTTACAGTCTTTAAAATGGCGTCGCGACAACAGGAAGTGCAAAATCTTATTTTGAACATATGGCTAGAAAATCCAAAAAGTTCTTAGAAAACTGTCGTGAATATTGTAATCAACATGTTTTTGTAGACTAAAACAGTCCAAAGGACCAATCAACCGAAAAGAGAACACGCATAAAACATGTCGAGAAAGATGAGCTAAACTTGTGCACAAGAAAACCTAATTTGTCGGTCCGAGATGTTGCTAAGAAAGTAGCTGAGGCTACTCAAATACGGCAAACATACAGTCACCGCCAAAATAAAGTGCCCGCTTTTCTCCTGAACACGCTTCATCTCTGAAGTCATTGAAAAACTCATTATATCGTATTCATATATTTTTCTAAGCATGATAATATTATTATTTTAAAGATGCATGTGTATTTTTGCAAAATTATTTTTTGAACCATACGTGGTGTAAATTTGGTGTGTCATAATAAAGTGCCCAATTGAGAATATATTATGTGTATGTAATTTTTACATCCAAACGCCCCTCGTATTCAATTTTTTTGACGTTTCCAAGTGTTTGTTGATCTTCTTACGGATTTCAGTTGTCGGTCAGAAAGATTCAGTACGAGTTATCTAAATAACCATGGATAATACGGTGGCAAGCAAAACTATTCGCTTGCAGATCCGAAAATGTGTTATTCGTGACATCGGGAAAGGTGAATCGCATCGCAAGATTGGTGAAAAGTATGGATACAGCAAAGCAGCGGTTACCAAACTTTTCGCAAAGTACAAAACCTAAGGTTCAGTAGCTGATCGCACAGGAAGGGGAAGGAAACGTAGAACAGATTCCCGAACAGATGCGAGAATCATTCGAGAAATTAAGAAAAATCCGAAGGTTACCCTTAGGAAGATCAAGGAAGTGATTCAACAACCGATCTCGGACAGTACTCTACGCAGAAGGATCGCTGAGCACGGTATGAAGAGCAGGTTTTGTAAGAAGTTGTCTTTTATTAGCAAAGTCAACAAAGCGAAACGACTCAAATTTGCTCAGGAACATGCTGATAAACCTTTAGAATATTGGAAGACTGTTTTGTGGACTGATGAGTCCAAATTTGAGTTGTTCAACAGCAAAAAACGAGCTCGTGTATGGCGTAGACCTGGAGAGGCGCTTCATTATCGACATATTCAGGGCACAGTTAAGCATGGTGGAGGGAACGTGATGGTGTGGGGGTGTTTTTCTTGGGCGGGTGTTGGTGCTTTGATAAAAATCGATGGTATTATGACAGCAGATTCCTACATCGACATATTGCGTGAGAATTTGGAGGTTTCATTGGTTAAAACTGGGCTGGAAAACAAATTTGTGTTCCAGCAAAATAATGACCCAAAACATACCGCGAAGAAGTTAAAAGCATCCTGCCATATTAAACCTATGAAATGGCCCCCACAGAGTCCAGATCTGAACCCAATAGAGAATCTGTGGGCCATCTTGGATTCACGAGTTGATAAGACAGGAGTTACCAACAAACATAACTATTTTCAAGCTCTTGAGAACGCCTGGAAAGATCTTGACCCACAACACCTGAAGAATCTGGTGGAGAGTATGCCGAAACGTTTGCAAAAACTGTTGAAGGCCAAGGGAGGACACATCAACTACTGATCACTCAACAGACAGGACAGGATCTACAACTTGTTTTTTTTTAAAGAAAATAAGAAGTAGGCACTTTATTTTGACATGCATAATTTCTACTATAGTTTGATCTTTCTTGAAGAAAAAAATGAATTTGCAGGACAAGTGTTTTTTCATGTACCAGACAAGAAAATAACATAACAAATATGCCATCAAAGCAAAAAAACTTCGAATTTTTCACTTATCTTACAATTTGCGGTACAAAAAGGAGAAACTGGGGTAGGTGGGCACTTTTTTTCTGGCGGTGACTGTACTTTTGCATTTTAAAAACTAATAAATGATCCATAAAAAAATAAAAATCGTTCCATAAAAAAACGCCTTCATGACCCATAAAACTCAACATGCATGAATAAATGGATTTTCATTTCTAAAAATCTAAAAAATTATTAATGTGATCCATAATATATATAAAATTTAGCGATAAAACGCCAAAATGTACTGTTAAATATCTGGGAAATGACCAATAAAATAGTACGGATTACCCCATAAACATGTTACAAATGATCCATAAATGGTTCAATGGCGTTCCTTAAACTTACAATGTTGATCCACAGAATGAAAATGTTCCATAAACAAATTGTCAAAAAAAAAAAACGATGCATAATATACTATAAACTTATAAATATGATCCATAGAGTATCAACTTCGTGCACTAAAACATATAGGTATAATCCATGAAAATTTTTGGGGTTTTAGACACTTTTTTTTTAATTTTTGGTCCTTAAAGATCGGGGAATCGATTCCTATTTGCGTTACTATTCAGATTTAGTGACATGCCCATAAAACATGACATAAAAAAAAACGTTTAGTAACACAAGCTTTAATAATTAAGAATTTTCGTTCTAGTTGACATTTAATCAATTTACACGCATTCCATTTTGACGAACTTTTGATCGTAACACTCTTGAAATCAAAATTAAATTCCAAGGAAAATAAACTTAACAATAGGCAAAACAAAATCTAGCCAAAAAATAACTCTCATAAAAATTGTACCTTTCTTCTTATGGACTTGATTATAATTTTATCTCTCTGTCATTTCGGATGTTTTCCACATATTTGTAAAATAGGGTAACGGGATGTAATGTCAGCCTAGCTCCATGATTCGGCCAATGTACAAAAAATGCATTAATTTGCCAATAATCAAAAAAATAATATTCCTACCAGGATGACCAATTAATCTCAAACCAATTAAAAAAAAAATAATAAATTAAAAATTTGTACTTCCCGGCAATTTCCGTTCCTTTAATTTTATGCCAGTACGCTTACGGGTAGCGAACAAAATAACACCCGACCTCGGAAAATCCTAAATTGGCAGAAATGAACAAAGCTTCGTCCCATTCGATAGATTTGTTATTAAATGTAGTTTTTGTATGGTTATTTTCTCTGATTTTCTGATTTAAGGCGTTTCCAGCTTTATTCGCTCTAACCCAACACAAAACTTCACAAAACAAACTATAATAAAACTGTTTAGAAAAACCTAAGTCATTTCCACAGATGGTTTACCGGTCATTCGATAGTCAAAACTTTATAATTCACTCTACAAAGATTTTGTTCCTTTGGTTTGTATTTAGATGAGTCATTTGAAAAACATACAAACGGAACTCAGAAATTTTAATTGTAAATTGACCAATAACAATATTTTTAATACACTTTTCATGCAACAGGCCCTAGTTGGGAATATAGGAAAAAATATGTTTCTAACATCGGGTCTAAGGTTTTCTTGTTAAATCATCGTTATTTTACGTATGTAAACATTTAGTTTATAACGTGTGACTTTTTTCTGTACATCAAGGCTGCATTATTTGTTTCATAGGTTCAATTAAGCCAAATTTAGATCATTCGAAGATCGTGTAGATAAACTGTTCAGTTTAACCAGTGAAGTCATGATGACTAAAAAGTAAAAGAAATTGATAGTTACGCGAAAGTGAACAACTATAAACTGAAAAATAATATCTCAATTGCTTCGGATGCAATCGGTCAAGCTGATAGCAACATGATTTTGTTGATTATCGCCGAATCAATGACATATTTGGTACATAGGCCGAATGAAGGAGCTAGGCTAACATTACATCCCGTTACCCTTTGGCCCATATGTCTCTTTTTACTTAAATTGGAATCAGTTTACTGGTTCGGAATATATGGTTTGCACTGGTCCCAAAAACTAGATTGCATTACTGAACAATCACCAAACCGAATTATGCGCAGTAAACACAAAAAAAAAAGTTATTCTCATGAATTACTAGCTAAACCCGGTGCGAGCGCTGCTACGCTTGCAACTAAATGAAAGAAAATTTAATAGAACTGGCACGTTTATGGTTGTTTTTCGGAATGAGTACTTTTCTTTACTATGCAGGGGTTCAAACTTCTATCAGAACGTGCTTCTTACCCGAGAAATACAGGTTTTGTTTTTTAGTAACCTGTATAATTCTCTTGTTTGGTAGAAATTTGTGTTTCATTTGTGTGGGAGCCTTCCCTTCCAGAGGGAGGAGGTTTCTCAAATCACCATACAATCATTGCCTTCAAAAGCCCCTACATGCCAAATTTGGTTCCATTTGCTTGATGAGTTCTCGAGTTATGCAGAAATTTGTGTTTCATTTATATCTTGAACCACCATAGAAACATTCTTGCCTTCAAAACCCCCCACAAATTTGGTTAAATTTTCTTGATTAGTTCTCGAGTTAAGCAGAAATTTGTGTCTCAATTGAATGGGAGCCCCGTTTTCAGAAAGAGGAGGAGTTTCAAGTCACCTTAGAAACATTTCTTGCCTTTAAAAATCTCAACATGCCAAATTTGGTTCCATTTGCTTGATTTGTTCTCGAGTTATGCATAAATTCATGTTTCATTTCTCTGGGAGGCCCCCCTTTCAGAAGGCGCAGGGGTCTCAAACCACAATAGAAACATTTCTTGTCTTCAAAAACCACCTCATGCCAAATTTGGTTCCAGTAACTTGATAAGTTCTCGAGTTATTCAGAAATTTGTGTTTCATTTGTATATGAGCCCTCCTTTCAGAAAGAGGAGGGGTCTTGAGTCACCTTAGAAACATTTGTTGCCTTCAAAAACCTCTATCTGCCAAATGTGGTTCAATTTACTTGATTAGTTCTCGAGTTATGCAGAAATGCGTGTTGCATTTGTATGGAATCAACCCCCCCCCCCCCCCGTTTCAGAGGGCGGAGGAGTCTCAAACTAGAAACATTTCTCTCCTACAAAAACCTCCACATGCCAACCCAAGTAACATTGCTAAGACCATCCTGCTTTATTAAGTTTTATTAAAGTTTTATGAAATCCTCTTGAAATCAATTTGGTTTTATTATGGCACCAAGAGGTGCCAATAGGCTCCATATTTTAGTCAAGTTTAGGAGAACCTACACAGCTTGTTTACAACAATCTTAAAACCTTGTTTCTCAAATTCCTTTTACTCCTATCAAAGGTTTTATTTCGACTTTATGAACTCGTAAAATGCTGCTTTAAAATGCCGCTTTAGGACTCAATGATTTTATCTTATTATGGTCAGTCAAAAAAGCATTATAAAACCATTTTGCCTCGAGTAAATGCATTAAACGGCAAATTGGCATTGGAGGAATTCACCATGAGACCAAATAGATTTATAATAGTCATTGCGAAGAAAAATTGGTTTTATGGCAAAACTGTGCTTTTTTCCAATCGCCATATTGAAATATAAGAAATAATTGAAATGTGAAAAAATAAATGCATCAAATTTTCAATGGCATGCAAATAAACTGTAGATCGGAGACTCATTTCGGCATTCTTTTAGAGAATCTCACCCGATTCCAAGCACTTTCCAGGAAATTCATGATTAATTTATCGAATATATTTGTTTTAGTTTGATTTATGTTGTTGTAAATTCGCATAATTTCCGAGGCGCATTAATTTTCGGCTCTTATCGTGCCAATATTCAACATAAACATAATTGCGCATGTTCTCCTTTATGTTCTCATAAAGGTTTTATTAACTTGTTTTCACAACCGTCTATAGAGTGGGCCATTTTGTACAAAATTCGGCTTTGAAGAAGCATAGAGGAGGTGCTGGTAGACAAAACAGTTTTGAATGTAGTTTTATCAACAAAGCCGGGAGGAGTGCTATACGGCTGAAATAAAACTAAAATTGTTACATGGGAAATTTGGTTCCATATGCTTGCTTAGTTCTCGAGCTATGCAGAAATTTGTGTTTCATTTGTATGGGAGCCCCCCTCTTACAAAGGGAGGAGGGGTCTCAAATCACCATAGAAACATTTCTTGCCTTCAAAAAACCCATGCCAAATTGGGATTATATAGGAAGCTTTTATTTCAGACAGACAGACAGACAGACAGACAGACAGACAGACAGACAGACAGACAGACAGACAGACAGACAGACAGACAGACAGACAGACAGACAGACAGACAGACAGACAGACAGACAGACAGACAGACAGACAGACAGACAGACAGACAGACAGACAGACAGACAGACAGACAGACAGACAGACAGACAGACAGACAGACAGACAGACAGACAGACAGACAGACAGACAGACAGACAGACAGACAGACAGACAGACAGACAGACAGACAGACAGACAGACAGACAGACAGACAGACAGACAGACAGACAGACAGACAGACAGACAGACAGACAGACAGACAGACAGACAGACAGACAGACAGACAGACAGACAGACAGACAGACAGACAGACAGACAGACAATGGGCACTGTATGTACACAAATAGATAGTACTACAAAACGAGAAGAAAGATTAGTAATTTCCATTAAATTACAACTACCTTTATTGCTTATCTTGACAGATACGTGTATTTCGTCTACAATGTGCAGACTTCTTAAGTGTCGTGTACGAATACTCGACAAGTCTTAAGTTTGATTGTGAGTGGCTCCAACAGTATCCATACTGTTGGTTTCAATCGGTTCAAAGTGGCTATTAAGTTAAGTTTAAAAAAAATTGTTTCACCAATAAGGGAACCACCATCACACTTTTTGAGTGGCACCACCGGCGTCCCTGCTATTGGTATAAATCGGTCTAAATCTGCTATATGATCACATAACTTTCGAATGTGAATCCAGATCAAATGTACCCTTTCCACTTATAAAACTTCTTTCTTGTGACAACCGTGAAGATGCAGAGATGTATTTGTTCTCTAGTAGCAACGGAAGTCCAACTAACCAACGTAACAAAATTTACCCTTTTATGAGTATTTTCGCAGCGTCGTGTACACATCTGACGCTTTTGATTGTTTTCATTTGTATGGTCCATGATCGTCTACATATTACAATTGACAGAATTATCCGAACAGGCTTAAAAGTGTTTTTATAAAGTGCCTAACTTCTTGTGTGAGTGTAGCTACTAAAGCTCGATTCAAAGTAAATCTGGACACACGGTTTAATACACTCCTGCTACCCTGGTGGTTGGAACAAAAAACGGTTGACAGGCATTTGTAGATGTTTGGTGAAAAGTTTTTCTTGATTGGTCGACGCGTCTCGAAATTACGGATCATGGAACTTGAGAAAAGAAAATTAATTGTGCACTAACATCTAGAGAATCCTTCATGATCTGCCTCAAAAATAGCAAAATTGTTAAAATTCCCAAAGTCAGTCTTGTAATCAAACGATTACTATACGAACGAGTTTTGACGAAATTGGATGGCTGTGTTTCAATGGATGACGAAACATTTGTCAAAATGGATTATAAACAAATCCCCGGACGAACATTTTACCTGGCAACTGGTCGTGGGGATGTCCCTTCCAGGTATAAATTTGTTTTTGCTGATAAGTTTGCTCGGAAACTAATGATGTGGCAAGGAATCTGCAGTTGTGGCCTTAAAACCAAGGTTTTCATCACATCTCACACAATGACGTCAAAGGTTTACATTAAAGAGTGTCTGAAAAAGCGGATTTTACCCTTCATTCTGCAACACAAGACCAACGTTATGTTTTGGCCGGATCTAGCCAGCTGTCACTACTCTAGGAGGAGTTACTAGAATGGTATGCTGCAAACAATGTTAATTTCGTCGCCAAAGAGATTAATCCTCCGAATTGCCCTGAGTTCAGACCGATCGAAAAAGTTGGACAATTGGCAAGCGAAAACCTCGAGGATGCGGTAAGGAAGTGTCAAATGCACAACAAATGCGTTTAAAGTGGAATAAGTTCGCCAGTACAGTGTCACCAGCGATTGTGTAATCATGATGGCATCGATCACAAGTAAAGTGCGACAGTTTGTTCGAAACGGTAAAATGTAATAACTTGTTCCATATCGTTTGAAAGCTGAATAAATACCCTTTTGTTTGACGTTTTGATCAATCGTGTATGTTGTTTAATTCTTGAGTTATGATCACTTGAATGCGTCCAAATTTACTTTGAATCGGGCTTTATGTCCGACAACAGTTTTCATTATACGCACTGTGTAAAGGGGTTCGTTAGGCTTGTGAATACCTATTATGGCTGAGTAAGCTCGTGGATTCAAATTCAAGCCTTTGCATGCTTAGTAAGTCACTCTCCTAGCATTTAGGTTTGGTGTGACAGATGCAATCGTTATCGTCATAGTCGAATTTAAATGTTTACAGCACTATTACAGCGATCAAGAAAGATGTCCGGCTATAAGAGGTACTGGTCCTTATACGAATTGCATCAGTTTATGGGAGAACCTCCCGTCGCTCATACCGCTTAAATTGGTCGACTACGGTGCGCTGGGCCTGTCGTAAAAACGTCGGACGACAACCCAGTTAAAACGATTCTCAAAAGCGAACTAACGGACACAAGACGAAGAGGTACGCAACGAGTAAGATGGATCGATCAAGTAGAAGGCGACTTGTGGACCCTTCGAAGACTGCGAGGCTGGCGAGGTGCCATGGTCCGGATAGAATGGAGACAACTTCTGAGTACAGCAGAGGCCACCCCGGCCTTGGTCTAATTGGTAAGTAAGTCCTTAGACGATAGTTTTTCTTCCTGATTTGCTCATTGCTTGCTTTCAACTTAGTGGAAAGTTGAGTAGTTTAAATGCACTTCCACAATTATTAATTGAGAGCTTTCGATGCCATGAACCATGTTTGCATCAGTATGATTGTGTGGCAAGTACAATCATGCCCTATGCCCAGGGAGTCGAGAAATTTTCCATTACGAAAAATACCTAGACCAGACCGGGAATCGAATCCAGCCACTTCCAGGATGGTGTTGCTTTGTAGCTGCGCCTTTACTAAGAGGACCAAAAAAAAAAGAAAGAAAGCTTATTTCTAACAAATAGTACAGTGCTACATTTTAAAGTCAAATTTTCCTCAAGACGACCCAGAACCTCTTTACCTCACCCGAAAATTCCACCTCATTGCAATCAAATGAGTGGATTATCCGAATTCGTTAATTTACCTGTCAGAAAACACACACCATTCAACCTCAAACAAACATAATTCCGACGGGCCACGTTCCATCACACCGACCGCGTACGGTTAATTATTTTAAAAGGGTCTAGGCGGCCGGGTCAGCCCTCGCATGTCAATGAAATATAATTCAGCGGTCGAAAAGAATTAGCATATAACGAACCTTTCTCACTGCCTAACCAGCGACCCGACGAGCTGACAGGTGTTGTTTACTCAGTGCTAACCAAGTGGAATCTAATTAACCATAATGATGCACCACTGATAGCGGGTCGGGTAGTTTGCGTTTTTATTAATTAGCTAAAATTAAAGCTAATTTTGATCGATGACAGCCATCAGATCGGCATCGTTGAAATTTCGGAATTTCGTTATGAATCACAGCAGAACTCAAACGATGCTCTGATCAAGGCCAACATTAAATCAAGTGACTTGTTTACGATGGCAGCTAGCTCTGCGAAGCGAGAAAAAAAAATCCCAAACAGGACGGAAACCCTACAGACGAAAAGTGCTCAGTTCCAATCTTTGTGGTTAGTCGGTGTAAAATTGATTTGAAAATTGTGTACCCTAAAGTGAAGACCAAACAGCGTGGATAAATATGTACATACAACCAGAGGAGTACGAAAATAATGGGCTAATATGAGGCTTCGCAAAATGTGGTCTTTTGTTGGTTGGGTTGTGATTGATGGACGTGGAGTGGAGTGGTTCTGGAATTTCTTGACCCGAAAGAAATGGCCGAAGAACAAGCCGGCAAAGTGCAAGAACCTGTTGCTGATTGAGATACATTTGAATGAAATTAATGGTGCGGGCATTTTTCGGTGTTTTCTTGTTTCGTTCGTGTTCGCCGTCTGGCTTTCAGAACATGGCGGTTGGCGAGATCATAAAGTTTTTTTTTTCAGCAGCGAACAACTTCAATCGAGAGTCGATGTGTTTCATTTTTATTTTGAATACGGAAGGGTTGCATGAGGGATTACTATGTCTAAGCCACGAACTTCCTGTTTTCGACTTATGGTTGACATTCAGGTCAACTAGCCTGACGCACCCTTGCCCTTGTGGCTGGTGCTTTCCGAACAGGTACTTCGAATAATGACGTTCTCAAAGCAAAGGCAATGGACTGGATTTGAAAAAGGGTGTAGAAGTTCCGTTTGCCTCTTAAATAATTTTATGAGCTGATGGAATTTTAAGCGGATTTTAAGTAGTTTGAGATAACAAGCGTACATTTAAGTTTTGAAACGATCATCCAAATATATTTTTTTCAACTTCTGAGAATACATAGATAGAGGTAAAACGATAGCTATATACACTCCCTCATGGTATGGGAATAAAGTATAAAATTTGTGTGTTTGAAAAAATAAAAATGTTTTGGTGATTTTTTTTTTTTTTTTTTTTTTGTTTTTAGGGGGGGGTTTTTGTGTTGTAGGGTAACGGGATGTAATGTCAGCCTAGCTCCTTCATTCGGCCTATGTACCAAAAATGTCACTAATTCGACGATAATCACCAAAATTATATTCCTATCAGGATGACCGATTTATTTCAAAGCAGTTGAGACATTATTAATCAATTAATAGTTGCTCACTTCCGCGTAATTTTCGATCTCTTCAACTTTTTAGACAATATGACTTTACTGGTTAAGCTGAACAGATTATCTACACGATCTTCGAATGATCTTAATTTGCATAAGTTGAACCTATAAACCGAATAATACAGCCAAGATGTACAGAAAATAGTCACACGTTATAAACTAACAGGTCACATAGGTAAAATAACAATGATTTAACAAGAAAACCATAGACCCAATGTTAGGAACATATTTTTTTCCACGTTCCCAACTATGGCCTGTTATATGGAAAGCGTAGTAAAAATGTTGTTATTGGTAAAATTTACAATAAAAATGTCTGAGTTTCGATTGAAAGTTTTCCATATGGGTCATCTTAACATAAACTAAAGGAACAAAATCTGTGTAGAGTGAATTATAATGTTTTGATTATCAAATGGTCGCTAAATCATATGTGAAAATCACTTAAGTGTTTCTTAGCAGTTTTAGTATAGTTTGATTTACGAAATTGTTTGTTGGGTAGAGCGAATACAGCTGGAAACGCATTGAATCAGAAAATCAGAAAAAAAAATCGTACGAAGACAACATTTAATAACAAATCTGTCGAATGGGACGAACTTGCATCCATGAATAGACCCAATTTGGCGCTAATAGACCGACATTACATCCATATCCCTCGAAAGTTTTTGACTTTATAAAATGAGTTGTGTAACTTTTCGTGATACATACTACCAAATGGCATATTGAATATATCTAAGCAAGTGTATAACTAGTTAAATATCGCTTTCAGCTCAAATACTTTACGAGTTATAGTAAAAAATGTAATCGATTGTTGCATATTAGGCTGAGTCAAGGGACGCATACCCTATGTTTAAACAGTTTAACAGTTTAAAGAAATTTCTTCAAGTTCTTCTATGCGTTCAAAAAATTTGAAATTGTTAATGTGGAGGATTGTGATGGGAAGGGTCCAAATATGGTGTGGTGAGCGGTTTAGTAAGGTGAGGAGTGTAAATGGAAGAACAAAAAAACCCGGGCGGGAGTGAGAAGCGAAAAAAACGAGAAAAGGAAAAGGGGGGAGGTTAGGGTAAAGAGATAAGAAAATTGAGAATTGTTTATGTGTTTTTAAAGGAAGAGAAAATAGTTATTTTTTTGAATTTAAGGGTGATTAGGTGATTAGGGGGAACAAAAAAAAAAAATTCCCGTGGACCAGATATCGAAAACGTCTATAGGTGTGTCAGATAAAGGTTGGAAAACAGTCAAAACCTTCTACGAGTACATGACTTTCACATGTGGTTAGTTGAAACTTAAAATAGAGAATGCCACGCTTGGGTTCAGTCAATCTACTCCGGATATCTTAGTCAGTTTTCTTTTATCAAATTAGTATTATTCTTGTAATCTCTCTAGAAAAATAAGCATTTCTCAATCTATGAGGTGCGATCCATTTAATGCGTTGCAGATCCATATAAAATGGGTCGTAGAGAAAGATCATACTTCAAATATTTTGCAATGTTTTTTTTTAAAAGAACATATGGTAATACAAATATTATTCTTACATGATGTACAGATAATAGTCAAATTTCACAAACTTTCTGACCTCATTGGGTCATTTTTGAACTCCTATTTGTTTTTAAATTAAAACTTTCTTTTCTTCTAAAGCTTGCTTCAGATAGAATTGGAACAAAAACAATTGCCTGTATTTCAGTTATTTATTATTGAATTCAAGATCTTTTTTTATACAAATGTAGCGTTTTCTTCATACTTTTAAGAAAAAATACGGATAAAATTATTCGTCACGGTTTCGACGGAATTCTCGAATTTTTCCTGTAACACGGCTCATTAGGCGGCGCACACCTTCTTCGTCCATCGTTTTAGCTATCTTATTCCACCAGGTCTTCATCTGATTGATGTCTTTGACAACCTTTCCCTTTGCCTTGAGTCTCCTCTTCATGATTGCCCAGTATTTCTCAATAGGGCTGAACTGGGGGCAGTTGGGTGGGTTAAGGTTTTTCGGAACAACCTGGACCCCTTTATCTGCATACCATTCTTGAACGACTTTGCTGCAATGACAGCTTGCCAAATCTGGCCAAAACATTATGGGATGGTCGTGGGATCGAATGAACGGCAAAATTCGTTTTTGGAGACACTCTTTTTGGTATAGTTCCGACGTCATTGTCTTTTTTGTAACGAAAACATTCGTTTTTTTGCCACAGCTGCAAATGCCTTGCCAAATCATGAATTTTCGTGCAAATTTGTCGGCAAAAACAAATTTAAATTTGGCTGGAACATCCCCCCGAGCCGTTGCCAAGTAAAATTGTTGACCTGGGATTTGCCAGAAGTCAGCCTTGACATAGGTTTCATCGTCCATCAGAAGACACCCGTCGAACTTGGTCAGCACCTGGTCGTATAGCTTCCGAGCACGGATTTTGGCCACACTATTCTGTTTTATGGTCCGATTTGGCTGTTTGCTAGTTCGATACGACTTGATTCCTTCCCGGAGTCGAGTTCTCCTCACGGTACTATGGGCAGCACCGAATTTTCTGGCCAAATCACGGTCCGACAGATTGGGATTCCTCTTAATCGTCTTCAAAATCTTACCACGCAGTTTCCGGTCGACAGTGCGACTCCGACGATTGGCTTGAGGCTTCCAAATCGTCGTCAATGTTTCCTTATACCGTTTGATAACGCGCCATACGGTATTTCTGGGCAATTTCAGCTGTTTAGCTAGCCTAGATGCAGACCACAATGGATTTTCCAAATAACTGTGCACAATTTTTTCCTTTTTTTTGGTTCCTTTTTTTTTTTTTTTTAAAGACAGTGTGTTTGGGGGGGGGGGAAAAAACATACGTGGGGGAAACCAAAAAACAAACCCACCCCCCGCGGCGGGCGCGAAAAAATAAAAGAATTTTTTCATTCTCTATGTAACAAACCATTAAATTATTTTAATTTCGTTAGGTAGGGTTATTGTATTATATTTATCTCATGCGCCTACAGTGACCGGCGAAAAAAAAAGATCATTCCGTAATGAATTTCTAAATGTTTACAAAAGTTACAAAAGACGAAAAAAGATCAATTTCAAAATTCAACAGAAAAATCGGTGAAAATCAAGTAATTAGTAATAATTCGCCAGAATAATCGCCTGTAGTTGGCTAAGTCTGTTTTTTTCCACTTTATTATCGAGAATCGCCCAAAGATTCTCGATTGGGTTCAAGACAGGGCTCTGAGGCGGCCATTCTAAGGGTTTGATGCGACAGGATCGGAAAAAGGCGAGCGTTTTCTTGGCCGTTTCGAGGCTTCACGAAACATTATTATTCCGTTGAATGGTCCTTTTTTTGTCATACCTCAAACAGAAGATAAATAAGTATTCCGCTGAAATTGAAATTAACGAGTATATTGTACATGCGTGAAACTAGTCAAATGAGTCAAAAAGAAACTGAGCATGTGTAAATAGAATGGTTTTGATATGTACAGGACTTACAAAAAGGGATTTTCTTACATACGGCTCTATTGATATTATTTTTCGCCAGTGACTGAATCAAGAGATTGTAAAATAAATAAATTGGTGCCTTTTCGTAATAATCAATGCTTACGTGTATTGACAGAGACAAACTTCAGAAATAGAAATGTATCCACCTGTACGTCAATCCTTTGATTTCGAGTAGGATGGATGAGATTAATATAGAAGATGATCCTATGTGGAACTACGCTAATTTTGTCGTAGTACTACGTTTTTTTTTCTATGTAGAAGGTATATTATTATATTAAATATGTCTTTTGTTAGAAAATTCACTAAGCCTGAGTTGTGTCAGTGACATAACTGCAAAGTTGACGTACGACTACTTGTTGATGTGAAGAAATTGATTTCATCGAATTAATAAATTTCTACTACATTTTATTCAGTCTAAAGAACCATGATGCTATTAGTGTGTGAGGCTTTACTATTGGTTCTCCACGAAAATTTATAGAAACTGCAATTCGGCTCGAATCAACTGTTGATAATATTTTGTTTGTTGAATGTCCAACATGTTTGTTAGTGTTAAATTAATCCTGTGTGTACATTTACATTGAACATAGAGCGAATTAAAACGAACAACTTAACCTAACACCCAGTGGACCAGTATGGACATTTTCATTTTGCGAAAAGTTCCACAGGCTGGAGCGGGAATGATTGGCTGGTCCGCATGAAATTCATTTCGTGCCATTGTACGAATATGGTGTTTTGAAAGCATTTTGACGATGACAAGCATTCGTACTGCTTATAATTTATGACACATGTGTTCAATGTACGAAAATGCTGCTGCGTCCATACATGTGAGTCAACTGTGAACGCAACTCAACTGTTGCAACGAACATTTTTGTGTTGGTATAACTGGGATTATGGGTTGAAATGATTTCAGAAAACATTTAGAGGAGGATTTGTTGCTAATGTATAACGCAGCCCGCGCGAAAAGTGCAGGCAGGCCATTTTCATAACATTTTTAGTATTCTTGCAAGCAGCTCGATATTATCGAATAACCGTGCAAAATTTCCGTTAAAAAAGGATTGAGTGCGCATGTTTGTGGGAAAGAAAACTAGTCCCAAGTAGCTCTCATTTAACGGTTCGTTTTTAGAATAATCTTTTGATGGCATGTTGTTCACCCCCCGCCGAATTCTGATGTAATTCCTTATAGCATGATTTAATATTTAATGATTCAATGATATTTAGCTGCGTATCATAGTGCGATTTGTTTGATGTAGAATCACATGGGAAAGCGTAAAAGTATTGATGGCTTCTCATCTGGTTCAACAAGACATCATTGTGTTCGTGAGCAGCCTAATCTGACTTAGCTTATGCAACGAGTTCGGCATTTCAATGGCAGCAGTAGCATATTAATGCATAGCAGTGCTACCAGAACGGTGGATAATAAATAGCACGCTATAGTTCATGAATTGTCGAAGTCAGAGTTGGACATTCCTTCTGATTGCATAGATGACCCGATGTTGAATTATTGGAAAATAATGGTCTGGTACGTAAAGGGGCTGACAAAATCGGGGTATTATTTCTACGTCACCGATAAAAAAACAACAAAAAACAAATAGTACACGTTCACGGTGATTAAATCCAGTTATTAAAATCGGGGTATTACTATATATTGCAAATGTTGCACCAAAATAGATAAATAGATAAATAAGCGTCTCTGCGTTCAGCTTTTTGTAGTCCATCGAGCTGATGAGACGTCGTTGGTAAATAAATGTTGCTTACGACAGTACACCAACCATTTATTACATTATCTATTCCCCTGATTTCCTTTAATACAAGCGCTCATGCGCGCATATCAGGTATGAACAAAGGCGATATGGGGGACGAATAATTAGGTTAATTCCAATTGCTCATGAGGTTCAAGTTTGAATCTCCATCGGTCCTCAAACTCGATGTTTTAAACGTTTTTTTTTTGTATTCCAGTAAAATAAACCACCCACACTTGTGACTGGCCCCAACAGCATCCTTACTGTAGGTTTAAATCGGTCCTCAAACTCGATGTTTCAACATATTTTGTACTCTGGTGAAATAAACCATCCATACTTGTGAGTGGCCCCACCCAAGTAACATTGCTTACCATTCTGCTTTATTAAGTTTCAATAAAGTTTTATGAAAGCCACTTGAAATTAATTTGGTTTTACTATGACACCAAGAGGTGCCAATAGGTTTCATATTTTGCCAGGTTTATGAGAACCCACACAGTTTGTTTACAACAATCTTAAAACCTCGTTTCTCAAATTCTATTTACTCCTATCAGAGGTTTAATTTCGACTTTATGAACTCGTAAAATGCTGTTTTGCAATGCCATTTTAGGAATCATTGAATTTATCTTATTATGGTCAGTTGAAAAAGCATTTTAAAACCATTTTGCCTCCAGTAAATACATTAAACGGCAAATTGGCATCGCAGGAAGTCACCATAAGACCAAATAGATTTATAATAGTCATTGCGAAGAATAATTGGCTTTATGGCAAAACTGTGATTTTATTTATTTGGCCATATTGAAATAAAAGAAATAATTGAAATAAGGAAATATAAATGCATCAAATTTTTAATGGTATGCAAATAAACTGTAGATTGGAGACTAATTTCGGCATTCTTTAAGATAATCTCATCCAGTTCCTAGCAATTTTCAGGAAATTCATGATTAATTTATCGAATATATTTGTTTTAATTTGATTTATGTTGTTGTAAATTCGCATAATTTCCGAGGCGCATTAATTTTGGGCTCTTATCGTGCAAATATTCACCATAAAAATAATTGCGCATATAATTTGGAGCATAATACGCTGTAGAAAACACAATTTGTTTTGGATATTTTGCTATCAAACAAAATTTCCCGCAACACTTAACCCTTTTTTTACTGCTGAATGAATCAGTAGAGCAGAGAATCGAACAAAGCATAACAACAAAAACCAACCTTGACTTCACAGTGAAGTTTGACAGCTGTGGCCGTTTGGCCACATTCTGGTTTTAATGGCAGCCAATAGATTTTATGAAGGTTCTCAAGTGGTCATAACATCTTTCACTAGAACATTTTCAAAATCCTTATGTTCTTATAAAGGATTTATTAACTTGTTTTCACAACCGTCTATAGAGTGGGTCATTTTGTACAAATCTCGGCCTTAAAGCAGCATAGAGGAGGTGTTGGTAGACAAAATAGTTTTGAATGTAGTTTTAAGGAGGGGGGGGTCAACAAAGCCGGGAGGAGTGCTATACGGAAGGAAAGAAACAAAAATTGTTACTTGGGCAATATCGCCGTTGGGTTTGTTTAAATCGGTCGGTAAACTATGTTTTTGTATTCTATTATTGTATTCAATTGAAAAACAAACCCTCCTGCGGTGGGGGGCCACAACAACATCTTTTGTGTTGGTGAATAAGTGTTTTTTTTTTTTTTTTTCTGCTGTGCAGAGAGATGTATTTTTTTTTTTTTGTCTCTGTAAAGGGATATTTTTTTTTTTTTCTGCGGTGGTTGTTCCCCCCCTTAGCCCGCTCCATTTTTTTTTATTTTTTTTTTTTGTTGTTGGTGGAAGGGGTGATATTCCCAATTTTCAAACATTATAATTAATTACGTGCTTCGTGCAACAACAAACAACATGATTAGTTTAAATGTATTTGAAATTCCTTGATGGGGACATCATCAATACATGCTGTTGTAAGAGGATCAGCATATACAACACGTTATCGGGTTTCTCTCTGAGGTTGTTAAAGTAAATGACGGCGAGAGAAACACAACCGAAAACACTAGTAGTTGTGTCATAAAAATACCTCTAATTGAAAATTGATTTCTGTCACATGTAGTCTTTGGGAAGTGTAAACAGAAGTTTCACATCGCTAGAACTGATTCGTTCCATTTGGCGATATATGAGCATGATCGATTGGGTAAACTTTTGCCTGTCACGAGGGGCTCCCTTCCCTCTTGCCTACCATGCATTGTGGTAGCTAGGTAAGAGTTTATCTACTCGATCAGATACCGCCTTCCAAACATGCCCTACGCTCAATTTCAACTACTTCTATTCAATTTCACAACCTGCCGTGCCCTTACGGACCTATCAATACTTTCTCTTCACATCTCTGGTTCTAGCAGAAAATTGCTGTCCACTCCTAGAGTTGCATATTAACAAGAATGATATTTCCAATTTTCAAACACTCACTATTTTATCCAACATCCCAGTGATTTCTCGTGGAAGTGCAGAGGTGTTCTTGGCTTCCAATAGAGCGAGTATCACGTCAACATATTCCTACCCATTCCCTCGTTGTGCGGTGTGGGGGGGGGGGGGGGGGGCGTGGTGTGGGGTGGTGTGGTCTACTTTTTTTATTTGTGGTGTGGTGTGGTGGCCCATCTTTTGTTCGGTGGGTTGGTTGTATATAAAGGGGTAGTGGGGAAAGAGGGAGGTAGCCGGCGCGGGCTGTCAATCTTGCTCATGTACTCTATATGTGTTTTTTGTATTAGCGAGAGGGCGTTAAGAAAAAATTTTTTTAAATGTGTATTGTTGTGTGGTATAAAAGGCAAAAAAAGTAAAACAAAAAAAAATCAATCGTCAAACAGTGGACCAGGGGGAAATGGTGGGAAGTGGGGGGTGGTTGGGGCTATTCAGGCAATACGGGGCGTCTGGGGCGAAAAATGGTGAGTTGACAACTTCTAAGGAGGATGCGACAGACATCTGGTCCTCACAAGTTCCTACCTCACGCCTCCACGAGTCATATGATCACAAAAGACTGCCAGCTGAAACATGGAGATGCTGGTTGGCATAGCCTGGGCAATGTAATCATTTCGACAATATCGGAGTGAGGGGGTTTGCTTCATTTAGAATTGGAACAAACTTTTGCTCATATTGTGGCGCTCCTGGTGGACGGATTTGGAATGAACATGGAATCATAGGCGCCAAGAGGATCGGGTAATGTTGGCTGAGAACAGCGAGCAAGTGGTAAAGGAAATACAAAAAAATATGAGATTACAGAATCAGACGACTCAGATATTTAAGTATCCACATGAAAAGGTATGAGAAAAACGAAACCTCAATCGCTTATTACCATTGTGTGTGTGTGTGTGTGTGTGTGTGTGTGTGTGTGTGTGTGTGTGTGTGTGTGTGTGTGTGTGTGTGTGTGTGTGTGTGGGGGGGGGGGGCACTTTGTGCGGCGTGTCCTTCTCTTTTCAGAAAGCGAGTAATGGCGCTATAACCATAAGCCATAAAAGGCTCGGACAAGAGTTAGTGCTCATGTTCCAACCGACAGACAAGCCCTCACGCAAGAAAAGGCACTTTGGCCTTGGAGCCTGGATACAACTAGGAAAAGTCTTAGTTCCAACCCAGAAAACCGGACAACAAAGGAGTGCATTAACATTCTTAGCTTCGTCACTCCCAACGACCTATACACATATAAACATACATATGCTTTCTCGCCAAGGAAAGCCTCCCGCACCATCCCATCCAACTTCCAACTCCAGCTGTCTATGAAGGTAGCATGAGTTCTCAGCATCTTCTTAAGTAGACATCTAATCAACACTTCCCTCCCATCCCTTGCGGATCATAAGGACCTGGCCAGGTGTTGTGCAAAGTGATCGATGGATGAAGAGCCTGTCACACCCAAGGCAGCTCTTCTGGCGCTTCCATCGTCTCTACAACAGCCAACCCAGGATTGTGTATGGTCGAAAAATGCTATGCTATGCTTTGTCAAATGGGAGGATGTCAACTATCAAATGTCATCTCATTCACGTATAAATGAAAATACTAAATGGTATTTTCATAATAAGCTTACTATAGATTTGGTGCCTTGCATTCGCTCTCTCGATATTGTTTAAAAAAAAAAGAGAAACACAACCAACACGCTCTACACGGCCAGCCACTTTAAACCAGTTTTGACTCACATTCGTCAAAAATGAAGTCACTTAAATTTGAGTAAATGTAACTGGGATTGACAAGTCGACAAGTCAAAAACATGGACTCAGACCAGATGGATGTTTTTGATTTGTAGATTTGTAGATTGTCTATCCCTGTTATATTTACTCAGATTTGAGTGACTCCACTGGTGATGCAAGTGAGTCAAAAACGACTCAAAACTGAGTTAAAATGGATGGCCGTGTAATTACTTTCTCTTTTTGTATCTTTTATCCTTTCGAAAAGATAGTTAGAGACAGTAATTTTAGCGTGTAACATTAAACCCCGTTCACATTACCCTAGTAGCACACTTGACTCAATGACATCACAATCAAGTTGCTGTAACTGATGATGATGGTTTGGTGTTGCTTGGGTACAACCTACATTACGTGATATAGAGTATCTTGATATCAAATGCCATGCAAATTATTTCCAATGAAAACTAGATGTATAGATGCTACTATCAAGATAGTCTACATTACGTATTATAAGTTGTAGTGTGAACGCGATGTTATGCTAAATTCCTTAATTAGATGCCATATTATACTTATTTGATGTATTGCTTCATTTTTTTCAAAGTACAGGGCTTGAAATCTGTGTGCAGTGCAGCACACAGATTGTAAACAATCTACATCACGGAATCGCAGTAGTTTTTAAGTCGTGTGGTTTCTATCCTTAAATATGGTGGCCAAATAAGGACTCTTTTCTGAGTCATCTTAACCTTTCGGGCAACGCGCTGGTGTACAAAACACAACACACGTGAGAAAACCTCGCTTGGTTGCTCTTTCTGCAAATTGTGCACGCGTATCAAAAGGTTAGAAATAAACAATGACAACAATGTCTGAACATGGAATATCTTGAATAATGTGGATTATTTTGATACGTACGTATAGCTATGAAAATAATTGTTTATTCCATCCGGTACTTAGGCTACTAAATAATAGAATTGTATGTAGAAGAGCTGTGACATAATAAATTATTTGTATAGTTCCTATCAAAGATACCCGCATTATCGAACATAACCCGATTTTCAGTAATTCTGTTTACATGCGAGTGAACGACACGAGGAATGAAAATCGCTTCAAGAGTGTCGACCTGGGCGAATTGAACTCAATATTAGGTACTTCTGCTACTGTGTGTAGTTGTCAACTATATTTTTTCGTAGCAAATTTTGAATTGTAAGCACAAACCAACAGGTTATGTATTGGAAGCTAACAAACCAGCACAGATTTCATGACCCAGATTGGTTTACAATTGCCTTAAAACTTACTTTTGCTGAACAAGTAGACAACGTACTTGTTTCTTCATTCAAGCCATGCATGGGAAAAAATCCGTGCCCAGATCCGTGAGCTGCAGTCATGAATGCGAGAACAAGAAAAAATACACCGTGAACTAAATAACGTTTAAAGGGAAAAATCCTGAAAACTTGAAATAGTTCGCGGTCCGTTTTAATTTTCGGGAACGCTTTTTATTGTGTGAAAGCTCGAGCATACTTGGCTCAATAATGGATTCCCGGATAAAAATAAACATACAATTAAAATACAATAAAATAAAATAACATTAAAATCTATTTCCGACCATAAATCTTATTGTTCATGAATCAGATAAATGAATAATGCATATTGTCATTACAATAAACTTACAGTGCACTCCATATGCTAGGACTTTCAACAATTGTGAAAAAATACAATTAATAGTAATTGACTCAAATTTGTTCGAAAAAAATGGTTTTTTCTATAGTTAAGATACATAAAGGGTGTATTCGATAAAAATGGCACACAGAAAATCTTCTGTAACTTTTGAATCGTATGAGTAAAAAACCTAGAAATTTGAGTAGATCTTATCCATAGTGTATTATTTACATCTGCCAAGTTTCATAGTTATACATTCAGTAGTTCCAGTCATGTCGTCGAAACAAGAAATTGTCCGTGAGAAAATTTTGTGCACTCACAATCCAAATCCAGGGGCGTCCCACCGGTGGATTGCTAAAAGGCTTGGAATTGCAAATACAACTGTGTCTCGTGTAATAAGAACCTTCAAGGAGCGTCTGAGTGTCCAAAGGAAGGAAGGGAGTGGTCGTAAAAGTGGTCCAATGGACAGTAAAATGGCCAGGAAAGTCGTACAACAATTCAAGAACCGTCCAAACATGTCAATTCGAGATGTCGATAAAAAGTCTAAGGTGTCAGTCGGTTTTGTGCAGAAAACCATGAAGCGTGCTGGGTTACATGTTTACAAAGTGCAAAAAGCCCCAAACCGGAATGAAAAACAAAACATCACTGCGAAAACCCGCGCCCGGAAACTTTACACGAAGCTGCTCACCAAATCCGGTTGCATCGTGATGGATGACGAAACATACGTCAAGGCCGACTTCCGTCAACTTCCTGGGCAAGAATATGTCGTTGCCAAGTCGAAGTTCGATGTTTCGGAGGATGTTCGAAAGCAGAAACTATTGAAATTTGCAAAGAAGTTTCTAATCTGGCAGGCGATTTGCGGATGTGGTGAAATAAGTGCTCCCTTCATCACTTCCGGAACAATAAACGGTGCGATTTACACGGAAGAGTGCCTTAAGAAGCGTCTCTTGCCATTCATTAAGAAGCACAAAGGATCAACTCTGTTTTGGCCTGATCTAGCATCCTGCCACTACGCTCGAAACGTATTGGAGTGGTACCGAGCCAACGGAGTCAATTTTGTGCCAGAGGATATGAACCCACCAAATTCACCGGAACTTCGTCCAATTGAAAAATTCTGGGCAATTATGAAAACGGAACTTCGCAAACATCCCAAAACTATAAAAACAGAGCTAGAATTGAAGAAAATTTGGGTAAAAACAACAAAAACACTGGGAAAATCGGTTGTACAAAATTTGATGGGTGGATTGAAAAGGAAGGTGCGGGCATTCGGGATGGGAGACGAAATTGAATAAAACAAATGTTGTAAATCAAAACTCATTAGTAGTTCTTCATTCCTTGAAAATTTCAAGAAAATCCGATAATCAGTTTAATTTTGATGAGTATATATGTGTGTGCCATTTTTATCGAATACACCCTTTAACAACTCCCCTTTTCTATTGTCAATGTCTCAGTCTACATTAGATTCTATTGTGGTAACAATAACTTCTATTGTCATCTTTTCGTTGTGAACAATGCAATTAATTATACATACTATATATTCTATTGTATTGTTACAATGCATGTAATTGTAAACCTATGAGTATTTTTTTTTCGGGTTCCGAAAATGCGCAAGGTGGCTCGAGGATAATTCGCAAGATCTTAACAATTGTTTTAATCCTTGGTGCATAACGTCGAAGTGTACGAATATCCGTTTTGAAGAGAAAAAAAACAAAGGTCTACGTAGACTTTTGGTATACCCCCCCCCCTCCCCAATCGTAGACAAACGTAGACTTTTTTTTAAATCCCCCCCCCCCCCTGAATTGTCTACGTGGTTTATAAACAGCCCCCAACTTAATTGATTGTGAGACTAATCCGGACGAAGGAACCATTTATCCAACAGAATTCCTGAATTCATTGGATTTACCAGCATTACCACCATATAATTTAAGACTGAAGATTGGATATGTTATCATTATGCTCCGGAACCTCAATCAACCGAAATTGTGTAATGAAACAAGATTGGTCGTATAACAACTCAAGAATCATGTCATTCAAGCAATGATATTCAAAGGCAAATTCAAGGGCGAGGAAGTGCTTAATCCAAGAATTCCACTTATTTCAAACGATTTACCTTTCGAGTTTTAACGAATGCAATTTCCGGTTCGCCTTGCATGGTCATGGTGACATAACAATCAATGAATTACAAGGTCAATCTTTAGAAGTGTGCGGGATTAATCTCGAATGCTTCTCGCATTGTTGTTTATTAATCTTTGTTTATTTACGCGCCGGATAATGGAACAAAGCATGTAGTCTATCACAAAGCACTGAATTGAACTGGCGCAAGATTCTGTGATCCTCTAAAATCATGCAAATATAGCATAAAAAGTCAAACAAATTCGAAATAAATATCATTCAATCAATATCTAAAGTTCGAGTGTCGTAATCTGTTATCGATTGCAAATGAACGACAAACAAATTGAGGTGACAAACAAGCCAAGCCTAGCATAAAGTTAATAAAAAAAAAATTAAATCATGAATGTTCGGAACTATTTGAATCATAAAATCGGTTAAAGCGGAACAAAGTTCGCCGGGTCAGCTAGTTTTTTTTTTATAAATCATCATTTATGCTAAAATTTCCACTGCAGTATGTTTACTGCAAAGTACACACATTTATTCTATGGTTCAAGATCGATTGAAGAGTAGTGCTTACAACTTATCGATACTTACGCTCCTAATATAAGACGTCCAGTAAAATCATCTTGAAAATTCTCGGTTAGTTATTCCAGTATAACTACCGCCCAAAATTTCCATCTATGAGACATTATTAGATGATAATGTTGATTTTTTTGTTACTAGTATTCTGAGTATAATGAGTATAATGAGTCAATTAAATGACCGATGGCACACTCTGCTCTCCACATAGCAAAAATATGTCGACTTAGGCGATTTGATTAGTTTTTGTTAATATGTTGAACAATAATCTTAGAAAAATATTAACCAAGACGTAGAATTGGAATCATATATAGAGACTTGGGAAGAGCAGATGTCCATTAACACAACTTCAAGGAAATTATACCTCTCTTCCATGAATTTCAAAAACAAAGACACTGACGCTCTATATTCCAGTCAAAACACTCACCAGCCAGCAATTATGACGAATGTAACGATCAAAGCTGTCATAACAGTTTCGAAACAAACGAGAGGTACATTGACCCCGCTAGGCCAAAAAAAAAACTTCCCCTTTCACTACTTCTAGGTAGCCATTCGTTCCAAACATCGGAACAATTCATATTATTTTATTTACGGCCGTTCTAATCGAATATACAACACTTGCCTTTGTTTCGCTAGATTTCAAACAACATTCGTATGTCATAGGAACGAAACCAGGAGGTATACTTATAACCAGAGAAAGTTTCCTTCATTTTTACTCCAAACACTGTCACCCAATGTTGTTCAGTTGTGGAGCCGGAAATTGATTTATACAGCATTCAGCGTTGAGTGCCTAGCTCGAGCTCATAAGTCACTCGAGAACCGTATAATCCTTGACTCGATCGTGCTCTTTCTCTCTCTCTCTTTCTGTGTCAAATCTATGTTTATCTAAAATATGCGATCTATATAAATTTCGGCTTAGCTCCGGCGATGCTAAAATACTCGGTCGAAAATCTGGAACCGTTTTCGGCCCGCTCGTTTTGTCGTGCGGTGGGAGTAGGTAGTAGAGTGGTGCCGGATGATTAAAGAACGATCATAAACATAAAGAGGCGACAGAAAGCGAGAGGGGATGACATCTGGTTCTACGCAGGGAATGAAAATGAGTGTTGTAAAAATAAATTAGTTCGAATGAAGACGTTGTGGCACATTGCTTTCAAACTGACATGTCTTAATGGTAATGTTTGTTTGAAAATGATTGTCACAATGTCTTCATACCGATTATGCTCCTACATACATCCCATTAATTTTAACTTTGAGACGCGGCTTATGACACTTGAAAAATGTCCATGTCATTTTTATCCATCCAAGACTCATTTTCACTGGCTCAGCTTAAATTACCGAGCCATTTGTCAAACTTTCAACAACAACCAGCATGCCTCCGGCACCGCGTCCGAGGAATCGATCCCACACATCTTTCTCTCCTAACACCGATCAGGGAATGTCGTCTATGCAAATCAGATGTAAATCTTTTTTCGAATCAAAATGGAAAACCAAAGTCTCCGAAGGACAGTTGATACAAATTTGAACGAGATTTGTGGGTTCCTCAAATTCCTTATAACATAGAAATCCAAAATATAAGGCTATCGATGATTTTGATGGCGATAGTTCAAACCAGTGCCCTTTTTCGGGGGCGCGATCCAACGACGGTAGAAAACCGGTTTTCCAAATTTATGACGAACAAATACTGAAGCGAAAACAATCCGAAGCATGCGGATCTTTCACCCTCTATACTGTAGCAGTCGTCCCGGTGTGCACCGTACCGTTACAAGGGGCAGCCTGGGGACAATGAGATCGTCAGACGATGACGATGCAATGGGATCAGTTCGGCTTAGGCGTGCTTTCGTTTGACTTCAAGACATTGAGCGAGAGGATTTTTTTTTTTCGATGGTGGATTCTCCGGATCAATTTCGTTATGCGTACAGTTATGACAGTTTGATCACGAAGTTGATTCAATTAGCTATTTTGAAGCATAAATTTGTGCTGAAACGTAGTGTTGATTCCGGATGGTGATGGTGACACTCCCGTTTGCTCGTTCAATCCCATGTTCATAAATATTCATATTGAGATTTTCAGCTTTCTGGGTTTGTTTCGTAATGTTGTGAAACTGATTCTCTTCTCACGCGTGCGTTTGTTGCGTTCTGGGTGCGAGCGTGTAGGTAGATTTAAATTTCTCAATTAGGGACTGATTTTCCCAAACTGTCGCGCCGTAGTCACAACAAAACACCGATCGAACCACGCCGACATTAACACCTTTACGTGGTTTATGTTTCAATTAGTTGAGTTTTGTCGTCACTTTCGGGACAGATGTCCGATTCTTTTCTATTAAAATTCCAAACCATTTGCAATCCAAGCCGTTCATTGCATTGGAAAACCCGAGCCGGAAGCTTTGTGTATGTCCAATTTGATTTATTACATACTGCGCTCCTCATCTATTGAGTCGTCTTTTGAATGACTCTCGAATTGGAGGGGCCGCCGTAAATTAGGTAAGGGTGGTTGCCGTAACCGCCACCGCCGCAACCCCGCAAATCAATGTACCGCTTCTGTGTTATGGGGGTGGTGTTGGTTTTGGGGGGGGGGGGTGGGGGGTTTTGGTTTTAAATGTGATGGGGGGGGGAGGGAAAAAAAGGGGGGGGGGGGGGGGGGGGGGGAGGAAAAAACGGCGGGGGGGGGGGGGCGACTGTGTGGGGGGCTTTGTTGGTTAATTATTAAAAAAAAATTATTTTTTTTTGTTTTTTTTTTTTTTTATTTTAATTTTTTTTTTTTTGTTATTTTTTTTTTTTGGTTTGTTTTTTTTGTTTTAAAGGGTGTACGAAATCAAATTGGGACACACACAAATATTCGGCAAAATTCGCCCGTTCAACCAATCATCTTTAAACTTTCAGGGAGTAAAATAAAACATGTTATGAATATTTTCCCATGTTTGTTTTATTAAATTTTAATTCCATATCCAAATGCACGAACCTTCTTCTTTACACTACTCTAAAGTCCTGTACAACATTTGGACCAACTTTTTTTGCGTGGCAATCCATTTTATCTTCATATCTTCCTCCGATTTCACTTCCTTAGGATGCTTCCGAAGTACCTGTTTCATGATGGCCCAGTACTTTTCAATTGGCCGCAGTTCCGGTGCGTTCGGGGAGTTGAGATGCTTCGGCACGAGCCTTGTACCCGTCCAACACCTCTTTCGAGTAATGGCACGAGGCTAAATCCGGCCAGAAAATCGTAGTACCATCGTGTGACTTCAGAAGAGGAACTAGACGCTTTTGTAGGCATTCCTCTAAGTACACCTGCCCATTGATCGTTCCAGTTGTCACGAATGGGGTACTCCGCTTTCCATACGAGCAAATTGCTTGCCAAATCATATATTTTTTGGCCAGCTTTGACATCTTCTGCTTTCTAACGTCCTCAAGGACATCGAATTTATGATAAGCAGTGAAAAACAGGATCCCCGGAAGCTGCCGGAAGTCTGCTTTCACATACGTCTCATCATCCATAACGAGGCAATGTGGTTTCGTCAACATCTGGGTTTAGAGCTTCCGTGCACGTGTTTTACCTACCGTATTCTGCCGTTCATCGCGATTAGGCGCCTTTTGGACTTTGTACGTGTGTATTTCTTCACGTTTTTTCGCATCTTGCTCGAAAGTTTTGGTTAGATTCAGTTTCTTCGCCACATCTCGAACTGAACTGTAGGGACTCCTCTTGAAAGCTTGAACTACCCGCTTGTGATCCTTAACCCTATACGGAGATCCAATTTTGCCACTTTTTTCTTTCCGATCGAAGGTCAAACGTTCGTGGTACTGATTTAAAAAAACGAGACACCGTAGAATGTACCATTCTCAGCTTCCTGCTGATGGCACGATGAGAAAGATCCGGATTTTTGAGGTACGTGCGCAAAATTTCTTTGCACCGCTGCTGTTCTTCCGACTCCATCTTCGCAACGATTGCACATCTGCTAGTGAAACTTACACAGCGTAAACAAATACACATTGAACTAATTCCACCCAAAATTTCAATAGAAAAGGTACCCAACGCATTGAAATTAAAAAGTTACAGCCATTTAAAAGTGGTGCAATTTGATTCCGTACAACCTTTAGATCCGTGAACTGTAGTCATGAATTCGAGAACAAGCAAAAATACACCGTGAACTGAATCACGTAATGATGAACTAAATAACGTTTAAAAGGAAAAATCCTGAAAACGTGAACTAGTTCACGGTCCGTTTTCATTTTCGAAACAATTTTTTTCTGTGGAGGAAATAAATTTTTATAAGGGGTAATTAAAGGTGGAGGTTTGGCAAAAGAGCTTCTGGAAAAGAGAAAATTGGGGGGTTAAAGAATTATCCACTAATTAACAGCGATAGACTAATAATGTTAAAATTTGTCCAATTTTGTGAGAAAAAATAAGAAGGGAATCCTTGCCACCTTCTTTCTTCGTAAGATATTTCACATAAAAATTAGGAAAAAATATATGTGGCGTGTAAGAAAATGTAGGACGATCCTTCCATTCCCTGTAAGCACAAACAGGTTTAGCACATGGCTCCTTATGAAATAATTGGGAGTGATTACTGATACTTGCATCGTCGAAATCTACAATCTCTTTCGAACGCAATCGAGAGAACAGAACAAAGAAAGCATTAGATATCGAATGAATCAATCAATGATTTGAAGAGAGCAAAGCCTGTCCACGTTAAATTTCGGACACAAAGATAATGTGAGCAAAGAAAAATCTAGACACAATTCAACAATGCCAATTTAAGGTGGCTGTCAAGGTAGCGGATTCGTTATTTCAGTATAATAGTGTTATATATACAGTAAAACAGTTGATTGAGGTGTTAATCCTTCTCCCTGTAAAATTCTTGAACTTTCTGTGCCCATCAGATTCCATACAGCATCTTCAGATACGCTAGCGGTGGCGGTTCCCCATCTTCTCTTGAAATCATGGATCCCATTTGCTTTAGTTTCCAAATTTTTTGGCTTAACCCAGCCCTCTTTTTTTCTCTCGAGGGGGGGCCGGGAGGGGGGGGGGGGGTGGGTTTTTTTCTGCGCATTTGTCTCCTCTTGTGGCGTATCCCACCCGGGGATTTTTTGTAGTGAGAGGCGACAAGATAAGAAAAAAAAAAAAAGAGGGGCGGCGGCGTCGTTTCTTAAAGAAACAACAAAAAACTATAGACTGTTTCAGAAAGTATAAGCACACTTTCAAAATAACAAAAAGTCATTTTTTTTTTAGTTTTAATAACTTTATTTGGTAAATCATATTTGTATTTGTGTTTTATATGATATTTTACTCTCGTTCAATCAAAATGTTTATTCATAGCCAAGACTCCTAACTTTTCCTCGAACATTACGCATTAGCTTCTGCACAGTGGTACTTCCCACCATTTTGACCACTTTTGGCCAATCTTTTTTAAAATTTTGGATGTCGTCCGCTGGTTTTATGAATTTTCGAAGCTTTGCTTTGGTTAAAGCCTAAGAAGTCTCGATTGGCCGTGCCTTCGGGCAGTTCGGTGGATTCATGTCTTTCGGCACGAAACATACATTTTGACTTTTATACCATTCTAAAGTGTCCTTTGCGTAATGACATGACGCCAAATCAGGCCAAAACACTACTTGACCTTCGTGCTGCCTGATCATCGGCAATAAACGCTTCTGGAGACATTCCTTAACGTATTTCTGAGTGTTCATCGTCTCCGTTGTGATGTACGGACTAGATGTTTTACCACACTCGCATATTGCCTGCCAAACCATAACCTTTTTACCAAATTTTTCGGTAAAAATGGCCTTCTCCTTTTTGGGGATGTCTTTGTCTTCGCTTACAGTATAAAATTGTTGCCCGGGAAGCGTTTTGTAATCTAGTTTCACATACGTTTCATCGTCCATTATTATACACCCAGAATTTCTACACTATAACGAATCGTAGAGTTTGCGGGCCCGTGGTTTCGCGGCCTGTTTTGGGTTCCTTTTGGGTTTTTTTCTGCTTCCGGTATGTTTTTAGCCCAAGTCTTTCTTTGGCACGCATGACGTTACTCGACGAGGTCCCTAGTTTTTTCGCAACATTCCGAACGGAAGTCGCTGGTTTTCGCTTGTAGGCATGCCTGATCTTTTTATCGACATCCGGACTAACAGGACCGGATTTCCGACCACTCTTTGGCGCATCTTCAAACGTACACTGTTCTCTATATTTTCGAATCGCAGATCCTACCGCTCCGACGCTTACACCCTCTTCCTTGGCCAATTTTCTCAAGGAGAGTCCGCTCACAGTGCACCATTTGTGCACGATACTTTTTCGTTGTTCCGGAGTAAGACCGCGCATTTTGATAGGTAACACAAAACTGAGCACTTTTTTGATGCTATGCCATTCAGAAATGTGCAAACAAAAGGACGCAGACAAAACATGTTGAAATATTTCATTATATTCAAAGTGACCGTAAAAATAAGGTGTACTTATACTTTCTGGAACAGTCGTTACAAATGACCTGTCAAATCAAATACTTCTTGGGGAATTGAGACATCTTCTTTATCCGGAAAAAGTGGGAAAATTGTTTTACCACATGTATAAAAATCAAGACCGGAAGGGGTGGAAGGTTTGGTATAAAGAAAAAGACTGTTAACAAAAAATAAAGTGTGTACAAAAAAAAGTGAAGAGGGTTGGGTTTATATAATAAAATGGGGGGGTGGAAAAAAAAGGAAAAAAAGTGAAGAATAGGGGAGGGTTGGGTGGAAGAGTTTTTTTGAAGGGGGGGGGAGAAAAAAAAATGTTGTGGGGGGAAAAGGGGGGTAAAAAGAAACTTATACACTCTGACTTGTTTTGTGTGACTTTTGATGATTCTCTGGTTCAGCCCTCCCGCAATACGTCGTGTGGGAAAACTGACTACCTGTGCGGTTGTTCGTACCTCGGGTCATAATCTGCAGAAAATGCAAGCAATTGAGACATACGACCTCCCATTGTGGCAATAAGGCACGCTGCTTCAATTGCGGGGACAAACATGAGGATGACACATGTGAAGATAGCACACCAGAATGTGTTTTCTGCAAGGGAACTCTTTTTCATGCTCTTTCGTCGTGCCCGGCGAACAAACAACGCGGGGCAAAATTAGAACGCTTGCTAAAACAACATTCCAGGCAATCTTTTGTAGAAATTGTGAAAATAGCCTGCCCATAACCCAATGCCATTTTAAATCCCTTTGCTCCTCTGTCAGAAGACAGAAGTCAGAAATCAGAAAATTTGACTGAACAGGGAACCTCTTTCGGCTTTCCGGAAGGTGCTGAACAGGAGCCCCAAATCAGCCTGCCCGTTTAAAGAAAAGGTGAAAAAAAAGGAAAATATAATTCCTCCTGGTTTTCGTAGTACTGTGGTCACTTCACACAGGACTTCCATCTCTTCCGGGAGTATCAAAAACCCCTGATGCCCCAATTTTAAAAACAGAAGTCCCTTCTTCATCTGGACTGTTCTCGTTTGGTGAAATTGTCGAAGGTATCTTCAAGTACCTCGAGATTTCTGACCCTCTAACAAGATTTTTTCTAGCAATACTTCTCCCTGTGAAGACTTTTTCGAAGCAATTGACAATAAAGTGGCCTCTCCTTGCAGCAATCATTTCCTTTGAGGGATAATTTTCTAAAAGAGGCCGGGGATTTGATCACTGTTCTGCAGTGGAATTGTTGAAGTCTTATTCCTAAATTGGAATCTTTTAAATTTTTAGCTTCAAATACCGGTTGTGATGCATTCGCTCATTGTAAAACATGGCTCTTTTCCGAAATTAATCTTCCGTTTCATGATTTCAATATTATTCGTCTTGATCGTGAGGATTCGCGTGGAGGAGGAGTACTTTTGGGGATCAAAAAGTGCTACTCCCCGACCAGAAGGAAATAACAAAATTATTTCAAGTGTTGTTATTCAGTTATGCCTTTTTTATAACAGAGGTTGTTAGCATTCAGATCGCGGATGTAGTTAAAATAACAGAAATTGTTACAAAAAATCCTCGAGAGGTAACAAAATATTAGCAAACTATGATATAGACATAACATAAACAAAACAAAATTTGTAACAGTTTTGTTACGATGTAGCAAAATTATATCAGCTATTGTTATAATTAATCTTTTTCTTCACGCAGATTGTGCTTCCCAGGGTATTATATCTTAATTTGTTATAAGTATGTTACACAATTATTCAGATGAAAACATTTTTAACAAATTTATATCATAATCAGTTAGTCGTAACAAGGTTTGTTATAATTTTGATATTTTTATGTTATGCCCTTCTGGTCGGGTCCTTCTATAGAGTGAATTTTCCTCCAATTCCAGGGATTGAAGTTTTCGCTTGTCAGGCTGTTATTAAAAATAAAAGCCTTTGCATTGCTTCCGTTTATATTCCTCCTAGAGCCTCAATAAACCGAAAACAACTTTCAGATATTTGTGGCTGTGGAGAACTGCACGATGACAACCGATCTTCCTTGATATATGACCTCTGGGACAACTTCAATATGACAGTTCTTTTAATGGAGAAGTTACACGTTTTACAGATCCATCCTTAATGAATGTGAATTAGAGCTCACACTTTGCTCGAATTCATTACCGTTAGGTTGCACATGGAATGTGATCAAGGATCCCCACGGTAGCCATCACTTTCCCAAAACACTTTCGGTTCAACCGGTCGAAATCCTTTAACGTCGCGTACGGTCGTACCCGTAATATCGATTGGACAAAGTTCAGGATAGGAATAGATGATGGTAACTCCCTCTCCAACCTGATTTTAGACAGCGTGCTTCAAGTTCAAACTCAACTAGTTCAAAGAACGTCGTTTCGTAGGTAATCTCCTTCTCCATGGTGGGATAAGCAATGCACCGTGGTTGACCGTAAAAAGCCCGACGCGTTTAAAGTTTTTCGTAGACGTGGAACACCTGAGCAGTTTGACGAATACACGGTACTCGAACGCGAACTTAAGAGCCATAAAACGTGGTTACTGACGACAACTTGTGAACAGGCTATCGCGCGAAACGTCAATGAGTACTCTTTGGAACACGTCCCGATCATTGCGTAACCGAACTACGAACAACGAGGGAAGGGGTAAACTCGGATCAATAGATCCTCAAGTTCTCGCAAAAAGTTTGTCCAGTTTGTTCTGTACCGGCATGGATAATTCCTCGCGAAACCACGCGGTCGATGGATGAGATCAGCCAACCCTTTTCAATAGTAGAGTTCAGGGACAGGGACTGACCGACAAGTTCAACTTGCTTAAGAACCTCCCAGAAGTTGTCAAGTGGAGCATGGCGTAATTGTTTAATCAGTTTCTGGAAACCGAACATTGTACCGGATGATTGGAGACGGGTTAAAGTTATTGCCTTTCAAAAACCTGGCAAATCCGCTTTCGACCACAACTCCTACCGACCCTTTGCGATGTGATCTTAAATTCGAAAGTTATTAGAGAAAATGATCTTTTTCCGCCTGGACAATTGGGTTGAGACGAACAACCTGCTTGCAGATAAGGCTTGCTTCATTTAGAATTGGAACAAACTTTTGCTCATATTGTGGCGCTCCTGGTGGACGGATTTGGAAGTTCTTGGCGCCCACGTGTCGGGAATTTTGTCAGCTTCACGTATGTTTTTTTGACATTCCGCAAATCGACTGTACTTTGTAAACAATCAACATGGAAGCAGAAAGAAGGGAAAAAATTGTGCACAGTTATTTGGAAAATCCATTGTGGTCTGCATCTAGGCTAGCTAAACAGCTGAAATTGCCCAGAAATACCGTATGGCGCGTTATCAAACGGTATAAGGAAACATTGACGACGATTCGGAAGCCTCAAGCCAATCGTCGGAGTGGAACTGTCGACCGGAAACTGCGTGGTAAGATTTTGAAGACGATTAAGAGGAATCCCAATCTGTCGGACCGTGATTTGGCCAGAAAATTCGGTGCTGCCCATAGTACCGTGAGGAGAACTCGACTCCGGGAAGGAATCAAGTCGTATCGAGCTAGCAAACAGCCAAATCGGACCATAAAACAGAATAGTGTGGCTAAAATCCGTGCTGGGAAGCTATACGACCAGGTGCTGACCAAGTTCGACGGGTGTCTTCTGATGGACGATGAAACCTATGTCAAGGCTGACTTCGGGCAAATCCCAGGTCAACAATTTTACTTGGCAACGGCTCGGGGGGATGTTCCAGCCAAATTTAAATTTGTTGTTGCCGAAAAATTTGCAAGAAAATTCATGATTTGGCAGGGCATTTACAACTGTGGCAAAAAAACGAAAGTTTTCGTTACAAATAAGACAATGACGTTTGAACTATACCAAAAAGAGTGTCTCCAAAAACGAATTTTGCCGTTCATTCGATCCCAAGACCATCCCGTAATGTTTTGGCCAGATTTGGCAAGCTGTCATTACAGCAAAGTCGTTCAAGAATGCAGATGGTATGCAGAGAAAGGGGTCCAGGTTGTTCCAAAAAACCTTAACCCACCCAACTGCCCCCAGTTCCGCCCTATTGAGAAATACTGGGCAATCATGAAGAGGAGACTCAAGGCAAAGGGAAAGGTTGTCAAAGACATCAATCAGATGAAGACCTGGTGGAATAAGATAGCTAAAACGATGGACGAAGAAGGTGTGCGCCGCCAAATGAGCCGTGTTACAGGAAAAATTCGAGAATTCCTTCGAAACCGTGACGAATAATTTTATCCGTATTTTTTCTTAAAAGTATGAAGAAAACGCTACATTTGTATAACAAAAGATCTTGAATTCAATAATAAATAACTGAAATACAGGCAATTGTTTTTGTTCCAATTCTATCTGAAGCAAGCTTTAATCAATATGGTTTCCGTTGACGGTTATCTAAGTGACAACTGTACGTTGAGACAAATTACCGATGACGGGGTAGTGTCTGTCACGGGACTCAATGGGTTCGATCTGCAAAGACCCTTACAAGATACCTTAGACAATTTGTCTACTTGGGCCCTTGAGCGAGGTATCGAATTTTCTTCGGAGAAAACTGAGTTAGGGGTTTTTATTTTTATCTAGGAAGCATAACTCAGCACAGCCGAAGCTTCAACTTTGAGGTACTCCGAAAACTCATTCCATGTCATTTAAATATCTTGGGGTCTCGTGCGATTCTAAGTGAACATTGAGATCCTACACTGAGTAACGTTTGCATTAAAAAATAGACTTTTTTGGATGGTGATAAAAAAAAAGCTAAGACACATAATTGCTTTTGATAAATTTCCCATGGAAGGTAAAAATTCTACGCCCTTGCGAGCGGACCTTCCGGCAGTTAACCGCAACATTCGGCATGGCGGACGAAAACTTGCGTGTAGGCATGTTTTTGAGTTCTTTCTTCGTTTTATTTATCCATTCCTCCTCAGTTTTCGCGACAAAATTGTTGGAGTAGATCTTACTCTTCAGGTAGGCCCAGAAATTCTCGATGGGACGCAGCTGGGGGATGTTGGGCGGGTTCGCCGATTTGAGTACCACATCGATATTCAGCCGCTCCATCTCCTCCAACGATCGCTTCGAGTAGTGGGCCGACGCCAGATCCGGCCAGAACACCGCGTCTTCGCCCTTATGGTATTTCTTGATGGACGACGCATCTTCCGGCATGCATTTCGTACTATAAATTTCCCCGTTCACGGCCAGTCCGGAGCGAAAGAAGAGCGGCTTTGACATCCCCTTCTCGCTGATTGTCAGCCACAGCAGCACCTTCTTGGGAAACTTGGTGTGTGAAATGAACTTCACCTCGGAGCTCACTTCCTTCGTGGGGGAAGTAAAATACGAAGTGCCCTGCCAGTCGTTGCCATCCAGGGTGAGATAGGTCTCGTCGTCCATCACCACCGCCACGTCGCGATTCGCCGGGAAAATCGAGTTGACCATCTTATTCAGCCGCTGCCGCTGCGTCATTGCCTGCAGCTCCGAAACCAGTGGAAACGATTTTCGTTTCTTGACATGTATGTTCATGTTCGCCAGGTACTTTTTCACTGTTTGGCCGGTTGAACCGACCTCCTGGCCAAGCGCACGCAGCGATGTAGCCACTTTTCCCTCGGTCTTCCTCTTCAGCATCCTTTGGAGCTTCTTGTTGCTCAGGGTCGTCGGCTGTCCGGAACCGGGCTTTCTTTCGATGCCGGAATGGGCGTATCCGGCATCCACAAAGTGCCGCACGATGTCCGTTTTCGACGCGGCGGGGTGCCGTTCTTTGAACACTCACACTTCCGAAAGGAGTTGCCTCACTGTTTTTGCCATTAGAGTTCGACTGATAGATCTGTCAAATGTTGTCTGCTGACTCATGGGTTACTACGATTGATGCTGCATGGGTAGTTTCGTCATTGCGGGTGAAAGTAAACCCATGAAAAATTGGCAATTTTTGTTCATTTTTTTAAATGCAAACGTTAGAATAAATATAGATAAATAGATAAAATGAGACATTGATTTTTCTGCGTTATCTAATGCACATAAAGGGAATGCTAGATTGAGCAGAAAATAATGGGATATTTCATGGAAATTTAAGCCAGATAAGGCCTGAATCTAACCTGTTGTATGAAAGATTGCAAACATTGTTGTATGGCGCATGAAAGATTGCATACAATTTTGTTGTTTATGCCTCCTTTAGCTTGGAATTAAACGAATGGAAATTTTACGCGCTTGTTTAAATTCATTCTTTTTTCTGTGTATGTTTTGAAGTTTTCACAAGAATTTAAATTAACTTAGCTTATTGAAAAAAAAAAAGTATCCCAAATATCGATCCAAACCTGTCTGTAGGTTTTTCTCATGTTTTAGACACTGATGCAAATTTAGTTTATCATATCGCCGTGTCCGGTTAAAGTAGCTTTCAATTCAACTTTAGCTTGCACAAACAAACAAAAGGAAAAAAATCAAAACTGTTTGTTGTGAATTGGGCACGAGACTAGTTTCGTTGTTTTGTCTATCAAAACAATAAATTCCAATTAGGCTGTCCACTGTAAAAGCCTTAGGTGCGGCTTAATAAGTCACGGGCATTATTTTTTTAACTCAACACTAACTTCAATCATTAATGCTCCTTAATAGGTATTTGATGCAAAACAGCCGTTCGTCATTCACCCTGAGCCTGAAACGAGACACATTCCATCCGAAGCTAATTTTCCTCATCAGTCAGCAACCGTGCCCGTGCCACTGTAAGTACGGATTCAAAGGCCGGCAGAATTTTATATTGAATCAATTGGCGTTCGATAAGCTCAATATTTTCCTCCCAACGTGACAACCGACTGGGAACTGTGAACTACCATGCTTACCCGAGTGTGGGTACGATCAACTACAATTTACTAACCTGTTTGGTGTTGTTGTTTCTGCTTAGCACGGGGGGGGGCTTGATGGAGCTAAAGGCTTCCGCTCCGCGATCTCCACGATCGCTGAAAAACCGTGTGGCTGGCTAGTGGTATTGGTTGTGCCACAAATACCGGGCCAGTTTGTTGGACCCGCCGAGTGCCTCTTTGTGCGTTGGTGGAAATCCTTTCCAATTGCAAGTAGTCACTTGGGACAAGTTCGCCTTCCACGATGGAATCCACTCGGTGAAGTCACTTAAACAATCGGCTGCAGCGTAACGATGACGGCTAGCTGGAAGAAGGCATGAATCATTCGCAAACTGCACACCACCGACAAAACAAAAAAGCTTCACTTTCAATCGTATGCAGATTGGTTTTGGATCGATAATTATCGGCAACTAGCGGGCGCGGGTTAGTGTTTCTTTTGTTTCTTCTTCTTCTTTTCGCTTGAACATTACTCAGATTTGCATCTTCTCTTCTTTAATTGCACACGGACAACCGAACGCACTGTGCACTTAATGATTGTTTCGTTTCATGAATAATTTAAATATTCAAATTGTTTGTTTTCGATGAGTGGAATGCAAAGAAATGCCTACTTACTGGATGTTAAAACTGTGTACAACAAAATCAGCAATGAATGCAACCTTCAAATAAAGGTGTCTGAGCACAAAACGGGCGCTTCAGCTGCTGACTGCTCAATGGACTTTTCGTGGTCGTTGTGTGCTGTGCTTCGCGGGGTGGCGGGTGTCTGAATGGAACATTTAAAATCAATTTTTTTAACGAAGGAAATTTTGGTTTAAGTTTTCGACTTATTTGCAGCAACTAGCAATGGACTGATTGGTGTTGACGTTCGACACAACTTTAATCATTTCATTTGGATCGTGTAGGTGAAGTTTTTGAACTGATGTACTAATTACGTGTCTTAGACAAATCTTATTGCTTACTTTATTCTCTGAAGATATCAAATCGCAATTAATGGGGGAGTTTGCTCATTACAACCTTCCGGTCCGCTTCCTTGAATCTTGGTATGAAGTACATGGTGGTCACTCACCCATCGATTACCTGTCGATCTACCAAATTTGGGTAGATAAACCAACTGTTTAGAAAAATCTCAAATTGTAATACTTTATCACAAAATATTACGAGTAGTCGAACGGATTGGAGATAAGGGAAACATTGTATTATCCACCCATCGGAGGGGCGGCCCAACTTGTCTTATCTCAATTTGCAGGATATCAAAAAGGCGGCAAGCCGCCGCTCAGAAAAAAACGTACTCTAGTGAAACTGTTACCTACACAGGCAGAAAAAGCGATCAACATTATTTACGAGTTTACGGTGATTAAGTCATGCCGGACTATTCGGGGTGCGGTTCAACTGACGTTCGATGTTCTGTTGCCTGTTGGAGCGATCCCATGCTTTTGGTGGATACCCGAGCAGAACACAAAAGCATATGAATACCTAATTTTGATCTTGATAACTGGCCTTGGTATTAAAGAGCTCAGATTAAGAGGTAAAATACCTAAGCAAAATACCTAAGAATTGCAAGCAAAATGTCTCTAGAATAACTAAACTTGATATTCCGGATACCTGGGTAAGTATCTGCCCAAGCAGAAGCGAATAACTTGATAACTGGACTTGGTATTTATGAGCTCAGATTAAGAGGTAAAATACCTGAGGATAATACCATCAAATTGTTCCCACAATGTCATGCGAATACCGAATTGAGGTAAGACAATACCAAAATAATACCTCTAAGGTGACCAGATACTTACCCAGGTATCCGGAATATCAAGTTTAGTTATTCTAGAGACATTTTGTTTGCAATTCTTAGGTATTTTGCTTAGGTATTTTACCTCTTAATCTGAGCTCTTTAATACCAAGGCCAGTTATCAAGATCAAAATTAGGTATTCATATGCTTTTGTGTTCTGCTCGGGTGGTCACCTTAGAGGTATTATTTTGGTATTGTCTTACCTCAATTCGGTATTCGCATGACATTGTGGGAACAATTTGATGGTATTATCCTCAGGTATTTTACCTCTTAATCTGAGCTCATAAATACCAAGGCCAGTTATCAAGTTATTCGTTTCTGCTCGGGTAGTGCTAGTTACATACCTTCAGCGTATCATTTACCAAACCGAACTCTGCTGCTAACCTTTTCCCAACTATCCAACATCCCGGTGATTTCTCGTGGAAGTGCAGAGGATTTCTCAGCTTCCTTCAAAGTGAGTATCACGTCAACACGTTCCTTCCCATTCCATACTTCGGGCACGGCCGGCGCCGGTATTGCTTCATGGTGGGTCACCAGTTTTCACACATTGAGGATGTACACAGAAAATATAATGAATTTTAACAGACGCGTACAAATTTTCCCTCGTTTAATTGCAAGCCAAAGCAAGCGATAACAACGCAATTGTTTGCAATCTTGCATACAACAGACCTGATTCCAGCGATATCTGGCTTAAATTTACATAAAAGTTCCCATTAATGTATGCCAAATCTAGCATTCCCTTTAAGTGCATTAGGTAACGCAGAAAATTAAAAGTTTCTTTCAAACTGTGTATGTTAGTTCCAAACATTATCTGTTTCTTTGTGTAAATACAGCTGATCTGGCAATAACGGAGTAGCGTCCATGGGTGATCAATCATGCTCATGCTCATGAAGAAATCAAATCGCAATCAAATTGTATGCTATCTGATAGGTAGGGTAAGCAAAATTGGGTGCTTTCGTTTCGAATCGATCTACAGTGACGGACAATACAATAAGACCGATTTTCCTACAAAATGGCCATGATTGGGGACTTGCCTTTCATTTTCCCGTGAACCAATTGAGATGAAATTTCGGCTGTTATCTAGAAATAACCGGGATTTTACACACACAGTTTACTACAAAACAATAAGAACACCTCAAATTTGAGGGTTTGCTTTTTGATGTAGGGGCATTTTAACCTCAGTATACTTTAGATCGTAATTTAAATTCATCAACATGGCCAAAACTATGGCAATCACAAGGTGATCTGATTGTTTTATCGTAAGTGCTCTGAAACTTTCTGAGTGGTAAATGAAAAGTTATGAATTTAATACATTTAAAAATTCAGGTTATTCATAGTCTGTAGACAAAATTAGAGTTAAATTAGTTGACGGCAAAATGAAAGACAAGCCTCCAAACATGACCTTTTGTATAAAAATCGGGCCTTGGTCTCATTGTATTGTCTGTCACTGTGTTTAACACTCAATGGGTTGTTTTTGAGTTTTTGTGCGTTTGAACCCTTCCAGGCCTAATTTTTTCCAAGCGCTATTATACAAGCAACTTAGTGTATTCTGATTGATTTGGTGCTCGATAAAATCGAAATTATTGAAATAAGTAGGAACTATTTGTTTTTTTTAGATGTGCAAGGTCATTCAAACTGTACAGGGATTCAGAACTTAAGCTCTACAGTTGTAACAGTAGCTTTATCCACTAGATAGTGCAAAGAAAAGTATTCAAACATATCCAATAAATGTTCTGGAAGACCAACAGACATTATGAGATAATCTTGGGATATTCTATGTCATCCAAACTGTATTGGAGTTCAGAATTAAACATATACTGTTATAACAATAGCTTTATCCGGTAGGATAGGCAGATGAAGGGAGTTCAAATAATTTGTAAGAAGTCAGTATCAAAATACACATCGAATGGACAACACACAACATACTCGGGCGATTTTTTTTCAGTTCTGGTCATTTGATGAAAAGTATTTTCCTACACTTTCATTTCCAAACATGGGTGCGTATGCTTTCGATAATGAAATCAGCAAAGTGCTGCCATATAAAGGGACAATTTCGGCAACCCAATCTCCGTGAATGGCCTATTTTCGGTGCTAGTTAAACATAGCGAAGAAAGAACCTCGAACGTCCGCAAGGCGAGTATCACCATCACTTGTTTTAGGGTTTTTTTTTTTATTTACAGTATGTCCCATAAGAAAATGCGAAAGTTTTCAATACTTATTTTTGGGTAGCTTTAAACATTATTTTTACTATTTTAATGCGTGTGTGTAATCATCTGACTGTCTACTCTGAGACGATGTAAACAAAACAGTGGTTCGCGAGTAACAAAGTTGAGAAAAATGTACGCAAAGAAGGTTGTGACTAGTTTGCTGCTCGCCCAAAAGCGCGAAAAACAAACTGCAACGATTATGAGATACCACCTGGCTACCGTTTACCGTATCCAACGCTCACTTCTTGATGGACCACGTCCATGGAAGCCGGAAAGTGGCCGTCCACGGTCCGCTCGCACACCGAAGGTCATCAGATCAGTGAGAGACGAAGTGAGGCGAAATCCTATCAGATCGATCCGGAAATTGGCGAAGGAAGCCGATACTTCAAAAACTACCATGCAACGGTTGGTCAAAGATGACTTCGTCCAAGGCAAGAGTACAGCGCCACCTTGTAACGGACCGAATCAAACAACTACGGCAGGAGCGCTCGAAACGTTTGGTGTCAGCATTAAAAAAGAAGCATACCATCATCGTATTCTCCGATGAGAAAATGTTCATCATCGATCCCGTATCTAACACACGTACAGACAGGTTTATTTCGCCGAAGAAGATTGAGGATGTTCCAGCGAACGTAAAATTCAAAATTAAAGTTTACAACCAAACATCCGGTCGGAGTTATGGTTTTCGGGGCAGTTGCGTCCAATGGCTTGAAAATGCCTTCAGTATTTATCAAAGCTGGATTAAAAGTTAATACCGAGATTTACATGAACATTTTGAAGGACCACGTTCTGCCATGGATGAAAGCCAACTTGGGAGCACACCAACACGTCATTTTCCAACAGGACGGAGCACCGTGTCATACCTCAAAAAGGACTCAAGCGTGGCTGAAGGAAAACATGGAATTTTAGCCAAAGGACATTTGGCCTCCTAGCAGCCCGGACATGAATCCTTTGGATAACTCAATATGGGCATATGTTCAGGCTAAGGCCTGTGAACGTTCTCACCCCAGTGTTGGCGCCTTGAAAACTTCCATTACTAACTCATGGAACTCGATGACTAAATCATGCATCGAGAAGATATGCTCTCGATTCCGTCCCAGTATGGAGAAGGTAATCAAGAAAAATGGTGGACATATTGAGTAATGTAATCATGAAAGGCTTAATAAATGATTCCCTAAATAAAAGTATGATTTTTTGTATCATTTTCTATGAAAAAAGCTTATTTGAAACTGAGATATGGATTTTCGCATTTTTCTATGGGACATACTGTAAGTGTTGTATATTGTGCTTCTCAAAATTATCAAATTAGAATTGTTAACTATTATTATCTATAAATACGAGGGTCTTTTTAAAATTATATTTATGAATTCGGCAGATTGTTTGGTTTCAGATCTATAATTCTGCATTAACATAGTTAGCCTCATTGCATTCATGGATCTTATATATAAATTAAAGAGACAATGAAATGGTCCTCCGGAAGATTATAAACATCTACTAAAGTGGTCAATCTACGGAAATGATCCTGGAGCCCTTCGTATATATTTTTAAAAATATTAAAAACTATGATCTATAAAAGATGTTTGGTTTGCGAAACAGACTTGGACCAATATGGTCATAGATTTTAATTTGAGGGTTTCTTACAGAGAACGAAAAATCAGAGTTCACGGAAGTATAATGGTAATGTTAATTTTCGTCCCATAATTACGGAGAATTAGGCTCCATCGAATTTTTTTACCTTGCCAACGGTGAGAGGGGTTATCTCCCCTAGTAGCACTTCTTTCTTCTTCTTCTTTATAAGCATTTCAAGCTTATTGCTTTCACAATTAGCTTATTGCTTGCTCTCAACTTAGTGTTCTAAATGCACTTCCACAGTTATTAATTGAGAGCTTTCGATGCCAGTTACCATTTTTGCATTAGTATGATTGTGTGGCAAATACAATCATACTCTATGCCCAGGGAGTCGAGAAATTTTCCTTAACGAAAAATTCCTAGACCAGACCGGGATTCGAACCCACCCACCTCCAGCATGGTGTTGCTTTGTAGCCGCGCCTTTACCGACTGAGCTAAGGGAGGACCTCCCTAGTAGCACATTTGTTGCAAAACAGTTGGGGTGACTGCTTTGTGACTCAATTAAGTCACTATCAAGCTGTTGCAACAAATTTTGACCGTTGGGTGCTACTTGGGTCTGGCTATAAACCTGCATGTGAGACTAAGATTTTGAGCAGTAGTGAAGGTATCACATATCCTGCTCATTTTTTGCTCCCACGTCCTAGGACGTTTACACAAAGGCATTAACATCCGGTGTGATACTGGCGGGATATGCCGCAATTCACTGCCAGACTTATTACTTTCAATCTAAGAGAAATGATAAAAAGTACACTTTTCAATTATGTAGCAACTTATGCTGTTAAGTATTCACTCGTTCATTTTATGGAATAAATAACTAAAATACCTGGTTTTATCATGGTATAATTTTTATTTACGGGGTTCTGGTCACTTAACCATATAAGATCAAAATGATCTTTGGCACTTGGTGGACCTTCAATCAATTGGTTATTGATTTCTCATGTGGGATTTTGGCGCCATATGATAGGTTTTGGTCCAATTCCATAACTGGATACTCCTCCGATATGCCTGGATATGTCCAATGTATTTTTAGACTCATTATAGACAAACAGGCTAAGTTTGACGTTATTGGCTTCAATTATAGGTCAGTCTGCACAGGAGCTGCTGGAGGTTTTTGGGGTTGATTGCCGGTCTGGTCTTGGAATTTTCTTTAAAAGGAAAACTTCTCAAATCCTTCTGCAAAGCCAGGAGGAATCCAGGTAACGCAAAAGTGAGGTTAGACGTCGTAGATGGCGCTCTTTCAAAATGTTTTTTCGAGCTGTCTAAGGTAAGTAATTGGTGATAAAAAGATATGAAAATCGACGATAATTACGATACTGACCAATTCCATACCAGTTTGAAACATAGCTAGAAAGTTATTATCCATTTCAGTTTAAGATACAATGATGTTCAACCTCTTGGATTTCTCAATAGCATAACCAAGATCCTTGAAAATCAGGCAAGAAACATTCCTCCTCTCTCCTCTCTCAACAAAAATACGGACCCATCGCTGCTACAAACACTTGTTGAAATGGCCAATGCACTTGGGCAGCACTTTGATTCCCATAACCTAGGCCACATCATAGGGAGTCCGTACGAGCTTCCCGTTCAGAAGGCAATGCCTAGAGTCGCTGAAGCTCCCAATCCTGAAGCTTCCTGATGAGTCACAAATAACTGCTGATGAGGCAAAGATCCTACCAATGCCAAAGGCTATCACCCCATCAGCTTATTATCATCTATCACCAAGCTATTCAAAAAGCTGATTCTCAGCCGTTGGCTGGAGTTCACAAACAAGAGTAACATATTTCGGTATTTGGAGAGGGTATTACACTGTCCACCAGCCCCCTCTCTCTCTCTCTCTCTCTCTCTCTCTCTCTCTCTCTCTCTCTCTCTCTCACACACACACACACAAACACCTCGGCTTGTCCCGCCTGTTTATATGAAAATCCACCTTGGTATCACTCCCATCGAATGAATACCACGGTTACAACCGTGATAGCAAATGGCTATTGTGATCCCACGTGGACAAAATACCCACAAAGTGCACCACCCTAAAGAGATCCCTTTACCCTCTCTTCAACAGGAGGTACTCCGTTTCTGACTACTGATTATTCAGAAAAAAAAATCCTGAGAATGGTTCTGAACAGTCCTCCCAGGACTTGAAACTTCGAGATCCATTACCTGGCTGGTCTTCAGATGTTTGAAGAATGGAGAACGTCAACCCGGGCTAGGTTCAAAGAGTCCTGTGCCAGATCTGCTCACCAGATCATCTGTGCTCTAGCACATTAGATTAAGTGTCTAAGAAGTAAAGCGAGCATCTAAAAAAGCGACTCAATGTTCCGATTTTTCATGCGATTAAGCTGCCACCTGGTGGTTGGTCCACCGGTCGGTAGTTAAAATATACTAGTTGCTTATATACTGTGAACATTTGACAGCTCTATCAGTTTGTTTACGGCAGCTATGGCGACCGGATACGATCACGGAAACATCTACAAGATTCTGGCACTTCTGGAGAAGGAAGAGTCCATCGAGCGGAAGCCTGGTTCCGGCCGTCCGATTGTTTGAGGCGATCGAAAGATTCAACAGAAGCTCAAACGGAAGATGCAAGGCAAGGTGGCCACTTCTTTCTGTGCGTTGCACCGACCGGCCAAACGGTGAAGAAGTATTTGGACAAAATGAATATCCTTATGCGGAAGCGTCAGTCCAAGACAGCCGTGTCGGAGAACCAAGCGGAAAACCAGAAACGACGGCTGAAGATTCTGGTCAAACAGATCTTCTCGGCGAAGCGGAACGTCGTGGCATGCCAACTCTCCTAACGTGTTCCAGCTCCGCCCAATCGAGAAGTTCTGGGCCAATTTGAAGAGGAGAGTACATTCAAATAATTTCGTGGCCAAAATGACGGATGATTTCATCAAAAAGGCGACCAAGGAACTGAAGAATATGCCTACAAGCTTCTTTTTTTCACCTATGGCCAAAGTTCAGGCTAACTGCCGCGGGGCGGGCGCGGCAGGAAGTAGAAATGTATTTGTGAAGTTATTAATTTCTTAATGAATAGAATGCAATTTGGTTTGTGAAAATATATTTTTCCGGTCTTTATTTACCATCCATCCGAAAATAGTCGCTTTTTAATTAGGTATCCCTAGCAAAGAAAAATAACAAGCTGATATCATATAAGTAACAAGTTCTGTTATCCCAGTTATCGTTTAGATTTCCGCTGTTATAAATTTAGTTATCACCATTGGCAAAATTTGTTATCATATGTTATCATTTTGAACACACTATTTTTTATGAACGTTATAAGTTGAATTGTAAATCTATAAATATTTTCAGCATATATGAACAAGAAATTTTGCTTTTAATCAACATTTTTTTTTCAGTTATTAGCATGAGAATTTGATTTCAAATTGGTAACATAATTTGAAACTATTTCAAAAAATTTGCTGACAATACAGGATTTGTTATCAAGTTGTTCACAGTGATAACAAAAAAAAGTTATTTTTATGATATTCAACGGGTTTTTTTTTGTTATTAATTCTGTTATTTTGGCTGTTTATTCAGCCTCAATGATAACATATTCAGTGATCAAAAAATGATAACCTGGTTTTAGAACTTGTTATCAATTTGTTATAATCCTTTGCTCGGGTAGGTTATAAAAAATTTCAATTTAAATTTAGTTTCAAATAAGATTACGGCAATACCAAAGCTGACAGGCACTTCAGGCTTACCAATTACTATTTAAATATATGTTAAATGCTTAACTATTGAAATAAAGATCATTCAAGCTGTAAAGCTGTAAAAAAAAACTAATAAAAGAGGAATGATTATTATCATCACAACATGAAAAAATGATAACTGCCATCATAAACTATCAATTAATAACTGAAGCGGTGCATTTAGAACACGAAGTTGAGAGTACGCAATAAGCTTAAAATGCTTATAAAGAACTATGAACTCTCGATCCATATTCACCGGAACGAGTTTCTGATATGTTTCCGGATGTGAAAGTGGACGAATTCTAAAAACCATTTTCATTTGGGGTTTGTTGCATCAAAATTCACTGTTTGCTGAGCAACAAGCCTTACTTGTAGCATGAATGACACAGCAGCATCTTTCTTCAGAAACATTCAATGACCAACAATGAAATAAAATGGGTTTCAACACTCCCATTTAATAGAAAATTATAACGGTGTTTATCTCTGTCAAACAGCTCCTATATTTCATAGTTACTCTATTTTAAAAACTAAAATAAACTTCAGATTCAATGATGTCACAGGACTTGAAATTCGTCGAGCAATGACATACACATAACTTAAACCTCATGTAAATTTCGGTGCCTTGAGACCTTTTGTCGAGTTGCGTATGTTTCGGTTTCGGGAGACATAATTTTCCATAAAAACTTTGTTTACGTTCCCCGATGTTTGTCAAAAAGAATTCTTTTAGAAAAGCTCCTTCATAAATAATAGCCGACCACCGACGTTATTTCCTATCGACAACATAGCGGTAGACCATCATTCTTAAACTATTGGATGCTTGACAAAGTTAATGTTCTTATATGCTTCAGTGATAAAACATACCTCAAACTGAAAAAAAATCTGTGTGATTGATGCCTGTATAACTGTATTTGATTGCATACGAAGCAGGATCTGCTAGAAATATTGCCAGGAAATTTACAATCGAGTACAATATTTTAGCCAAAGTATGGAATGCCTCAGAGCTTTGCACGTTTCAGAATAGATACTTGTGTAATTGTTGTTTTTTTTTATAAAAGACACTTTACATCCACCCGCTGCATTCGGGTGAACTTGTGCAGTTTTAAACGCTTCATTTATATGCATGACAATAAACAAAAAAATACTCTTATTTTTCGAGCGTTGTGCGTTGTCAATGCCAGCCAACGCATGACTGTGTGCTGTTGAATACTTATATACTGACTGTAGGAGGTATACAAATGTCGTGCTTTTATATTTCAGTCCACGGTTTTGTAATTTTGAGTGTTTTAACCCTTAAAACTTAAATCCGCATGACCTAATCTTCTGCTCTTGATGTGATGTTATATCATAAGACATTATTTCGCATTCATATCGTGTTTACCTTTAAGTGACATCCATAATTCATTTATCCATGTATTGATTTACATTACACGGGATAGATTTTTTTTATCGTTCACAGCTCATGTTTTTCATAATTTTTAAAAGCGATAGTTTCAAAATATGTGATTGAAAACAAAGGTTGATATTGGATTTCAATCCGTATTACCTTTAAATGACGGCTAGTTCGAAACTTCAGATTGAACCGTAGGAATTTGTATGTATCCATAGTTATTGTTTTACCAATAGTAAGTAAGATTTCCAAAACAAAAAGTTTAGCTCGTTGAAAAAGTGGGTCAATTGGAGCGACATACCCTTCAAAACATGAGTAAACCCTTAGAACACTAAAAGTGATTTTTGGGACAGCGGTACGTATAGTTTTTGTCTGGTCAGTCTTTCATTGCAAATTTAAAATTTTTTTAGGATACCGATATGAATAGATATTGTCTGGTGAATCTACAAATTCGAATTTCTCAAATACAAATTCTGCTGCTTCAAAAAAAAAGCTAAGTCTAGAGATTTACATTCTTTACATTCGAGTGAGCGATGAGACTGAATCTTTCATTTCTAAACTTAACTTTTTCAATGACCAGTCTTTAACCGAACGAATGTTCCATTTGATAATCTTATTCGATAATTGTATACGTTATCCCAAAGCACACAAAACATGTTTCACCGATGTCAAATAACACCTAGTGATTTTCCCCTACTAATAGCTGCGACCTACTTTTACGGAGTTCAAACCTTAATCGATTTCGACTCTTCATGCACCGTTTCAGCTTAGCTCCCATGTTAAGTGTTGTACGCAGACGGTGATTGTAATAAAATAGAAGGCCCTGCGACGGCTGACCGCATGGGACACGACGACTTTGCGACGCTACGGGACACGGTATAGCAAATAATAATAATGTTGCACAATGCTTTAAATTCGATTTTAATTTTTAACATCGCCCAACGTGCTCGGGCAGCTTGGAAGGAAACACGTACTGCACACAGGTACCCAATAGTCGTCTCGTTTAGTAGCAGTAGCAGCGGTAGCACCGTCGAAGCCAGCAGTTACAACAGAACGTCCATAATAGCAGCAACAAAAACAACAAACACAACCATCGAAAACATCATCATCAACACCGACGAAAATCGTACATCTTTCAAGAGAGGCCTTTGTCGTGTATGGCTTTTCTTCCTTTTTCGAATTCACCGCTGGATCGTTTTCAGTGGTTGTATTTTGAACCTAAATTATGCCCTTATACAATATAAACATGCACACACAATGCACAACACTCCGCCGTGATCATTAAATATCATTCGAAAATAAAAATGATCTTCTTCTGCCTTTTTTGGAGGCTCGATGCAACGAATGACAGTAGTCACCTGAACAGTACACCCGCGCACACCACCAACTTATTCGCGTGTGTTTTCGTTTCTAGAAGTCACTCGTCTAGGTCGATTCGATCCAAAGCTTTGTAAAAGCGCAACGAAATTGCAACGCACACGGCGGCCGGATCACAACTTTACCTTTATCGAACGAATGGGGGGAAAATGTGCTTCCTTCTACAGACACGGTTCGAGATCGACTGACACACAGACTGGGAGCTGGTGCTGGATATGTGGTTCGTGAGTGAGGCACGCGATCGACCGAAACAAGTGAGTGGTTGCAGCAACAGCTCAACCGAATCAACAAACAAAACGACTGCGGCGCGGGTGACCGTGATGCGATGGACGCTACTCCTACTGGAAAACACCACCACCGATTCACTACGTTCGACAACACTAAGCGTCCATGTTTATGTCCGTTGGTATGGAGACGTCGCGATGGATACCGCTGATGGGCGGTTTGAGTTACCAGCAGCGCAGTACCATACAAACGTCTAAATGAGTGGGTGCCTTCTGTGGGACTCGCAGGTTCGTTTAGTAGTTAATCGTTGAACACTATCATTGCACATGGTGAACTTATTTTTTTGCTTGCAATCATGGTGTTAAAATATTAGTTAAGTTTAGTTTTTTTTATTAGATTATTATTAACAAAAACATAACGATAGCCTGTCGGTTATCCCATTAATCAGGTCAAGAAAATCACCATGATTGATTGCAAAAGTTATTAATGAGCATACAGGGTGCGGCAGAAAATAATGCGAAAATGTTCAAACATGAGTATTCGGTTAATTCGTGTAGCTAGTTACTAATTTCTGTCGAAAGTGTATTCAAACATTCTATTTGTTTTATTGCAAACTCGTCAAAATGTTCGCGAAAGAAGTGATCACCAGTTTGTTGCTCGCCCAGAAGAAGCCGAAAGAGATTGCCAAGGTGGAAGCGTGCCATTTGGCAACAGTTTACCGCATTAAAAAGTCCCTGCAGGATGGTCCTAAGCAGCGTAAGCCGGGAAGCGGACGTCCGCGCTTTGCACGCACGCCGAACGTGATCAAATCGGCCCGTGCAAAAATTGCTCGCAACCCGGTGCGTTCCATAAGAAAACTTGCAAAGGAAGCCAATATTTCGGAGAAATCCATGCGGAGAATCATCAAAGAAGACCTGCATGCATCTTCCAGAGCCAGAGTGAAACGCCACTTGATTACGGACCGGGTCAAGGAACTACGAGTGACTCGTTCCAAGAGATTGCTTTCCTTGTTGAAGAAGTAAAAAATGATAATCCTGTTCTCCGACGAAAAGCTTTTCAGCATCGATGCTGTGGCCAACAGCCACACGGACCGGTTCATTTCACCGCAGAAAATGGAGAACGTTCTGGAAAAAGTGAAATTCAAATTTCAAACCAAACATCCGGCTGGTGTCATGATGTTTGGCTTGGTGGCGTCCAACGGTTTGAAAATGCCGCCTGTTTTCATTGATGCTGGAGTTAGAATCAATACCGAAGTGTATATCGGTATTTTAAAGGACCAAGTGCTTCCCTGGGTGAAGACCAACTTCTCCGAGGACCAAAACGTTGTCCTACAGCAGGATGGAGCGCCGTGTCACACGTCCAATCGAACCCAACAATGGTTGAACGATAACATGAAGTTTTGGCCGAAGGATTTGTGGCCCCCTAGCAGTCCAGATCTTAATCCGTTGGATTATTCGATTTGGGCATAAGTTGAAGCACGAGCCTGCAAAACATCACACCCTAGTGTGAAAACCCTGAAGTCAACCATAACACGCACATGGCAGTCAATGTCGGAGGATTATGTCCGAAAGGCATGCTCTGGCTTCCGGCGTCGGCTCGAGGATGTTATTAATAAAAATGGAGGACACATTGAATAAATTTGTTTAAAATGACTTTATAAACATAACTGCACTCGAAAATGTTGATATTATTGCTTGAATTAGTTGAAAATAGGATTTGAAAGAAAAAGAACAAATTTTCGCATTATTTTCTGCCGCACCCTGTAAGTGACAGTCATTTTCTTGATACGGCTTTATAATGGCGCGTTGGAGACGGTGGATTCATCATCGTTTTGTTCATCATAAAGAGGCGATGGTGATTATTTGAGCTGCCCTCTCTTATAAACTATTGCATGAGAGAACTACAAAGCTCACGAAAGAACTACAAAGCTTACGAAAGAACTACAACGCTCACAATGATAGTAGCACATCTGTCAGCCCTTTCTTTAACAGCCATTTCTTTGTACATTTATATAAAAGCATTGACGTTGTGTGTAGTACTGACAGGTTAAGGTTGGAAATTAAGCTTAAAAGTACTTTGAACATTAATAATTTCACAATGTTCCTATCAGTGCGTCAACAAGCGGGGTAATACCTTTTTGGTTATTAGCAGGGCTGGCAAATGTCATTTTCAATTAGAAATGACCTCGATTTTTACCAAACTACGTTTGAAAATCTCATCGGGCGAGAAAAGGATGATGGAGATTTTCTTCTAAATCTCATCGATATAAAGGGTATCTACGATGAAATTGCCACACTATGAAATTGCTCTAACTTTTTAACCGTTGGGTAGAATTTAATGAAAATTTTGGTGGATTTAGTTCTTAGTGCATTATTTACATCCTGCAAGTGATCAAAACTCGCGGAAATGGAGTCGAAAGAACAGCTCGTGCGTGATAATTCATCACGCATTCATCACGAGAACAAGGATCTCTCGCATCGTTCCATCGCTAAAACGTTGGGAATCGCGAATTCCACGGTGTCGCGAGTGATTAAGCGGTTCGAGGAACGGTTGACCACCGATCGGAAGCCCAGAAGTGAAGGAAAAAGTATTCCGTACAACACCAAAAATCACAACCGTGTAGTTGGGGCCTTCAACCGAAATCCGAACGCCTCCGTTCGAGATGTGGCTAAGAAGCTGCACCTAAGCCGAAGTTTTGTCCAGAAGGCCAAAACTAAGGCTGGGCTTCGAACGTTCAAGGTACAAGCAGAAGCACGAGAAGCAGAACAAGTCCGCCAAAACCCGTGCCAGGAAGTTGTACCTCAACATGCTGACGAAAGTTGAATGCTGCATCATGGACGACGAAACATATGTGAAGGCCGACTTCAAACAGATCCCCGGCAACCTGTTTTTCACGGCCAAGGATAAGTTCAGCGTTCCGGAGCATGTCCGCACTCAGAAGATGTCCAAATTTGCGAAGAAATTCCTGGTTTGGCAAGCCATCTGCACGTGCGGGAAGCGGAGTGCACCTTTCGTGACCCAGGACACGATGAACGGACAGGTGTACATAAAAGAGTGCCTCCAGAAGCGGCTGCTTCCTCTCCTGAAGGCCCACAACGTCCCAACAATCTTCTGGCCGGATTTGGCCTCATGCCACTACTCCAAGGACGTGCTGAAGTGGTATGCGAACAAAAAGGTCAATTTCGTGCCGAAAATGTTCAACCCTCCCAACACTCCGGAGCTCCGCCCCATCGAGAAGTACTGGGCGATTATGAAGCTCTTAAACGACCTAAGGTAGTGAAGACAGTCGAGGAACTGAAGAAAGTATGGGTTTACATGCAAAAAACGGTTGATTCACAGGTTGTGCAGAATCTTATGGCCGGGGTTAAGGCCAAGGTGCGGGCTTTTGCGTATGAACTGTAAATAAAATACGAGTAAAATGGTAAAATGAAGTTTAATAGTTATTTCTCAATCCCTGAAAATTTGATGGCAATCGGATGAAAACTCGAATTTTGCGAATCAATTTTGTGTGTGGCAATTTCATCGTGGACACCCTTTAATTGTAAGTTTCATCACAAAACTTGAAACAAACCGTTCACTCTGTCGATTACATATTATTGCTTGGCTAAATTCAAATAGACTAGCTGAAAATTTGTGAAACAAAATCGTATGAGAAAAAATCTCATGACTGCATGATGGTGTGAGAATGACAAGAAAGCTCATGATAGTTCGTTTCTTTTTGTGACAGTGAGATGGCCTGTTTTTTCATTGTCACACGATGGCCGTGAGATTTACCAGCTCTGGTTATAAGTGGTATTGTCATAAAATTTGGCTGTTTCATATCCGATCTGTGTTGAATATTTTGACTATAGCTCAAGAATCCCACTGTGTCGTGATTCTATTATTTATGATGTATTATAGTTGTGTGATACTGTAGTAACTTGCGAGCGTAGTTGAATAAGGAGTGCGCACAGTAAAATTTTGCCAAAGAAAAACTCGCAGTACAACATTATTTCTATTTATTTTCAAATCCGAAATAAAATCATCGTAACAAAGAATTAATTTATAATTCATTTACATCAAAATATTATTATTCGGACTTGTTCTATCCGTGATGTGTGTGATGATGTTATAGTACCATCTATTGGAGCATGGTAACTTTCCATAGTAGTAGTGTAATCTGAAAAACGATTTGATCAGGATTTTATAGTTGTCTGTGATCATCAAGCTCCTGTATGACGGGCCAAAAACGTTTGTGCGGGCCCGTAAGCAGAGACACTTACGCGAAACCCGCGAATATAGGGAAGAGAATCTCCTTCCAAAAGCAAGTTCACACAGAGAGCACTAGAATCGAGCCTTGGAATGACAGAATAAACCCAATAGATGGGGTCGAAGAGCCCGCCCTCGTTCCGCGAAATGTTAACAATAGGGAGGAGGCAGTCTCATGCTCCCTATCCAAGTCGTTTTGCTTGGGTGCCCTGATGGTCCCTCCCTTTCCCAGTTATATGTTATTTAATATTTTGTACACAACATATTAGGATATCATTATAGACAAACATGCCATTTTATTCAAATTTCAAACTTAAATAATGCATCCAATGAATTGTTACTGAAAAATAAATAACAATTAGATATGTATTAATATCCCTCTAGTACTGGAAAAGCTGGAAACAAAATAGATCATTCCAAATATCAAAGATAAAAGTTATTATTTTATATAACATGTTGTAATATTTTTCTGTAAACTGTTCTAGTAACATTTCAAAGACAGCAACTGTAGTGATCGAAGAGTCCAGTTTGATGATTTCTGAAATAATAGCTTTTGTTACCATAATATCACTAAACACAATGTTTAAATATAATCCTACATTGCTTATATGCACATGCCAATCTTTTAAGAATATAGTAGTTGAAGTTCAGAAGTGCAATTTTAAATCAAATGTTATGCTGAAATGCTGAAAAACAAATTGAGCCCCTGATGCCTGTCATGTTGCTCCCGGCTCTTACATGGTTTTGAAATGCAAAGATGATTCTAAAGCGTTATTATATATAGCATTTTAAGCTTATTGCTTTCACAAATTGCTTATTGCCTGCTCTCAACTCAGTGTTCCAAATGCTTTTCCACAGTTATTAATTGAAAGCTTTCGATGCCGATGATTCTAATGCGTGCTGAAATTATTAATAAATTGAGAATGGAAAATATACAATATGACTTAAGGTACACAATCTTCAGTCGCACCCCCTCACTTCGCTATTGTCAGATTGACAACATTGCCCAGGCTACGCCAACCAGCGTCTCCATGTTTCAGCTGGCAGTTTTTTGTGATCATATGACTCGTGGAGGCGTGAGGTAGGAACTTGTGACGACGAGAGGTCGGTCACACCCTCCTTCGAAGTTGTCAACTCACCATTTGAAGCCCTATTCGGACTTGTTCTATCCGTATGCTCTAACTTTACGTTTGATACCACCATAGAGTTCTGCAAAGTGTCCTCAGTCACCTTTCGCACTTTTTCCCACTTTTTAGCAAAATCTTTCTTATTATTTGCCTCTTTTTTGGGTTTCCGGGGGTTTGGGTGGGGGGGGTTTGGGGTGTGGGGGGGGGGGGGGGGGGTGCTGTGTTGGGGTGGGTTGTTGTTTTGTTCTCCCCCCGGGGCTGTGTGTGTGCTTGTGTTGTTTTTTTTTTAATTAGGGTGGTGTGTTTGTTTTTGGGGGGGGCCCTGTGGCGGGTAACCTGGGGGGGGGGGGGGGGGGGAGCATTGCCAATCCCGCTTGACGCATCGTGATTTGATGAATAGACACATAGCACAAGAGCACAGACAATAGGATAGTAGAAAAATGCGCACAGTAGAATAGGATAGAGTAATGGACAAAGAGGAGATAGAATAAGGTTTGAAATGAAAGCATGCTGTACAAAATAAATATCTTCCGTTTTTTTTGCTATACTCCGTAATAAATGTTATGGTTTTGCGTGTAGTTAAATGATTGCAAAAATTATTGTCCTTAAGTCCTATTCAAGTAGATTATAAGGGAAATTGTGTTGGCACGATGCTTCGCATAGTTCGTTAGTTAATATGCGTGACGTCTTCCGTGTGATCGGAATTTGATGTTGTGTTGCGTTCTCTCTGCTGCTATCGCGCCTCTGGCGGAATGTGTGTGAAGCTACCGATGATGAGAGCTTGAGGTTTGGGTGTTCTCTACCCGTGAGCTTTGATGAGGTATGTTGTTGATGCGTTAGATTATGCTGCATTGCTATAGGGTTTCTTAACCGTCCTATTTCGGTAGTAGTCAGGCTAGCTCGATCTCATCTTTTCAGGAAGATTTACAATGGACTCGCCCTGAGGGAGTCTCATCCGGGCAAAATAAACTTGGCACGAGGTCTCTTTTACCGGAGTGGCGCTTAAGCCGCGTGTTTACGTGAGATCGGCCAGTGACGGCTACACGCTTTACCATAATGGAAAGACGCCAAATCAGGCCAAAACAACAGAGAACTCGTGTGCTTTTGGATGAATGGTAGTAGCCGTTTTCGCAGACACTTATTGACATAAACTTGACATAAACATTACCGGTAAAATAAGAAGTTGTGTTTTCAAAACCTCTAATTGGAAATTGATTTCTATCACATGTGGCCTTTAGGAGGTGTAAAAACAAAAAAATCACATCGCTGGAGCCGTTCTGTGCTATTGCCGGTATTTGAGCACGATCAAGCGCGCACTCCTTTGCCAGTCAAGGTGGTGAATTCGTTCCTGCCTTGACCTACCCCGCATGGGGATGTGTGGCAAAGGATTGTGTGCTTGCTTCGAAATACTGCTTTACATATGCCCTACGCTCAACTTCAATTTACTTCAATTCAATTTCACAGCCTGCCGAACGCTATCATCTATCGATACGTTCTCTTCACACCTTTGGTTCGGGAAGAAATTGCTGTCCACTACTGGGATTCCATGAGAATGAGAAGATATTCCCAGTTTTAAAACATAAACCTGTTGGTTAATCGTACCTTTAGTTATGAAGATTTTGCTCTTCAAACCACAACTACAAATAGCCTGCCATTACCATGTACTTTTTAGGGAACTTCGAGAACTTTTTGTCCTTGAAATGATCGTCAACCTTGCCACTTTGTAATGCGGTATAAAACTCAAGACCAGGAAGCTTCTTGAAGTCTACTTTGACGTTTGTTTCATCATCCATAATCACGCAGTGAAATTTTGTCAGCAATTTGCCGTACAACTTACGCGCTCTTGTTTTCGAACTGGTTTCCTGCTTCACGTTCCTGTTTGGGGTTTTTGTTTCCTTGAACGACCTATATCCTGCCGCTTTCTTGAGTTTTTGAACGAAAGATGACGATGTTTTGACCTTTTTAGCCACATCTCGGATGCAAAGGTTCGGGTTATGCTTCATCAGCCGAAGCACTGCATCCCGCTGGGATTTGACGTTATCGTTCCGCTTGCCGCCAGATCCAGGTTTCCGATCGAGAGTCAACCAATCCCGGAAGCGTTTCAAAACGCTACTTACTCTTGAACGAGGGACTCCGAGTGATTTAGCTATGTCATGTCACGGATTTTCCACACTTTGTGCAAATGTTTTTCACGCACTTGTTGTTCTTTCGACTCCATTTTCAATACAATGATTTTGGGACATCAAACCGTGGGTCAAAAAGTTTACACACACAATGACATTGCGTTAGCGGTAAGGCGTTAGCGATGATATCTCTATATTGATAATTAAAAAAGATGTGGCTAATAAACCATGGCTAGGTTTTGCTGTGCGCATACCATACACAATATAAAATAGGAGATGATCGGTGTGAGAAGATTAGTCACTAGAAAGTATCATTTAAGATAAACGATTTATCGCTAGAGGAAAAAAAAAACTAAATCTAAATACATCGTCCCTTCTTAATGTATTTTGCTTAATTAAAGGGTCTGGGGAGAATCTCAATAGAATTTTGAAATAGGACGTTATAAGGGCTACTTTCGAATACATAAGCGTGCATTTGAACAGCCTAGGCATAACGCGAAATTAGTTCTAGGGGTTTTTTTTTTATTAGGGCAATCTAACACTGAGATCAATTAATGCAAGTATCATCAAGCAGCGTATAGTGTTTTGGAAATGTTTTTTTCTTGTTCCAAATTGCTGCAAGAATAGATCAAAATACTTACCAGATTTAAAATGATGCAAAATAGATCTGATATATAACAAAATTTACAACACCGGTGAAGTGAAGTTTTTGCGTTTGGTCTAAAAAAACAGATCCCATCCACGATTTGGACCACCGTTGAAGATGCCCTTAGTTATCGGCGTCCAGGAAAGACGAGCAACGCATCAAAGCAAGCGAAGTCGTTAAAAGTTGTCAAATCAACCGTCAGCGAAGCGAAAACAGTGTTCGGAAAACGTTTGTCAATGGTCAGAAAACCAGGATTGGGGGAAATCGAAAGCTAGATGCTGCAAACAAAAAAAGTTGCTCCAAACAAACTAGGAGTGTCCTCTTAGGCAAACTGGCGTCCTACGGTGAACAATATTGACCGGGTGACTGTATCTGATTTGATGACAGAAGTTAAACGAAAGGCATGGATATTTCAAATGGAAGAATAATATTATTACTATCGTAGCGACACATTGACTACTTTCTCTTTCATTCATATTCCAATCACCTATACGTTTTTTAGTCTACTATTTGTAGAGTATGCTAGCCAGCACGGTTGTGTTTCGGTCTGTACTAGAGATTGCCTCGAAATTTTTATAATGGCGCTGTAATGAATGAAAAAGAGTTAGGCTGGAGAGAATCTCTCAATGTTAGATTCGCCCTAATGACAAAAAAAACCCGAGAGTTGTATTATAATCAATTTTGAAATGAATATTATTAACAATTTTGAGAAATGAAAAACTGGTTTTATTTCATGTCTCCTGATTTTTAAAAGCTTCACGATGGTTCGATTTGGTACGGTATTTTTCTAAAAAGTGTTTTAACTACTTGGCTGGTAAAATACGTTGTAGTTCGCGTGATTCTAAGGATCTGGAGAAGATACCAAATTGAGTCAACGTTCCGTCAATTTTCCTCTAAGTGACAATCGTTAACTGGCATATAAAATAATCTTTGTTTATATATTTCGTAGTTCAAAAACTATTTGTTTTCCTTACGTAGAAAATCACCATCACACTTTGTTAGTAGCACTAACGTCGTCTATACTTTTGGTTGAAATCGGTTTAAAGCGGCCAATAAGTGGAGTTTAAGAGCATGTTTGTTTTTTCAATGTAGTTATCCAATATCACACTTTGTGAGTGGCCTTAACAGCATCCCTACTGTAAGTTCAAATCGGTTCTTATATTTAAGGGAGGAGGTACCCGAAGGCGTTTTGGAAAATAAATATTTTCGTTGTCAAATTTTGAAAGCCTATTTTTAAAATTGTGGAAGATTTTTATTTATTTATTTACATGGCATAACGTCACAATACTATAACATAGCCTAACACACAATATCCCTCCATAATGCCCAATTCGTGGCTGCTCCTCTCCAATCCCTTGGGCACCTTCTACCCCCTAGGTCTTGCTCCACCTGGTCTGACCATCTTGCTCGTTGCACCCACGTCGTCTTGTACCAACCGGATTCCCGTCGAACACCATTTTTGCAGGATAGTTGCCTGGCATTCTCGCAACATGTCCTGCCCAGCGTATCCTTCCAGCTTTTGCCACCTCATGAATACTGGGTTCGCCGGCGAGTTGCGCGAGCTCGTGGTTCATCCCTCGCTTCCATAGTCCGTCCTCCTATACTCCACCAAAGATGGTTCTTAACACCCGTCGCTCAAAAAAATTCCGAGTGCTCGCAGGTCCTCTTCAATCATTGTCCACGTATCATACCCGTAGAGAACAACTGGTCTTATTAGCGTTTTGTACAGGATGCACTTCGTACCGGAGCTAAGTCTGTTTGACCGTAGTTGCTTGTGGAGCCCATAGTAGGCACGACTTCCACTGATAATCCGCCTCCGGATCTCAAATGTGAAAGATATGCCACTTGAAAGTGGTCGGCGCATTCCACATTAAAGTGATGCCCGCAATCTTTGAGTGGCGTTTTCTCGAAACCATGTTTTATTAAAATTGGCGTAAAAGATTACGGAAAAAAGTAATAAACCGATTTTCTTCATCCAGCATTTATTCGAAGGGCCTGAAAAAACTACTCTAAATCGACTACGGACATGAAGAAAACATCATTTTAAGACCATTTTCGACGCGGAAATAGTAGATTTTTTTTTTGCAAAAATCATTGTTTTAAGTCTGATTTTTATGGTCTCGAGTTTAAAAAAATGTTTGATCTTATGATTTCAGATAAAAATGTTACGCCAATTTCTATGTCAGCGCCGACAAGATCTACGGAATGCACCAAAACAATATTTTTTTCATTGGTTTGGAATAAAGGGCGATACGGTCAAAATTTGGTCAATATCAACTTGACGTATTTCTTTCAATTTTGCATTTAAAAAACCTGAACACCCCTCATTTTAAAGGTGTGTGTGTGTAGAATGTTGCTCCTATTTTGATTTTGGAATTCACTCTTCAGTTGTCAAAATGCCGTCCAAGCAAGAAGAGCAGCGTATCAAAATTTTGCTCGCGCATCGCGAAAATCCGAGCTACTCGCACGCAAAGTTGGCAAAATCGCTAAAAGTTGCCAAATCAACCGTTACAAATGTAATTAAAGTGTTTGGGGAACGTTTGTCGACAGCCAGGAAGTCTGGATCGGGGGGAAATCGAAAACCGGAAGCCGCTGAGACGACAAAGAGAGTTGCCGGTAGTTTCAAGCGAAACCCTAACCTATCTCTCCGAGATGCCGCAAATAAGCTGGGTGTATCGTCTACAACCGTGCATCGAGCCAAAAAACGAGCCGGACTACCGACTTACAAGAAGGTAGTGACTCCAAATCGCGATGATAAACAAAATACGACGGCCAATGCGCGATCCCGGAGGCTGTACACGACGATGCTGACGAAGTTTGACTGCGTGGTAATGGACGACGAAACCTACGTCAAAGCCGACTACAAGCAGCTTCCGGGACAGGAGTTTTATACGGCAAAAGGAAGGGGAAAGGTAGCAGATATTTTCAAGCACACGAAACTGTCAAAGTTCGCAAAGAAATATCTGGTTTGGCAAGCCATCTGTACCTGTGGCTTGAAAAGCAGCATTTTCATAGCTTCCGGGACTGTCAACCAAGAAATTTACGTGAAAGAGTGTTTGAATAAACGTCTGCTGCCTTTCCTGAAGAAACACGGTTGTTCCGTACTGTTTTGGCCGGATTTGGCATCTTGCCATTACGGTAAAAAGGCCATGGAGTGGTACGCCGCCAACAACGTGCAGGTGGTTCCCAAGGACAAGAACCCTCCCAACACGCCAGAGCTCCGCCCAATTGAGAAATACTGGGCTATTGTCAAGCGGAACCTAAAGAAGACCAAAAAAACTGCTAAGGACGAGCAGCAGTTCAAGGCAAACTGGCTTTCTGCGGCGAAGAAGGTGGACAAGGTGGCTGTACAAAATCTGATGGCAGGGGTCAAGCGTAAGGCCCGGCAATTCGGATTTGGAAAAGCGGAAGCCTAACTGAATATTTTTCCTGAATTTTATACTAATTGAACATGAAAAAGAAATTTAATTTGATTTTTTAAATAAACGATTTCACCGATTTACACGCGTTTTCCCTTGACCAAATTTTGACCGTATCATCCTTTAGAATAAGAAATTTATTTCGAACACGATATCAACCTCTTGGAAACATAACTGAAAAATCGAAAAAAAATGAGAAATTTCGAACGAAAAGTCAGTTTAGCTTTTTACATTAATTCTGCACAAATTGTTTTCCGAAAAGTTGTCGTTTCGAGAATTGTCAAAAAGCGTGAAGTGCACGAAATCTGCAGTGTTTAAGATTGTTTCGACAAAATCGACTTTTTCCTTTCCTGAGATCTCAAACGCAGCAGAAGCGGCCAGAACAATGGAAAATCCACTTTCGGTAGATCGGTAGAAGCCATTTTTTGATGCATTCTTCTCTGTAATTTTCACCGTCGATTGTGCCCATTGTAAAATATGAAGAACTCTTCAAACCACACACGCAAATGGTTTGCACGCCAAAGCCTTTGCCCGAATTACATAAAAAGTTTGGAGAAACGTGTTCTCTTGAAGATTTACCGAAATCTGGAAGCCAAAAAGGGGGCATCGCATCAGAAAAAGAAGCTGGCAGCGGTACGCCATTTGAAATCGCATAAACCGTGTTCCGTTCGCGAAATTGCCAAAAAAGTGGACATTAGCGTCGAAACTGTGCAGGATGTCAAAAAAAAGCGTAACTATATCAGAACCTACAAGAAGCAGAAAGCATCAAAGAGGACGGATTCACAGAAAGCTTCTTCGAAAATACGGTCACGGAACTTGTATGACGTTCTCCCCCAAAAGTCGAACCAGTGTATTTTGATGGACGACGAGACGTACCAGAACAGTTCCGGGGCCGCAATTTTTCAACGCTGAGCAGAGGACAGATTTGCCTGATGATGTGCGATCCATCTGAAACGAAAAATTCGGACAAAGGCTTTGGCGTGGCAAGCCATTTGTTTCTGTGGTTTGAAGAGTTCTTCATATTTTACAATGGGCACAATCAACGGTGAAAATTACAGAAAAGAATGCATCAAAAAACGGCTTCTACCGATCTACCGAAAGCATACGGATTTTCCATTGTTTTGGCCGCTTCTGCTGCGTATGAGATCTCAGGAAAGGAAAAAGTCGATTTTGTCGAAGAATGATAAAATCCCCCAAACTGCCCTGAACTTAGTTCTATCGAAAGATACGGGGCAATAATTAAGCGGCATCTTAAGAAAGATGAAAGAGAAGCAAGCTCCGTTGACTGCTTCAAGAAAATTTGGAGTGCAGCACAACGAAAAGTTACGGTGCAAGTTGTGCAGAATCTAATGGGAGGTAGCAAGAGAAAAGTCCGAGGGGTTTTTCAAAAATGAGAAGTAAATATTTAAACTCACGTTAATTTGCTCATATGTATGTTGATTTTCATTTATACAAAGATAACTTTGAGTTTGTTCGAAAATAAATATTATCCTTTGAGAAACAGGTGTCCACTTTCCTTATTAAACAGTCCATACTTCTCAAAATGGCCATTTCGGACCCGAAACCGCTACGGATAGAACCAGGGGGGCAATCATTTATGATTTTGCTGTAGCTCAAATGGATTTCAGTATCAATTTGATGAGCATATGGTTAGAATGAATGCATCAACCGGTTCTTTTTAACATTCAACACTTTCATATGTGCGCATCGTCACATCATTATAGGATACGATGCTAGTGTGAAAGAGTTAGTTGCTTTGTTCTGTCATGCCTGTCGTGCCTTGGCGTTGATCGATTTGTCTTGATGGGCCATATTTCGACAAAGATTTTTCATTAGGGGCTAACAGACAAACTCAAACAATGGCTTCTACCTAAATATATCGAATAGAAGGACCCTTGTATTTAGAAATGGCTAAGTTAGATTAATGAGGCATGCTTTCAAGGTTGACAAATTCAGGGAAGACGCAATTTTTTACGTTTGTCAGTTGGGCCTTAATGAAAAATCTTTGTCGATTTCAGTTGTCAGATGTCTAAGATTGTCAGATTGTAAGAAATTGTCAAAATCATGTGAACTATGATGACCTATATGTAGTTGACAGCGACGCAAAGCCCCTGGATAGGACACTTTAAATATATCATATGCTGGTTCCGTTTGACGGCTCAAAATTCATTGTTGTATTAAAAATTTAATGCCATGGATGGCATGTAGACTTGGATTTTGCGATATTAGGATGCTCTGTAACCGGTTGTGGTAGGTCTCAAAAAGTTCAGTTTTATAACCTCGAGGGTCAATACCGCTAGACGGCTCAAAATTAATATTTTTTCATGCATAAACATAAAAAAAACATCAAGTCGTGGACCTGGTGAGGATTGCAACACTTCCGAGCACTCCGCATTTGTTTCCAGCAGTGCTAAAAGAGATGAATTTCCGAATCGTCCATAATTGTAGCGTTCGATGGCTCAATTGTTATGCCGTAGATCGCCAGCCGATCACTTTCAGATAATCGGCGTTTGATTCTGGTAGGGCTCAGAGAGGGCAAATTAAGAATCTCATTTTTCACTATCTTTCGGCAGTTCAAAATTCGTGATTTCCCATCAAGATGCCGTGGATGTACCGTCCCTTAGAGTCCAAAGAGCACATTTTTAGACTTTAATATGTTGGCACCGTTGGCCAGTTCACAACTCATGGTTTATCATTCAAGAGTAAGCAGACATCTTAACAATGCATTAGGAAGGCTAAAATGATGCATCAGATATTTTCGCTTTTTCTCTGCATAGAGTGTTAAAGACTGGACTCGGAAAAAATAAGACACAAAAATGATCACCAAAAATTCATTTTAAATCGGATGCTTCTCAAATTTTCAGCGATTAAAAAACTATATATTAGCTATGTTTTGGCATAATTTTTTTATTGAATTTCCTCCCCCAAGCTGAATGCTCGTAAATTTCTCTTAACACTGCTCATGAGATCTTGGGCGAGGCTTTGCCCATCTTTCTTACAATATTTCTCCCAGTTTTTCTTCAAAGGTTCATCGGTTTTGAATGTTTTTCCGCTTTTCTTCAACTTCTTCTTCATTATCGCCCAAAAATTTTCGATCGGACAAAGTTCTGGTGTATTTGACGGGTTCGCCTCCTTCGGGACCATATTAACGCCCTTTGCTTCGTACCAATCCATTACAGGCTTGGCGTAATGGCACAAAGCGAGATCCGGCCAGAACAGCGTGGGGCCACGGTGAGAGCGGAGGAAGGGCAGCAAGCGCTTCTGCAAGCATTTCTCTCGATAAATCTGCCCGTTTATGGTGCCGGTTGTAACGAACGGCTTGCTGTACCGTCCGCACTCGCAGATCGCCTGCCACAACAGGTCATTTGTCCATCTTTCTCTTCCGGAACTTTTCCATGACGAGACAGCCTGGCTTGACCAGTCACTCACGGTACAGCTTCCGCGCACGCAATTTGGCCACCGTGTTTTGTTTGTCAGTCCGGTTTGGCGCCTTCCTGACCTTAAAAATACGTAGCCCAGCCCGCTCCATGGTCTGCTGGACGAACCACTTCGACGAATTGACCTTTTTGGCCACGTCTCGGGTGGAAAGGTTCGGGTTATTCTTAAAGTACTGCCTTATCTTCCGCGCCTTCTATGGGTATTCCGTTTTTGGTTTACGGCCGCTTCCAGCGCGCCGCTCGATGATCTTCGTCTCCTGGAACATCTTCACAACGCGGGACACGGTGGAATGGTGGATTCCGTATGTACTTTCAGCGTATCGTTAACCAAAACGAACCCTGCTGCTAACCCTTCCCCAACTATCCAACATCCCAGTGATTTCTCGTGGAAGTGCAGAGGATTTCTCGGCTTCCTCCAAAGCGAGTATCATGTCAACACGTTCCTTCCCATTCCCTACTTGACCAGCATTCGGGCACGGCCGGCGCCGGTATTGCTTTATAATGGGTCACCAGTTTTTACACATTGAAGATGTATGTTAGTCCCAAACATCATCTATTGGTTCTTTGTGCAAATACAGCTGATCTGGCAATAACTGAATTGCATCCGTGGGCGGTCAATCATGCTCATGCTCATGCAGAATCTCGCCCAAAATATGGCGTGTGTGCTCAGTATTAAACTGATACTGACTGATAAGTATGATATGCTCAGATTCGAAATCAGGTCTTGTGTCTCTTAAATCAAGAAAAATAAAAAACAACTATTTAATGAAAGAAATTCTTGCCAATCTCAAAAGCTCATCTAAGCAAAATCCGGGACACGAAAGTGTGATTGGAAACAAAAAGGCGAATATGAGTACTCTAGTTTACCGCTGATGAATGTTGTCAGCCTAGCTAAAAAAGAACCATTACAAGAATGGATTAATTCAAATACAAAGTATTCAAATGACAAATTTCCATATTCTCACTTAAAATATATCCTATTCTCACACTTAGACCCTGTTTTTAAAACACATATCCTGAAACACATGAAATTATCATCATAGGGAGAATATGGACTTCACATATCCAGAAAACAAACTTTACCAATCAAAACCAGGTAATGACGAAAACTGCTATGAATGTGGGGTGAAGGATGATATAAATCACGTCCTTTTCAATTGCACTAAATACATTGGAAATAGATATAAATTCAGCTGCTTGCTCGCTGTTGACGACACCAACGATTTGATTAAGGAATCCGGAACGAAACATACCGAGAAGTACCCAAATTCATTAAACTAAACCGAGTTCAAATTTGATAACGCGTTTGGTTCTTTATCTATGTAAATAAAAACATAAACAAACACTTATCCATTGATGCTCATTGTCAATTCATAGAAAAACACTGTCAAAACAAATAACCCGTACGTCGATACATAATAAAGCTGAAACGAAAATTATGCCAAACAAAAACTTCACGACTTGACAATACTTGACAGTGTATTCCGGTAGTTGTGAACTTGCCTCCAAATTGGTGAACAGAAGAAGAAGCTGCAGAACGTGGTTGTGATCATGGGAGACGATACATATCCCAAGTAATATTGCCAAAACTATCAAGCTTTAATAAGTTTGATGAAGGTTTTATGAAAGCCACTAGAAATCAATTTGGTTCTGTTTTTTTTCCATCGGCCTATTTCTTTACATGGTGACAATCACCGACGCCAGGAAGACGACTCCACCACCTGGATCATACCTAACGACTCATGAATATGAGCCGGGATCAACGGCTTTACTTCCCTTCCGAAGGAACACGTGACCAGATTTTTTCGCCTCAGAAAATCCACCGACGTCGACTGGGATTGAACACAGACCCACTGAGGTGCAAAGTAGCAGTCACGCTTACCACTACACCACCGACGCCGGCAATTTGGTTCTGTTTGGTTCTGTTATGGCAACAAGAGGTGCCAGTCGGATTCATATTTTAGTCAGCTGTATGAGAACCTACATTGCTTGTTTACAATTCTCAAATTCCTTTTACTCCTATCAAAGGTTTTATTTCGACTTTGTGAACTAGTAAAATGCTTTTTTGGAATGTCGTTTTAGGATTCATTCATATTATCTTATTATGGCCAGTTGAAAAAGCATTTTAGAACCATTTTGCCTCCATTAAATGCATTAAACGGCAAATTGTCATTTAGAGAAGTCACAAAATGACCGAATAGTTTTATAGTAGCCATTGCGAGGATAAATTGGCTTTCTGGCAATACAGTCATACCTCGATATACCGTAACTCAATTTTTATTTTCGTTACGTTATATCGAAGTTACGAATTTTTTTTTATCTCTTTTTTTCTATAAAAGAATTCGCGTAAAATCAATGTTGTTCACCCAGCAGGATGTTCCAGCCCTTCTCACCTACGTTTTTCCAATTTTTTTTTAAATATTTTTATATTCTGGTTTTTATTTGTTTATTGATCATCTCATATTTTTATAATATATTTTTTTTCTTTCATTTTTTTTAGCTTAGAACATTACTTTTAGCAGTATTCTTTCAATGATGTATAAATAAAAATGCACCGAAATTTGATTACAGCTTATTCCATACTACCCAGGGGGTAATTTACCCCGCCACCACGTGCTAACACCCTCAAAAACACAATCCGACACACTTCAAACTCACTCATCACCACATGGAAGATACATTTATTTCTGGTACCACTTACGCGAATTGATTATTTGTTTTTGCACTGTTTGTTTCCCTCTCGCTTGCACTGATGTGATTCAGATGATGTTTGAATGTGGGTGAATTAAAAGTCAAAATGGTCCATGGTTGCCAGTAAGGATAAATTTTCGATTGTAGTTATGACACCTTCCGACACCCTGAAACACAAACACAACGTGGCAGAGTGACTAATCTCCTGATATTACCATTCTTTATACATAAAACGAGAACTCAAATTCACAACAATTCACAAACCAGTACAAAATAGCAAAACAATATTCCTACACTGAAGCCTTCTTACTGCCGTTTGTCAATTACGATGTCCATGACATTAGTACGTATCTGGCGCAGCGAGATCTGTGTAGTCAGTGGCCAATTGTACTCTTCAGCGTATATGATTACCAGATCGAACCCATTTAAGTCTGCTTCATCCAACACGTTTACATATTCGTCATCATTTCCAACACTCGCAGATTGTGATGCTTCTTCATGCGTTGACATTGACTGCATTGTGTCGTCACCGGCATAGGAATGTCTTCGTCAGCATCGTTGTGAAGAACACTTGCAATGATCTCATCATCGTCCAGCTTTTCGAATCCGGCATCCTCCTCGTCGATTTCTTCGGTCTGTGCTATCTTCTCACCAATGCTTCTCGGCGTGTCTCTTATGACGGACAGCGGTACATCATCCTCATCCTCGATTTCACGGGCATTGTAAAGCATGTTCCAAGATTTGCGAGTCGAGTCAGCTGGAACTACCTCCCTCGCTTGAGCAACCCAAAAAGATGACATCCTTTATGTTGTTCTTCTTCACGCACTCGCCAAACTCTCTCCTCCACGAATTTGAATTTCCTGCATCATCAGATTCCTGAAGCGCGTCTTAATCATCTGAATGATATTCTGATCCATCGGTTGAAGAATGGCGGTGGTGTTTGGTGGAGAACGATGGTAAAAATTGATCTATCGACAGTTTTAGCTCATCTGCATTGTAATGAGCTGTGCAATTGTCCAATACAAGGTTGGCTTTAGAGGAAGTCCTTTTGACTAGAGGTAGGCGGTCACTTTCAGGACGGATTTCCAGAAAAAAAAAACACTCTTTAAAGAGCTCCTTTTTCCATCGTCCAAGCTCTCCTGGATGCCCTGTAGTACAGGCAACATCTTAAGAGTTTGAGTGCTCGAGGTCTGTGAGACTTTCCAATCAACATTAACGGTAATTTGAGCGACCCATACATGGCGCATCAAGGAATGAACGTGATCCGATCTTTTTTGATTTGGTGTCTCTCTCAACATATGTTCATGTTGGAAATTTCTTGAAAAAGAGCCCACTTTCATCAGCACTGAAGCTTTTTTGCAAAAACCAAATGTAGAGAGCTTTGTCAACTTGTGGGTATCGAGGATTCTTGAAACGGTTTCGTTTTGCTATAAATTAAAAACAAAACATGTTAAATTGTTTTCACGGAATATCATTTAAGTTTCTTACACATGTCCTTTAAATATTTCATGGCATAGATGGTAGATGCTGACCGAACTTTGTACTTCTTCATTATTTCATTCATCGAAACACCAAGATTTTGAATAATTTTTATTTTATCCGCTAGTAGTAAACCAACATGTTTTTTGTCTTGTTTACGCGACACACGATCCATTTTTCAAAAAACCTCCGACTTAGTTGATCTTCTTGAATTATGAGTTGTTCAATAATAAAAAAGTTTTAACAGCTAGCTTTCTACTACATACACAAAAACAAACAATCCACTGAAAACAGATGTTTGACGGCATATACAAACCATGTTGAAGCATTGCACCCAACATCGCAAGCAACTTCACACTAAACTTTCCCAGATAGCGGAGCTAAGTACAATTGAATCAGCCAAGTCATTTTTCCTACTTCAATCGTACTTCCCGTCCTAGTACAATCGTACTTCAAATGCACTTCAGATGTTACAACCGATGGACTTGAAATGTCAAAATAGCTAGCCTTTTAGTCATTAGTCATTTTAAATTTTGGCAATAGGTTGAAGATGAAGTTTGTCAGAAGCAGATAATTTCTCATCTCCTTGCAAAGCGCTAGGAGTGGACCGTAATTTATTGCTAGAACGAATAGACATGAAGAGAAAGTGTATTCATAGTTCCGTATAGGCAGGTTTTGAAAATTGAAAGATACAAGTTTGAAAACGAGCGGAGGGCATTATTGAGCGGTAGTATCCGATCAGGCACATAACCCTTTACCATACCACCCCATGCACGATAGGAAAGAGGAAATCTCATTGACTGGTAAAAAGTTATGCAACCGATCGGGCTCTTATACTACCTATTGCTTTTTTCTAGTTCTAGCGATTTGTCCTTCTCCCAATACTGCCTAACACGGGTGAGAAATTATCTCCCGCTGTTGGGTTTATTTTTAGCATGCACCGCCTAAGGAGTGTATCGAAAATAAGCTATCCACAAACTTTCCCTCAAATTATGTTGAAAACCGATATTTTATTCATACAAAAAAATTTATCCTTTATTGTACGAGGTTAAACTTGAACATAATGAAGACCGGATGAAATTTAAGTTATTCCTTCACGAATTTTCGAACTTTGGATCGAATGCTCTTCATCAAGTTCCGGACAAGTGTTGCATCGCATTTTTTGAACGCTTGAGCCCAAATTTGTTTGAACTTCTGCATGTTCCCAGCTGCCTTACCAGTCTTCTTGAAGACCCTCTTCACGATTGCCCAGTAACGTTCGATGGGTCGAAGCTGAGGGCAATTTGGTGGATTGATATTTTTCTCAACGAAATCTATACCCTTTTCCGCAAGCCAATTGAGAGTGGTTTTGGCATAGTGAGCCGACGCTAAATCCGGCCAAAACAGTGGAGGTGTACTATGCTTCTTATATAAAGGCAACAATCTCTTCTGGAGACACTCAGATCGATAGATTTCCGCATTTATAGTTCCGGTAGTGTAAAAAATGGTTGACTTTAAACCACAGGAACATATTGCTTGCCATACCAGTACCTTTCGACCGAATTTCTCCACTTGAATCGACCTGTCCGCATCGCTCACATCCTCCCCAACGACGGCAGTAAAGTATTGTGGACCTGGAAGGGTTTTTGAGTCCTCCTTTACATAGGTCTCATCGTCCATCAAAACGCATGCATCCGGACGCTGCAAAAGACGCAAATACAATTTCCGGGCCCTTGTTGCTGCTCGCTTCTTCTGTTCTGCACTTTGTTTTGAGATTTTTGCTTCTTGTAGGTCTTCAGGTGGTTTCGCCTCTTGATACGCAGGATCATTCCGACACTCGTTCCTGCTTTTTTGGCCAAATCACGTATTGACATTGATTTGTTCTTCATGATTAGAGATACCACTTTATGCTCAAGTTTCGGGTTGGAAGAACCGGGTTTCCTGCCTCTTCCTGGTTGCTCATCCAAAGAATGGTGTTCCCCAAACTTATTAATGATGGTTTTAACACTCGCATGATGAATTCCAAACCGCTACGCCAATTTTCGCATAATAATACCCTTCTCACTTAGCCATGTGTCCAGAACCTTAATTTTCACTTCCTTTTCAATACGCGACATTTTGAAAACGCAGAATTTGAACCGCACAAACAAGTAAACAAAAGAAAGCTGACAGTCAAACGCAAAGCATGGAGTGTTCAGGGCATAAAAAACCAAAAAAAAAACATGGGTAAAAAGCAAATGTGTGGGGATAGTTTATTTTTTATATTTTCCCTTTTTCTCATTTTTTTTTTTTTTTTTTTTTTTTTTTTTTTTTTTGGGGGGGGGGAGGGGGGGGGGGGGGGAAAAAATTTCCCCCCCCGTATGTTTTATTGTGTTTCCCTTTGTGGGTTTTTACACTTTGATTGTTGTATTTTTGTTTCTCCGAGCGGGGGGTAAAGATTTGTGGTGAGTTTTTTTTAACCCCGGCCCCAAAAACTCCTGCATAAAGGGTGTCCACGATGAAATTGCCACACTATGAAATTGCTCTAACTTTTTAACCGCTGGGTAGAAATTAATGAAAATTTGGGTGGATTTAGTTCATAGTGCATTATTTACATCCTGCAAGTTAAAGTCCTGTGATCAAAACTCGCGGAAATGGAGTCAAAAGAACAGCTCGTGCGAGATTAAAATCTTGCGCATTCATCACGAGAACAAGGATCTCTCGCATCGTTCCATCGCTAAAACGTTGGGAATCGCGAATTCCACGGTGTCGCGAGTGATTAAGCGGTTCGAGGAACGGTTGACCACCGATCGGAAGCTCAGAAGTGAAGGAAAAAGTATTTCGTACAACACCAAAAATCACAACCGCGTAGTTGGGGCCTTCAACCGAAATCCGAACGCCTCCGTTCGGGATGTGGCTAAGAAGCTGCACCTAAGCTGAAGTTTTGTCCAGAAGGCCAAAACTAAGGCTGGGCTTCGAACGTTCAAGGTACAAAAGGCCCCTAATCGCGACGAGAAGCAGAACAATTCCGCCAAAACCCGTGCCAGGAAGTTGTACCTCAACATGCTGACGAAAGTTGAATGCTGCATCATGGCCGACGAAACATATGTGAAGGCCGACTTCAAACAGATCCCCGGCAACCTGTTTTTCACGGCCAAGGATAAGTTCAGCGTTCCGGAGCATGTCCGCACTCAGAAGATGTCCAAATTTGCGAAGAAATTCCTGGTTTGGCAAGCCATCTGCACGTGCGGGAAGCGGAGTGCACCTTTCGTGACCCAGGACACGATGAACGGACAGGTGTACATAAAAGAGTGCCTCCAGAAGCGGCTGCTTCCTCTCCTGAAGGCCCACAACGTCCCAACAATCTTCTGGCCGGATTTGGCCTCATGCCACTACTCCAAGGACGTGCTGAAGTGGTATGCGGACAATAAGGTCAATTTCGTGCCGAAAATGTTCAACCCTCCCAACACTCTGGAGCTCCGCTCCATCGAGAAGTACTGGGCGATTATGAAGCAGCACCTTCTTAAACGACCTAAGGTAGTGAAGACAGTCGAGGAACTGAAGAAAGTATGGGTTTACATGCAAAAAACGGTTGATTCACAGGTTGTGCAGAATCTTATGGCCGGGGTTAAGGCCAAGGTGCGGGCATTTGCGTATGGACTGTAAATAAAATACGAGTAAAATGGTAAAATGAAGTTTAATAGTTATTTCTCAATCCCTGAAAATTTGATGGCAATCGGATGAAAACTCGAATTTTGCGAATCAATTTTGTGTGTGGCAATTTCATCGTGGACACCTTTACAAATTTTCCGAACAAAAAGACAAACAAACGGAAATTTTTTTTTTTTTTTTTAAAAATTAGATGAGGCGGCGGGGGGGGGGGGGGGGGTGGGGGGGGTGCTTCTTCTTGGGGCGGGGGGTGGTGACACTGTGTGAAAAAGGACGACGAAAAAAAAAAAAAAAAAAAAAAAAAAAAAATAGATATTTAATAAAAAAAAAAAAAAAAAAAGAAAAAAAAAAAAAATTTGGAGAAAGGGGGAAATTTATTTTATTTTGGGTTATTTTATGTTAGGTTGTGTTTTTTTTAGGGTGTGGCGGTGTGAGGGTGGTGTGTTTTTTTTTTTTTTTTTTTATTCTATTATTAAAAATAAAAAAAATATGGGGGGGGGAATAATAAAGGCACCAAATTTTAAATGTAATGCAAGTTAACTATAGATCAGAGACCGCTTTCGGCATTATTTTAGATAACTTTATTGAATTCCATCCATTTTCAAGAAATTCACGATCAATTTATCGAACATATTTGTTTTAATTTGGTTTTTGTTGTTGTAAACTCGCATAATTTCCAAGGCGCCTTAATTTTCGGCTCTTATCGTGCTTATATTCACCATCAAATTAAATGCGCATATGATTTGAAGCATTATACGAGGGGGTGACCCCGGCGTAGTGGTTAACATCCATACCTCTCACGCCAAAGTCACGAGTTCGAATCTCACCCCCGGATAAGTTACGAAAAATACCCAAAAAGAGGTATTTGAGAGACTACGACGGGAGATGAACCAGCCCGAGGCTGAAAATCTAGATAATCTAGACAAAAAAAAAGCATGAAGATCCATTTTTTTAGATATTTTGCGGTCCTTGCAGCCGAGAAAATAAAGATATGGCTGTTGAGTGCCCTTTTCTTCAAAATTTGCACAGAAACTTTATTCTTGATCATATTGCACTGTTTCACTCTCATTCCATTATCCATGCCTAAAGCATCACTATTTACAAATGTAATTTTTTTTAAACAAACTAGCAAAATATTCAAAATATCGGCCGTACAGAAAGCAACTACCGCTCGCGGGGCTTATTCAGCTCTCACTCCACTATTCTTGATTAGATTAACAGTAGCATCAATTTATATCATGCAACACTTTTCCAGAACATTTTATCGCACTGTACAAAACTGTATATCACATATTAGTTATCGCACAGGTATAACTTCATTATTTTTTTAATATTCAAATACAGCGAAAAACATCCATGGCACAGCCTCGCCCATGCTTTAGATATTTGCTCGTGCCATGAACTTTTCGATGATATTTTTGCTGTTCGGTAACATGCGTTAATTCAATTGCCTTTTATGTTTTTCAGAATCCTCGGCGTTATTATCGAAAACGGTTAGTATAAAATGACGACTTTAATTAGATCAGCTGTCAAAGGCTATCAATGTTATTTTTTATATTCGGGGTAATTAAAAGTATTCTAAGTTTGTAAACAAATCAAGTACAAAAATTAAGTCCTGATTTTCTACATCGCAATGTTGACGTTCACCATGATATGTATTAGACTTCAGTTAATTCAATTGTCCTCCTTTTTGTTTCATAAATCTACGAATAAGATAAGATGAATGGATAGTTTTCGAGAAATGGTGATTTAAAAAAACCTAATCTGATAAGATTTTTCTTCCAGCTGGAATTCATGGCTACTTTGAAGCTTCATGAATGAGACAATGTCAGAAGATGAACTGATTTGCTTGTGCAAAAAACACCTCAAAGATCACCATAATGGTTGAAATCACATGAAGCTGAATAAATTATAGTTTGAACTATAATCAAAGATATCCACTACGAAAAATGAAGAGTCAAACTGGAATGGAAAACAAATCGACGGCTAGAATTCCCTATCCAATTCCACAGAAAACAGGTATGCGCCATCCCTTTGTCAAGCAATATGCTCACTCGCGATCATTTGGCGGCATAAACAACCCCCAGCCGACTGCGACGACAAAAACAACGCCGCCAATATGCTCTCAAACCAACTGAGCGAACCGGCACAGAGCAACCCCCTCGAATGTTTCGCCGGTTGTCGCGCAACATCTCCATGTAGCGCTCGGTTGTTGCTGCGGAACTCGAAGCGTCGCATCACAACACCCACCGGCCGTCTAGCACTGGGGGCATCATACGGCGATATAAAACTACCGCGCGACAACGGGCCCAAACTCACTTCTCGTTTATCGTTCGGCCTAGTCGTGTCTCGTGTGGTCTACCAGGACCTTCATCCCCCAAACCCCCCATAAATTAGTCTCAAAAGTGTTTATATGTATCTCAGTAATTAGTGGTGCCCCCCTCGCCAGAAGGCATCAGGATTGTTGGTGCAAATACGCAGTCTACCACACGGACAGGATTCTGCAGTTTTTTTTTTTTGAGAATTCTGGTTTTTCCAAAAAGAATTTTGAAGTGAAAAAGTGCTCGCAGCGGATACAGTTGCAGTAGAGGTTAAGAACCAATTGATTTATTAGAAGTGTATGAGCTTATCCGTTCTACTCAGAACGGAACAGGAATACTCGATTCCCCCGGGACGCACGAGGAAAGTTCGAAGAAAGAAGAAGTTTGAAAAATCACAGCTGCTGTGGTAGGATTATAAGGTTGTGAAACGTTTCAAAAATAGTTGCAAACTCTGAATTAATTTCGCCGAAAAGAACACGCACTGCTTGAATAGGAATCGGCACAGAAGTGTGTGAAAGGTGGCGGAGTGTGCCGAGTGGAAACCTGTTTTTTTGGCTGTTTTTCGAAAAAGTGTCAGTTGTTGCTCGGAAAAAGCCGCACACGGTGTGATTAGTGCGATCTACATTTAAGCAGTTTCAGCGAGACGTTCTGCGAACGAGTCGGAGCAATTGCTTTGTACAATTTCTGAAAGGTGAGTCGTCCGTTTGCAGTGGTCCTTCGTGGGGATACAATATCGATAGTGGATTGTGCCTTTTGGGGTAATTTTTGGCCGTTGTTGACGGGAGATAAAAAAAAACGGGTTTCTGGTTTTAGCGAAAGTATTTTTTTTTAGTTTCGGTGATGAAATTTTATCGATGCACATACGACGATGATGATAGGCAATGGGGAATGCCAACGATTACCATGTGCTGTTGAAGTATTTAAAGCTTCTGTGGCGAGTGCGTCTACAGCTCTAGATGTACTTCTCGAGGTCTTAGTTGGGGGGTATCGATAAATAAAATAATACATGATTTTGACTGTCATGTAGCAAGTACAGTGAGCGAGCAGTTTCTTCTAGTGAATCGGGAATTCAACCCTTGGGCTTCAAAAATAATTGCTTTGCAGGTTGGTGACGACCTTGTAAACAAGTTTTCGTTGATCGAGTGATACCTTCATCTGTTATTCAGGTTGAAATTGAACGAAGTATTGAAAGTATTTTTTGGTTTTACATTCAATTCTAGTTCAATAAAATCCCATACAAATAATGAATTGAATGTAGTGAATGAATGGTTTTTCATCCCGAGAACAGAGCCAAAAGCAGAGAACTAGTTTGGTCTTGGCGGCAGCTTACGCAAATATGGAACACATTGCACTTTTCATCCAGACATAACATCAAGGACCACGTGCATGTTATCACTGTGCAAGCATCTTTTTATACAGAACCGTTGGAAAAAAAGACTAACCTCCCACATATGCGTGTTTTTACAACTTTGTTACGCACACTTAAGATAGGTTTTGGAAATGCATAACATGTCAATCTCGTCATGGTTGTTGACATGCGTAAGAGTAATGTGGGGTGAAAGCTTGTTCTGAGGTATAGGTAGTAGGTAGAATTTTTTTCCACTCATCAAGAAGGACTTTTAACGCAAGATTTTCTTCAAAAATATCTGCAGGAAATGTATCTGTACTGGCTCAATACTTTATGCCTGAATTATGCTTTTATGCATAAATTATGCCTGAAAACCCGGGGGTTCAACTTCCAAATGATAGCTTAGGGTGTCGGAACAGGGTGATTTTGATGCCTAATAGAGTTACTCGTGAATTACTGCGAAGAAAATAAATGAAAGTTCATTCGTGGTAATCAATTAATCATTCATTTAATCAACCATAAACGAGAAATTCGGGGTAGTCAACGATTGAAGTTTCGAATTGTTTTGCGTTTTTCGGTTTTTCACTATCATCAATAGCAAATATTCTTTCTCTTCATCAGACCAAGTGCTGCTCCAAATGCACGTTCTGCTGGATCGTTAATGACGACTAAACTGTTGCATTTGGTTTTGGCTTCAAGGTGATCACTCTTGCAATTCCTCATCTCAGGATCCTCACTCAAAAAACTGAAATCCAGTCGCAATTAGGGCTTCGACAAATACCGAGGTGCTTCTCAAACTTCTGGAGTGGTTCGGCTTAGCTCTTTTTCGTGGTAGTTTTGCCAACACTGCACATTATGTCGTTCATCGGCGCATTTGTTGCTATCGGTGCTTCATACTACCCGTTGACGTAAACTTTTACAACAAAGACTACAAATCTAAAACTTGTTCTAGGAACACGCAATTGAGTATTTGATCAAAGAATCCAAACCTGTTACGACGACGGTCAGCTTTTCAGTCTTATTGCGATTGTACAACAATTGCTTGGAATCAAAGTGCACGACTAAAAACTTGTCCTTTAGACACTCATCTTGAATTTCCTTAGCAATCTCTTGACGCGCCAGGAGAATGGAAAGACTCATAGTGGCAGACATTCGTATAGCCAACTCTAATTTTCTAGACGCATTTCAGAAATAAAAAAACAAACCAATTATTTTAATTCGATTTGTAGGATAAGTTTCCTTTATTTTCAACAAATTCAATACTTAAACTTTACATTATAGACTGTTTCAGAAATTATAAGCACACTTTCAAAATATTTCAAAAGTGTTGTTTTTAAAGATTTCAATTATTTTGTTTGGCAAATTACATCAGCACTGGTGTTGAACCGAGACATCTCACTTTTCCGAGAACATGGCCCATAAGCTTCTGCATAGTTGCACTTCCTACCATTTTCACCACTTTTGTCCAATCCCTTTTAAATTTTTCGATGTCATCCGCTGGTTTTACGAGTTTCCGTAGCTTTGCTTTGGTCAAAGCCCAAAAAGTCTCGTTTGGCCGTGCTTCCGGGGAAAATTGGCGGATTTATGTCTTTCGGCACGACGTAGACATTTTGGTTTTGTACCACCTGTGTCCTTGGCGTAATGACATGATGCCAAATCAGACCAAAACTTGATGATCGGCAATTAACTCCGATGCTACGTACGGACTAGATATTTTGCCGTATTCGCATATTGCCTGCCACACCATCACCTCCTTGCCAAATTATTTGGTGCACGGGAAATAATTTGTTCTTCACAATAAGAAAAACAGGTCATGCTTTCATGAATATGTTGTGTTTTTGTGTTATGAACATACCACGAACAATATTAATGATATCATGAACTATTTGTTCGCCGGAGTGAAATCATGAATCAATCGGGTTAAAACCATGAGCTGAATTCCTGATACTGAAAACTGAAAACATTAGATTCCTATCTGGCAAATCTACTTTATCGACTCTAAATGTAAACAAAAAATAAATCCACCGTCTGGATTCGAACCTAGTGTTGATGTGAAGAGCTGTGATAGTACATGGTGGATGTATTCACTACGCTATTGTCATTCTTGAATAGATATTTGAATAATGAAGCTGATTTCACAACTTTAGTTTAGAGGCAAAACAACGCTTCTTATGTTCATGACTCGCATCTGTCATTTCAATTCTGAAACCATGAATAAGAGTCATGAATTCATAAAATAAGATGAGAGTTCGTTTCGTGATTTTTTATTCATGAAAACAGAAATGGATTTGTTTCCGTGTGAAAATGGTCTTCTCCGTTTCGGGGATATCCCTGTCCTTGCGTACAGTGAAGTATTGTAATTTCGAAGACAATCAATAGCTAATATTTGGTATGGCCGCCATTATTTCGGATTACTTCAAAAATACGGTTTGGCATCGAATCAGAGAACTTTTGCAGTGTTGCCATGTCGATTTTGGCCCAACACTCTTGAATTGCTGTTTTAAGACTGTAAATGCTATCAAACTGACGTCCGTTTGCATAAACCATTGCAGCCAAGATTCCCCAGAGGTTTTCAATGGGATTGCAATCCGGACTGCAAGCTGGCCAGTCCAGTAGCGGAATGTTTTTCTCAACAAACCACGATTTGGATTGCTTGGAGACGTGAATAGATGCATTGTCCTGCTGAAAAACGATATCGTCATTCGCGTCGTTCTCAATATGACCGATCAAAACATCTTCCAAAAGCTCCAGGTACATGTTGGAATTCATCCGGGTTGAAATGAAACAAATCGGAAACTTTGCATGGTAGGAGAAGGCACCCCAAACCATCAAACTTCCACCCCCAAAGTTTCGCTTCGATCTCATGACACCAGTTTGATTCAAATCATGCCAGTAGCAACTGTAACAGTCCGGTCCGTCTAAATTAAACTTCTTCTCGTCAGAAAACACAACATTTCGCCATTCAGCCTTTCAATCCATGAACTTCCGGGCGAATTTGAGCCCGTTTTGCTTATGAGTGAGGTTAAGCTTTGGATTTTCCTTGCAGTTTCTTCCATTTGATGTTCGGCGATGCATTCAAAATCCGAGCAATTTGACGGGGAGTCACCGGAACATCTAGTTTTTGCTTTATTTGGAAGCAGGACTGTCGATTCTGATTTGGCCTTTAAGCATCAAAGAAACTTTGGCGCGCCCTGTGGTAGGCAATTTTAATGCCATATTTTGAACCTTTTTTGATGAAATTCCGTACCGCTTTCTCGCTTCGACCAATTTTTCGTGCGATTGAGACATTAGAGTGACCTTCCTCCTTGAACAACCTTATAATACGCCGTTCTTCCTCCGTCAGACGAGTACCTTTCGCCATTTTTTGATATTATAACATTTATCACCAATCAACAAAAATTAAATGCCATACGATTGACGTACCTTACTGATTGTAAATTGTTTTCCCGATACGTGTTAAAATCTGCTGGAAAACCACGATATTCAAACGAAATAAACGGATTCTTTAGGTCGGGTTCGGTTGTTGGGGTTGAAGCTTTTTTTGGATTTACCACCGTTATTGGGGGGGGGGGGGTTTTTTTTTTTATCGGTTCTAGTACACTGCAACAAAGATCAGAGATATTCCAATTGAAAACAAGTTTTCGATATTTTTTTAAGACATTTTACCATGAGTCGAGAGTAAACGAATGTCTATCATTGTGTTTAACATTGATTTGGCAAACATACTGCTTTTCGTTTTCTCTGAAGTGTTGATCTACTTACGCTCAGCTGTTGTGGATTTTGACCAAAGGCAACAACTGTGGCCGCTAGTACCCCGCGGTTAGAGACCCATGTGCGGTCAAGATTTTCGATAACGGTGTTTGTTAGTGGTTGCAGTCTTTTTCTTCGGATAACCTTCCTTGTATCTTCCACGTCTAGTTCTCGGACGGTTACACTCGACCTTGTTGAGATGTTCTTAATGTTTCGAATTGTCTTTTCGCAATGCTGCTTGCAAGCTACTACTACATCGGTTCTGACGGCTGCAGAATACTTACACGGAATTCTATAGAATAGAACATTCCTTGTGCTATTTTCAGAATTCTACATGGAACGCATCATGTCGTAGTTCAATTTCGGTATTCTTCACGCTGATGTTGATGCTAATCTTGCTCGACTTCAACGTAGCCAATTATCTTGAATCTTGAAAGTAACTGTTGATTTCTAGCTCTGGTGGAAAATTCCTTGCTTCATTGCTATACCGGTGATAAGATCCAACTTTCTGCGACTATCAAAGGTTAACTAATACAGTAAATTTTCGTTCGTTGCACTAAAATCGTAGCCTACTTTTCGATAGCTGGGCTAAGCTGCCAATTTGAGAAAACGAAGCTTCTGTTACTCATTACCCCCATGTGGTAATCTTCAATTCTCGGGTAATTCATGATTAGGGCCTAAGAGCCAATTGTAAGCAATGACATTTAACGTCGATTTCTCTCGAATTTGAATACACTCTCACGAATTGAAAGCAGCATCTGGTAGAATAATGTTTGCTCTACCATATTGTGTAGTTGGATATCGTAGGATTCTTGTAGCTCGTGAGAGATCAAAGTTTAAAGTCATTGTTTACAATGGCTTTTAGGCCCTAATCATGAATCACTCGAAAATTAAGCTTAGTGACCTTTAACGCACGCACACTGTCGTGTCTAATGTCGTTTAAAAATTGTTAGTTTTCCCACAGATAACCTAAAAGTTGGCTTACCATTTTTAAACTTTTTAACAGCTGTTTGTTATGTTTTCGTCCAAAACGTACTACCACATTTCCAGAAGGCACACTACCACACTCAGACGTGATAAGCTTAATAGATGAGTGAAACATGGCTTCTTGTGTTCGTTGACTTGTTCGGTCACTCTACCGAAAAACGTCGCAATCAAGAGTCAATATTGTGTGAAAATACTAGCCCACCATGTATCGTGGTCGGGCATTCGATCAGCATTCAAGCTGATGATCGATTGAGGAAGACACCGACTCACAGTGATCGGAAAAGCCTTTTTTCACGGTGAAATTAATAACTTCTAAGGCTTACATTTCCGAATCATAGTGTCTTCTACAAAGTTGTATTTAAACAAGTTGTCCATCTTGTGGTGATAGTTTCGTAGTTTCAAACGTTACCGCTAGGGCGGCGCTGTTGCTAACTTTTGAACGAAACACAATAGAAGGGTGATGTCAAAAGTAAATTCGTAGGGAATATAATTTCAAGCAGCTTTGCTGGAAACACCATTTTTTTAGCTCTTCATTCGACCATGGTAGAGCTATTTTTCTGCTTTAAATCAGAGTGTTTCTAAAAAATGAGTTTTTTTATTATAACTTTTTTGTTTCTTATTTTGAGAAAGAGTAATCTAACAAAATATAGAAAACGTTAAAACGCACATTTTTGCAAAACAAAGTTTTTTAATACAAATCATCATTCAAAAGGTACGGGTAATTTTAACTAAAAAACGTTTTTTCTTTTCGACCTTTTGATTGTTTAGGCGAAAATTGGCCAGAAAATCATCAAATTATTGTTTTAATGGGTATCAAGGAACAAATTGCTATATAAATGAGCCCGAGTACACCTGGTGCTCACGAGCGGGGACTGCTTAAAATCGGACATGTTTTCGTTAAAATTACCCCTAACTTTTGAACAATAAAATATAACCAAACACTTAGTTCAACAAAAACATGCACAATATTTTTCTCTACTCTGAGCAGCTTGAAGCGTGTTTTATTGGCTGTGTTTGCGTAACTGTACAGCATTCAGTTTTGAAAGAATAAGTATTTTCATTGGTGTGGACATGTATGGCAAACCTCAATGCAATGTATAAAACTTATGTTCTTATTCATCTACGAGTGCCCTAGGAAGTTTGAAACTACGAAACTATCACCACAAGATGGGCAACTTGTTTAAGTACAACTTTGTAGAAGACACCATGATTCGGAAACGTAGGCCTTAGGAGTTATTAATTTCGCCGTGATAAAAGGCCTTTCTGAGCACTGTGCGACTGTGTGTTTTTATCGAAATCTCAAAATAATGGCATAATAAAATTGCCCAAATTTTTGTTAGTCAAACAAGTCAGCTCGGATAACAGGCTTACGAAAAAAAAACATCTGTCATATTTAAGTGAAAGTCATGAATTGGACTACATAGAATATTTTCACAAATCGTGAGGGGCGTCACCGAGATAAGTCTATCAACTTTCATTAATCATCCAGCGCCAATAGGTGACACCAGTTTTCTTTCATGTCTGTCAACCTTTAGGGGTACCAACAACCTCGTATAAGTAGAAAGAAGTAAAGTTCAGGAGTTCCCTCTGGGTGCTGGATGGTTAAGCATTTCACCAAATGACAATTGTATTAACAATCTTATTGCCGAAAGTGCTGGAAGTCTGGGTGTCAAGGTTAATAATTTGATGGGTTTCAATATTTCAAGCTTAAAAAATAACGTCATATCGTTCAAAAATTAAACTCAATGAATATAGATAGATGAATAATATTTAATAATAAAAAACGAACAGATTCACTGAGTAAATCATCAGCAAACTGGTGGCGCTGGCACTTCCAAAATTTCAACTTTTCAAATTGGACAAACAGTTTTAGTAACATTAAAACGTCAGTTTTGATACGTTATAAACAATATGTTAGCAAGACTTCGCTAATAGCTTTATTGGCTGTTGATCTATTTGGTTAACATCTAAGGTCTGTATCCACATTAATCCGGACACCTTCAAATCATTGTAACTTTTGAAATATTGCACGTAGGAATGAAAAATTTCACTGTGGTATAGCTGAGAGTCTATGATGAAAAAGACTATGATTGATGTTTACATTTCATGTTTAGTATTCAAGATGGCGACGAAAGAAAAACAAGTGCGCGAGCGAATTTTGTACGGGCGTACGGCAAATCCTGACTTGTCAATACGGGACCTTGCAAAAACATTGGATTTACCTAAATCCACTGTTCACGATGTGCTCAAATCATTTTCGGAACGTTTGACGGTGGAGAGGAAACCGAGAAGTAACAGAAACATTGGACGCGCCGAAAGGTGAAAAGGATATTAACGAAAAACTCAAATCTCTCCATTCGAACGGTGGCTCGTAAAATAGGGATGTCGCCTGGTTTTGACCAAAAATCAAAACAACGTTTGGGTAAAGTAAAAACAGTTCCAAATCGCAACGACAAACAGAACTTGGCAGCAAAATCACGGGCTCAACGTTTGTACTGCGAATATTTGACGAAGTTTTCATGCGTTGTTATGCACGATGAAACTTATGTCCTGGAGGATTTTAAGCAGCTTCCAGGGCTGGCTTTTTATTCTGTTATGGCCAGAAACGCTACAGCTGAGCATTTCAGAACGAAGAAGGCATCGAAATTTCCCAAAAAATACCTTGTGTGGCAAGCAATTTGCACTTGTGGCAAAAAGAGTAAATCTTTCGTTACTACAGGCACAATCAACAAGAAGATCTATCAGAAAGAGGGTCTGGAGAAGCGGTTGGTACCCTTCATCAAAAGCAAAAAAAAAAACCTTTGGTCGGCCGGGTTGGATAGCAATGTAAAAGGGGGGGGGGGGGACAAAAAAAAAAGGGGAAAAAACCAAATGAGAGCTACGACCAATCGAGAGATATTGGGCTCTGATGAAGCGGATCCTTCAAGCTTTTGCCACCTGCAGAATACTTGGTTCGCCATGAAGTTGAGCGAGCTCGTTATTCATTCTTCGCCGCAACACACACTTCTCCTGCATACCGCCAAAGATGGTCCTAAGCACGCGTTGCTCGAATACACCAAGTGCTTGCAAGTCCTTTTCGAGCATGGTCCAAGAGAACCACTGGTCTTATAAGCGTTTTTTACATGGTACATTTGGTACGGGGTGAATCCTTTTTGGCCGTAGTTTTTTTTCTGAAGCTCATAATAAGCACGACTTCCACTGATGATGCGCCTTCGTATTCCACTTCTAACGCTGTTGTCTGCCGTTAACAAAGATTCAAGGTAGTTCAAATTCATCCACCACCTCGAAAGTATCCCCGTCTATCGTAACAGTGCTACCTAGGCGGGCCCTGTAACGCTTGCTGCCGCCTATTAGCATGGATGTACACAGTAACTACAGAGTAACTTTCACTCAGTTTCGTATTTCCATGCTTAATGTCAAAAGCTGAGTAACTTGATATAAAGAAACTGAGTAAATGCTACTCTGATTGTAAAAGCGCTGTACTTTTAAAAATAGAGTAATTATAATGAAGCTGTCAAAAGCGAAAAACGTAGTTGAATCCAAGGTTCATTCGATCAAAGCATTTCAAGATGGAACTACTGTATGTAGTAATCAACAAAAAATTTAAGTCGAACTGCCGAATTCAATCCATGAATAGATTGTAATTCAGTTCATGGAATTACAAATTTAAAGTTTTTCTACATTTCCGTTTCAACTGGCCAGTTGTCTGAAACAATCAACGATTTCTTTATAATAAAATAACAAATAAAATTAGATACTGAGTAATGTTGACTCAAATTTTGATAAATGACCTAGTTAATCAGAAATGAGTAACTTTATAGCTACTCTAATTAGGGCAGTTCCACTTTTAACAAAACTGAGTCGTTTTCTACTCAGTTTTGAAAAAATACAAACAAGCGTGACTGAGTAATGTTTACACTAATTTTGACAGGTGACCTAGTTAATCAAAAATGAGTAACACTTCAATTGCTCTAATTAGGATAGTTCCAATTTTAACGAAACTGAGTCGTTTCCTACTCAGTTTTGAGAAATTACAAACGAGCGTGTACTTCGTTTTCAACGCATTCACCACCAGTCCGACTTTTCTTGCTTCACGTTTCAGGTGGTTGTACCAGTTCTGTCACCTTCCCAAATGTTTGACCGACAATGTCCATATCATCCACGAAGCAAACAAATTGGCTGGATTTTGTAAAAATCGTTACCCGGCTCGTCGCATGACACCTTCTAGGGCGATATTAAGAAGAAGGCAGGATAGTCCATCACCTTGTCGAAGTCTCCGGCGAGATTCCAACCGAACTGAATTGTTCGCCAAAAATCTTCACACTTCGTTGCTCATATTATTCTTGTGAGCTTCCCGGGGAAGCCGTTCTCGTCCATAATTTTCCATAGCTCTATGCGGTCAATACTGTCGTACGCCGCCTTAAAATCGATGAACAGGTGGTGCGTAGGGACCTCAACTAGGAGAGAGTTGGTGTTCTTTTTCAATTCCTAAACGCAACGGTCAAGTACTGCCACTGATTTTAACAAGTTTTCTATCAGGTCCAAACCTGTAAGACATGCCTTTACCTTTTGTAAATTTCAAATACATTGTTGCCTAATTCTATTTTTTTTTGAATAATGCAATCAATTTGTCAAATTGATTAATGCAAAAATTGAGAAAACCTAACCGGAAATGAATGAGTCATTAACGTTTTAAAGCTGTTCAATTCTTGTGACGATAGTGATAAGGCAGTAAAAGAATTGAATGGATTCGATGCGTGAACCTAGAAATTTACAAGTTTATGTGAACTTTATTTTTATTTATTAAAAAAGGACAGCGCTTCAATCGATCTTTACAGCACTATTTATGTAAACATACATTGTTGCACAAATTTGATTGAAAAACAATTCGAATGTTTTTCAATGCTCGGATGATGGTTCAATTAAAAATTCAACTTGTTTATCAGAGTACATTGGTGTGTATTTTGTAAATTGACCTAGTTTACATCACGTGTAATGTTTATAATGTTTTGCTGTGTAATCTAAGAAACAATAAACATTTCGCATGCCAAACTTTAAAACAAATTGCAGCTACAGCTGCAGCCATCAAGTGGTTCAAATTTCCAGCAGGAAATTATAATAACTAATATATCAACCATGTAAACTAACACCATCATCAGAAAGGATAATGTCGCTGAGAGCTCGTTGAACGTCAGCCTTTTTGGCTACCTTGCTTTTTTTATATGCTTTCATTGCTAATTTCAAGAAACTAGATGACTCAATAAAGTAAACAAAACAAAAGGGAACAAATGAGGAAGTCGTTGGTTCGGTTGTTTGAGGCAATGTTTTAGCTGGGTTTCACCGTATCTTGTACGTATATAATATATATAATATTTATTCAATTCTATGCGCATTCAATTTTATTATTCGCTACTGCAACAATACTTCCGGCTTATTTTCTTTATGTTCGTTTGGATACAACTTTTGACAGTTCGTTTGGAGACAAAGCAAAATACATCTACGCATATCTACATACAAGAGTATCTAAAATTTAGATTCTACTGACAAAATCCGGGTAAAGCAAATATTCAAGGCCGTGACGTACTTTACACGTACAGAAACGAGTTCTTAAATATCGATCATCTGTTTCTACTGCGTCCCCCCCATCCTCTTTCGAGGCGGCATATATTTACGCATCATTTCACACTCAGACACTTTGCAACTGCGGCCACACCTATCACTGGTCAGTGCGAATTTGGAAACGTTCCACACATTAGATACGTACTTAACATTTAAAAAAAAGAAAGGGGCAGTCAGCACTTGCTCTCGGTTGCCAAGAGCCATGGCGGCGGCGATGATGAGGTGAAAAAACATGCCAAAAAAAAAAAGTGCATTACTCAATTGTTGATGGCGAGTAATGTTTCTGTTGAGTCACAGCGGTCCACAACTTGAGATGGGCAGTTGCGGAGCAAAAGCAAGCACTCTCTTCGGCTCTCCGCTTACACAATGCACCATCATCTAAATCCAATCCAGCCAAAATATGGTAAAACTTAATGCCTAAATAATGTTTGATTAATTGGCAAGTACCGATAAAAAATCAAAAGGTAAACAAAATCACACCCGTTTGTTATTTGTGTGGAAATGAGTATGAATGCCCGGTGCAATTCATGGGTTACCCACCGAGTTCAATAAACATGCGAACTCAAGTCGCTTTTGCTACCTTCTAAGGGAACGTTCAAATATTACGTCCATCGTTTAAGGGGGCGGAAGGGTTTTTTTAAGAATTTATGACAGTGCGTGTATGGCAAAAATCGTGACAGGGTGACATTTTTTTTCAAAAAAAAAAAAACAGAGGATGATTGGATGTTTGAACCTACCATTAGAAGTGTTGTAGCCCTGCCAGGAAATTTGGCTATTATAGCATAGCACAATAAAAACAATAACAAGCACGTCGGTACAGTTTTCTGGCCTACTGCGCTGAACAACAACACTGGTTGAATTTTTGGAAGCGAAATCGTAAACATTGGCTTTATGCCTATCAACGAGTCAACGATGACGACTTCAACAACAACAACAACAACAACAGCATGTAGATCAAAACTGTTCGGCAAAAGGTGGATGGAGGGGAATGGGATGATCGCATATGATCTGTATGTTTTCTTCTTGATGCGAAATCCAAACACATACAAACACTCACCCAATGCTTAGCTCAGGATGTCTAAATCACTCGATTATCTAATCCAGCACCGAATGCGTGCGATCATTTCGAACTCCCAAGACTCTAGCACAGCATCACCCAGACAGACGATGGGTTGTTGAGATCCGGATGACAAAAACGAGACAGAGCTGGCGAAACGGAGGTGATGTTGCGCTGCGGCAGATACTGTGCATTGATGTTGAATCTACAAGGTTGCGCTGTTTTTTTTTTGGTCTCGTCGATGCGTTTGATTGTTGACTAAGACGTTTTTCTTTGGCTTATTCGTAGCAAAACATACCGTGGGGTGAAAAAAGTGGCGCTCTTTAACGATGTGGCAAAAGTTGTTGAATCTTCAATGGACGAACAAAGGTTAGTGGGTTTGAAATATGTGAATCAATTTCTTTCCGAAGGATTACTGTAGCATTGGGAATTGGTGAAAATGGTACCAGTAACTTACTACGCGCTAATTGAGGCATTTTATGTGCCCATTTCAATGTTTAATGATCGACGATAAATGGTCACGCAATAGTCATGACAAATCTCCAACGAACAATCTCCCATGGTGGAGATGGGCCTCGTTCAATGGTACAGTACTCTGTTGTGGGAATTTTATTCGGTTGACTCAGTGGATAGGCAATTTTGATCACTCGCAAACGTTTTCCGTATGGTCATTTGGTGGACGATTTTTATTTCTGAGAACCTGATTTGACGATTAGTAGACTTCTGCAATTGAAGCCAAGTTCACAGGTTTGATAATATGCTGAACAAATATATTAAGTTTTGCTACTTTGTAGGCCAATAGCCAAAACGATTGTAGGGAAGATGTACCTATATTAATCTCATCACTTTGCAATTCATCCTACTTGAAATAAAACGATATACACGTGACAGGATTAGTTAGTAATGTTTGTTGTAGTTATTTAACGTAAGCAAATATTATTAGAAAACGAAACCGATCCTTATACTGCCCAATTGTTTGATTCATCGTAGGATGAATATAGGAACAATGAGATTAATATGAGGGCAGTTTCCCTATTTTTGTAAAGGTATTTTTGTATTTGATTTGTCGTTTGTCTTTTATCATTTTTTAATAGAGGTTTAATGATTTTTTTGCACTGTTTTCGCGCAGACAATGTAATTGACAACGCAATTAAAACTGACGCATGGATAGATAAATTGTATTTAATTACTGAACAATTCAATTTGATGGATGTTCAGCAAACCATAACGAATAATGAAATCTCGGGAACTTATTGTTGGTTGCAGTTGTGATTGGACTCTAGAAGTGCTTTTTGCGCATTTTAAAGTGTGATAAAAGTGCACGTGTACGTCAATCTTTTTTTTGTCTTCGGTGTACTTTTTCTTTATGCTGAAAGGTTATTTTAACGTTGCATTTTTATCACACTTTTTCTGTTTTTGTCGGAGTCCAATTTTAACTGCAGTCAGCAATATTTTACTGCCGTTAAGCTGTGTCGAGCTTTTCCTCACCAAATTACGGCTCAGTCAAATTTTAGTGGCTCTGATGAAAATGAAATCTTGCACACGCATTCACCTAAAGAGACTTAGTATTTTCTGTTACTGCAAAGCACTTTACTGAAAAAAAAAGCACTGATTCCTTTTATTTATAATCTACACTGAACATATTTTATCGTAAATCCACTTTCGCACGTTTTGTAAACATAGATTTTGTACATAGAACAAATATCTCGTAAATTTTATGAAACATTCATATGACGAATTTCACGCCAACTCGTCTTCGTGATTGGCAGCACCCTCTCAGAATCCAATGAAACTTTGTGGGTGTATAGACTATATCTTTTTACAGCACCTTTGCATACTTTGTTTTTTCAAAAAAATCTAGACTACTATTTGAAAAGGGCTTAAGTTTTTTGATCGATTTTTTTTAAATCAACATAACTCAAAAAGGAAAAGACTTATAAAAAAGTGATGTATGAGTGACTTTTAGATAATGGCTATCTTAGAATTGGGAGAAATTTTTTTTTAATAAAGGCAATATCATTGTCTAAAAGTTCGCCATACAATGCAAGATGGGAACTATTAAGAAAAAAAGTTTTTCTTACAACAACTTTTGCGTGTCCTATTTTTACCGTGTATCACGCAAATTGTCTGGTTAAAGTATTCACAAAATAATTTTTGTGGAATATATTGAATTTTGTTTAATGAAATCTAGCAATTTTGATATAAACAACTGAACTGCTATTGAGTCATGGGTCAATACTTCAGGTATTATGATAAAGCTTTTGTTTCCCAATTTATCGTCCTTTTTGTAATATACTTCAAACTTTTGGTAATAAACAGGATCGACCACCTGATTTAATTGTATTATCACTAAAGTTTAAAAAAATATAATAATTTTTAAATAAGCCCTTTCCAAATGGTAGCCTTGATTTTTCAAACATTCAAAGGAATTAATTTATTTATTTATTTTGTCAAACTAACGTAGACTATTACATTTACCTATAATTTTCTTTTTTTTTTAAATTTACTTATGCTATAATACATTCAGATTAGATAAAAGAAAAAAATATGTTTATAAAAAATATAGGTTAATTAGACAGTGCTTTCATAAAATTTTATTACTTTGTGTTGTTTCGTATGGTATAAATTTTTATAAAACAAAGTATGCAAAGTTGCTTGAAAACACATTGTCTACACACCCGAAAATCATTGGATGCTGCCAAACACTGGATGAGTTGGCGTGAAATTCGTCATATTGCTTGTCATCTGGTGAAATGCCATCGTAACGCCTTTTTGTACAATGCACGAATTGAATTTCGTGAAGACCAGCCAATTGCACTCAGATAAAAAGAAACATTGAATTTTCTGCGTTATCTAATGCACATAAAGGGAATGCTAGATTTGGCAGAAAATAATGGGATATTTCATGTAAATTTAAGCCAGATAACGCCTGAATCTAGCCTGTTGTATGAAAGATTGCAAACATTGTTGTATGGCGCATGAGATATTGCAAACAATTTCGTCGTTTAAGCATCATTTGGCTTGGAATCAAACGAAGGAAAATTTTACACGCTTGTTAAAATTAATTATTTTTTTCTGTGCAGCTCTTCTCGTACATGTTGGTGTTGCTGCTGGGATGGGCAGGAATCATTGGTTAATCACTAAATTAAATTATAACGCTGTTAAAAGTTGTGATTTCACACTTCTCACGAGTCATGGTGACCTACACAGATAAAATGAAACATTGGATTTTCTGCGTTATCTAATGCACATAAAGGGAATGCTTGATTTGTCGGAAAATAATGGGATATTTAATGTAAGTTAAACCAGGAAAAAAACTAATTCTCGCCTGTTGTGGGAAAGTGGGGGAATTTTTTTGTGGGGGGGGGAAAAATTCAAAAAAATTTTTTTTTTTTGCCCCCCTTGGGTTTGAAAATAAAAGGGGGGGTTCTTTTGTGCGTGTTATAATTTTTTTTTTTTTTTTTGTTGGTGGGTCCACCAACGAATTCACTACTTCTCTTCTCTGCAGTAGGAGATACAAACACCCAAAAAAAATAAAAAAAAACAACAAGGCAATTGAACTGCTACATTACTTCAACCATCATTATTACGTTGCACACGAAACTTTTTTGAACGACCCCTCGTTTACATTGTGTTTTGGCTGTCAGTGGATGTATGTTGTTACTTTTGTAATCGAGTATTATCCGGAAAAATGGATCTCGGACAGAAACGTAGTGCTGTGGTTGCCTTGTTCCGAGCTGAGAAACGGCAGGAGGACATAGTTCATGAGCTGTCCGATTTACGTGTGGGCAGAAGTTTTGTACACCGTACAGTCAAAAGATACCTGGAGACCGGAAGTACCAAAAACCGGTATGATTGGGACGTCGAGCTACTGTGGTGACACATGTCATGGTGAAATCATCGTTAAGACGCGCCTGAAAAAAAATCCCCGACGTAGAGGCACTATGTTTTTCCGCAATTAGCGGAAGATCTCAGCGAATCGGATCGAAGTCTCCATCGGATCCTGAAAGATAAACTTCCACCAAGGCCAACAAGATCTAGAAGGTTCAAGACCGTTCGGTGAATCAGAAACAAGAATGGGTAAAAAGAACGAAGGCCCTGCTGAAGAGGACCGCGAGAGGAGATTGGAGAATGTCGTGTTTACCAACGAGAAACTCTTCACCGTACCGCAGATCGTGAATAAGCAGAACGACAGAGTTTGGTTGCCAGAAAGATCACGAACAAATGCAGAATGGCTGACGGCCACCAAGTGACAGAAACCAGCATCGGTGATGGTTTGAGCCGGAATGACCCGTGACGGCCACTGGTTTTTGTCCCTGAAGGAGGGAAGATCAACCAAAATACATATCGGGAACTAGTTCTACAAAACGTCGTCGAACCGGGGGCACGTCGTCATTTTGTTTCCAGGGATTGGGTTTTCCAACAGGACTCGGCACCGGCTCACAAAGCGAAGAAAACCCAACTCTGGATTGCGGAGCATTTTCCAGGGTTCATTTTGAGCTCGGAGTGGCCGACAAGTCTGCTGAACCTGAACACTATGGACTTCGCTATCTGAAGTATGTTGGAAGCTTAAGTCTAAATGAAGGTGTTTTTTTTTAGACGGGATGGAAAATCTGCAAACAGACTCCTGAAGAACTCAGGGTGTGGGGATGATGGCGCCAACTCCTCGACCCACTAAAAACCCACCCGTGCCTCCAGCCCCGGCCCTCCCCGGAACCACCTTTCGGTATTACTTCAGGGGAGGGCTAGTGTGCTTTACGCACCCACTATGTCTAACTACATAGGTCTTTAGTAGTTAGCTTCACCGACCTGACGTTGATTCGATCGAGATGCTCCGGGATCCAAGCAGGGTTCGGGACGTCCGCGCCAGATCGTCCGCGATCTCCCTACCCGACCACTTACGGTACCTGCCGAACCGCGCGTCACATGGTCCTTCCTCCGATCGAGAAAGCCAGGGCCAGGACCAGGGTAGGAACGTCTGGGGGCGGCTACCCCAGGGTCGTCCCTGTTCCCCATGTCACGACTGCTTACGGCTTCCTGCCGGATCCTGCGCCATATGGCGCCTTCTCCGTTGTAGTTGGTTTAGCCGTTAAGGGGAGCTTAACGTTTCCAGGGTGCACCGTGGGGAGGCGAACTACTTCCACACCCCTAAATGAAGGTGTGGAAATCCTGAAGCGTCATCTGGCCGCCACCTGGGATTAAATAACACAAGAGCACCTTACCTTACCTTACCAATCAGACTAAGGCCGGTGTGGCCTCTGCTGTACACAGAAGTTGTTTCCATTGTAATCGGTCCATGGCTGTTCCTCGCCAGGTCCGCAGGTCGCCTTCTACTTGATCAATCCACCTTGCTCGTTGCGCGCCTCTTCTTCTTGCACCCGTCGGTTCGTTTTTGAGAACCATTTTCACAGGGCTGTCGTCCGACATTCTTACGACATGCCCAGCCCATCGTAGTCAACCGATTTTTGCGATGTGTACGATGGGAGGTTCTCCCAGCAACTGGTGCAATTCGTGGTTCATTCGCCTCCTCCACGTTCCGTCTTCGATCTGCACTCCACCGTAGATCGTACGCAGCACCTTCCGTTCAAAGACTCCAAGGGCGCGTTCGTCCTCCACTAGCAATGTCCATGTTTCGTGGCCGTAGAGAACTACCGGTCTAATTAATGTCTTGTAGATGGTCAACTTAGTGGTTCGGCGAACTTTGTTCGATCTTAGCGTCCTTCGGAGTCCAAAGTAGGCACGATTGCCAGCCATAATGCGCCTTTGTATTTCTCTGCTGGTGTCGCTATCGGCGGTCACCAAGAGCACCTGCGGGCCTCAAACGATGTGTTCCTCGATCGTCTGCGGCGAGTGGTTAAACTCAAGGGTGAACAAGTTGAACTTGACCAGTGAATTTCCAAAAATTGAATTGTTTTCAAGTGAAGTTGGGTGAATTTGAAATCAAATGTTTTTGTTTTGATCAATTTATCTGTTTGTTTCAATGTAGCACTTCGTTTGCCGGACCGTGTAATAACTTTTCGTGGTTGCGATATTTTTCGAATAACATTTCGAGTCGATATAGCAGATATATAAGACATTCATGCAACCACAAAAAAGACGGTCACAAAATATTGTTTTCTTTTCGTACAGTGCAGGAATATTCTTTCTATGTCAATAAATGCTTCGTAATTTTGATAGCTGCGTGTTTGGCATTGAACACGAAGTTAGCTATATAAGTACTTAGGACAGTTTCATTGCAGAAAACAACGAATAGATTCGTGAGTTTTACCTTTGATTTTGTAATTTGAACACATTTTAATTTTCAGTGTATACTTAACTCCTGCCGGCACTTTTTGACCCTTCATACAACAGTGTGTTGAATGTCGCGCTTGTTAAAAATGCGATGAGTTCGAGGTAGTCGATGAATTTGTCTATCTCGGCTCACTGGTTACTGTGGACAACGATAACAGCCGTGATATCCGGAGGCGGATTATCAGTGGAAGTCGTACCTACTATGGGCTCCTCAAGCAACTACGAAGTGCATCCTACACAAAACGGTAATGAGACCGGTTGTTCTCTACGGGCGACGTGGACAATGCTTGAAGAGGACCAGCGAACACTCGGAGTTTTTGAGCAACGGGTGTTAAGAACCATCTTTGGTGGAGTACAGGAGGACGGACTATGGTGGCGAAGGATGAACCATGAGCTCGCGCAACTAGCCGGCAAACCCAGTATTCATAAGGTGACAAAAGCTGGAAGGATACGCTGAGCAGGACATGTTGCGAGAATGTCGGGCAACTATCCTGCAAAAATGGTGTTCGACGGGAATCCGGTTGGTACAAGACGACGTGGGGCGCAACGAGCAAGATGGTCAGACCAGATAAAGCAAGACCTAGGGGGTACAAGGTGCCCAAGGGATTGGAGAGGAGCAGCCATGAGTCGGGCATTATGGAGGGATATTGTGTATCAGGCTATGTCATAGTATTGTGACGTTATGCCATGTAAATAAAATAAACATTTTTTTTAAATTAGTTCGTTTATTTGTTAGGCTCAGGCGTGTGTAACACTTTACGGAGCCGATATTCAATATTATTATTTACAATTTATAATTTTTCAATTTTAGTAAAATGGGGTGCCAATTACTCGTGGCTAGCTCGAGGTTAATGGGTCACATTATCGTTTGGAAGGGGCTAGGCAGGTAACTTATTGAAGGAATTATTTGCTGCTCATTGGTGGGGGTTGCGACATCTACCAAATCCACGGTTCCTGTAGTCCCTTTCAGAAAGAAGCGGAGGGCCATGGTTGGGGGGGAAGGGAAAAAAAAGGAAGGGGAAAAGGGGGGGTTTAAGGGGGGGGAGAGGGGTGATGACATTACACCCTTAGATCAGACAAACAAAGGAATTCGTAAATCGCTTGCATGTAGGGGAGATCACGCATTCCGAAAACATCTCTTACCTCGCGGGAGGGTAAAAATAAATAATTCAAGTAAATTTAAGCCAGATATCGCTGAAATCAGGCCTGTTGTATGAACTCTCAGGAAATTATCCGTACGATTTTCATACGATCGGAACTATGAACCACAAAGCAAGGGTCCAAGACTCATTCCATACGAAATCGTATGAAATGATTACGTTTGCATTAGTCGAGAAAAGCATGCCTCATATACACTTTCAATCGACATCACTTATCAAGCGTGTGTAGTCCCGTGGGATTGTGGCTCACCTCTGAATCCTGAGGTTTATGGTTCGAGTCCCAATTGCAACTTTTTTTTCTGTGAGGAAAATTTTCATACGACCGTCCTATGAACTTTCCATTAGATAATCGTATGAAATTTGCAATAATATCTTGTGGCAAATTTCCATTAGATATTCGAATGAATTCCTCTCGATTTGTTCGCTCATTGAAAGATTGCAAAACAATTCGTTGGTTACGCTTGCTTTGGCTTACAATTGAACGAAGGAAAATCTCACGCGTCTATTAAAATTTGTTATTTTTTCGGTGTAGTAGATATATACCAATGTAATGCATTGCTTTCTATGATTTCAAAAAAAAAACGGAAAAAAAAACAGAATGGATAAAAATTAAAAAAAAAGACAATTTTTTTTGTTTTTTTATTTTTTTGTTTTTTTATACAATAGTAAAAATTAAAATAATTTTTTAGTGCTGAGTGGTGGGTTATCAGATTACACGGATATAGGAAAAGTATCTTCTATAACTTTTTTTTTCGAATAGAGCTACACAGAAAGAAAATCTGAATTTTAATTGATTTTAATTTTAATTGAATTCAGAGCATATCAAATTGTATTTCCTTTCACACAGGGCAGCAACTTGCTCAAAAAAGGTGTAATAAAGATGAACTTTTGTATACAACATTATCGGCAATGTATGAAATGTCCCAGAGCCTCAGACGATTTATAATGTTGATTTGTAAGTTTTGTGACGCTCCATTTGTGTGCATGATATTAGACAGAAATTCACACTACTTTTTTGAGCTGTGTACTGTTCTGCTTTTCTTGCTCGCCTGCCCTTCTTCATTCATAAGCAAGGGACCAAAGTGGACATTTATTTGTAACTGCGGTTTTAATGCTCAAATCTGGTATTTACACTTGATAACCTGGTAAATAGTTAAACATATAACAACTATCATGTGAAGCTGATTCAATTGTCGTCTATGAATTAATTCTCCTCCTACATGCGATCAATTGTCTATAATGAGGACATTCCCAGCAACAAGAAACTACCCTTCACAGTTAAAATTGTATTGTAATGTTAAATCTATTTTCATGCACACAAAAAGAGCATAAAAATAACTTCAAAATTACATTAATTTTGAAAATTACACGACCTGGAAACTACGTCTTGTAATTTTTTCACGTTAGACAAAAAAAAGGTGAGTTAGAATTTATATACTTATTGTTAACCCAATCAATCCTAACATACAACATCAAGTGAGAGAAGGAATCGCGATGAAGAAAAAATGTCAAAGTTTAAATCATTGAAATCATGAACTATTCCCCCTTGAAACGCAGTAAGGGAGCTGCGGCTCATATTCTTTCAACATTGAAGAAGGCAAATCAAATGCGTTCTTAGAAACTGCCACAGAAAAAAAAATATGAAAATTAATAATCACGTAATTTGAACCTTCACTGAAAATAAGTCGACACAATTTATGGCTAACCGCATTTTTGAATTCAATATATCGTAAATATCGAAAAAATCACCTGCACTCAAATTTATAACATAGTTAAGATAGTATTCCAGTTTTAATTCACAATTGTAGTTGATAGCAAATAAATAAGCGCCTTGAACGCTGGAAATTTACATAACCTCAACACAACTTAGCACCACCGCTTGTTGTATAGAATTAAAAAGATACCGCCGCCATATTGTGTAAGGGCAAGTTTCGTTTGCAGTGTGCAAACATGTCAAATGGGCTTCATACATATTAAAAGAATCGTGTGTGACTGCGATAATTCAGTGATATAATGCAGGTTTTTATTAGGTTCATCCGAATGCTTTGAAATATTTATATCATCACGAAATGCCGTTCACAAAATGCCAATACCTATTTTATCGGTTGTTTCACAATCACCTCCAGAAAAGTAATCCTATCAAGATGTTGAAAACATATCTTATATGGAATGAAAGAAAGAAAGAGGTGACTTTGGGGACGCTAAATTTGACCTTTCAGTCATCGATTTGAAGTTTGCAAAAAAAGAAAAATATATGATATATATTCATCCAAGAAAGTGTACAAGTATCATCACTTTCAAAAAGGTCAATAAATAGGAAGCTATTGAAATCATTTACCAATTCTTATAATTTGAAAAAAAAACCTAACCGAAAAATATGCGAGAGGCAGATTAAAGCAGATTAAATTTTACAGGCCCTTAAAATATAAGACATGTAAATTTACAACATACTACAGTGATGTCAATATAATTTGCTACATACATTTCTATTAACTATTATAGAGGTCAATTTGTTACATTCAAGTCGCCATAATTTTACAAGTTTCATTTGAACTGTGCAGATAGCATAGCATAGCATAGCATAGCATAGCATAGAACATTTGTACAAAGCGTGGGGGAGTCACCGAGATAAGCCTATCCACTTCCACTTAACATTTCGCCAAAAATGATGAGTGTCGTAGACCCGCTTTTCTCCGTGCACCTGGCCAAGCCCTTACAACTGTTTGACAATTGATAATTGACAATTGACGTTCAAGAGATAAAAAGTTGGCGAGTTTCAAAATTTTATTTGTGGAATGGTTATATATGTTCAATATAGTACAATGGTTATAAATAAAATAATATGATGATATAATTTAAAAAAAATAATGATAGGCATATCAAAATTATTGATACCTCTTTACAACTCAATCATTGGCATATGATGCCCCTTTACAACTCAATCATTGGCATATGAAAATAACTCTGGAATATGAAGGTCATTTCACAATTAAATGCAGTATAAATATCCATAAAACATTTAATTATATAAGAAACAATACAAAATATGACATATGGATATATAATCAGCAAAATTGAATAACATTCATAAACCAAACTTAAACTAAGTAGTAATATCTAATGAAGAAAATAAATAGAAAAACACTTTAAGATACAATGCATAAAAATATCTATACAATCCAGAGTCACCTTTCTTGTAATCTTGAAGCAGATTAAAAATTTCATTATTATTATTTATTTTTCAATAATAATGTTAATATGATTCTTATAATATACAATGATGATATGATGAAATAAATACGATGGGATAATGAAATACTAAATAATATACATATAATAATAGAATGCAGGAATTTGCCTCTTCTGCTGCAGTGCTAGATGATTATTACTCTGAAAAGGCGAAAATTTCTAATATCTGTTATTGATTTTTGGATGAAGACATTTCATTACATCAAGACCATTCTTTCATTATGACACAAAAAAAAATTGTACACCAGCCTTTCAAAAACAAAAAAAAAACGTTAAAAACCTTCCTATCTTTTCAAATGAATAACGTGGGTTAGGTGGGCTAAAACTAACAAAGATGCATAAAGGCGAAGCTGTAAATTGCATAAAAAATATTGTGAAGGGATGTAATAATATAAAATGATAGTAACAATTTTATTTGTAATGTCTACATGGCTGCAGATTGTGGTCCTGCTGAAATAGTAGACGAACATGCATATCCATTATGTACCTGAAAGTTGAAACAATGTATCATAGCCATGAGGGAAAAAATAATAATTTAAAATTATTATCCACTACTTGGGAATTCCATGGATGATCTGAAATTATATAGTATATCTAGAATTTCGATGTGCTGCTCCGTTCATCGCAAAAATCAATAATAGTGAATATCAAAGATACAACAGTAATTTTAATTAATGAAATGAACTATTTGAGTCTCATATATTGCTACGGTAATTATACAAAAAAGTGTGAAGATAAATACAGTGGAAAAACTAATTAATGTGATATAACCACAATGGAACTGACTCTTAGTTTCGGGGTTTTCCAAAGAATCCCTACTGAGCCCTTGCGGCACGTCAAGCCGGCCAGTTCAGCGCAAGGGAGTTTCATTTGAATTGTGCAGATTTGCAGAAATCATGAACTTTCACCAATTTTTTTATTTTATACAGCCATATAAAGGGGGTATTCGATAAAAATGGCACACAGAAAATCTTCTGTAACTTTTGAATCGTATGAGTAAAAAACCTAGAAATTTGAGTAGATCTTATCCATAGTGTATTATTTACATCTGCCAAGTTTCATAGTTATACATTCAGTAGTTCCAGTCATGTCGTCGAAACAAGGAATTGTTCGTGAGAAAATTTTGTGCACTCACAATCAAAATCGAGGGGCGTCCCACCGGTGGATTGCTAAAAGGCTTGAAATTGCAAATACAACTGTGTCTCGTGTAATAAGAACCTTCAAGGAGCGTCTGAGTGTCCAAAGGAAGGAAGGGAGTGGTCGTAAAAGTGGTCCTATGGACAGTAAAATGGCCAGAAAAGTCGTACAACAATTCAAGAACCGTCCAAACATGTCAATTCGAGATGTCGCTAAAAAGTCTAAGGTGTCAGTCGGTTTTGTGCAGAAAACCATGAAGCGTGCTGGGTTACATGTTTACAAAGTGCAAAAAGCCCCAAACCGGAATGAAAAACAAAACATCACTGCGAAAACCCGCGCCCGGAAACTTTACACGAAGCTGCTCACCAAATCCGGTTGCATCGTGATGGATGACGAAACATACGTCAAGGCCGACTTCCGTCAACTTCCTGGGCAAGAATATTTCGTTGCCAAGTCGAAGTTCGATGTTCCGGAGGATGTTCGAAAGAAGAAACTATCGAAATTTGCAAAGAAGTTTCTAATCTGGCAGGTGATTTGCGGATGTGGTGAAATAAGTGCTCCCTTCATCACTTCCGGAACAATAAACGGTGCGATTTACACGGAAGAGTGCCTTAAGAAGCTTCTCTTGCCATTCATTAAGAAGCACAAAGGATCAACTCTGTTTTGGCCTGATCTAGCATTCTGCCACTACGCTCGAAACGTATTGGAGTGGTACCGAGCCAACGGAGTCAATTTTGTGCCAAAGGATATGAACCCACCAAATTCACCGGAACTTCCTCCAATTGAAAAATTCTGGGCAATAATGAAAACGGAACTTCGCAAACATCCCAAAACTATAAAAACAGAGCTAGAATTGAAGAAAATTTGGGTAAAAACAACAAAAACACTGGGAAAATCGGTTGTACAAAATTTGATGGGTGGAGTGAAAAGGAAGGTGCGGGCATTCGGGATGGGAGACGAAATTGAATAAAACAAATGTTGTAAATCAAAACTCATTAGTAGTTCTTCATTCCCTGAAAATTTCAAGAAAATCCGATAATCAGTTTAATTTTGATGAGTATATATGTGTGTGCCATTTTTATCGAATACACCCTTTACATGATGATGATAAACTGTCATGAATCCCATATTTGTAACAATAACTGTCACAAATATGCCATCCACGCACAATAAATGACTTCAATTCGAGAAATAATGAAAAATCTCTACATTCTCAAACTGAAATCCACTTTGTCCAAACATTTCTAGGTAGCTCGTCGAACACAGGTGACACCCGGCAGAAATCAGTTCCATCATTTGTTTTCTTGATTTCTTCGCGAAACTTCCCCCTCATCGACAATGCTCTCTAAGATCCGGTGTGACACACATCATTCGTTAATTCAGTGCTCAATGTTGTTAGATATTAACTAAGTAACTTCAGACTTTCAAGCACCTTTGAAACACCTATAAAATCCAAGTTCATGTCGGCGTAGATCACCTAACCAATGACAAAAAGCGAAAATTCCTATAGCCTTTACCGTGTGATGTGATGCTCCAAATTTAGGTACGACGGTCAAATTCCACTCCGGCCAACTGTGACCAACGGCCGACTGACGACGATGTCAATGACAGCGATATTGAATGCGAAAGCGTAATTAGCAAACTGTTAAATGTAAACAGAAAAACTGCTGTCCACCGGCGATGTGCGACCGACAAATAAAGTTATCAACAAAACTGCATGACAGGAAAATACACCTCAATTGACGAAAAAATAGCAAAATGTCCGGCTTAGCAATTCATTGAAAACTGAAACCATAATCAATTGACATACTTTTGATTTTTTTTTTTTTTCGGTTTTGTTTATTTATCATCGGTGGTTGATCGATGCCTCATGCTTGAATTCTCAGCAGATTTTTATTTCCATGAACTTCTTTGCTGTCTTCACTAATTTCTCTCACGACGACGTGGTTACCGAAGCGAGGCCTGATTTAGTGATGACCGATGAGCGCCGAAACGCGAAGGTCGGCGCAAGCCCTTACACTAAACTCTGCTCTCCACGATTTTCAATTCGACACAGCATGCACAATGCGTGTTGATGTTCATTTATATTGTTCGATACACGCTACTTTTCATTCCGTTGAATATTGAGATCACACAAACAATGCTAGAAACGAAAATAAATCGCGTAAAAACGGAATCGAGTGTAGTTTTATCGTTGCTTCTATTGCCCCTCGAATCCAATCTGATAGCAACTTTTGACATCGTCGTGTAAACCACTGTGTAATTATTGTTATTGCCTATTATTTATTACGACAGCATTAGGTAGGTACTGCTCGGTGGTGCATTGCGTCGTTGACTTTTGATGTGATTTTGCGAACCATCAACCACCGAGATTGGAAGCGATACCCGGTGCCGTTGCCTCGATTGAAAACTAGTTAGTTTCTTGAGTCTTCTCCGGTATTGCGAAAACCGACATGCGGCGACCCTGTGGAGCCGATGGCAACGGAATTGCATGGAAGTGATCCGTTTGACAAAGTGACATCACTTGATCGTTCACACCAAAGCGATCGTCCAGTTCATCATACGTGTTAATTAATAATTTAACAATACATACACATGCTTGGATAACCGTTGGCCGAAAGTGGTTTGACGCGTAATTGAACAGCATGATTTTCTTAAATTTTAGCGTGCACGACCGCCCGGTGGCCGGTGCGGGCACGTTCTTGAGCGAGGTCCATGATGTTTAAAACAACTTTCGAAATCTCGGCCCGGGTCATAGTAATTTTCTATGAATCAATCATAACCGAACACGTGACGCGAAATGGCATCAACCTTGTTTTGAACTCTAAAAAACCAACGAAAAATGGAAGCGAAACTCAGAAGGACGTTAAATTTTCCGACTCAATGCGGCTCGGTCAGTTCATGAAAAAAAAAAGCGAATCGAATTTTCCCCCCCGGGGGGGGGAGGGGGGTTTTTTTTTGGGTGGTGGTTTTGGGGGGTGTTTGGGGTTGTGTTTGTGGGTGGTTTTGTTTTGGGGGGGGTTTTTTTTTTTTTAAAAAAAAAAAAAGTGTTTTTTTTTTTTTTTGTGGGGGGGGGGGTTTTTTTTTTTTGTATGTGGGGGGGGGGGGGGGGGGGGGGGGGGGGGGGGGTGGGAAAAAAAGGGGAGGGGAGATATTAAATATAAATTTATTTTTTTTGGGTGTTTTTTTTTTTTTGTGGGGGGGGGGGGGGGGTGGGGGGGTGGTTTTTTTTTTTTTTTTTTTTTTTTTTTTTTTTTTTTTTTTTTTTTTTTTTATTTAAGTTATTTTTTTTTTTTTTTTTTTTTTGAGCATGAGCATGAGCATGATTGACCGCCCACGGATGCAATTCCGTTATTGCCAGATCAGCTGTATTTACACAAAGAACCAACAGATGATGTTTGGGACTAACATACATCTTCAATGTGTAAAAACTGGTGACCCATTATAAAGCAATACCGGCGCCGGCCGTGCCCGAATGCTGGTCAAGTAGGGAATGGGAAGGAATGTGTTGACATGATACTCGCTTTGGAGGAAGCCGAGAAATCCTCTGCACTTCCACGAGAAATCACTGGGATGTTGGATAGTTGGGGAAAGGTTAGCAGCAGGGTTCGTTTTGGTTAACGATACGCTGAAAGTATGTAGCACTTTCCGCCAAAAGCAATGGGCCGCTCCAATGTGACTGAAAAGAGACAAGCATAACGAAAAACAAAACAAAACAAAATAGACAAAATAAAACAGGATATTAGATATTGTCTTCAAAATTTGGTAGGAATGAATTATTTGTTGCTTTGCAAACCAGCTCTTCTCGATGTCCTAGATCTCGGCCACGTCCTGCTGGACTCGCAGCTGCTGCAGTCGGCACTCGTCCACATCAAGCCGGTCACCGCCGACGTGTCGGAAACCTTCCGATAGGTACATGATATCTGCATCTAATTCACTCTTCTTACACCGATTAATTTACAAACTAAGCCTGCACACCGAATCAAAATTCACTTTGGCACGGTTTTGGTATTTTCTTCTAAAACCTAGTTCTAGATATTGGCACTTTACTTCTGCTCAGATTTTCCGTCGTCAATATTCTTCCTCAAACGTAGCAATCGCCAGCTCAGGTTCGATGCAAGCAGCAGCAGCTATCATGCCGTTCGTTTTGAACGACCAGACAGCAGACCCAAGAATGGACACTTTTTACAATTCACTTTTTCCACTGCTATTACGTTGCGACCGGACTGAAAAATATCACCAATCGACTCCGAACGACCATAACTTTATACTTTCAATCTTTTGAACCAAATTTTCGCCGTTTTTCAGCGTAAAAATTGCACTTCATTTCACTGCCACCGAGAACCGTGACCCTAAGGACGTCAGCTTTTTTCGACTCCTCCTTACCAATTCACGCACCACAGAGGGGAAAAGTACTATTTTCGGATATGGATGTTCCTCTGAAAATCGATCGGAAATGCATAGATTTGTTCCACACCAGTGAGCAAAACCAGTTGGGGAGCACCTTCTTACATTTTTAATGTGAATTTCGATCGAAAAATCGATTATTTTTCAATTTTCCCAAAATTTTAACTACGACGGGAAAAAGCGTCTTCTTCGCTCAAAAGCACAGCCTACTTCTTTCATCATGATTATAAATAATGTTTGTGTTAAACTCTCAAATTAAATCAATTCGAAATCTCAATGTCGCAATGTTTAAAAACATTGCAGGCATTCTTTACATATTTTTAAATGTGGCGCAAAGTCTAGAGCAGTTCTGTCTTTAAAAATATTATAAACATTAAAAAAGCTTCACGTTTTTAAATACACTTTTAAGAAAACACTTTTTAAAAACATTTTTACGAGCGTATAAGTATAATGATTGTAACGGAGGCTTACCTATCAAAAGATAAGCTTTTTTAGTGGATTTTTAAGAAATTTGCAACCGGTTACTAGTGATAGTTTGAAAAAGTGTTTCGGTTTATTATTTTTTATTTTTGTTTTAAATGAACAAATGAGGTGTTAGTCAAAAGTTTTCCGATTTTCCAACTAAAATAGCCATGAACATTTTGAAAAACCACGCAACGTCTGAGTAACATATCTAACATAAGATAACTTTACTGAAAATTTATAACACGTATTTACTTCAGTTACAGGAAACCTAGGAAGACTTTAGTATCTTCTAAGGTAAACATCGTAAAAATTCATAATTCTTATGAAACATCGTAGAAATTCCGGAAAATCCTTTGCTAAAAACTCTTGAGAACAAGAGAATTGTAATGAGGATGCAAAGCATCTGTCATGAAAAATCACAGAAACGTGCAAAACAATTGTGGTTTTTTTTTCTTTTTCGCATCATATCATACCTTACCTTACCAATCAGACTATGGCCGGCGTGGCCTCTGCTGTACACAGAATTTGTTTCCATTGTAACCGGCCCATGGCTGTACCTCGCCAGCCTTGCTGTCTGCGGAGGGTCCGCAGGTCGCCTTCTACTTGATCGATCCACCTTGCTCGTTGCGCATCATATCATACTACTACTTAAATCTACGTAGTATAGTTTGAAATCTAATCCTAAGATGATCAAAAAGCTTCGTTAAAACTTAACTACCTCGATGGATCTTCGCTGATTTGCCTAGGATAGAATTTCATAGAGCATTCACGATCTTTACAAACGTTCAAGATTTTCCAAAGAAAAAAATCCAGAAAAAAATATTGAAACAATATTGGAGCTCTGTAGATGTTTGTGTGACACGTTCAATAGTATTTAGCTGAAGAAATACTTGTTATTCTTGTCAACGTTAAAGCGTTAATTTTTACCAGAACTTAAGAAATCATAAACGTCATTTTATATATATATATATATATATATATATATATATATATATATATATATATATATATATATATATATATATATATATATATATATATATATATATTTTTTTTTTTTTTTTTTTTTTTTTTTTTTCATTACTATATGCCAGATCGAAAAATGTGGGTTATCACCTACACAGAAAAAAAATAATTAATTTTAAAAAGCGCGTAAAATTTCCCTTCGTTTAATTCCAAGCCAAAGGAAGCGTAAACAACGAAATTGTTTGCAATTTTTCATGCGCCATACAACACTGTTTGCAATCTTTCATACCACAGGCTAGATTCAGGCGTTATCTGGCTAAAATTTACATGAAATATAGCATTATTTTCTGCCAAATCTAGCATTCCCTTTATGTGCATTAGATAACGCAGAAAATTCAGTGTTTTTTTTATCTGTGTATCTACTACAATCGACAGAATTATCTAGAATGGCTTGAAAGTGTTTCTATAAAGCGCGAAAATGTCTCAACTGAGTGTTACTATTGTCGGCAGCTTTTTGTTTTTGGCTATCGTTCCATTTGAGCTGCGTGTGAAAAAAATGTGCTCCAGCAAAAACAACAGTCTTTTTGAGTATATGTGGTTTTTTCTAAAGAAAAATTTGGCTTACGAAATGGCTCACTATTAAAAATATATAGAATTGAAGGTTTAAAAATCGTTTGCCATAATAGTCAGCATTGCCGAAGTCAACATTTGCCCTACCATTTGAACAAATTAAACGTCCTTCTTATATCTTAGCTCTTCAAGTTTACTGGATATCACTTATAGCTGGTTCTTAATATAGTGGTTTAAATGCACTTCTACACATTTTTAATTGTCAGGTTTTTATGCCTTTACAATTTTGCATTTGTTTAATTAGCCACGAAATCATAACCATAAGATTCTCGAACCTGAAGAATTTCCACCAAAAATGAATTATTATTCTCAACTACATTTTATTTTTCAATAAATTGAATAATCTTTATGATAAACTAATATAACAGGCAATAGAAAAGCCATTGGTACATGAATAAATAAACAGAGTGATAAAGTCAATGTATATCGAAGATGCCAGTTTTCATCCATGGTTATCTTTCAGGATTGTTACTATTATTACTTTATTATATAAAAATTAATAACTTAATGTATTATTATCATAATATATTATGATATATAAAATTAATAACTTAGTGTATTATTATCATAATTTTATATAGAGATTTACAAAACTCTGTTTGAATGTGGTTATTAATTAAAAAATCATGGAACTGGTACAAACTTTATATTAATTGAACAAAGTTGGAAACGGTTTAACTAATAATAAAAGAAAAAATAAGGAGATCATTCAAAAAAAAAAAAATTTAATGTGCTGTGAACTTCTTAGTAGATTTGTCTATGTTGATGACACTAAACCAATACTTTGATTCTCAAGGAGTGTCGAAGATGGTGAAAAACTATGTTTTAAGTTCTATCAGCATTTTTTTGCTGTGAATATTAGTTCAGTACCCACTTCTATTGAATTCTTCTAGACTTAAAAAAAAATTATAATATATGCATTAAAATATGAATAAATTCCGAATAGCGGTGCACAATTTGAAAAAAAAAACATGTTATTTTGTGCGATATCTAACGCACATAAAGGAAACGCTAGATTTGGCAGAAATTGATGGGATATTTCGTGTAAATTTAAGCCAGATAACGCCTGAATCAAGTATGTTGCTTGAAAGATTGCAAACATTGTTGTATGGCGCATGCAAGATTGCAAACAATTTCGTTGTTTACGCTTCCTTTGGCTTGTAATTAAACGAAGGGAAATTTTACATGCCTCTTAAACTTCATATTTTTTTTCTTTGTGGATGGAAAACTAGAAAAAATAATTCGATGGCATAAATTATCCTTAAATCCTACATTTATTACACCTTCTACAAAAAGGCTTCGGCACCCTGTCGAATGGTCTTACGGCAGTTGGCCGGAACTTAAGCCTTTGCAAAAATGGACCTTTGGGAGGGTTGACGGTCTTCAGTATAGCGTTTATCTTCAGCCGGTAATCTCATTCAGTGATTTATTGGCATAATGGATCGAGCCCAGGCCCGGCCAAAAGGCCACATGCTCCTTCGCGTGATAATTCTTGATAAAGTATGCCTCCCCGTTAACTGCAAGCCCCGAAGGAAATAACAGCGGCTTGGATTTTCTCTCCACGCTGTTCGTCGGCCGTAGGGACCTTCTTCGGGAACTTGATGAGGGAAATATATTATATGTGTACCGCCAGTTTTTCCGTCCAGTAACAAATTGGTCAGCCGCTCTTCCTGGGTGAATGCCTGTTGCTCAGACACGGCTGGCCCCGACTGACGCTTTCAAATGACAGTATCAATCTTTCCCACGGCTCTCGGCTCTAGGCGCTAAATCTCAAACTTCTGCTGCACTTTACGATCGCGCAGCATTATCGGGTGGCCGGAACCAAGCTTCCATTCGACGCTCTTGCCTTTCTCCAGAAGAAAGAGGATGTTGTAAATGCCATTCGTATCTGGCGGATACGAAGTGCCTGGCAGTAAGAACAAACCCAAGAGCGTAATTACTTGACTGTTTCTGACGTAAGATTGCGCCTGTTTTTTCAATACTAGGGTACACGTTGCGCGTGTGAAAAATTGGAGCGTCACGAAATATGGTTAGATTTTGAACGTTAGTAACTCGGAATTTCACGATCGATTTCCAATATTTTTGCACCAATCGATCGAAAAATTCACTACGTGTCGATTTTAATATTTAGTTGGAACTATTGATTTAAAATGTGTATTGTAACAACTATTGAAAAAAAGATCAAAAATCAAAGCAATCAAGTGCATCTGAACGGTTGTTTGCCAACATGGACGACAGAGTCATAGACTAACTGGTTTGAGTGTGTATCCGTGTATATCCAACGACAGTGGATTGTTGTCGTGTAGCTCAAAAAAGAACAAGAACATCGTCATCATTCAACGTCTGACCGCAGTGCGCTCTTTACATGTTTTATCGTGTTTATGTCGGAAATTTCGATTTTGTTACGTGTAGCATCGTTCACCGCGATGTTTCATCGCAGACGACCATCGGTCCTTCTCAGGGCCACCACAATTTGAAGAAGAGAGTCAATTTTCCAGACAAAATAGCCAATATTAAGAGAGATGCGACACCTCATCCATTTGACAGGTGTTCTACTCGATTGGGTTGGCTTTTTGCAAGGCTTTCACAGATTATCGCTAGTTCCAATCGGTCGCCGCTTTTCTAATACAGACTATTCAAAAGTAATAACTTTCATTACATATTGCTACGCAGTTCTACGTCACCTTTGCGTACAACCCCATTGGGGTGTCCCTTGTAGTTATTTCATGGCTGCTGCAAACCAAGATAGCGTTGTCAATTTTACAGGGTTTGCTTACCTAGAATAGGTAAATCCTTCTTTATTATTTGATTACAGAATATTCTATCAATTTATCAACAACTAGTTTATTTGTGGACGCAGTAGCGCCCGTGGCAAGTGTTTTTTTTGCTGGGTTGTTTACATTTGAGAGCCGTGAAAAATACTAACTCACCCGATTGTAAAATTTTCCCAAAGCTGAGGATAATTGTGTAGTGATAATGCGAAATCCAGAATGTATTTACTCAAAATTGAATTATTGCGTTGAACAACCACGTTGTGTTGGTTTTACACAAAAAAAACAATTGCCAAAATTTTGAGTTATAAATACCTAAAATGTGCGCATGGGAAGAAAAATATACACTTTTTTTTTAAATTATAAACACCGAAAATTGAGCAAGCGTTTGAAATTTGTACTCAAATTTAGGGTAGTTTTCTCTCTTTTCTTCACGAAATGTTGACAAAAAATAGAGCAAGCCGCACTCAACCTACCGGGATGTTTGGCGCAATGACTCAAATTTGAGTAAAATTATACACTCTCGATTTTGCGTTCAAAATTTGTTTTAGTTTTGGGTAAAGTTTATTACCGAGAGAGTAAACATTTTTCACGGGGTGTAAATGTGAACTACCCAGCGCGATGTTCACTTTACTCATATTGGCCTACAACCATTGAGATGGGTGAAAAGGGTGAAAACAATTCAAATTTGGGTAGATTTAGGGTTCCGTGTAAAGAGCATCGGAGTGAAGTTGGCTGTGATGAGGATGGTGACCGACACGAAACGTCAAACTTTAACAACAAAGCATCCTCCAAGTCAGCTCGATCTTCTCGGCACATACAAACAGATATGACACTCAATACAGTTTCCATCGTTTACTGATTTCAGTGGTTGAATTAAAAATCAGTAGATTGACGATGGGCCACGGCGGCGCTCATGTCGTATTTGACATGTGGGCCCGCTTGTCGAACGACGGCATTTTTAATTGTTGTCTGTGTTACAGTACTGGAAGAAATAAAGTGCTCACCCGGAAATAATTATATCATTGCTTCATAACTTCATCAAATTTGATTATATTATTTAGCTTTCTTCTGCAAAGTTGACTTAATTTGCGTTATCTTTCAGTTTTTGTAGAGAAAAAAAATTTCTATTCTCTTGAAATAAAAAAAAAAACTATTTTTACTTATATTAAGTGGTTTTTGAACTGGAAGAAAAAAAGTGCTCACTTTTACCTTATAATATTTTACGGTGTTTTGTTCGTTCCCAGTCGCTGATATTGACATATCCTCTTATTGTTGTTTATGCGCGGTATATTCAAGAACAATTTTTCCCCGTTTTACTTGTTCGTTATTCGTGTTTTAAGATGGAAAGTAAGCAAATCCCCCTAAAAATCCGTAAACTCATCGTTCGAGACCACCAGAACCATGAATCGTTCCGGAAGATTGCTACTAAGTATGCTTTAAGCTACTCTAGTGTAAGGAAGGTATGGACGAAATTCGAACAATGTGGAAGTGTGGCAGACAAATCAGGTCGTGGGAGAAAGCGGCTTACGTCACCACGCGAAGATTCGAGAATCGTACGAGAAGCAAGAAGATGCTCATCAATAACCAGCCGTGCTATACGTGGGAACTTGAATCTGAAGGTATCCGAAAGAATTATTCGCTACAGGCTGCAAGAAGCTGGATTGAAGAGCAAGTATGCAAGTCGAGGCCCTCTAATCAGAAAAGTGAATAGAATCAAACGATTGAAATTTGCTCAAAAGTATGCGGAACAGCCCGTAGAATTCTGGAAACGAGTGGTATGGTCTGATGAGAGCAAATTTGAACTGTTTGGCAAGAAACAGCGCCCTCGTGTTTGGATAAAGTCGGGAGAACGCTTATTGGATCAGAACGTGCAGAAAACTGTAAAACATGGTGGCGGAAGTATTATGGTTTGGGGGTGCTTCTCGTGGTCCAGCGTTGGAAATCTCGTAGAAATCGAAGGTATCATGACTGCTGATCGTTACATTGATATAATCAATGAAAATCTGGAGGAATCGCTTCTTAAAATGGGGCTTGAGGAAAGCTTCATTTTCCAGCAGGACAATGACCCAAAGCACACAGCACGAAAGTCAACTGCATTCTTCAAAGCAAATCGCATTAAACTGTTGGAATGGCCACCACAATCACCTGACCTCAACCCGATTGAAAATTTGTGGTCGATTTTGGATAGACAGGTGGATAAAGGCGAAGTGACGAACAAAACCAAGCTTTTCAAAGCTTTAAATGAAGCGTGGCAGAACATCGATGAAACATATCTGCACAACCTCGTCGAAAGCATGCCACGACGTCTACAAGCAGTGATCCAGGCAAAAGGTGGACATACTAAGTACTAAAAGCTTTATATACTGTGTTTTCTTTACAATTTCTCTTGTGAGCACTTTATTTTTTCCAGTCGATAACAGAAAAGGTTCAATAAAAATTAAGATATAAATTTCCAGTCCTAGATTTTTATTATTTTCTTTGCACGAAACGATAAAACGGAAGAATAAGATGAATTATGTCGAATACAGCTCAAGGTTTTCTCTGAATGTGTAAAGGGTGTCACTCTTCAAGATTATTCGTTTTGGTGAGCACTTTATTTTTTCCAGTACTGTATTTCCAGCAACTGCTGCATTCGGTTGTCTAAGAGTGATAGATTCTTTTCTGCATTAAAAAAATCAAAATTTTCAACGTCTGTTGTCTGTGATTTTTTTCATCAAATGCTGTGTCTGGTTGTCTAAGGTTGTCACTGGTTTTGTTTTCTGCATCTGATAGTAAAAAAGAATTGAAGTGTCAAATATTTTTTGTGAGAATTTCCCCGCGTGCTGCGTCTGGTTGGCTAGTCACCGGACAGACAAACAGAGCTATGATGATGATTTTCCAGCACGTGATTTTTGAATCTGGGACGAAGCTTTGACTTTTCTGACGAAGCCTGGCGATATTTCTATTTTTCGTGCCACAGTTCGACCCTCTTCTTCACCTTCCTGTCCATAGCACAATCCACTCGTCCAATATTTTTGTCACAAAGATTTTCTTTCTTAAGTCAAACGTTTAAAATAAAATGCAATACCCTGTGTACTGTAAATTTGGTCAAATCTAGTGTTTCCGCGACTTGACGTATAGAAAGTTTAAAATTTACATGATTTTCTTTCGTCACCATTTTGAACACTACTTATGAAATTTCAAAACAGAAACGCAGCTCTGTTTGAGTGTGTTATATCATTCATGGCTGAAATATTTAAAAAGGTTTTGGTTATAATATTTCCCGTTGTTCCGCTTTAAGTCATAACCTTACTTTTAAAGTCATGATACTTTTTAGTGGTGCTTTTGATCATCGATCAGTAGGGTTCAGATTTTGATTGTACGCAAACATTTCGACAAAGATTTTTCATTGGGGCCTGACTGACAAACGTAAACAATGGCTTTTTTCGCGAATATCTCGTCATTTAAAATTCGCTCAAGCAATCCATCAATCTTCTTTTCGAAGAGGAAGAGCTCACCTATCCGATAGAATTGAAGACTTTCATGGGTATTCTTTATGGGTATGGGTATCCTTTATTTACGCCTGACTGACTCACGATAGTTTACGTTTGTCAATTAGGCCCTAATGAAAAATCTGTGTCGATTTGTCTTGGTTCTCCCTATCGTGTCACGATCATTTCTGGAACAAAAGATTGTACATTATACAATTAAAAATTATACTGCCGAGTAACCATGAAAATCTTGGTGAGATTTAGTGTCTCTGATTATCATCCTCGCTTAAAGGGGTTCCAACGTCTTGAAATTATGTCTGTGTAAATGTGGTGGGAGAGTTGCCAGTCACCGTCAACATTGACACGATCATTTGCTTTGCATGTATCTGCACAAAAAGTAAATATTCCCAATCTTGAATTACGCTGACCAGTGTTATTGTCTATGAAATTGTAAGCTTTGTTTATCCTTTTAGCTCCTTTTTGAGGATTTTCTAAAAGTTCTCATTGCATCTGCAGTTGTGTCTTGTTTTTATTTCAGTAGTTCTATGAACTTCTCAAGAAGTTCTTCAAACTCCTCTGAAAGCTCTTTCGTGATATTTTTTAAACCTTCTTCGAGTATTAAAAAAAATGACACATAAGGCATTAGGGTCAACATTGACCCAGATTTCAACCTTTTTTAGAATTCTGATATTTCAACGTAGACAAAATGTTTATACCCCATTTGAAATATTATGGTATGAAAAATGTATTGGTGGAGGAAAAATCTGGTTCCAGTAACATTGGTCACCGGGAACCTGTTACAAAGGAAAGGAGGTTTTGATTTCGATGCGTGAACAGAATTACATACAAAACATTCCAGACTAGTTTTAGAGAGTTGCCACTTTGAGCTAAGTTTCTGAGTATGTCATTTGTCATCTTTTGAGATTATCACATTAGTTCCAGATCATGTCTCAGAGATGGCGCTACAGTCTATCTTTGCCAAATGAAGCACTAGAGCGTTGCCGTTTTGGGCAAAGTTTCTTATTATGCCAATTGTCATATTTTGATTATCACATTAGTTCCAGATCTTGCCGCAGAGATGGCGCTGCAATCTATCTTTTCCAAATGAAGCGCTAGAGAGTTGCCGTCTTCGGCAAAGTTTATCAGTATGTCAATTGTCGTCTTGTGAGATTATCACATGAGTTCAAGATCTTGCCGCAAAGATGGCGGATTGGCAAATATAGGCTGCAGCGCTATCTACGCGGTACGACATGGAACTACTATGATATATCAAACGTCTTCATTTTACATTCTCAACACCTTTGCTGAAGATGGGAACTCTCAAGAGCCTCATTTGGCAAAGATAGACCACAGCGCCATTTTTTGCAATTTGGAACTAATCTGATAATGTCTAGTGACTTCATTTTACATTCTCATCAACTTTATCGAAGACGGCAACTCTCTAAAGCTTCATTTGACAAAGATAGACTGCAGCGCCATCTCTGCGGCAAAACCTGGAACTAATATGATAAAGTCAAAAGACGACAAATGACATACTCAAAAACATTGCCCAAGACGGCAACTCTCTAGAGCTTCATTTGGCAAAGAAATACTGCAGCGTCATCTTTGCAGCACGATTTTGAACTTATATCATAATATCAGAACACGATTCGATCCGCTTTGAGAAACTTTTCTACAGACGCCAATTCTCTACAATGAGTCTGGAACGTTTTATATGCATTTCTGTTAACACAGTCAAACTAAAACTTCCTTCCCTTTGTAGCAGATTTCCGAGAGACAATGTTACAGTAACCCGATTTTTTTGTTCCAATGCATTGAGATTTGTTCGTCCAATGAGACTAGAACCTTTCAAATGGTGCATAAACATTGACTCTAAGTTAAAATTCAGAAATTCTACGAAGGGTTGAAATTCGGGTCAATTATTGACTCTAATGTCTTATGTGTCACTATTTTTATACAACCACTTTAACTGATTTAAAAAAATATATTTTTATGCAAAAATGAAAGAATTCCGTTAAATAATGAAAGTCAGAAAATTTCAGCCCGATTGGTTAAAATATAAAAAATAAAGCGTACATTGAAGTTGCGCCATGGGTCAGAATTGACCCCGATATCTTAGGAAGGTTAAATTGTATCCCAGTATAGAAAACAAAGACGAAGTCCTTGAAATTTGAATTTCTCGAAAATTTATTTCTTATTTCAACTTTTCATGGCCGAGAATAAATATTATTTCAACTTTTGCAAAACATTTTTATATTCTTTTATAAGTCTTTTATAAGACCCAGTCGAGGAAATCTTTCGGAATTGAAATTTTATCGACCTCCAAAAGTTGAACTTCTTCAACGTTCCTTGAACTTTAAAAACAATGGAATTTCTCTAAAATTCATTTTTTGTTTCATCTTCTCCAAAACATTTCTACACTCCTCTATAAGTTTGGGTTCGATTTCAGGTTTGATCGAGGGAGGACATAAAGTATCATTGTGATTGCCACAAAGTATACAAATTCGAGTATTGGTGATGGCAGCGAAAGCTCTCAATTAATAACTGTTTAAGTACAATAAGAAAACTAAATTGAGAGCAAGCAATAATCTAGTAATGAAAGTAATAAGCTTGAAATACTGAGAAAAAAAGAAAGAAGTTTGCTGAACTTCACTGGAAGTTTTTTGAACATCTCCTGAAGTTTTCTTTAGCGTCTCCATATATCAGCTCCTACAGAGGTTCACTGAACTTCTTCAAAAGTTTTTTGGAACTTTAATGTTTTCTAGAAGCTTTTTGAACCTCTTGAAAGGCTTTTCGAATTTATACATAAGCTTGCTGTTCTCCAGAAGATCTTTGAACTTCACTAGAAATTCCATAAAGGTCACCAAGACATCACCTGAATTTTCTGAACAACTTTGAACTCCTGAAAAAGATAAGTGCACTTCTTTATTTAAACCCTTCAAGAAGGGTGAGAGCACTCTGCAAAGGTGCGATTCAGTTATTCATTAAACATATTTTGATATGTGTTTTTCTAGAGCCTCGAAAATAGGCGTTTCATAAAAATATAACAATTTATTATTTGCTAAAATCACTTTTATAAAGTGACAAGAAACCTTCTCAGTGAAGTGTTTCTTGGCGGTTTAATACCTCAAAGTCAAATTCAAATTCATATGACAAAATTACAAACAATAGCAAATTTCAATTTACAACAATACCCCAATGGCTTACTCCTTCCAATCAAATCTTAGGTTGATAGATTAGAGATCATGTGCCATACAAACACTCCATTTTAAGTTCAATCATTTTAGAAAAACAAAATTAAGTGCATGTTTTGGATAGTACAACTGAATCTTAAATCCGCGAAGGCTTCCAAAGGTCGTTTGCGCATTCCAAAATAATGAGCAAACAAAAAACCGCACTCTTGTGCTGTTCAGTGTTGTTCGTTGTTCGGGCATAACTCTTTTTTGTGTTCCATTCCAGTTGTCCCGCCAATCATCCGTTCACTTTTAGAGATCCAGTGCACTTACTACTGACCTTGCAGTGCGGTTCTCCCATTTCCAGTTACCGATGAGACAGTGAAAGAGTCGAAAACAACAATACAACATCACACACCTTTTTCACAGACCACTTGCAATCTTGTTTAAAATGACGGTCCTTACCGTCCAGTGATTGAATCAATTGTGTCACCTACAAGCACTATCAATTCTGTGCAGCGCTAAAAAAAGCTACGTTTAATTTCCATAGATTTGGGAATTAGTACAAGAGATCAATAGGCAGACGCAGAGGATGTAGATCACGAATTTGCTGGAGGTTCATAGGTCTGCCAAGCATCTTTAAATTGCTCCCTTTAATAAGCATTTTCGTCATTTTATTTCTTCTTGCATTATTTTCAAGCCGGTGCATATAAAAAATGAGAGAAAACAAAGCATGTCATGCACGACTACGTTCAAAGTTCGATGCTGTCGGCGCATAACATTGTAGCAAAGAGTAGGTTAAATTTGTATTAATAAAAAAAAGAGTTTAAATATAAGATAAAAATTATCAGGAGCTGATTTAGCGAAAATCAGCGGAGAAGTGCTCCTTCAACAATTTAAATAATAATAATGATCACCTGATAAACTAATGTTGGATTATCATCAAGCAGAGATTGAAAGAAATTTGCAAAGTGGCTCGAAAGCTACAGACTTGACATAATATTTAAGTTAAGTGATTTGCTTAGAAATCTAAATGTTGTTCAAAATAAAATTTATTCATCTTAATTTTGAAATCAAAATTCCGTGAATTTATTGGTTTAGAACTGTTAATGAATATCACACTGTTTTTCACTGATTGAATAACTTAAAGGGATTATCCAAATAATTTAGGCCTGCTGCAGAAGTCTTTAACAAGTTCATCGTTTTTTTTTTGTTATTTATGCTAATTGAAAGTTATGAGTTGCTTTGAAAATAAATTTACTTATTCTTAATATGTAGTTGATGCATGAAGACACCTACAAGCTAATCGAACTAAAAAAATGCATTTTTTACACTTTTGTTTTTCTGCACTACTCTTTCCTAGTTACTTGATTAGGTTAGAGTGCATTTAAATAAGGAGTGAATCGAAAAGCAGTTAAATACATTCAAAAATTGAAATTACACTAATGATAATTCACAAACTTTAAAATCACTATAATGAACACAATACATCTGCGTTTTTTTATACCTTATGTGTGTGATTTAGAGCCCTTGATTATTGTTGTTATGATATTTGCCGAAGTATTTTTTCGAGACTGAAGCACAGAAAATAAATAATAATGCGAGGGAAAAACTTGTGCTATGTCAAATAGATTCAGCACATTAGCATCCGAAAATGTTTTTTTTTTTGCACTGGCTAAGAGGTACGTGAATTATTAATGTATTAAGAATAATTCATTACAGAATTCGTTCTTCTAGGGAATTTTAAAACAGGTAGAATTAGTTGTAGTTTATTGGTTCGAGTGTTCACGATAACAACCGTATATTTTTGTGCTCCGAACATGTTATTCCATCAGATTGTGGAAATGCATCCAACAATTCAAAGGTGTAAGTTGTAATAGTAGATTTTTTGATGAGGTTATCACAGAATAAAATAGAAAAATCACAAAATGAAGTGTTGTTGTTTTTTCTTCAAGTCTCCAGAGCATACTGTGATGATCATATGACAGCAAATATACCACGTATAGCATAGTAATCCTCAGAGTATAGAGATATGCGGAAGCGGCCATCTTGAGCCAATCGAGCATCGAGAACTGTCAAAATCTGAGCCAAACGAGCATGTTTACTGTTTGCTGAAATGTTTCGATTGCTCAGTATTGCAGTGGAGTTAAAATAAATGGTTTAAATTTATTATGTTTCAAAATTCAAAAATAAAACATTCGTATTCTGCAGAACTCGTAGTGATAGTAAAATAATGCAATATTTTATTATTCTCTGTGTTCGATAATTTTTCTTGTGTTGCTGAGATGAAAATTTGGCGGAATTCGTACAGTACGCCATTTTTCACTTTAATCAATTCACTTCACTTGTGCCGTGTTGGGATGATACCGAAGATTATCCGTATACTCTTGTTTTACAACCTGGTAAACCGGGATAGCTTCAGGCATTTCCATGATTTTGCCACCATCTTTCGCAAAATACAATTGAGTGTGGTCTAAATGATTCTGAAAAAAAAGATAACAGGAAACCACTAAATGGTTTTAACAATCAAATACACTACACAGACGCATATAATCTACAAGGGGAAACCGGTTCTAAGCCATAGCACATCAGCAATTTTTTTCGGTGTTCGGCATTCTCAGGAAATCGGAAAAAAAGCTCATGTTGACGCAATTCGATGATTTAACACCTCCGCAGTTAGTGCAAAACTTTGCAATACACTTCATAATTGATAATTTAAAAAATACTTACAATAAATCACTTGTACGATATAAAAGCAAACAATAATGGAAGCTGACAACAACAAAGTCACGCACAAAGCTGTAACATTTTACTCTGCGGAAGTGTTGGCAGCCTTTGTAAATAAAACGAACACCGTTGCCACACCGTCGGATTTAATTTCCGTATTTCTCTGCACTCTGAGGATTACTAGTATAGCAGTTGATTTGACATTTCTTCGGCACTATAAAAATAGAATGAGTGGAAACAAATAAAATCGAGACACTTTTTACACAGCAACATTTTTCACTTTGTGTGTCATTGAATCGTTCTAAGTTGCCCTTCCGTTCCGTACTTTTACCACAGAGAATAGACATTGATGTCCATATACCTTTTCTTGAAATACGTGAGTAAAAGTTAATATTGGCAGCCGGTCAAAAAAAAATCAAGTGCAAAGAAAAACAAACAAAACTTTTCAGGTTATGTGCTAGGCTTTTTATTGATAAACATTGACATGACAGTTATCGCACAACACCGCACAGCACCGCCTACCAGGAGCATAACGACATACATTTGAAATGTCTAAAGTTTTACACAAGTAGCAGACCGAAGATGAACGTCTGTTTTTTGTGCTTTTACCGTCTGACATATTGTTAAAACTATATATGAGATTGTTAGTTTATAGTTGTCAACTATGAGGGTAAATGTCGTAACAATAACGGAAAAGGTCGTCAACAATAAGGGAAATGGCCCAGGAATGGTTAGTGATTACGCGGGAGGATTTGAAAATAAATCGAAAAAGGGATTTTTCATATCATATGTAAATGAAGTTAGAGATTATGTAAGTGTATCAGATTCGCGCCAGGCCAAAATTATTATACAAATCCGCGCCAAATCCACCAAAAATTGCGTTAATCGAGAAAATCACGAATAACGAGAAATCCGCGTAGTCGAAGTAACCCTGGTAATATGAAATGAATGTTTTGAGGGCCCTATGAAGTCAGGGTCGGAACCGTGTTATCGCATCCCCCCACCCCTATCCCAGAGTCCGGCCATGATCTTATCCTTAATATAAATTGACAAAATTTAACCGGCGTAATAGCGCTTAAGCTACATGCGAACATTGCAATGTCAAAAATCGATTTAGTTCGTCTAATGCATTGGATACAATATTTTCTCCACGTGAACTCAGTCCACCACGCAATGCTACAATTGTTTCGGTTTGTTTACATTCCCAGGATGCTCAGCTCAATCTAAATCAAAACGTTTATCGTACATCGAAACTCAACCAGCCGCGTAAATTGTGTTGATTTTCAACTGTTTACTGTCATTGTTATTGCATCTTTGTATTCGCACCTTTTCGCCGATTCCCACTTGCATCCATCCATGGACGAACGGTTTTCGTGATATGTGCCATAAAGTAATCCAGATGCACGTAGTTGTGATTAAAAGACTAATGGGCGCCATATAAATGAATATTTATAGTAGAACACAGGCGTACGCAAGCGTGTGCGGATATTGCCAGTTGTGTTTCTTTAGCATTCTTATCACGATAGATGAGAAAACAAAAATTGTGGGTGGACCGAAATTAGTGTTGCGTTGGCATCCGTACTTCTTCTGCAAAAAATAGGCATTCCCGAATAGACGCGAAGAGCAAAACAAAAATGGCAATTTTTGATGCTGTCGCATATCTTGATATTTATAAGATTTTCCGTCGAAACACAACTCATTATTTTGGAAACAAATCATTTCAAAACTTCATAATTTTTATGATATTTTTTAAAATAAAAACTGAAAGTATATTTTATGGTATCATATTTGGATATTTGACTCATAATAATTTTTATTCTAAGAATGCAATTTGTATATTTTTCATATAGTGCATTTGGTTCTTGGATTGATATTATAATAACTAGATTAATGATCATTCCGTTCTCCTACCAAGCAATCACTGACACTATTTTTGTTATTTTAACTCTTATTTAAAACAAACCACCAAAAAATAAGACGTTCTGATATCCATTTTCAATAGCCAAACTTACTATTGGTTTGATATATTCGTCTACTCGGGTTTCGTTCACTCAAAAACATATCTCACGTATGGAATTAGATTCATAGATTGGACGGATCTCTGTTTCGCCCGGTACGTAGCTAAAATATAAACCGAAAATTATCAATATAGGCAACACTTCCTACGTACGTCGCGACACACCGACAGAATTTTCGATTCAGATAGTTTAGGACCAACAAACGACACACGCGGTGTAGCTGCGCAAGGTCACAGATCTCGGTTGATGTCATGGCTGGGATTGCGAATGACCGAGAACAATGTGCAAATTTCAGATGTTCGCATCTTCTGCCATCTTCAAATCAACAAGGAAGCGCCAAAATGGGTAAAAGATAAAAGCTATTTACCGGAAGAATCGGAGCTGAATTTTGTGGCTCGCGCTGCTAGTGTTTATCGTCGGCAAATATGATCCGCTTCTGGCAGAGTCCTTCATTGCCTTGTTTGTCATTGCTCAGTATAAAGAATGCCGAATTAGTTCGCAAAAGGTTAGCGAAGAATGTTCTAGCTATGGATCAATGAACTTGAGTTTGTTTTCATTTTTATCCATTGAATAATGTTTGTCAAAGTAGACCGATATGTCATCAGCTCTATCGTGGGATATTCAAAATCAAATAAAGATCGATATACAGGCTATAAACTAAGTCAACAGTGTTGCTTCTGTATTCTCCTTGGTTACCTTTCCGGCAGATGTGCTTCGTAATTATAGTCAGTAAACAAATTCGGGGACAGTGGGTTCGATTGCTATGATCTAGAACGTGTTTTAAATAAGGGTGGAACGACTCGTTTAGAATAAGTTTGACTCATTTGTCGGTAGCACACTTCCGAGAGGGGAATTTCGAAACATGGTGTGTGATGAAATCGCAGAGCTTAATTTATTCTACAACTTTTCCAAACATCATAATGTTGATAATCTTATAATTGCTTGAAATACTGCAATACTCGTACTAAATTTGTCCGCCCAAAAAAAGCCCATGCATTGCTTACACGTTGGAATTGTTTTTGACATCCCTGTGTGTAGATACTCATTGTATTTTTCCTCAAGTATACAAATTCATGATTGGTAAAAAAAAATTCAGCATAAATAGCTTGGAAAAAGGAACACTACTAAAGTTGAGAGCAGGTAAAAGCTCGTATGAAAAAGAGACCTGCTCTTTATGTCAACCTGCAATATTTAACCAAACAATCAGCATTCCGTCAGTGACTGCAAGGGTTCACACGTAAGTGAGATTTCATATTATGAAGTATACCGATTGCGAAGAAAGCCGCACGTACAGCATTATCACAACATGTTGCTGTTAAAGGGTTTTCTTATTTTCACCCCAATTTGAAATCAATAGTTTGAAAATTATGTGCATTTTAGCGGCATTGAGCGCATTCGTTATTACCGTAGATTCATCACAAATTTAAACGGCATTTTATTAGGTAAGCGCAACATTAGTGGCGATAGTACCAATAGTGGAGGTAGGCATTTTACAAACGATTTCATCATCGACACGATCGATTGTACAAGCTCCCCTTTTAATAACCAGCCTAAGCCAACTCATGTTGTTATTATCTTGTGGAACTGTCATTTTCGGGAAAGGAAGCTAAAGGGTGTCCACAGTTAAATTGCATCACTTTAAACTCGTCCTCAAAAACAAGTCTCTCAACCGATTGTCATGAAATATTCAGGGAATAAAAATTCAATGTATAATCCTGGTTAAAGAATTTTTATTTCACTGTATTTGTTTACCAAATCCAAAAGCCCAAACTTTCTTCTTAATACCACGCATAAGATTTTGTACAACGCTTGAACCGACATTTTTCCGCTTTCAACCATGACTTCAACATTTCCTGTTCTGTAGTGACAACTTTAGGATGCTTACGAAGTTCGTGCTTCGTTATAGCCCAATAATTTTCAATTGGCCGCAACTCTGGAGAGTTTGGGGGATTAAGAAATTGACACCATTCGTCTTGTACCACTCCAAAACATCCTTCGAGTAGTGACAAGAGGCTAGGTCCGGCCAAAAATTGTAGGAACGTTGTGTGTTTTGAGAAACGGAAGCAGCCGTTTTTCAGGCATTCATTCATGTATACTTGACCATATACAGTTGAAGTTGTCACGAAAGGCTTGCTCCGTTTACCACACGAACAAATCCCCTGCCAAATCATGAATTTCCTGGCGAACTTAGACACTTGCTGTTTCCTGAGAGACTCTGGAACATCGAACTTGTCTTTCGCAGTCACATACTGGTTGCCGGGAATTTGTTTAAAGCCCGCTTTTACGTGTGTTTCATCGTCCATGATGCAGCAGTGTGGTTTCGTCAACATTTGTGTGTACAGCTTACGCCCCCTTGTTTTAGCTGTCCTATTCTGTTTTTCATTGCGGTTTGTAGCTTTCTGAACTTTGAATGAACGGTGCCCGGTTCTTGAATTTTTTCCCCCTTATTATCGAGATTTTCAGCTCTGGGTTGGTTCATCTCCCATCTTGAAAATACGTACTACTTAGCTAGGTATCAAGATCCCCTGGGCTAGACTTTCTTAGGATGAGGAACTGCAAAGCAGAATAATACACTCACTTTGAAGTATACACTTCCACAGGTGATCGTGATTAGTTGGGTCCCACAACACCGGATGTTGCCCCCACAGCTCAATTAAGTAGAATTTATTTTCCTGGTCCATTTTTGCTTTAAAAATACCGCGACAACACAAACTAGCAAAAATTCAAACGAACTGTCCAAACACTTAGACCAACGAACTATGAAATATTCCGCTTGCAAGTCAAAACTATGAGCTATAACTACAAAGTTTAGGTGTTCCTATGAACTATTACATAGTTGTCTAGCATATAGCTCACTACCCAATAAACATCGGTGTTGAATTAGAGCTTGTTCAAACAAGTTTGGAGAAGCTATTCAGCTATTCTAGAAGAAACAGCTGAATAGCTTCTCCATATTTGCTTGAACAAGCTCTAATTCAACACCGATGTTTGTTGGGTATATGCTAGAAATAGTCGCCGTGTGACGGCACCTTTAGGATAAGTCATTTATAACATATATAACCACCTACTAATACATTTCCATTCAAATTGTTAGCAATTTACTACTTAAAGACATAGATAGGAATATAGGAAAAAAATGTGTCTCTAAAATTGGGTCTGTGGTATTCTTGTAAATGGTTGTTCATGTTTCTATGCGAACAGTTAATTTATCACGAGTGACTATTTTCTGTTTTTCTAGAATGCAACACTAGGCATCCTCGATTCAATTTAGCCAAATTTAGGTCATTTGAAGATCGTGATGGTAATCTGTCAGCTTAATCAGTGAAATCATTGAAATTAGGGGAAACAAAAATTTCGCTCAAGTACTATAGCTTGATGAATCAGGTCTTAAATGAGCTAAAGGCTGACATTAAATCCCGTTACCCTATTTTTTGCGTTGGTCTTAATTAGCGGTTTTTTGAAGTATTCTATCACCTGATTGGTGCACTTTGGAGTTCTTGCCAGCAATAACGTTTACATGATTTTTTTTTGCATCCGATGTAAGGCTCTACCTTAATTTCCTACTTCAACATCCTTAAAAATTTATCTCCTGTACAATTACTCGCTTGAGTGGTGCAATTTATGACCAGGTTTGTGTTTCTTCATGATTGTTTTACCTTTCATAAGTAACTAACGCCATAACGATGATCCGGTTTTACCCACTCTAGATCAAACGAGATCCAATTATGTTAATACCATTCTAAGTGCTACTTACCTTATGCTAGGCATGACACAATTCCTAATGGACGTAGCGAGTTTATGGATCCTCTTTGATAGAAATACGCTGTTACAATAAACGCTAAATTATACAAAGTTGCTCTATTCACTCTTTGGTATTGTTGTCTATTGAATCTGCTTTAATTTGCTCACTGATTTGGTGCGGTTTTTGACAGTTTGTTGGGTGTGAAAGTTGAGACCACTTGTTGCAGATTTGACCCTTGCATATATCAGAAACATTTTGCACAGCATGCTTCGTTATGGTGTCGAAGACAAGCATGTGTACCACCTACTGAGTGCTGAGACCGCAAAGAAGGTGTGATTTTTTAAACCATTCAAAACAGCACTTATCGCTCATATTTTCGGTGGCGATCGTTGTGCTGGTGCTTTACTTCAGTTACTTAACACCTCGGTTTTTTCTTTCGAGCAACCATGAAAAATTAGTCATTAGATTTGACCCCATGCAAAGCCCAGCCGACACACATATCCACAGCGGCGATCTTAGCGATCCGGCAGGTGATTTTTTCGTAAAGCTATTGTCGTAAACTAGGAACTGGGAAAATTGATTACAGTATTATTAGATACGATTTACGAAGTATCGGAAGCAGTGCACTATAAAGGCCCAAACGTATTGTGACATTTGACGCAAACAACGTTGATTTTCCCAATTGGAATCGGCTTGGATCCAACCTGTTTTCAATCCGACAAGCAGGTTTATTTAGATCAGGCTTTTCCGCTCCCGTTCCTCTTCCGATAGCATTGCGTTTGGGCCTTAAGCACTACTTCCATTATGGACAACGCATATAAGGCCAGTAGTGGGGCTGCCCATTGTTCAACTGTAACGTCGATAGATTCGCTCATCTATCGTCTTCATTGGTTTATTTTTATTACCTCCTTTTCGCAACAAGGTAGACGACACCGCGTTCGGGCAGGGGTCGATCGACTATTGCGCAGCTTGCAATGGATCTTGCGGCGCGGCTGGCCATCTCGCGGACCCGGCCGTATGATGTCGTATGAGAAATTTGTTCGGGCATCGGGTGTCTGAGTTCAACCCTGATGCTTTTGCATGTCTCGCATCTTGAAACTGTTACCCTAGGTCATCGCAATCATCGTCGTCATCGTCATCAGCGATCGGCGCGAATGCAAACCGACGACGCCGATCGCCTGCATTCCAATTATATTATAGCCTGTCGTGCTTGCCGTCGTCATCGTCATCATCATCCTCGTCGTAGTTGTAACTGGTTCTTCTTTTCCTCCTCTTCCTCGATCATGAGGAGTGCCTGAGAGAATTGGAAGGTCATTACGGAGCAAGAAAGTTACGCAAGATTTCTTCTGTGCCGTTTTCTTTATGTGAGAATAATAACAACCGTGCCATGAACTGGCCTTAGGAAAAAAGGGCTGCATTTATTCATGCTCGGCATGAATCCGTGCTGCATGGGCGGCTAGTACCGGTCTTCTTCTTGGATCGAGAACTGGGAGAGGTGTTTTCACGCGATCTTAGCTTTTATGACCTGCTATGGTTTGACCTACTTCTTGGTGGCTTTTTGCTATCTTACGATGGTTCGCAGGACAGGTTGTAAAATATTAATTGATTGCAATGGGGCTCATAAAGGACGAATGATTATCGTGCAATTAGGAGGTGTTGTCAGAAGATGCCATTATGGTTAATAGGCTCTGAAGCAAAATTGAAAAATCTTGATTGAGGTCACGACAAAAAATGAGGTCTTTATTTTTCTCCTAAGAATAATCTAAAACTAGTTTGTATCACTGAAAATTGTATTACTAATGCATCTTTCTCTTTTCCTGCCATTTCAGGTACGTATAACGGAAACATCGCGTTGATGCATCGCTGCGTTAGCAGGCCTGATAAAGGTCGCAAACAAGTTCTCCTCGGCATGGTTGCTGCGATGCGCTTGGTTTCCTGACACTTGTGGATGCTATGCGATCTCGCTTACTGTGACAGTTTGGCTAATAGCTAGCGATAAGCAGAGACCTACCACCACTCCCGGAGAGCAGGTTCTTCAAATTAGATTCCATGCTAGATAAGTCTGGCCTTTTCCAATAGACACACTAGATCAACTAGATATGAACTATCGCCGTTGCCACGATCGTCTCATGTAAAGTCGCACAAGGAAATATACAGCTCGTATTCAATAATCGGTCGAAGATTGCAAAATCAAACAATAACAACAACCGTGCGAGCCTAGATCTCCGTATGGAATGTAAATCGATTGATTTTGGCGTTATTGTTTTGTTGTTGGGTGGCCCCGCCATGCCGGCCGATTTACGCCGCCTTCACTCAAGACACGTGCGTTCTTTCTGTCGGTTTGCTCCCCCCATGATGCCAAACAACCGGACCGAGCACTGCGAAGCAGGAGTAGTGTGGGAAACAAAATTAATGCGAGATTTATGGGTGCTACTGCAAGTAGCATGCTAATGGTCCAATTACCCTTGGTGGTTAGATTTTCGCAAAACTGCATCGTACCTGGAAAAATGCCACACGCGCCTATCGGTTAAGCTATGTTACGGAGCACTGTCCGGAATGTGTGATTCGGTATTTGGCCGGTGGAATAATATTGGAAGAACAATAAAAGCGAAGCACATCGAAAGTGTAGATCAACAAAAACAAACTACGCTTGGGAAAGAGGTGTGGTGGTGTAAGATCTCCCGCGGAAGCTAGTGAACTGGCAAATGATGATCGTTTCAAGGCCGATTAATGCAAACTTTTGGCGGAATTCGACATTGAAAAGGATCGTGCCATTTTCGTCATCCAAAAATTTAGATAGATGCTCTGTGAAGGTGATAGATACAAGGTTTCAAACTGGTTTACACTAATTAATGGTGGAGTTTTACAGCATGCGCGACGTGTTAATTAATTATGCTTCAATAAAGTAATCATTTTTATGGAAGGCTACTGGTGATCCTCCAGGAAGTGACTTTTTTGTGATTTTCTTCACTGTGAGCGTGGGATACTAGAAGTATAACGTTTGCATTTAAAAAAATGGACAAAAATTGCCGATTTTTCATGGGTTTCCCTTAACCCGCACTGACAAAACTACCCATGCAGCATCAATCATAGTAACCCATGATAAATGAGTCGACTGAAGAGCGCTGTCACTCACAAAGGGTTTAAATAGCGGAAACTTTCAATAAAAGTCGATTCATTGCCAACAAAACAAACAAAGACAACTGTAAAAAACACCGAATACTTCATCATTTCTCAATAGCGATGAAGTAACTCGACATGAACTAAAAAAGGGATACGGGATATACTACAATAAATCAAATTACTGGTCGCAGTGGTTTATGTCCCGAACAGAGGAAAAAAAAAACCATGAGTCAGCAGTCAAAATTTGACAGCTCTATCAGTCGAAGCAACTCCGTTCAGAAGTGTGCGCGTTCAAAGAACGGCACCCCGCCGCGTCGAAAACGGACATCGTGCGGCACTTTGTGGACGCCGGATACGCCCGTTCCGGGATCTACAACATCTTGGCACTATTAGACAACAATCAGAGCATCTAAAGAAAGCCCGGTTCCGGACGGCCGACGACCCTGAGCAACAAGAAGCTCCAAAGGATGCTGAAGAGGAAGACCGAGGAAAAAGTGGCTACATCACTGCACGCGCTTGGCCGGGAGGTCGAATCAACTGGCCAAACAGTGAATAAGTACCTGGCAAACATGAACATACATGTCAGGAAGCGGAAGTCGCGTCCACTGGTTTCTGAGCTACGGGCAATGACGCAGCGGCAGCGGCTGAATAAGATGGTCCACTCGATTTTCCCGGCGAATCGTGACGTGGCGGCGGTGATGGACGACGAGACCTATCCCACCCTGGATGGCAACGACTGGAAGGGCACTTCGTATTTTACTTCCCCCACGAAGGAAGTGAGCTCCGAGGTGAAGTTCATTTCCACACCAAGTTCCCCAAAAAGGTGCTGCTGTGGCTGACAATCAGCGAGAAGGGGATGTCAAAGCCACTCTTCTTTCGCTCTGGACTGGCCGTGAACGGGGAAATTTATAGTACGAAATGCCTGCCGAAAGAAATACCATAAGGGCGAAGACGCGGTGCTCTGGCCGGATCTGGCGTCGGTCCACTAACGGCACGAACGGCTGAATATCGATGTGGTAGCCAAGTCGACGAACCCGCCCAACGTCATCCAGCTGCGTCCCATGTAGAATTTCTGGGCCAACCTGAAGCGTAAGATCTACTCCAACAATGTTGTCGCGAAAACTGAGGAGGAATTGATAAATAAAACGAAGAAAGAACTCAAAACGTTTATAAAACCTATGTTTTTGTTCATCTACGAGTGCCCTTGGATATCTAATCTGGTGTAGATTAGGGTGTCCCTAAAAAATCAGTTTTCTTATTCCAACTTTTTAATTTCAATTGTTGGGATAAAATAATCATCACCATCTAGAAAAAAAAGTCCATGTTTCTGCTGAACTAATTGTTTGGGGATTTTAATGCAACCGTTAGGAGATTTTAAGAAAAACATTCCGTTTAACCATCCCCCTCGTGACCCAAAAAAATCTGGCTACTTCGCGATTTGGGCCTAATTGCATTTGTCAACAAACATTCCGATTGCCGCTTTTAAAGCATGAGAGTAATTCTCTGTCAAACCAGGGTGCCATTGACAAGAGGTCTTTTGAAATTGAATTATTTGTGCTTGATTGATCGAAAGTGGTGTAAAAATGAGAATGGCACTTTCATCAACTCGAATTGACGGACCCCTCACTTGTCAGGGGGTCAAACAGTATTGTCAAAAGCTCGATTTTGCGCGAATTCTGAACCTGATTATCATGCCATATCTCTTAAATTTGCTTTAAACCTCTTGTAAACAGCATGTTTCTAGAAAGAAAAAAGTAGGGCTTTAATTTGGCTCGAAAAAAATGTGATAGCCATATTGGATTTTGCCGCCATTTAAAATTTTATTTTTCACTATGTTTGCAACCACCGGACTAAGTTTTGTTACCATCATCGAAAAGCTTACAAAAAAATGGAATCAGATACATTTATAAAATTAGGTTAGCATTGGACTTAGCATACTATTATAGTCAATGTTCTGTAGCGAGTTTTGCAATTTACAACATATGACGCAAAATCAATGAAACCAAAATCATAAGCTGAGCACATGCAACAGGCGTGTGTTGAATATATACTAACGAGAACTTTTTTAGGAAGTGTATACGAATTATATAATGCATGTTGCTCAATATGTACATTACATGTAGTGTCATATTAACCTTGTCAGTTCCGAAACTCCCCATTAGAGGCTATTCATAAACCACGTAAACTTTTCTGGGGGAGGGGGGTTTGACCAAAGTCTACGCTCCATACAAAATTTCAAATAATTTTATGGAGAAAAGTCTACGAGGGGGGAGGGGGGGTCTGAGATTTTCAAAAATGAGTCTACGTGGTTTATGAACAGGCTTTTACTTTCAATTCCGTTTCACAGAACGAACTTCGGATTCAATCTTTGTTTTAACTTGTGTTTGCGATCCTTTAATGATGTATGTAACGAATTTGATTGAAATTTGTGTTTAGTGCAAGAATTAGAGGTTTAGATTAAGTTACTCTAAGTAAGCAGTCTGTACGACATAGTCGAAGATGGTGTACAATAAATAAATTATAGTTTTACTTGAAGACCAAAATAACTCACACGTGACAATCGCTTCCAAAGCGAAACATAACGTCGCTTATATCTAATTCGCTATGTAGAGTACTACAAGTAACGTTGTGTTTTAATTATAGCACACCAACATATTGGTTTCAAGTGGAATGATAATCAATGAAAACAGAAAAGAATGATGGAAATATTTTTTTTATTAGAACTTCATCTTTTAAATTTAAGGTTTTGAACTTCAGCCTCAGAACTCTTCGGGTATTTTCAAACTTTTAGTATGTACTTTTCTTGCGGCATAAAACAGTTATAATTTTGTGGACCTTTGATCGTTTGCACATTTTCCATTCGAAGATGGAGTTTAGTCATAGTTTCATTGTAATCGTCTTGTTCCACGTAACCAAAAGCCATTGATTTTTCTTGATATTCAACAGCCCATTCATAGAACAATAAAGCATCTGTGATCAACTTATCTCTGTTTGGACATAAGCTGTACTTGTAAGCAGCATTTTTGATTGTCCCAGCTACTCCATTACAAAAGCATTCTCCGATGTGGCAAAAGTCCGTTGAGTAAACTGCTGAAACTGTCTACAAACTCCTCTGGCGAACAAGTTGTGCTATCAACTAGTAGCTAAGGATTTTCAATTTGAATCCAATTTTTGAACTTAATAGTTTCAAGGGGAAAACTTTTGATTTTGTACGGCCATTAATTACAGAAGTCGCTCAAGTCCAGGCATTCTTCACATTCCAAAAAGTAGCATTGAAGAGAAGGGCTGTTACGTATCAGATAATTGTGACTCAACTGAGTCAAAGAACTGTCTTTCATCACCGATAAACCTTTCACAGAACGTAAGCTCAACTCAATATGTTCATGTCTCATACAAACACAAACTGTGTGAGTCACGGAACTTCCAGTAAGTATACATTTTGGAATCCGGATAGAGATCTTTGAAGTTAGCGAACAGTTCGTTTAATGATCCTAAAAGCAAACGTTTTTGTCTAGTCTCTCGTACATCATTAGTTCTCACACTGATTTTTTCACGAATACCGGGCATCGTCGTACTACAATCGAAAAAATACTGTTTTGCTTCTGCGTGCGCTTGTTTTTCGGATTCCGATACCACACTGCTTGCATCTGGCAGTTTTGAAATTCCCTTGGTGTTACGAACCTTCAAGGCTTTTTCAGCAAACCACTTACCTCCATTTTATATAAACTTAGTGTTATAATTCAGAAAAGTGATGTCATGCTTACTACATCCTGTTTCATTGATAATTTTCTACCTACTCCACGAGGGTGTAAAGGGTGTCCACGATGAAATTGCCACACTATGAATTTGCTCTAACTTTTTAACCGTTGGGTAGAATTTAATGAAAATTTGGGTATATTTAGTTCATAGTGCATTATTTACATTTAAAGTCCTGTGATCAAAACTCGCGGAAATGGAGTCAAAAGAACAGCTCGTGCGTGATAAAATCTTGCGCATTCATCACGAGAACAAGGATCTCTCGCATCGTTCCATCGCTAAAACGTTGGGAATCGCGAATTCCACGGTGTCGCGAGTGATTAAGCGGTTCGAGGAACGGTTGACCACAGATCGGAAGCCCAGAAGTGAAGGAAAAAGTATTCCGTACAACACCAAAAATCACAACCGCGTAGTTGGGGCCTTCAACCGAAATTCGAACGCCTCCGTTCGGGATGTGGCTAAGAAGCTGCACCTAAGCCGAAGTTTTGTCCAGAAGGCCAAAACTAAGGCTGGGCTTCGAACGTTCAAGGTACAAAAGGCCCCTAATCGCGATGAGAAGCAGAACAAGTCCGCCAAAACCCGTGCCAGGAAGTTGTACCTCAACATGCTGACGAAAGTTGAATGCTGCATCATGGACGACGAAACATATGTGAAGGCCGACTTCAAACAGATCCCCGGCAACCTGTTTTTCACGGCCAAGGATAAGTTCAGCGTTCCGGAGCATGTCCGCACTCAGAAGATGTCCAAATTTGCGAAGAAATTCCTGGTTTGGCAAGCCATCTGCACGTGCGGGAAGCGGAGTGCACCTTTCGTGACCCAGGACACGATGAACGGACAGGTGTACATAAAAGAGTGCCTCCAGAAGCGGCTGCTTCCTCTCCTGAAGGCCCACAACGTCCCAACAATCTTCTGGCCGGATTTGGCCTCATGCCACTACTCCAAGGACGTGCTGAAGTGGTATGCGGACAATAAGGTCAATTTCGTGCCGAAAATGTTCAACCCTCCCAACACTCCGGAGCTCCGCCCCATCGAGAAGTATTGGGCGATTATTAAGCAGCACCTTCTTAAACGACCTAAGGTAGTGAAGACAGTCGAGGAACTGAAGAAAGTATGGGTTTACATGCAAAAAACGGTTGATTCACAGGTTGTGCAGAATCTTATGGCCGGGGTTAAGGCCAAGGTGCGGGCATTTGCGTATGGAATGTAAATAAAATACGAGTAAAATGGTAAAATGAAGTTTAATAGTTATTTCTCAATCCCAGAAAATTTGATGGCAATCGGATGAAAACTCGAATTTTGCGAATCAATTTTGTGTGTGGCAATTTCATCGTGGACACCCTTTAAGCAATGTTAAAATCAGGACCTGTACCGGTTTTGATGAAGCATTGTACTTACCAATTCTATCTTTGACAACTGGTACCTCAGCGTCTTGATAGTATACTGGACAATTCATCTCCAACATTTGTTTCAGTGCAATCACAGCTTGTTTGAATAATCGACATCGGGAACCCTCTCGTCGAAGCTCTCCAACACAGATGTTTTGGATTCCATGTCGCGATAGAATATCCTTCATGCTTTCAAAGTTTCTTTCCTTAGAAATGCTTTCAACCGATGGTGATTCTCCCAAGTTTATCTCACCTTCCTGTTCAGAAACCACCATAACGTCAAAAGAGCCATTCTGCTGGAGCCGGGTCACTTTAAAACGGCAGGATGCACATATCCGATCTACAAAACAGAGGAGGATATTTGGTGTCACTTTCGTATGTTTCGAAGGTTTTCCCCAGTTTGTGTGATTACTTTTCGAAAAAGAATTACAGCAGAAACGGTTCCTCCCAAGTAACAAATTCAATTTTAAGGTACACTTGAAGAAGTTTTCAAGACTCATTTGTTAAAACCACGCAAAAAATTAGATACTCTACATAACATCGATTAAACAGCCATATAACCCTCATAAGGTCAAAAAGGCCCATACTGCAGGAGGTTCTCAAGACTATTTCCCAAGGTTGGTTTAAAACTTGACAGTTTTATCGGACATACTTGTAATGACATTCAAGACATGCTTAAAACCATTATAAAACTACCACAAGTTTTGATAGCTTTATGATTTTCCTCTTTAAGAACATTTCCAGTCCGTCACAAATATGTTTGGAAGATTCCATTTTTCGATTCGTTCTGCTGAATGGGGACTTTTTTTTGTTTATAATTGAGTGGAAGCTATTAAAGAAAAAAAAATATTGATAAGGAGTGTATCGAAAAGTAGTTATAAACTTCCAAATAATAAAATAGGCATGAAAACATGGTTAACATTAACATACTATTTCAGTTTATTATAGCTTAACATGTTTACAAAAGATCCAAACGGAAAAACTAGTCATCATGTTCATTTCTGTAGAATGCCCGTACCTTTGATTTGACACCTGCCATCAAATTCTGCACAGTGACCTTTGTGCACTTCCTGGATGCCGCTGCCCAATTTTTCCTAAAATCGGCCATGTTTTGGGACTCTGTACCATCCTTCTTAAATATACGCTTGACTATTGCCCAATAGCGTTCGATCGGTCGCAACTGGGGACAGTTTGGTGGGTTGATGTCTTTTTCTACGAACTTGATGTTATTCTCCGTCAGCCACTGTAGAGTGGATTTGGCGTAATGTGCCGATGCCAAATCTGGCCAGAAGAGAGGAGGGGACTGGTGCTTTCTATACAATGGTAGCAACCTGTTCTTCAAACATTCCTTTTGATAAATCTCAGCATTTATAGTTCCTTTTGTATAGAAAATTGAAGAACGCAAGCCACATGTGCAAATAGCTTGCCAAATGAGCACCTTCTGACCGAATTTCTCCATCGCAACAGTCGTATCTGCGGTTGGCACACGTTCCCCAACAGATTTAGTATAAAACTGCGGCCCCGGTAGCGTTCTTGAATCTTCTTTAACGTATGTTTCGTCATCCATCAAAATGCACTGGTCGACATTGTCCAAAATGCAGCTGTACAGCTTTCGAGCCCTGGTTTTGGCACGAGACTTTTGTTCCGGAGTTTGTTTGGGCACTTTCTGCTTTTTGTACGTCTTCAAGTCATTCCTGCGCTTGATTCGTTGAATCATTCCGATGCTGGTCCTGAACTTCTTGGCTAGATCGCGAGTAGAGGATGATTTGTTCCGTTGAATATAATCCACAACTTTTTGGTCCAAATCGGGGTTGTTGGAGCCGGGTTTCCGGCCACTTCTTGGTAAATCCTTGAGGGAGCACTCCTTACCAAACTTTTCGATGATGCGTTTTACACTTGCCGGGTGAACATTTACTCTTTTCGCAATCTGGTTGTAAGTAACACCCTTTTCGGTGCACCAAGTGTGCAGAATTTTCTTTTTAGTCTCAAATTCAATTCGCGACATTTTGAATACAACTTTATCAACGGAAATGAATGAACCGAATAATCATTTTTGACATGTAAACAAAGCAAATGGCGCTTACACGCTAAAAATATATACAGTAGTTTATGCGTAATAACGCATCGAATGTTTAAAACTACTTTTCGATACACTCCTTATACATAAGATATTTCTTTTCCAAAGAGGATACGTAAGTAAAATCATTGTTAAATTGACCATAAATGCATCTGCTTTTTGCCTGCAATTGATAGATTTTTCATGCCACATTTAGTTTATTGGTGTTTTATAACTTAACAGTTCGAAAATTTTAAAGCGCCACTGAATTTTAGCTAGAACATTGATTTATTTAAGAAATAAAAAAAAATACTTGAAAATTCAACAATTAGGTGACAAGGCTAATAAATTGTTAGATCTTGAATAAATTGTGTCTACAATCAGTTTTAAGTTTCAAAATGTATTTTAAACAGCATTGTTTGTTCGTAGCATTGGAAAAACGAGAGTTTTGTTTTAGAACCTAACCAAAACGAACAATAAGCTATTTCTTAAGTGGTAACAAAAATAAATTTATCAACAGGGTGTCAGAATAGAAAGAACTCACCCGAATTGCAGATCATAGCCACTGAAACGATTCAAAGGACGTGGCATCTAGAATGTCAAAAATCGCCTCCGACTTACATCTTTAGGTTCCATAATGACGCCACCATGTTCAGTCTCAGGTCAGGTCAGGTGGAATACCATCGTCGCAGTACTTCCACTAGCTAACATTAAGAACATTTTCACCTCTCTCGTCAAACTGTAACGTCTTCTTCCTATATCGAACAGAAAAATTCATTTTAACTTAAAATGTCACAAACGGAGAGAAACTGAAAAAAGGTGACAGCTAAAGAAAGATTAACCGTACGCGGGCAGCGGTTGCTGCAATCTTCAACTTTGCTTGTTATTCTAGTTATGCATGTAAAAAGTCTGATACATACGGAAGTCGACAAAAGGAGTGTTTGATTGAATTTATTTTCTCATCTCTTTCAACTCATTCTTATGTGCTAAAGGACGCTTGCATGTGTCAGTCTCAGGGCACCGAAATTTACATGACATTTTGGTAGTGTGTACTATAGAACTACTATAAGTAACCAGTACAACCAACTTCTAGGCTTAGGGTTTTTTGTTAGCTTTGTAACATTCTTCATTTAATGTTTTTTAGCAAAGATCATAAGCACAGACGATGATCCAAATTTTGCTTTACACACTTAGAAATTATGAATTTTACACGAGACGTAATTGAAATTTTATTGACGTCATGAAACGTAAGCAAAGATTCCATGTAAAATTAAGTGTCCCGAAACAGAAACAGACGCAACTCGATAAAAGGTGTGTTTGATTGAATTGATTTTCTCGTATCTTTTGACTGATTCTTATGTCCCAAAGGCCACTTTCACGTGTCGGTCTCAGAGCACCGAAATCTACAAGACCTTTTGGTAGTGGGTAAATTTAGAACAGAGTAATTTCTAAATTCCATTCTGGCAACTGCCTATGTCTATGATGAAACGGTTTAGTCAACATGACTGTGGTTAACAGTTTGTTGTTGTTTTTCAAAACCAGCAAATTAACAAGTCATTGTTTATCAACACCACACAATGAGTAAATCTCGGGTATCGGCGTTTCCTTCTTTGTATGCAGTTGTCAACCGCCAATCAATACACGTGATTCATTAGGTTCGATTTAAATGATTTTGATTTAAGTATTTACGATGGTTCATTAATTCCATAGAGTTTTGGTTCACCATTTGGTCCATAATTATATTTGCACACCCCTCACTTGTCAGACCATGCGGCGCGATCCAAAAACGCTGCGCACGAATCAAAGTTTACACAGCAAATGAAGATTTCCCTTTCTAGAAGCGCCAATTGGGGACCTCTGTTAATTATTTCGAGCCCGGAGAGCAATCCGATGTCACAGCGAAAATTGTTTATTTTTTCCAGAAGTGCGGATCAAATCACCATAAAGGCGGAAATAAATAACTAAAATTTGCATTTCTCGTATCTCCTGGGGTGTAGAATCGCGACACGCAAATCCAAAGGACTTGTACGTGATCGTAAACCTTAACCATCAATCGTCAATCATTCGATTATCGATTTTTCACAACACATAACTCACTCGTGCAAACCAACAGGAAGAGCTGTATTTAAGATATGGTATGGTTTTTCCAAAATTCAACAATATAGAACCTTAGGATTTGAACGCCGTCAAAACCGGTCTTGCAACGCCGCTGAGTCAGTTTGTTAATTGACGTCAGAAAGGCTGTTTGATTTCTCTTGGACCTAACTAGAGGAACCGGAATTGATCGGTTGGTAAAGAAGACACACCAGTGGGTGTTTTCCGTTTGAATTAAATCAGTCATATCGCTGTAGTTCCATCATCAGTATATGCATTTCAATGGACTATGAACTTTAAAAATCAGCAAAAACAACTTTGCCGAGACAAGTGCTGTTGAAATATGCAATGGTACAAATCTTAAACCCGCTTACGGATTGGCAACAACACGTTACACACCACATCTCAATGATTTGCAATTTTCGCAAACTAGGCCAAAATTGTCGCTTGCAAAACACAATTATGCTAATACTGCAACTTCTAACGAACGATGCTTAGGCGACGACAAACCGTTTCTCCCCCACCAGCCATGCAGACAAAAGGGGAATCCGTCGTCGTACCCCGAACAGAATGTAAACAACCACCTGATTGCCGCTTTGTGTAGATACGTTTGGTGAGAAAGAATTTTTTGCCATTTCATCCTCAAACCCTAAAATATAGCAGACGGTTTGATCGCGCTAACCTTGCCCTTACCGCCGGAGCAGCCCACCTTCTTATAATAATACAAGCTGCAAAAAAGCACCGCTTTAAGTAGTACAAAGCTGGCCTTGAATTGCGTTCGCAACTGTCAGCGTTGACTAGTTTTGTTTTTCTATTGTCGTCGTTTGTTTGGGGTTGCATTAGAAAGATGCGCGATGTCGCATATAAATTGCTTGATTTTTCCGCCCCGTGATATTTCCACGGTTGCAATGGATGGACTGTCCGAGTATTTGCACGGGAGTGCCAGCGCCCAAGTGCTCCAGAAGTATCTACATATATGCAGTCCGACGGTGAGTGCATGAAACCGGGCGCTCGTAAATAACCTATTCAAATCGATGAGTGCCGCCGGTGGTGATCCACCACGGTTGATATGATTCATGGGAGGTGTGCGTGTTGTGATTCTGCTGCAAAGTGCTGTGCAGTGGATAAAATGCGACCTGCGTGATTAGTAGGCTACCGGTGTACTCGGGGTAAGTGTTGTTGACATAAGGCACAAGATACGAGATGTTAACAACTGATATTATGAAGAACATTTTATTATTGACAGGCTATCATTGATTCTGAAAAGTTCGGACATTGGGAAATTATGATTCCCAGTTTCCCAGCATTGTCAAATGTGAACTTTCCGGTGCATCATCGGAAACACAACAGGCAAACAATGAGGCTCGTACGTTTCAATTATAAAACAGTACTGCATTTGCTTAATGCATAGATGAGTTTCGGGGGGGGAAAAGCTTAATAACATTGATCGTGTTCAAAATGCACGACGAGCCGGCGTCGGTGGTGTAGTGGAAAGCACTGCACGAAATTCAATAACATTGATCGTGGTTTTCCGAAAAAATCTGGTCACGTCTTCCTTCGGAAGGGAAGTAAAGCCGTTGGTCCCGGTTCATATTCATGAGTCGTTAGGTAGGGTCCAGGTGGTGGAGTCGTCTTCCTGGCGTCGGTGATTGTCACCATGTGAGGAAATAGGCCGACGTGAAATAAAGATTAAAAAAAAAAATGCACGACGATGTTCATCAGTATGATTCATTTTCCGTACAGGGTGGTTAAGTCGATGACATTTGACTTCAACTGCTAATTTATCGGCTCGATGGGTAATCACGTTTATGTCAAATCCAAATCAGCTGGAGATGGGTTGAATCTGAGTTAATTGCTTAATTTAACGAAACCAATGGTATCGGATCGCTGGAGATAAGATTGTTCGACAGACTCCGAGCTATTTTAATAGTACCACAGAGAACAGATATCCAAGACATACTTATAAAGAGTAAAAGAATTCTAATCATTTACCTTTTGCAACGGTATTTTTTAACGGAAACGCTCATTCTAAACTATTAGAAGTTATGAATTTTACAGGAGACGTTTTTTTAAATTTGATCTACGCCAAGGATCGTAAACAATGATTTCATGTAAAATTAGGTGTCCCGAAACAGAAACCCAAGCGGCACATAGCTGTCAGAATTGGTTACAACAGCTTGATTGTGACTTAATTGAGTCACATTGAAGTTACTTTAACTGGCTTGAAACAAGTGTACTACTAGGAAACAGACGCAACTCGACAAAAGGTGTGTAAGGTCGAATTGATTTTCTTGTCTCTTTTGACTGATTCTTATGTCCTAGAGGCCATTCGAAACTATGGTCGAGTGGAAAGGAATGTTAGTCCATCACATACTTAAGAGAAATGCAGAGAACTCTACGACCCCTCATATGTGTCACAGGTAATAGAGTGTTAATAGGAAAATGGTTATCCTTGAAGTACGATCGACAAGCGATGAGGGTAATCAAAAAAGTTAAAAAACGAACACATATGATACGAAGTGAACCATTATCGAGGATTTCCTGAAAAATAACATTAATATAAACAAAAGAAACGGCGATAAACATTGTGTGATAACATTCAATGTCCAACTGAAAAAAGTAAGACTTAAAAGCCAGTTAGCAATAAGCTACGGACGAAGTGACGGTCGAAGCTTCATGTGATCAGAAACTACTGCTTAATATTTAGCATAGAATGGAAAATAATAGGCAACATTTTAGAAAATCGAAGTATGGGCGTTAAGATATTGGATCTACAATAAAATATGTTACCTATATTCCTGGGCACTGGCGAAACCTTGAGGTATTTTAAGTTCAACTACCAGGTCCCAGGGCTGATCTGGTTCTTTACCATTTTGGAAAGAAGCACACAAGTGTTGCCAGATCAGTGGCAATGCATCCCAAAATTGCCTCTAAAATTTCTACAGTAGTTCTTATCTGTTGTGGATACAACAAGGGAAACAATTTCCGAAAATTTCAATCCGGCTTTATTTGCGCGATCGAGCACCGCGATAAAATTTTCCTGTTAATACATTAGTCTTAATTTAGGTTTACATTCAGGTTAGGACAATTGCAAGTCACGTTTGTACGTTTCCGTGGTTAACCGTGGGTTTATCTACCAGCGATACCTGTTTGGACGAACAAAAGTATCTAATTTTAAGTACAATTATTAGTTTAATCTGTTCTTCCGTACTAATAAGTCCTAATTACCATTAATTTCACGTGGGCTCACTAGTTGGATTCTTTGCATGCAGAATCAGCTTGCTGTCTCACTTTTTTCCCTGTACATAGTATTTATTTTAGTTTTTAGGTTCTTTTTTCTTTGTCTTTCACTAGCTTACCGTTTAACTTATGTTTAGGTAGAGTAAAACATACTTATAAACATGAATAAACAATTATACTATCACGGAACAAATTCTAGTAACAACTTTCAATCTAGCCAACAACTCACTCAACACTTCATCCGCTCTTCACCCGCTTTGTCGTCGTTGACAGCTAGCCATCAAAAAACATCGCAGTCACCTTCAGGCCGTTGAGTGCGAATTGTCACCACAGGTATGCACATCAACGCCGTTTGGATGTAGGTGCTGCATCACGCTTGGGGTGTGCGAAATATTATCTATGAACATTATTATTTGGAGATGGTGATCAATGGTCGAGTACAGTATTTGCAAATAGTGGAAATGTTGCATTTGATCATAGAAACTCAGTTGAAAATGCTGAAATAGTATATTATCACAAATCAGCTTACCTTTGGAATGCATTACCACATAGGAGAGCTGTTTCATTATTCATCTCATGATCCATTATTCATACTGATCGGAAATGTTGGTTTGATGTATGAATCAATCGATTCGTTCTGTTATTGAGTTTGCTTAGTTTCAACAACAGATAAAAATAAATAAAATTAACAACAAATAAAACATAAGAAATCAGATGGTTATGCGTCAACCTTTTGTTTTCGAGTAGCACAAATCGAATGGTGATGAGATGAAAATGGGATTGGTAACCCTAGATACTATGCTTGTATCGAGGTCTTTTATGATGAGGCGATTTTGCTTATGAAATTCTAGCAAAGAAGTTTTGAAGAAAAATGCAGTTCTAGAGTGATGATACCGATGCGTGGCAAAGGACGATACGGCCGAATAGGAATTGGAAATAGCGGAAGATTCTGGAAATCAGCAAACGTCGAGGCAGACCATTATGAAGATATCAACCAACACAAAGGCAAGGGAAAAAAACGAACAGAAGAATTAAGAAACAAAACATCGGTGAGATCGTTCATTTTTTCCTTCTAATGGTTATGATAAATCACACAAACACTCTCTCTCTCACACACGCACACGCACACACACACACACATACACACACACACACACACACACACACATACACACACATATATATATATATATATATATATATATATATATATATATATATATATATATATATATATATATATATATATATATATATATATATATATATATATATATATATATATATATATATATATATATATATATATATATATATATATATATATATATATATATATATATATATATATATATATATATATATATATATACCTGCTATATACTGCTTTGGGAGACTCTCATAGCACATAAATGACACACTTCACGGACTGAACTACAAAAGACTGAGCACATTACGAAACGCCGTCTTAAACTAGCAAACGCAACACTGACTAACAAAAAGACAATTCGAAAACACAGACGAAAGGATTCAAAATTCCCAAACGTGGCTCCTTCCGAGTCATTTGCAACAGCGTCTTCTTGGACGACATGTTCCGTGTACGGCTGGCAAAATGATTCGAAAGTATTTACGCACCGATCTCATCAAAGGCCTGGCGTAGAGGTTTCTACTCTATTCAGAGTCCCGCCAGTAAATCTTCACAAAATAATAATAATAATATATGTTACCTATATAGGAAAAATGATCGGAAGACTACGGCCTGAACCGCGTGTATTCACATAACAAGGGACTGGCGACTGCACGATCCCTTGTCCAGTCAACAAATCCTTCGACTGTCTTAAGCTGTAAAAAGTCGGGGAACGTAAAGAAAGATTTCGTGTAAAATTATGTCTTCTGAAACTGACACACATACCCATTTCGACGAGAGATGTGTTTGATTGAATTTACTTTCTCATCTCTTTCCACTCATTCTTATGTGCGAAAGGACGCTTGCATGTGTCGATCTCAAGGGACTAAAATTTACATGATTTACATTTGGTAGTGCGTAGTTCCGCAGTGTTGTCAGAAAAAAAAATTACATTTCGTGGTGAAAATAATTTCCCCACTTTGCAGAGTTGCCAAAATGGCTCATATTTGTTCCGCATTGTTATATTTACCATAAAATGTGGAGCTTTACAAAATTTGTAAGAAAACAAGGAGTGCATAGAAAAAAGGTTATCAACGCTTACGATTACAAACGTTATAAGAAGTTCATTGCCTTTGAAGGATTTTTTTTTAAATGGAGGTAAAGTCTGACGAGAGAAGTCTATTAAATATACGCTCTTTGAAATTTAGGTTAATTAAGATCTCTTTACACCCAAACAGAGCGTATAAAAAGACTTAAATTGACGTCTCATAGCAAATATGCAGGAACCAAAAGCTGACCACGTATTTTTACATTACGTGACATAAATTTCAGTAAAACATATATTTTTTTATAGATTCTGATTAATTCCAAAATAAATATTTAAAAAATCCAAAAAAAATGGAAAGGTGTAAGGGGGGGGGGGGGAAAAAAAAAAAAAAAATTTTTTTTTTTTTTTAATATTTTGTTTTTTTTTATATTTTTTTTTTTTTATATTTTTTTCTTTTTTGTTGTACCCCATATTGCACAAAGTTCGTAATTAATCTGTTTTTTTTTGGTTTGTTGTAGGTAAAAAATGGGATTTTTAATTAAATAATGTTTTTTTTTTGGGGGTTGGGATTTTTGCGTTTTTCATTTTTTTTTTTTTTAAAGACTGTATTCGATGAAATTTGGACACACAAAATAGGTCACCAAAAATTTTCCTTGAGCTCGATTCTTTTTAAACTTTCTGGAAATAAAGTACTACTAAATGGTTAAGTTTTGCCATCATTGGTTTATTAAACCTCTTCTCCCAACCCAAATGCCCGCACCTTTGCCTTGACACCTTTCATCAAATTTTGGGCAATGATAGGACCGACTTGCTTACATACTTTTAACCACACTTTCTTTAATTCAAGTTCATTTTCTATCAGTTTTGGAGTTTTAACGAGTTTTGACTTCTAAATTGCCCAAAATTTTTCAATTGGGCGAAGTTCCGGAGTGTTTGGAGGGTTGACGTCTTTCGGTACAAAAACTACATTATTATCTTTGTACCAGTCTAAGACGGGCCGGGCATAGTGGCAAGAGACCAAATCCGGCCAAAACAGTGTCGGGCCATCGTGAGATCTCAAGAAGGGCAGAATTCGTTTTTGGAGGCATTCGTCCTTGTAGATTTGTCCGTTGACGGTCACAGAGGTGATGAAGGGCTGACTCATTTTGCCACATCCGCAGATCGCTTGCCAGACAAGGAATTTTTTGGCGAATTTCGACAGTTTCTTCTTCTGTACACTCTCCGGAACGGCCAACTTAGAGGTGGTGACGTAGTGTTCCTGTCCTGGCATTTGTTTGGTGTCGGCTTTAATGTAGGTCTCATCGTCCATCACAATGCAGAACGGTTTTGTGAGCCACTCCCTGTACAGTTTTCTTGCACGAGTTTTGGCCACCGAGTTCTGTTTATCGCTCCGGTTCGGTGCCTTCTGAACCTTGTACACATGTAATCCAGAACGTTTCATTGTTTTCTGCACAAAACAAACTGAAACTTTCGCCTTTTTCGCAACATCCCTGATGGAAATGTTGGGATAACGCTTAAATTGGTTGAATACCATCCTGGCCTTCTCCGGATTTGATGTGCCACGTTTTTTGCCACAACAATTTTTCCGCTTGGTTGTCTTACGGTCCTTGAACGTTTTGATCACATGAGATACGGTTGAATGTGCGATTCCGAGCTGATTTCCGATCCATCGATGAGAAGCGTTTGGGTTTTCGAAGTGAGTGCCCCAAAATTTGTTGGCGCACTATTTCTTCATTCGAAGCCATCACTGAAATCACTCGACCGATTTTCACGAAACTCATTACACAATTTACACAACACAATGAAATATTTTCAGTTAAAATTTCAATAATTTTTACCCACACGCTAAAAAGTTACGAACAATTGCGTGTGTCCGAATTTCATCGAATACAGTCTTTGAAGGAAAAGACAAGTTCGATGTTCCAGAGTCTCTCAGGAAACAACAAGTGTCAAAGTTCCACCATGAAATTCATGATTTGGCAGGGGATTTGTTCGTGTGGTAAACGGAGCAAGCCTTTCGTGAGAAATTCAACTGTAAATGGTCAAGTATACATGAATCATTGCCTAAAAAAACGACTGCTTCCGTTTCTCAAAACACACAAAGTTCCTGCAATTTTTAACCCGACAAAGCCTCTTGTCACTACTCCAAGAATGTTCTGGAGTGGTACAAGACGAATGGTGTCAATTTCGTGCCGAAGGATCTTAGTCCCCCAAACTCTCCTGAGTTGCGGCCAATTGAAAATTATTGGGCTATAACGAAGCACGAACTTCGTAAGCTTCCTAAAGTTGTCACTACAGAACAGGAAATGTTGAAGTCATGGTTGAAAGCGGAAAAAACTGTCAGTTCAAGCGTTGTACAAAATCTTATGCGTGGTATTAAGAAGAAGGTTCGGGCTTTTTGGATTTGGTAATGAAAAACAGTGAAATAAAAGTACATAAACCAAGCTAATACATTGTTTTTTATTCCCTTAATATTTGATGACAATCGGTTGAGGGACTTGTTTTTGAGGACGAGTTTAGAGTGATGCAATTTAAATGTGGACACCCTTTAACAGTTTTATTGTTCAATACATAGCCACACAGTAGCGGAGGATTTTGATTATTGACAAAGCGTGGAGTGAAAAAAAATTTATGATGAAAATAAAACCAGTGCAATGTAGAAAACGGCATTTGCTGGTCAAAAGCTTCGAACAAAGCCAACGAGGCTGGCACATAATTTCAGATGCACTCACCACGTCATGTTAATTTTTGCATTTTCTATGTCACGAGTACTTGAAATTAATTACGAATCAACGTAAAAATTTTTTACGAATGAACAAGTTAGTGTTGGAGGTGGTCTTTGGTGAGATCTATCTGATAATAAATATATTACAAAAAAAATTTCAGATAATACTAAATGTCGCTTCACACACATGCTTTGTTTAATATTTTTCATCAGTGTAAGCATCTAAACAAACAAGTTGAGTTTGTTTGTGAATATATCTGACAGAGTTGATGGACAAATGGTCAAATGACAAAACCTCGAATGATAAGAGGTCTACAGGATAAAAGGTCGAAGGTACAAAAGATCAAAAAGACAAAAGTTCGAATGAAGGGAAGGGGTACGATAGGTCTAATGGACAAGAGGCCCAAGCAACAACAAGGATGAATGAGCAACAGGACCAATAACCCGTAAAGGGTCGAAAGTTTGAATAATTATGAAAAATTGAAAGAACAAATATCCATAAGACAAAGATAGATAGAATGAAATCTCTTGCGAAAATTTATAATGTTTAGACATTGAGAATTATGATTCCGTAATCATTATTTTTCCGTCTTTCGTTCACTGCTCGTTATTTTTTGTAACCTTTAAATAGTTGAGCGCTGTCAAATATTATTGGCATTAGAAGGCTGGCGCTTAAGTTAATAGGATATATTTTTTTTTATTAAAAATGGTTAACTCGAATTGCTAACCATATCCATAGTTGCGCTAAAATTGAAAGTTCAAATTGCATTACTTTATTTTACCTTCTTTTCATCCCACCTCATTCTTAATATAGCAAACGTAAATGGCTATCTGAGATGAATAATCGATTTTATATGTAAGTTGATCGAAGAACGTAACCTTGGAAAAGAATATTTTGTTGAGTATTTCTCAAAAATATTTATTTTACTATAATGCATTATTTTCTAATGCATTTTAAGTATTATCATGATTATAAACTGAGAGACTTTCAATAAATGTTAATTTAATATTATTTTGACTGTGGTTCCGAATGACAATAAGTTAAAGATACCAGTTTCAATAAACAAACAATCAATCATAATTTACTGAAATAATCAAATTTATTTAGTTTTGTGTACCTGAACCATCATGAGAAGAAGATGATGATGATGATGAGATGGTGGGGGGGGATGATTTAGTAAAGAGAAAAAGGATATATAGGGGAGTGAGGGTGTAAAAGGGGGGGAGGAGGAAAACAACGGGGGCAGAAGAACTAGAAGAAAAATACTTCTTGCGAGAGTCTAGTTATTAATACACAACTTTCGATGCCTGTACCATTTTGTATCAGCATGATTGTATCTCACGAATCAAAAGAGCTCTCAATTCGCGCGACTGTTTTTAGATTTGAAAGGAAGCGACATTTAAAACCATTGTTTACAATTGGCTTTTTAGTCCCTAATCATGAATTTCTCGAGAGTTTTTGTTCTGTTTATTTGAACTGAAGTTTGACAAATGCAAGTGAATATGTGCAATATATAAAAATCGAAGGTTTATTTATAAGATATAATCATTTTGTTTACAAGTCTAGGAGTACCTAGAATCATCATCACCTAGAGGAGCAAAAACCTATTTTTATGTAGACTTGTCTGCACACAGGTATAAACATCACTCATCAAGTGCACCACTTGACAACAACAAGAGACGGCCGGGATCAATTACCGTTAGTAAACACTATCGACGATAGATGTATTTCACCCAGCCTACTGCCCCGTGCACAGATTATAACTTCCCGCAGAAGTTATTTCTCGGTTACAGCACCGGAATAGTTGTAATTGCCGTCCCACTACTTGACTCGCGAGCACAAATTCTATTTGATAATGATCTCGTCTGTAGTGGTTCCCGCTCGAATGAACAGAACACGGAGAGGCAAGGGACCGGTTTTGCATCATATTTCAAAAATACAACAGGAGCCGGATACAAATCTAAATTTGACATTCATGCACATATGATTTTTTCCTGATTATCAAGTAGTGATTATTGCCATTGAAGTTTTTCAAACATCTCCTCAAACGTGTCAAAGAGATTAATGATGCTGTGACAACCGAAGGTTATGACCTTTCTTTGCTAGCTAGCCTAAGACCGCTGCTAAAATCCATTAATAAACGATTTACGATTTCAAAATCTCGAATCATTCTTTACGGTGTGACAATCGAGCAAAGTGCCGTGCCGTTTCTGCGTCAAAAGCGACGACAAATATTGCAATGATGCTTATTGCGAATGTGTTTCCAACTAAACATTCTTGAAGCATTGAAAATAAGGAGGAATCAATCAGTCGGTAGTAAAGGCCAATCAAATTCAAAATATTGCCGCACAAAGATACAAACACATATAGGGGACCGGCAGAGGTTCGTCGCTTTATGTTGCGTTGCAGTTGTTTTGTTGCCTAGATACCAATCGTGTATCACGACAAATTGCAATCGTTGTATCGTTGCAATGCACTGAGCTACGCGACGACTTTGCTGGAAATAAACATCGGGTTTGTTCTCCTTATCATGGAACTTGTCGCATTGGATTACTTTTTGAATAAAGAAAATATATTCGAAAAATTAACTGTAAATTGCTGTAATCAACTTTACAAATTTATCTTGATAAGGCCTTTTTTATCCAAAATATTAAACAAATCTTCTGCAAAGTTATTCCCACAATACACATTAAACTGCGATCACCTATTAACTACCCAACCCTTAAACAATTTCCATTTATCGTTCACATTTATCTTAATAAAAACAACTTGCGATCAACTCGCGCTACTGCTTAATTGATTCAAAACAAATAACTGCCGGCTGACAGTCTACAGGCTACGAAATCTAGAATGTTTCTTGCCTTGTTTTCTGACGTCAAAGTACTAGTGTTGGGAGTTGGAATCCGCAGAGCCGGGTCTGGTTGATCAGAGCTGCCCGCTGACTGCAGGCCAATCACAGTCGCACTCACTTCCCACTCAGAGGCTTGTTTAAGCCGGTAGAACTCTGGTTGGAAAATTACCGGGTACGCATTTCGTGTTGTGTGTCAGTGCACTTGCCCTAGGTGGATAGGTTCAGAATCCAGTGATGGTCGAATTGCTTATTAAAGTGCACACATTTTAATCAATCGTGGATAGTAAATCAAATGTTGGCGATTTATGACATTGCATTCTGAACCGTTTCAACCGAACGCGATCAATGCCATCCAAAATTCCTTTTTTGTTGTGAATAAACTTGCTCAAGATATAAGATAACTTTTTAACCGTTCCAAATCTGCAGTAAATGGTAACACCAGCAATGCAAAAACAAATGTAAATGAGATTCACTACCGCATTACACCTAGAGCGGTTATTTCCCACTACCGTGTTGATATCTACCTACATCTAGAAAAGTTGTCTTTGCGCTACCGTTAATCTAGTAGCCTTGATGGCAACTTTTATAAAGTAGCTAATGCCAAATAAATCAAACACTTTAAACAGCGAATATACGTTGGTAACATTTAACTTTTGGACTCCGGAGATGAACCAGTCTCAGTGGGAAATCTTTTTGATAATGGTTGATTTTTTTCCAAATCAGATGTAATTTCACGAAGGACCTAACATGCATTCTTAATATGTAAAAAATTGTGATCTTATCTCAAGCAAAACCAGCTATATAGTACACTGCACTTTAACTTGCCTAGATTATCGTGAATATTATCTAGATATCTTTTTACATTGCATCCAATGAACAAGTAAAAAATTAGAAAATGAGATGAATCGTGTACTAATACTCAACACTGAAGAAGTCTGCAGATTGAGACGAAATACGCGTATCTGTCCAGATAAGCAATAAAGGTAGTTGAAATTAAATGGAAAATACTAACTATTCTTCTCATTTTCTAGTTACAGGTATTCCACTAAACAGCTCACACTCTTCAGGATTCAAGTAAAAAATGTCGAACTAATTGACGACCTCTCATCGCAATAATTAAGGACAACAATTGATGATTTATTTCTCACCTGGCTTAAATTAGGTTCCTAAGACGAAATAAGTGGTCCACTATATGCCTGATTATATAACATGAGAGGTTCTTTCATTCAAACAGTCTGATCAGAACCTTTATCCAGATAATACAATTAATTATATAACGATCAGACGCTACAATTACGATTTAGTGGAGGAACCGGCTCAGCAAATGCATGATTCATTCCTTCGTACTATAAGAAGATAAAAGAATTCCGAAGTAAGTGAAAAATTTCACTAAATGAATCCAAACGCCTTGAATGACGTTTTCAGAGCAGTGTTGTAAATAGTCATTTCGACTAAGGTGGATTGAGTTTCCGATAACTTGGTTCAGATGCTGAATCCCTGAATATGATGTGTGACGAAATTGTAGCTCTTGGCTAATCCTGCAACTTGTTTTAGACAGTGTATTGCCCTAACTGTAGTATCTTGAGTATTATATTCACTGTAATATTCAAATAATATTCAAAGGTGAATATCATTTGAACATTCGGTTAGACCCCTCTCACACCTTAAATGTTAAAATTAGGGCAATACATTGCGAGATGAGTTTATGGATTATATCAAGCACACCAATTTTATCATACATAATATATTGAAAGACAGCTTCTGAAACAATTTGAAATGACTATTTACAGCACTGATTCAGATACTTCCAATACAATTTAAAAAAAAAAAACATAGAAGAATCGGCTATCCTCAGCTATCCAAGCAGAGTACACCCTTTTGTGGGTCCTCCCTTAGCTTCTTGGGTAAAAGTACAGCTACAAAACAACACCATGCATGAGGTAGCTGTATTCGATTCACGGTCTGGTCGAGGGACTTTTTGTAAAGGATTTTTTTTTTGTTTTCTTTTTTATTCATTGATCATATGGTATGATTGTACTTGCCATACAATCATACTAATGCAAAAAAGGTATTAATATCGAATGCTCTCAACTAATAACTGTGGATGTGCATTTAGAACACTTAGTTAAGAGCAGGTAAACGGCTAATAGTAAAAAGCAATACGCTTGAAATGCCAAGAAAGAAGAAGAATCTGTTTATAAATGCTTACTCAGCGTTGCGTCGTTGTTTGTTTACAATTATTTGCTCCATGCTTTCTAAACATCACAATCGATGGATTTATTCAGACATGAATACAACTTTTGTTGGTAGTCCGTGTTTCATTCGGCTGTCGTTTCATTTGAGCTGCATGTTAAGCAGCTAATCTATTTAGCCAATACAAAATAGCTGCATTTTAGAATGCGTACTGGTTATTTGAAGAAAAATATTGCTTGACCAGACGGCTCAACACTTGAGATTAAAGCTGAATAATTATGTTATCATTTGAATATATTCAGTGGGTTGTTATGATAGGACAAGGTAACAACAAGGTTGGCCAAAAAGCAACGCACACAAGTTTACACTAATTTAGTTACTAAGGGGGGGGGGGTCAAGTGCTGAAACAAGCCAAACGTGGCAATCGATGACACTCTCCGTAAGGCCTTTAGGGCCAAAGCAAACCCACGATTTGTATTAGCATCGTTCCGTGAGCGTGTCAGTTGGAAGAGACGGGGTCGGCATCATCGCCGATCAAAACTCCACCCAGCTCTCACAAGCACCCAAAACAGTGAGGGTTATTCCGACAGTCGAAGTGACTTTTGTCATATGGCCTGAAGCAGCGAAAGATCACAATTTCAGCATCCGTTTATACGGAAAGTAAAAGATTACGTCCACCAATGGGAGGACCCACCTGACCCCAACCTGACCGCAGCAGATACTGTCGCACCTGGGCACACAAGAGCGTCGCATATCATTTTCGGAAATGGACCCTTCCACGTAAGCAGCGCTGTATGTAACTCGCACTACAAATGGAACATTTCTTCTGCCATTGCCCCCAGTACAAGGGGACACGCCAGATTTCTGTAATGAGAGACGCATTCATCGAGGACCCCAAGAGAAAAAGCCACAGTGGCTTGTATCCTTAAAGACTCCTACCTCTACAACGCCATTTAAACACCAGAACCATGAACCCGCCAAACTGACGATGAGGGGTAAAGGTTCTGCCGGTTGTCCCCTCAACGATGTCTGCCACCGGAAGAGGCCCCACCCCTTCCCCCGTTACCCTTAGATAATTACAAATATAAGAGATGTGCGCAAGTGTTTGAAGCAGCACAAGCATTTTTCACAGTATTCCGACCATACCGCGTAGTAAGAAAATTCCAAATTACTATTCACTATTTAGAAGACCATGTTCTACTACCCAAATTTGCTGACGATAGTACCTTTCTTTATGACCAGATAGTTACGAGATGTTCCATTGCTTACTAACCAATCAGACCAACGCCGTGATGACCTCTGGTGTACACAGAAGTTGTCTCCACTTCATTCGGTCCATTCGGTTCACCTTCTACTTGATCGATCCACCTTGCTTGTTTCGCGTCTCTTCTCCTTGTGCTCATCAGATTTTTATCGAGAATAATTTTAACTGAACTGTCGTCCGACATTCACAGCTCCGAAAAGTAGTGTGAGTTTCTGTTCAATATCATGCACATAAATGGAGCGCCGCAAAACTACAAATTAACGCTATAAATCGTGTGAAGTTCTGGGATATTCCATACATTGTCGATAATTTTGCATTCAAAAGCTCGTCTCGTAGTCGACCGATCTTAGGTGTGTACGATGGAAGGTTCTCCTAATAGCTGATGCAATTTGTGGTTCATTCGTCTTCTCCACGTTCCGTCTTCCATCTGCACTCCACCGTAGATCGTAAGCAACACCTTCCGTTCAAAGACACCAGCGGCACGTTGGTCCTCCATGAGCAATGACCATGTTTCGTGGCTGCAGAGGACTACCGATCTAATCAATGTCTTGTAGATGGTCAACTTTGTAGTTCGGGGAACTTTGTTCGATCTTTTCATCAATCGGAGTCCATATTAGACATTGCCAGCCATAATGTGCCTTTGTATCTCTCTGCTGGTGTCAAAATCGGCGGTCACCAATGAGCCCAGATACACGAATTCGACTACTGCCTCCATTTCATCACCGTCGATCTCAACTTGTGGTGGGAGGCTAGCATTGTCTTCTCGTGAACCTCTTCCCTTCGTGTATTGTTTTTTCTCTGACATCACTCGGAAGCAAGGTTGTTAATCGTTAACGTTTAACGTGCGTATCGTCAACTAAAGCCATGTAAATTTTCATATAAAACGTTGATAAAAATACGCAGAAATGTTAACAATTAGCAACCCTGCTCGGATAACAGCTGTAGGTATAAAGATAGAGCAATACTCGACTTGTATTGTAATACAACACCACCCGCCTAACAGATAAACATTACATCTTTTGCATACTTGTAAATTCATCGTATAATTGAAAAACTACTCAAAACCAATATTTCCAGATTTTCAGTAAGCTTCAAAGAAACCAATAAAGTTTCCCATGCCGTATAGTGCCGAGCCTGAGACCGAAGCACGAGTGCAGCAATCTCGTTTTCTGAAGCGACGCCGAACTTATGGAGCTGAATCACGTTCTGTTCCCCTCTGCTCGTCTACAGATCCGTGAACTGCAGTCATGAATTCGAGAACAAGCAAAAATACACCGTGAACTGAATCACGTAACCATGAACTAGATCACATTTTTAGGTGAAAATCCTGAAAACGTGAACTAGTTCACGGTCCGTTTTCATTTTCAGGAACAGTTTTGTTTCAGTGGGGAAGGACTCGCAACCACGTCTGCTATGTCTCCCTTTGGTCACTCTTGATTGGATCATCCCCACTAACACCACTACGCCAGATTTTCTGACGACGTATATTCTGAGTGCTTAAGTCATCGGAGTGTTGAAGATCTGCCTTTTCATCGGTACGATGACGCCTTGCACTAACTCCTTGTTGATCCATGGAGATACTTTTAAGGTGAAAGTACCAATAGGGGTTCACCACAAGTTAGGAACATTTTCCGTTCCCATCTCGTTTAGTTGTCTTTCAAAATTAGCCAAATTTAGATACAGTCTACCTAAATCAGTCAAAACTACACTTAAGTAAATGTGGGAAAACTTTTTGAAATTGAAAAATGACCAATGTCGATCAAATTAAGATCAACTTTTGTAGTTTGTTTGGATCTCAAGTAAGTTTAGAATTTCCTGATAAACCTAGGACTGAGACAGCTCTACTCTGAGTTACATTGATGCACCCAGTAGCTTGCGAGCAACTCAATATAGCTAAAAAATTAAACCAATCTTCATCGGTTCTTATCGGTTGCTAGGGTTTCAAAAAGTTTGACTTCCAATTTGTTTGAATAAATAGTAGACATTCCGCTAATGGCAATAGAAGAATAAACAACGGTTAGTCCTATTCCACGTCTATGAGGGTTCTAGGAATATTATATATATTATACGTGATACGGATGGCATAACTTAAGTTCAATGATCAGGTTTGATAAAGGTATGTATAGATGTATAATTTGATAAACATCGATTCTAAAAAGCTTGAAGCTTGGGTCGAAGTGTGGGCTGGCTCATTTATGTCAGCTCCTGACATCTCCCTTGTTCCACAGTACCAGTTCATAGTCTGACCGTCTGGCGGAATGATGCTGCAATAACAAATAGCAGGTCAAGCCAAAACTGGATTTATTCAAAGTATAACTTAATTGAAGACATGAAAATAATCAGTATAGTAGTAAATACGATATGTAATAGTACGAGCATATCAGATATGTAGTTTTCGCGAATATGAGTTGTTTTCAAAATCTGTGTTAAACCGGGAAAATTAAAAACATTGAAAATTTCCTGTGTCCAAATGTGCACAAACGAGAGCTCATGGACAAGCGTGTGGTTTGTTTGACAGCTGCTGTGCAAAAACAGAGTGGAAACAGATGACAGTGCTCGCTTGCTGAGCAACGTGAGTTACTCGAGGTACCTCAAAAGCAATTCTTAAAATGCTCGCGATAAGGAAATTTGATGCCTCTTGGAACTAACTAAGTGTAAGTCGCTTAGAACAGTGTGCCTGCCACGATGTTTTACACACTAGCCGAATTTGTTATAACTACTGAACTTCGATTTTCAATCCATACCACATTTGTGCACACTGAGGCACACTTGAGTTGAGCTCATAGAAATAACAAACTAAAGGGTGATACGGTCAAAATTTGGTCAAGGGAAAACGCGTGTAAATCGGTGAAATCGTTTATTTAAAAAATCAAATTAAATTTCTTTTTCAAGTTCAATTAGTATAAAATTCAGGAAAAATATTCAGTTAGGCTTCCGTTTTTCCAAATCCGAATTGCCGGGCCTTACGCTTGACTCCTGCCATCAGATTTTGTACAGCCACCTTGTCCACCTTCTTCGCCGCAGAAAGCCAGTTTGCCTTGAACTGCTGCTCGTCCTTAGCAGTTTTTTTGGTCTTCTTTAGGTTCCGCTTGACAATAGCCCAGTATTTCTCAATTGGGCGGAGCTCTGGCGTGTTGGGAGGGTTCTTGTCCTTGGGAACCACCTGCACGTTGTTGGCGGCGTACCGCTCCATGGCCTTTTTACCGTAATGGCAAGATGCCAAATCCGGCCAAAACAGTACGGAACAACCGTGTTTCTTCAGGAAAGGCAGCAGACGTTTATTCAAACACTCTTTCACGTAAATTTCTTGGTTGACAGTCCCGGAAGCTATGAAAATGCTGCTTTTCAAGCCACAGGTACAGATGGCTTGCCAAACCAGATATTTCTTTGCGAACTTTGACAGTTTCGTGTGCTTGAAAATATCTGCTACCTTTCCCCTTCCTTTTGCCGTATAAAACTCCTGTCCCGGAAGCTGCTTGTAGTCGGCTTTGACGTAGGTTTCGTCGTCCATTACCACGCAGTCAAACTTCGTCAGCATCGTCGTGTACAGCCTCCGGGATCGCGCTTTGGCCGTCGTATTTTGTTTATCATCGCGATTTGGAGTCACTACCTTCTTGTAAGTCGATAGTCCGGCTCGTTTTTTGGCTCGATGCACGGTTGTAGACGATACACCCAGCTTATTTGCGGCATCTCGGAGAGATAGGTTATGGTTTCGCTTGAAACTACCGGCAACTCTCTTTGTCGTCTCAGCGGCTTCCGGTTTTCGGTTTCCCCCCGATCCAGACTTCCTGGCTGTCGACAAACGTTCCCCAAACACTTTAATTACATTTGTAACGGTTGATTTGGCAACTTTTAGCGATTTTGCCAACTTTGCGTGCGAGTAGCTCGGATTTTCGCGATGCGCGAGCAAAATTTTGATACGCTGCTCTTCTTGCTTGGACGGCATTTTGACAACTGAAGAGTGAATTCCAAAATCAAAATAGGAGCAACATTCTACACACACACACCTTTACAATGAGGGGTGTTCAGGTTTTTTAAATGCAAAATTGAAAGAAATACGTCAAGTTGATATTGACCAAATTTTGACCGTATCGCCCTTTAGTAACCTTGCCCATATGCGTTGTTGGTTACCAGTCAAATTTAAACTGTCAACACATCAGTCAAATGTCAAATGTGTGGTCGACCGCGATTTTCCCAAAGATAGACTCCACAGAAGGGCTGATTAACCCTATTGTTGTGATGCTTCAAACGTCAACCTACATATCACAAAAGAGCAGAAATTAGGGCGAATAATCCTATATCGATTTCTCTTTTTTGGCTTCCCATTTTCGAAAAAAAAAAAAGTGACAAAAAGCGATTTTCGATAGCAGTTTTTCACCGCAGAACGCGAGATAGCAATAGACACTATTGTCCTGAGGTGGAAAACGCCTTCAAACACGGTTCTTGTCACCTTATTTTGTAAGAGGGGAAGTTGATGTAGAGAAATCGATGAAGTTTTATTCAACCTTATTCCTGCTCTATGTAGATATGTACTTCAATTAGTGAAACTATTCAAAAGGCCGTATCGACTTTTTATGGATACGCCTTCATGCTGCTTTGCGCAAAAGGACACTGTTATTTTGAGCGAATAAGACGCTTTTTTTTCTCCGTGATAGTTATATTGTTTGAAAAACTGAGAAATAATCGTGTTTTCGACCGAAATTGAAAGTGTACCAAAGCGATTCTGAACGGTCGATTTTCAGAGTACCTTCCATATCAGGCAACAAAGGAAGCGTGTCTTTCCGCATTGTGGCGAGTGAATTGATGATTATTATTGCCGTTCATTTTGAAAAACAAACAATATTGAAGTTCGATTAAGAGCCGCTCCTTAGCGAATTTTGGAATTTTGATGTTTTACAGTGTGGAATGAAAATAAAATTATAACAAATAGTAGACCAGTGCAATGAAGAAAACAGCTTGCTGGTCAGAAGCGACGAACGAAGCCAACACTAATTCAAGTGCACTCTCTAACTTCAAGTGCACACTCACCCCATGGTGAGCTCGATTTTCGTAATGCTTATTGCATATCGAACGTACGGCTTAGCAACTATAATTTTATTGGTAGATTGCATTGATGTTGCAGCATAAATTTAATAACGAATCAACATCGAAAATTTGTATTTTTAAATACAATTTATTTTCATTCAACAAGCTAGTGTTTCTTTGGAGTTGACCTTTGGTGAGATCTATCTGATTATTAATATATTACAAAAACCTATACTAAATACGTGCCTGGTTTGGATATTTCACATTTCCAAACCTCGAAGTGTGAATCAGTATCCTCATCTATATGTTAACGGTAATGTTAACATGCGGGGCTATCGTTTTCTAGCACCCGCATTAAAGCTGCTTTCAATGATCACCCAAAGGATTGTAGCAGATTTCTTCCATATTACCATTGTCAGCTACACAAACACGCCTTCAAGCTGCTTTGTGAAAAAAAAACTACAACTTAATTTGAAAGCTGTTTATTTTACGCAAGTTCTCGGCACAGCATTAAAGGTCAACAACAAAATGGTTGAAGGAAGAAATATATTAAACGATTTAAATACAGAAACTGGTTTATTGAAGAGGAAAAATGCAAAACAGGGAAAAATTAGCGTTGAAGCGGTTCAAAATACGCTAAATGGTTTTGGACACATAATACTAGACTAAATCTACACGATTGTGGCCGAAAGCTTGGTCCATCTATACAAGATTTTGACGAACAGATTTGTGTGCAGTTTGAAAGAGAGAAAAAGAGAGTTATCGATAACAGAAAGTGCAAAAAAAATGTGGAGCATCAATCACACGTATTTCTCTCAAGACCCGAAAAAAGCAAAAATGTTCCAAAATGCTACGATGAGATCTTGAGCCAAAAGAAAAAGTGCATTATTATGGATAAGGAAACGATGTTCAGCTGGACTACAAAATGCTTCCAGGGGCACCATTTTACACTGTTAAGCAGGGAGTCGAGTGCCGAACTATACCGGAAGAAATTTCTTCAAAAACGTTCATTACAACTCATTCGAAAGCACAACGGTTAAACACTGTTTTGACCTAATTTAACCTGATATAATGGCATGATGCCTTTATCGCGAAAACGGCGTCAAGTTGTGGAGATGGCAATGATTCCTACAAATTGCACGCAAATAAGATCCTTTGAAAATTTTTAGGAATTGATCAAAAGAAGAAGGAACCTGAAGCCGCTGACGTCGACAAATTTCAAAAAGACTAGGTAAATGCGAACAGAAGCATCAATCGATGGAACAGTGGTCCGAAACCTAATGAGAAACATTAATGGGGAACATAGTGCGTGACCTGGCGAAGGCAATGAATAAAAAAATAAATATTACTGCTATTAGATCAATGTTTAACAAAAGAGCATGTTTTTTGTAATTTAAACCTTGAAAAAAAAATACAAGAGTAAATAAATCAGGTTTTTGCTTAGCCCTTAATTAACGACACCGAACTTATATCTATTCAATCACTAATGATAGCAATACTGCACGAAAGAAGTATAAGGACAACTTTAAAATGGTGATTCTTATTTTTTTAGTAATTAGAGTTCAAATAACTTTTTAGTTTTACTTTGCAAATAACATTACTTAAATTCAAATGAAAAATCGATATTTGTTCTACGGTTCTTTTTTCTTATTTTTTTTTTTTTTGTAAAATACGTTGGTTTTATTCGTCAGTTTTTAGAACACAGTACATATTCACAATTCTCTAATCTATATCGAAGTGAAATTTAGTGCATCTATATCAATTGGATCGTTACATTCACAAGCAAAGCAGATGTATTTATAAAAAAGTTTAAGCACCTCCACACGCCTTCTTCTGTCTATTCCTGCTAGTGCAGGTCTCACCAGTTCTTCAAAAGAGAGTCGTCTCCATCCATCCATCCATGGTGAGTGTTATCCTCTGCTGTGAACCTCCCAAGCCGGGGCGACACGAACACAGGCACAAAATTTGTGGAGCAGAGATTCAGTCGCTTGGTTGCCACAATGAGTGCAAAACTGATCCGGAACTCTCCGCATCACGAACAGTAGCTCTCTATGGTCGATTTTGCCATCAAATAGAGTTTCGACCGGTGTGTTGATGGAAGTTTCTTAGTTGAGATGTTTTGCCACGTGCGTGGCCAGTCGTTTTCTGGACTGTTTCGTTCCACCTTCGGCAGCTCTGTTTGCTGGACGAAGTGCAGGTGGATTTGATCGGCGGAGGGGTTATGTTGGATTTGGAGGGTAATGTGGGATAATTTTGATAGGATTGTTTTGACATCAGGAAGGTCTATTGGAATTGCTGGGCGTGGATTATCTTGGAAAAGAAGGGATCTATAAAAGGGAAGGGATGCGATCTCATGCAGAGGTCGGTTATTGATTATTTTTTTTTTCATGGGAAATAAATATCAGGACCAAGTTAGATTTTAGAAACAATCTTAATTTATTGGAACAGTAAGCATATTTCAATATTCTGTTGCGCCTCCTCTGTGTGAATCACTTTTATCATTCGTTTTGGCATGTAATTTATGTAGGATTCACGTGAATTCTTGTCTAATTTGTTCCATTCTTCAACAATGAGTTTTCGGAGCTGAAATAGAGTTTAAAAAATGTTTCAAAACTCTGGTCGACAGACTGGTAACTTTTCAGCTAAACTGAATGCTGCCAAGATAACAGTTCCCTGGCCAAAATTCCCACAATCTCTTTGTGATTTGTCACGTCTTGAATCTTATCAGCAATTGGAAAATTCAATCCGTCGACATTTAACATTTTTCATCGCTAAAGACTACATTTACCACTCATCCTCCTTAAATTGAGCTTTTTCAGCAAAGTCCAACCTTGCTCTGTTTTGCCGTGGTAAGAAGCGAGATACGCGGTCACGTTTACTATACTTTATGTGTTTGTCACTGCTCAATAATTGTTGAATTCGACGCTTGGATATACGGATGTCCAATGTCCGTTCGATTTCAGTTGGAGAATGTTTTTGGCTAACAGTTATGCGCTTTATATCCCATTTAACCCGTTCTGAAACTGAAGATAGTCTCTCCGATCATTTTTTCGTACCATATTTTTAGCAAGTTCTCGAACAGTAAAGCCATTTTCACGATGAGCTTGTATTGCTCCGCGCTCGAACTCCGAAAGCACTGATGATTTCGTCAATTTTCTCTAAAACAATTGCAAAATTTAAAAAAAAACTGATTAGAGCCTGTCTACGTTGAATTTCGGACACTTTTCTTTCAGAGTAGATTTTAAATTATTTCACGGATCGTTAAAACGTTTCACTGATATGACAGTTGAAATTCTCCACTTTCTTTTGTGATAAATACAACATGTTTACATTCATGTTATATTCAGTAAAATGGCGTCGAATCAACTGGAAGTGCGCAAACGCATTTTGTACGACCGGCAGCAACATCCGAATTTATCGGTACGCGATCTTCCCAAGAAACTAAAACTACCGAAAAGTACCGTGTTTTGTGTTGGCAAATCAAATTTCTTGTTGGAAGTGGACCAAATCGAAACGTATGCTCCCGACAAATGGACAAGAAGGTGGTAGCCATTATTAACAAAAATCCCCATCTTTCTGTGCGAAATGTGGCTCGCAAAGTTGGGATATCAAAATCATACGTAAAAAAAAGTGAAGCAGTTGCAAGGACTGAAGGTGTACAAAGTAAAACAAGGGCTTAACCGTGATGACAAGCTGGATCCCTGGAGGGTGTTCCTAAGTAGCGGAAGCCAGGAAGCGGACGTCCGCGCTTTGCACGCACGTCGAACGTTAACAAATCGGTCCGTGCAAAAATTTCTCGCCACCCGGTGCGTTCCATAAGAAAAATTGCAAAAGAAGCCAATATTTCGGAGAAATCCATGCGGAGAATCATCAAAGAAGACCTGCATGCATCTTCCAGAGCCAGAATGAAACGCCACTTGATTACGGACCGGGTCAAGGAACTACGAGTGACTCGTTCCAAGAGATTGCTTTCCTTGTTGAAGAAGGAAAAAATGATAATCCTGTTCTCCGACGAAAAGCTTTTCAGCATCGATGCTATGGCCAACAGCCGCACGGACCGGTTCATTTCACCGCAGAAAATGGAGAACGTTCCGGAAAAAGTGAAATTCAAATTTCAAACCAAACATCCGGCTGGTGTCATGATGTTTGGCTAAGTGGCGTCCAACGGTTTGAAAATGCCGCCTGTTTTCATTGATGCTGGAGTTAAAATCAATACCGAAGTGTATATCGGTATTTTAAAGCACCAAGTGCTTCCTTGGGTGAAGGCCAACTTCTCCGAAGACCAAACCGTTGTCCTACAGCAGGATGGAGCGCCGTGTCACACGTCCAATCGAACCCAACAATGGTTGAACGATAACATGAAGTTTTGGCCGAAGGAATTGTGGCCCCCTAGCAGTCCAGATCTTAATCCGTTGGATTATTCGATTTGGGCATATGTTAAAGCACGAGCCTGCAAAACATCACACCCTAGTTTGAAAACCCTGAAGTCAACCATAACACGCACATGGCAGTCAATATCGGAGGACTACGTCCGAAAGGCATGCTCTGGCTTCCGGCGTCGGCCCGAGGATGTTATTAATAAAAATGGAGGACACATTGAATAAATTTATTTAAAAGGACTTGCTAAAGATAACTGCACTCGAAAATGTTGATATTATTGCTTGAATTAGGTGAATATGGGATTTGAAAGAAATAGAACAAATTTTCGCATTATTTTCTGCCGCACCCTGTGTCATAATGGACGACGAAACATACGTACTCGAAGACTTCAAACAGCTTCCGGGTCTGGCTTTTTATACCGCAATGCAAAGGAACGCCGTTGCTGAGTATTTACGGACAACGAAGGCGTCCAAATTCCCGAAAAAGTATTTGATTTGGCAGGCCATAATTAGTTGTGGTAGAACCCGCACTATCAATAAGGATGTGTACGAGAAAGATTGTCTGCAAAAGCGGTTGCTACCGCTTATAAGAAGCCACGACTCTTCAGCTCTGGCTCTGTTTTGGCCTGTTTTGGCCTCTTGTCTCTATGCGAAATCCGCCTTGGAATGGTATCAGGTACAAGAGGTCAAATACGTGCCAAAAACAGCCAATCCACCAAACTGTCCAGAACTTCGCCCAATAGAGAAGTACTGGGCTCTAGTCAAGCGGAAACTCTTCGAAACTAAGAAGAAAGCTAATGGTAACGATGATTTCAAAAGAAGATGGAGAATCGTCACGACGGGCGTTTCTGAGGATACCGTACGGAACCTGATGGCGGGTGTACCACAGAAAGTTCGATAATTTTACAGAAAGAAGAGTTAACATCTTCATCAACTTCTTCTAATGTAAATATAACTCTATTATTGTGAAATAAACAATCGATTTTGTCGAGTTATGTGTAAATTTTTTTTGCTGCTATTATTTTGGTGTCCGAAATTGAACGTGGACAGGCTCTAATGCTTACCACTGGTGCATTTTGCGTACATGTGATATTCCAACAGCAAACATATGATTTTTTCACTAATACAAAGACTTACGGTAACCAAATCCACAAAAATTCCGCTGACATCCTTATAATTATTTCCAACTGGAAAGTAAACGTGGGCCGGAAAACATACGCGATGTGAAAAAACGACGCCGAATGTCAACAGGCAACAGACAACAATACACACACAAAACCAATCACAAAAAGTTTGGGTTAATGAAACGTCCTTATACTTCTTTCGCGCAGTGTTTGTCTCAGATGGGGAGCTTCGCTAGTTATGAAAAAGACGCTGATGGCAAAGCGACAACAATGGATTATCAATATTCGAGTCCAACCTGCACAGCCAATGTTTTTAACGAGTTGATTCTAATGAATATATATTCTTCGAATAGGGAACATGCTCCTATCTTAAAATCATCGTTTCGCAATTCATCCTACTCAATAACAAAGGAACGTATTTGTCTCCAATCTCTTCATTCAGCACCGGATGAATCTAAGAACAATGAAATTAATTTCGGAACAATCGCCCTTTGTCACTATCGGCACTATCAGCTTTCGTTCAAAATAGCTTTTTCATAATTAAAAATCAAACAAATTACTAGTTTTTATTGCCACATTTCTAAATATATTTTTTTAAGATTTCAGAAGCCACGAACTTGATGTGAATCAACATTCGCAACGATCCTTTCCGAAATACCTTTCAGTGTAAACCACGAAACTAGACGCTCCAACCCATATTTCGTATCCGTCTCGCGAGCATAAAATACCGATTCGTCTGCCACCTGTGCGAATAAATTTCAGTCTAGCGGCGATCAACCGTTAGAAGCTAATTTTATTATTGCAGGACTTCCCACATCCCACATTTAGAAATTTTGAATTTCTTCGATAGTCTGCAAAACTGGTTCCTTAATCATCTTCTAAAGGTCGACGCACGTTAGCGATTCACGTGTCAAACCAGTTTCCAAATATAATTTTGTTTTTTTTTTTGCAGAAAATCACCATTTGATTTGAAATCGTAATTTTCGATCTTGCCGTGCGAGTATCAGTCCAATCGGTATGGGTGTTATTTTTCCCAAAGATGTTCCTTGTGAACGTCTCAATGGAAGTCATGGTCCAGCTCATTAATATGCCATTCGATGACACGTTTTGAAGCTATTAAACTGTAGCTAATGTTGGTCATTGATTCTGGCGAGGTGACTCGCAAGAAAAGTTTTTATGAATGAATGTATCTAAAATAATTGAAAACTAGGGGAAAGTTTAAACACAATAATGCAAACAAATTACCGGTTATGCCCCCATTTCGATTATGCGTTGAAATTTTCATGTGGGTCAAGGGTCACCCAACCATATATCGCCTTCAACTCACGACCAATGCCGTTCGCTAATTGTTAACAGGACCGAAATCAATCCGTCATGGTCATTAGATCTCCTTTCCCTCCCTATCATGTGTATCTCTGGTATGACCTGTTCACTTCTGAGGAAACCTTAGGTTAGGTTAGTTTGGCATTACGCTCAATGCATGGATTGGAATCCAAGCGTCATGACAAAGCATAACTCAAACTTGGGGGCTTTGTTTGCCCGAAGAATGCAAAGTTTAAGTTGAGTACCTCCTTGCTAAAAAATAAATGAATTAAGAATGTATGAAAAGAAAACATCTATGGAAACATTAATGGTCGCATTCATCTGCCATTGGAGCGCTTGAAATTCACCTTCAGAAAGTTACTGGCTAGAAAGTTATCCAAGTTGGCAGGGAGAAACTTGAGTTAGAGAACGCGTTTGCCTCACAACGGATCGGTGACTATGAACCTTGTTGTCGACATTTGAAGTGACGTCGGACAGTGATGTCTTTTTTTTGGCAGTTTAACGTCAAGCCTTTTTTTTATTCGCGCTAAGAATGATTAATAACGTGTAATTTCTCTTATAATCTCTTTCCAGATGGATCTAATAAACAGCGTGTACGGAGGATGGCGGTACCTGATGGATGAACTGTCAGATCCTCGAACAAACGAATGGCCCCTGATGAGTTCACCATTCCCCACCATTGCCATTAGTTTGACTTATGCTTATTTCGTAAAGGTACGTACATTGCTTTTCTACTTTTGTTCGTTTTATTCCATCACAAACCATAATTATGCTCTAGATAATCAACCAAACAATCCGATCAGGAAGTCAATTACACGCTTCTGAACCTTGATTTTCATCACCTGCTTCCACAAGGTTTCCTTTGTTCTTGAGACCACTCAGGTCCATTGACATCCTATCTATCCGTAGAGAAGGGCCACCCCTGCGGGAAACCTTGTACGGGGTTGTAATCTTTGCAACCCTTGTTCGGATTTTGCACCACTATCCGTTGATTCGATGGTTCACTCTGTCGTAAAATGCCACCTCCAGCGTCCGCTCTCCAAGTAAGCAAGGTCAAGTGAAAGGAACGGTTGGTTGCATTCCACTATTTCCACTATCATCTGAAGCACAAACATGCATCCATGCAGCATGCCATATGCGAGAGTGAGCTTCTTATATTCGACTGCGAGTTCATGCAACCGAGTTCAATGTCAATCGCCACCGTTAATAAGTTCTTATTGAATTCGTAGTTTGAAGGGATTGTCTTCGCATCAACCTTACCACCACTCTGTTGCTTTGTGTAAATCATTTTTGGGGAAGCAGAACAACAGCATCCAATCTCGTTCGATGCCTTTATTGACAGCTTCCTTATTGAAAGTCGAGTCAACGTTGTTTGTTTGTGCAAATGCAATCAGATGCGTGGGACATTATGGTAATTCGATAGTTTTGCGGTAGGCTTTGTCAAGAACAGTTTATTTCCACCATTGAAAACTGTTCGCAAACCGTTGCAAGGTTGATTCCAAGGTCAGTGCCTAACACAATTCATACACTTCCTTAATAAATGAATCGAAACCTTGCAGCTTCTATATTAATGGAAGAGAATGTTCTGCTTTAAAATTACCCAAACACACGAAACAAATTAACCGCAAAAGCTAGAGTTGTAAATTTTTATGCCTCACCCAACGCTCTAGTTTATATTCCGTCGCATGATACTCTGTAGGTTAATCATAGTCCTCTCTACAATAGGAGTAGACTTTTTATCACGTTATTTTTTTAACTTGATTTGAAATTTTCCCAGACTGTGCTTGAAATTGGAATAGCATCAATTATTTAAGAAACAGTGTGTGCTACGATTACGTGTTGCAAACGTCCAACTGAATTAATAAATCCCATGAACGGGGACACACAACGACCTTCATATTTTTATTTTTATTTTTATTTTTCAACGGTCGGTGGCATAGTGTCGTGCATCAACGCCGCTTCGTACCTAATCACTAATTAAATTCTTCGTCTGAGTGATTCCGTTTTGGGCTGCTGCAGCACGATGTACCTTGAACTTGAACTTGGAATTGTTTACCGGTGATATGATTTCACTGTTCCGAAAATTCATGCTTCTGTCTGTCGAGTAACCAATGCAAAGTGGCACCTCTTGAGGCTTTGGTTGTAATAGTGGTCCTCCTAGTTGCAGTAATAGGAAAGAATAGTGTGTTTTGGTTTATTTTTTGTGCTTGAAATGTGGTTGGTAAGTAAGGTCTAGGGTCCTTCCTTCGCTCAGTCGGTAAAGGCGCAGCTACAAAGCAACACCATGCTGTAGGTGGCTGGGTTCGATTCCTGGTCTAGGAATTTTTCGTTAAGGAAAGTTTCTTGACTCCCTGGGCATAGCGTATGATTGTACTTGCCACACAATAATACTGATACAAAAATTGTACATTGCATCGAAAGCTCCCTATTAATAACTGTGGAAGTGCATTTAGAACACTAAGTTGAGAGCAAGCACTAAGCTAATTGTGAAGGCAATAAGCTTGAAATGCTAAAAGGAGAAGAAGACAATATTTCTTCTACCAAAATAAAAGCTCAATAGGATGCGAACTCGAACTGCGTTGGCCTTTTCAGGTTTATATGTAAATTACCATTGGAAAATTATGGTTTTTCTTTCTCATCCTAGTAAAATTTCGACATAATGACGTACGCTGAATGCTTGCGTTCTGTGATTGTTTTTTACTCAGCAAAAACTTTGTCCATGACGATTTCAATTGAGCGTCATTGATTACTAAGCCAATGAATTTCTTATAGAAACGATCGCAGTTTTCAAGGCAACACAGCTTGCCTGCTCTATGTAATAGTAGCCTTGATTGTGATGTTGGGTAACATCCTGCGGCAACATATGGAGATACAAATTGGAAAACTTATAATTGGGAGCGTCACGAAAATGGTCAGCTTTTGAACGTTAATAACTAATACCTTCCTTGTTAAAATTTCCTAACTTTTGCTTCAATTGATTGGAAATCTCCCTATGCATCTTTTGAAACATTCAATTAACATTGTTCTTGATAGTACATAAACGATTTAAATGAACACAAATAATTGGTCATGTCTCACGCCCGACTTCGCAAAATCACTTAATGTTGCCAAATCAACCATGACGAATGTTATAAAAGTGTTTGGATAACGTCTGACAACTCCCTCTCCATGGCTGGATTTTGTACCTGGACGCTGGTGGGAGGGCCTAATCTCATGTTAATGATGCATTGGAGATAGCTGATTTATGATAGATGTCGCTAGGTCATGTCATTGTATGACCTTCTACTCTAATGAACCATTCGTGGGAGAGCCAAAGGTTCAGCCACACAAAGTAGTGATAATATCACACTCGCTCCTCTTTCTATTTAATAGCCGCGTCGTAGCACGCATGTATACAGGCACTAAAGTTGAGTGTGATATTGGCGGGTTGGGCCGAAAATCACTAAAAATTTAATCATAGATAGATTTATTCAATTTTTTTTTTCAATTTGGGGTGGGAGTTTGAACTGTGTCCTAGAATTTCCTATGCAGTGGACTTCTAGACCGTGGCCAAAAGTATTGTGGTTTTGTGGGATGCGGAGGGCCCGATTAGGAACTCAGAGTATCGTATCACTGGGGTTTGTCATAGGTGGGTTTGTTCAGAATGAAAGAGGTGTGCTACTGGCGGGCTTTGACGCAATTTACGCTTAGACGAGGCTAAAAACAGTTTGTAGACGCCTGACATCAAGTAGTTAAGGGACACGACAGGAGGTGCATATTTCATTGGCGTGGCAATTCTTTCATTGATTTTCATTAATTAAACATACCTTAATTGCAATTCTAATTCTAATTCTAATATAAATTATAATTTAAATATGTGCGGTATACGACAGCCGCCTTTCAAATTATAGCAAATCATAGAGAGATGTTACTTTGATATAGCAACTAGTAGCGTAAAAACCATCATGAAATTTACAGTGGCATCTCAAATAGCCTGGTCACATTGATACGAACTACAGGGAATGGCTCTCTCTATCTTTTCGGGATTTGCCGTGTATCATTGTAATGCGGAATTGTAAATTAACGATTTTATGATCTTCTTTTTGCAGTATTTTTAACCGGTCCAAAACGCCCTACCTTAAGCACCTACCCAAACTTATCTTTGTTCCTTCCCATGGAGTTCATGTGGTCTGAATAGACTAGTTCGCCATTACCCCTCCTTCATCATCGGCTTTGGACTGACTTGCGCTCTTATTGCCCCACCAAATGCTGCAAAATGAAAATAACGTCTGACAACTGCCATGAAGCCGGTATCTGGAGGAAATCTAAACCAGGTAGCCGCACCGACCGTAAGAATAGTAGCCAACATTTTCAAACGCAATCCAAACCTTTCCATCAGAGATATCGGAAACAAATTGGGAAAGTCCCACACAACAGTTCAAAGAACAAAGAAACGAGCAGGACTGTCAACCTATAAGGTTACAGTGACAACAAAACGAGGTGGTAAAGAAAAAACAAACACCAGAGGGAGAGGAAGGAAGGTGGAAGGGTGTGGTGGTTGGGGTTGGTGGGGTGGATGGGGGAAAACAAGGCTAATTTCAAGCAGCACCCAGATCAGGAGTTTTATCCAGCTGCCGGAAAAAAAAGGTTCAAGATAAGTTTAAGCAGGAAAAAATGTCAAAGTTTCCGAGAAAAAATAATTGGTTTGGCAGGCGATTTGTACCTGTGGACTAAAAAGCGAAAGTTTCGTGACAACTAGCACTGTCAACCAAGATATGTATGTGAAAGAATGCTTGCAAAAACGCTTACTGCCTCTCTTGAAGAAACATAATTGATCCATGTTGGTTTGGCCAGACCTCGCTTCTTGCCACTTCGGAAAAATGGTTCAGGAATGCTATACCGCCAATAATGTGCAAATCGTACCCAAGGATTTCTCCACCCTCCAAACTGGCCGGAAAAACGCCCAAACCTCAAGAGAACTTTAAAAGTTTAAAAGTGAAAAACAGTTGAAGGCAAATTGGCGTTCTGCATCAAATAAGGTGGATATAATAGCGGTACAAAACTTGATGGAAGGTGTGAAACGTAAAGCCCGACAGATCGCATTTGGAAAATCGGAAGCCTAATCAAATAATTTTCCTTTGTTTTGTAGACGATGAACTTCAAATAGAAATAAAGATTGATCATTTATATAATTAACTAATCAGTGTGCACTTTATCATGTTTGACCAATTTTTGACCGTTCCACCTTTTATGTGTGTCATAATCTATGCAATAGAAGAATATGAATGATAATCATCGTTTTAGAAGAAACTGGTGTCGTGTACAATAGAATTTTCTTACATATTTACTTCCTAATGCTTGGCTAACGTTCCATGAGCACTTTTTCGACCAAGACGTCTTTCGGAAACAATAGAGTTTGAATTCCCAAACAGACCACAACCATCTACAACGCAATAAGGATAATGATCTCCAGGTGGCCGATCATATCAACCAGATGTGCTAATGGAACGTTAGCCCAGCATAAGAAAGTAAATATGTAAGAAAATTCTTTTGTACACTCTGTAGAAAGCATTTGGTGGCCCTTAATGATGATACGGCCCCAGTTATATTTTCTACGATGGTTGAGAGGGCCACTATCTTTAACGCGTAGAAGATAGTTATGGATCTGTTGGTTCGTTGGTTGTTCAACGCGCTTTGCCATTTACTCCGGGACGCGGGGTTTAAAACAATGCCATGTTCAGCCGGGATGCGGTGATGGAAATTTCAAACAGCACAAGAGAAAAATTCAAGCAAACAAACTCTTTAGTTGGCAAACTGGTTTGGTCGTCCTGAAAAGGGCGGATTTAGTTGACGGGGGAGAAACATAGTTCGCGATTGAACTTGGGCTTTCTTTTTGGTTTTCTTGGTTCAGTTCCTACAGCAAATCCTACTCTGCACAACTCCACGACTGCCAAAAAACTATATCTGAATGCGAAGGTGTACCCTATAACATTCATGGCTGCCTAGGAGACGTTCCTTACTTAAATATGAAGTCTGTGCTAGGACAGTACTGTGTATCTGAAAAATGGACATTATAAGACATCATCTTCATCTTGTATTTGCGTTATTTTCAATAGCTTAATGCTAAAAAAAATCAATCAATTTCAATATTAAAATTGATGCGTAAAAATATTCCAGATACACACTTAGATTTTTTTACAGAAATCTGTAAAAGTTTACCGAATTCTCAACAGCTGAACGTTCGGTAATCCAATTTTACGGATTTCGGTAAAATTTTACCGAAGTCCGGTAATATTTTTACAGATAACTGTAAAATTTCACCGAAATCCGTTAAATCGGATTACCGAACGTTCAGCTGTTGAGAATTCGGTAAACTTTTACAGATTTCTGTAAAAAAATCTAAGTGTGTAGATTGGTGCAAAGATTTTGCAAATCGGTTATGATAACATGAATTTTTGGTGATCACTTTTGTGTGTCTCATTATTTTCGAGTAAACTCTTTATCATTTGCATAAAGTAATTTGAACGGTCTAAAGAGCAATATATGTTAACCCTTTTTTTTTTAGCCTTTCAAGCTCATTACGTTCACAGTTAGTTTATTGCTTGCTCTCAACTCAGTGTTCTAAAGACACTTCCACAGTTATTAATTGGGAGCTTTCGATGCAATGTACCATTTTTGCATTAGTATGGTTGTGTGGCAAGTACAATTATACCCTATGCCCAGGGAGTGGAGAGATTTTTCTTAACGAAAAATTCCTAGACCAGACCGGGAATCGAACCCAGCCATCTCCAGTATGACGTTGCTTTGTAGCTGCGCCTTTACCGACTGAGCTAAGGGAGGCCCCAAGCAATATATTCTAATTCATCTCAAATTACGATTGATGGATTTGGTGAAATCAGAGTCTCTGGGAGCCTTTTGTGCCTTCTAGCAACTTTATGCCTCTATTGATTTCCAAGCTCACCTATTTCGAAACCAACCGGGAGAAACTTGGTCCTATACCCAATGATTTCATTATCTCCAATCCTCTGTACCAATCAAAATGTTTTGTGATATAGTGGGCGAAACATTATAATTTGAGATAACTTAATGGAGACGTCTTCCAAATTTGGCAGATCGACAGGCGATCGGTGTGTAACCACCTGGTTCCTCAGAGAAAGATGCTAAACAACGGACCGGATCATTCGATTACCTACCACTACCGCCACCTAAATAAGTTGTTTTCTGTTTAACCTAAAAATATAGTTTGAGAGATATTTCTCGGGACTAAAACAGAGTGTAACTCGAAACAAAGCAAGTTGAACTAGTGGTGAATGTGTCAAAAACAATTTACATGGAACAGGAAGCAGTGTTTCGATAGACGGGGATACCTTCAAGGTGGTGGAGGAATTCGTATAACTCGGATCCTTGCTTACGGCAGACAATGGCAACATCCGTGAAATCCGACGACGTAGAATCAGAGGAAAGCGTGCCTAATATGGGCTCCGGGAGAATTGGGGTCAACAAATTCACCCCCGCACTAAATGCTCCATGTACAAAACGCTGGTGGTTCTTTACGGAAATGAGACGTGGACAATGCTCGAGGAGGACCTGCAAGCACTTGGTGTTGTCGAACGACGTGTGTTTACGGCTATATTTGACGGTATGCAGGGGAACGGTGTGTGGCGGAGAAAGATGAACCACGATCTGGCCCAATTCTACAATGAACCCAGCATCCAGAACGTGGTGAAAGAAACCACAATTCATCCTCAGAAGAGTTCATTTCGACTAGGTTTATATTAAAATTGAATAGAATGACTTCGGGTTGTTCCTTACTCTTCTTCATCATCAAAAAAGAACTGAATGCTAAAATTGTTGCGAATTGGAAAGGGGCTATCCATAAACCACGTGGACCGATTTCTGACACCCTGCGTGAACAATCATTCATATTATTTTTCAATAGAATATATGGATCGTTGACACTTGCCAACCCTCTCCCCTCCACCAAACTGTCCACGTGGTATATGGATGGCCCCAAACGTTATCCTCGAGTTGATCCCAATGTCCAGCTACAGTCAGGTCTTCTACAGTACGGTGGGTACTAGCATCCACCCACCCTGATTTCTTGGCTTCTTCAACCTCAGCCAATTGAGCTGATTTTTTAAATGCATTCAGCATCTGTGATGAACTTTACACTTAGAAATTATTAATTTTACACAGAATGTATTTCATCTTTGATATAATTCAGCAATCTCTGTGATCGAAAGTTTTATAGTTATAAGTTATAATTAGATAATTTAGAATTTAGAATAAATGTGTTATGTAAACAATACTTCAAATTCCCGACAATCTTCCTCTCCGTTAAATTATTATTCCTATTAAACTCGAGACGGCCGCGAGTAATCGGTTCTATCCCCCTAACTTAAGTTTTAAGATAACTGATGTATATAACTATGAAAACTTGGCTCTGTAAAGTTAATTCGATTGAACCTGTACAAATAAATGATTTATAAAAAAAATCTTTGATATATTTCTAATAACGTAAACAACATTTTGGTAGTGTGTTGTTACCTACACAAAATGAGCATCATTGGCTGCAAGACAGCCGAGAAATTAGGATCGGTGATTGGAATCACTCACCGTACTATAGGAGACCCAACTGTACCTTGCTGACGATATCCAAGTTCCGACCACAAGCACACATTTGACAAATCATCTAAACAGACATGGTAATAAAAGTTAATCCGAGTCATATAGTCTTATAGTTGGTCCATGTCATATAGTATGAAATCCCATAGACAACACTAATGATGCGCGCGGCTCTGTTTTGCTCCACTGATATATTTGTATAAGGAAATGCCACTCAGTCATGAAAAGCCAATGCCATCAACGTAAATTGAAAATAGCTCCGGCATCAAAGCAACCAGGACATTGTTGTTTTCAAATGTTTACTTCGACCGACGCCCGTGTGTGACGTCGTTTCAAGGTTGTGTAAATCTATTTGTATTTTAAAGAAAAACGAATTTTCATCGCATTAATTGATTGGCGCAGCCTAAAATGAAACCAATTTGTTAAACCTCAGTTGGTACGATGCCACTCGTTTCAAGGCCACATCACTCTTTCAAGTTTGACGATTATGCATGGGCGAGTCAAAAGCAAATCCAAAACGATTCGACTCGACGGTCGCGTGCTTTACTATGAACAGAGCTGAAATACTAAATCGGACCCCACACGAACAAACATGACGGTCAAAACCTAAAACCCAAAAAACAAAAACGGCGTGGAATTCAATATTTGGTTTCAATATTTTTGATTATTTGTCAATAATCAAATAATAATAGGAATGGAATAATCGCTTGCTACATTTCTATCAAGACGATCCCGAGCCTAGCTTTGAAAAATAAACATGGCCTTAAAATATCAATGGAAACGAAAAGAACTTACCTGAAAAAATCTCGATAGGATGGAAAATTTCTTCAACATGAAGCATATTTAAGGCAGATTTCTGAAATATTTTGTTTAGAAATACACAGTGCATGGAACAGCGTTGCGTGTTTTCTTCCGCACTGTCAGCATTGACAACTTGATGTCTTAAGGGGATACGGTATGGAGTTTTCTACGGTAGTCACCACAGCAAAAAAAAATCTTAGAAAGTACGAACGCAATATCTTAGAGCACACCAAAAGATAAATATAATAACAGATCAAACGGAAACGATACAAACATGATCGGTTGTATTACATTTTGTGGTCAGTCATTGTTTGAACAGCATTTCAAATTAAACCGTTTTTTTTTATCATGGTTGACGTGCGTTTTACATTGATGCGATGTCAATTTTAATTGATTATTGATTATTGAATTGATTAATTCTACATGCTGTAATAATATCGCTATTTTGGAGATAGACATCTTAGTATCTACTGAAGACTTAAGCATCAATAAGTTTACTATTAACCATAACATTCTAAGAAAGTATCAGTAATATTAATGCACTAGAACAGAAATGTAGGTACCATAAGAGGAGGTAACATTGATTAGTGGGGTAACATTGATTGTTTTGTGTAGTGTAGTGTAGTGTAGTAGATGCATTGAATTTTTTCTATGCAAACAACAATAATCTTAGTGGAATTTGAGTGAGCTATTCAAAAAAAATCTAATAAAATCATCTATAAAGTATTTAAGATGTTGATCAATGTTAACCCACATTGAAGTTCACATTTTTTTTTCTATTTGAGATTGTCGTATGAATAAAATAAACACTCCGAAAATCATGTAAATTGACAGATACTTAAGGACTTCTTGTTTAAAAATATGAAACATACAAAACGGACTATACTGAGCCACCGATCTGAATTCAAGATCAAATTGAGCCACCGATCTGAATTCATAATATCGCTGTATGAAGGGCCAAAAACGGAGGGGTGGACCCGTAAGCAGAAACACTCACGCGAAATCCACGGGAAATTAAGAATCTCCTTCCAACGATACGATCCAACAATTCGAATAACCCAATTCGCAATACTTATTAAGCTTTCTACAGGATGGCTTGTTAAGAAGGGCGCGTCACTCTCACTGAAACTGTTGGAGTAGAATTCGCAGCATCACAATCGAATCGGTAGGATAAAGAAAATGATAATGCTCGTTCCCTCCTAGACTCAGGCAGTCAATCAAACCATCGTACAAAACTGGACTATATTTACGAAATCTTCACAAAACAAAAAAAAGGTGATCAATGTTACCACGTATCTCATGAGACATTGCGTTAAAAATGACCTTCCTAAAAATGACTCCAAGCCATCAAAACTCATTTTTTCTATTCCATTACGATAAAACAAAGTAAATTCATACGGCGTTACGGGCTTACGACCTAACAGAACTCGTAGGCCGCTTTGGGAAATAAAAACCAAGTTGGATTTTAAACAAAATCTCAACAATTGATCTTAAATTAATCTGTAGGTATTCCTGAGATGCTTCACACTAAGAAAAAGAAGTCGAAATCGGTTGATTTCAAACGGAATTTGTAACTGCTGAACGCCCGGTTTTCTGTTCGATTCGAGAAGGAACAAACGCGCTTCCGATATTTGTTTTCGTTCCCTTATTCTGTCAAATTATCCTATAAAAATTAGTTAACTTACACCGCCGGCCTCGGCTGATACTATCGTCACAGAGTCTCTGTGCCATCGTATTAAAATGTCCATATTGAACAGGTACTTCTTCACCGTTTGGTCGGTTCAACCAACCTCTAAACCCAAGATGCCACCTTGCCCTTGAGCTTTTGCTGCACTTTCGGTCGCGCAGCATTGCTGGACGGCCGGAACTAAGCTTGCATTTGTCGCTCTCGCGATATTGATAGCAAATTTTTTTTGAAATGTATGAATATGTGGCTGGATATTTTTCGGATGGCTTACCCTAAAAAAAAATCTCATAGATTCACAATTAAATGTACTGTAACCATACAATAGAATTTATAGTAGGTCCAATTGTTAGTAGTGTTTACAACAATAAGATGACAAAAGGAATTATTGTTACCACAAAATAATTTAACGTAGATTGAGACCTCGACAATAGAAAAAGGTTGTGGTTATGCATCTTAACTATAGAAAAACTTTTTATTTTTTTCAAACAAATTTGAGTCAATTACTATTACACTGATAGGCAAAATAAAGTGCCCACCTCATCGTTTTTTCAATTTCTCTCATTTACTTGGTTCAAATTAAAGTAAACACACTGTATTTTTTTTTATTATCTTATTTTTTATATTCTTTTTAAGTTTCACTCATGGAATACTGAAAAAAAAGGTGTTTTACTTAAAAAAAAAATCAATTTGTGTTGAAAAAAAACAGTGACAAAATAAAGTGCCCACTTCATTTAGGCTACAAAAAACATAAATTAAATTAAAATAAAAGCATTTCAATAATTGATGTGTCCTCCTTTAGCCTTCAGGACATCCTGCAGGCGCTTCGACATGCTCTCGACCAGGTTCTTTAGGTGCTGTGGATCTAGCTCTTCCCAGGCGCGCTCCAGGGCTTCAAAATAGTTATTTTTATTGGTAACACCACTTTTGTCAACCCTGGCATCGAGAATCGCCCACAAATTCTCGATGGGATTGAGATCCGGGCTTTGTGGAGGCCATTCCAGCGGTTTGATCCCACAAGACCGGAAGAAAGACTTGGTCTTCTTGGCAGTATGCTTCGGGTCGTTGTCCTGCTGGAATACGAACTTCTCTTCAAGGCCCGTCTGGATCAGCGAAATCTCCAGATTTTCTCGCAGGATGTTGATATAAGAATCTGCCGTCATTATCCCGTCGATTTTCACAATGCTTCCCACTCCACCCCACGAAAAACACCCCCAGACCATCGCATTTCCTCCTCCATGCTTCATCGTGCCTTGGATGTGGCGCTCCTGAAGCTCCTCTCCCGATCTGCACCAAACACGAACCCGCCGCTTTCGGTTAAACAGCTCGAATTTTGATTCGTCCGTCCAGAGAACCGTTTTCCAGAACTCTAGGGGCTTATCAGCATGCTCCTTAGCAAACTTAAGCCGTTTGGCTTTGTTTGCCTTGCTGATAAATGGGCGCTTCCGGGCAAGTTTGCTATTCAACCCCTGTGCTACGAGACGGCGACGAACAGTTCGACCGGAAACTGATAACTGAAGGGTTCCTGGATCTCGCGGACAGTTACCTTCGGGTTCTTCTTGACTTCGCGCATGATCTTGGTGTCCGTTCTCGCATCCGTTTTCCGCTTCCTGCCTCTGCCAGGGCGATCCACCACTGATCCAAACGTTTTAAGCTTCAGAAGAATTTTGCCAACCGCTGCCTTACTGATACTGTACTTCTTAGCGACAGCCCGGTGCGATTCACCGTTTTGCACATCACGAACGACCAATTTTCGGATACACAAGGGAATTGCTTTCGAAAGCACTGCGTTCTCCATTTTTTTCAATTGAATCAAATGCGATCACGTATACAAATGCACCAGGTTGAGCCGTTTGCTTCAAAACATGTCAAAATATCAAAACATAAACAATCGAGGGGTCTTCCAATGGAAACTTATCGAAAACATATCGATTTTTGAAGTGGGCACTTTATTTTGTCACTGTTTTTTTTTTCAACACAAATTGTTTTTTTTTTTCTTTAAGTAAAACTCCTTTTTTTCAGTATTCCATAAGTGAAACTTAAAAAGAATATAAAAAATAAGAAGAAAAAAAACTACACTGTGTTTACTTTAATTTGAACCAAGTAAATGAGAGAAATTAAAAAAACGAAGAGGTGGGCACTTTATTTTGCCTATCAGTGTATTTGTATTGCTCCACAATTGATGAAAATTCTTGTATATTGAGTGAATAGTAGATCTATTGTAATGACAATTTGCATTTTTCATTTTTCCTTAAGGTGAAAAATAAGATTCATGGAGGGAAATAATTTTTTTTTTTTTTTTTTTTTTTTTTTTTTTATTTTTTTGTTTTTTTTTTTGTGGGTGTAAAAAAAAAACCCCAAAAAAAAAACTTTGTTGGGGGAGTTTTTTTGAATTTTTTTTTTTTTTGAGAAAAAGTTTCTTCCATGGTTCAGAATGGCAAACGCCATTTTAGGATTATCTAAACAAACGTATTAGTAGTTCAATTACACTTATAGCACAATTACTTTACATATGAGTCGTAATTAAGAATGTAGTCGACCGCTGCATATTTATCAGGCTTAAGTCAAGGGACATATACCCAATGTACCAAATGTGAAAGGTGACTTCCAACGACGCGTCGGTGTCATTCAATATCCCAAGTAGCACACTGCGGCCATAATTAGTAGTAGCAACTTGGTTATGACTTAAACAAGTCACATTTATGATATTTTAACCGAATGGCAACAACTGTGCTACTAGGGATACTTCCCATAGAAGCACATCAGTTCCCAAAACGCTGATGAAAAATTATATCTATGTAGGCTGTTATGGATGAAACCACCTGGTTTTGGTATTGAAACGAAATTTTCTGAACAAAACATGGAACTTTAAGGGTGCGGTGCAAAATATCGGTGATGAACAATTGATTCCAACGTAGTTATGACAATTATGCTCTTATGGGCAGCATATGAACGTCATAAACGATTCATCCCATGGGGCTCGTTTATGTCTGGCCCACAATTGATACGTTTGCGTTCCGTTGACATAAATTTGACAGAAAACCTTTGGGAAAACTGTCAAATTCATGCAAACGCATCCGCAACGTATCAATTATGAGTCAGCCATGAGCCTCACTGCGTTACTGTTTATATTCTATATAGTTAGAAGCATGGTATGGATTTTTTATACTTCTTCATTTGTTTTGATGTTTTTACCTGATAGTCTATGGTTAACATCATGTTGATTGAACGTAAGTTCTAAGTTTTAATATTGTTGCCGTATCAGTTTGATGTTTATTTTAGTCATAGGGATAAGTAAATCAGCTGCGCCATTTTGGAATGCTTTTTTATGGGAGTACCATATGTCTGGTATTGGTAAATTACAGCAAATCTTTATCATAACTTCTCCATTGATTTTTCTTTGACGTCTACAGAAATATACCGAAACTGTTATTAAGCAAATTCAACAGATTGAGATTTAGTTTTCTTATATAATTTTCTTTTTTTTGGGGGGGTTTTTTTTTTATTTTTTTTTTTGTTAAAAAAAAATTTTCTACATTTTTTTTTTTTTTTTTTTTTTCTGGTACCCTTTTTTTTATATTTTTTTTAAAAAAAGAGAGATTTGTCTGTTCCGTGGGGGTGGGGGGGGGGGGGGTCTTTTTTTTTTTTTTTTTTTAATTATTTGTGTGGGGGAAGATAATATATATTTTTTTGGCAAAAAAAAAAAGTATTTCTTTCAATTTTGCATTTAAAAAACCTGAACACCCCTCATTTTGAAGGTGTGTGTGTGTAGAATGTTGCTCCTATTTTGATTTTGGAATTCACTCTTCAGTTGTCAAAATGCCGTCCAAGCAAGAAGAGCAGCGTATCAAAATTTTGCTCGCGCATCGCGAAAATCCGAGCTATTCGCACGCAAAGTTGGCAAAATCGCTAAAAGTTGCCAAATCAACCGTTACAAATGTAATTAAAGTGTTTGGGGAACGTTTGTCGACAGCCAGGAAGTCTGGATCGGGGAGGAAATCGAAAACCGGAAGCCGCTGAGACGACAAAGAGAGTTGCCGGTAGTTTCAAGCGAAACCCTAACCTATCTCTCCGAGATGCCGCAAATAAGCTGGGTGTATCGTCTACAACCGTGCATCGAGCCAAAAAACGAGCCGGACTATCGACTTACAAGAAGGTAGTGACTCCAAATCGCGATGATAAACAAAATACGACGGCCAAAGCGCGATCCCGGAGGCTGTACACGACGATGCTGACGAAGTTTGACTGCGTGGTAATGGACGACGAAACCTACGTCAAAGCCGACTACAAGCAGCTTCCGGGACAGGAGTTTTATACGGCAAAAGGAAGGGGAAAGGTAGCAGATATTTTCAAGCACATGAAACTGTCAAAGTTCGCAAAGAAATATCTGGTTTGGCAAGCCATCTGTACCTGTGGCTTGAAAAGCAGCATTTTCATAGCTTCCGGGACTGTCAACCAAGAAATTTACGTGAAAGAGTGTTTGAATAAACGTTTGCTGCCTTTCCTGAAGAAACACGGTTGTTCCGTACTGTTTTGGCCGGATTTGGCATCTTGCCATTACGGTAAAAAGGCCATGGAGTGGTACGCCGCCAACAACGTGCAGGTGGTTCCCAAGGACAAGAACCCTCCCAACACGCCAGAGCTCCGCCCAATTGAGAAATACTGGGCTATTGTCAAGCGGAACCTAAAGAAGACCAAAAAACTGCTAAGGACGAGCAGCAGTTCAAGGCAAACTCGCTTTCTGCGGCGAAGAAGGTGGACAAGGTGGCTGTACAAAATCTGATGGCAGGGGTCAAGCGTAAGGCCCGGCAATTCGGATTTGGAAAAGCGGAAGCCTAACTGAATATTTTTCCTGAATTTTATACTAATTGAACTTGAAAAAGAAATTTAATTTGATTTTTCAAATAAACGATTTCACCGATTTACACGCGTTTTCCCTTGACCAAATTTTGACCGTATCACCCTTTAAGAGAATTTAACATAGTTATGTCAAAACCGAGAAACAGAGTATATCATTCAAATTTCAAAAATTAAAATTTAAAAAAAAAAAGGTTTGTTTTTTTTTTTGAAAAAGAAAAAATTTTTTTTTAGGGGCATTTTTTTAAAAGTTTTGTTTTGAAAATTTAAAAAAGGGAATGAGGGGTTTTGGAAAGGGGGTTGTGACTATACAATAAAAAAAATGCGGGAAGGGGGGGGGGGGGGGGACGAAAGAAATAAAAAACGGTTAAACAAGCTTTTTAATATAAAAATATTTTTTTGGTATTAGCAAATATAATGGAAAAAAAAGTGGGGAACCGCCGGAATATGAGAAAAACAACACACTTAGAAAATTTGACAGTATTCGGTAATTTTTTACCGAACTTTCAACAGCTGAACGCTCGTAAATCCGATTTACCGGATTTAGGTAAAATATGACAAGTTCCGGTAATTTTTTTACCGGAAGACTGTGAAATTTCATCGAAATCCGGTAAATCGGATAACCAAACGTTCAGCTGTTGAAAGTTCGGTAAAAAATTACCGAATACTGTCAAATTTTCTAAGTGTGAAAGCTGTCTGTTTCACCAGACAGATTTAGTTCGGGAGTTAGAACGTATTAGCTCTATTTTAAAGGGTTTCCCGTTTCATGTTGCATAAATTTTCTTGAAAATTGGGATAAAAGTAGTTTAGAGTGTTTTTATTTTTGTTGTATTTTTATCGCTATCAGTTTTTCGAAAATTGGAAAAAGTGGCGTCACCCGAAAAACAACGTCGTGAATTGGTTTTGCGCAAACACCTGAAAATCCTGAACTCTCCCATCGGGACATCGAAAACCAACTCGGAATCGTGCAGTCAACGGTGAGTCGTGTAATTAAACGTTACTACGAATCTCTGAGCATCGAACGGAAGGAGAAATGCGGTCAGAATGGATGTTCTATTAGTGATCAGGACCACAAGCGTTTAAGCGGAATCCCATTGCTTCGGTCAGGGATGTGGCCAAAAAGCTATCCAAGTCTTTCGTCCAGAGAGCCAAGGACCGGGAGGGACTGCATACGTACAAAGTGCAGAAGGCTCCAAATCGTGATCAACGGCAAAATACGGTGGGAAAGTCACGGGCCCGGAAACTGTACACCCAGATGCTGACGAAGCTTCATTGTCTTACCATGAATGATGAGACTTACGTCAAGGCGAACTGTTCTTCACCGCCCAGCACAAGTTTGATGTTCCTGAGGAAGTAAGGAAGCAGAAACATTAAAAATTTGCCAGGAAATACATGATTTGGCACGCGATCTGCTTATGTGGCAAACGGAGTGCACCGTTCGTGACAAACGGAGTGCAACACCCCCTCTCTACCCCAACACACCGGAACTAAGGCGCATCGAAAAATACTGGGCTATTATAAAGCAGGCACTATGGAAGCTTCTCAAGGAGGTCAAATCTGAGAAGGGCATGAAGAAAAAGTGGGTTTCCGTACAGAAGAAGCTGCAGCCAGATGTTGTACAGAACCTAATGAATGGAGTTAAGCGTAAGGTGCGAGCATACGGTTATGGTATTGAAGTTGAATGAAATAGTTAAATATGCCAAAGGCTAACTTATGGGTTATATTTTATTGTCTGGAAGTTTGAAATCGATCGGCCAAATAGGTAGTTTTCTACGGCGTTTTTTTCCGTGATGTAGGTGGGACACCCTTTAACTCCAGCGACCTATTCCAGATTGCCTTATATTTCATGTCCTCTCCAAGGTCAGTTTCATTAACAATAAGCCCCAAATGTTAGCTATGCCATCATCAAATGTATTATGGTTTCATAAATACACTTCCACATGATTCCATAAAATAAATCAATTTCAAATCTGCTACATTTAAGCTTACGGAATTATAAGATTGTAACGTACAGATCTTACCATCATCCTCTCGGTTTATTTGAAGGTAATCGTGATTTCTTCGTATATTACTTCCGCTTTTTTTTCTTGAAGCCCAATCAATTCAATTCATTTGTCTATCTGAAAAACCTTCTCTGTTCCGATGAACTGATATTGTTTCGTTCTTACGTGAATCTTAGCCTGAGGCTAGTTCGTCAAGCCATAGAGACGATCTGGACCCTACATATCGAACCCATCAACTGGAGGATGATCTGATTTTAATCGGCGAAAAAATCCTGTCTTTCTTTGATCTGAAATACTTTGACACTCAAATTGTGTCCTCTTTTTTGTTATTTCTCGCTGAATTTGCATTAAAAAAAAGATAAATGAACCTGAGTTGAAAAAACTCTATTATTAATACAGAATTTAGAAGAATGATTGCATCAACATTGAGTCCAAAAAACATCCAAAAACGTGACAGTTCACACAAGCTCAACCGTTCACGGTCCAGGTGAACCAACGCATGAATGGTGGATCAAAATACGTCCATTAACCTATTGAGCATCCGGACATGTTTTGTTACTCCAAGCTTGAACCAAAACCTATTTTGCAACACCTTAACTCATATTAAACTTCAAAGATGATTTCATTGGTGGTCAGTTATTGGAACTTATAGATATCATCAAGCATTAAACCATAAAGCGGCTACACATTGAATTTTATAAAAATGGTTTACTCGGGTTTTTTTTTTTAATTGCAACAATCTTTCAAACTAAGGACTGCTTATTTTGGTATGCTAGGTATACTAATAATTTCGATGAAGCAGACATTTGAGTCTATTCTTATAGATTTGACCATTTGAAAGTCCATAACATATTTGACCTTTATTTCCCTTGCTTTTCATTCGAATTTTGGTCTTTTAGATTATTTGTCCACTCATAATTTCTCCGTTGGACCTTTTGGTCATTTGATCTTTTGGTCATTCGATCTTTTGGTCATTCGACCTTTTGTCCATTCGGCATTTTGTCCCTCTCTTCTGATTTTATATTCTGTCCGCGCGACTTCGATGTTTCGTCTATTCGACATTCGGGAGACTTCGAATTATTGTCCATTCGACCTTTTATCCTTTTGACCTTTTGTCATTCGAGGTATTTTCATTCGACCTTAAGTCGTGAAACCATGTGCATTCGAAAATGAACTGAAAATTTTATCAATCGCGTATGAGCTCATTTACTCGGGCGTTAGCGGTTTAAATGAAGGGAATTCCATGTTGATGTTATTGATAATTTATCATAAACAAGAGCGTACATAATCAAATCCGTCATCGTAGATAGAAATAAACTTCGATTAAGTAAATAATTTATTCTAGATTTGTTTCATTTAACTTGACTTCAAACGATTGTGGTAATATATTGGAACGCATAGCAAGTGGCGTTGATTCCACTGCGCATGTGATTCATTTTAATGTAAATATAAATTCATATAAATATAAATATTAATTAATAAATACATCTCGCGTAACATTTGAAAAATGCCTATCTTACTCGTCGATTTTCTTCACCGAATTTCTCCTAACAATTGCATTTGTGACTCTGCAGCTTGTACATTGAACAATAACTTCAATGGAAAACTTTTACAGACGAAGAGAAAGTCGATGAAGAGAACCGATCAACGAAGATAGGCTCCATTCAAATGTAACGCGAGACATAGTATCCTTGAGCACTCCTTATGGCATCCTCCCCTGCATCATCATCTTTTATCATCAGCGACAACGCCTGATATTAATTACCTTTCTTTTTTTTTTTCTTGAAAACAGGTCCTTGGTCCCCGATTGATGGAGAACAGAAAGCCATTCGAGCTACGCAAAGTACTGATCGTCTACAATGCAATTCAGGTCGTCTTCAGCACCTGGCTGTGCTATGAGGTAGGTTATGGTTGTGCGTGGACGTCGCTCGTCGCCCTTGACTCATGGGCACCACCAACCGGTTTCGGTGCATTTTCAACAATCAACCATGTCAATCTTATCATCTCATTTCCCCATCTATATTTACAGGCATTGGCAGCAGGGTGGCTAGCCGGATACAGTCTTCGTTGTCAACCGGTCGACTACTCCCGATCCATTAATGGACTGCGGGTTAGTACTTGCCTAGCGTGAATTCTATTTCCTAGAGCAATGATAGAATCTTGCTTCATTTCCGTTTTGATTTACAGATGGCTAATGGTTGCTGGTGGTACTTCTTCTCGAAATTCACGGAATTTTTCGATACGTTCTTCTTCGTGATGCGTAAGAGATACGATCAGGTTTCGACGCTGCATGTGATTCACCACGGTATCATGCCGGTTTCTGTCTGGTGGGGAGTTAAATTCACCCCAGGTAAGCGGCAATTGCAGAATGCAACTTTTCTTGTATGCAATCTTGAATGTCACTTAGGTTATTATCATCATCATCATCATCATCATCATCATTATCATCATCTTCAGAGTCTCATAAGGTTGCAACAAGTACATGGAAGGGTGTGTAGTCAGCTGCCTACGCTTGACCCTCTCTTCGGAAAGGCCATAAATTAACGCGACCAGATCGGCTTAGTAGGTCATCTCGCCGTGTTAGAATGTGACATTAGGCATTAGGTTATAAAAATATACATTAAGCAACAAGTTAGCTCTCTACGAACGAGGTTGAAATCTTTGCAAAATTGATCTCGACCGTTGCACGCTGAGATGATTAACCTTTCATCATTCTTTTTATTTTCGATTTGTTAACTTAACAGGTGGCCACAGTTCGTTCTTCGGGTTGCTGAACACGTTCGTACACATTGCCATGTACGCTTACTACATGCTGGCTGCCATGGGACCAAAGGTTCAGAAGTACCTCTGGTGGAAGAAGTACCTGACCGTCCTCCAAATGGTGAGTAGTTTGAATCGATCAAATATGGACGCAAATGTTGTTGATGCGATGAGTTTATATTTTTTCAGATCCAATTCGTCCTGGTGATGCTGCACGCCTTCCAGCTGCTGGTGTGGAACCCATGCAACTATCCAATTGCCTTCGCCTACTTCATTGGTGCCCATGCTCTGATGTTCTACTTCCTGTTCTCAAACTTCTACAAACAGGCGTACGCACAGCGAAAGGTAGGTGGTCAATGACGGAATATTTTGGGATGAATTTTGGGATGGTTTTAGAAATTGTGAACTTAGAGTTTCTGTAGGAATTCTGCGGGTTTTCCGCTAGAAGTAAAATCACAAAATCACAAATGCTACTTGCACCCCAGTGGGTCTGGGTTCAATCCCAGTCGACGTCGGTGGTTTTTCTGAGGCGAAAAAAGGGGAAGGAAGGGGGACATATTTTTGAGTCGTTAGGTAGGGTCCAGGTGGTGGAGTCGTCTTCCTGGCGTCGGTGATTGTCACCATGTGAGGAAATAGGCCGACGTAAAATAAAGATTAAAAAAAAAAAAAAAAAACAATTTTTGGTAAATTTGTAATGGGAAGTTTTTCACCGTTTGGATAGGAGTAACTTTAATTTCGTCTATTCATATTTCGCTCTTGTCGCTCGCATCTTGGAATATGATTATCCCAAGATTTCAATGACACTTATTCTTATGTTTACTTTCGACTCCTTTGTTCTCATGCTTCCAGGTAATTATTAGCGAATTCGTTTATGAAACTGATTGAGAGCCAAACTAACTACATAAATGATGAAAAAAAGATGTTGCATTTACGACTCAGGTTGTATGGCAATATGTGTGTGTACCACCTGGACTTGCTGTCAAAAATTTTCTCATCGTTTTGATTGCAATCCTTTGTTACTGTTAGAATTGTTTGCTTCTAGCGTTGATATTTAGTTTTGAGGGCCTGTCCCGTCCATTTGAAATTATGGAACATATTATGAACCTCACTTGAAGTTGTAGAGAATCTTCATACATACTCGTTTCCTTTTATTACTTGGATTTTCAACAACCATAAAAAAAACATGTTCCTCGAAATCCGTGTCGGAATGGGATTCTGATTCTGATTCCAATAACTGGACGCCAGTAGAAGTAATACTCCTCACAGAGGCTCAGCTCTGCATTTTTAAAATAATATATTCTCGAGTAATTCATTATTAGGGCCTAAAAGCCATTTGTAAACAATGACTTTAAACGTTGATCTCTTACGAATCACGAGAATCCCACTATATCCAGCTACTCCATATGGCAGAACTAACTTTTTTCTACCAGCTGCTGCTTTCATTTCACGAGAGTGATTTAAGATTCAAGAGAAATCGATATTTGTAGTCATTACTCGGTATTGTTTTTCTGAGAGCTCACTATGTTCTACTTTCAAAATACAACACTTAATTTGACAGCTCGAATATATTTGGATAAGTGAACTCAGATTGAAACTGTAAAAAAGTTCAACCCTGTGCCAACCTGGGTTGAAACTGGGCGAAAAAAAAACGTTTTGACAGCAGTAAGGTTGGAACTAGTGCGAAACTAGGTTGGAACTGAACAAAAACGAATTCGCTATATGTTTACAAAACAAAAACCAACTTCCCAAATGTTTACTTTTGATCCTTTGATCTCAAGCTTCCAGCTGGTAACAAAATCAGCTGTTGGATTCGTTTGTGCGAGAAAACGTCAAGAAAAGCAAAACTTGTAAGAGTTCCAAAGTTATTGGAGGAGATCCCCGTTTGAAGTTCGCCAACAAATTCCTATCGGTCGCAGATGGGGGACGTTGGGAGGGTTGGCGGTCTTCGATACAACGTTTATCTTCAGTCGGTCCATCTCCTTCAGTGGCCAGACCCGGCCAAAGGACCACATCGTCCATCGAGTGATACTTCTAGATGATGGTGACAATTCCCGACAAGCACTTTGTATTGTATATCTTGCCGTTTACCTCATGCTCCAAAGGAAAGAACGGTGACTTGGGCATTCCTTTCTCACTGATCGTCAACCACAAAAGGACCTTCTTCAGTAACATGATGTGGGAGATACATTTGACGACAACGCTTACCTCCTCGTACGTCGCACCTCGCCGGGAAGATGTTTTTCACTAGCACCGTCAGCTGCTCCTTTTGAGTGAATGCCTGAAGCTCAGACACGACCGACCTCAACAGACGCTTCCGCATAACAATGTCCATCGTGACCAGGTACTTCTGTACCGTTTGACCGGTTCCACCAACCTCTCGACCCAAAACGCGGAACGATGAGATCACGGCCTTCCCCTTCAGTTCCTGCTGTACTTTACGAACGCGCAGGCTTCCATTCGACGCTCTCGCCTTTCTCCAGAACTCTGAAAAATTATTTTCGTAAATTAGCTTTCACTCGTTTCGTAAACAAGGATTTTGGACATAGAACAAATGTCTCGTATATTGTATGATACATTCATAATACTTTTTATCTGGTTTAACCAGCCAATCACTGTTTCTCTTTTATCGTACTCATGCATGATGGTGTTGCTGCTGAGATGGGCGGGAATAATTTATTTATCCCAAAATAAACATTAAAGCGCTTAGCATACTTATTAATCAAGTATCTTCTCACGAGTCTCCATGGCCTAGTGAGATCAACCACGGATTCAGTAACAGCTCTTGCCACAAATACAAGATGGAATCCCATGTCAGAAACATTTTAAAAAACGCTGGACAACTCCATGTGGTTGCGCTTTTTTTCAATTACATTTCGAATCGATATGTCAGTCAATCATGCAATCACCAAAAAGACGTTTCTTTTTAATTTGTTACAATGTGTATGCGTAGCTCTTTGTTTTGTTTTTGTACAATGCACGAATGTTCTTGCCATGTCAAAAAGCTTCGTGCTTTTGACAGTTGCGCGTGTGCCATTAATTACGAAGGTATCTTCATAAAAACAACAAATCATTTTCATTGCAGAAAACAACGAAGAAATTCATCTGTTCTACCTACGATTTCGTAATATAAACTTTAATTAATTTTCAGTGAAGGGAGAGAATGTTGTAAATACCGGATCGGCTATATCCAGCGGACATGAAGTGCCTCAAGATGTCCACCTTCCTTGCTACAGGGTGGAGCTGGCAATACGAACAAACCGTTGAGCATATTTACTTGACTGTTCTCGCCATGGCTGCTGCAAATCAACTGATAACGCTGTCATTTTTTTTCTGTACACAACAGAGTTGCTACGATCGGCGATGCATAGGTGGATTCACCACCAGGTGGCAAAGTAATCACATGAAAAATCGCTCATATCAACCCACGTGTTATTCGAGTATCGTACTCGAACCTCGAACGCAACTCGATTCGCCGCCGAAAATGCTTCAGAAAGATGAACAGAGAAATGACAGAAGAAAATCAGTGTTCACGAGTTTATTTTCAACGATGTTGTGTCCCGGTTTATCAGTTTTATTTTCAATAAATGAACATGTTATTCGAATTCATTCGCAACGAGTTGATATCCATGTGAGGAAATGTTTGTATTAAATCGCATGAGTTGCAGCACAAATGTTAATGAACAAATGAATCAAAGTCTCACTTTTAAGGAACAACTTTGCCGAACACATATTTGGCTTTTTGATTTTATTTTTGTAGCTAAAATGATTTATTCAAGTTAAATTTGGATTCTGGTCCAGTTCGCAGAGCCAACGGTACCCTACCCTAGCAGCGCACATGTTGGAAATGAATAGTGGTTCATTCTATGTAACTGATTCTAGTCACAACAAGTTGCTGCAACCAATAATGACGTCTGTGTGTTGCTTGGGTGGCACCACTAACGTCTGCATTTAAAAAAATAGACAGTTGTCCCAATAATCTGGAAAAATAAAACAAGGAAAGCTAAATCCTTGAAAAAAAAAATTCTTGAATCTTACATTTATTGATTATTTAACAAAAAATGCTTCCACACCCTGACGCTCGACCTTACGGCAGTTAACCGAGACCGTGGCCTTAGCCGTAGCAGAGAACGATGTTGGGATATTCTTCAGATCCTTTTTCGATCAGCTACATCTCGGACTTGGCCACAGCATTGTTTGAATAGATGCTGCGTTTGAGGTTGACCCAGACAATATCGAACGTTCGAAGAACGCTGTCCATTAATTCCAACGACCTTTTAGCGCAGTGTGCTGATGACAGATCCATCCAAATCACCACATACTCTCCTGCAGGAGAAGGTCACTTCCGGCAGGCATGTGGTGCTGTAAATTTGTACATTCACAGCAAGGAAAAGAACAGTGGCAACTACGTCATTATCTCACCGATGTCAAGCAGAAGGAGAAACTTCTTCGGGAACTTGGTGCGGAAGATATACTTGACTTCGTTGTTCGCCACCTTAGTAGGGAGTCTTTACGATCCAGGGTCAGATATGTCTCATCGTCCATCACCACCACCACATCGCACTTCGCCGGGAAAATCCCCTTGACCATTATTTTCAGTCGCTGCTTCTGGGTGCTGAGCTGCCGCCCCGAGACGGCCGGCTTAAACCTGCGCTTCCGCATAACTTTCCAAGGATTAGAGGCACCTCTCGAACCACCTTCACGTCGGTTTTGCACTTCAGATTCGGCTGGACGTTCCGATCACGTAAGACCGATGCTCTTTCCTGCATCCAGCAAGGCGATAATCTTTTAGCTACCGGATCTGATGTTTCCGTTGACACGAAGTGCCCCACGATGGCGGATTTCTTCGCCCGTGGGTGCAGGCGGCCGTAAGAACATACCATCGAACGGAGGCCATGGCTTCAGCAAAACAACTGATATCGCTGTCAAAATGTGACTGCAAATAATAGGGGTACTATGATTGGCAATGCATTGGTGGATTAACCGCCAGGTAGCATGAAAATATCATAAAACAACAATGAAAGCTGTCTGTTTTTTTTATGTGGACAATAATTGCTTATTGTAACTTCAATGTGACTCACCTTAGTCGCAATCAACTTGCTGCAACCAGATAAAAAGACTATGTGTTATCAGAACACACATTGTGGATGCATCCATGAATTGTGGAAGCAAAATACTACGAAAATTTTGAGAATCACTCATCCTTTGCAGAACTTCTGGATCGTACTTTAGCACTTATACCGTCCGTCAAGATCTGCACAGTTGTTTTTGTACACTTCCCGGACGCTGCTGACCAGTTTTCTTAAAGTCTGACATGTTGTATCTGCCTTTTTGAGGTTTCGCTTGACAATTACCCAGTAGCGTACGATCGGTCGCAGTTGGGGACAGTTTGGTGGGTTGATATCTTTTTCAACCAAATCAACGCTTTTATCAGAAAACCACTGTAGAGTTGATCTGGCGTAATGAACCGGCCCGAAAAAAGGAGGAATCTCATGCTTCCGATATAGTGGAAGCAACCGCTTCTGCAAGCAATCGTTTCGGTAAAATTTCAGCATTCATTGCTCCTTTTGTGTAGAAAATGAAGGATTGCAAGCCACATGTGCAAATTGCTTGCCAAACGTGCACCTTCTCACCGATTTTTTTCTACAACAGAAGTATCTGAAATTGGGACCCTCTCCACAACCGATTTGGCGTAAAATTGAGGTGTCGGCAGTATTCTGGGATCCTCTTTAACGAACGTTTTGTCGTACATCAAAACACACTGGAATGTTCAAAATACGGCTGTATTCGGACCCTCATTTTGGCACGACACTTCTGCTCCGAAGATTGTTTTGGTACTTTCTGCTTCCAATACGTCGTCAAATAATGTCTTTCCTTAATCTGCTGGATCATCCCGATGCTGGTCCTGTATTTTTTGGCCAAATGATGCCAAATCGGCCAAATTTTGGTCTGGATTGCTGTAACCGGGTATTCGTCCAGTTCTCGGCAGTTTCTGAAGGGTGTACTGTTCACTATACTTTTGAATCACTAGTTTTACACTTGCTGGATGCACTTTGACCTTTTTGGCAATCTGATTGTTCGTTGCATCCTTTTCAGTGCACCAAGTGTGCAGAATTTTCTTTCGTACTTCAAGTTCAATCCACGACATTTTGCCAAAAACGCTCAAGTCGATAGCAGCGGGAAAGCGTGTTTATCACGCCAGGCAAACAACTTGGACCCTACATAATGAACTCATCAACACATTGGTCATGACCAAGAGCATACATGTTTGCACTAACCCTTCAGTGCTACTGCTAGTTCACTAAAATTGTGACGAATTTGGAATTGGCATAGTTCGGATTTAAGAGCTATCGGCACTGTTCTAGTATATGCTAGAGCTGGATTAATAATTTAATAAAATGGGAACACTGATCTGCACAATAAACTGCTCACCGTTGCGGTTCATTCCATTCTTATTGCTTCGCTACTTGCTTCGTTTGAATGCTACTTGTTTATTGTTGATGGCAATCAAAAACATTTAATCTGTCAAAACGTTAGTATCAAACAATCATAGCCAGCTTGATGACCTGCAGTATCGGCACACATGTGACACAGATGTGCATCTGCCATATAACGTTTGCATTAAAAAAAATGGACAAACATTCCCGATATCTCATGGGTTTACCTTCACCCGCACTGACAAAACTACCCATGCAGCATCAATCATAGTAACCTATGAGTCAGCAGACAAAATTTGACAGCTCTATCAGTCGAACTCTAACCGTGATAGCAAAAACAAAGAACGGCACCCCGCCGCGTCGAAAACGAACATCGTGCGGTAAGTTTGTGGACGCCGGATACGCCCGTTCCGGCATCTACAACATCTTGGCACCATTAGACAACAATCAGATCATCGAATGAAAGCCCGGTTCCGGACAGCCGACGACCCTTAGCGTCAAGAAGCTCCAAAGGATGCTGAAGAGAAAGACCGAGGGAAAAGTGGTTACATCGCTGTGTGCGCTTGGTCGGGAGGTCGGTTCAACCGGTCAAACAGTAAAAAAGTACCTGGTGAACATGAACATACATGTCAGGAAGCGGAAGTCGCGTCCACTGGTTTCGGAGCTGCAGGCAATGACGCAGCGGCAGTGGCTGAATAAGATGGTCAACTCGATTTTCCCGGCGAATCGTGACGTGGCGATGGTGATGGACACGAGACCTATCTCACCCTGGATGGTAACGGCTGGCAGGGTACTTCGTATTTTACTTCCCTCACGAAGGAAGCGAGCTCGTGAAGTTCATTTTACACACCAAGCTCCCTAAGAAGGCGCTGCTGTGGCTGACAATCAGCGAGAAGGGGATTTCAAAGCCGCTCTTCTTTCGCTTCAGACAGGCCGTGAATGGGCAAATTTATAGTACGAAATCGTGTCGTTCACCAAGAAATACCATAAGAGCGAAGACGCGGTGTTCTGGCCAGATCTGTCGTCGGCCCACTACTCGAAGCGTAGATGGAGCGGCTGAATATCGATGTAGTACCCAAGTCGGCGAGCCCGCCCAACGTCCCCCAGCTGCGTCCCATCGAGAATTTCTGGGCCATCCTGAAGCGTAAGATCTACTCCAACAATTTTGTCGCGAAAACTGAGGAGGAATTGATAAATAAAACGAAGAAAGAACTCAAAAAAATGCCTACACGCATGTTTTCGTCCGCCATGGAGAATGTTCCGGTTAACTGCCGGAATGCCGGTTGCAAGGGCGTAGAATTTGTTTTGCAAGTTAGCTTAAATAATTATCTTCTATTTATTTATTTAATTTAAATAGCCATACATCGTATTTACGATATGACTTCATCTACAACATTTCGCCAATATACTCGGTCTATGGCTGCCTCTCTCCAACCTCGTTGACGACCCACAGTCGCCAGATCCTGTTGCACCTTGTCCGCCCATCGTGCTCGCTGTGCCCCACGCCTTCTTGTACCGGCCGGATTCGAGGCGAACACCATTTTTGCAGGGTTGTTGTCCGGCATTCTCGCAACATGCCCTGCCCACCGTATCCTTCCAGCCTTCGCGACTTTCTGAATGCTGGGTTCGCCGTAGAGTTCAGCGAGCTCGTGGTTCCATCTTCGCCGCCACACTCCATCCTCCTGTACGCCGCCAAAGATGGTCGTAAGCACCCGGCACCAAGTGCTTTCAGGTCCTCCTCGAGCATCGTCCACGTCTCGTTCCCGTAGAGAACAACCGGTCTTATCAGCGTTTTGTACATGGTTCATTTAGTGCGGGGGTGAATCTTTCTTGACCGCAAGTTCTTCTGAACTATTATCTTCTATGGGAAATTTATCAAAAGCAATTGTCTGTCTGAGCTTTTTTTATCACCATCCGAAAAAAGTCCATTTTTTTAATGCAAACGTTAATTGGGGAACACTGAGAAAAAAAATCACGTAATATTGGTGAGCTGTGTGACTTGCCGCATGGTTTTCACCGAATGGTCACTGAGAAAAAAAATCCAAGTTTCGTTTTTGTTCAGTGAGAATTTTTTTTTTTCAAGAGCAGCAACCTCTGATGGCTTTATCGAAGTGAATGTTTTCGGAAATCTTCACGACTGAAGTTACGGTAAAAATTACAAAGATTTCAAATGTTATCATGACTTGTATGCTGCAGTGCAGTAAGTATCCTATTAAAGATTGGCATGTGAAATCAGAGCAGTTTCTTAGATTTATGTCTTAAAAAATTCAAGGTGGCGAATCAAATCAGCGATGATTCCAGCAATTTTTGTATTCCAGTGACGTTCATCTTAAAAGAAGCACAGTTTCCATATCAGCAACCACACTTGCAGGAAAAGCTTCTGACTTGGAATTGGAGAAAATAGATACGGTGCAATTAGCCATAAGGAGCATCAATTTTTGTTTTGCGAACCGAACCACACCGCGAACCAATCAAGCGGTTGATTTAAATGCGTTCAGCGAAAATAGATTCCACCTGTGTGATAGTTTAGTGGCAAACTTGGTTGCCTCTCATCTTAGTGAGACTGGCATCACTTCCAGCCGGTACTGATGGAATTTTCTGGAAGTACTTGGTCATGGCCCGTATGTTGAAGAGATTGTAATGTATAATAGTTTTTTTTCGTGGTGTGATAAACCCATCTTCTCGCTGCTAGCAACTTTCCACGGATAAATAAAAAAAAACGAGTGAAGCAGAGACAACAAGCAAACGAGAACACAAATCAGCCAGAAGTGAATCATCGGAAATAACTGGAGAGAGCAAGACGCACACGGCCGCTCGACTTAACTCAAAGTGAAGTCGTTTCTATTAAATTTTATCAAATTACATCTCATGTATTCAAGGAACTTAATAAAACGAAGGAAACCTGTCGTATATTGTAAGATTATGCAAGAAATTTTTGAGCTCAAGATGGTTTTGAAAATTGAAAAATCCACAATGAATATTGATGAATGAATATTGATATTTTATACACGCTTACGAATCTATTGAATGCTGGAGGCAATCCCAGCACATAGGTTAATACTCATAGGGGCTATTCATAAACCACGTTGACTTTTATCGGGGGAGGGGGGAGGGTTTGACCAAAGTCTACGCTCCATACAAAACTTCAAAATATGAATGGAGAAAAGTCTACGAGGGGGAGGGGGGGGTCTGAGATCTTCAAAAATGAGTCTATGTGGTTTATGAACAGGCCCACACCTCTCATGCCAAAACCACACGTTTTAATCTTACACCACGGAATAATCCCGAAGGTGTATGTATATGTGGATAAAATATCATAGAACATACTGATATTTTAATAAAAATATGAAAATATGAAAATCAAATTTTTCCTAATGACAACTTACAACAATCTAAACGGGAATTTAGACTGTTCTTAGTGAAATTTCTTTCGGAATTGGCATTTTATAATTGGAATGTAGAATTTATTGTTGAAACGGCAAAAACTGCATTAGTTTTTTATTTGCTATTTCTTGAAGGTTGTTTAAAAAGATCTTTAAAAACATTGTTGTGAAAAAGCTATTGAAATATTTCTGAATTCCAGAAGGATATTTATTAGGAAGTATGTTTTACGAATTAAAGAATCATCAAAATATAATGAAGAGCATTCAGAGTAAAAAAAAATACACTTGGATTTCATAAGTAGCTTTTTGTTATAAATATTTGTAGCAGTAGATCCAACTTCCCCAAAATGATTGAAACAATGCCCAATAATATTTTACCATCTCAATTACAGCCCAAAAAGGCGAAGGACGAAAAACTGACCCTGGCCAACGGAAACCTCGAGTCGGAACCCAACAAGAACATCGACACCTCGTCGGTCACCTCCAGTTTCCCGTCGTCCAATGGTAAGAGCTCCAGTTTCTACCAGGCCGTCGGCAAGACCGTCGAAGACAGCTACTCGGCCACGAGGCATCGGGTCTACGTGGGATCGGTCAACAACTGAGGCGACGAGGAGTAGACTAGTTTCCGTGAGGATACAGCTCATCATCATCATGTGACTCATCAACTCATGCGTACCAAAAGCAATACACTCACTCATGCATACAATTGAATTTCAATGCAGCGCTTACAATATGGTTTTTCGAACTTATATACTACATAATCAATAGACATTACCGATATAGGGTTAATTTTGGTCAAGTGATAGCTCATTGTTTTTTTTACGTCGACTTCCGTTCATACTTACTCATTCTACAATACGACAGTTTTAGAGTGTAAACACTGGGACAAGCCGTTCAGTGCACCCGTTTAATCAAAAACCGATGAGTGAAGATAACTTGATTGTCATTAGGCTTTCGTAATTTGCCACCAGATGGCAGAATTTTTACTTCTGCCTTGGACCATTTACATATAAGAGTGCTTCATTAAAAAACGACGCACAAAAACTCACAAGAAGCTCTAAAATGTGTTGATTAGCTTTAAAGAATATAAACGTAAAAAAAGATATCATTGAAATAATGATATCCATGAAGAAGACCAGCGAGACAAAAGAAAATATCAACCAGTCACTTTTCTCTGCCGATGGCCTTAGCAGCGGTCACCGAAGGATCCCACCGAGACTCTGTACACGCTGCACTTGCTTAAAGGTTATTTCGTCTTTTTTTTTTCGTTCTAATAAATTTACCTTCACACTGCTTTTGTAATTTACGTTAATTTTTAGTAAGATGTAAAAAGAACGTAAGCTACTCACGACAGATGATTGTCAAGCCGAAATAGTTCAACAGCTCTGATGAGGTTTTTTTCTTCGGAAAACTCACAATCATTACATTATTTTCGGAACGAAAATCTATTCCCAAACTTAGCTAGAACAGAAGCTCTTAATTTCCTTCGGTTTCTCGCGTGGTCGTCGAAATGCACTAGAATAAACACAGAGCAAGAGATGAGAGAAACAAAAGACAAAAAATCAACCCCCAACGACGTCCAATTGCAGTACTTTTTTTTACCGTGTAGCTTGTAAGTTTTCCTAGGGTTTAGTAATTTAACTAGCATGTAAGAGCAAAGAGCTTAGAGATTTGTAAATAGCTTTTCTTTTTTGTCTGTGTCTGAAAATTGTAAATCCTCCATTCTCTGTTTGTATTTAGGACTCTGTTTGGAAGGTAAAACACATACTTATCATTCATTTTTTTTCTGTTCGGTTGTGTAACTGGTTGCGAGTTCAAGTCTAGGTCAGGGAGGAAACAAACAGTTGATTGAAATTAATCGAGAAGCATGATTATGCAAAGATTTCATTACTCTTTCACGGCAATGCTCACATACAGACACATATCTTAGGAAAGAAATTGCACACTTACCTACATGTTTCTCTTTTGATAGAATATTGATATGAGAAGGATAAGTAACGATCTGCGCGAGAATGAAAAGGATCAGTACCGATAAGAGGAGGAGGCATAAATAAGCCTAAAAATTAAGAAAATAAGAGAAAAATGAGTGATAGCAGAAACTGATTGCAAAATGTGTAAACGACTGATGTGCAATAATAAATCGATGGATGACAAAATTAACAAAAGCCGCGTGTTTGAGAAGAAAGAAAAATCATGAAAATTGTCTTGGGTCCGGGCTGAACATCTCCTTTATTAGAATAAGTAATGATCATGGAAATTATATCTTTGACATTCAAATGGTTGATTGAAGTGGAAATAGTTGTTCATGATTGTCCATATGATTGCTGAATGAACATCGTTAAAACAGTAATAATCATTCTTAAGAAGTCAAACATTAGTTCGTCGTACAGATCGTACTCAAGTTGTATCACCAAAAACCTAGTGTGAGCGATTATGTTACTGAATTGTATCATCTTTCGAAAAAATGCCATTTTGGCATTCCGGAATTCTGGTTTGTTGATATGATCCAATCGAATAGTCACTCAACTAAGAAGAGGAAATAATGTAAAAAATTTCTGTACTCATTTTTCGGTAATTTTTTGGTATATTTTGTGTGTGAGCGAAGTGAGCGTGCTTCTTTGAACATCATCTGTCAAGTGATGTAAACAATGTCAAGGTTATTCTGTTTGGCGTGTGAGGTGTGACGACTCTCGTCACTTAAGTCACCCGGTTCTGGCTACACTTTACTGACCGGTCGATTACACTTCAGTCTTTGCTAATACGTCATGATAGAAGCAACTGTACCCGTGCAAATAATGTTCGATCGTACAAGAAATAGGCTACAGCAATATTGTTTTTCTCATCATACTGGCATAACTAAATTAGGTTCTTTAATGTTTCAGCGGTAAACATAAAAGTGATATAAATAGATGTGTGATAGTTTTTGGTCTTATTTAAAGTATAGAAACGGTCATTCGAAATCCTATATCACACGAACAAATCATACCTGACTAGTTATGTTGGCATTTGACATTTCTTCAATTTGATCGTTTCTCAAAATACAGAAGACTTGTTTTGCTACATTTATACAACATAATATACAAACAAGCAAGATACCAGATGTAAATATTCAGGTGCTAACTTAAAAACACATATATGACAAATCAATTAGTCATAAGTGAACCTAGATTCGAACTGCATAAAACGTAAAGTCTGTCCACGTTAATTTTCGGACACTTTCACGTTCCGCGAAAACGTTTCACTTATATGACAGCTGAAACTCTCTACTTTATTTCGTGATAAAACATGTTTACATTCTTGTTACATTCAGTAAAATGGCATCGAATCAAGTGGAACTGCGCAAACGCATTTTGGCAGCAAAATCCAAATTTATTGGGAAGTCAACATCATGCGTTCAAAAAGTGAAGCAGAGGCAAATATTGTAGGCGTACAAAGTAAAAAAGTTGGCCAACTGCGATGACAAGCAAAATTCCACTGCAAAAAGTCGTGTACGACGAAACATACGTACTCGAAGACTTGAAACAGCTTCCGGGTCTGGCTTTTTACACCGCAATGCAAAGGAACGCCGAAAGCATTTCCGGACACAGAAGGTGTTCCCGAAGAAGTATTTGAATTGGCAGGCCAATGTCTCTACCGACACTATCAATAAGGATGTGTACGAGAAAGAATGTCTTCAAAAGCGGTTGCTACCGTTTATCAGAAGCCACAACTCTCCAGCTCTGTTTTGGCCAGATTTGGCCTGTTGTCACGATGCAAATCCGTCTTGGAATGGTATAAGGTACAAGAGGTCAAATACGTGCCAAAAACAGCCAATCCACCAAACTGTCCAGAACTTCGCCCAATAGAGAAGTACTGAGCCCTAGCTAAGCGGAAACGTCAAGAGAAGATGCAGAATCGTCACGACGTTCGTTTCTGAGGATACCGTACGGTACCTGATGGCGGGTGTACCACAGAAAGTTCGATAATTTTACAGAAAGAAGAATTAACATCTTAATCAACTGTTTCTCATGTAGATATAACTCTATTATTGTGAAATAAACAATCGGTTTTGTTGAACTATGAGTTCTTTTTTTTTGGCTGCTATTATTTTGGTGTCCGAATTTAATGTGGACAGGCTTTAAGTACCTATGTTAGGCAAGAAAACTCACTTTTTTTACCCTTTTTTTTATTTATTTCTCAAAACAGTCTCCTTTCAACTCGATACATTTAGTCTAGCGATATTCCAACTTTTTCAAGCCATCCAAAAAATATGATTTCTCGAATTCCGCAAAATAGGCCCCCAAAATAACTTCCTCGTTTCACGTGAATCGCTTTCCTCCAAGCCATTTTTCCATATTTGTAAACAAAAAGAAATCGCATGGGGCCAAATCTGGAGAATACGGTGGATGAAGCAGCAATTCCTAATGTAATTCGCCCAGTTTTGCTGTGGCGATTGCTGAGGAGTTAGCTGGTGCGTTGTAATGGTGTAAAAGCACTTTTAACCTACCTTGGAAATGTTGATATTATTGCTTAACATAGTTGAAAATGGAATTTGAAAGAAATATCACAAATTTACGCATTTTTTCCTGACGCACCCTGTATTGCCTGAAATTGGTTTACTGCTCCCAAGTGCGATCGACTCTCTAATACTGTTCTGCGGTTTGGAACCCTCTCTACAACAACGGTGCCGAGAGAATCGAATCGGTTCAACGTAGCTTTCTTCGTTTAGCCCTTCGAAGACCGCTTTGGCAAGATCCGTTTCGATTGATCAGCTACGAGAGCCGTTATCAATTCATTAATTTGCAGTCTCTCCTGGGTAAACAGGAGCAAAGGAGCACACCTTTTATTTGACGCAATCACTGTATGAACATTGCTGTTTCAGGAGATGCCTACATATGTTTGGATATGCATCGTTCTGTTTCGTCAGGAATGTGCATGTGGCCTTCGAATGCTCAAAATTCAATGCGGTACGTAGGGAGACGACCGTTCTGAGGGTGAAGAAACCACAGGACTGAAGTGGCTGTCATCCACGAACAACAATGGTGAGGCGAAAACTTGTGGGGGGGGGGTGGTTATTTTGACTTGGTTTTTTTGGGGTTTTCCAAAAATAATTTGGGGGGGGGGGTGTGGTGTTTTTTTGTTTTGTTTGATTGGAAAAAAAAATTTTTTTGTTTTGTTGGGGTGGTGTGTTTAACAAAATTTTTTTTTTTTTTTTTTTTTTGTGGTATATTTTTTTTTTTTTTTTATTTATTTAGGGTAGGACGGGGCAAGATCGCCACCCTAAGCTTGACATGCTTTTTACATGGGTTAATTATATTTTTTTCATTGGTCTGTCGTATACCTAAGTTCTATGGTGTCTGTTCTAGCGCTTAAGCATTGATAGAACTCATTATACCTAAAAATGCATTCAAAATACATAAAATAAAAAACAACTTTTTTCTGCTGTTCTCAGATACCTCGGGGCAAGATGAGCACCTCTACGGGGAAAATGGGCACTCATGTAAAAAAGTGCGTTTTAAACATTGTATTCAAGATTTTAGTGAGAACCTGGTACTATTTACTATAGATAATGTCAGGCATCAGAAATAAGAATGAAATCTAGTAAAATGTAACACACAAATCCAAAAGTAGGTACGTTTATTTGAAACAAATCCCTCTTACAGATTAACAGAAGTGACAATTGGCACCCTCGCAGAGATGGAACCATGTATTACACTCTATACATTTACTCCAATTTTCCCCTTCAATGGAGTGTCCGAAGTTGGATCCACATTTGTGGCATAGCAAATCTTCAGCCAGTGGGATCAGTTTTCTTTTATTGTTCAATTTCCCGGATGCAGCTCTTGATGATTTTCGTTTCTGTTTTTGAATCTCGTTGATATCTTTCATGGCCATAGATGTTTTCAGCATGTTTTGATGGGGGCTAGAAGTGATAACAGCTGGTTTTTCCATCCTTCTGGAACGAGATTTATTCCTGGACGCCATCTTCGGAAGCGGCTTCAACTCTGATGGCGAAGTCACAAACGCTTGATCGGCTTCCTGCATATGGTTCTGGATCAGTTGTGAAGTTGTTCCGGAAGAAATGTGCTGTTCCTGATTTGTGATCGGCCCCGAGCACAAAGTCTGGCCAAGGCTTGGGAGATCAATCAAGGTGTTGAATGACATTGGTTTTTCTCCACAGTCATCAAATCCGTGGAAGGGAGGCTCGTCATCCATAATTTGGGGAACATCCGACACATTGGATGCAGCAAAATCTTCTTCTCCAAAGATAAATTTGTTCAAAGGTACTATGCCTGTTTTCCTAAAACCATCAATACCGGTGGAAGGGGTCGCGGATGCCAGGAACGCTTTTCCGAAGAGCGAGCTTATCTCGTTTACCGTCACGACTTTTCCAGGGTTGGCTTTTAAAAACAACTCCACAGCTTGTGAGAAATGCATTTTGAGTGATGCCATGTAGCTTACATCGAGAGGCTGCATTTTGTGAGTGCAGTGTGGCGGAAACGATATAACCGTAACGTTGGTCGCTCTAGCCTTTTCTACAAAGGCTAGATTTTGTGTGTGGGAGCTGTGACCATCCAGTAGTAGCAGTACCGGGTTTTCCGGTGTTGGTCTGGTATGTTGGACGAAATGGTCGAACCATTTACAAAAATCCTTACCCGTCATCCAACCGCTTGGATTGCAGCTAAATATGGATTCCGAAGGAGCACCAACTTTAAGCTGTTCCGTCATCCTTACTCTTGGGAAGATAAACATGGGTGGCACGTAATGACCCGTTGCAGATACACAAATAGCAGCTGTTGTTAAACCGCCCCTCTCTGCCGACGTAATGCATCCAATTTGCCGTTTACCACGAAGTGCCAAAATTTTACTTCGTTTCGTTTGAACCTGTAATGCCGTGACAGTAGAAGATAGATTTAGAATCATATTTTGAAAAGAAATAAAACAAAAATCTTACCGTAAGAACCGACGTTTCGTCCACATTATAGATCCGGCAAGGTGTGAATTTTCCTGTCGTGATGGTTTCCTCTAGCATCAAATAAAATCGCTCAACGGCCACTTTGTTGAACCCTTGAGCTCTTGCCACTGATGTAGCTTCCGGAGTTCGCAGAGTAAGCTCAGGGTGCCGCTTTCGGAATCCAGCCAGCCAATCTTGTCCCGCAAGTCCTTTAAATTTGTTGAACGGATGAGGAATTTGGTTTTTTTCCGCAAGTTCAAAGGCCAGCTGGCGAGTGTCATTGGTCGTTAGGCCGTAAAGTGATTTTTCGAGATTCAGTACATGCTGCACTAGTTCATTCTCCTGATGTTCTGTAAAAACAGTGCAGAACCGACCCATCTGGTTGACTTCCTCAACTTTTTTAAAATGCCGAGCTAATGTTTGGTGGGGAATGCCGTGATCGGATGCAGCTCTTTTCACGGAAATGCCTTCCGAGGTGGTCCATTTTTTTCTACCAGAAACACGTTTGTAATTCCGCACCATCGTGGAGTCGAACTGTTTTGATTTGGATAAAAACACTTTGACAGCTGTTTTAGAGGTTAGGAAGCAGTTTTGTGGTGTGGCGATCTTGCCCCGTAAAATGGTGCTTATTCCACCCCGATGGAAGTTTTTTTTTCTTAATCATTGCTGTGATTTGTACAATAGTAAAATTGGTATCTAACAATAAGAAACACGTTTAGTACTCGTGGCCGAACATGCCGGTAAGTTAAAATATTAAAAAAATGTCGAGTGTAATGCTAGAATGCTTATTTTGTCATACCGACTTCTTATAACAAAGGTTGTACGTTTTTCAGTGGACACATTTTCATTAATATCTTGAAGAATACTGGATATTTTCAAATAATTTTTGGGGGGTTACATCCTTTTATTATAAATTTCAGGTACAAATTTTGTTTTCCTTTGAAATTTTTTTTTTTTTTTTAAAAAGGGGGGGGTCTTTTTGTCCCGGGGGGGGGTCTTGCCCCGGCCCCCTACTAGTAGTTTGGTAGAAGAAATATTGTAAAGAAATATAATCCATTATGAACCGAGCCTAAAATGTTAAAATCGTCACTAGCGCCACACCAAAATTGGCAGGCTTAAAGAACTAACGGCTTCTTCAGTCCTCTGGAAGAAACTCGATGAAGAATGTAAAACAAGTAACAAACCCCTCGCGCCAATGGATTTCGGTCAATTTGTGCTTCGACTCAGGATTTAATTGAAATCAATAGTAACTTTGCGTTTTATTATTTTGTATAATCTTTTCTTTATAATCTGTACTGCCTATCAACGATAACATGCTATCTTACTACCTAACACTAGTACTGTTCTGCTTTTACTATTTTCTACTGACTGTAAAAATATATATCATCTATAAATACGTAAACTCTATAAATCCGTTAAAGCTTATTCAACAAACGTTCCGTTCACTATGCTATCTATCGGTATTGCTTAAGACTAAGGTACGAAACTAAAATAAGCATTTCTGTTGCTTTCATTAGAACCAGCTATGAAGTCCTTAACACAACGTAACACATATGCAGCTTTTTACTAGACATCTAATTTGTGATGTAAAAAGGGACCAAGGTACACGTTTTTCTACTTCCATTCAATGCACCTTTAAGTCGAAAATCTCCCGCAACAGTGGTTCCACCTGAGCTGGATTTACGTCCAAATAGACGCTGATGATTTCATCGTTCAGCCTGTGCAGTTCGGAGATTTTCTGCATGAGCTTCAAAAAGATGGACCTCGCTTCACAACCCGGGTAGATGCTTTCCAGGTACCGCCGCAGCAAATAGTAGTAGGAATTCTATAGGGGATTGAAGAATGTTATTTTGTGATAGAATTTATATGTGCCTAACCATACCTGTTCCAACTTTATCACATCGGAGTGCACAGTTTTCGGTCGATCGGGTGAAAACAGCGTTATGGCACACATAATCAGGATAATGTTCTCGTCCGATCGCCACTTCTTGTCGAAGGTACGAATGAACTCCTCGTGCTCCTGGTAGACGTTTCCTTTCGCCAGCTTCAGCACATCCGCCCTAATGTTGGACATCTCCTCCTGGCTGTGGGGAATCTATCAAAACCAAAAGGGGAGAACCGTCTGTATCAGGTTCCTAGAATGGAAAATATCATGTTGTTACCAACCTTCCAGCTAGCCCTATCACAATCATACTGCATGGCAGAACGAAGTATCATCATCTCGGTGCTTCCCGCCTTGAGCAGTGCCAGTTGATCCTCCTGGCACATGTTTTTAAATGCGCTTATCTTTTTGGACATCTTAATGAGACGCCGGATGGCAATCGCTGTTAGGTTGACCACTTTCAGTAGCAGCGGATCGTGCTGGTTTTGGTTGGACTGTGACGAGAAAATGCAAAGAGGAAATAGAGTGAAATCGGATGAATCATTGTTTGGCGGTTTCATGTCTATACAGATATTAAGAATCGAACCTCGATGTCGGTATCAACGAAGATGGGCGCTGGGTAATAGATAAGACAATCACCACATACATCCGATTTGATTTAGAGAATGTTTATTTTTCCATCGTTTAGAAACCATGACGGCAAAAAGGTCAATAACAGAGTATTAAAATGGAAACAGGTGGCATTTTTGCGCTACGTGCGGGCTTTCTTGATAAGATTATGTATTGAGTATTTTCGACATTGATAAGCACCTATCCAACCGGATTTTTTTTTATATTCGCTGATATCTGTATAACTTCAAGCATCAGCAGAAACAGGCGTCTTTATCATATTCAACTAAGGTGAACAGGCTCTACCTCAAAATATGACCCTTTGCAAAATTTTAGCTCAATGGGACATGTTTTAGAGGCACCCCTCTAACCGATCTGGTTCATTGACGTACTTCTGGTAGAAGGAAACTAGGGCCTTCGAGATGGCGACCTGGGCGACATGTCCACCAGCGGAAACCCGGATACGAATGTCGACACCGGAGAATTTATTTGTATTGTAGTTTGTACTGCAGAACCTTGGGTTCGATCTGCTCCAGCGGGTGACCGTTCACTCGCAGCAGACCACGACCGCGCTTGCAGTAGGCGGTAGCGGTTTTCTTGCATCCGAAGACGTGAACATCGTTGACGGGTTCCTTGCGTGCCTTTGCCATGTCTGATTCTGTACAGAAAACCTTCGAAAAGCAGTGTTACGCAGTGGAATATTTCAAAAGAGTATCAAACTGCAAAGGAGCAAAGTCAGAATTATTCTCTCCCATCCCTTTAACTTATTTATTTTTCGAATTAAGAATATCAATTTCACTTAAGGACATACGGGATTAAGTCCCCATCACTTCGAAGGTTCCTGAACATAAACCTCAAATACTAAAAGGACTTCAGGCGTGAAGTTTTCAAGAATCGTTAACTTCACTGCAGCATACATTGAACGTCTAAAAAACGTAAAGTGATAATTAACCTATCCTATATGTTCGAGAGCACGACCACTCGTAGCTACAACCCTGGCACAGCATCCACTATCCCACAAAGGTCAACCCAGACGAGACGACTGTGTAGCTATTGTCTCGTGGTGATCATCTGTTTGATTGCTCCAATAGCACACCGACAATCAGCACGAAGTTCCATAGGCAATAACTCTCTCGAAGGGACAACAGACAATGACGTCACCCTATATTACATGCAGTGGTGAATTTCGGATCGAGAGGATAACGGCAGGAGAGGATGAACCTGATGTCATCGCAGGCGACGATCGGAGGCTGGATGATAATCGTTTAGAAGGGATAGAGTTAGTTGTTGGTGGTGCATCTCAAGTCAAGCACGCGAGTAGGACCTCAAGCGTTGTTTTATGTTTGTACGGTTTTATCTAGTTTTATACGATAAACTTATTTAGTATGTGTTAGAAATAAATGTAGTGTTTCATGAAATATATGTTGAAAATTGTAACCACGAGTGTTATTCATCGGTTGTCTGGAACTGCCAGTCCTCGGAAGCAACTCAAGCCCTAGGACACGGGGCAACAATAGGAACCAGGCTAAACCCAAATTGGACCCCGTAACCCAAATCATCTCTACACGGGCATTTAATTTAACATCGATTTTGGAGGAAAAATCCTGGTCTATCGAAGTGAATATTCCGTTCTCCAACACTATAGTTCATATGTGACATACACGTCCGAGTCCCTCTCACTTCGCGATTTACTGAGCACAAATCTCAAATACTATTAGGACTTCATGCATGATATTTTCAGCAAATGCTTGCTCCTTTGCAGCATATTTTGGTTTTGAACCCTTTTTGTTTCGATTATTCTAACCTAGAATTTGCATTGGGAAACGACTCGATCGTGTATGTCTTTAGACACGAGCTTAAGCATTTTATCTGCTTTGTTCTCTTCACTATTTTTTTCAAACTAATGAACACCATCCAAATAAAGTATCGCATGCCAAATATAAATCAGCGATTTCTTTTGACAGTTGTTTGAATAATTTAAAATTGAATTTTAAAATTTTTAACTGAACCACCTTAAAGGAAGAACCACCGCATTGAAATATCACATACCAATTATAAAATGCTGTTTAGGAGGAAATATCAGGAATTTAAACACTGTAATGAACATGCCTTAGCAAGTTCGAGGAAATTCAAAATTTTGATCGATCGGCCCTAAACCATGATTGATTGAGCCCAAAATTGGCATAGCGGCATATTATGGGTGAATGACGTTTGCACAATCGTCCAAAAACACGCTGTTGCAAATGATTCGGACGGAGTCACGTTTGATAATTTTGAGTCCTTTCGTCTGTTTTTCAATTGTCTTTTTGTTATTTTGTTAGTCAGTGTTAAGTTTTCAAGTTTAGTAAGACGTTTCGTAATTTCTTCAGTCTTTTGTAGTTTAGTCCGTTGGTGTGCTCTGAGAGTCTTCCGAAGCAGTTTTCTCGAACTAAAAATAAGAAGTTATTGAATTGTTACTTGTGTATTAGAATGATATAACTAAACTCCTTTTGATGCATTTCACCAGCCGTGCAAGGCTCATGTCGTCCATAGAGACGCTGTTGTAACTGTTTCAAAAGGTGTTACATTTTCAAGTTTGTTTCCCTTTCTCTCAGGCATGTTCATGTCCACTGTGTTGGTGTCGTTTCGTCTTTTTGTTATTTAGTTGGTCAGTGTACAAGTTTAATAAGGGGTTTTTGTTATCTTCATAGTTTCCTCTCAATTTCTTGAGGATTTTGTAGCTTAGTTCGTTGAGGTGTCATTTATGTGATCTGAGAGTCTTTTGAAGCAGTTTTCTCGAATCAAAAATAAGTTGTCATTATGTCGTTGAGAAATTTGAATTCTACCAGTTGTAGTAATGTCTGATGTTACAAGTCTTAGTAATCCCAACAATATAATTTTTATGGTTTACTGATGGGACACATGAGATAGAATCCATTAAAAAAGTTTGGGAGGTCGTTTTTTTTATTTTTATTTTTTATTTTTCGTCGGCCTATTTCCTCACATGGTGACAATCACCGACGCCAGGAAAACGACTCCACCACCTGGACCCTACCTAACGACTCATGAATATGAGCCGGGACCAACGGCTTTACTTCCCTTCCGAAGGAAGACGTGACCAGATTTTTTCGCCTCAGAAAAACCACCGACGGCGACTGGGATTGAACTCAGCCCCACTGGGGTGCCAAGTAGCAGTCACGCTTACCACTACACCACCGACGCACAGTGGGACGAAATGAAAAAAAGTGGGACATGGGTATTTAAGGCGAAATTATTATTGATGTCTTCCATAATGTTTCTACATTTTTTGAGTACTCTATTTTTGTGTTAACAAATTAGATTTAAGGGGTGTATACACCCAGATAAAAAAATAACTTTTTATTTATGATTCAAATCGATGACCATGTATGAAGACATTGTAGATTGGGTCATTTCATGAAACTTTGTAGAAAACAAAAACTTTCTATCTCTTAACTGTACGAAATTGCAGGGTGAAAAAGGAATGGAAAATGTAATACCCCTTTTAAACTCGTGTTTTTACTATAAATGTTTTATTTGAATTTTTCTCTTTGTTAAATGTTAAACAAAGTTTTTGGTATTTAAAAATACACTTTTTTGTAGAAGATTGCTAATTATTATCTCTTCATTCTCTTCATCTCTTCATATCACAATAAATGTAACATAATATAATAAGAAGCTTAGTTACTTTTTTGAAAATTTGTTAGGTGCCCTCTTGGACCCCCCGATGATTTGTTCATCATTTTAAAGGGTATCAGTTGCTGAATAAGTTAACGTTAAGTTTAGCTGCTAATACCTGCTAACCTGTACTCTACACATCCTTGAAGATAGCTTAAAAAATGTATTAAAACATACGTCAATCCTTTAAATAAAGAGATAATGATTAGCAGTCTTCTACAAATAAGTACATTTTCAAAATACCAAAAACTTTGTAGAACATTAAAAATATAGAAAAATTCAAATAAAAAAGTTATGGTAAAGAAACGAGTTTAAAGGGGGTATTACATTTTTCATTCCTTCTTCAACCTATAATTTCGTCCAGTTAAGAGATAACAAGTTTTTGTTTCCTACAAAGTTTCATGAAATGATCTAATCTTGAAAGGTTTCATACATGGTCATCGATTTGAACCAGAAATAAAAAAGTTATTTTTTTTATCTAGGTGTATACACCCCTTAAATCAAATTTGTTAACACAAAAATAAAGTGCTAAAAAAATGTAGAAACATTATGGAAGACATCAATGGGCCACACCTAATTTGCCGCAAATAACCATGTCCCACTTTTTTTCAATTCATCCCACTGTGCGACGCCGGTTGGGAGGTCGTTGCGTCTCTTTATGTTATTTTATTAGTCAGTCAGTGTTACGTTTATAAGTTTAAGAGAGCATTTCGTAACTTCCTCAGTCGTTTATAATTTATTAATTGATGTCTACTTCTTATGTGCTCTGGCAGTGCATACCTCCGATGCATACCTCGTCTTACCTTGTTTAATTCACCTATAACTTTGTCCGCCTTAGTCAGTTCTTGCCTTAAGTCTTGTTATTCAGTTAAATTATATAGTCATTAGGGGCTATTTATCAACCACGTAGTCTTTTCTGGGGGAGGGGGGGGGGTGTTAGTTCTGACCAAAGTCTACGCTCCATACAAAATTTCAAAAAAATATATGGAGAAAAGTCTACGAGGGGGGAGAGGGGTCTGAGATTTTCAAAAACGAGTCTACGTGGTTTATTAACAGGCCCTTATAGAAAAGTTCACGCTTACCTGTCAGTTCATTCCCTCCTTTTAATTTTTCTAATACTAATACCTAAGTCGTTTAATCGCTTCAAAGTCTTACATGCATGCGCAGCTTAACAATAATTATTTGAGTCGTGGTCAGCTATAAGATTCACTTTTAGGTGGCAAAGTGAAGCTTCATCACACCTACTCCCTATCTATTACTATAAAATTACCGAGAATGAAGCCGTTTGATTGTTTATATACCATTGTTATAATGTGTGGTATTTTTATTGTGGCTCTTTGAAATGGAAAATAACAAAATAAGAATGGCGCCACGTTCCTAGATTTAATAAAACTTCTACTCAGTGAATCCAACAGTCGATTCCCTACCAATGTCAATAATCTTGAACACATTGTCTATCAATATATATCTGTCTAGCTAGATTTATATTTAAGCGTGGCTACGCCTCATTATGTCAGGGACAGTGGTGGCACGGGACGTGGTGGATTTTAACATTTTTTTGGTAACATTTGACACTTTTCATAATGACCAAAGTCAACACAAGAAATAAAAAAGTTATATTTTTCGTAAGGGAAGGTCCATTAATTATGTCACGCAGTAAGGGGGGGGGGGGTTGAGAAAACGTGACGATCCATACAAAAAAATTCGAAGGTTCATACAAAAAATGTGACTAAGGGGGGGGGGTTATAAAAAGTCAAGTTTTGCGTGACGGAATTAATGGACGTTCCCTAACAATTGCATCACGTTCTTTTGCTGGTGTCTTTTCATCACTGCACATTAAACAAACCAATACATGCATATCACCAAACCACGCTCGGGACGAATGATCGCCACGTTGAAGTCCCGTAAAAACAACAAACAAGAAGAAGAAGAACCAAACCACGCACATATTTAACCGTTTAAGCGGCCGACAGGGAAAATGTTTAGCCATGAAATTAAAATGACCATTACTATGGAAATATCCAACCGATTTGGAATCTTTTAACAGCTTTTGATTCAGGAACAAAATTACTTTCTCAAAATTGTCTAACATTACCGATGGACGTCATCCGTCTCCGAAAAAACTGAATTTCCGGAACCATGTTCCAAAAATAGGATACTTATAAAAGATTTCAATGTAAAATCAGCATCAGAATGATACTAAAAGTCGTGTAATGATTACACAGGAACGTGTGTGATTGCCATATGACAATCCGGTGACTTGATATTGGAACGGTTAATTCGGAGCAAGTTCCCATGGGGTCACGGAAGACCAGAAAATTATTTGAATTGAACCCTAGCAATATGGGTGTCAAAATTCTTGGAATCGTTCCAGAAGAAATTTATGCCATAGTTATTGTAATAAAAACATAACTAAATATCATGTCTTAAAATCGAAAAAGGCAAATTTGTTCCCTGTTGGAAACATAACGGTTAAACATGCATAACGAAACCGGAATTCCATATTAACATTTCAATAAGGGCCAAAGTGCTATTAAAACTAATTGCTTTTATAGATGGTACATTTGATCACCTAGTAGGAATGTTTTTTTTTCCACCAAGGGGCACGCAATTTAATTAAATTCCATCACAAGCGTAAATAAATGACATTAGCTTCAGCTTCAATAACTTAAATTACAGTATATTTATGGATAGTTCATCAATTACTGACGAAAATTTATGATTAAAGATATGAGATAGGGTTTTATTATGTTATAGGGCTATATTTGTTATTTTTTGTCGGGAAATTATTATAATACGTTAGAACGATACAGAACCTCGGTAAATTATTCAACTCTAATGTGAAGGTTACTTAAAGAACTAAATAGAGATATATATTCTTCGCATGGCAGTAAATACAGGAAGTTTGAATAAATCCACTACAAAAACACTGAGAAATTTGATGAAACAATTAGTTTCGAAGAACAATAAGTTTCCAATTTCAGTCGTGTTCGAGCAGTTTTTTGGAGTAAAGCGGTGACAGTTTAGCTCAGTTCTGCGAATTTGGTTGGCTGAATCTTGCGTTGAATAATGCATTTCTTTATACAACGTGAGTGTGACGTGTGTTCTATGATTAAAGCTCTTAACAACATTACTAGTCTACAGCAATTCTACCTCAGAGAGGGCAGTGAAACTCAAATCCACGCAGGTTCAATGTAAACCAGAACCCAATAAGCCGACAGACCTATCAAACGATCTAGATGACTCTATGGCCGATTTGTTTGGAGGCCTTCATCCTGGAGCCACAGAAGAGACATCTACTACTTTGGTCAAACATCTCAACGCTCTGGATGTGGAATTTCATATAAGTTTTTCTTACGATGTTTGAAAACATTGGTGGAACGTCAGAACTCACAACCCTAACTTGCGGAGATTGCGCTGCTTCTCCTGTCAGTAACCTCGAACCAAGTAAATGTCGAGATGTCTTTCAGTGCGATGACGTTGGTGCTAACTGACCGGCATACAAAATTGTCCGAAGAAACATTTGAAAATATTTTGTTGAGCAAACTTAACAACGATTTAGTAGAAAAAATGTAAGTGGCGCGCATAATTTTAACGCATACGATTGAGATTTGAATATGGCTACTTTTCTGGAGGAACTTGGAGGGAACCCGCAGGGCCTGCCTATGTGGTTAGTATGGTCAGAAATCCAGAAGTTTTGCAAAATCATGAAGTTTGATGTGTCGCTAGCCTGGTTTTGGCAACGATTTGAATATGACCACTTTCCCGGAGGAACTCGGACTCCGGAGGGTCACTCTAATTGGCCAGAATGGTAAGAAATCCTATGTCTGTCACATGTTCTATTGTCATGTCTGTATTGTCTGTATTAAGTTTGATGTGTCGCAAGCCAGGCTTTGGTAAAAAAATAATTATGGCCACTTTTCTAGAGGAACTCAAAATACCGCAGGGCCACCCCAGTATGCTGGTCAGTATGCTCAAACTCCCTCAAAATGTCCTCAGAAGACAAAGTTTTGCAAAATAATGAAGTTTGATGCGCCGCAAGCAAAGTTTTGGTAACGACTTGAATATGGCCACTTTCTCGGAGGAACTCGGATCCCGCAGGGCCTTCCTAGGTGGCCAGTATGGTCAGGAATCCTCAGAATGTCCTCCGAAGACCTATTTTTTGAAAATCATGAAGTTTGATATGTCACAAGCCAGGTTTTGAAAACGATTTGAATATGGCCACTTTCTCGGAGGAACTTGAATCCCGCAGGGCCTACCTGAGAGGCCGGTATGGTCAGACACCCTCAGAATATCCTCCAAAGTCAAGTTTTTTGCAAAATCATGAGGTTTGATGTGTCGCAAGCTAGGTTTTGGAAGAAAAGATTTGAATATGGCCACTTTTCCGGAAGAAATCGGATCCCACAGGGCCTCTTTTAGTTGCTAGTATGGTCAAAAATCATCAAAATGTCTTCTGATGACCTAGTTTTGCTAAATCATGAAGTTTGATATGCAGCATGCTATGTTTCGCATCTAAAACTATTTTTTCCACCATCCCTGGACAGTTATCTACCCCAGTACTCCCACCTTGGAATCCGAAACTACGGACATTTTCGGAATAACCAGTGCAGATCCATAAACTAGGATAATTTTAAGATCTATTGCAAAAAATTACATCAAAATTCAATGGCTAACGTTGGAGTATCATTAATTTTTAATTTGATTTTTTTCTTTCTCAGAGGGGTTGGGGACGTACGTGTTAAGAAAAGTATTGTTAAAAACACGCCGCGTTTTTTAGGGTGACAATAAATTATTATTTAGTGAACCTTTTCATTTAACGAGGGGGCTTATTACTGTTCTCACTTAACCCGTGATAACTGTATTGAAAACAATAATTTCCACTTGATTTGCCCGTGGTTTTTTTTTCACTGTGATTCAGTTTCACAAAGCCAACAAATGCGGATATGAATCTATTTAAAAACTTTGCTGGAAACAGGAGTCATATTTTGTTCAGACTTTAAAGTTACAACTCTATCTTGATGATGTTTTTTCTTGATGATGCATTTTATAACATCCGTTCATCATGTTATAACTCTGCATTCTGAACAAAGCATAAATTGATTGTAATATGTAATATTTTGTAACGACATGATTCGAGATGTTACATGTTACAACAAATAAAGCCAAAACCCATGTGCACCGGCTTCCATTAACGCAGTTCATCCTCGAGACCGACGCTATAGGAAATCACGTCAATCAAAACTGTGCAATTCGGGAGAATGCTGTATTACTCATTAGTAAAGTTCGAGCAATAAATCTCCTTATAGTTTGACAGCTGAACATTACTATGCATTGTTGGAGTTTTTCCACGTTTTTCCACGGCTTTTAGTATCATTATTGTTTATTTCCTATTGAAATACTTCATAAGTATACTAGTTTTGAAACACGGTTCCGAAACTAATCCGTTGGAAATCCGTTTTTTCTGGAGACGAATCATGTCCATCGGTTATAACGACTGTTCCAGAAAGTATAAGCACACCTTATTTTAACGGTCACATTGAATATAATGAAATAATTCAACCTGTTTTGGCTGCGTCCTTTTGTTTGCACATTTTTGAATGACATTGCATCAAAAAACTGCTCAGTTTTGTGTTACCTATCAAAATGCGCGGTCTTACTCCGGAACAAAGAAAAAGGATCGTGCACAAATGGTGCACTGTGAGCGGACTCTAATTGAGAAAATTGGCCAAAAAAGAGGGTGTAAGCGTCGGAGCGGTACCGATCTACGATTCGAAAATATAAAGAACAGTGTACGTTTGAAGATGCGCCGATGAGTGGTCGGAAATCCGGTCCTGTTAGTCCGGATATCGATAAAAAGATCAGGGATGCCTATAAGCGAAAACCAGCGACTTCCGTTCGGGATGTTGCGAAAAAACTTGGGCTAAAAACATACCAGGAGCAGAAAAACCCAAAACAGGCCGCGTCCGTGAAACCACGGGCCCGCAAACTCTTCGATTCGTTATTGTGTAGAAATTCTGGGTGTATAATAATGGACGATGAAACGTATGTGAAACTAAATTACAAAACGCTTCCCGGACCACAATTCAATTCTGTAAGCGAAGACAAGGACATCCCCGAAACGGAGAAGGCAATTTTTACCGAAAAATTCGGTAAGAAGGTTATGGTTTGGCAGGCAATATGCGAGTGTGGTAAAACATCTAGTCCGTACATCACAACGGAGACGATGAACACTCAGAAATACGTTTAGGAATGTCTCCAGAAGCGGATTATTGTCTATGAAGGTCAAGTAGTGTTTTGGCCTGATTTGGCGTCATGTCATTACGCAAAGGACACTCTAGAATGGTACAAAAGTCAAAATGTATGTTTCGTGCCGAAAGACGTGAATCCGTCGAACTGCCCGGAGGCACGGCCAATCGAGACTTTTTGGGCTTTAACCAAAGCAAAGCTTCGAAAATTCATAAAACCAGCGGACGACATCCAAAAATTTAAAAAAGATTGGCCAAAAGTGGTCAAAAGTGGTCAAAATGGTGGGAAGTACCACTGTGCAGAAGCTAATGGGTCATGTTCGAGGAAAAGTTAGGAGTCTTGGCTATGATTAAACATTTTGATTAAACGAGAGTAAAATATCATATAAAACACAAACACAAATATGATTTGCCAAATAAAATTATTAAAACTAAAATAAAACATGATTTTTTTGTTATTTTGAAAGTGTGCTTATACTTTCTGGAACAGTCTATATGAGACAACTTTGAGAAAGTGGTTGAGTTCCTGAAAAGTTGCTAAAAGATTCCAAATCAGTTGGATATTTCCATAGTAATGTTCATGTTAGTTTCCGTGGTAAAAATGTTTTTTGTTGGCCTTTTACGTAATAAAATAAATGAAAAACCCTCCTAAAACGACCCCCTCCCCTTGCTTTGCCATCATTACTTCCTTCCTAGATAGTAAGTATTACCGAGATATGCGATGTCACAGAGTTTCAACATCCAACTATGAAAATCTAATGAAATCTCATGTCTTGTAATCGAAAAAGGCGAATTTGTTGCCTATTGGACACATAGCAGTTAAAAATAATCTGTGAAGAGACTTTTCATTAGTTCCGAGTTGATTCGTTTGTTAAGAAAAAATGTCTTCTACATTTTCTTTTCTAAATGTCATGACATTTTTTTACATAAATATAAGCGAGAAAAAAATATTAAGGGAATGCGAGCAAAAGGAATCGAAAAACTATAAGGGACAGCCCAATGGGGTTGTGCGCAAAGGTGACGTAGGACTACGCAGCATTCTAATTCCCATACATGTCAGGGCCATCCGCTAATTGATTTAAGTCAGTCTTGAAAAGAGCCAAGAAAATTCTATTGTACACTCCTGAGAAAGCATTTGGTGGCTCTTAATTATGATACGGCCCCGGTTGTATTTTCTACGATGGTTGAGAGGGCCACTATATCTAACGCGTAGAAGATAGTTATGGATCTGTTGGTTCATTGGTTGTTCAACGCGCTTTGCCATTTACTCCGGGACGCGGCGTTTAAAGCAATGCCATGTTCAGCCGGGGCGCGGTAATGGAAATTTCAAACAGCACAAGAGAAAAAATTCATCCAAACGAACTCTTCAGTTGGCAAACTAATTCGGTCGTCCTAAAAAGGACGGATTTAGTTGACAGTTCGCGATTGAACTTGGGCTTCTTTCTTGGTTCATGTTTTCACAGCGAGGTTGACGGGAGCATCGGCAAAAACAGCCAACTGCAACAACGCCTCTCTGGGCAACGACTGCTCGCCGCTGCCAACTGCGATCCTAAGACCACTGCACAGCTTAACGACTGTCGTAAGACTGAATCAAAATGTTCTGCTAAGAGCTATGAGGTAATGGCGTCGGATGCTAGTGCACGAAAGAAGGCGGTACCAACGAAGGCAATGTGATACAAATTGCACCTAAGGGGACGAAATTCAGTTATTGCGCCACAATAATTAGTTTTAATTACTGCACGCTAGACGGATGATTTTCTTAACAGAAATATGCCTTAATTACTTGCTATCACCAGCAACTAATCCGCTATGCACAACTAGAAACTACAACGAACTCAACCACATGGTTGGTCTGAAATGTCGCAGTTCGGTTCGAATTATCCGTTCTAGAATTTCGTTCGTTGGTTGTTCAACGTTCTTTGTCATTCACTCCGAGACGCGGCGTTTAATTAATGCTATGTTCAGCCGGAGCGCGGTGATTTAAATTAATTTGAAACAGCACAAGAGAAAATTTTAACCAAATAAACTCTTTAATTGGAAAATTGATTTGGTCATCCTGAAAAGGACGGATTTAGTTGATGGGGGAGAAACATGGTTCGCGATTGAACTTGGGCTTTCTTCTTGGTATTCTTGGTTCAGCTACTCGTCGTTGCGGGTGGCCATCTTCAGGTGACGTGGGATAGTTGATTCTTGTCTCGTTGTCACGAGCGGCTTTTTCCCGCCAAATCGTAGGCTTCAGCAGCGATGTTTCTCACAGCGAGGTTGACGGGAGCATCGGCAACAATAGCCAACTGCACCAACGGCTTTCTGGGCAACGACTGCTCGCCAGTGGTGCTGCCGGCTACGACCCAACTGCAGATCCTACTTTGCTCAGCTCCACGACCACCGAAAAACTAATTCAAAATGCGAAGGTGTACCCGTTATATAACATTCATGGGTGCCCTGGAGACGTTCGTTACTTAAATATGAAATCTGTGCTAGAAAAGTACTGTGTATTTGGTACATTTACTCTGAAAAAATCGACATTATAAGACATTACCTTATGTTTGCGTTAATTTCAATAGTTGAATGTTATAAATCAAAAGATTTAAATATTGGAATCGAAGCGTAGAAAATGCCCCGATCGATTGGTGAAAACATTTTGTAAATCGATCGTGAAATGACTTAGTTATTAACGTTCAAAACCTATATATTTTTCGTGACGCTCCAAAGGTCTACCAAGGTCTACGCTCCATACAAAATATCAAAAAATTGTATGGAGAAAAGTCTACGAGGGGGGGGGGGGGGGGTCTGAGATTTTCAAAAATGAGTATACGTGGTTTATGAACCGGCCCCTACAGGATATGTCTTTGGTTGCCATCTCAGTGCTAATGGCGTAGGCCCACCCATCGCGGCCAGATCACATATCCGAGAGGAGGGTCCTCCAAATAAAGCATTGTTTCTGGGGCAAAAAAAATAGTTAACTGATAAAAGATTGTTACAAAAATATGTTTGATATAAAAAAATGTTTTTCAGTTAGATATTTATAATGAAATTTAGAAATGTTCCATAACTGTGGGGGAGTGTATTCAGTTAAGTTGAGTTAAGATTTTTAATTAAATTCCCAAATATGGGAATGAATGTTTGAATATTAATTTCTCTCTCAAAATGGACGAATGTTATGATATAATCGTTTTTTTTTATTTATGTGTGGCCAAATAGCAAACTATGGCTGAAATTGGTGCACTTACTCAAAATTATGTTTAAAATAAAAAGCGTCAGTGAAAGTCAAGAACAAAGACACCTGAGTGATGCTGAAGGTATACGGATAGAACTATCGATTCAATTTACGACTCTTCGTTCACATTACCAAATTCAACTCACCTTTAACCTGCAATCCTCGGAGATCAACGATGCCAGATCTTCATCTACCGGTGCATACAGTGCCTTGTTCGCCACAATAAGCTCATTCAGCTTTGCTCGTTCGGCATCGTTCAACTCAATACTGTTCCCGGCAGCCATCTGCGACTGTTGTCCCGAAGTAGACGAAGCTCCATTCGACCCACTGCTCGTACCCATCGATGACCCGTTGTAGCCTTCGTATTCGAGCCGGATGGCTTGCTCGAGAACTGCTTCCAACGTATTTGGGAGCAGGGATTTACTTCCTACGTCCTGGAACACACTGAAATCCGAGTCCGAATGTGGTGGTGGGGGTGGCTCGCTCGCAGGTTCCGAAGCAGGGTTAAACAGGAATGGCTCAAACACGGGGGAGGTAAGTTCACAGTGCGATGTCGACGAAGGAGAAGCCGCGGCACTGTTAGATGGTGGAGGAATGGCACACTGGATAGGTTGGATAGATTCCGCATCGGAATGATCTTCTTCATCTTGCTGTGAGGTATCCGCCGCTTCCTTGATGGTTTCAATCACGTCCGAGTGATTCATCATTTTGTTGATCATCTGGAGTGCTTCAGCGGGAGCGTTCATAAATTTGTTCATTATTTGAACGGCATCCTCAGGTTGATTCATAAGTTGCTGCATGAATTGAAGGACGTCTGCCGGGGAGCTCATGATTTTACCAATAATTTGCAGTGCATCCGTAGGGGAGCTCATAAACTGAGCAAATACTGTTAAAGCATCTAATGGTGAGTTCATAATCTTGCTGATAATTTGCAGAGCATCACCAGGTGCTGTAATAAAATGCGATATCAGCTTCAATGCAACACACTGGGAGTTGATGATCTTCGACATTATCAACATGGCGTCGTTTGGAGTTTTCATTAGAGAAGCAATCGTTTGACTGGCCTGTGTGGGATAGTTAACAATCCGATTCACGATGTCTTCTGGGCTGGAATCGAGTGACAGGGCAGGCAAAGGTTCACCATTGAGAGTCGTTTTTAGTGACGAGTCCATCGACTGAGGTGGCAGCACTGCTGAAATCGCTGCTGATAAGAGGTTTGCTCCCTCTGATGTCGTCGGTGTCGTCGGATAGGTGTGAGCTGAATTATTATGCGATGAGCTCGAAGAATTGCTTATTTCATTGGGCGATGGCACACCGTTGTTGAATACGTTTACATTAGGAACCGATAAGCTGTGCATGCTGGAGCTCGTTTGATGATGCATCATCTCTGGAGACATGTAATCCGAAGAATTACTCCAGCAGTCCGATTCATTTCCCTCCCGTTTTATCTTCATAGGCAGATCCGGTTCCATCAAACCGCCTCCCAACTCTCCATTGACTGAATTTCCACCATCACTGGATCCACTTCCATTCATCATCCGCTTCTTGGCCCTATTCTGCTCAATCTTCTTCCGCTTCAAGGCCTTATCTTCATCGGACATTATGTACTCCTTCTTCATTCCAATATTAAAGCACTTATCTAGCCGACACTTTTGGCAAAACCGTCTTGTAACGACCGTAATTTCGCAACTCTCACTAAAAGGACATGTAAAACTTTTCGTCGAAAGGGCATTCCTTCGAAAGAACGCTTTGCAACTCTCGCAGGTCATAGCATTGAAGTTGTAACCCAACGCTTTGTCCCCGCAGACACTACAAATCTTCGCAGCTGCAGATGCTACTGCAGCAGCTCCTCCTCCTCCACCAGGAGCCATCGTATCGCTGACTGAACTTGGTTTATCCAAATTTTCGGAGCTCATAGCTCTAATCAACTCGAGCTCGCTTTATCTCGTCACTACCGAACGCTTGCTTATCAATTCGCGGACTTTTTATTGCTACCTTTTTCTGCTCTACACCACACTGTTGTCGCCTTATCGAATGATCGCCTCTGTATCAATCAATATATTCATAATGATTACACTTTTTCACTGGTTGTACACCTCAACAAGCGACTAATCCGATCCCATTCGAAATTCTGCGACCACCAGCTGATTAAATCTCGTATTGTTTTCATTTATCCCTCGGATAAGAGATAGGTTCATCAAATAACACTGCAGTTTTCCTTTGATCTACAGAACAACATACATCAACACTTTACAAAAGTGTGTGCGCAAATCAAATCATCAAATTTAATTATAATAAATTGAACACGAAAAGAATCCGCGAATTGGTTACACTACTTCTGAATAATATACCAGCAACGAAACGTCGTCGTTGAAAATATAAGAATCGTACGAATGAGTCAATAGTCAGAGAAAATTCAACTCGCACAATCAAATACATGCAAACACTTTGAAAAAAAAAAGTAAAACAATATAAACATCAAAATAAACTTTCAACTTTGACAGTTCTCAATTCGGTTTGCTTATCACTGTAAATGAAGAGCAGCCATTTAACGGCAAAACTTTATCAATTTGCGGCAAAAATGTAATTTGGACACTCATGTGATTTTGCCGCAAGTGTCCAAAATAAAGTCACAGAGAACAGACATCCAAGCTGGAGTGCCCTCTGTGTGTAAATTTCTGGAACTTCCATTTTAAAATAACAGCTTATTTCGAGTATTAGTACACGACACTGAAGAAGTCTGCACATTGTAGACGAAATACGCGTATCTGTCAAGATAAGCAATAAAGGTAGTTGGAATAAAATGGAAATTACTAATCATTCTTCTTATTTTCTAGTTAGCTTATTTCCGTTAGTTTTGGTGAATGGTATGTTGATGGCGCAACCTGCATGCCTTGAGATTTGATAGTCTGTCAATTTTAGTTTGGTGAAACCTAGACTAGCCGGCGCTGAGTTTCCAACAGTTTGCTTTTCAAAATTTACACAGTAAAATGGGAAAAAAATGTTCGAGCCTGGATGTCTGTTCTCTGAGATAAAGCGACGTAATGCCAACAATCAATGTGCAACTAGCGATTTGAAATTGGTTCACTGTTGTAGAACCCCTAGGTCCGAATTATACCTTGCAGTCTGCACCTTGCAATAATTCTTGCGCTTGTCGGTACCTTCCGGTACTAGTATCTTGGTTGTTGTTTTGATTCACTATGTTATTTTGACACAACATTTGAGAATGTGTTGGTGTGAGCTACGTTGTTAGGGGCGAATCATTGAGCTTGGGACCGAGCTTGGGACCGATGTGCTAGTACTGACTGAGCCAAGAAAAATATCGTATTTGTTCGGGACCTACTGGTCTTAGAGTTAGTCTATGGTAATGCAGGGTCCAAATCACAGTGATTTCACTACGTAAGCAAAAGCAGCGGCTGGATAATCATGAAGAGAATGGAAACAGTTTTTGTTGGTTTTTGGCTCAGGAAGTACCAGCACATTGGTCCCATGCTCAGTCCCAATTGGAATAGATGCGGATAGAATCTATTGTGGATGGCAAATTTACAATATAAATGGACGGTTCTTATGTATCTGAATTGGAAGGTAAATTGCTGCTCCATGTATTTTCTCCTATCTTTTATCTCTCTCTCGCAAACTCACCTTGCTATTTAAAATTTATTAGTGAATGGACATCGAATCGAACTCCATCAGATTGCTCACTGCAAGTAAGCATACAAACTGATGTGATGAAGCATTGAATCTGTCGCGGATCCCTGAGTCGTGGAATGTTACAATTTTGACCCAAGAAAAGCGGAGTTTTTCCAAGTTGAATACGGTACGGTGGTGTATTTGTATTTGACATGCACAGAGAGGAATTTGATAGTCAATTTTACCATTATTGGGGGTTAGGATGACTATTGCAGTATAGTGATTTTGAACCGACTATGATCATGGTCAAAACTACCATTAAAAATAGTTGATGCAACACTTGCCATAATGTCGGAATAGTCCTTGTTACCATGATCATAGTCAAAAATGCCATGAACGTTGTAAATTCGACCATTTTCATGGTTATTGAAACCATTATATGCGATAGTCATCCTGACCATGATTTAATTGTCGGTACAACGATGACATTTTTCTCAGAGTGTATTTCTTTTTCTCACAAAGTGAAGTGATAGTTATTCAGCAAACTACAAACTAAATGTAAATCCTATGAAGTACATGTTTTCGTTTAGCATAAATAAGATAAATTTGTATATTTGGCAGCTCCGGACATGCAGCTTTATAGATGGCAAAGGCCGGAAACCTCCTGGCAGAGGCAGCTAAGGAGAAAGCAATACTGTTGAAAGAAAGAACACAGGCTATCAATCGAATGGTGAATCACTCCGTTATGTCAGTCGACAAGTCAAAGCCCTCCGAAACCGCCAAAAAATACTACGAAATCGAACAAAAAAGAATTCTTGAGCAAATTACGGCGGAGAACTAACGAGCAAGTATGCCCATGAGCGATGCTGAGGATAATGCATGCGATGATGTCAGTAATCATGCTAACGATGTTGATGAAGATTATCCTGACGATGTGGTTGAAGAATGTACTGACGATGTTGCCGAAGATGATGCTGACGATGTTACCGAAGATTATGCTGACGATGTTGCTGAAGATGAGGTTAACGATGATCAATTCGGTATGATGAAGTGTAACACTCTTGATATCAAGTTTGTTACTATGAATTATTAAACGAAATCATTTTATCATTTTTTAATTCACCAACTATTCACCACATCCCAGTGATTTCTCGTGAAAGTGCAGAGGCTTTCTCGGCTTTCTTCAAAGCGAGTATCATGTAAACACGTTCCTTCCCATTCCCTACTTGACCAGCATTCGGGCACAGCCGGCACCGGTATTGCTTTATAATGGGTCATTTACACATTGAAGATGTATGTTAGTCCCAAACATCATCTGTTGGTTCTTTGTGTAAATACAGCTGATCTGGCAATAACGGAATTGCATCCGTGGGCGGTCAATCATGCTCATGCTCATGCTCAAGGCGACGATGTTGATGACGTTCAAGAACCAATGTTTTCAAAATGTTTACTTCTACCTTTCTACCGGTACGGAATAGGGTAACTAAATTGATCACCGCTATAGCAACGACCGATGTGGAGAAAGGTGGCTAAACTAAAATGAGAGCGCTGCAGCGCTACTGTTGCCCACCGTTAATGATGCTCTTATGATGACAATAGAGTCATGTTTGTCGAACCATACACTCAGGCAAATTAAAATAAGAATTTCAAAAGTTTCAACTTCTGAACGATGAACTGGAATTTCATAAGCCTAACTTATGAATGGATTTTGTTTTACACGACGTTGTTCTTGTCAGGGGGTGCGACTCTATCTCAGATGCAGGATTTTTTTGTTTTGCTTTTGGGCGATGTGCGCACGCTTAGTAGATAGAAAGAAGATTTCAAAGATTTTGATGAAGATTTTAAAGATTTACTGCAAAAAGATGCAGCACGATGCAAGTTGATGGATTAAGATTCACAAGCTGAAACAAGATTTTTCTAAGATTGATTCGCTAGCGTGGGATTTTTCGATCATCTTGAATCTGGATTTAGATGTGTCGCACCCCCAGGTTCTTGTACGCCTTTAAGTTTTCCTGTTTTCAAGTGTTGATATATACTAGTGGTCAATTAATTGCCCATAACCCATAACCTCAACGTTCAAGGTTCGAATCCAGGTTGCTTTCATTAGGCAAATTCTACGCCAACATTAGATTAGGGCGAATCTGCTTTTGTAAACAATGGCTTTCGTAGTCTTTTTCTCTTGAACAAAAGGTCACAAATACAAATTAAGCACTAATTAAGGTCAATGATTGCATTGTCCTTGTATTGGTAAATCTATTTGAACATATGCGTGAGGAAATGAAAATCAAAATCTAGTCTTAAGCTTACCACTACACGTGTATCCATGTTTGAGACATGTGTTTTCGTTGAAAGTATTGAAATTTCCTGCAATATCTATTTATTTTAATAACTCACGAGGTGAAATTGCTTGCGTATCGCTTTTCGATAAATGGGTTTTCATGTCACATATGCTGAAAAATTAATTCAATAATAAAATTTAACATGTAGTCTATTAAACAAACCATCGGGTATACAACAAAAGAAATTATTACATTGGTCAATGAAAATATTCGTTGAATTAAAATCGTATCCGGTTACATTTTTTACGTGCTGTAGAAGTTTCCGACAAGATGATTGTTCTGTTGGATGTTCCATGTTGTGGTCGTAAGTAAAATCAAATTACATTTTTTTTCAACGTCTTGTCTGTAGAATCAATCACATCAGCTGTGAAGCCATATTAACATAGAACGGTTTTTTATTGTATGCACTCGGTCTGGATTATATCAGGGGGTGCGACTCTATCTCAGATGCAGGAATTTTCTTGTTTTGCTTTTGTGCGATGTGCACACGCTTAGTAGATAGAAAGAAGATTGATGAAGATTTTAATGATTTACTAAAAAAAAATGGAGCACGATGCAAGTTGATGGATTAAGATTCACAAGCTGAAACAAGATTTTTCAAAGATTGATTCGCTAGCGTGGGATTTTTCGATCATCTTGAATCTGAATTTAGGTGTGTCGCACCCCCAGGATTATATATCAACTTTTTGGCATAGAGTACAGCCAAAATTTTGTTCGCGAAAATTGCTTTTTTTTTTTGGATATATTACACAACCCTTTTTTTAGCATTTTGGTTTTTTGCTTTTTTATTTTTGATATTTTTTTAAAAAAATATAGGGAAGTTTTTGTTTATTGGTGTTAAATATGAGGGGAAGTGGTGGAAAAAAAAGGGAAAAGGGTGGCAAAAAAGAAGGAAATGGTGGAGGAGGGGTTTGTGGTTATGGGGGTGTTTCTTTATAAATTTATTAAAAAAATATTTAAATATTTATATAGTGTGATAAAAACACTATAAAAAATTATTTATTTATAAATTTTTTCTTACACAGCAAAAACAGTTGTTGAATATTACACAGAATCAGATGCACATAGGTCATTCCATCGGTTGTGTAATGTTAGGTTGTCTAGATGTACACAATAAAATGATGCACTGCTTATCGAGGTAATTTGGTCGATGTAAACGAGACAACGTAACTCATCGAGACTACGTGAATCATCACGATGTACTGCAAAGTCGCGACGTAAAGGGAGTAATGTAAAACTTCTAAATATTATTTTCTGATATTTTTGAATGAAAAAAAAGGTTTACAGCGTAAATTAAAACACAAGGATGGTTTTTTAAGATAAAATTGGAATTAAACATTTGGCTATGCTTTCTAGAAAAATGAGTGATAAAATCTTGCGATTTCTTGGAATGATACTGACATTCGGGATAAAGACAGAAGAACAAGATATCCGATTGATGTTCTATGCTCGGTTCTATGTAAGCAACATGTTCTATGCAAGTGCTGTCCAACAAAATCGAGATGTGTTTCATCCAGTGACGGATCTTTCGTTTCTTCGTCCAAAGCCGCCGATTCATCCTTCTTATTTTTTTCATTCTCGACCTCGACATCGCTCCACCGCTCCACTAGCAAGCGAAGATGATCCACCACTACTTTCCCCTAGATGATTCTGGTGAGTTTGCATTGCTTTCACCTTGTTTACTTCCACTATAATATCCTTTACTTCCTCCGTTGCTGGAATTATCGCAATTTATCCATTTGGTCCATATTCCGCACTGTCGGACATGTTGAAGTCTTCATTCTTGTCACTCGCATCCGAATCATACTCAGCCTGAGATGTTTCTCGTTTCACCAGCACCTTGTACAAATCAAAACCACCTTGATTCTGCAGTGTTGGTACGATTGCATCCGTTTCCGAGCATAACATCGGCTCTTCAGTAGAGGGCATCGGTTCAGATGACACAGGTGATTCACCACTCGACAAAATGTGGCTAGGAGTTCTTGTTCTAATTTGAATAAAAATGGCTGATGAAGAAAATCTCCAGATACACCTGCGGATCCTAAACTTACCGATTGCAGCCGAATATCTGTTCGTCTCAGAGAGATTGATGGCAGGAGGTTTACCATTTTCACTTCCTCCATTTCGTCATCGGCTGCACAATAATTTCGCACGGTTCAAAAGGTTCAGCTTTCGGATGCAACGGTATCGTGACCGTGACGGTTGACTTTTATTGAATTCGTATTTGAACCTAGATTGGAATCAGTTCCAACTTGCGATACCCGAATTCATTGTCAGTGCAAACCTCAATCCGATACCAGTTACAAATAAAACCATACACACTGACGTTTAACACACAACAAGCCGACCCAATTTCGATACCCGATCCAGTTTGGAACTGAATCGAAAACGAATTCGCTATTTGTTTTGACAAGAAAACTGTGTTGCCGAAGGTGAAAAAAAAACAAGAACAAATCTGGCAGTGTTGCGAGATTTAATTTTACATAACAACAAAATGCGATAAAGCATTAAAATCGTGTAATATTTAACATCTTTTGCGGAGTCCTTTATGTGCATTGGTTTTCGTGTAATATTTATGTTTTTGATATGTGATTATTACATTCATGAAACTAAAAAAATTTTTTGTTTCTGGATGTAATATCATAGACTAACTAAGACAAGGCCAAAAAATATGATATTTTCGAGAGGCAGGCCAAAGTGCCAAAGAGAAAAATAGGAAAAAAGGAAGGGGGGAAGGGGGGGGAGATTGAAGAGCGATGTAATATTCCATCAAGTGGATGTTATTGTGTATCGTATTTCCTTGATTACATCAGTTTTTAATACATTACCGTCAATTACGTCGATGTATGTTACATATTTTTTTGCTGTGTAGTTGCGTATCTCTAAAATAACACTTACCTGAAGCTAACAGAGGAATATTTGTGAGATCAGAAATCCACTGATCCTTTAAATACTGGATCGTTTTGACAGTGGATTCCTTCACCGGTAGTCCGTTTTGTAGTGATTGTAGTCCGTTTCACCGGAAAGGTCTGACGAGATGAAATTTGCATTCAAATCACAATAATTTTTCCACTCATCAGATTAAACGGTAGAAAAACATTTGAAAATTTGTTCACTAAATAATTCTTCACGTTTTTAATAACAATCACTACTCACTGGATCTTCGACAAGTGAGAACACTTTGATCCGTTGATGAGTGTCAAATATCGATGCAGCGATAAATATTCTTCCTGATCACTCCCGTTCAACTGTTCTTGCGCAAACCGCATCGTTGCTTCGCAAATTAACGCCGCCCGTTGTGCTTTCCTTTTCTGCGACATAACTACTCACCGGAATTAATTTCAATTATTGACAAAGTTACGCTCGGTCTGTGCAACGATTGTTTACAAATTGATAGGAGGAAACTGGGCGGAACGAAAATATCAGCTGACGAGCATAGTTGCCAACTCAGGGAAGAATATTATTTTTTTCAAAATTGTTGCTCATGGTAGATTATGTTACATAGCAAATTAGCGAATATTTTGCTTCCAACACAATAAATATATCATAAGACATCGAAAAACATCTGAAACAACTTGTTTTGTACAGATGTATCTCAGTTTTTGAAAATGCCAAAACCCATCAGTTAAAAATATCAAGATGTAAATCTGGCAACTGTCGATGATCGATGATTCTCTGGCTCGCTGGAAGCGTAGTGTGTGTGCTGTCGAAAGTGTGGTTTATATTGTTGAGCATCTCGAAGTTGCAATGCGCTCAAACGGATTGTGAATTTTTACTTGGGGCGCGAGTGATTTTACGAGTTGCGCTGTTCTCCTACATTGACAATACAGTGGCCTGATTTGTTTCTCGTTTGGAAATTTCGGAAGCAGTTTTCTCATATAAAAGTGCTTGAAGGAATAAAAAGTGAATTTTCTTAGGAAGAAAAATCCAGCACGGGAGCTGTGAATTCCTTTAAATGCTGTGAAAATATGGAAATCGACCAGAATAATTTTTTTGGAAAAAATAAGTGATGGATCCTTGTAATAATGTTAGTTTGAGAAGCAAATGGCGAGTTTGTGTTGGTGTATTGTGTTAGCGGACCAGGTTTTTAAAAACTACCAGATTAAAGTGAATTCATAGTGTTTTGTTTAATAAAATGTTCTTTGAAAAGTGAGAAAGAATCAATTCTACTCAGTGAACTTGCACAGAAAAATGTAAGTATGTATGTATGTATGTAAGGTAGCCACCATCCCTTCTAAGACCTTGTCATGTATGCAGCTCCACTTAATAGCAAGATCAAATTGAGTTGCCGGGTTGTATTCACAGTAACGCTGTATGAAGGGCCAAAAACGGTGGGGCGGACCCGTAAGCAGAGACACTTACGCGAAACCCGCGGGAACATGAGATTCTCCTTCCAACGATACGATCCAACAAATCGAATAACCCAATTCGCAATACTTATTAACCTTTCTACGGGATGGCTTGTTAAGAAGGGCGCGTCACTCTCACTGAAACTGTTGGAGTAGAATTCACAGCATCACAATCGAATCGATAGGATAAAAAAAATGATACTGTTTGTTCTCTCCTAGACGCCAGTCGTCATACCACTACATTATCCGATTCCAGCTTGAGTGATACCCTGATGCTCCCTCCTTTCCCAATATGTATTTAATGTCATATAGTAATATTTAAAATATAGTGAATTAGTATTATAATTATAAAAATTATAGTGAATGAATATTATAATGACAAATAATATAGTGAATGAATATAAGAATGAAAATAGCAATTCCATTTGTGGACCTGAAAGTTTAGACAATATAGCTGCGAGAAAAAAATTGATATTAAATTATCAATCATAAAACTTGGGATATCCATGGATGATCTGAAATTATATAGCAATAGAAAAGTAAACCTAAAATTTCGATGTGCTGTGCCGTTTCCTTGCAATAATCTGTGTAGTGAGTCTCATCGGAAATAGTGATTTTAATTAAATGAATTTAAATGCAATTATGTCACATCATTTAATATCATAACATAAAATAATAAACTGACGTTATAATATAAAATAATAATACCAGCAGGCCAGTAAACTATAGTAGAATACATAAATCCGTAATTAAGCTGACCATCCACTCATCGAAAGACTTCCACTTTTGCAGTTTCTATTGGATTAAGATCTAGTCAGAGAACATAATAAACGTAGGTACAAGATGTATCTGATATCTACTGGTATGTTACTGAAAATAAAAATTAGATGTGTATTAATATCATAATAATATTGAAAAAAAAACTGAAAACAGCTAATAATAAGGCGAAATAAATTTCATATGAGTATGAATCCAAAAACTGAATCTTAATAAAACAAACATACAAAAATATAAAAAAATGAATTTTTCGATAGCTCTTGTTCATCTGGACCCATAAATGATACTTTATGTCTGTGAAATAGGAAATGAATGATTGTAAACTGCTAGGTTTTATATTAATATATATTTCTGATGAAGAAGGAAAGAGCTTTTTTTAAGTAGAATTTTTCAAATATGATTTTTTTCTAAAAAATAAAAAAAACATCAAAAACCTTTCTATCTTTTCAAATACATAACGTAGGTTAGATGAGCTATAACTGACAAGGATGCATATATGCGAAGCTGAAAATGACTTATAAAAAAGCATACAAAATGTAATGCATGGATGTTATAATATAAAATGATAATAATTTCATTTTTATTTAAATGTCTGCAGATTGTGGTCCTGCTGCAATTGTGCCATGAACTTGAAAGCTAAGACAATGTATCATAGCCACGAGAAAAAAATTGATTTAAAATTATTTTACAAAACTTGGGATATCCATGGATGATCTGAAATTGTATAGTATATAAGGAATCATGGGATATAAAGCATATAATGAACCTAAAATATCGATGTGCTGCTCTGCTAATAAATGTGATACAACCACAAAGGAACTGACTCTTAGCTTCGGGTCTTGATTCCTACTGAGCCCTTGCGGCACGTCAAGCCGGCCAGTTCAGCGCCAGGGACTTGCACAGAAAAATGTAAGTCATGATTTATTACCGAAAATGGCTAAAAAGAAATGTTGACCGGAAGAAGAAGAAAAAGAAGCAGACAATCATCATCATTGCCAGGGGGTGCGACTCTATCTCAGATGCAGGATTTTTTTTATTATGCTTTTGTGCGATGTGCGCACGCTAAGTAGATAGAAAGCAGATTTTAAAGATTTTTATGAAGATTTTTAAGATTTACTGCAAAAAGATGCAGCACGATTCAAGTAGATGGATTAAGATACACAAGCTGAAACAAGATTTTTCAAAGATTGATTTGCGAGCGTGGGATTTTTCGATCATCTTGAATCTGGATTCAGATGTGTCGCACCCCCAGATCATTGCCCAAATTAATTACGACTTCTTCAACCTTAAGGAAGAGGAGTTTTATCTCTATCCGCTGATATATTCAATTTGAAGGAATTGTATTCAACTTCCGATATATTAGCACACAATTTGTTTGTTTACAAAAGCAGATTCGCTCTAATCAAATGTTGGCGCTGAATTAATTAAATTCATACTGATTTTTTGTAGCAAATAATCATAATGCAATCTTATGAATATCGAAAATTTATTTCGCTGAGTGTACATGGACATTTTGTTTTTTGTTTTTTGTCCAACAACAAAATCGATAATAGTTTTATGGTTTTGTATTGTCATTGTATTGTAAATTTTTATTCGGAAGCTTAATGAGTCGCCCTCTAAACATAACTCCCATAGCGAATCAAATGAAAAACTAATAACCCGTTCACATTACAACCTACATTACTTGATGTAGCTTTTCTTGAAATTAACATTCATGCCTCTTGTTTCGCTGGAAATAATGTGCATGACATTTGATATCAAGATACTCTATTTCACTTAATATATCTTGTAGCAACAATCAATATGAAACTTGCGATTTAAAATTGGTTCACTGTTGTAGAACTCCTTGGTCCAGAGTACACACTTAGATTTTTTTACAGTATACTGTAATTTTTTACCGAATATGAAACAGCTGAACATTCGGCAATCGATTCGTTGGTTAATAAGTTTTACAGTACGTTCAGTAACTTTAACATCGAAACTGAGCTGTCAAAATTTACCAAAACTTTCGGTAAATTTGGCTGAACGATTGGTAACTCACGATGTCAGATTTTCCCCGAAAATAATGTAAAAAAATGCGGTTGCTCAGCAAAAAGATTCAGATTTGTTTGTAAACGGATTGTTATTGATTTTCATGCTTGCTTTTTGCATTCAGAATAAATGAGACAAATTGATAAGTTTTGCGCATTAATTTATGGTTCATGAGTCTTTATTTAGATCATGTTTTTAAAACGTACATATCGTTCATATTTTTGTTTGAAAAGTACATTTGGTTCATATTGGTTATTATGGTTCTTATTAAAATGGTGCCCAAATCCTTCTTCATATCCCGGGGTCGACTTATCGTAGCAAAAACAAACCATGAGTTCTCCTTGCTCCTTCTATAATCAATCAAATATTAAATACATTCTTATTATACTTACGGAAAAGATTTTTTGCTCCACCATCAAGGACTCGAATTGTGTCCAATATTTCCTTCATTTTTGGCACTTACTCTTGGTTGCCCAGTCAAACTCAAAAGAACTGGTCAACATTCAACTTTAAAATGGCTGACAAAGGTCGAGTTTGACAGCATCGAATAAATGTACAATCTTTCGGTACTTTTTCACAGTTTGTTCTGCAAAAAATTAAATTTACTGTACATTTGTAAACTTTTTTACAGCGTTGTGGAACTGCAGCGATTTATTATTTTGATCGGTAGTTTTTTTTTACAGTTTTCGGTAGTTTTCTGAAATTGTAAATTACAGAAACTCAGCATTAATGATAGCTGGAATTTTGTAAACCGTCATACATTACAACATGTTCAGTGAAATTTCTGCTTTACAGATTGAATTCAGCAAAAAAATGTACCGAACATAATTTTAGAAATTTGGTGTGTACACCTTGCAGCCTGCACCTTGCAATACATTCTTGCACTTTTCAGTACTAGAATCTTTGTGTTTGTTTGGTTGTTTTTGTGAGGGGAGAGGGAGGGGGGGGGGTTTTGGGTTTTCACCAGTCTGCCGGGGGGGAAGGAACGGGGGGGGGGGTAACCCGGGAAAAGAAAAAGAAACAAATCACTTTTGTGGAAAAAAAAAGAAAGAAAAAAAAAAAAAAAAAATAGTAGTGAGAAAAGAAAGGAGGAGGGGGGGGGGGGGGGGAGGTGGGGGGGGGGTAGAAAAAATTATTATTTTTGTTTATTTTTTTGTTATTATTTTTGTTATGGTGTTGTGGGTGGGTGTTGTGGTTGTTAGGGGGGGGGGGGGGGTGGCGAGGTTTAGTATCAGACCGGTGCGGTTGCTCTAACAAACTGATATACCGTAAATGTCATATAATAATTCTTATAACAATATTCGAATAATCATCATGCACTACTGTGCGGGCTAGTTGATTCAGTGTTATTGGAGATTTTTGATCTTTGCAGAAATACCGTTGGATTGTTTTCTTTCTCCGTGCATGTGACAGTTCTCAACACAAGTTCTCATAACACACTCGTCGGTAATCGTTGTTATTCGCATCATCCACAGTGCACGAAGTTCCTGCTTTGTGATCCATGATTTTTCGCAGTTTATTGCGTTTTGATATCTATAAACAACACATTCTCCATTCGAAATGGTAAGTTCAATAATCATGCAACACACTCGAAAAGAAATCATTGATGAATTTGTATTTTCCAGGCACGTAATGCAGAGAAAGCGATGTATGTATTAACTTCCGCACTAACATTCTGAACCCTTATGGTGGTATGCTCCAACCGGTATTATCCTCGGAATATCCGGCTACTCTATGAAGATTCCAGAGCTAATCGACACAATTGAGAGCAAACTTTTGCAAGTCATTTAAAAAGAAACAGCCAAAAGTTAATCCGAGTTGAAGCTTGCCGCCATTATAGTTTAATTGTATCCATAAACCATAATAACCATCCTGATTATCCGCAGGACCACGTTGGCGCGATGGCGAGCGGCCAAGGAAGCTGAAACCGGTAAAAACGAACGCCGTCCCTACCTGGCGTCCGAGTGCAAAGATCTACCCAAGTGCGAAAAGTGGCGACTGGAAATCATTCGGGAGATCTCCAAAAAGGTGGCACAAATTCAAAATGGTATTTTTTGCGATTTTGTCTAAAATGAATCATATTAATGCGCAACTATGGATTTGCAGCGGGCTTGGGGGAATTTCGAATTCGTGATTTGAACGACGAAATCAACAAGCTGCTCCGTGAGAAGCGGCACTGGGAGAATCAAATTTCGGATCTCGGAGGCCCACATTACCGGCGGTATGGTCCGAAGATGTTCGATGCCGAGGGGAGGGAAGTGCCGGGCAATCGAGGCTACAAGTACTTTGGGGCGGCAAAAGATCTACCGGGTGTGCGAGAGTTGTTCGAACAAGAACCGCCGCCACCACCAAAGAAGACCCGTGCTGAACTGATGAAAGATATCGATGCCGACTATTACGGCTATCGGGATGATGATGATGGGATTTTGCTTCCCCTGGAGGAGAAAGCGGAAAAAGCAGCTGTTCAGAAGACGGTGGAAGATTGGAAACAGAGCCGTGCAAGCGGGGAAGAGAAGGACGTAGAACCGGAGGCGGATATCTATGGGTCCGATGCCAGATTAAGCAGTGATGCGGGAGAGAAACAGCAGCAAAAGGATGATCCAATGGGCTTGCTGGGTCCGAGGTTTACGGCGCACGTTCCCGTGCCCAGCCAGAAAGATATCGAAGAGGCACTGCTTAGGAAAAAGAAATTGGAGCTGATGAAGAAATACGGGATCGAAGACTAGAGATTTAATTTTAAGGTAATTTTTTAGTTTGTTCGTTTATTCTTGGTATTAAACTGCTGAAGAGAGAGCTGGTAGAGGTTTTGTGATTACTTCGAAAGCCTTGCGGGGGTTTTAGTAACACAATAATTTGCACAATTTATTTCTATTCGTCATTCAATAATTTCATTCACAAATGTCTTTATATATTGTTCTTTTACATACACACAGCTTAGAAAAGGCAAAAACAAAAAAGATATAATACTCTCTAATCAAACAGCGTTTCCTTGTTTTCGCTGGTGAACAGGAACGCGATTCGGTTTCGCTTCAAATCAAAAACTAATAGGTATCCTATTCGAACTATTTCCGCAACGCGAAAACTTCTTGTTCTATGTTTGATTCAATGGTAGCAGTTGTAGTTAATATTAATGGAGAGACCACCCACAGTTGTGGGTGCCGTCCTTCTGTAAACGGAAGTGGTTGTGGCATTCGGCTGAGTAGGGTTTTACTTGCAGCTAGCCAGTTGTTCGCTCAGGCTCACAACCTGCTCGGTGAGGACGCTGATCTGTTCCTCGTAGTTTAGACGCGTGCGGGCCTGAAATGTTAGTTGTGTTGAAGTTAATCGAAATTCACTCAGGCAGTTTTGTGGGACTTACAAGTTCATCCTCGATGATTCGATATCGGTGTTCCTCATCTCGAATGGCTTCCTCGCTGTCTTTCAGTCGGTTTTTCGTAATATCCAGATGAGATTGCAGTCTTTGTGACTGGAATTAGATTAGAGAAAAAAATGGATATTTATTTTAATGATAGGGTCATTGTGAAAAAAATGAGATATTTATTTATTTGTACGGCTCAATCGCGTTAGCTTTATGGAGCCATCGGCAATGTCTGTACATTAGACAAATAAAAACTATTTTCTGAACAAACTATGGTTTTTCTTTGTTCGTGGAAGTGATTTAATGTTAACTTCTTCTTGTTCCTTTGCACTTCTTGTTTTTTTTATCCCCATTGACATAAATGTGGCGAACTATATTAACGCGCGATCGCGAGTATCCATCTCCTTCGGTTTATCACTAATTCTGGTGTCTACCGGCATTATGGCTTCCTCCATTTCTTCTTCCGGCACCACTAGCGTTTCTAATTCTACCTCACCTTCACCATCTGATCCTACGGTGGCTATGCCTCTGGTTACTGCACATACGTACGTTTCTTTCAGTCTACCGCTCTGCTCCTTTTCTTGCCGACGCACTTTTGGCTGCTCCGAGCATCCCGTTTGGGACAAGAAGCCATCAGGTGTCTCTCTTCCTTGCAGATAAAGCATTTGTCCTTGTTGCCTTGGTAATATATTTTTGCCTTCCAGCTGGCTAAACGCAGCGATGATGGGATTTCCTGCTTCACAGCCACGTAAGTACCACGCACACCAGTGTAGGCGGGTATGCCTAGCTCCGTCGGAAACTTCTCCTGTACGACGCGTTTTACACGTCCATATTCTGACAACACCGTAACGGGAACCTCCTGAGGGAGATCGTATTTTCGCACATAGCAGATATGATCCTAGACATGCGACATGTGAAAATCCATTCGCTCTTCAAACTGTGCAGCATGTTCCCGAAAGTTATGCGTCAAGCAGCACGAGTTCTTCACTCATGATCCCTCGCAAGCAAACCAATGAAGGTGATTCTGAATGGCCTCCCAGAATAATCTCCGGAGGCAATCATCGTAGAACTACAAGCGGTGGGATTGAAGCCACTGAAGATGTTCCCCATCAGGCGCCAGGAACAAAAGCTTCATCGTGACCAACAGTACCTGTCGCATTTGGAGAAGGGTTCCATCACGATGGTGGGCTTGCAAAAAATACGGTCACTATTCAACATCATTGTTGAGTGGGATTGGTATCGCCCGAAAAGCAATGACATGACGCAGTGTGGGAATGGCCTTGCTTTTGGCCACGGAACCCGGAACTGCCTTATGAAACCCGGAACTGCCTTATTGAAACCTCTAAATGGTAAGTGCGCCGGAGCTCACGAAGTTACTGAGCAGAAGTGTGCCAACTGTGGCCCTTATGATGAGGGCAACAATCGACCCTGCTCCAAACGTGCGGATTTTTTGACAATCCGCTAGCAAGCGTCCACAAAAATCCAGCCTGGTAAACGTTGCCAGCCTTCACCGATGACCGATTAACACTTCCGTCGCTTCAGAACCAGGTGTCGAATCTGCCACCACTCCCACCAAACCACCATCAGGCCAATCGCCCATACGTTTCCGTACATCAACGATTCGCGGCAGCAGCCGCAGCTTCTATGCCGACTCCTCCCACTCAAGGCTGGTGCAATTAGAGTTGCAGTACCTTCACGCAACCGCCCGATGTTGGACAGCTCTACAACACGGAGGAATGGTCGTGTTCGTCCAAGAGTTGTACCGCCAACTACGTCCCTGGTGCACCAACGAGTAACAGCGCAAAGTGTTGGGACCTTGGATCACCCCAATGTTTCACTTTCCAACTGACAACACTTTGATGTGTACTTTCAAAATATAATTCAAACATGTATTGTTAATTCTAGATAAATCGTAAATACGGTAAGTGATTTTTTTACCACCTGAAATATGGACGCATAATTGTCCCGCTAGGAGCAATTTTTGTTCTAGTGGGACAAATATGCGTCCAATTTTCAAGTGGGACAAATCGACTATGATTTTTTCCGAAATTTATTACTTGTAAGATGGGACAGTTATTATTTATTTATTTAAATAGCCATACATCGTATTTACGATATGACTTCATCTACAACATTTCGCCAATATACTCGGTCTATGGCTGCCTCTCTCCAACCTCGTTGACGACCCACACTCGCCAGATCCTGTTGCACCTGGTCCGCCCATCGTGCTCGCTGTGCCCCACGCCTTCTTGTATCGGCCGGATTCGAGGTGAACACCATTTTTGCAGGGTTGTTGTCCGGCATTCTCGCAACATGCCCTGCCCACCGTATCCTTCCAGCCTTCGCGACCTTCTGAATGCTGGGTTCGCCGTAGAGTTCATCGAGCTCGTGGTTCCATCTTCGCCGCCACACTCCATCCTCCTGTACGCCGCCAAAGATGGTCCTAAGCACCCGGCATTCGAAAACACCAAGTGCTTGCAGGTCCTCCTCGAGCATCGTCCACGTCTTGTGCCCGTAGAGAACAACCGGTCTTATCAGCGTTTTGTACATGGTACATTTAGTGCGGGGGCAAATCTTTCTTGACCGCAAGTTCTTCTGGAGCCCGTAGTAGGCACGACTTCCACTGATGATTCGTCTTCGGATTTCACGGCTGTTGTTGTTGTCAGCCGTAAGCAAGGATCCAAGGTAGATGAATTCTTCCACCACCTCGAATGTATCCCCGTCTATCGTAACACTGCTGTCTAGGCGGTCCCTGTCGCGCTCGGTACCTCCTGCTAGCATGTACTTTGTTTTCGACACATTCACCTCCAGTCAAACTTTCGCAGCTTCACGTTTTAGGCGAGTGTACATTTCTGCCACCGTTTCAAATCTTCTGCCGACAATGTTCATGTCATCCGCAAAACAAACGAACTGACCGGATCGAGTGAAAATCGTACCCCGGCTGTTGAGCCCGGCTCTTCGCATGACACCTTCTAGCGCAATGTTGAACAACAGGCACGAAAGTCCATCACCTTGGCGTAGTCCCCGGCGTGATTCAAACGAGCTGGAATGTTCGCCCGAAATCTTCACGCAGTTTCGCACACCGTCCATCGTAGCTTTAATCAGTCTAGTGAGCTTCCCGGGAAAGCCGTTCTCGTCCATAAGATGGGACAGTAATGCGTCCAGATTGGTCGATGCTGAAATCACACGGCTGACCTGATGGACATCATCGAACCTGCAGATTTCTCCGAATGGACCTATCGGAACGGCGAGTTCGCATCTTTGCAAAATACTCGACGGGACTGCGAGGCAAATCACTACACGCACCCAACAGCGAAGGAAATCTTCGCTCAACTCAATGGCAGCACCGTCTTCCGCATCATCGATCTTATCAATGCGCATCTCCAGCTCGAATCCAAGATGTTACTCACCATCAATACACATCGTGATTTGTTCCGGTTCAATAAGTGCAATTCCGAGTTTCAATGTATTACTCTCAGATTTCTCAGTTGTTCGGAAATATAACATTCACATGAACCATGATATTTTGCAAAACTTTTCTGGACTTCCAAAACACTCAAGATGGATTCTGCTTTTATGTTCTTATCTGTTCCGTAGAATTCTCTACCAAGTTGCATTGAGAAACCTGCGTTGGACCTGACCGAAGGTCATTTTATAATTCATCACGTTCACTTGTCGGGACAGATTGGTGCCAATCTTCAACCTTCGCTGATTGCTAATTGTTCCGATGTTGACGATAGTTCATACTCAAACATATGTTGATCACTTTCCCTACTGCCCAGATTTTGTTTCGAACCGAATTCATCATAACTGCCCCACTCACCTCTAGTAAATGCGATGCCAGTTTCGATTCTGCCCGACACTTGTCATGAAACAACTCCCCTATGCTCTTGGTAAAGCGCTCTGTTAGCTTCAGCTCTCGTGATTGCTGGTCACTCTGAACCTGATTGTCCTCCGAGTTCCTGGATACCAAAATCAAAAGTTAAAACCATCTTCCTCTCGAGACTATTTCGCCAAATTTACTCACTTTTCTCCAACGTCCAGCGAAAATTCATCATTCTTTCTTGTAGCATTTTCCCCTCCACCGTGCACTCCCCGATGACTAGAGGATTCTATTTTGAGCAGCTCGTACTGCGCCCTCCAATGACTCAGTTCCTTCTCGAGAAATACTATCCTATTATCAGAACTGTTACTGCTACCGCCGCCCGAGCCCTGGTTGTTGTGGTTTTGAAGATGGTGCCCATTATTGCTGCCACCCATGACATGACTCGAATTGCTGCTAAAATGATTACTAGTACTATAGTGGTTCTCCATGTCGGCAGTTACACTCAGCCCATCTTCACTGCCAATCTGAAGAAGAAAAAGATCGATTCTATAACCATTTTTCACCTCCTAACAAAATATTCGCAAAACAAACCGTGCTAGCAGCTTCCGAAATCTTCGCTTCCAACTCGGTGTTTCTCAGTGCCAGGGCTTCCATTTCTTTTCTCAGCTTCTGTTCCACAGCAGCCTGATGTTGTAGCTCTCGATTTAGACCGTCCATCCGCACCTGACATTGTTTGATCTCGGCATGTCGGTCCTCCATCTGCATCATCAGCTGTGCATTCTCCAATATCTTCTTCTCCAGCTCCTCCTGCATCAGTTTCGTATCCGCAGACGTAATCGTGTCGTTGATGGTAGCGTTTTTAGACTTTTGTCCTTTGGTATTAACCTTCTTCAGCCCTTCTAGATCCTGCTGCAGTGATGCAACCGTTCGCTCCAGCTGCTTGTTTCTAAAACCCAAACTGTCGACCTCCTGTAGTGATTTGCGCAGATTAGCTTCCTTCACCTGTAGCGATTCTCTGAGCACTGAGTTTTTGTTCTGCTCTTCCAAGACTGCCCGCTTCAAGACGCTGGCTTGTGCTCGTAGCTGTTGAACGAAAATAAATTATTATAAGTGCTAATCTTGACTGCAATCGCTTAAAACAACACTGATAAAGCCGGGTGAAACGCCCTTCTCTATTTTGCTCAGATAGCATCGTAAACGTGTATTGACTTTCTCGAACTGCCGTAGCAAGTGTAAACAAAGAGGAAGCAGAGAAATCCAATATCCCACTTTTACCTTTGAATATTCTGCAGCTAGTTTCTGATATTTGCTGGAATTTTCCGGTTCCATCTCCGATCCAATGATGCTGCACAACAATATCCTTACTAAGTGTTGGGACTTTCTCAATCACGACGTCGACGACGAAACAAGCCAGAGCAAATGGTATTGAGCCGCAATATTGCACAATTTGATTACGACTTCCGCCCGTCTCGCTGATGATGATTTGGGTCGCTGTTTCGCATATTGGATTACATAGAGAAATTCCAGCACAACGGCAGCACATAAGTAAATACACCGTTAGTTTGCCAGATTGGGCTACTGACGGCCGCCTTTCGCTGCCCACAATCTGGGACAGCTTTATGACCTGTGGCGAGAGTAGAGACTCAGCTAAAACTGCCAAAATCCACTTTTTCAAAAGATATATTTTTCGGCTGGACGGGAAAAAAGACAACACTCATGAGAAAATATTACATTCGACATTTTCGAGCAGTTTGGACGAGAGCTGTCAGTAAAGTGCAATTGCTGTGGTATGCATTCTGCTCGAATCTGTATTCAATGTCAGGTCGGCATCAAAGCAAAGATGCACAGCAAAAAAATGTAGGTAAAGATTGCTGATGTTTGGCATGCGGACGTTGGCTCTTGTGTGCTTGCAGGTCGAATTACCCGGATAAAAATAACCATACAATAACAATACTGTAATATAAAATAACATTAAAATTTATTTCCGACCATGAATCTTATTGTTCATAAATCAGATACATGGAAATTGCATATTGTCATTACAAAAGATTTACTATTCACTTCATATGATAGGATTTTCAACTATTGTGAAACAAAACATTTAATAGTAATAGACTAAACTTTGTCCGAAAAAAAAAGATGTTTTCTATAGTCACCTCCCTTTTCTATTGTCGATGTCTCAATTTACATTAGACTCCATTGTGGAAACAATAAATCCTATTGTTATATCATCATTGAAAACAATACCTTAAATTGTATGTACTATAAACAACACTATAAATTCTATTGTATGGTTATAATACATTTAATTGTAGACCTATGAGGTGCCAGGTCCGGCCAAACATAAATAGATGGTGTGAATTCTTACCGTAAAGACCGTTACCACCCAAACACAATGATAACGGAAACGGAACGGCAAACGGTAAGTTTGACAGTTGCAAATGACTTCGATATGTCCAATTAGAATCGGCTTGGATCTAGCCTGCTTTCTTTCCGACATCCAGGCTTATTCAGACCGGGTTTTTTGTTGGCGGTGCACCTCCCTTTTTCTTTGTGTGGGGGCCTTTTTATATCTTTTTTTTGTTTCTCGGGGGGCCCACAAAAAATATAGCGCGGGGGGGGGGGCGGGTAAAAAAAAGATTTCCCCCAGGTTTTTTGTCTATTTTTTGTTCGGGGAACGAAAAAAAACCCCCCCCACAAAAAAAAAAAAAATTCTATATAATATGTTACCGCGTGCTCATTAATTTCAATGCAGAAAACATAAGCCGTAAGTCAATTCATTTTCTGCCGTGGAAATTCATCCGCAGTTGACTAGAAATTTAAGAAAACCAAATGAAAATCAGGACGAAAAGGAACGGTTGGAAGTTTACATAATCCGCTGCAATATTTGTCCGAGAACGCTTCACGCACTCGATAATAGAAAATACGCCCACACGCAGCGCATGAGTGAGAGAGATTATGTTAAGATTTTTTTACTCTGTTTAGCGTAAAACGGTACAAATGTGCAATATTATAGCAAAATGCCTCTTCAGGCCTGAGTTTCAATAAAGATGAAAGTGCGAGGAAATAATGGGAAATCCCTGGTCTGAAAGGGACATATAATGTAAGGGAAATAAAACAAGATTAACCTCTTCAACGACGAACGTAGCGTAACCTAGAATCAGGCCAAATGATAGAAAATCAATGGCACCTAATAGGTTATAGAATTAAACATATTGCGGAAAATTACATAAGAACTTTTAGGATTATATACTTTAACATGAATCGAGAATTCAACTCGTAGGCTTAAGATAACTAGATTAAGAGAGTTTCAATAAAGTCAAGTTTGAAGCAAAATTTTCCGAACAAGGAGGTCAGCTGAGGAAGTCAAAGTTCACTCCCTGATTCTTATTTTTAGAATCCGAAACTTCTCACGAAGAAATCCCGAACCAGGTGGCCTTTAAAAAAAACTTTGGAACTTGGTACTTCCCAGAAAAATCCCTCCAAGGACTTTCTGAAAGACTGGGTGCAGGCGATTGCAAGCAAAACGACTCTCCCGAGCCAAGAGAGGAAACAACCCATAATAAACATGTACCGTATAGGAACGATATTATAGATGGTATGACCATACCACTTACAGTTGGGATGATACCGCGAGTTGGTGGGAAGGCACTTGTGGTGGTTGTTGTGTGTGGGGGGGGAGGAGGGTGAAAAAGAAAAAAAACACGAAAAACCCCGGCGGGGGGGGAAAAAAGAGGGTTTTGGGAGGGGGTGTAAATAAAATTCCCGGGGGGAAGGGGGGGGGGGAGGTGGCGGCACACACAAAAAAAATATATTTAAAAAGGATTTAATTTTCTGTTGTGCCGTGGGAGAATACCTACAAACATATAATTATATTTTTGTGTTTTTTTTTTTGCTGTGTTATTTTGACAGAATATTTGAGAGTGTATTCGTATCAGTTCATTATCAGGGGCGCATTATTTAGCTTGGGACCGAGCTTGGGACCGATGTGCTAGTACTGACTGAGCCAAGAAAAAAATCGTATTTGTTCGGGACCTACTGGTCTTAGAGTTAGTCTATGCTAGCACTAGCAGGCCCCGAACCAGGGCCAAAAGTTGACAATAGTCAAAACTATATTTCGAATATAAGATATATTATCACATTTTATTTTATTGTTATCAAATAGTTTCATTTCATTTTCACCATATAACCAACAATCAATATGCAACGAGCGATTTGAAATTGGTTCACTGTTGTAGAACCCCTTGGTCCGAAGTACACCTTGAAGCCAGCACCTAACTATACATATTTGCGCCTTTGTTTTGATTTGCTGTGTTATTTTGACAGAATATTTGAGAGTGTGTTCGTGTGAGTTCATTATGAGGGGCGTATTATTAACCTTGAGACCGATGTGCTAGTACTGACTGAGCCAAGAAAAAAATCGTATTTGTTCGGGACCTACTGGTCTTAGAGTTAGTCTATGATATAACCTCTACATTAACACATATTGTTAATGTATGCCATATTGTCTTTAAAAGGTTTTTTACTGCCTGCATACCTTTTTCAGTCACAGCCTAGTGTATGTCAGATGCATTTTGTACACAAATGATCTTAATTAAAAAAAAATGGATATTATTTATTATTTCATTATATTATTTTCATCATATCATTGTGTATTATTTGAAATCACATTAAATTTTCATGATGTTAAACTTCAACTGTTATAAACATGTTAATATATTTGCGTTTTAAATATCTAAATATTATATTTATTCATTGATATTATTAATAGGACACATACAAGTTTTCACATACATGAATTCATGTTTAAGGCTAGTATGCAGTTCAAAAGTAATGTGCATTAGGATAGGACAAGTAATGGTCAAGAAATGCTTTTACCATAGACTAACTCTAAGACCAGTAGGTCCCGAACAAATACGATTTTTTTCTTGGCTCAGTCAGTACTAGCACATCGGTCCCAAGCTCGGTCCCAAGCTTAAATAATGCGCCCCTAATAATGAACTCACACGAACACACTCTCAAATATTCTGTCAAAATAACACAGCAAATCAAAACAAAGGCGCAAATATGTATAGTTAGGTACTGGCTTCAAGGTGTACTTCGGACCAAGGGGTTCTACAACAGTGAACCAATTTCAAATCGCTAGTTGCATATTGATTGTTGCTTTTACTGTTGGAATTACTTACCTTGTATGCAGCTGAAAAGGAGGGCAAACTTCGTAACGTTAGTAACGCCTGCCCGTGTAATCTAAATGGGGCTGTCACTTTTCCTTGCGGAATAATATTCCGTTCGATTATTCCGCAAGTAAAACTGACATTCCACTCATACTGAAGCATTTGTCAAAATTACTTCGGTAAAAATGGCAAAAATTACTTCAGGTATTTTCTTGTCAGCTCCATACTAGTCTTTAGGTTGAAGGTTGGCTCCAGCATCAATTGAAGTCATCGTTGGGTGCTCGAGCTGTTTTTTTTCTTCATATTATTGCATAGTTTGACCTTTACGTTTCAGTATACATTTATTAACTGGTTGAGCTATATAGCTGCATCTTATAATTAATTGCATATCATTATTATTTTCAGTTGGAAAATAATAATAGCAATAATAATAAAATTTTAACTGCGACAAGGTTTCAAGTTGTATAGATATTTTATTGCCTCGTATCATTCAGTATTTTTCTATTAATTTAGATCAGCGAATATTATTTTATTTAATTTTTGTATTCATAAATGCTGTTCTATTTTGCTACGTTTGTATTGGATTAGATTCGATCAGTGACCAACCAGTGGATGTCATCATTTAAAACTATGAGATCCACTACAAATGAGCAAAATGGTGTAAGGAATCGGAACAGCACATCGACATTTTAGATAAACTATTCTGTATGCATAATTTCAGGTCATCCTTGGAGTTTTCATGTTTTGTTAAATAACTTTCAACTTTTTTCTCGTAGCTATGAAATATTGTATAAACTTTTAGGTTCATAATAAATACGCAAATCCTTCTACTTTTGCAGCAGGACAACAATGTGCAGACATGTGTAATTATTATTATCATATTACGTTATTACGTTACGTTACGTTACGAAGGGATATTCCCTTCACTATATTTTATATACTATTCTATATGACGTTGCATATTGATTTTACATTTTTATTATAATCATTACCATATTTTCATTACTCGGATTTTCATTCTTCATTCATTTATTTAAATATGATTTTATTATTCTTACCTCGAAGCGTATGGTACGGTATGTCCACGCATCCTTCCTCCCCTGTAGATTCACAAATTGCGTTGTGGTTCAAATCTATTCTTTTGAATCCAACTCATTTTACAGAATCATCTTTTGAGGTTAATGCAACGCAGTAGGCCTGGCCGCTTTGATTTCTTTGATGTGCTGCAAGCATCAATATTGACAAAAAAATTAATTGAACGTCATCTAACCAAATTATTTGCAGGATGCTTTCTCGTACTGGCTGCGTTTGTATTAGATTTTATTGACGCTTGTATCATTTCTTTGATGTGCTGCAAGCATCAATATTGACAAAAAAATTAATTGGGCGTAATCTAACCAAATTATAACCAGGATGCTTTCTCGTACTGGCTGCGTTTGTTTAGATTAGATTAGATTAGATTAGATTAGATTAAAAGGTTTTTTACAGTCTGCACTTGGTCTGGATTATATACCAGCTTTTTGGCATAGAGTACAGCAAAATATTTGTTTGTGAAAATTGCCACTTTGTTATGGTAACCTAACTTAACCGCCTATTCAGCATATTGTTATTTGGCCCTTTACCATCTGACATATTGTTAAAACTATGTACACTGATAGGCAAAATAAAGTGCCCACCTCTTAGTTTTTTCAATTTCTCTCATTTACTTGGTTCAAATTAAAGTAAACACACTGTATTTTTTTTAATTATCTTATTTTTTATATTATTTTTAAGTTTCACTTATGGAATACTGAAAAAAAGGAGTTTTACTTAAAGAAAAAAAAAATCAATTTGTGTTGAAAAAAAACAGTGACAAAATAAAGTGTGTTCCGTAGAGCCGACTATCGCAGTATTGGTGATGTTTTATCTAGTTTGGATTGGCAGAGCTAGTTAACATCGCTGCTCAAACTTTTTCTCACGTCTTGGCTTATGTCATTGACAGACACGTCCCAAAAAAGATTGTTCAGACTGACTCTCGGGTCCCTTGGATGACGAACGCTCTTCGCTCGCTAAAACGGATTAAAAGAGCGGCTCTTAAAAGATTCACGAAACACCGCACCATGTCGCTTAAACGCCACTATAGCAGGCTCAACTACGAATATAAACGGATCAGTCGTGCGAATTTTCAACGTTATCTGAGTGGGGTTCAACGGCGTCTCAAATCTCATCCGAAATCTTTTTGTAGCTATGTTAATCAACAACGTAAGGAAGTGGGCTTACCTTCATCCATGTTCTATAATGGCGAAACTGCTGGCACTCAACAGGAAATTTGCGATCTGTTCTCGGTAAAATTTGCTAGTGTTTATGAAGAGACTAACCAGTCATTCTGTTCACGCTGCCGCCGACAATGTTCCCTTGGCAAATCAAACAATCAGCCTAGTTGATGTGGATTCAGAATCAATCTCGAAAGCGGCATTATACCTTAAAACATCGCTTAAGCCCAGACCCGATGGGGTTCCGTCGGTTTTTCTGAAACAGAACATGGCTTGTCTTCTGTATCCACTTCATCAGATATTCCAGATGTCCCTCTCTAGCGGTACATTTCCTTATTGCTGGAAAATGGCGGACATGTTTCCGGTATATAAAAAAGGAAGCAAGCGGGACGTGAACAAAACCGAGGAATCACATCGTTAAGCGCTGTATCGAAGCTTTTTGAACTGGTCGTTAAGAACTCACTTTTTACACATTGCAAGCAGTTGTTAAGTGACGACCAGCACGGATTTTCACCAGGGCGTTCCACAACTACAAACCTATTGTGCCTTACGTCATACATCACTGATGGTATGATCGCTCGATGCCAAACGGACGTGATCTACACAGATTTAACGGCAGCTTTCGACAAGTTGAATCATGATATCGCGATCGCTAAACTTGACAGACTAGGAGTTGGTGGTAATCTTTTAAGATGGTTTCGATCATATCTCACAGGGCGTCAATTGACAGTTGCCTTGGGTGACCTTCGTTCAAGGAGTTTTTGCGCCACGTCCGGGATACCGCAGGGTAGCCATCTAGGACCGTTGATATTTCTTTTATACTTCAACGACGTACACTATGTTATCGGAGGGCCCCGCCTGTCATTTGCTGATGACCTGAAAATCTTTATGCGAATCTGTTCAACCGCAAATTGTCATTTACTCCAAGCGCAGGTTGATGCCTTTGCTGATTGGTGTACTCTAAATCGGTTGGTGGTCAACCCGGCCAAGTGCTCAGTGATAACCTTCTCACGTCAGAAACAACCAATTCTGTTCAACTATCATCTTCTCGGAACGACCATCGAACGAACGCAGTGCGTTAAAGACCTAGGTGTTCAGCTGGATTCGAAACTGACGTACACGCAACATTTATCGTATGTTGTTGACAAAGCTTCAAGGACACTCGGTTTTATATTCAAGGTTGCGAAGAACTTCAGCGACATTCACTGCCTAAAATCACTCTATTATTCTCTCGTTCGTTCGACACTGGAGTACTGTTCAGCGGTCTGGAGTCCATGCTATGATAATGGCGCCGAGCAAATCGAATCTATTCAACGCCGTTTTCTTCGGTTCGCACTTCGTAGCCTTCCTTGGAGCGACCCTTTTTCGTCTTCCTAGCTACGAAAGTCGGTATCAGTTGGTTGACATGGAGCCTCTGCGGGTCCGTAGAGATGTCTGTAGAGCTTTAACTGTTGCAGATGTGCTACAAGGAAGAATCGACTGCGGAAGGATCCTTCAACAGATTAGCATCAACGTACAACCAAGGCCAATGCGTCACAACTCCATGCTCAGGCTTCCTTTTCGCCGCACCAACTATGGGTTGAATAGCGTTATTCACGAGTTGCAGCGAACCTTCAATAGGGTGGCGTCCATTTTCGATTTCCATCTGACGCGAAACGCACTTCGTCGGAGATTTTCTACCGTTTTTAGATCAATTGACGCACGTAGTTAAGATAGTGTATAGCTTTAATTATTTTATTTTTACTTATTTATGTATGTGTCTTGACTCCACTTAAGAGGTTATGTACTCGTTTCTTATTGTATTTTTTTCCTATTTAACATCATTAGGACCTAAACTTGGTCTGTTGAAGTATACTTCAAATAAATAAATAAATAAAATACATAAATAAACAAAAATGGCTGCTTCCGCATATCTCTTACTATGAGGATCACTAACTGTAACTAACTGCTTTTATTTATTTTTTCATGAATAGACCCCTTGGTGAAATATCAGACTTGACGTCAGATTTTTATTCACACGAACACATACATGAAAACCATTCGAGCAGATTCTTTCTGATGGGTGTTCGCAGGATTTTGACAGCCGAAGCATCAGAAACGGAGTGATAGTGCAAAAGGCAGCAGACAAGAGAAGAAAAAAGTGCGATCCTCTTTTCGTCGTGTCGTCTGTCTCGGACAAGGAAGAAAAAAAATTAGGCTGTGGTTCCTTCGGATTTAAGTTTCTCGAACTAAATGAACCATTTTTCATTGGTTCTGTCGATCCTGCAAGGTTTCATTCCGAATAAAGCACCAGCAGCAGGAGCTGCAGCTAGGAACAGCAAAGTTGTGTGCTGAAAATCCATAAGTTGGGTGTAAACAATAAAAAGTGGTTCTCTCAGAAGCAGCTGAAAAAGGGAATAAGTGAAAAAGTTAGTCATCTTGTACGTGTGTTAACCAGCTTGTTGGTGAAAATGTTGGCCCTAATCAATCGGATTCTGGATTGGTTCAAGAGTCTTTTCTGGAAGGAGGAGATGGAGCTGACGCTTGTCGGGTTGCAGTACTCGGGCAAGACGACCTTCGTCAACGTGATTGCTGTAAGTATCCGATAGTTCGTGGGGAGGGGGAGCATAATCGTTGCATGGAAATGACTCAAATGGGGTGCTGGTACGAAGTTCGAAGGATCGAAGAAGATGGAATGCAATACATAAGCAGTTTTACAGCCGCAACAATGAATCACTGGCCGAGAGTTCAATTAAGTAGCTCTCTATGGCTCTTGTTGTTGTCGTTAGATGTTCGTGCATTTGTTAAATATTGAGTTAATCTGGCTGTGTTGTTATCAGCTTGTTGAGGCGATAACGATTTGAAAAGCCATCCATCCATGCATCGTTTGGTGTATTTGATATTTTAGCTACCTCTCTACGCACAATAGCAAACAGTGGCAAAATCCGGGGTTTGTCGTTCGGTTTGAAGTTGTAATGTTTATAGAAGTAGACAAACCATAGCTCCATATAGAAGAAGGCACATTTAACGATCCACGATTTTTTTTTTCTCTCTTAAATAAGTCAGGTATTATCTGAAGAAATCACAAATTTTTGTTCAGACAATTCTACATTGTATGTTGAAGAGATCGTAACTTTATTTAAATTTGTTGAAATTTTTTTTTTTTTACCCACACATTGGGCGGGGTTAGGAGGGGGCGGTCCATGGGCGGGGTTAAAGAGAAAAAGGGAACCAAATAAATAAATGAAAAGGAGGAAGTAAATTGAAAACATTTTTGTTTGGAAATTCTGTGTGGGGGGATGGAGGTGAGGTGGGTGGTAAATTGTTCAGGGAAGTTGTCCGTTCCTTTTGTTATTTTTGATAAAATTTTTTGGGGGGCCACCTTTTTTGTTCCTTCCGGAGCAATTTGCGATTAGGGCGAACATGCAGAATGTAAACAAATGGGAAATGATGATTGTAATATTGCAAGTAGAATTTCAAACCGTAATTTACAAATTAACGAATAAATTCAAATACAATTTAGCATACAGACAGAGAACAAAGCTTGCTTCTGATTCATATATAATACTGATGGAAATTCTTTCGTTATTCATTGAAATTTGCATTTTATTAATATTCGCCTGTCAATACTAGGATGTTTGATTACGCCATTTTCAATGTTGGCCCCACAAGTACTGGACATAAAAGTATCGCCCTATACTATTCGCCTTTTGTTGACATTTTGATAGGTTTCGCCCTTCACTTTTCGCCGTTGTTTTGGTTATTTTATCAGTATCGCCTTTTACTTTTCGCCGTTGTTTTGATTTTTTGTCAGTATCGCCTTTTACTTTACGCCATGTTTATGTTTTGATTTAAATTACGCCTTTCATTTTGTCAACAATCAATATGGCGTAAATCGCAGAGCGAATTGTTTTGAATACGAAATAACTCTACGCCCTTTGCAAAAACAATATTTAATGAATAAAATTAAATCACAACCTGGACAAAAAGGTCAAAACTCATGATTTAGTTGTAGTAATTATGCATTGCATTGAAAACACATTTTGTTTATATTTTGCATGTACGCCCTAATCGCGAATTGCTCCGGACTTGTTAGTGCTAGTTTAGTTAGCGAAATACCTAGCATCCTCGACTATATGTAGCATACACTGAACCCAAACATCCTCCTTTTATCGAATGAATCATCCGTCGGTTGATATCGAGACATTGAAATCGCATTTTTGAATGATAGATGCAGGCGGAGCACGATTTTCTAGAAACCAGATGATTATCCTTCTAATGCTAAACAACTATTAATACGCGAAGTGAATTGACCTCCCGTTCAAATTAGAATGCACACTGTATGAAAAATCGTCATCCCAAAGTGGAATGCCTATTGCATTGGAAAAGCCCTATAACGCAAATCATTTGAAATGAGGATGACAAACATTCCATTTTACACCGTTGGGTAAAAACCTATTAATCGCTATCAGAACTGGTACCATCACGAATAAACGATCGAAGCCCGCTCTTCTCGTACGGAGTCACGGAAAAATATTTCCTGACTCCTTCAATGTTTGTGCTCCCGTTGTGAAATAATTTTATGTCGTTGAATTGTTTCAAATTATTCATTAATCGCTAATGATCTTACACAGTTTTGAAACAAACATCATATTAAATTTGGTTGATTGTCATACGAAACATGAATGATCGTCATACGGATCTAATCATAAGACAATCATCCGATTTCCGAATGCTTTTCGTTAAAGGGCGCAATCATATTACTCTTCAGACGATCTTGGGATGATGTTTGGGTTCAGTGTAGAAGAAAATAAATTTGTTTTTGGTGAAACAAAATTGTAGTGGCCTACTTGACACGGTCCTAAATTTCACTCAATGTGGGAGTCCACTTTACTCAGTTGCATGGGAACTTATGGCTGAAAGTATTGAACCATCTCCACCCCATTCAATCGGTACCAAACCCCGTTCAGATAATTTCCCAAAAAATGTGCTCTTTGGTTTGCAAACTCAATTTCCATTGGTTTTTCCACTTTTTAAACAGTTACTTCTAGGGTTTTTTTTTTCATTAGGGCGAATCTACAATTGAGAGACTCTCTCGGGGCTCGCTCTCTTTCATTCATAAATCAATCACCTTTACGTTTTTCATTCTACTATTTGTAGAGTATGCTAGCCAGCACTGTTGTGTTTCGATATGTACTAAAGAAAGCCTCGAAAGTTTTATAATGGCGCTGTAATGAATGAAAGAGAGTGAGCCCGAAGAGAATCTCTCAATTGTAGATTCGCCCTAATGAAAAAAAAACCCTAGACTTAATTGATTTTACAGACGGAGGATGCTACATTTTATAACAGTTTCTAACTGTTGCTATGTAACCAATTATTTTTGAAAAAGTGTTTGCTATGAAAATTATTATGAAACATAATTGAACAACATAAACATAAATGAAAATTGTTTTGTTGTTAGAAACTTCGGCTTATAAAAATATTCTTAATTTACTGTGGGAAAAATATTCTTAAATTACTGTGAACACGTTTTGCGTGTAAGCTATCAGTGCCAGAGTAAACAACAACAACAGTTTGTTCTAACCAACAGTTTGTTCTAGTTTCGGTTTGCGCGTTATTTCATTGAAATATTGAAAAACCCGTTTTTTTGGAATTTGCGCTTTAAAGGTAAATTCTTACGTGAAATAGGAGAAATAATCGGGCGATCCCATTCCACCGCACAGCATATCTTCGACAACTAGAAACACGAGGGAATCTTGAAGAACAATGTTGGAAGGGGAAGAAAACGGATCCCAACCGAAAGTGATGAACGACTTACAGTCCGCAAAGTACGTAATAACCCGAAAACCAGTGTACCGAATTTGACGGTGGAAGTGTCTCAAGACATCGGCCGACCTGTTTCAACTGAAATTGTTCGCAACGTTATCCGGAAATCCAATCTGCATTGTCGAGTTGCCCTGAAGAAGCCGTAAAACGACTTGAGGTCGAGAAAGTACATGGTGCTGGCTGTGTTATGTTGTGGAGTCGTATGACTGCTTCAGGCACGGAACACCCGGAGTTTATCGGCCGGATTATGGACAAAATGTTGTATATAGATATTCAAAAACTAAACCTGAGTCAAAGTGCTCACAAATTAGGACTGTCATATGGATATTGCTTCCAACAAGACAATGATCAATAACACACCGCTCATGTTGTTCAATTCGTTCATTATGGTTTTTATATAAGGTTCCTAAAAATAGTTTTAGGAAATATGAGTAATTTTTTTTTTCAAACCCCAGGATTGCAAATTTAGTTCACTAATTTCGAGTGTTAAAAGTTTTCCGAAAAAGTGTTACATTGTTTTTTGAAAATTCTAGAAAGGGACACATCTAAATTTGTTCAAAATCGTCGCCTTAAAGACGCCACCACATCACTAGATCCGAATTTCCACCGAAAATCTGTGGAATGAAATCAAGCGGCGATTGAATGATACCAACACAAAACAAAAACGAGCGGAAAAGGAAAATATAATATATGGGAAAACATCCCAGCATCTTGAACCAAAAAACTAGTTGACTCAATGCAAACTCGCTTGCAAACCTTGATCGACGCTAACCCGGCGTCTCCACTAGCATTTTCTGTGTTGACAGATACACCTTAACACATGCCAAATCACCTGACATTTTATAGATACTGGGCTGCTCAGACAGACAGACAGAAATTTCTAACGCGTAGAGCAACGATGGCATCTCTGAAAACACGCTCATGAAATTGGATATTTTTTGTTGCACTATGTTAGCTTTCGTCAAGTTTATTTTTGAATATGTCAGCTTAAAAGTCTAACAAAAATCTTAAAAGTTAAAACATATTTCAGAACTGATTTGTCTTAACAGCTAACGCATGTGTCTCCAATAACCATTATCTTTGACAGCAAAAGAAATGTTTAGATAGAAAATGCTAGCGGAGACACCGGGTAAGGGAGGCCACGCGAAGTACTGAGTTTGTTTGGTAATTCCAATCTGCATTCAGGTGCTGCGCTTGATAATGTTGTCTGATTTTGATTAGTGAGAATGTTAACTGTACGATAAATTTTGTGAGTTTGAAATCAGAATTTCATTTTGTTGGTATCGTGGAGCGATAGGGAATCTATGCTAATCCAATTCATAAAATACATGACCTTGAAACTACACGTATACGTGTACACACGCCTGGCGTTCGGACAAGAAATATAACACTGAAGCATACAGCTCCATACTTGCCGCAGGCAAACGGTGAAGTTGAGAGGCAGAACAGTTCGCTCCTAAAGAGGCTCAAAATCAGTCATTCATTGAATCGTGACTGGAAACGGATTTGCTTCAGTACCTATGATATACAACACTACTGTACATTCCATCACTACGGCACCATCCATTTTATTGCAGAATCGTCTGATCAGGTCCAAAATTCCGTCAATAAAGGTGTCACCACACGGCGGCCATTTCTAGTATATAGTGAGCTATATTCTTGAAAACTATGTAATAGTTTATAGGAACACCTAAACTATGTAGTGATAGCTCATAGTTATGATTTGCAAGCGATAGTTTTACGCTATGATATAGAGCCGTGCCCGTTGTCGTGTGTACACTCTAGAGATAGTTTCTATGTCATAGTAGTAGGCTATGAACTATTCCATCCGGACGGAATAGTTCATAGTTCGTTGGTCGAAGTTTTTTGACAGTTCATTTGAATTTTTTGCTAGTTTGTGTGTTTCACTTTTTTTAAAGCAAAAATGGACCAGGAGAAAATTTAAACCAAAGCCAGCAGTGCGCAATTTGAAGCGTAAAAAGTCAGCCTATGATGAGATGGCGCTTTTCTCGAACTGCGTCGAAATCGTGTCCGAACCCACGGAACTTAAAAAACCAAAAAATCGGGCCACTATTCTGGACAAACCTACCAACTCGTTGCTGGAGATGTTATGGGCTGAAGACTGCCTTGTATAACAAATTTTCGATGGCTTTAAGGAACTTGAATAATAAATTTGAGCAGTCCTAACATGTGTAACATAAGTCCTGGGAATACTTTCAGGCTTTTATTTGACAGCATTAACAAACACACAGATGTCAACCAATGTACTTGTCACGTTCATCTGTGTTTCTACTGAACTGTCAAACTCAAATTGCGCAGTAGTTTCCATTAAAAATGTCGTACAAGCTGGATTTACGAGCACAAGTCGCCAACCTTTTTGGACGGCTTAGTATAAGTGAAATTTTGAGCGTGTTCAAGCCAATAGCCAATAGTTCGAGCCAATATCAAAATCAACAATATACCGTGTTTTGAAAGATTGTCGTGATGGTAAAGAACCGGAAAATAAAAAGAAAAGTGGTCGCCCAACAAAATTGAGTGCCAGAACAACGAAAAAACTGCTGTCAAGCGCTGAAAACAAGGTTGGCCAATCAACACGCAAATTAGCACGAAAATTTCAGGTTTCAAACATAACAGTCCATCGGATTTTGAAAAAACATAACGTAATCTACCGGAAACGTCAGCGTGCACCAAAATATACACAGCAACAACTCGAAAAAATACCAAAATGCTGCCGTGCACTTCGTCGCGAGCATTTTGCAAATGGAAAGTGCATAATTTTGGATGATGAATCTTACTTCACGTTTTCGCACCATGAATTGAGTGGCAACGGTGGTTTCAATACTGCTAACATTAAAACAACACCAGACGGTGTTAAATATGCCAGCAAATCGAAATATGAGCCAAAGGTGTTAGTGTGGGCAGCCATGTCATCGAAGGGTATCTCGGCGCCTTTGATACGCCCAAACAAGGCCAAAGCCATCAATTCTGACGTGTATATCAGCCAATGCTTGCCGAAATTGAAGCAATTCATCAACAAATATCACGCTTACGACGAAATCATGTTTTGGCCGCATCTTGCAAGCTGTCATTACGCGAAAAAAACATTAGATTGGCTAACTGAGCAAAACATACCATTTGTACCGAAAAAGGACAATCCACCTAACGTGTCTCAGGCTCGTCCAATTGAAAATTTTTGGAGTGTTCTCAAACGTATGGTGTACGACAATGGCTGGGAAGCTAACAATGAGCAACAATTGGTTAATCGAATCAAGCGGAAGATGAAAGAAATAGACAAAGACACCGTCCAGAACCTGATTCAACATGTTCGCCGTACACTGCGTAAAATCGAAGATAATGGTCCATTGAGCGTACTGTAAATATAATTTTCAACAGAATTAATAGAATAAAATACCCTGAAGAGCATTTTAAAATCCGATTGTTTGATTTCAAGTACCATGCTTTTGAATTTTTCCCAGGACTTATGTTACATATGTTATGAAAAGAAAATAATTTTTAGAATGTCTCAAGAGCAGCTGATTGTCCTCGTGCAGATGAGCCATACAACTTGCCCACTATCGGAGTCGAAACAGGCATCTCAGGTGCCAAAAATCCTGCATCGGATTCCCCAACAACAATCGGCAAATATCCCAGCATCACTGATCTTTCCTTTTGCTCCTATGTTGACATACGTAAACTTGTATTCAGCATCCACCATACCCATTAGAACGATGCTGAACTGCTTTGTACAATTTAAATAATCAATGACGCTTTTTGCAGGGGCTTTTATACTAACGTGATTTCCGTCTAACGCTCTTACAGAACTGGAAAATTGCCATTTTTCTTTAAAATTACGTGACAGCCAATCCTCTTGTGAATAATATACGAGTTTTAAATAAAGCTGCCATTTCAATTTCATTTAATTCTGCTGCTCTAAGAACCGGTTCGAATGATTTGAAAGCAATAAATTTAACCGATTTCCCCGAACTTCTCTGAAGAACATCCCCGAAGATCTCGGAAGAACTTTTCTGATGTCCTCTGAAGAACTTCCCCGAAGTTCTGTGCAGAATTCCACCGAAGTTCTTTGAAGAACTTCCCTGAACTTCTATAAAGAACTTCCCTAAATTTCTGTTAAGAACTTCCCTGAAATTCCTCGGAAGAACTTCCCCGAAATTACTTTCCTGAAATTCCCTGAATAATTTTCCGAATTTCTCTGAAGAATTATCTGAAGTTCTCTAAAGAACTTCCCCGAAGTTATCTGAAGAACTTCCCCGAAGTTCTCTGCAGAGCTTCACCGAAGTTTTCTGAAGAACTTCCCCGAAGTTCTCTGAAGAACATCCCCGAAATTCTCTGAAGAACTTCCCTGAACTTCTATAAAGAACTACCCTGAAGTTCTTTGAAGAACTTCCCTGAAGTTCTCTGAAGAACTTTCCTGAACTTCTATAAAGAACTTTCCTGAATTCCTGTGAAGAACTTCCCTGAATTTCTGTGAAAAACTTCCCTGAAATTCCTCTGAAGAATCTTCCTGAACTCCGAGCAACTTCTCTAAATTTCTCTCAAGAACTTCCCTGAAATTCCTTTGAAGAACCTTCCTGAATTTTCTCTGAAGCACTTCCCTGTAGTTCCTCTGAAGAACTTTCCTGAAATTATTTTCCTGAAATTCTCTGAAGAAATTTCCCAAACTTCTCTAAAGAATTACCTGAAGTTCTCTGAAGAACCTTGAACCCCTCTGAAGAAATTTCCCGAACTTCTCTGAAAACTTCCCTATATTTCTCTGAAGAACTTCCCTGTACTTCTCTAATGAACCTCCCCGAATTTCCGTAAAGAACTTCCATTAACATCTCTGAAAAACTCTTCTAAATTTCTCTGAAGAATTTCCCTGAACTAGTGACCCAGCTCCTTCAGCAGATTAGCTTAAATTCCCTAGCCTTCAAGACGAGCAATCCACGATTTTGTCCAGACTTTGCGAATTTTTCGTTTTATTCGCCTTTTCAATATGATGTACGCAGCAACTGCAGTAATTTTTCATTCTCTGTCCATAGCTACCATGATTACTTCCCAAATTTATTTTTTAAAAGCTCCCTACTGAATATTTGCGACCACAAAGACAATCAATCGTGTGTACACCGAAAAAAGTTAAGTGATAGAGTTACGAAGCTCAAGATAGAGATCCTTTTTTGAAGTACAGAGAGGAAGAGACAGAAGACCTGAGGTTCCATACAAAACCTTCGGAAATTGAAGAAGGAGATCGCGTCTTGTTGCAGCTTGTAATACCCGCGGAAAAACTTACTGCAACATTTGGTAGAACAGAATAAAGGGATCAAAATTTGGTCGACTTAAACTTGACGCATTAAAGGCAATGATGAAAGGACATCGTGCATTAAAAAAATTTGCACACCCTTTATTTTGAAGATGTGTGCGTGTAGTATCATGCCTCTATTTTGATTTTGAGATTAGCACTTCAGTTATCAAAATGACGTCGAAGGAAGAGAAGGAACGCATCAAAATTTTGCACGTGCATGGCGAAAATCCAAACTACTCTCACGCCAAGCTAGCAAAATGGTTGAATGTGGCTAAATCAACTGTTACCAACGTTTTAAAAGTGTTCGGTGAACGTTTGTCTACAGCCAGGAAAGCCGGATCGGGGGGAAATCGGAGGGGGGGGGAGAAAGGGGGTGTGGGGGACACTGGGGGGGGGGAAGAGGGGGGGGGCCTTAACCGTGGGTAAAGTAAAAAAGGGGGGGGCTTTGAAGGGGGCGGGGTAATAATTTGTGGGGGTGGAAGCGGTGGGGGGACCCGAGAGGGGGGGGAGGGGGGGGGGAAGGGGGGGGGGGGGAGGGGGGGGTGTGCCCAAGTAACATTGCCAAAACCATCCAGCTTTATTAAGTTTTATTAAAGTTTTATGAAAGCCACTAGAAATCAATTCGGCTTTATTATGGTAGCAAGAGATGCCAATAGGTTTCAAATTTTAGTCAGGTTTATAAGAACCTACACAGCTTCTTTACAACGATCTTAAAACCTTGACTTCTAAAATTCCTTTTACTCCTATCAAAGGTTTTATTTTGACTTTATTAACTCATAAAATGCTGTTTTGAAATGCCGTTTTAGGACTCATTCATATTATCTTATTATGGTCAGTTGAAAAAGCATTTTAAAACCATTTTGCCTCCAGTAAATGCATTAAACGGCTAACTGGCATTGAGGAAAGCTACCAAGCGACCAGATAGTTTTATAGTAGCCATTGCTAAGATAAATTGGCTTTTTGGCAAAACTGTGATTTCTTGCAATCGCCATATTGAAATATATGAAATAATTGAAATGTGGAAAAATAAATACACCAAATTTTAAATGTAATACAATTGAACTGTAGATCTGAGACAAACTTCGGTATTCGTTTAGATAACCTTATTGAATTCCATCAATTTTCAGTAGTTTCATGATTAATTTACGGAATATATTTTTTTCAATTTTGTTTTTGTTGTTGTAAACTCGCATAATTTCCAAGGCGCATTAATTTTCAGCTCTTATCGTGCCAATATTCACCATAAAATTAAATGCGCATATGATTTGGAGCATGATACGCTATAAAAAAAACTCAATTTGTTTTATATATTTTGCTATCAATCATAATTTCCCGCAACAGTAGAACTTTTTTCTTAGCCATTATTTACTGTTGAATGAATCAGAAGAGAAACAAAGCAAAACAACAAAAACCAACCACGATATCGCCGTGAAGTTTGACAGCTGTGGCCATTCAGCCCTATGCTGGTTTTGATGGCGGCCAATAGGTTTTATGATGGTTCTCAAGTGGTCATAACATCTTTCACTAGAACATTTTCAAAATCTTTATGGTCTTAGAAAGGTTTTATTAATTTGTTTTCACAACCGTCTATAGAGTGGGCCACTTTGTACACATTTCGGCTTTAAAGATGCATAGAGGAGGTGTTGGTGGACAAAACAGTTTTGAATGTAGTGTCATCAACAAAGCCGGGAGGAGTGCTATACGGCTGGAATAGAACTGAAATTGTTACTTGGGGATTGGCCTAACTCTGCGAACTGCTGCGTTGTTAATCGATTGATGTGCGTAGTATACATTGGAGACTAATTTCAATGGCCACTATTACTCGGTGTGATTTTCAAACCTCATCTCCGGATTTTACAGGCGAGCTCAATTCTTCTCCCACCGTACCAAAATGCGCAGACACGTTGACGTTGGTGTGCCTGAACAGAAAACAAAACCGAATCGAGCTCATTTGCATACCTCATGAAAGTAGGAACATAATAACGGAAAATTTCGGCCTATTTTCACAACATTTTTCTTTTTTTTCAGCTATCCCAGTGCTGGTGTTGAAATACTTATAATTGCTCGCCTTTTGTTCGCGGAAAAAGAGAGAGTATACTCGGGCTCAGCCGTCTGCCGTCTCTGAGTTTTATGGTAGGTGATGGTGGTGATGCTGCCAGTATGGATTGTTGCTGGCATTATTGAACGAAGAGAACAATGACGGAGAAACAAGCTCCAATCCAACGAAATTAATGTAAATTTTTCGGGTTGAAATTTTACAGGTTGATGAGAGACGTAACAGGTTTTTTTTTTCAAATAGTCTTATTTCGGTTGATTTTGGTCTAAAGTTGAAAATCGTTGACATGAACTACCTAACTAATCTCATGAAACTTTGGTTTAGCAGAAACTGCTGTTCACTACTGGGATCCCATGGTGTTGAGAAGATATTTCCAATTTTCAAAAACATTATAATTTAAATTGGCGCACTGTACGCAATAAAAACATAATTAATTAGTAGTGTACTCATGAAACGTTCCATGAAGTCCTCGGATGGCTTGACGTTTGAATCATTGCTTAAAACCCCGATTCGTCCCATTTAAAACGTATCCGAGAATTATCTTTTGCCACGCCATCTTCCTACGCGTTCTGGGCGTGATCTTGACTCAAACTAAAGACGAACATCATGTGCGTGGTGCCTCGGCACGCGTATCAAGTCCATGCATGGATATGTACGTATGCCAATCCCGCCGTCTCGAGGCACACGAAACTTTTCCTTAATTTAATTATATACCCAGACCAGACATTAACTTGGCCTGGCATCCACCCCCTCCTTTCATTCGTCGCCTGTTTATATCTGTTGCCGATATCAACCGGCAGTACGGCAGCTTGCGCGCATTAACGCCGCTTCAAGGTAGGTCCCCCGGTCATCCACTCGAGGGACGGATGCTGTGCCCCTTCTCCGACCTGTCGTCGTTCCCAATATCTCAGAGTGGCCTCGGCAAATGAAGTATAATGGTGTCGTTAAAAAAGCCTTAGATTATGATTTATCTTTCCGAAAATTGTTTATCAACATTGGACCTCCTTCCGAGAAGTTTTTGTCCGGGGTCGGCAGTTATATATTATGAGTCAATTTTTTCTTTGACCAACGTAACTAATACCTAAAGTGTACTCATTTGAAGAAGCGAAACGTGACTACTCATCTAGTGGGATTTTAATTATGTATGTAGCTTTTGGTACCATTTCTGTTTTTATAGGATTTGGTTGCGGGAGTAATGTAGCGATAGGCTGGAGCACTACTTTTGCAATGGACCAATTCCCGTCAGTCATCGCTATAAAACACCCTTATTCAAACCAAACGACTTGATTTGTTTGTATATGTTTAGTGCTACACATACACTAATCATGTATATGTAGAAAAAAATTAAGTTGTTTGGATTGAACACGGCTGTGACAGTAATCATTGACGTGGGGATTGATTTGCTGTCGAAGTAGTGCTCCATCCTAAATACAGATTTGTTTTATATTGATAAAATTGCGCGTCAGTTCCCGTTCGGGTGCCATATCAACTAACTTTTGTTTTTTTCGACGCACTGACAAAAAGACATGGAAATATTGGTGTATTTAGATCGGCCTATCAAACATACGGAGCATTTGATTACGGATTGAAGATAACGAAAAAAATTATGAAATCAATAGAAGCTCGATTCTTTTCCTGTATCATACAGTTGCGTATGGAAACTCGCAATCCAATTTATACCAAATACCGAATAAAATTCACCTTTAACCACGCGGTTTTTCTTTTTTACTGTTGTTAATTGATTTTCTACCAGAGTTGCAATTTCAGGATCGTTAGAAAAGTTAGAATCTTGTCTTAACTTCACCGTTGAAATTTAACAATTCCAGAAACTGATTAGGTATAAAAATCAAAAAAGGTTTTCTATCTCTGGTTCGAACAAAACGCTAAATAGGGTGCTGCCGTTTTGCTGCTTGCATGCCTTTTTGCTCATTGGACCGAAGTCGCTATCCAAGTTAAACATTTTTTTGTATAAAGCTCAAAAAATTATCTTTAAGACAGCATCATGTATTTCTCAAGACTTAATTTTTGACTCGTATATGACCAAATAAATCGACGTTTTTGAAACATATTTTAGATCACACAAGAAGTTTTTAAGGCCTGTACTCGAAAAAAATGCACCATTTTTATCCGTGTGTAACCTTTTTTGTCCGTGGGTAAAAATTTATGAAAATCTGAGTATGACTAGTTTGGAGTGAATTGTTTACATGTGCAATTCATAATAATCGGTTTAGTAGTTATTGAGATGTCATCGAAACAAGAAGAAAACCGCCGGAGAATTTTGCGCGCCGTCATGGAAAATCCGACTGCGACCATGAGATGATCCATGAAGACAACTGGGAATCACCCATACAACTGTGTCTCGGGTAGTAAAATCGTTTAAGGAGTCCCAGAGATCGACCGGCGGGCTGAAAGTGGAAGAAAATCAAAGACAGCTGACCCTGTGAAGGCCCGGAAGGTGTTGGATTATTTCAAGATGTAATCCGAACCTTTCGATTCGCGACGCGGCTCTGAAGGCAAAGTGTTCCGCCTGGTTCGTTCAGCAAACCATGAAACTAGCCGAGCTTCGTGTATTCAAGGTCCGAAGGACCAAAGCGGCGTGATCAACAAAACGGCGGCCAAATCCCGCGCAAGGAAGCTGTATCGAGAGTGGTTAACGAAACCGATGTGTGTGGTTATGGATGACGAAACCTACATCAATGCAGACGCAAAGCAGATACCGGGGCTGGAGTTCTACGTTGCCAAATCGCGGTTTGATGTTCCGGAAGACATAAAGAAGAAGAAAAAAAGACAAATTCACCAACAAATACTTGCTCTGGCAGGCCATATGCCAATGCGGTAGACTGAGTAAACCGTACATCACAACGGGTACCTTCAACAGCAAAATTTACCACACCGAGTGCCTCCAGAAGCGTCTGTTGCCCTTCCTGCGGTCCCACGGAGGCGAGACATTATTTTGGCCGGACCTGGCATTATGCCATCACGCGCAATCGACGTTGGATTGGTACAGAGACAATAACGTTGTTTTTGTACCAAAAACCGCCAAATTCACCAGAGATTCGTCCGGTGGAAAATTTTGGGCCATAATGATGGCCAAAGTTTGAAAATCGTCCAAGGTATTTAAGAACGAACTGGAGTTGAAGAAAGAATGGATGAAAGTGACCAAAAAGGTCTGCTCCACCCTTGCACAAAATGTAATGAGGGGTCTTAAGGGAAAGGTGCGGGCTTTCAGCGATGGAAAGGAGATTGACTAAAGTAATTATGCCGAAACATAATCCATATGTATTAGTTCATTTCCTGAAAGTTTCAAGAAAATCCGACTTAAAATAATTTTTTTGGGAACACTTTTGTCTGGTACATTTTTTTCGAGTACAGGCCTTATATACACATTTAGGACCAATATGTTCTGAAGATACTTGGAACTATATGTTTTTAAAATGATGGTGGTTAATCAATGTACTTTATTCTTCATAAATGCAACAGAGAGTTCTCTTACATTATGAAATTTAGTAACATGCCTGTTTGAATTATCAAAAAACTATCAATAATAACCTTAATGGGAATAAGGTCTACACTGTTGATGATTTTTTTTTTTTGAAAACCAAAATAAATGTCATGATAACAATAAACAATTTTCTTACTTACTAAAAATCTATCAACACTTGCATCTAAATCATGAGCGAAAAAAATTTGCTCCTATCGGTATTTTTGATGGTAATTATTATCATATTTCCAACCGGCCCTGTATGTTAGTCCATATTTATGGCGTGAGGTTGAAATTAAGTCTAAGATACATCTTGAGAGCAGTTTAATAACATTCTCATGATGGTTCATGGCAAATTATTTGAGTAAGTTAATATAACATCATAATAAAGGGTGTATGGAATTAAATTGCATCATTTTCAAATGACTGTTACTTTTTACGCATTGGGTATTTTTTGTTGAAATTTTGGCTGAAATTAGTTCAATGTGTATAGTTTACACTGTATTAGTTTAGATGATTTTTTTTCTGTTTTATGTCGGAGTGTGCGCTGTTGGCGCTTGATGTTACCTTCATGTCTGGGTGTTTAGTTTGGTTTTCTATTACATTAGTAGCAGTGCAATCGTTGCAAATCTGGAGTCAGAAGAATAGCAGTGGCAAAAAAACTTTTTCGCACGTACCGTATGCGTGATAATGTTTGCACCATGGAGCAATGTCAACATTTGAAAAAATATGAAAAATTGCGGTTTCGATTTTTTTTTTATTTATTCGAAGGCGGGATGTTTCTTTAACATCAGTCTTAAACTAGCTGCAATTTCCTCCTCCTACGGCAGGTCCTACACACTTAAAGATTATTCACGGGCTCGGTTAAACATTTAGCTGAATTCACTCGGCATTTTCATATTAAACTGATAACACGGCAAAAAATCGAACGATGCCGAGTCTCAGCATCACTTGAAACTGAAATATCGGGTAGCTTCAATATTAATCCGATTCTCGGAAACACTAGGAGCCGAGCACAAACGTTAACCAAATTTCAACCGACCTCAGCTGCCTATCATGCCGAAATATCGGTTTAGTAGTGTTGTAAACCGAGGCTCGGCTTTTTATCTGTCAACTACCATGCACCATATTGTTTTCATTCGCAAGTGGAGTAAGTCGTATGTTTTTTATGGAACTGTGAAAAAAACGGTGAATGAACGGTGAAAATGGAGCAACTTCTCGATTAAATGCAGCAGTAGGATGTAAGACTACACGATATTTTTAGTAAGTACAAATTAATTTACTTATCTGTTTCATTTTAGCTTGAAAAGTCGAGCATAATATGTTTCATCTGTCGAGAAGTAGTTGGGGGCTATGCCGAAAAGCTGCAGCGGCATTTTAATGACCACATCCGGAATTAATATTTTGATCCGGATAGAGTGTTTTACGACTGCACGGTTTCAAAATGCCGATCAAGGTACAGCCATTTCAAATCACTGAAAAGGCACATTGTTCAGCGACAACCCCAAAAAGTTAAAATTCGATGCTGATGAATCTGTTTACCTTGCTGAATTGCAAGCTGCAAGACGAAAGAAGAAACTGTCTCTCTTGATGAAATTAAAAGATGCGTTTCACTGGGAATTTGCCGGTTGACGGCAGATGTGTCACTACCGCAAACCAAAATCGCAGAAATGATCAGACTTTGCGAGACCCTCGTTCAAATGCTAGGTGAATATTTCGAAGGAAAGACTTTTCTGGATGGTCATGATACCGATTTGGAGGCCCCTGAAACTGTTAATTTTTTAAATCAGTTCACACTCAGTGTACACTCTTAAAAATAATGAATATTACGAGTGATGTAATCCTAGTTGCACGTAAATAATTTGAGACTCAAAGATGAACATGACTCAAATGTATGTTCTATTTGATGTGTTGTTAATTTTAAGCCCAAAATAATAAACACTGAAAAACTCAAAGTTACGTTCCGGATGCTACATTTACAACTGCACCTAAGTGTAGAGTTCATAAAAGTCATAAACCATAAAAGTGGCAACCATGCTCTATCCCCGGGAGAGACTGATGTTTTGCGAGCGAGAGAATGATAGCAGGAGAGAGAGTGAGCGTCGACATATGTGGGTCTGATAGGTAGTAGGCATCGGTAGCGGTGGCAGAAGTTAGTGAACTATTGTCGGATTGGGAACTGAATAAAACTTCGTGAAAAAGTTCGAGTTTCGCTGGTGTGATCCGAAATCTATCGCTGTGATATTCTTGTGTGACTTTTTCGTCGATAAACGGAATGAAAGGGTCGAGCTCGAAGTCTTTCGATCACTAAAGCAAACCCCTGATGAGTCGTTTAACCACTTCATCCTTAAGCTTCGCACGCAAGCCGCCCGATGTGATTTTCGGGATCGCGAAGAGCAAGAGATTTTACAGCAAGTAACGATGGGTGCTTGGGATGATAGAGTCAAGGACAAAGGCCTCGAGAACGTCATGGGCCTTGATGAGTTGATGAACTATGCCATCAATCGGGAAACCTTGATGAAGCAAAAGCAAAAAACACATCCATTCAAGATTGAACCTGAAGCCACCAATATTTCGGTAGTGAAGCAGGAGTGGGAGCGATCATCTCAATCTAGACAAGGATCATCCGGCATGTCGAAGGATAGGCGTGAGATGTCTTGGTATAAAGGTAACCGCCCCAGAATTGAATGTGGACGTTGTGGTTCCTGGAAGCATGGCAGTAATTCACAAAGCTGTTCTGCTCAAAGTTCTCGATGCAACAACTGCGGAATAAAAGGGCATTTTTTCCAGAAAGTGTGCCAGAGTACGGAAGACGCAGCTCAAAGCCCACAGTACTTGGAAGCGTGCCAGCTCCGAAGCCAACGCCTTACGAGAAGGAAATCTATGCGATGAGGAACCATCACGGCGTCGCCAGATGTTGGAAGAACCGATGAAGGTAAAATAACCACACATGTTTCTTTTTTTCATTGCCTTGCAATGATTGTCTCATATGTTATTATCTTATTTTCTTTGAATTCACATACATATTTTTAGTATCACAGCTGATATTAATGAATAATAATAAATAAAGGTGGAATTAAAATAGAATCGTAATTTGTCTTCCTTTTAGATCAGCTCAAAAAATGACGGAATTATTTCATGCAAAATTGATAAACATCCAATAGAGTTTTTGATAGATTCAGGGGCAGCTATCAATACCGTTACTGAGCTAGTATGGAACGAACTTGTTTATACCAATGCGACCATTTTTAAGAAAAGGTTTCGATGTAACCGGAAGATTCTTGCGTTTGCAAGCAGTGAACCATTACGTGTTCTTGCAATTTTTGAGGCACGGATTTCAGTGAATGAATGCTAACCTAAAAATTACGCCGAATTCTTTGTCATTGAAGGGTCTCAAAAATCACTCCTAAGCAAGAGAACGGCGGAAGATCTTAAAGTTTTAAAAGTAGGGCTTGAGGTTCAAAACATTGAGGTCAAACGTGAAGCCTTTCCAAAGTTCCCGAACGTTGAAGTCAAACTATCCATCGACAGGCGCATACCGCCGAGAAAAATCGCATACTTGAGGATCCCTGTAGCGATGGAAGAGAAGGTAGACAAAAAGATAATGGAAATGTTGCATAGTGATGTAATAGAACCAGTTGTGGGCCCTCCGGAATGGATTTCCCCTTTGGTCGTGGTGCCGAAGGGGAAGGATGACATTAGGTTGTGTATAAACATGAAGTACCCCAATGAGGCTATACAGCGTGAGCACTATCCGCTCCCAATGATCGACACCTTCCTTAATAAACTCCGAGGATCAACTGTCTTTTCGAAGCTTGACATCACGTCCGCTTTCCACCATATTGAGCTGCACCCGGAATCTCGTGGAATTACTACTTTCATGACAAGCCGAGGGCTTATGAGATACAAACGATTAATGTTTGGCACTAAGGTAACTTCGAATCTAAGTCCGTAAAGCGTTAAAAAATAGCCACTTGACTGAGTACTGGGTTTTATAAGCCTTAAATTTACATGACCCTTGTCTTAGGTGTTATAGCAACATCAGACCTATTTTTATCGCAGTCGGTCTCACGCGTCACGGCAAGTCAGAAAGTTCAAATTCGTTCTCTCCGCGATAGGTTATTAAACGACCACTTTATGTTGCATGGTATAAATAATTATTGGAATTGCATTGCTTGTAAAAATTATGCTCGAAAATAAAAAGTAAAGTCTTGGGTAAAATTTGAGAACAGGGAAAAGCTAAATGTTTTCAAATTAATCTTTTTCATTTGATATACAGCTACGCAGCGTAACGCACGGAGTTCATTTGCTTATAATATTCAAAAATCTGAACATGACGAGAACTTCTGGCATTCTCACAAGTGTTTGGAGATGAAGGAACAAAATGAATTGAGCTATTTTTTGCCACTACAAAATTTTTTTCATTAAATTTCATTACAACATCTTGATTTTTTCTCTAACGGTAACCAGAATTACATCCTTGAGATCAAAACAGGATCAAGAAGCATTTGTATTTGCATCAACCGTAGCACAATATGGAAAATGTTATTTTGTGTACCTCAACTTATTTTTACGTCATCCCATGTAAGTTATCATTTCGAGTTTTTCTGGTCTTGTAAATTTAAGAACAGACGCAAATTTTTGTCTAACGGGCCGCTCTTTTTATGTGCATCCAAGTAGACTTAAATTTACATGATTTTTTCTAAGAGTGTAGTACGGAATAATAATTTAGTACCAAATACGGATAATAGTGGGGATGGTTTTTGAAGGTAAGAAATGATTGTTTGGTCGTTTGAGAGCCCTTCCTCTTCTGAAGGGTGGGGTGGTCTCTTATATAAATGAAACACAAATTTCTGCATAGTTCGAGAATTAATCAAGCAAATGGAACCAAATGTGGCATATGGGGTTTTTTGAGGTAGGATTTTTTTATATGGTGGTTCGAGTACGCTCCCCCTCTAGAAGCGGGGGGATTCTCATACAAATGAAACACAGATTTCTATTTCTGCATACTCGAGAACTAATCAAGCAAATGCAACAAAATATGGCATGTGCGGGTTTTTGAAGGCAAGAAATGTTTCAACCAGACATTAGAATAATCCAGGCAACTAAAATACAAAATGTGTATATCTCAGGAAAAAAAAGCATGTTCTGATAGAAGTTTTTACCCCTTCTTAGTCAAGAAAAAAAAACTCATACCGAAAAACAACCATTAAATTATTAAATTTACTTTCATTAAATTTACTTTCATTTAGTTGCAAGCGTTGCAGCGCTCGCGGGTTCAGCTACATAGTATGTAATAAATATTACTTTTATGAAAGGTAGGCTTTTGAATACAATATTTTAAACAATGTTTGTACGCAGAAAAAATCTGACTTCATTGTAATGTACATTTACATCCGGATGCTACACAGAAAACAGTTTGATCGTCAATTCTACTATTATCGGGGGTTCGGAATAGTAATTTCGAACCGAGGGGTTGGCAGAATAGCTATTTCGAACCGACTATGATCATGGTAAAAATTAACATTCAAAATAGTTGAATCAACATTTACTATAATGTCCGAATAGTCCTTGTAACCATGACCATAACCAAAAATACCACGAACGTGGTGAAGTCAACCATTATCATAGTTATTGAAACCATTATATGCAATAGTCATCTTGACTATGATTTAATTATCGGTACAACCAAGGAATTTTTCTCAGAGTACATTTACAACAGCTTCTACACAGAAAAAAATGATGAACTTTTACAGACGCGTAAAAATTCCTCTCGTTCAATTGCAAACCAAAGCAAGCGTAAACATCGTAATTGTTTGCAGTCTTTCAAACAGCATACAACATTGTTTGCAGTCCTCCAGACCTGATTTAGGCGATATCTTGCATCAATTTACATGATAGATCTCATGAATTCATGCCAAATCTAGCATTGCAATTATGTGCATTGGATAATGCAGAAAATTACATGTTTCTTTTAAACTGTGTAGAATACATTTGGTAACCTCAAATCTAAGCTCTAAAGCATTGAAACATAGCCACTAGACTGAATATTGGGATTTGAAAATCTTAAATTTACACGACCGTTGTCTTTGGTGTTATAACAACATCTGACCTATTTTTAGCGCAGTCGGTTCCATCTGTCACGGCCATTTGCAAGATCAAATTAATTCTCTTCCGTGATAGATTATGAAACGATTACTTCATGTTATATAAAATGCACAACAGATCGAACTTCGTAACTCGTAAATGCAATGCTCTAAAATTAAAGTTGCAGTTTTGAAAAATCGAAAAATAGGGATATAGAAAAAAAAACGATACGTGTTCCAACTCATTTTTTTTTCACTGAGACACGGTTAAGCAGTGTAGCACACGGAGTTCATTTGCTTATAGTATTTATTAATCTGAACATGGGGACAAGTTCAGGAGCAGATAGTTGCTGTGACTATATAATTTCAGCGTAAATCTGTAAAATTATAGAGAATGTATAAATATATTTTTTAAAGGCTGACATGTGGCACAACCATTTATTCTAAGGAAAACATTGTTTTGTTAAAAAAAAAAATCAATCTAGGAATGTCTAGAATCGTATCTATAAATCAAAAAAATATTATAAACAATGATCAGACTTATGTTTCAAAAACTCAAGTAAGATTCGAATATTACTTCCGAAAAGATCCGTAATAAGAAGAAAAATAATCCGACGTGTTTAAAGACAGTTAATACTAGGTTAGTCAAAAAGTTTTGAAAGCGACATCAATGGAGCAGTAGAAAAATTGAAATTTCTACGCCATTTTAATATATATTTTTTTAATCTTTCATAAGAACGTAGTGAATATTTTGTTTCGATCTGTCAATTCATTCTTTATCAGTGTATTTTTAAACAATGGAAAAATCCGAATATCGTGGTATGATTAAATTCTTTGTTTTGGAAGGTTTATCGGCTACTGAGATCCATGCAAAGATGGTGAACGTATTAAAGGAGTCTTTTCCTTCATTTCCAACCTCTCACCGAAGAACTTTGGAGGTTAAGCATGACCGTAAAAAGCGTTGAAGACGATCCACGCTCAGGACGTCTAAAAAGTGCATCAACACTAGAAATCATAGCGAAAATACAGGATATTGTTTTGGAAGATCATCGACCGACTGTGGATGTGATAGCTGACACCATAGGCATCTCACATGGAACAATATGGCATATTTTCGCTGAAGTTTTGGGTTTCAAAAAACTGTTTGCACAATGGGTGTCACATTTACTAACAATGCAACAAAATCACGTTCGAATGCGACTTTCTGAGCAACATTTGGAGCAATTTCGAAAGGATAAAAAGGATTTTCTGCGTCGATTCATCACTATGGATGAGACTTGGTTCTACCACCATGATCCTGAATCAAAACTAGAGGCTAAGGAGTGGCGTGACCCAGGCAGCTCGGTTCCGAGGCGAATTCGTGTCCATGGGAGACTATACTAAGTAATAAAAGTGATTTCCCCAAAAAAAAAATTATTTTCATTTCCACTTTCAAAACTTTTTGACTATCTTGTAGGACTAGGATCCAGAAAAATTCAATTGTTCTAATTAATTAATATATACTAAACATATTAGTTAGCTTAAGTAATGCGTGTTCCGTATGCAATACTTATTTACTGCCAAATTTAAAACATTTCTGTTGTCAATGGTAATAAAACAAAATATCCAAAGCGAAAAAAAAACGTTCACCATACCTATTAATCCGTGACACTCCCGCAGTGTGTTGCTAACTGTTTTCCGGGAGGCTTCGCCGTATATAATGCTTTCTTTCTGCACTCGTGTTCGCTGTTCCTTGCTTGCACTGTCGTCGAACTCACATGAATTTGTTATTTACGCTGAAACTACCCTCTTCACGTCCCAACGAGCAAACAGTTGCACCAAATAGCAACCGTTGGCGATGTCGCGGCTGTCGTCGTCCTCAACTCCAACGCCGCTTGAGCAAGTCGGAGTAAGGCGGATTATTTCTTCTGTTGTTGTCTTCTGCTTCTGCGCGTTTTATTCTTCCCAACCACTATTCACTATTCACGACTTTGGGGTTTACTTTTCTTCGCGCGAACCGATGTTATTTTGCGCAATTGGTATTCCGCTTGGAGTGTAATTCTTCATTGATACGTACACCGCCTTCACACGCACACAAATTTACCCACCACGGGCAACCAATACACTCTTTAAGCAGACATTTTTACAGAGATCAGCACAAGGAAAGATCACTGATCGCAGCAAGCACAGGACTGGTTTCTATCCAGAGTTTGGACGGTAGAGCAGAAAATGGAATAACTTTTTTCGTTCGTTGCATGCAGAATCGAAGCAAGCGGCGGAATTTTTAATTTATCGAAGGAACGGCATCGATGCGTGATGTATTGTGTCGTGTTGTGTGCTTTGCATAATCCAGTTGTGCAGTCTGTTGACACTGTTCTTCCTGAATTCTGTTCGAAGATAGAATAAAGATATTCAATAACCTTTCTTCACTTAACTAACAAAATCAAGCAGGTCATTTTATTTCCCTAGATCCATCACAATCGGAAATTCAAAACCACTTCACAGTGATCCATTTGCGGTATGCTATAATGACTTCTTTTCCGTCGGCTTCTGAAGTATCCACTGAGAGATTTCACACCAATCAATCTACAACCAGTCAAACACACAAGCAATTAACCTCGGCGGTCACTCTCGAGACTTCATTGCTTTCCGTGCCGATTCATCATCAATGCCGACGCAGCGGATATCGATTATCCTGGAATTCTACATCGCACCACATTGCCTGTCGCTTCGGAACGGGTCAGCTTGCAGTTCCAACGGTGCTACGGCCGTCAACAACCGACGCCATATTTATCCACAACAAAACTTTTCTTTCTTTGCACTCGCGGGATCCAAGCAGCCCTACAGGATGACGCGACGGATCATTCGTGTATTTCCCTTTTAGTTCAACAACACAGCGCGGCGAAAAGCAGAAAAGAATTAATTTATCAAAGTCAGACGGCAAACGGCAACAGAAACAAATGCGCGTCACAATGCTTCAGAGGGTGCATGAAATCGAAAAATAAATAAGAAGTAAAGAGTATCCTCTCAGAGCGAACTTTCGTGGACAGCTGCGCGAAACACACGTCCGGCGAGAACCGTTGAGTCGATCGAACTAACGAACGAGTGGTCGCGATCGCATAGTGCAACCTGCTCGGAACTGGTTCTTTCGTTTGCCCGATCGCAGAAACTCTCATGCGCTGGTACCAACATAAGCATACTTCTTTCTGTCTATAAACCTAATGGAAGCGTGAAACGATCGACTCGAACGTATGCAATGCTGAAGCATATGTTGAAAAACAAAACAAACACTCTCGCTTGTGCCTATTAATCGTTGAAGTCTCCTGCTTCTCGGTGCGCAACAAGCTTTTTCGGGATTATGCGATGCGATGTGGAATCATTGCCGGCTTGATGATCATGGACGGGCGTTACAAATCGTGAGAATGACTAGTTACACGCTCGCAAAAATTACCTCAGTGAACAAATTTCTTTGGTTCATTTTAAACCGCTTGACCGTAATCTACGACTCAGCTCCGTTAGAAAATCAGAGAATCAGAGAAACTCTTTCGCAGAGTTATTTTTGAGAACGGTTTGATGAGATCTACTAAAATTAATAGATTCTCACGGAACATGACAAAAGTGCCTATTGATCGATACTTTATACAGATCTTCTCTACGGTTGCTGGCTGCTAAGGTCTGCAGCAGCTTAAAACTAATGCTATGAATAAGAATTGTGCAGCCGCGTTATTCAAAGAAGATATTATCAGTGATGAGAATAGGCTCTTTTCACGAATTATGCGAGAATAGCTAAATCGGTAACGATACAATATTTGAAATCACACTTTTTTATATTATATTCGAGACTGTTCCTGGAAAGACGTACACATCGTATTTATTTTGTTAAAGACTATGTTTGTTTCATTAGTGTAAGTGGTGAGTAATGAAGAAAATATGGGGTATATTAGTCACTGTTTCTAAAAATGCGTAAATTTGAAAGAAAATTTGAGTTGTTTCATTTTCCGTGTACAGTTGAGGCTCAAGTCGTTGTTCATTATGCGATTTTAATCAACATTCATGTGATCGGTGTACAAACTAATAATGTACACGTCCGCAGAAACGCAAAAAAACCTCAGTAGAAACTACCATTTCGAGGGTTCAATTAAGCGCAAAACCAACAATTTTCACCTGACTATAAATGCGTTTGATTTTACCATGCCTGCGATTAGATCGACCATGGTGCGGTTGATATCAATTTGAGGTCTGTCAAATATACCACAAATGTTGAAGGTTTTACCATAAACGTAGTCAATTTGACTGAAATTTCATGGCAGTTTTAAAGATAGGCATAGTCGGGTAAAATTGTAGTTTTTACTACAAGATTTTTTTCTGTGTATATGTGGTTGACAGCGACATTCACCCCCTGCTTCTTATGCTTTATTCCCATTTCCAAAGAAAATGTCTGCACAGAAAAAATTCTTATAGTAAAAGCTACCATTTTACCCGACTATGCCTATCTTTAAAACTACCATGAAATTTCAATCAAATTTTCTTCGTTAATGGTAAAACCTTCAACATTTGTGGTATATTTGACAGACCTCCTATGTCAGGCTTGGCTTCTCTTCGCACGTGTAGCTAGCAAGTGTACGATTTGAACCACACGCGGAGCAAAACACTCGATACACGCGGTGAGAACATCGGCTGCACGCCGTGCACGAGAACTTGAAAACGGAGCAAGAGCATTGCCTATCGGGAGCGTGTAACATGCAGAAAGAGAAACACGGAGGAAATCAAAGATGCTCCGTGCTCTTGGATTTCGGAAATCTTTCGTCAGTGTTAGTACGCGGTTGTACGTTTTTGAATGATGGCTGAGAAAAGGAAGTTAAGTGGGGATGTGTGGAATTTTTTCTCGTGATAATGATTCCGCAAAAACTGTCTTTATAAACCCATTATGTAAAGAGCGGTCGCTGCAGAGAGGCTCAAAATTTAATTTGACGGGGCATATTACTTCCGTTTACAAGGAAAGCAGTAGAGTGTGGACTTCTAAAGTAGAATAAGGGAAACCTCTACGCCGCGGATGTTGAAAAAAAAAACTTTTAGAAGTGTTATTTCGATGGATGTGTTGTTTCGATGGACCGTAATGTGTATATCACCAGTATTGTGCAGTGGATAACAGAGTGTGGACTTCCGCTCATTTTTTTTTCCAAGGACTGAGTTCACAACATTTTGCAACCTATTGAAAAAGCACTGAAGTTACCACATTTCGGTAGCAGAAACATAGTGCAACATTTGGATGTCGTGCATTCTAAGATTTGTGAATTCATTTAGACTAAGTTCGCGGGACGCATTGTTTGTATAAACTTACTATCGCGTAGAGGAAGATCTGTGCTTGAGATTTTAACCCAAATTTCAAATCGTACCCTTGCTAGAAGCCAGTATCGACTTAAAAAGTAGAGAGGTTACGGAATTTTGTTCAATATTACCAAGCGGAATTTTTACAAATGATTTACATGGAACGAAATGTCACCTTCACTTACGGAATAATCGAGCGGAATATTTTTCCGAAAGTAAAAGTGACAGCTCCCATTAGTTTGCGTGGAAACCTTACAAATTTCAATTTTATTTTTCGTTCTTTTCAAGTGGATACTGCTGCCGAAATTTCTTTTCGATTCTTTACTTTTCCGTTTCAGTAAATTGAATTTAACATGGGATTGATATAGCAAAAGAAATTTCTTTCGAACTCGATACGACTATATGGGCTTATGCTGAAGCATTCTCGACGGTAGCCATAACCTCATAATTTAGAATTGATATAACTCAGAATCTGTACTAGATATTGAATATTTAATCACATCAGTTTGTAAGCTTACTTGCTGTGAACAATCTGATGGAGTTCGATTCGATGTTCATTCACTAATAATCGAGATTTATCAATTTGAAATAGCGAGGTAAGTTTGCGAGAATGAGATAAAAGATAGGAAAAAATACATGGAGCAGCGATCCACCTTATGGTGGTAATATTTGGCCGCAATACAGCGGAAGTTATTCTTGACAAAATTCTAAAAGTTATGAAAAACTTTAACATTGATCTGGGTCAAGTTTACTCTATCACTACTGATATTGGTACCAATTTTATTAAATGAACCGATTTAATGAAAGATGCTCAGACTCTTCATTCAACGAATTGAAAATAATTTCCATTTTCGGTTCAATTCACTGTGATACATTTTGGAAAAATTCAAAAGAATTTGTTCCGCCACAATAACTCGAATTGCAAAAAACTATCGTCATTCTATGTATTTTGTTGTTTTACGGAAAAAAATACGCGAGCTTTTTGTAATCCAAATTGATGCGACGGAACAAACTGCCTTTGAATTTTTCGAAAATGTATCCAAGTAATAAAGTGACAGATGTAAAGTTTTAATATAACATATTCTGGAAGACTTATTTCTAACAGATGAGAAATAAATTTTCACTTATATTTTATCAAAAATAGGGATCAATAACAGAGGGATATTCTATTTGGTGAATTCTCACTTAAATTTGACACTTCGTAAATGAATTGATAACTGCGATAATTGATTGAATTTTCTTAGAGAAGCAAGAGACAGTGGAAAAAAGGCTTTCTATGATAATGTTTTTCAATTTTGATTCAAACTAACATTCACAAGCGAACATTTGGATACTTACCAATACCTAAAGAAAATACATCCGAACTTCATTCAACCAACAGGAATTCGATAGAGAAGCCCGCATAAACAACAACCATAATAAGTGCCTAACCACCAATTCGGGGTATCATCCCAACTGTAAGTGGTATGGTCATACCATCTATAATATCGTTCCTATACGGTACATGTTTATTAGGGAGCGTTTTAGACGATTTTCACTATGACGCATTGCTAGTGAATCATCTCGATGCAAATTAATTCGTAAATTAATTTATGTTTACATCTTGTATGTGATGCAGCATGGGCGGTGTCATGAAATCAATTGATGGTTTCTTATGAAAAATCAACTAGTAAACCTAATGATCCGCATGATTCTAAACGGAAAAAAACATTTTCCAATCCAAGGCGAAAGATGTTTTTGATGAATGTTTTGCAGATTTGCGGAGAGTAATGTTTTTGTGCTCATTCCCATTTTTCTTCCATTCAATTTGTCAACACAACCATCCTTATGCAGAGGTAACATAAGAGCGGAGATTTTACTGCACGACGCCAATAGAAAGGAGGATGGCACGCCGAGCAACACACTCGTTTGCTCGGCGAGCGCGCTCTTCGGGATTTCTCTTTTGCCGTTTCGCACGCTCGATCTACCGAACGGGAGGAGCGTGTATTTGTCGGTGTAGAGCAGATGCCAAACACGCACGGCGCACCATGCAACTTATGCCGTGCGCGTACCAGATACACTGCACTCTTCGCTCAAACGGAGGAGCAAGCCAAGCCTGACTGCAAGGTGTACTTCGGAACTAGGGGTTCTACAACAGTGAACCAATTTCAAATCACTAGTGGCACATTGATTGTTGATGAAACTAGCGATTAGACAATGGTTCACTGTTGTAGAACCCCTTGGTTCCAAAGTACACCTTGCAGCCTGCACCTTGTAATACATTCTTGTGTTTATCGGTACTTAAATCTTTGCTTTTGTTCTGATTATTTGACAGAATTGTGTTATTTTGACAGAATATTCGAGGGTTCGTTCGTGTGAGTTACGTTATAAGGGGCGCATCACTAAGCTTCGAACCAATGTGCTAATACTACCTGAGCCAAAAACTATATCCATTTTCTTCTTAACTATGCAGCCCCAGTACGAAAACAATAAAAAAAAAGCAAAAAATGACCCTCTGGTGGTTGTACACTCGAAAAAATCGACACGTTGTTTCCACGTGAAACGCACGTAATTTTTGTTCCACTGCCAAAATCAGTAATAAACACGTGGAATTCACGTAACAGCTACGTGATTTTCTCGTAAATCCACATTCTACGTGAAAATAACACAAATTTTACCTGATTTTTCACGTACAATTCACTGACACGTAATGTTTACCTGATTTTACTGAAGAAGATTTGGTTACGTGTTCAGGTGAAAGTTACCTGAAATTTCACGTGGAAACAACTTTTCGATTTTTCAAGTGAGCAGATCTGTGGATCATTCAAAATTTTTAAATTTTCTTAGTTTTTCCCGAAAAAGTTATGAGAATTTTACTTAGCCACTGAGTAGCTCCAGGTTAACAACGATACACAATTATTAGTATGCCTGAATGGCCGTGTACACAATCGAAGACAACATTGACACACGTAAAAAAAACCGCAGTAGAAACTACCATTTCGAGGGTTAAATTAAGCGCAAACACCAACAATTGTCAGCTGACTATAAACACAGAGAACAGACATGGATGTCCATATACCTTTTCTTGAAAAATGTGTGAAAAAGTATAGGGGGCAGCCGGTATAAGAAGCAAGAGCAGAGAAAAACAAACAAAACTTTTCAAGTTATGTGCTTGGCTTTTAAATGATAAACATTGACATGACAGTATCATGCAACTGCAGCACCGCCTACCAGGAGCATAACGACATACATTTGAAATGTCGGTTAAAAGTCTTGCACAAGTAGCAGACCGAAGATGAACGTCTGTTCTCTGTGATATAAATGCGTTTGATTATACCATGGCTGCGATTAGATCGACCATGGTGCGGTTTATATCAATATGAGGTCTGTCAAATATACCACAAATGCAGAAGGCTTTACCACAAACGTAGTAAATTTGACTGAAATTTCATGGTAGTTTTGAAGATGGGCATAGTCGGGTAAAATGGTAGTATTTACCACAAGATTTTTTTCTGTGCATATACATAATTGAGGCTGAGACAAATAATGTACTGACCCTTGGTGGTGGTTTGGCAAATAAACCAACAATATCAATAAAAGCGATATTTGGCAAATAATATTTGTTTCCACGTGAAATTTCAGGTAACTTTCACCTGAACACGTAACCAAATCTCTTCAGTAAACTATGGTAATTATTACGTGTCAGTGAATTGTATGTGAAAAATCAGATAAAATTTATGTTATTTCCACGTAGAATGTGGATTTACGAGAAAATCACGTAGCTCTTACGTGAATTCCACGTGTTTATTACTGATTTTGGCAGTGGAACAAAAATTACGTGCGTTTCACGTGGAACAACGTGTCGATTATTTCGAGGGCTGTATCGATTCAAGAAATAAAGACTGTAATCGAAAAAAATGAGACACAACGTTTGTAACTTTTTCGCGTTTGGGGAGAAATTTGATTGAAATTTTTTCTTTTGGCTGAAACTAGTTAAGATTGTAGTAACTACGTTGGCAAATTTATATACAATCTCAAGTGGTTTTTTCGAGATGAGCATCAGGAGCAAGAGCAGATACGCTAAAATGTACGCCTTTGGGGAAAATCCGACTACGTCCCACAGATGGATCGAAAAACACCAGGGATTTCATCATTCAACGGTGTCCCGGGTGGTGAAATCATTCAAGGAAACTCAGACGACCCAGTAGCGGTCAGGCAACGGCAGAAAACCGAAGACAGTTGAATCTGTTCAAGCCTCAACCGAACCTTTCAATCCGCGATGTGGCGAAGAAGGCGGAGTTTTCAATCTGGTTAGTCGCGAAAACGATGAAACGTACCGGCCTCCACGTCTACAATGGTCAGGTACTCACCAAACCAGAACGTCATACAGAAAACGGTAGCCAAAACCTGCGCCTGTACCGAGAGTATCTGACGAATCCAAGGTGCGTTGTGATGGACGACAAGACTTACATCAAGGCGGACACAAAGCTATTACCGCGGTAGGACTTTTACTTTGCCACATAACGGTTCGCCATTCCTGAGGAGGTAAGGGAGAAAAAGGTGAGTTACGGATTTAGCATCCGTGTATAGCGAAAAACAATCAACTGCTGTTGTCGACTGCAAAATTAGAACTGACTCCATAATCTTGCAAAATATTATTTTAGCTGTATTGCTTTCTTTCACTTAAATGTGCTAAATTAAAACTGACATTTTTTCCAGTATAAATCTATTTATAAACGTGTAAAATAGTAAACATCAAGGGAAATCAAACTACAACGATAATCTTAATTGCTATTTTTAACCTGAGACTTTTGCCATCGAATTACGAATCTTCTCAATGTCAGTACGACGTAAATCGTACTTTGTTCCATACCCTGCGCCAACATTTTCATTCCTAGCGACTGACAATCTTCTCCATTTTCGCTTCCATTTGTCCTCACGTACTTGACGTACCAGATGTCGTTTTCGAATAACTTTTCAAAGTACGTTAGCATCAGCTCCCACACTTCCTCACTTATCAGTTCCAGATTCCGTTCGTTTTCCGTAGTCGTCTTTTCTAGCAGATTCAAAAACCTTGTCAGAGTCTTACTGGAACTTCTCGTTGAAAACAGGGGAAGGAATTTCAGAACCAATATCAGAACTGATCGGCTGAGTTGTTTCATGCTGTAGTTTTGCCGTTGGATCTGAGCGGAATACCAAATGTTGCTAATGATTCCCAGGAAGGCTTCAATAGTATCAAAGTGGAAGCTCTCGATCCCTTCGATGCGCTCGCTTAGCCACGTAAGTAACCCAACCGAGTTGACCATGACTTCACAAGATTTCGGGATTTTCACGATACTATTCACAGTGTTTAGGATGAGAATGTTTAGATCTCGATTAGATAGCGAAGATCCGTAGAAATCCATCAGGGCTCGTATCACCGGCGAATGACGGAGGATCATGAAATCATCGTGTGTTTTGATACCATTGTAGATAGTTTCCACGACGAAGACCCGGTGGATGTTGTGTTTGACTTCAGAACTATGGAACATAACCAGAAAGTTGGAAACGGCTTTGAAGTCGAAGGAATCCTTTAGCAGGAAGTAGTGCGTAAGGGTGGAGTGCAGCTCGTTCAGAACGTCCGAAAGGATGTTGATTGTCTCTCCGATGAAAAGACTTGGTAGGAAGGCTGGCTTCGACAGGGTTTTCTGTTTGGATGCGACGGGCTGATTTCGTCCCGGGGGTTTGATTTTCCCCAGGGTGGCTAGTCCATTCTGGACGGCAGTGAAGAGATGAAGCCAAAATTTTGAATCGATGAATTTTCTGCAATGAAATGGAATTACAAAAGCGTAGTTTAGATATAGTTACAAAATTTATAGGATTGGAAAATACTAACCTCGAAAGCTCCAAATGCCCCTTGATCCGAATTATAACACTAGCAGCAGCCAGCCGCATCAGCTCATCTTCACTAGCAAGACATGCAAACGGAAGGGCCAGAGCTCCATTCTTGCCAGCAACGTCCAATAGATCAGAGCTTTCGGGGGCAAAGAGGTAACCGAACATCGGCATCAGAAATGCTGGATCGTAAATAGCTGCTAGAACTTCTCGTTTGCCACCACAATTGTATAGCATTTCAGCCGAGGGTTTTTTGTCTCTGAGGTGGCCATTTTCAACAAAGCGCTCAATTTCCGTTATTGCTTGATATCTGCCGACTTTGTTTTGGTCGTTTATTAGATCGTCGAAATTCACTTCAGGAAGCTGTTCTCCAGCGTCAATTTTTCGCCAAATAGGGAAACTACTAAGTGTGTTAAGCAGTTTCTCCTTGTTGAATAGATTGAAAACTTCTAAATTGTTAATTCGGAAAAGTGTCGGCTTGTCGGTTGAATCTTGTCCAAGAGAAAAGTGCCTGATAGCAGCTTCTCCCCACAGAAATGGGCGATATTCATGAATATGGACGCCCGATTTTTCGTACAACTGAATCAAAGCCAGAATATAGCGATTGCTTTCGGTTAGCGTAGCTCCATATGCACCTAGCAGCAGCGGTACGTGCTTTTTGTTCATCACGGAGGGATTTTTACGAGCGAGCATTAGCAAAAGTTGCACGAGTGATGTTTTGATCTTAAACTGGAAAGGAACCAGCAGAACGTCCAGGAAACGCGAATGAGATAATGCAAGTTCGTATAGAGTGGCCACATCCGAAGGTGAGCTGCTATCCTTGTAGAATAAATCAACTAATACGGCAGTGATTTTCAGCAGAACGTGCAGCCGTTCATCGTGCCTATTGGGATGATCTGGAGACTTTTGAATGTCGATTCCAAGTTTTAGAGCAAACTTGCAGAAATTAGTCCAATTAGCTGTATCAGTGATTTCTTTGAATTCCATGTCGGCCAAGTGCTTGCACGTTTTTTTCAACTGAACCCATGAGAAAGTCTCCAAAATCAACTCATTCAATTTGTTCACTTCTTTGGCAAGATCTCCAACCTTCAACAATATATTGTAGAATTGCAGCAGAACATTGAACACGTTCACGTAGACAACTTTTACTTGGACAGCATCATCTTTTGTGCCATCGAAGGCTTTCCGATAGATTTCCATCATTAACTTGAGCTGATACACTTCCAAGGAATCGATCTTCAACTTCTTCTTAGCGAAATCCACACATTCATTCTTAGGCATGCAGATTCGGATCAGTTGGCGATTTGCGACGGAGTTCTCTTTGTATATGACAGCTGCCTTACCGGGCTTTTCGATGGTTTTGCTTAGACCACTTTTGAACTCAGCGTAGACGACATTCAACACTTTCTTACTACTTTCCGAGTTCTCATCAAAAACACCCTTTGCGAAGGCAACGTTCATGAGCGGATAAATCAGTTCCTTCTTCGAAATATTTTCCTGAACCAAGCTGACAAATACATTGCATAATCGAGTATCCCTTCCAAGTAAGAAGGCCGCCAATTTAACCATTGGCTTCCCGATGCGCTTGCTTTCGAAGAAGCACCGGAACAAATCCTCCTCAAGGTGGCCAATGTTGTGACTGAACGTATCCAAATAATTGTGCAGAGCCACTTCCAAAGTCTCCAAATTCAACTCGTTTCCATTCTCCCGGATGAAGTCCACGTAGATGTGGGAAAGTCGGCTCATTGTTTCACGATCTAGAAAGTGTTCTCGATTACCCGCTAGTTTATTCAACCCGGTCGTCAGAAGGTTGAAGTGGAACGTTTTCTCATTTTTCTCATTAATGAACTTTCTATGTGGCAGCATGGAGTAGTGCTTCAACAAACTGAAACAATGTCGTTCGTTCAGTTCAAAAATCTCCAGCAACTTCTCCATCAGCGAGGAGTTCAACTCAACATTTTTCTTCATTACCGACGAAGAAATGATTTCGTTGACAATTTTGTTCGAATACAGCATCGTGTAGTGCGAAAAACTTGGCACCGACTGCAACTTCTTCATCAGTTCGTAGATGAAGTTCGTTACAAGAGTGGAGGTTTCGCAATTTCTATTGACGATGGTAAAATGCTGATAGAGAACAGGCCGGTGACAGAAGATGTTTTCGATAACGTCACCCAGCTTTTGATCCTCGGCATTAAGATCCGCTTCTTCGGCTATTAACAGATCAAGCAAGTTGTTCAAGTAGAATGAGCAGACGGTTGAATAGCTGGAATCGAATTGTCCCAGTTCGATGAGCCGCGTTGCGTAAAAGATGGTCTCGTGGATCAGGTAGACCAACTCACAACGATGAGAAGCACCTGGAAGGAGAAGAAATGTAGTGTGAACAATTTATACAGTAGAAAACTAATATGAACAAACAAAGAAAATTCGGTTAGAAGCGCGCTATCATTGCATTAACACACATAAAAGTTAAGATGAAATTAAACTTTTCCAATTTCAACCTTTGTACTATTTTCAGAATATTCGGTCAACTAGAAGTGCTCCATAAACAATTTTACAGTGTGCTTCACAATAGATTTCACCTTTTTTTCAGTCTTGGTTTATTTCAGCTGGGTAATTTTAACAGCGGAATGGATTATACCCGTTTTGAGTGTATTCTTTTGACAACTTATCGCTGAAGATAAATAAGCGATCCCGTTTGTTTATATTTATCAGCTACCATGGAAGCCATACGGGAGCAAGTTTTAAAAGCTTAGACCGTGTCAGATATTCAATAGCCTTAAGCAGTTCGGGACGACTAAGCGTTTTGTTTTTCGTTCCTTGAAACGGTTCAAGGAACCTAGAAATGTCCATATTCAACACAAAGGAGGTGCCAGACGAACTGCCAGAACGAAGAAAAAGATCAAATGTGTGAGGGAGCGAATAAGACGTTATCGTGGTGCGCGGAAAATTTGCTCGATTTCATCACAACCGAAGAATGGCCTGCATCTTCACCGGATCTCAACCCACTTGACTACTTTGGCCCTACGAAAGGGCTTATTTTAGATCGATTCAAGAAATATTTGGTTGATATTTGGGACCTAATTCCTCAGGAAATCGTGCGTGCCAGCTGCGATGGGTCTACAAAGCGTTTGCGCAAAGTTATCAAGGAAAAGGGCGAGAGATTCGAATTGAATTAATATGGTTTATTTCTATAACATGTATCTTTCAAATGAAAAATAAATGCTATGATTTAGTTGATTTGTTTTGCTGTAATCCCATTTTGTTTTAGTGACACCTATTGTAAACGCATATCCCTTGGGCTGCTTTAAACTCGGAAATTCGATTAAAACTCAAACAGCGAGATCTGAATCTGTTTGAATGATTTTAGCCTCAAATAATAGAAACATTGGCTAATTTTCGGATATTTGACAAAAAACTATAGATTGACATTTTGTGATCACCAGAAACCTACTCCAATGGAAAGAAGTCTGTTTTAGACCCCAAATTTGAGGATCTTTTTCTCTGGTACAGGGTGGCCACACAATCTTAATTTACAAATTCACGCACTTTTCCCGCATTTTTGCCTAATTTTCCCGACTGGGAAAATGAGTTAATATAAATTGGATTAATAGATATTTTGGAAGATTTTGAGGAAGTTGCTCAATCGTTAATTCTGACTTGTTTCATTTCGGCAAAATAACGGATAGAAGCCGCAAATCGAGATTTTTTGTGTATTGCGTAACCTGCTTTGGTCTCTCATTTTGCATACGAGAACAAAAATCGCTCTATATATTATCGTTTCAGTTGAAACCCGAATTTATCGACTAGCGACAATCGATTATACTGTCGATCCATACGTTGTTCCTAATGTCGGAAGTAGCGCGTTGTATAGCGAATCAGATACGTTATACAACGCTTTACTTCCGACATAAGGTATAACGTACAGAACGAGAGTAAAAGCGATTGTCGCTAGTCGATAAATTCGGTTTTTTACTGAAACCATTGATCTTTCAAGTTTATAGTCGCAGAAACATCGAAGAAAAATAGTAAGGCATTCGAGATTTTCGGGTACAAAAGGATGCACATACGTTGCGTGCATATTGTATCAAGGACTTCGTGAACGTCGTTGACAGTTCATAGACAATTCTCTGAGCCAAACTCTTTTCAGTTTAGACACTTTTCCTCGCTCCATCGTCGCATTTCGTGCGACAGGATGAGCACCTTTGGCAGCTCCTTCTTGGAATGACCAGTTCTAGCCAAAATTTGTCCAAACGCTGGATCAGTTCTAGTCAAAATTTGTCCAAACGCTGTTCCTTTCTCTGTAATCCGGCAAGCACCGTCTTTGAAGACGGCATTAGGCATAGCTGCCCAAATTCTTTATCTATGAACGTTTCCAGGCACGGCTCAATGTGCTTTTAAGCTATGTCCGCGAATTGAGTTATACCATCAGGGTTAATGAAGATGACGTAACGCGTTAAAAGGTATGTTAATGTAAATTTGTTGAGCAGCATCTTAAAAAAAAAAACACAGTAAAAAGATCGACAGTCGTTGCGGAATGTCAAAACGTCTTTGTCGGATATTTTTGCAAATTCTCTCGCTTTCTTGATTGCTGATTTAGAGGCAAAACCGATTTCCACATTCAAGTCTGTCAGAAGATTGCTCTCCGTCAATTCTATTTTAATTAATGGTTTTGCTTTGACTGTCAGATGCTCGGGCTTCACAATTTTCTCCATAGCGGCTCTAACTAGTCCAGTCAAATCGTCAAAAAGAAACGAAGCCAAAGGAGATTCGGTCTGCGAAAAGACTCGACCATTGCAGCAGATGTGATGACAAATTTTAGTTTGGGTCCCAGCATCTTATCGTCTACCGTATCATCCGCAACAGCGAACACTTTCGATCGGAATACCGACAGGAAAGCTCCGTTCGAAATTCGGATGACTTTCCTTTAGGTTTCTTTCTTCCTGTTTCCTGACTTCGTCCACAAATCTTCTCAAATGGGGCGAGATTCGAAGCAACTTCTAACAACTTGTTCATTTTCCACCCAACGAACTTCGCAGAATTTCAGTGAAAAAACACGATTTTACATCATTTTAATCTAAAGCTTTCCAAAATTTGTGTTTCATTTGTATGGGAGCTCCTCCTTCTTATAAAGGTCTCAACACAAAAAGCCAACAGCCAAATGGTCCAGTGAGCGAAGGCGTATAATAAAAAGAGTTTCATTTGTGAGCCCCCCCCCCAGAAGGGAGGGGTCTGAACAAGAAAATGCCACCCCCCAGTAATGTCGTGTGTTGGAAATAAAATTGCAAAGGAGGGTTTTTGGAGCGAGAAGAATATGTGTTCTGGGCCCAGGAGGGGGGTCCGTATAATTGAGTGGATTTGCTTGATTAGTTCTCGAGTTGTGTAGAAATTTGTGTTTCATGGTGGGAGCCCCTCCTTTCCAGTGAAGGGAGGGGTCTCAAACCATCATAAGATTATTCTCCGGCCCTAAAAATCTCTGCATACAAAATTTCACGCCGATCGGTCCTTCCGCTCGCGAGTTAAATCGTGTCAAAGGAAGCCCCAATTCATTTTTATTACACACACTTAAATTCGATTTTGCTGTTCGGTAAAAAAATTGACGAAATATTTCGGTAAACATGAAATAAAACCGATTTTTCGGTAAACATAAATAATTTTACCGTCATTTTGTAGCACTTTACCGAACGATCTGTTATGTGGTATTTTATTTACCGTATTCGGAAGAAAAAAATACAATTCATACGGTAAAAACAAACAATCACTGAATACGGTAAGCACTTTACCGAACAAAACGTAAAACGAACTCTGAATTACGGAAGCCCGGTAAAGTATTCTTAACTGTCAAACTGTCGGCCATTTTCTATGAAGTCTCGTAGTTCCAGTGAACGCTTGTGTTGGCCGAAATCAACGGTGATGGAGCAAGTATATCAGCAGCATTTGTCGTTTGACGTCCGATGTAGGATTGCCGAACATGAATAAATAAGAAAACAACAAATATAGTATTGTTTAAGAAAACAATAACATCCGCATATTTTGGTGTTTAACGATAAAAACAAAAAAAACCGAGACGGTTCGGTATAAGACTACACAAATTACCGAGCAGTTCGGTAGTTTTTGACAGACCATCAAATCTTCCGTTACCGAACTGCTCGGTATTTTCTGACAGTTCATAAAAAAATTCGAGTTCCGAACGTTCGGTGATTGATTTAATTACCAAACAGATTGTAAAATTTTCTAAATGTGCAGAACGTAATTTGAATTTCAGTTCATATATCCGAACATGAATAAATAAGAAAATTAACAAATAAAAACATATATAGTATTGTTTAATAAAACAATAACATTCGAATATTTTCGTTTTTAATGATTAAAAATTCGGTATTAAAAATACCGAAAATACTGTTCGGTACCAGACTACACAAATTACCGAACTCTACGGTAGTTTTTGACAGATCATCATATCTCCCGTTACCGACAGTGACAGTTCATCAAAAAATTCGAGTACCGAACGTTCGGTAATTGATTTAATTACCGAGCAGATTACCGAACGTTCAGCTGTAGAAAGTTCGGTAAAAAATTACCGAATACTGTAAAATTTTCAAAGTGTGTACTCATGTGATTTTAAAAATGACAGCAATGTCACCACCAGGTTGGCGGAACTCGTGTAGCATAACAAAAGAAAAAAAAATACTGTAAAAACTTGCAAAGGTAATGTTTGCACTAAAATTTACAGAAATACATACCATAGCGATGCTTCAGTCGAAAGGATCACCTAAGGAGGTCCAGTCTACTAAAATCAAAACAAACAAACGTAAGTCATGTGCGAAGCCTCACCTGTCACAGCCGTGCAGCCAGATCTTCTAAGCGGTACGTTTTAGAACAGACTGAATAAAGCTAGCAGAAAATGATCCACATGCCAATCTGTTAGTCTTAGTCCCTCCTTGAAGGAATTAGGTACGACATGCAAGTGGCAGCTAACGATATTGAGGACTTCAAAGCTGGCTGGCTCGGAGGTCCCTGATTTCCCCAGTCAATTCTTTGAACGCCTGCCAGTTGACAGCCGGGGGCCATCCATAGAGCACAAATCGTCTTCTTCTGCAATGTTGGATTTGCAGAAAAACACTGTTTCATTGCGTTAATGAGATCGTTGGACCGAGTAGATGACAAAACGCTACTGATTTCCCGAGTCTGTGGCCACCCTGCTGGTAATAATTGTCGAAGCTTTACGTTCTGCGATGCATTCAAAAGCTAAAAAGCTAAAACTTGAACCTTGAGATAACGAAACTAAAAAACTCTTTTTCTTGCAGGGCTGGTTCCGTTAACACGGAACATAGGCGGCATTAGTAAGTCACAACAACACTACACGCAATGAATTATCGACTCCTTAAAGTTAGCTCAAATTGCCTTTTCAAATAAACAAACTTTAAGAAAATCAACCTAGGCCACAATTACTCTAGATACTTCGAAAAAAAAATGAAAAAAAAAATAATAATTAACTCACCTTCCGGCAAAACGGCCTGCACGTTTTTTCTCCTTCTGCAGCAACACATTGCTCAGCCGACCCAGTGAACTTTCCTCTCCGAAAGCATCCAACGGCTTCAGTTTCCCCTCCACGATCCATTTGGTGAACTCTTTCTTCCGCTTTCCAGCAACGTTTTTCGCACAATTTTCGATAATCTCCGGGTGCGGAAGAAGGTGGAAGCTATCTCAGTGCAACTGGTTGCAAATAGGGATGGAACTGGTGTGGCTTGTTCGTGCTCGGGTTAAACATATAAATCAAAAAGTTATCTGCTACCGGTAGATCGACCGTTTCCTCCTGGTCCAACTGTCCAGCAGCTTCCGCTTCGACTCGTTCGGGCGGTTCATCCAAATCGAAGCGGCGAACTTTTTCGAAGGCTTCGTTGACCAACGAGTGGTCTTTTTGCACAAAAAGCCCCTGTCTTTCTGCAGCCTGGCGGAAGGAGAATGCCAAGAAAGATTTCCAATTCTGGTACGAGTAGAGGATCGGCTTGATACAGTAACTGGAACCAGATTTCAATTTCAGTAGGATTGTTTCCAAACAGGGTAGTATTACGGAAAGAGTGCTAGCAGCTGCGTTGTGGATTCCCGTTGCATTTCTGAGCTTCCGTTGAGGTAGACTTTTGTGAGCAGTTTGAGAACAGATGGGAAAAGTTGCGAGTTAAATGCTATCGATTGTGGTTCGGGGGCTATAACGACCTTGATAGCCTTAAATTCGAAGAGGTAGATATTCATACTCTATGGCGCGATAGCGGTACACGGGATCCAGAATGTTGCGGTAGGTCGTGATGAAGGAAGATGATTCAATGTAGGAAGGAAAGTTTCGGATGCAAGCCAACAGTATGTCCATGGCGTGTTCCATGGCAATGTAGGACTTTGTAATGGTTTTGTCCGTCCGATGGTACATCATTGCTGACATGATGGCGTCAACTGTTGGGAACAGTGCCAGGATCTGGTTGATGACATCGAACTTTACCTTTTTGAGATCGAACTGGTCCAGATTTTTGAGCTTGGGAAATTCCTGCAGATATTTCTCACATTGGTTTAGCATAACGGATAGAAATTCTAGACAGTAACCAGTGGCATCTTTCCTGTTGATGGAAGTGGATATAAATTCTAGAATAGTCCTCGGGAGAGTAGATTTTGTGACAAAATTCGAAACCTGTTTGGCATTTGCTGTGGTGAAATGCTTTGTGACCTCTTCCGGATTTGGTTGCCGAAGAATTTCCAGTAGAAATTGTTGGCAGTCAACTTTTTTCGTTTTTAGCAAACTTCTCAAAGTTTTCTAAGACTGCAGGAAGAACATTGGAGCCAACCTCAAATATCTTCAAGGTTAACTTTTTCTAGTGCTTGTTCAGTTGTGAGTTTTTCAACGCCAGTAGAATGTGCTTGTGCCGAGAAGTTCCTCTACCTAGGTCCACGACCTTAGGAACCAGATGATACTTCTTTGAAGTCAAGAGTGGAAGAACCACCTTCTCCGTTGCGTTCGGCACGGTATTTTTCGTTTGAATATCAATTTCTTCGTCATTTAGTCCAACCCACTCGTAAACATTGACCAAGGCTTTCAGAATGTCTGTACCAAATGTGGTTCTGTAGATGTATTTATCGATCTCTTGCGAATCCATAACGTACTGCTGGAAAGTCTTCATGACAAGAATAACGTTTTCGGCTCGATCATACACTAAGTTGCTAAGCAAAGGACTTAATAGTTGAAACCGACACAGCCACGCACGAACGAGTTCCGAACTAGTATCGATCAAAAATGACAGATCAAAATCAACAAAGACTCCTCGTAGCGACTCCCTGTGTGCCATTAGAGCATGTTTCTCTGTACTTGCCAACTTCCATCTCCGGTAAGCAAACATCCAGCAGTTGCAAAATATCTCTTCCAAGGCTTTGATCAACCAGTAAAATCCTTTGAGGATACGAAAACCTGCCATTAATAATTACATATCCTGTTGTCCCTTAACAGCGACAGTATGCCTTTTTTGTACTCTGTAAAAATTTTCCGTGCACATTTGTTCGCGTAATCTGCATGAACCTCGTCGTAATTTACACTTTCGATCAGAATGTAATGGATCAACTCAAGGAGTATCGCTATGTTGGGCAGTTTTTCCTTATCCATTGTGTCCAAGATTTTGAGCAATGGTTTAAACGTTCCTCCGGCACGGATAAAGTCCACTGTAAAAGCAGGATTTTCCTGGATCGCGCGGGTGAAATGTCGGATTGCTGAAAGTTGATATTAATTCATTACAAAGTAACTGTTACAAAATAGATTAATCAACTCACTATCAACAGCAACGTCCCCTTTTATCAGCTTCTGTCGGAAGCTTTCTACCACTCTGTTAGAAGGCGTTCCATCAACATCTTCCTTTGAATTTCCATTCTCCCCCTCGTTCGCAACATCCCGTATATTATTCTTCTTCTTACCCCCCGTTTCGTTTGACTCTCCAGTTTTCTTCACTTTTGGTTTTTTTATCTTCTTCTCCCCAAACACCACACCGTTCTGTTCGGTAACAACTTTTACCTTTTTCGCTCCAAATGGACATTCCCCACCCGATATCGATTTCCGCTTTGTTGCCGTTGTAGTCATCTTACCGTAATACACACTTTTTTCAACTTTCGAACTATTTTACACCCAAATTTTTCGATAAATCTTTGAGCTGAATTTTAACTACAACGCGGGATAACTAGAAACCATGCGGTCGAGACATTGGAATCTGGGAACTGTCAATTACGGTGGAATGAAGTAATACGAGCGAAAATAATGCGACATTGCACACACACTATTTTGTAATGTTGGTAAACATGATGCGTTTTTTACTTATCCATGGCATGTAGAAGACGTAAACGAGCTGCGAACAGCGTCTCTTGCGGAAATTGATTGCAGCGCAACAGATGGTTTGAGTCTCTGATGTCAAGGGACACTACTTGGTTACACGGTAAACCAGAGTCCAACAAAGAGATCTGAACCCAAATCTACACGCAAAATGAAGATGCATCTGAGAAAAATTTTTTCTACCGTTATACTTTTTCATTCGATTTCAATTATATCATGGTCAAGATGACTATTGCATATAATGGTTACAATAACCATGGAAATGGTCGAATTCCCCACGTTCATGGTAGTCTTGACTATGGTTATGGTAACAAGGACTATTCCGACCTTATGGTAAATGTTGAATCGACTATTTTTGAAGGTTGTTTCGACCATGATCATAGTCGGTTGAAAATCACTAAGCCGTCATAGTCATCCCAACCCCTAATAATGGTAAAATTGACCATCAAATTTTTCTAAGGCCGTAGAGAACTACCGGTCTAATTAATGTCTTGTAGATGGTTAAGAAAAAAGAAGGCGAACTTTGTTCGATCTTAGCGTCCTTCGGAGTCCAAAGTAGGCATGATTGCCAGCCATGATGCGCCTTTGTATTTCTCTGCCATCGTCTCAAAGTTACGTGCTACGATATCAACGTCGCCGGCGAAGCCAAATAGTTGGACAGACTTCCTGAAGATCGTGCCACTCGTGTCTATCCCAGCTCTTCGAATCACACCCTCCAATGCAATGTTAAATAACAAACACGACAATCCATCACCTTGCCGTAACCCTCTGCGAGATTCGAAGGGACTCGAGAGCGTCCCTGATACTCGGACGACACACATCACTCGATCCATCGTTGCTTTGATCAACCGCGTCAGTTTTTCCGGAAATCTATATTCGTGCATGATTTGCCATAGCTGGTCTCGATCGATTGTATCATACGCTGATTTGAAGTCGATGAAAAGATGATGTGTGGGCACGTTGTATTCGCGACATTTCTGCAGTACTTGCCAAATCGCGAAAATCTGGTCCGTAGTAGCGCGGGCACCCATGAATCCCGCTTGGTATTGCCCCCACGAACTCCTTTGCAATTGGTGACAGGCGGCGGCATAATATTTGGGAGAGCGGCATAACTTGTAGGCGGCGCTCAGTAGCGTGATCGCACGATAATTGCAGCAATCCAGCTTGTCGCCCTTTTTATAGACGGGACACACTATTCCTTCCATCCAATCCTCCGGTAAACATTCCTCCTCCTAAATCCTTGGTAATTACCCAGTGCAGCGCTCTGGCCAGTGGGGGGGGGGGGGGGGGGGGGGGGGGGGGGGGGGGGGGGGGGGGAGACATATTTGAAAGTCAATTTTACCATTCATGGTAGTTAGGATGACTATGGCAGTACATATTTTGATTTTGGACCGACTTTGATCATGGGCAAAATGACAGTTAAAAAAAGTTGATTCAACATTCACTATAATGTTGAAATAGTCCTTTATTGATGACCATAGTAAAGAATACCATGAACGTTTTTTTTTCCATTTTAATAATTATTTTAACCATCATATGCAATAGTCATCTTGACCATGATATAACAGTCGGTACAACGGGGGGTTCTGCATAACTCGAGAACTATAATCAAGCAAGTGGAACTAACTTTGGCATGTGGAGGTTTTTGGAGGGGCAGGATTTTTTTCTATGGAGGTTGAGACCCTCCCCTCTCTAGATGTGGGGACTCTCATACAAATGAAACAGAAAATTTAACTAAACATGAGAATTTTCCAGGAAACTAATACACACAATGTGTATTTCTCGGGCAAGCAGCATGTTCTTATAGAAGTTTGAACCCCTTCTTAGTCAAGAATGGGGGATGCTTGAGTTACTCTCAGTGCCACATTAAGCAACAGAAGTTAGTCTAAGGTTATGCAAGAGAAAATTATGTTCAAACTGACAGGATACGGCGGAGTTTGAAGATAAATGTTTTGTCTGTAAAATGTTTCTACACAGAAAGAAAAACGATGGTAGAAACTAACGATCCGAGGGCTAAATTAAAAACACACACCTGTTTTTTATGCGGAAATCACACACATTAGACAACGAAAATATTTTGACAAAACTCATTCCGTAAAAGACACCATAAACACATCAGTTCTATTAAATTTTCATTCATTTAGTTGCAAGCGTAGCAAGGCTAGCATCGGGTTCAGCTAATTAGGACAAAAACTTTTGTTGACATAATAAAAGAAAACTTATCACCTAGTAAAATAGCAAAACAAAAAAAATTAAGCTAACAATAAGGCGACATAAATTTCAAATGAGTATGAATAATGCCAAAAACGACAACAGAATAAATATTTTAAAAAACGTTTCTCGATAACTCTTGTTTGCTACTGGACCCATAATGTTAGTTTTTGAACTATGCTTTTTTTATAAAGAAGAAAAAAGCTTTTTTGAGTAGAATTTGTCGTATATGATCCTTTCTAAAAAAAACGTAAAAAAACCTCCCTATCTTTTCAAATACATAACGTAGATTTGGTGAGCTATAACTTACAAAGGTACATAAATCTGAAGCTTAAAAATGTCATATAATATATAGTTAAGGGGTGTTTTAATATAAAATGGTAATAACAATTCTATTTGTAATTACATGTCTGCAGATTGTATTGATGCTGCAATTGTAGAAGGACAATGTATCATAGCCAGGAGAAGTAAAACAAATTTAAATGTTTTGCTCTATTTCCTTGCATCGCAATAATCATTGAAAGTGAATCTGCTAGGTGGGGGCGACCTCGGCGTAGTGGTTAACATTCATACCTCTCACGCCAAGGTCACAAACTCGAAACTCACACCCGGACAAGTAACGAAAATACCCAAAAAGGTATTTGAGTGATTACGACGGGAGATGAACCAGCCCAGGGCTGAAAATCTCGATAATCAAGGAAATAAAAAAAATCTCCTATGTTACTACAGTGATTTTAATTAATGAAATAAACCATTTGATGCCATATGTTACTACGGTAAATGTATGTATGTATGTATGTAGCCACCATCACTTCTAAAACCTTGTCATGTATGCAGCTCCACTTAATAGCAAGATCAAATTGAGTTACCGGTTTGTATTCACAGTAACGCTGTATGAAGGGCCAAAAACGGTAGGGCGGACACTTACGCGAAACCCGCGGGAACATAAGATTCTTCTTTCAACGATACGATCCAACAAATCTAATAACCCAATTCGCAATACTCATTAAGCTTTCTACGGGAGGGCTTGTTAAGAAAGGCGCGTCAGTCTCGCTGAAACTGTTGGAGTAGAATTGACAGCATCACAATCGAATCGGTAGGATAAAGAAAATGGTACTGTTTGTTCCCTCCTAGGCGCCGGTTGTCATACCACTCCATTGTCCAATTCCAGCTTAAGGGATACGCTGATGCTCCCTCCCTTCCCAATATATACTCAATCTCATATAATAATAGGTATACAAAATAAAGTGATTGATTCTTTTTCCCTGTTTTATCGAGATTTTCAGCCTCGAACTGGTTCATCTCCTGTCGTAGTTACTGAAACACCTCTTTGGGTGTTTTTCGTAACTTGTCAGGGGGTGAGATTTGAACTCGTGACTTCGGCGTGAGCGGTATAGTTGTTAACCACTACGCCCCCAATGAATATTATAATGATAAAAAATACAGTGAATGAATATTATAATAAAAAATAATATAATGAATGAATATAAGTGTTATAATAAAAATTCCATTTTTGAACCTGAAAGTTGAAATTGATTTAAAATTGTTTTACAAAACTTGGGATATCTATGTACGATCTGAAAATATATAGCATATAAAGAATAGTAAACCTAGTCTCATAGGTACTACAGTGATTTTAATGAAATAAATTTGAATGCAATAATATCACATAATTTAATATCATAACATAAAATAATAAACTGACGTTAAAATGTTAACTAATAATCCGAGCAAGCCAGAAGAATATATATCCAAAACTTAGCTGGCCATCCACTCATCGAAAGACTTCCGGTGGTGGAGGTAAAAGAATAAAAACAAAAAATAGGATTGGTGACGATAAAAAGAAAGACCCATGAGAGGGAAAAAAAATGACGGGTTGGAGGAATAAAAAAAAGAGATATATAAAATAAGGGGAAAAGAGGGACGAATAATGGGAGATGAGAAAAAAAACGAAATGATGTTTTTGGGAAGAAAATTGGAGGGAAGGTGAGTGAAACGAGAAAAAAGGTTAACGGGGGAAAAAAAACAGTAAAAAAAAAAGACAAGGAGGGGGGGCAGGTAAAGGAGGTTTGGGAAGTGGGGAGAGAGGGAAAAAAGAAAAGAAGAAGAAAAAAAGAAGGGAAGGAGGAAAAAGAAAGGGAAGAAAAAAGAAGAAAAAAGGGGGGAAAAAAGAGAGAAGAAAGAAAGAGAAAAAAGGAAGAGAGAAGAAAAAAAAAAAGGGGGGGGAGGAAGAAGAAAAGGGACATGCTTAAAACTATGATAAAACTACCACAAGTTTTGGTAGTTTTATGATTTTCCTCTTTAAGAACACTTCCAGTCCGTCACAAATATGTTTCTAAGATTCTATTTTTGGATTCGTTCTGCTGAATGGGGACGTTTTTAAGAGAAAAAAAAACATCGATATACATATGATGTTTCTTTTCCAAAGTGGATACGTATGCAAATTAATTGTAAAATTGACCATAAATGCATGAGTGTTTTGCCTGCAATTGATAATTTTTTCATGCGACGTTCAGTTTATTGGTGTTTTATAACATAAAAGTTCGAAGATTTCAATGCGCCACGGAATCATTACTAGAACATTGATTTATTTGAAAAATAAAAAATACTTGACAATTCAACAATTAGGTGACAAGGCTGAGAAATTGTTAGATCTTGAATAAATTGTGTCTACAATCCATTTTAAGTTTCAAAATGTATTTTAAACAGCAGAAATTGTTCGTAGCATTGGAAAAACGAGAGTTTTGTTGCATATATATGAAAATGGCTACCATTCGGAGGGAATCCAGAATAGCCACGCTCGCCATTTTTTCAGTGGTTTTATCTAAAACTACCATAAAACGCATATAAAACTAATATTTCTTGCACAAGACTAACAAGATTTTTTTAGGAGCGCGATAAGTTCATCTTTACTTGTTCTATTCTTGAAAAAGAGGAGTAACGCTTGAATAAAACTTGTTTGAATTGCTCAAGGTAAACAAGTCTTTCGTAAGATAGCCATAAAATCATTGTGGAGAAGGCACATCATAAACAAAGAAAATGTGAACGTTCAAATCAAAAGTGCCTATGCATAGTTGTTGTTCATAATTACGGCTTATAATTTGTTGTTATTAATCATCAGCGTAAGGCGATTAAAACATTAAAAAAAAACTCTAACTTGAATATGCTAACAATGGATTTGGGAAGAAGAACAGATAATAATATTGCGTCTATGGCTGAAACATCAGTTGAGCGAAAGATGATTTTTCTCTTGATCTGTACGCTGAACCTAGCTTTGGAAGAAGTGCACTGTGTAGTGGATCACTAAGCGATTCCAGCGCAGTACTTCCGACTTTGGTTTAAACGTGCGGATCATGGGAAAAATCGATTTTCGCTCAGATGATATATACTAATTTTTACTTGCAACGAGTATAAATATTGTGTAGCCTATTGGGAACTGAAATGCACGACTCGGGAGAATTCAACATTAACATAACATTTGACAATCGTAGTGCACATTAAACCTTACGTCAAAAGTACTGCGCTGTATTTCCACGGTGGTGCGCCATATAACGCACTACCTGAGACGTTAGGTTTAACTTGCATAACTGGCATAAAATCAAATATCATGAGTTATGCATTTCGGTTTTCAACTGGCGACACATTGCACCATTTTATTTTATTCGTTTTACGCATAACGCATAGACCCTTTTGATAAGTTAGTCTCAGTAAGCTGCGAATCCAATGGAATGGTAAAAAAAAATTGTCGTTGGTGGCTGAGATGAAGGAGTGTTCATTATATTGAATAGGTTTTTATTGAAATTCCGCTTGAACGATCCGCTGGTTTTTAATTTCTTCCACCTGTGGGCGTCCATTGTGACAGTTTGTTTATTTTTCAGATAATGTTCTTTCTCAAGAATATGTGCTCTTATTTAAAATCAAATGGTTCTAAGAGAGTTTTATGGCAGCATTTCCAAGATACATTCACCTTAAAGAAGAATGTCATAAAACTTTTACAAATCTTTTATCAGGTTTTACGCAAGTTGCGAAACGATGTCTTGAGAGGGGGATCAAGTATCTTATAAAACTACTGATAAGGTGAATTACACTTATAAATGATGTAGTTTTATGGAGGTTTCTTCAAGTGTTCTTTAATCACTCTTGAGAACTGTTAATGAATTAAAACCACCTTAACTTGGAAAATGCCTTGATAAAACCGGATGAACTCCATAATGCTCTGATAAAACTACCATAAAACATGAATAAAACCAATTTGCATTTGAATTGCTACTTGTCAGAAGCAAAATAGTTCGGAAGTGGTTGACGCGCAGGAAGGAAAGTGGAAAAAACCGAGTAAAAATTGTCAAAAATGGACACAATGAATACGATGAAAGGATCTTCAGTATCTCCCGTAAATAAAATAAATCACTTTATAATCATGAATATTGTTACAGCCTGAATTAATTTTCTTTTTTTGCCATGCCAAATGGTGCTGTAATGGGAATGGAACAGCTAAGCACGACTGGCACCAAGTTCATGCACAGCGTGCAATAATTTTGATTGATGTTTATTTTGTCAATTGAATTTGTTATTGAAATATATGTGCAAAAGTTCCAAAAAAAATCTGAAATCCGAATTTAGGCCAACTAATATTCCGAAAAATATCTCTAAACGTAGATTTAATTAGATAAATATAATTAGAACTTTTATTTACAGATTATCTGTAAAATAATACAGAAAATGTCGGTAAAACTGCAAACAAGATCCTTGGAAAATTTACAGATTTATTTGTAAAATAACTACCGGAATATTCGGTGATCGCATTGGAGGAACAGTTTTTTGATTTATATGAACAATAAAATATAATTGAAAATTCAACAATTAGGTGACAAGGCTGATAAATTGGTAGGTCTTGAATAAATTGTGTCCACAATCCATTTTAAGTTTCAAAATGTTTTTAACAGCCAGCATTGTTTGTTCGTAGCATTGGAAAAACGAGAGTTTTCTTGCATACATATGTAAATGGCTACGCAGGCTGACTCTTACACGCAAAAAAAAAACGCAGTAGAAACTACCATTTCGAGGGTTAAATTAAGCGGCAACACCAACAATTTTCACCTGACTATAAATGCGTTCGATTTTACCATGTCTGCGATTAGATCGACCATGGTGCGGTTGATATCAATATGAGGCTCTGTAAAATATACCACAAACGTTTACCATAAACGTAGTAAATTTGACTGAAATTTCATGGTAGATTTAAAGATAGGCATAGTCGGGTAAAATGGTGGTTTTTACTACAAGATTTTTTTTTCTGTGTAGGTTTGGGTCTTTACAAAGAATCCCTATACTGAGCCTTTGCGGTACGACAAGTCCAGTGCAGCGTAAGGAACAATAGGAAACTATGGTACTACACCTTGACTTTCCTCAAAGCAAATTCATGCTTGTTTTTGTACAATATACAGGGGATGATCAAAAAGGAGAAGACTAGCAAAATTTTGTCCAGATTCAAAGTGATACAGTTCGGTAAATAATTAACCGTTTTTGATTAAACTAAAAGCGTTCGACGGGGAATTTATTCTAGTTTCAGCATGTTTATTCAAAATTTGATTTGACTCCCGGGCACCGGAGATATCACGGATACTTTGAGGTTATGTCAAATGTGCTAATTTTCTGCAGCTCGTTATTTTTTATGTTACTTGAAAATCGGAAATATTATATTTTTCTCAGAAACAAGAATTCATAACAAGTCTGTCAGTGGTTAAAGATCGTGAATCGACCCATAAACAACCGAGATATGGCCATTTCCGTAAAATGTAGTTTTTTACCCTATTGCCTGACACTTCTTATGTTGAAAAACTCCTTTTTAATTTATCTGTAACTCTGCGTACCCTTAACCAAATTAGATGCAACTTTTTCCATACGATCACAAATTTATCCTAGTTTTTGGAAGAGTAGTGGACATTTCGTTATTTTCCGTAGTTCCGGATTCATTATCGGGAATCGTGAAGGAAGCACCCTACCAGTGTAATGGCCAGAGTTAGAACTGTATCAAACCTGGCTTGCGACATATCAAACTTCATGATTTTACAAACCAATACCACTGGTAGTCAACCTGAGAGTATTCTTTCACATTGGCCACACCTGGTGACGTTCCGGATTCCGGGTTCCCCCAGGGAAGTGGCCAGATTTCGAATGATGTCAAACCCTGGCTTACGACACATCAAACTTCATGATTTTACAAAACAATACCTAAACTAAAAATAACTCAAAATTAATTGAAAAATAACTCAAAATTAATTTGGCGTACGGAACCATCGACCTGGCGGAATAGAACTCAAATTGGGTATTATTTTTTATCCGTGTACATATTTGCATAGAAGAAGACAAAAGGTGACAGGATTGAGTGCTTGCGCATCGGACAAATCAAGGTTAAGTGCTGAAGTGCGCAGTTCGAAATGCCATTAGAGCTTACGGAATTTCAACGGGGCCGTATAGTCGGTGCTCGAGAAGCCGGTGCTAATCGAGAAGCCGGTGGATAATCGCTGAAACATGCAAACTGGTTGGTGTTGCCAGGGCCACAGTTTGCCGGATAATGTCGGAATATAAAAAACATGGAAAAACATCGCCTGATAAAAGTAGCTGTGGACGAAAGCAGAAGATGAATGACCGGCAGCAACGTTCGTTGAAGCGCATAGTCAAAGCAGACAGACGCATTAGTGCTGTTAAAGCAACTGCTGCTTTGAACAATGCGCTTCAAGAACCAGTTTCTACATCAACTGTCCGAAGGGAGCTGCACGACATGAATATTTACGCTCGTGCGGCCATTTCTAAACCGCTAATAAAACCGCAAAACTCGGTAAACAGGAAGCGCTGGTGCAAGGATCATAAGGAATGGACGCCAGATCAATGGAACCAAGTTGTGTGGTCGGACGAATCATCGTTTACCTTGTTTCCAACTACAGGTCGAGTGTACGTATGGCGTACTCCTGGAGAAGCCTACAACCCTGGCTGCCTTCTGCCAACCGTTAAACATGGCGGGGAGTCAGTTATGGTATGGGGTGCAATATCGTGGCATTCTCTTGGGCCTTTAGTTGCTATGAAGGGAAAAATAAAGGCCAAAGATTATCAAAAAATATTGGATGACCAGGTATTTTTTAGAAAACCTTCACAATATACTTAAAATAACACAATTGCCCAACAGGTGCTGCCAATGATGAAGACCATCTTTCCTGATGGCAGAGGAATCTTCCAAGATGACAACGCTCCAATCCAAACTGCTCAAATCATAAAGGCGTGGTACGAAGAGCATGACACAGACTTTCATCACCTTGATTGGCCAGCACAGTCAGCAGACCTCAACATTATCGAGCCACTTTGGTCTACATGAGAAGCACGCGTGAGAAGTGTATTTCCACCACCATCGTCTCTAAAAGCGTTAGAGAAGGTTTTGATCGATGAGTGGTATAAAATACCTATCGAAACAATCCGAAAATTGTACGATTCCATCCCAAGGCGTATCCTAGCCGTTTTGAATGCGAATGGTGGACCCCCCCTAAAACCCGATTTTCTTTGGAAAGGATCTATCTAACCCAAAATAACTGAATTATTGTTAGCATATCCGAACTTTTATATATTTTCGAAACTATGTTTGAATAATTTGCCATTGAATCCTGATGCCCACAATAGAAACCTCAGATTCGCCACCAGTGGTATTGGTTTGTAAAATCATGAAGTTTGATGTGTTGTTAGGTTGGACATCGTTCTAAATCCAGCCACTTCCCTGGGGGAACCCGGATCCCGGAGCGTCACCAGGTCTGACCAATGTGACCGAAAACTCTCAGGTTGAGCACCAGTAATCTTGATTTGTAAAATCATGAAGTTTGATGTGTCGCAATCCATAGTTTGGAATCGTTCTATATCTCGCCAATTCCCCGGGGGAACCCGGAATCCGCAACGTCACCAGGTGTGGCCAATGTGAAAGAATACTCTCAGGTTGACCACCAGCGGTATTGTTTTGTAAACTCATGAAGTTTGATGTGTCGCAAGCCAGGGTTTGACATCATTCGAAATCTGGCCACTTCCCTGGGGGAACCCCTTATCCGGAACGTCACCAGGTGTGGCCAATGTGAAAGGATACTCTCAGGTTGACTACCAGTGGTATTGTAAATTTGTAATCGTATGGAAAAAGTTGCATCTAATTTGGTTAAGGGTACGCAGAGTTACAGATAAATTAAAAGGAGTTTTTAAGAAGTGTCAGGCAATAGGGTAAAAAACTACATTTTACGGAAATGGCCATATCTCGGTTGTTTATGGGCCGATTCACGGTCTTTAACCACTGACAGACTTGTTATGAATTCTTGTTTCTGAGAAAAATATAATATTTCCGATTTTCAAGTAACATAAAAAATAACGAGCTGCAGAAAATTAGCACATTTGACATAACCTCAAAGTATCCGTGATATCTCCGGTGCCCGGGAGTCAAATCAAATTTTGAATAATTATTCTAAAAAGAATAAATTCCCCGTCGAACGCTTATCACTTTGAATCTGGACAAAATTTTGCTAGTCTTCTCCTTTTTGATCATCCCCTGTATATATTTCGCGGCAGAATGTACCGTTGCAGTTTCGAAAGCAATGAAACCATCAATCCGAGCGATATGCTTGTAGTTCTCTATTGACTAAATCTACTTAACGGCGCCCTCTGATCAAACGCATCTGCATAGAATTCACGCACGACACCCGGATCAAAATTAAAAGCGATAATCGCGCTCTCTTTGAATGCTCCGCTCTAAGAATATTTTCAAAATGCGCTTTGAACATTTCCTCGAAGTTGCCAAAAGAATCCATTCTCCTTCAATTCTGAGTTGCTATAATCAATTTGGATAGCTGACAACACTGAATTTTCTCTCGAGTGAAAACTCTTACATTCAACGTGAGCATGAGAGTACGATCGTGAAAATTCCGGTAGCATCTCGCTCTCTGTGGGAAAAATAATTTCCCAAAGAACAGACGATCGGCCAGTCACCGTCGAATCGTTGCGAAGTAAGTTTCAGGTTTCGTGCGTGGTTTCCCAATTTCGAAAGAAAAGTGTCACTTTTCTGGTTTACATACCAATTATTCAGGCTTGGAGTGGAACGATTCAGGTATATTCTCAAAGATTCGATAAAAAAAAACTTTGAAACTCGAGCTTAAACGCATATTTTTACTTTCTCTTAAATCATAGATCACTCTGGAGGCGACACATGGTCATCGCACATTAGAAGGAAAAGGGAATCCACATGGCCTGCTGGTTGTAGCGAAGAAACACCGGTGCACGGCGTGTCACGATTGGCTCTTGCCTACTGAGGTGTCAGCCATCTTTGTGGCGATCGTGTCTGTGTGAAGTGAAATCTGTGATAATTTTGCAACGCAACACGGTAGCGTGAGGAATTTCACGATTCTGCCTCTCATCGCTGACATCGGTGAACTTTGCAGCAAAACATTCGGGGGGGGAAAGGAAAATTACTTTCGAATAAACATGTCATCAAACTGCTAGATGGTGCATGTTTGAAATTGCGAACCCATATTCTACTTGGATGAAAATAAGAACATTTTCGAGAATCAGAACGGAAAGGTGAAGTTTTGCTAAGACGTCGGGACAAGCAAGAACATCAGTGAGCAACGCAAAGATCAACTTCACTTAGGCCATTTCGGCTAAAAATAGTGAACGGATATTTTTAGTTTAACAACACTCACCCATACCCACAGGCGCTTGGAGGAGACGCGTGTTTTGAAGTCTAGTCAGCGGGGAGCGAGCGTAAAGAATAACACATTTGGAAAACGCTATTAGTGGCCCACCAGGAATCGTTGCTTTAGAACATACAAGGTGTGCAGCGATCGCAGATCATTTCAGGTATCAAATTCTCGCCAGCAAAAATTCGTTGTTCGAAAATGTCTGTCTATCTTACTTAAAACATCGAAAAACGCCGAAAAAGAAGAAGAAGAGAACATATCGCACTATCAAGCAAGATCAAACTATCAACGTTTCGTGAACCACCTCAAAAGTGCCCATGTAAATGCCAGTGAAGTAGAAAACAAACCGAAAGGAACAACAACGGTGAAACTGTGTCGCGTTGATGAAATGTAACAAAAATAAAACATCACACCAATCGGTTAGTCGGGAGTATCCGGAAGACAGTTTGAGTGAGAGACACGACGCAGTTTCGGTTTTCGTGGAGCTAGAACTAGTGGAGATATTTGTTTGAGTGTGTCAACGTGAATGCGTCACACTATTGGGCCGTTTTTCCAAAGAAGCAACGTGGTTTGGTGCAGCGAAATTACGCGTGGTGAATTGTGTTGATTGAGTCGAGTGCAGTTTACGATCGATCGTTGGAATTCGGAGGTGACCATGGGTTTGGAAGGAGTCCAATCTCGGCAGAATAGTGCCAATGGACTGTACTCATCATCGCTTCAGTGGTACTATTTGCCCAATGTAGACCATTCGAGCGAATCCATTCAAGTAAGTGGATTTTTCTTTGGCAATATTTGCAATGAAAAATGCGTCCTAAGAATGCTTGTTGTTTTATTGTTATAACATGTCATAGGTTGAATTTTCGCCCTTTCATTTTCATTTAAATATAGCTTTTGTCTAGGTATGGATAATTAATCAGTGGGGTATAATACACGACCCGTAGACGTAGACTACGCAAATCCATTTGATGCAGTGATTTGTCCAATATGTTAGATATGTCAACTCTCGTATCGAAATTTTGGAACGCATGTGCTGTTCTCATTGTACGTTGGATTGTCATAAGTAAGATAGTATGTTAGAAAATTTTATTATTCGCTCTTTTAAAATCATTTGGTGGCCCTTTAAAAGGGACGTTAGGTTTGAAATGTTAATGGTGAAAAGACAACATTTGTATACGCTGCAATGGCTGTGGAGATGGTGTGGTGGAGGTGTTCTTATAGCAGTTAGTGTTGATTATGATTGCGAACAAATTGAATCTTGCAAATGTAAAGAATTTGACCATGTTTGGGTCAAATGTCTTATTGGAGAACAAGTTCATATTTTTGTAGCAGTTTATTTTCCTCCAGAATATGCGAGAAAAGAGTCTTTTGGATTATTTTTTAGTATTGCCGGTAATATCATTTCAAAGTTTGAGCCCGAAGCAAATGTTCACATTTACGGTGTTTTTAACCAGAGGGCAGCCAATTTTATTATTGAAACTGAAAATGAGTCCTTTTTGATTCCAATTGCAGGGGAGAATGGAACGCTCCGTACTCTATTTGACAAAAGTTCTGAAATCGGGCTCAATCAAGTAAATCACGAGAAAAATCAGAATAATTGCTACTTAGATTTGATGTTTACTAATATGACCGATGATTTTTGCGTTTCAGAGTCACCTACTCCTCTTTGGAAAAATGAAGTGTTCCACATTGCAATTGAATACTCCATATTCTTGCACGACAAAACAATGATGGAAAATTATTTGTCCGAACCATACTATGATTTTAGTAGGGCTAATTATGTACTTATCAAAGAAAAATTGAATTGTATTGACTGGCAAACTGTATTGCGTGATCGTGATGTAGATCAAGCAGTGGACGCATTGTATCAAATTGTGTACGCTATTTTAGAACAAACAGTGCCTATGAAACAAAAGAGAAAATCCAGTTTCAAATCCCTAGTATGGTATAATAGACTAGTTATTATTCTAAAAAAAGAAAGGAAACAAAAAGCTCATAAGCATACAAAAGAAATAAAACTGACGAAAATCTATCAATTTATCTGGCCATATGCGATCAACTGAGTTTAGAATTAAAAAATGCACATGAAGTGCATAGCACCCGGGTTGAGAATAATATTAAGTCAGACCCTAAATCTTTTTTTAGCTATGTTAAAGAAAAACTTTCCGTCAAAATTGCATTTAGACAACAGGACCGGTAACACAACAAATGACATTAGCAACTTATTCGCTGATTTCTTCCAGGATACTATAATTCTCGTGACGATAATGGCGATATCCCGAGCCAATGACGGACATTTCAGTTGATAATTTATCAGTCAGGGAAATCTTACATGCTCTTGAAACTTTGGATGCTACAAAGGGTGCTGGACCAGACGGCTTGCCACCTATATTTTTAAAATCTCATACAAAGGAGCTAGTTAAACTTTTATTTTGGTTGTTTAATTCATCATTGGAGTCCAGCGTTCTTCTTGCTGTTTGGAAGGAATCTTTTTTGATCCCAATTTTTAAAGTGGAAAAAACGAAAAAATTATCGTGGGGTTGCTATACTATCAAGCATTTCGAAACTTTTTGAATCTATCATAAATGATAATATATTTTCGCAGGTGAAGATTTTAATTTCTAATAAACAGCATGGTTTTATTAAAGGACGATCAACAGCCACTAATTTAATACAATTTGTAACTTTCTTCGAACGTAATGGATAAAGGATATTGTGTTGAAGCGCTATATAGCGATTTTAGTAAAGCATTTGACAGAGTTGATATTCCACTGCTGCTTTTTAAATCATCCAAGTTGGGATTCAATCCTGGGCTACTAAAATAGATTGAGTCTTACTTGACTCAAAGAACGCAAAGAGCAAGTTTTAAGGAAAAAATTTCAACAATTGTGAACGTTACTTCGGGCTTCATCTTGGTCCATTATTATTTATTTTATTTATCGATGATATAGAACACATTTTGAGTTTCATTCGTGTTTCAATATATTACTAAGACTACATGAAACTAGTCATGGAGATATGTGAGACATCTGACCTTGAATTATTTCAACACGAAATTGACAATTTTTACATTTGGTGTAGTAAAAATTTGTTGGAACTTAATGTAAAAAAATGCAATTCCATTTCGTTTACCAGAAAACACACTATATTGCAAAAATCTATTACACTCGGCCAGAAAATTGTTGAAAGATTCAGTCAAATTAGAGACTTGGTGTTATACTCGATGCTAAATTAACTTTTGCCGAACATTATAATAATATCATTTATAAAGCAACCAACATGCTCGGGTTAATCAAAAGGTTTAAACTTTAATGATCCATACACAATCAAAACGCTGTACATAACATATGTGAGACGCCTTCATGAATATTGTAGCATAGTTTGGTCTCCATATCAAGATACACATGTATGCCAGTTCAAAAACAATTTTTGTTATTTGCCCTACGGAAGTTAGGTTAGACGACTTTACCTTTGCCGTCTTATGAGTCACAATGTATGTTGATTAATTTAGCAGGGCTTAAAAAAGAGAAGAGAATTTGCAATGATAGCTTTTCTGAATGATGTTAGAAGAGTAAACACACAAGAGATTTTAGAAAATCTTAACTTTTATGCTCCCTCTCGCTTCCTAGGAAATAGACAATTGTTATACATAAACAGTCTAAGAACAAACTATGCAAAGAATGGGCCTTTAAATAGAATGATGTCCTTTTATAATAAGTATTGCAATATAATAGATGTGACAATGAATAAAAAAACCTGAATTAATCCACCGATGGTGAGACTGAACCCTTCTTACACTTCACCAGAATTACGAACTCAAATGTGGCCAATATGGTGCTGGATACATATTTTCATCAGAAATTCTAGGAAGAACCAGGAATATTCGATTCAGTTTAGTCATTCAGTTTATATAATAATTTATCAATCCTTAACATATTGTTCATCGATGTGATTAAAATATTGCCATTAATAGTCTTTAACGACCTGTTTATGTTAGTTTTATAAAAGAGGAAATTACATAAATATTGGAAATTTCAATTAATCAATCCACAGAATGAATTATTAGACAATCCTAAGCGTCAATTTTGATTATCGATATGGTGTCAATGGCAAATAATAATCGAACAAGGAATAAACACTATTAAACGCATCGGCAGCCGCACGCAGGGGTTCGTTCATACCATAAAGATGATTACGAAGCACAAGGTGCAAAAAGTTTCGTTGTCGTATCGCTCGTTCCGGGTCATAGAAGCTCAATTGATTGAGAAGGTCCTGAGAGTCAATTTCACCGGTGATCACCTTAGCCGCAAAAATAGCTTGCACTCTACGCCTCCTTCGTTCTAACGTATCGATTCTAAGCAACCGACACCGATCTTCGTAGGCCGGAAGGTTAGCTGCGTCCCGCCATGGTAGGTGGCGTAGTGCGTAACGAACAAACCTACGCTGAACAGACTCCAGCCTCGCAATCCAACAGCGTAGATAAGGACTCCAGACAACGACACTATTTTCCAGTATTGAGCGCACCAACGAACAGTACAATGATTTCAGACTCAGATGGTCCCGGAAGTCTTCAGATATTTTGAAAATAAATCCAAGCTGCCGGTTTGCCTTCATTATTACGTCATGGTAGTGTGGCCTGAACGTTAACTCTTGATCGTGAGTCACTCCTAACTCCTTGACCGGCCTTCCTCGTTGAAGTACATTATCAGAAATATGATAATCGAATTTAATCGGCTTGCGCTTTCGGTGGAATGAAATAACCATACATTTATTTATGGAAAGTGTCAGAAAGAGCACCACGTCGCCATATCATCTACACGTGATTGCAGGTTTTCACAGTCCTCAAGACAGTTGATTGTCATGAAAATTTTTACGACATCCGCATAAAATAATCTACTTATTTATTTATTTATTTATACATTCGTCAATCACATGTAGACTACATAATATCATTTACATTTTAGCTTACATTCTATGATTTCGCAGATTTTTGAAATATTTTTTGAATTTTGTCTTAGGCATATTTAGATCAATCATTTCACAATGCTGATTGTACGCGGCTTTCATCTGATTTAGCGGTCCAAATTTAGCGTAGTTTGTACGATGACGATCCAACACGAATAAATTTCTGTTGCGTAATTGTCGAGTAGGAGCATAAAAAATTAATTTTGATAATATATCACTTGAGTCAATACGTTGCGAAATGATGTCATTTACGAATGAAATCATAGCATATTCCCGACGCTCTTTCAAGGTTTGAATGTTAATAAGCATGCAACGTGCTTCATATGATGGAAGAGGGAACACCGTTGACCCTAACTTACGTAGGCAGTATATAATATAAACTGCTTTTGGATTGACTCTATTCGTTCTTGATGTTTTTTTTCATATAAGGTGACCAAACAACACTACAATATTCTAATATAGACCTAACATATGCAATATAAAGTGTTTTAATTGTATAAGGATCTTGAAAATGATAGCTGAAACGTTTTATAAAATTTAACATATTGCTTGCTAAATGAACTATTGTGTTATAATGATCCACAAATGTTAATTTAGAGTCTAAAATAATTCCTAAATCTCTTATTTTATCACATTTTTCAACATGTTGATTACCTAATACAATTGCAACACTTGGTGTACTTTGTTTTCTGCTGTAAGTTAGTGACATGGATTGTATTTGATTTTTTCTCATTGAATCTTACTATTTGCTGGCGGTCAGTTAAGTACGACTCAATCCATTTGAGGAGTCTCACAACAATTCCAATTTTTTCAAGCTTAAAAATCAGCATTGGAATATCAATTCTATCAAACGCTTTGCTGAAGTCGGTGCAAAGAGCTTCAACGTGATTACCACTGTCCATTGCAGTTACTGAATAATTTACAAATTCTAATAGGTTTGTAGTAGTTGAACGGCCTTTTAAAAAAAACCGTGCTGTGCAGTCGTCACTATATGCTTTATTTGACTAAACATATTTTTGTTAATAATTTATTGGAAAAGTTTAGAAATACATGAAATAATGACAATCCCACGGTAATTTCTGATATGACAACATTACTTGAAAAATCAGGAAAGTATGAAACGTATTCACGATCTTTGTCAGAAAATTCACAATATGTTTCTTGAAAAAATGTTGCAAAAAGTTTACAGATATCTTCTGAATTATTTCCTTCTTTTTCGTCCATTTTTGAGGGAAAGCTACACGATTTTTACTTGGTAAGTGAAGACGTTTTTTGGACATGACTTAATTTCTTTTTCAGTTTTTTTGTTACACTCAGTTAGTGCAGAAGAAATAGCTAAATTAAGTTGGTCGCAAATATTCAAATATTTGTCCAAATTAATTTGAATATTTTGTTTTCTGTACATTTTGTGAGCCATTGGCTTCCAATTTTTTAATTATTTGCTTGTTGAACCAAATTGGATTTTTAGAGCAATAATTTCGTCGTCTCCTCGTGAGTGGAATTTCCTCTTGAATTATTTCCTTCAACAATTTATAAAAGAATTATGGAGAGTGTGAGCTGTTTAGTGGAATACCTGTAACTCGAAAATAAGAAGAATGATTAGTAATTTCCATTTAATTCCAACTACCTTTGTTGCTTATCTTGACAGATACGCGTATTTCGTCTACAATTTGCAGACTTCTTCAGTGTCAGTGTCAGTCGAGTATTAGTACACGACACTGAAGAAGTCTGCACATTGTAGACGAAATACGCGTATCTGTCAAGATAAGCAATAAAGGTAGTTGGAATCAAATGGAAATTACTAATCATTCTTCTTATTTTCTAGTTAATTTATAAAAGACCTCTACAGCACATTCAAGATTTTCTTGATCCTTTAAAATGGATTGCCAATTCTCTCTACTCAGTTTGAACTTAATGTTGTCATAATTAGCTTTCTTGTAATCAAATATATCCTCGTAATCACAGTCGTTGGGGTTGTGGTTCTTACGCATAAACACAGAATACTCGATTGCTGTATGAAAAGCTTCATTTTTCCATAAAGGAGAGAGAGATTCACTAACACAGAAATCTTCATGTGTGTTTGTTAATAAAAAAAAAGTCTTAGTAACAGTTTTGTAAATTTTTAATATGATTTATTTAGTTTAGTTCTAAAAATGCAATTTTCACAAAAATAAATTGCAAAGTTTCATTGTCCCCAACGACTGGAAGAAGATTACTCTCGTTTTCGAAATCGGGAAAAAAATCTGCATTGCGTTGATTGATATCACCATAGATATGAACTTTTAATTCAGGGGGAAAGGTTGATACAATTTTTTCTGGTACTTGAAAGAAGATTTCATATGTTGACTTGCAAGCTTGATCTGGTGGAAAATAAACTGTGACAAAAATATGAGTTTCACCATCGATATAGGTTTTTACCCATACATGCTCGAATTCTTTAAATTTTGGCGAAACAAGAAGTTCCGAATTCAATTTTGCAGAAATTGCAATAAGAACTCCACCAGCTGACCTTCTTTGGGTTAAAACTAAATCACGATCATCTCTGAAAACATTATAATCACTACCAAAAATTTCTTCATTTTTCACACTTTCATTCCAACTTTTTTCAGTACCTAAAATTACCGAAAAAGATGAACTCAATATATTTTTATGAATTTCGTACATTGTATTGTGTTGCTGCTGCTGCTGTTGTAATTGTAGTAACTGCATGTGGGAACATTGTCATTTGTGTTATAATGATTGCTATTGCTGTTTGTGTTAAAATTGCTCTCGATATTCCACTGTTTTTTGACTGCTTTTCTTCGTTTTATCGCTTTAGCTCTAGCCTTTTGCTGTTGTTCACCAAGCCGTTTACGTGAGTCATAATCTGTCCAGTCCGAGTGCCATACTTTTTTCGAGCCCCGTGTGCGCCAACCTTCTGTAGATTCATTTTTTGATTACTCAGCCAATTCGTCCATCAGGCTGGGAGGTGACGCCTCTGGTGGAGAACAAATTTTGCTTATATTATTTTCCAGGCCGTTAACTGCAATAGCCAGGGATTTTACTTCTTATAAAATATCCCCACCAACCGTGTTGGTTAGAGATTTTACTTCATGCAATGCATCAACCGTAGAATGTGATTGACTATCGTTGTGTTCATTACAATGGGAAGCCATGCCTATAGTGATGCCGCTCGAAATTTCCACTTCAGCACGGATTTTTGTCAACTCACGAGATAAATCAACTGTAAGCTCCTTTACATGCTGTTCGATACGTTTCCTTGTGGTTTCCATAGATATATCGAAAAGCGTTGTCAGATGATTTTTTAAAGCGACCAGCTAATCGCTTTTAATTGAGTTTTGCGCAATATCGCGCGTTAATGTTGATACGGCATTTTCCACTTTTGACGCTGTATTTATGTTTACATTCGTCACCGATTCTTTGAGCTGGAGCTCAATATTTTCAAACAGCGGGCCAATTGCAATTGTATTAAGTTTTTTTAGGTCAGCAGCTACTTGAAGGTTGGCATCTGTTTGAGAAGTTCGAATGGAGAATGGAATCAATTAACTGCTCTTGTCGATAGAGCACCTTTTGCGTATCGATCCCCACATTTAGATGCTGCTGACAGTCAGCACAAAGAGGTATCATAAACGATGTGATAGAACGCTCCTGATGACGCTGTACTCCAATACAAGTCGCGTGGAAGTGCTTCTACTCCCCGGAGGTAAAAGATGATAGAGTTCATTGATGAACAGCGTAAACAGGAGGGGTGCGAGGTTGCTGCTTAGTGGAACACCGGAGGAATTGGTGAAACTTTCCGAGAGCGATGAACCGATTTTCACGCAGAGCGGGCGATTCGTCAGGTATGATTCAAACTAGCACGCTAAAGGGGAAGAAACACCAAGTTTTTTTGGCTTTGACAGCAAAATGCCATGGTCCACACGGTCAAATGCTGCTTTCAAATCTGTATAAACAGCATCGATTTGACCACCAGCGTCCATGGTGCGAACACAAAGTGAAACGAACTCGGTTAAATTCGTAGCAACAGATCGTTTCGGTTAGAAACCGTGCTGAGCCGTTGAAATGTACACAGAAAAAAATAATTTATTTTAACAAGCGCGTAAAATTTCCCCTCGTTTAATTCTAAGCCAAAGGAGGCGTAAACAACAAAATTGTTTGCAATTTTTCATTCGCCACACAACAATGTTTGCAGTCTTTCATACAACTGGCTAGATTCAGGCGTTATCTGGCTTGAGTTTACATGAAATATCCCATTATTTTCTGCCAAATCTAGTATTCCCTTTATGTGCATTAGATAACACAGAAAATTTAATGTTTCTTTTTGTTTGTGTATGTTTTGCAGGAGCTGAATAGAGCATCGTTTATGATGATTTCAAATACCTTAGAGCACTAACATAGAGATGTGATCCCTCTGTAGTTTTCTACAATCCGTTTATCACCCTTTTTTGTAGACAGGAAACATGTGAGAAAGTTTCCACTCACCGTGAAACTTACTTTCGTGCAGTGACCGTGAGAACAGTTTAGCCAATGGTGTAGCAAGCACATTAGAGCAGTTTTTTTAGAATGGACGACGGAATCTCATCTGGACCAGCTGCATACGAAATTTTCAGCTTTCTGAGGGCCGACAGGACGGCGGGCGTGTTCGTCAATAATAAATGCATGAAAATCAAAAGCATTACTTGGAGTGTATTGAGTCGTGGATTGTATTTGAACTGAAGTGGCAGGGATGTCGTTGACGGTACTTTTAAAATCCTATGCAAATAGCTGACATTTACTCAGCTCAGAGCTAGCAAGTTGTTTGCCGAGATGGACTGATATAGGCAAACCAACTTCTTTGCGCTTGGAATTCAAAATCCTTTGGGGTTTCTACCGCTTACGACTGCTTACGAGTAACGTATCGACGATACAGGGAACGGTTGTAAACACGGTAGGCATTGCTAGCACGGTTGAACTGTTGCTAACTAAACTGTGAGCAACTCCAGCAGTGATGTCGCAATGTTTTCGCTCTGACACGTTTGAGTTGACGCAAATGGCTATTGGACCATGGAGAATTTTGCTTTGGGCGATACGAAGGGACATGTTCAGCAATTAAATCGCGAACAGTGTGGCTAAAGTAGATCACAGCGTCGTCAATGCAATCGAAATCATCGATAGGTTGCCAATCGACACGGGAAATAACAGCACAAATATCGGCATGATTAGCACGGTGGTAGTCGTACATCTGCGAACCAAACTGATACAAATACTCTTTAATTCTGTGCTCTGTACTCAAGTCAGCATTTTGCATTTTAACAAGTTAGATTCGTCAACAAGAAGATCATAGTTGACCTGAATCGGAAGTAGCTTGGCGATTTGGAGCATTCACTGGATGCATCGACTGGTGGGTTGAGGCATTTGCAATATTTTATAAACGAGTTCTGCAAACCAGACTTCTGACGAAGGAGTACGTCTTTATATTCCATACTGGGGTTCAATTTAGAAAAAAAATTCGCATTACGACCGTCACGAAAAGTGGTCAGGTTTTGAGCATGAATATCTCAGTTAGTTCTCAAAAGATTTTCAAAATTTTTACACCAATCGGTCGGAAGTATTTCTACAAATTAATTTCTTTAGAGAACATTGTTGATTTCGGGCCACATACTATTGAAAGATTCATAAATGCCAAGCCTTGTCTTAAAAAGTATTTTAATTCCTTCAGGCCTAAGGGGTCATATATGACCCCAGAAGGATAATGGCTGTATACAATCTCACCGACTGAATAGAAGTGTTTACTGTCTGCGGCAAGTTGGTTTTCCATCAATTCTTCTTTCTGGAAAATATAAACATGGTCTTAGAATAATTATTGAACATATGCATACGTAAAGTTAAATTCTCGTTAATAAACGTTTAATATTTCTGTATCTTTTTGGGATGTTCTAGGTCATCCAAAATGTACTTGAGTTCAGAACTTCAGATCTACAGTTGTAACAGTAGCTTTTGGAGCAATATAAGGCTACGCTATGTATTCAAACATATTAAATGAACCTTTTGGAAGTCATTAACAGTCATTATTTGTTAGCTTTGTGATGTTCTAGATCATCATAACTGTCCTTGAGTTCAGAACTTAAGATCTACAGTAGTAACTATAGCTTTTTGGGCTATACCAAGCTACGCTACGTATTGAACCATATTCATTAAATATTTTCGAACGTAAAAAAAAACATCATGAGATGAACGGGGGTAAATTAGGTCATCCAAATTGTCCTTGAGTACAGAACATAAGATCTACAGTTGTAACAGTAGCTGTTTGGAGTGTGTATTGTCCCTTTACTCACTCCAAACAGCTATTTTAACAATATTGATTGAATAGTGTGGAAGGCCGATAGAAATAATGCGACAATCTTGGGATATTCTATGTACTCCAAACTGTCCCTAAGTTCAAGACATAAGATCTACAGTTGCAACAGAAGTTTCTTAAGCTATATATGGTGACCATCTAACATATTCAATGAAACTTTTGGACAAACATATTCAATGAAACTTTTGGAAGGTCAACAGTCATTATTTTATAACTTTGACATCCTCTAGTTAATCCAACCCATCCTGGAGTTCACATCTTGAAATATATGGTAGTAACAGTGGTTTATTGGGCTATATAAAGTTTCGTCGTTTATTCAAGTATATTCGGTTAATATTTTCGAACGTAAAAATACATAAAAAGATAATCTAGGAAAGGTATAGGTTATCCAAACTTTTTTGGCGTTAAGAACTTAAGATTTACGGTTGTAACAGTAAATTTTAGGCAATACAGAGCTACAATAAATATTCAAACATATTCATTTAATATTCTAAAAGTAAAAAAAAACCATGATAAACATAACAATTAATGTATGTAAAACCCATAAATGGTGGTATCCATTAATTCATACGGTGGGGACAGTCATGATAAACATGTTCTAGGTCATCCCAACTATCCTTGAGATCAGAACATATGACCAACAGTTGTATCAAAAGCTTTCTGGGTTACACAAAGCTGCGATATGTATTGAAACATATTCATTAAATATTTTGAAGGAACAACAGACATTATGCGATAATCTTCGGATGTTCTAGGTTAGCCAAACTTTCCTGGAATTCATAACTTAAGATCTACAGCTGAAGATTTTGGGTTTTGAATTGTAGCTTAAAATCTACAGCTTTTTCGACTTAACAAAGTAACAATATGTATTTGACCAACTTAAGTGAGTCTTTTGGAAGGTCAATATAATGGTCGATATAATGAGATATCTTGGGATGTTAGGATTCATAAAAACTGATCTTGAGTTCAAAACTTAAGATGTACAGTAGTAACCGCAGCTTTTTGGGCTAAACAAAGCTATTATAAATATTCAAACATATGCAATGAATATTCTGAAACGTCCACAGACATCATAGGATAACCTTGCTAGTTTCAGTTCATTTAAACTCCTTCAAAATTTAAGGTCTACAATTGTAACAATAGCTTTATTGGCTTTACAAAGTTAAGTTAGTTTGTTTGGCATAGATTATCTCAAAATTATCTCATAATATCAGTTGGTCTTCCAGGACATTGACTGAAGATGTTTGAATACATATTATAGCATTGTTTAGCGGATAAAGCAACTGTTACAATTGTACATCTTAAGTTCTGGTCTCCTGGGAAGTTTGGACGACCCCGCACATCTCAAATAAAATATTTCCTACTATTTTCAATCATTTCTATGTTATTCAGCACCAAATCAATCAGAATCTACTAAATGGCTTGTATAAAATAGGCCTGAAAGGGCAAGAGGCAAGTTCACAATATTGTCGAAAATGTCCTCTGGACGTGAAGTACTCACAGGCCACACATTGGGCACACGAACTCGACCGACGATGGTTCGCTCCAACCTTTCCAGATCAGCGTCAATAAGATGTATAAGTGGTTCTTCCCTCTAGATGAAACCTTAGAAAATATCATTGAAATAGATGAGTATGTTTATCAATAGCTCGTAAACTTTATACATTTTTTTTTAGATCAAATTCTACTTCACAAGTTTTACAACTTTGCTAAAAAAAATTTTGGTTTAACAGCAGCCAAGGAAAGTCAATGTAAGCTTAAATAATTGATGAAAATCTACTGTATCATAAACTAAGAATCCTGGGCTGACGTCAGTGGTGTAGTGGTAAGCATGACTGCTACTTGGCACCCCAGTGGTTCTGGGTTCAATCCCAGTCGACGTCGGTGGTTTTTCTGAGGCGAAAAAATCTGGTCACGTCTTCCTTCGGAAGGGAAGTAAAGCCGTTGGTCCCGGCTCATATTCATAAGTCGTCAGGTAGGGTCCAGGTGGTGAAGTCGTCTTCCTGGCATCGGTGATTGTCACCATGCGAGGAAATAGGCCGACGTAAAATTAAAAAAAAATAAACTAAGAATATTTGACTCAGAAATTTCCTAGAAAAAATATAAAATTCTAGTATACGAGTTTTAATGGAACTTTGAAATCATAATGCTTTTATAAACTGGTTGAATGGCACTGTATCCTGATTTCACCTATGATCGAATTGAGTTCGCTTGCCTGTCGGGATACGAACAATCAAATCTAGATTCAGAATTACTAAGTGACTACTTAGTAATTAAAATAACTACTAATAAGTCCTTTATCTGATTTACAATTTGTTCCCACTTTTCTCGACTTTTTGGATACCAAAAGAGTAGCCCACTTTTGAAAAATTTTAAATTTGAATCTAACAAAATATTTTTGGAAAAAAAGTGAGTTTAAATCAAAAGAACTTGATTTTTTTATGTAACCTCTTCATTCGACATTTTATTTGTATATTGGATAAACGTTTTAGGTTTTCACTTCTATCCCGTTCGATTCGGCATGGACTTCACCGGGTTTATGTGTATAGAAATATGAAAAATTATAATGAAATAGCTGGAACATTGTAAACATAATGAGAGATGATGCTATATGGGACCACGTGCGTCGCTTTCAAGCTAATCTAGAGTGCTGTGATCGACCAGCGCTCTGCATTTGACATGTTCAATTGATGTAGAGGCGAGACAGCGTTCGCCAGGGCATTAAGTTTTTATTTCTCGACTTTTATGTGTTATGGATCTGGCTTAATTTGGTTGATTTTTGTACAATAGGTACAAGTGATTTTTTTAAACTTTTTACAATCAGCGGTGCGAAAATAGTGACTTTAGTGACTTTTGGATGCAAATAGTGACTATATAGTGACTAAACTCAAAATAGTGACCAAGTCACTAAAAAGTGACCTGCTACCAGCCCTGCAATAGGATCGTCGTACATAGCCTCGGGGATCATCGTTTATCGACGCGAGTTGGAATATCTACCATCTTTTTAGTCGACAGTCCAGCTTGTTTTTTTAGATCCCTTTAAAACAACTGGCCACTCTTTATGTCATAGCTGTGGTTTCCGGTTCTCTGTTTTCCAGGCCTTCCGGCTCAGTTCTAGGATTCCCTACTGTCGACAAACGTTCTCCAAACACTTTTATCACGTGGGTGACAGGTAATTCGGCCACTTTTGATATTTCAGCATGCAGCATGCGAATTTTTCGTGTTTAAGTGATGCAAAAACAAAATGCCTCTAACTTGGACGCCATTTTAATAACTGAAGAGCAAGTGTCAATGTAAAAATAAAAGACCTCCTATTGTACTCCCACATCTACACAATCAGGGGTTTTTAGATCTTTTAAATATAAGATTGTCAGAAATGCGTAAAGTTTTAGTCGACCCTATTTTGATCCCTTAATGCCATGCTATGCTATCTCTACAAAAATATTCAAACTTCATGCACAATTCTTATGTAACAATTTACTTACAGTTTTTGTGATTTCAAATCCATCGCATCAGTTATCTTTCGAAACATGGGCTTTAGTTCCTGAAAGAGACTACAGAGACCGCGGATTTGCTAGATTGCGCAACCAGGAGCAGCAAACAATGGCTTAAATAAGTTACCTGTCTTGCCCTTTCCAAACGATAATGTGACCCAATTACCTCGAGCCAGCCACGAGTAAATGGCACCCCATTTTTACTAATAAATAAAACATAAAACTTTGTTATAAAAAATATTGAATATCGGCTCCGAAAAGTGTTACACATACCTGAGCCTAACAAATAAACGAACAAATTAAAAAAAAAACATGAGCTAAATTTAAAATATGATTTATTCATCATCTTGCTCGGAACGTTTCCAAACTACATATTTGGGTACATCCAATTTTATCAGCATTAAATTTTTGATTTTCGGAAACCTTATTTCGGTCCACCAATCGAACGCATTGCCATTTGACAACATTCATCTATAGTGTATACGACAATCCTAGCTCTGTCTCATCTTTCTACAGCATTCACTTTGAGTTTATACATTTTCTTCCGTAGGTAAAAAAGAAGATTTGAAACAATCTTACCCATACGTAAAACGTATATACTATATACTAGAATAAAACTGAAATGTTTTAAGATGTTAAGAATTCCCAACAAGAATTTATGTTAACGCTGTCAAACTGTCCATTAGTTAAAACAAACCAATTAACTGTTCATTGCATTGATTGAAATGAAATGAAACGACTGATAACTATTGTGTAATATACAGAAAAACAAATAAAATTCAATAGAATAACTTGCAGCAATACCAACACCTTAGCGTATTGGATGAAAACAAAACAAAAGTTGAAAATATAAAAAGATCTACTCGTTTTCAAAATGAGAAAACCTTGTGGAAATAAATAATCCATGATAACAACTCAATAAAACAAAAAGGAAAGTAGTAACAAGATGCACCGGGATATTTTTTATTATCGACGAATTGAATACAATTTATTAGACCTTTATACTTCAGTAGGACGATTCGTTTTAGACTAAACGGCGAACGAGCAGAAGCCTCCGACACCCTCCCCTAAAATCATGCACGATTAGCGGGTTGAATTGTAAAAAGCTGCAACTAGCTAGTAGCGATCGGCACACACATTAAAAAAAAAACAAAATAAAACAAAAATTTCGCGCACTTATCTGCACCGCAAGGTAGTGAAGCAGCCGTAGTTGAAAAATCATTGAAAAATAATTAATAAGAAATGAAACTTTTTATACCGAAGCATAACAGTTAGTTTATTGAAAGTTTTAGCAATAAGGATGTAATGTACCGACATCGTTGAAGGCAACGATTCAAGACCTACCTATAACGTAACAGTTGTATAAAGTAAGCAAGTTGTAGAAAAAAAATACCACCTCCACACAAACACACAAACTCACACATACAAGTCAGACGCATGAAACCCATGAGCATAAAACATTTTTAAAACCTTCACGATAAACAGACAAGAAAAAACAGCGCCCTCGAATACTTATGAAAACGTAAAATAAAACCAAAAAATCTTAAACCGCGCCTTTTCAATAGTTTATCCGAAATCACATTCTTCATTAAAAAACTTCCGAAACAAAAGTTCAGCTCCGCTCCGTCAATTATTTACGCTTGATTGGTCAGAACCATGTTTTTCGTTCGAGCTTAGTTAACAAGTTTTCCACCGACAGAGCAAAACGTTGCAACATGTGAATATTTCAATTAAACTTTGTTGTCGATAGTTATCGGCGCTGTATCTGAGTTCTAAAACTCTGACCGAGCCGAAGCGCACGATACGAGCAACAGTCTTTCGAACTCATACTTCCTGGCAATAAATATGAAAACATTCTTACTCATTCTCCTGAGCCTGTCCTAGATTGCCACATATTTGATATCGAAGCAGCAAACTTCACTCCCAGCAGGACCTAAACCGGTGTACCTTTTACGGACTTTCTGAGATTATCTTCGGCATTTCCTTTCGAAATTGACCCCGTTCGTTCCCGAGTGCATTGAAAAACCGCTCTGTCTACCACACCAGGAACGATATACACCGAGATGAGTAAAACCGGCAAACTCTGCGGTCCGTTGGGCCCGGGTTAATCAAATGCCTCTGCCTAATTGAACGATAGGAACTATTTTGCTCTGGCTAAATGTCGTATGTAGAGGTTCACATTTGTTCAGGACCAAGCCGGGCATCACAGCTGAAACAGGTTAGACGTTGGAGCTCATCACAGGTAAGTGATTCGTGTAAGAGAGTGAAATGTTGGTTTTCAACACTTGATTTGAGTAAGGAATGTCCACCACAGGGGTTATTCAGAGTATCGTTTCAGCCCAAACCGACTCAATCGATTTCAAATCAGGTTCTGACTCTTCTCCCAAAATTGGTTGTGAACTCGAACTGCACTGGCCCAATGAAGTTTCTAGGGGAACTACTGTGGGAAAACGAGACGTTTTGTTCTGCAAAGAAGGTGACTCTTTGCTCTTCGCACTGCAGACAACAATGGAAAGTAGGGCACGAAAAATTGAGCCAAAAACCTTGTCAGCATGCAAACGGTGTTGCCTAGAAAGCTGTGCATAATTTATAACAGGAAGTTATTGCGAAGAAATAAATTAATAATTAATTAACTTGAGATGCAAACAAAATGTGATCTTCAGCAAAGATGTTGGTGGAAATTTCTCGTGGACTCAAACAGCAAACAATTCTTTACGCTGTAACGATCAGGAGATCTGCATACTTTTGTATATAACTTATTAGATCTAGAATAAATTTAAATTTACATTCCTTAAGGTAGGCAGTAGGAACACACAAGCATTCCGCTGAATTCTTCCCGAAGGCGGGCATATTTGAATAATGGCTAAGGCCGTTTTCAGCGGTGTTTTATAATTTTGGTCTAGTTTTATAACAGATCCAAAAATATAGACCACCAAAAATAGATCAACTATTTTCCATTTTCACCGCCATTGTTCTAAATGTTGTATGATGACATCCATGAGTGTGTTTTGGTTTTGGACTCTGCCTGCTTCGTTTGTTTTGGTCGACATTTCGAAATAATTCTAAAAAGTTTCGAGATCCACGAGTCAAAAGGTGCCGATTGTTGTTGGCACGGGGTGAATATTAAGATGAACGATTCGTTCCAGACAGTGAGGGTTATTCCGAGAGTCGAAGTGAGGTTTGTCTCTTGGTGAAGTGAGAAAAGTCGCCTGCAGTGACGTGACTCTCCATTTGATTTGCCGAGTCACGTCACTGCAGGTGATTTTGCACTCTTTACCAAGAGACAAACCTCACATCGACTCTCGGAATAACCATCGGTATTGAATTCCACGGCTGCTTTGTGCTGTTTTATGGTAGACGATGTGGAGGATTTCCGTCTTTCTGAATCAGTCAAAAATGGAAATTTATTTCCACGTAAATTTCATTTTTAGGAGGAAGCTCTCATACGCGTAACTATGAATGTTTGACTGGATGAAAGTACGGCACTAAAGGGTTTTAAAGTCCTGTGATCAAAACTCGCGGAAATGGAGTCGAAAGAACAGCTCGTGCGTGATAAAATCTTGCGCATTCATCACGAGAACAAGGATCTCTCGCATCGTTCCATCGCTAAAACGTTGGGAATCGCGAATTCCACGGTGTCGCGAGTGATTAAGTGGTTCGAGGAACGGTTGACCACCGATCGGAAGCCCAGAAGTGAAGGAAAAAGTATTCCATACAACACCAAAAATCACAACCGCGTAGTTGGGGCCTTCAACCGAAATCCGAACGCCTCCGTTCGGGATGTGGCTAAGAAGCTGCACCTAAGCCGAAGTTTTGTCCAGAAGGCCAAAACTAAGGCTGGGCTTCGAACGTTCAAGGTACAAAAGGCCCCTAATCGCGACGAGAAGCAGAACAAGTCCGCCAAAACCCGTGCCAGGAAGTTGTACCTCAACATGCTGACGAAAGTTGAATGCTGCATCATGGACGACGAAACATATGTGAAGGCCGACTTCAAACAGATCCCCGGCAACCTGTTTTTCACGGCCAAGGATAAGTTCAGCGTTCCGGAGCATGTCCGCACTCAGAAGATGTCCAAATTTGCGAAGAAATTCCTGGTTTGGCAAGCCATCTGCACGTGCGGGAAGCGGAGTGCACATTTCGTGACCCAGGACACGATGAACGGACAGGTGTACATAAAAGAGTGCTTCCAGAAGCGGCTGCTTCCTCTCCTGAAGGCCCACAACGTCCCAACAATCTTCTGGCCGGATTTAGCCTCATGCCACTACTCCAAGGACGTGCTGAAGTGGTATGCGGACAATAAGGTCAATTTCGTGCCGAAAATGTTCAACCCTCCCAACACTCCGGAGCTCCGCCCCATCGAGAAGTACTGGGCGATTATGAAGCAGCACCTTCTTAAACGACCTAAGGTAGTGAAGACAGTCGAGGAACTGAAGAAAGTATGGGTTTACATGCAAAAAAACGGTTGATTCACAGGTTGTGCAGAATCTTATGGCCGGGGTTAAGGCCAAGGTGCGGGCATTTGCGTATGGACTGTAAATAAAATACGAGTAAAATGGTAAAATGAAGTTTAATAGTTATTTCTGAAAATTTGATGGCAATCGGATGAAAACTCGAATTTTGCGAATCAATTTTGTGTGTGGCAATTTCATCGTGGACACCCTTTAGCTGACATAAAAGATCGGTATTGAGCAACTATTTTGCGCCTGAATAAAGCATTCCAAACGTTTGAAAACCGTGAGTTGCAACTCCATTGCCAACAGGTTTCCGATGACAGGACTTTCTACAAGTCCCAATGCAAGAGATTCGCGTTTCTTAATTAGTTGAGCACCGCGTCTTCAAGTACTACACTTGTCCGGGAAAAAAGTATTAAAAGGAAACGAACTTCCATGGTTTCTCGCAGATTATCATCAAAAACCCATCAGAATATATTCCATCGGTTTCGCGAAACGATACAGCAACTGGAATAAAAGTCTGGAAATCAAAATGTTCTGAATGACTAGATTGGATGTTGAGACGTTCATTATTACATAACTTACTCATCTTCCTGATTGGCACAGGAGGAAGTGCAGATGATGAAATTGTAATAGAAAACACCGTTACAGGGTGAACCAGACATAGTTTATCGTTGACGATTTAATCTTAGAAATTCGTACCTTTTTTTGAAATAAGTATCATTCATTATGAGTTTTGTGACTATCAATCATATTAGTTTTAGGTTAATTTGGTAATATTGTATAGGCGAAGTGCATGAGGAATATAGATAGGGAGATAAGGTATCTTTGAGTATCTGATGTGGCTTTATATATAATGTCAGAAGTAGTACTCTGTACAGCTACAGCTTTGTGTAAAGGGTGATACGGTCAAAATTTGGTCAAGGGAAAAAGCGTGTAAATCGGTGAAATCGTTTATTTAAAAAATCAAATTAAATTTCTTTTTCAAGTTCAATTAGTATAAAATTCAGGAAAAATATTCAGTTAGGCTTCCGCTTTTCCAAATCCGAATTGCCGGGCCTTACGCTTGACCCCTGCCATCAGATTTTGTACAGCCACCTTGTCCACCTTCTTCGCCGCAGAAAGCCAGTTTGCCTTGAACTGCTGCTCGTCCTTAGCAGTTTGTTTGGTCTTCTTTAGGTTCCGCTTGACAATAGCCCAGTATTTCTCAATTGGGCGGAGCTCTGGCGTGTTGGGAGGGTTCTTGTCCTTGGGAACCACCTGCACGTTGTTGGCGGCGTACCACTCCATGGCCTTTTTACCGTAATGGCAAGATGCCAAATCCGGCCAAAACAGTACGGAACAACCGTGTTTCTTCAGGAAAGACAGCAGACGTTTATTCAAACACTCTTTCACGTAAATTTCTTGGTTGACAGTCCCGGAAGCTATGAAAATGCTGCTTTTCAAGCCACAGGTACAGATGGCTTGCCAAACCAGATATTTCTTTGCGAACTTTGACAGTTTCGTGTGCTTGAAAATATCTGCTACCTTTCCCCTTCCTTTTGCCGTATAAAACTCCTGTCCCGGAAGCTGCTTGTAGTCGGCTTTGACGTAGGTTTCGTCGTCCATTACCACGCAGTCAAACTTCGTCAGCATGGTCGTGTACAGCCTCCGGGATCGCGCTTTGGCCGTCGTATTTTGTTTATCATCGCGATTTGGAGTCACTACCTTCTTGTAAATCGATAGTCCGGCTCGTTTTTTGGCTCGATGCACGGTTGTAGACGATACACCCAGCTTATTTGCGGCATCTCGGTGAGATAGGTTAGGGTTTCGCTTGAAACTACCGGCAACTCTCTTTGTCGTCTCAGCGGCTTCCAGTTTTCGATTTTCCCCCGATCCAGACTTCCTGGCTGTCGACAAACGTTCCCCAAACACTTTAATTACATTTGTAACGGTTGATTTGGCAACTTTTAGCGATTTTGCCAACTTTGCGTGCGAGTAGCTCGGATTTTCGCGATGCGCGAGCAAAATTTTGATACGCTGCTCTTCTTGCTTGGACGGCATTTTGACAACTGAAGAGTGAATTCCAAAATCAAAATAGGAGCAACATTCTACACACACACACCTTCAAAATGAGGGGTGTTCAGGTTTTTTAAATGCAAAATTGAATGAAATACGTCAAGTTGATATTGACCAAATTTTGACCGTATCGCCCTTTATAACGTTCAAACCAGAAGGAAAATCAATTGTCAGTTGAATTTCACAGTTTTGAACTGGAACAAAACTAAATTAAATTTTAAAACGGTTACATTATTCAGGATTTAACGAGAGGTATGAAATATCCTGGACCTGTGCGGTGGATTTCAATACAAGCAGTAGTACTGGAACAATATTAGGTGGAATTTTACCTCTGAATGTTTTCTGATGACCCAGGTCGAGAGAACCTGTATTGTTTCCATGTACCATTCTGCTGGCACTTGGCCATCGAAATCGCTCTCACGATCCGTATTCCTCTCTAGCAATCACACTCACTGTCCTCCGCTAGGTTGATTCCATTAGGGATCATATCAACGATAACGAACACTGCCTTTGATGAGGTTTTTTGTACGCACTCACGACTTGCATGGTCATGAGCCGGTATGTACTGTTCTGCTACGCTCGATTCTGTTAAGTGTCAAGCTCAGCAATCCAGGCTGGGTCTCCGTACCTCAATATCGACGAGAATACACCAACCAGAAGAAGCCTTTTACTACTCTTGGTTCACTTTTGCCTGGCATCATCCTACCCACCGTCTTCTCCCGGGCATAGATCACATAGCTATTGATTTTCAGCCCATCATCACTCTTTTCGGAGCAATGACACTTTGCATTTGCTCACCAAGAGTACCTCCGTTTTGTGGTTTGCAGCGCACTCCAACACCTCTTCCACCAGTCTGTTATTGACAATACAATGTCATCCGCAAAATCAACGATCACTACGCCAACATCAGCACACTGTTGTACAATCCGATCCAGAGGATGGATCCTTTCAAAACTTCCGTCTGGATCTTCAACGTTGTCTACCCCATAACTGTCTCGTGACGCAACAACCGGTTCTGGAAGTAATTTCTCAGCAGAAGAAGTGATACACGTTTTGCCGAGCTGAAAAATCCCTAATATCCCGCACCCAAGCTCGCGCAACCCCTAAAAGGTCGTATAGGTTTCACAAGCCTTTTTTTAGGCTTTTTAGTTGATTGCGTAAGGTGTGAGATGTTTGGGATTTCTCAGCATAGCAAAACTTGTGTCACTGTTCCTCTTGTGTACTTATTTCAATTTACCCCAAGGTGTGCAAACTTGTGGTGCTAGTTGAAATGCTTCAAATACTTGGAAAAATCATATTTGTAACTGGGAGTTTCTATATCATCTCTCTTGCTAACCTTCAAGTGCACAAAATTCATTATATGGGAAATACAACTTTTTGACTCAAGCAACGTGTGAAATAAAAATTGTCGGCAAAATCATGCATGATAAAAATCAACAAAGCTGTGAAAGCACGTAACGTTAGCAACATGTCCTAGCTGTGACAATATGTTTACGTATCTAGTATACTGAAAAATATAATCATAGGGATGGATTACTTCCGCTAAAAGTTGAAAAGCTTCCTTTTCAACTTGCCCTTAATGATCGTAAGACTTTAAAAAAAAACCAAATCAATCTGAAAAGTAACTCATAATATAGTTCGCAGAAATTGTTCAAACTTTGTAGAGCTGCTGCAAAGTTCACAGATTTTTTGCAAAGTTTGGACTTACATATTTCTTGAAATATCAGTTCAGTTCAAAGAACTTCAGTGTTCAGCATTCCACCATTGCCAGCAGAGTTCCATAATGTTTAAAAAAAAGCTATGATAAAGTTCAAAGAGCTTAAGAGAAAAAATAGAATCATCAAAATCAGAAATCTTGTTGGTTATACTTTAACAACACCGCTGAAAACAGACTTACCGAAAATCGAGCGAGCGTCCGACGCGGTTGTGCACTTTGCCCTTGTTCTTGTTTTTCCCAAAATTTTCAGCTGCCTTTACAAATTTAGAACGCGCTGAATTCCGTTTCAAATTCGGAATAAAATAAAATAAATCATGACAGCTTTATTTTTTTTACATCCAAACTGTTCGAAAATGAAATTTCGAACGCACCGGTGAAAATGGAAAAATTCGTTTGGTCTATTTAATTGTCAAAATTTAGAATAGACCACGACCGCTGAACACGGCCTAAAGAAGGAAGACAGAAGGTCAACTAAACGAACCAAGCAATCTTTGTGTGTCCGGTTGTGAAGCCCTGAGTTACTGATTTGAAAACATTTGAGTTATGACATTCTTCTCCTTGGACGCTTCATCAAGCAGTGCGGTGACATTACCACGGTGGGATTGAATTCGTGATTTTATTATTTGCTAATTGAAGGTGCAACATGGTGCATTCAATACAAAATTGCAAAACTGAGCGCTATCTCGTTTCTAAATCTATCGCTATCTCGCTATCTAAAGTTTGAGTCAAACAGAGAGTTGTAGAGCACTTCTCAAGCCCGGATTTTGTTTAATCAAACACTGCTGTTTATAACGTGCAAACAACATGAAAAAACCCATAAAAAAGATGGTTAAAACATGTCTACCCCTAAAAAGACTTGACATCTCCAGAGTAAAGTCAATGTACCCCGATAATTTTGGCTCACTGGTTCTGTCAAATCGAATGAATCCTAGAACAAATTATCAATTGAACGTATTTACATCGACTGTTATTTTCAAAGCTGTGGAGCTCATATTCGTACTTGATGAACTGTCTGACGATATGTTGTAATGTTTCCTAAACATTAAATGGTGGATATTTTTACTCTTCTTACAGAGAATAAGGCTTGCTTCATTTAGAATTGGAACAAACTTTTGCTCATATTGTGGCGCTCCTGGTGGACTGATTTGGAAGTTCTTGGCGCCCACGTGTCGGGAATTTTGTCAGCTTCACGTCCGCAAATCGACTGTACTTTGTAAACAATCAACATGCAAGCCGAAAGAAGGGAAAAAATTGTGCACAGTTATTTGGACAATCCATTGTGGTCTGCATCTAGGCTAGCTAAACAGCTGAAATTGCCCAGAAATACCGTATGGCGCGTTATCAAACGGTATAAAGAAACATTGACGACGATTCGAAAGCCTCAAGCCAATCGTCGGAGTGGAACTGTCGACCGGAAACTGCGTGGTAAGATTTTGAAGACGAGTAAGAGGAATCCCAATCTGTCGGACCGTGATTTGGCCAGAAAATTCGGTGCTGCCCATAGTACCGTGAGGAGAACTCGACTTCGGGAAGGAATCAAGTCGTATCGAGCTAGCAAACAGCCAAATCGGACCATAAATCAGAATAGTGTGGCCAAAATCCGTGCTCGGAAGCTATACGACCAGGTGCTGACCAAGTTCGACGGGTGTCTTCTGATGGACGATGAAACCTATGTCAAGGCTGACTTCGGGCAATTCGCAGGTCAAAAATTTTACTTGGCAACGGCTCGAGGAGATGTTTCAGCCAAATTTAAATTTGTTTTTGTCGACAAATTTGCACGAAAATTCATGATTTGGCAGGGCATTTGCAGCTGTGGCAAAAAAACGAAAGTTTTCGTTACAAATAAGACAATGACGTCGGAAATATACCAAAAAGAGTATCTCCAAAAACGAATTTTGCCGTTCATTCGATCCCACGACCATCCCGTAATGTTTTGGCCAGATTTGGCAAGCTGTCATTACAGCAAAGTCGTTCAAGAATGGTATGCAGAGAAAGGGGTCCAGGTTGTTCCAAAAAACCTTAACCCACCCAACTGCCCCCAGTTCCGCCCTATTGAGAAATACTGGGCAATCATGAAGAGGAGACTCAAGGCAAAGGGAAAGGTTGTCAAAGACATCAATCAGATGAAGACCTGGTGGAATAAGATAGCTAAAACGATGGACGAAGAAGGTGTGCGCCGCCTACTGAGCCGTGTTACAGGAAAAATTCGAGAATTCCTTCGAAACCGTGACGAATAATTTAATCTGTATTTTTTCTTAAAAGTATGAAGAAAACGCTACATTTGTATGAAAAAAGATCTTGAATTCAATAATAAATAACTGTTCCAATTCTATCTGAAGCAAGCTTTATATAGAAGCATATACACACTCGAGACTAAGACTACTAGCAAACGAGTTATGAGAAGAATTGAAATACCGTAATTATAAAAACACTCCGAAATCTTCAGCACTTGAAAAATATCCGAAAGCTAGCAGCCTACTTCACTTTTAAATGGCGCAATACTTCTCAATGTTTGACGCACTGAAACCTTCAGCACAATAAACAGTCACCGAAATAAAGAGAAATCACTTTGCTAAGGGTAAACTGGGAAAAAATATTGGTAAACGCAAACATATTCTTGTTTCATTTAACAGAAATTCGCCGCTGAATTGGGCACAACTAATGTTTTGAGTAATTGTTTCGGGAACTAAGCACTTAAGTTCAACTGATATCCGTTTACCATTATGTTGCTAGTTTCATTATGACAGCTACGATTTTACCTTATGGTTTGTTTCAAACAAATTTAAGAATGATTTAAAATTAAATGCAATTGGAAACAAACAAACAAAAACGGTTCTAACAATAAACATTTCCATATGTAATTTCAATTATTCGAATAAAATGCTTATAAACATCAGAAAAGTGCACATTTACATTTCTAGACTTCTATCAGTCTAAAAGGCAGCAACAAATGTTACTGCTAGCCATTCTACTATTTCCAGTTTTTTTTTTTTAAGTAAAATATTAAATTTTCACCTATTTGTGAGTGACAGCGTCGGAGCATGTAGCGGGACTGGATGACGGCAAGTTTTGTTTTTATTTTTTCTCTATTAAAATATCAGTTTGATTTAACCGCCGCTTTGGTAGCATCAATCAAAAATTTTAATTTGTTCCCCTGGGCCAGAGTAAACTGTGTTTTGGTAATAATAAATCCCTTTTATGGGGGAAACAACAAAAATATGGGGGCTTATCACGGTTCTCACTTTCCCCCGTGACACCCGTAATAAGGACAGTGACTCCTATTCGATTTACTTGTGAGTTTTTTCACCGCGATTCGTTTCCACCCGTGAAGTGAAATTCGTAATAATGTTCATCAGTTTTGAATAACCATGATTTGTGTTGTATTGAGGTAATATCTTCAGGTAGAAACAACCAACCTGCCTGTTTTTTTCGAAACAAAATCGTTGGTTTAAAACAACTTTTAACTTTTTTAGTTTAGTTTTAGTATTAGTTTGGATGTCAACAAACAAGTTTGTCGTTTCAAACGGTCGATTCTCCGTGGAGCAATGGTAAAAGTAGAGTTTGTTCTGTTTTCTCTTTCAAGCACACATGATGGATTGGATTTTTTTCATCGCTGTGTGCTTGAAACAGAAAGGTCAATAAATTTCATCACGTTTTATGCTTGGTGCTGAGAGAAGTGTAACTTATACATTAAATAAAAGATAAACTAATACATTAAATTTAAAATAATAACCTCTTCAGCATTATTTATCTCCAGTTTCTCTCTCTTCCTCTCTCTCTCTCTGTTTCACTTTCCCTCATTCCCATTCGCAAGAAATGATGATTTATATTCGATACAATTGATATCAAATTGATGGAATGAAAGCCACATCAAGATTACGCCTCAATAACAATTTGTTCTTGTACTGTTTTTAACATCCACACATAAAGGAAACGAAAACATGTAATCCAAAGCTAAAAAGCGGTAGTATCGAGAATGGATGGAGCTTTTGTTTATGCACGGTAGAGACATCTACAATTTGTAGATGGGTACGTGAAACTAAGCTCATTTGTCAAGATGCTCGAGGGTTGATTTCCTCACATGGTGACAATCACCGACGCCAGGAAGACGACTCCACCACCTGGATCCTACCTATCGACTCAGACACAATAAATGATAATTACTCAAAGTTTTGGCAAAGATATTGTGCGGAAATTATTTATTTTCAGCTTTTGAATGAAGGAAGAATAATCTTGCTAAGTTGGCCACCATATTCTGTTTATCGGTTCAGTTATGCGCCTTCCTTACCTTGAAGCCACGAAGTCCGGCCACTTCATTGTCTGCTGGTAGAACCAGACGTAATAAATGAGCTTCTTGGCCACGTTCCGAATCGAACGGTTCTGATTGCGCTTGAAGTAATCCCTCACCTTCCTTGCGTTCATGGGGTCACTCGATAACCACTTGACAGATTGTGACGAAATTTTGCACATGTAAACTAGTCTCACCAAAAATGTCATCAATTTTTGTTGTTGCGTTTTTCGAGTACAATCTTTAGTCAAACTTTCGTCAATTCCTTTTATGAATTGAGATAAACTTACAACCTTCAGTAAATTTGAACGAAAAATATATCTGTAGAACATTATGTACTATAAGTATGAACTATATTTTGTTTGGTTTTTTTTTTTTAAATTCCTTGTTAAGAATAAGACCAGAAAACTAAAATAATTTGATCTGCCAACAAAAAAATCTTGATAGTTTATTAAAAGCTTTGCACTTTCCTTCTGAAAAGTGTTAATTTTTCATTTAAATGAAAGTAAAACTGTCTACAACGAAAGTTCTTCGTTTGATTTGAAAATTTATAATGTTTCGGTTCGGTGTGGAAATTTAAAATTGTTTTCTTTTACAATGAAAATTGTGAAACTGTCAAATCCACCAACACAAAACAAGTCGCCGTCGTCGTTTGCAGTTTGTCAATGTTGTTGTCCGCGTACGCATCTACAGCGTTCTTCGTTGCTCCCGTCCGCTTTTGTACGCGTTGAGTGAAAATTGCGAGGAAAATGGTTTGTTCGTGTTAATTTCTTGTTAAAAAAAAGTACGTTGGCTGTGTTTTCGATTTAAGTAGTTCAGGAAAAGGAGTAATTCTTTTGATTCTATTATTTCCAGGCGAAGGGTGATAATGGAATCTGATAGATATGCAACACACTTAGACAATTTAACAGAGCTCGGTAATTTTTTTTACCGAACTTGCAACAGCTGAACATTCGTTATACCGATTTTACGGATTTCGGTAAAATTTGACAAGTTCCAGTAATTTTTTTACCGGAATACCGGAAATTTCACCGAAATCCAGTAAATCGGATTACCGAACGTTCAGCTGTTGAAAGTTCGGTAAAAAATTACCTAAAAATTACCTAAAATTTTCTAAGTGTGTACAATCGCTGGTCGATCACATTTGGCTGCGCATGGAACAAACATTGAAGGAATTCGTTTGTGATTTGGGAGTACCTTCGGAGCAACTTTTAATCGAATTGTTGTCAAAACAGCGTGAGGATGGACGAATGCATTTTGCCAATCGAGTGGACGAATTCGGATGACATTCTTCGACTAACATATAAGAATCCTTAACAATTTTGTGCTAGAAAGAATGGACCAGACATACTACCTGCAGTTTCTCTGAGGCATACTGTGAAAATTATTAAGATTCATCTAAAAAAAACCTTTTTATGTTAAAACAATTTTTATTTAAATCCAAACATCATACTTTTATTTTAATTCACGCCAATTTCATCTTGAAAGTACATATTGGAATACACATACTTTGCTTTCATGCCACGATTTTGGTTTGGCAATTCTACAATTTATCTAAGAACTTAACCTTTTAATGTTAAAACTCTTTTTTATTTCAATCTATTTCAATCAATTCAATATTCAATCAATTTTTATTTTTATTACCCGAAACTTTCTCGTTAAAAGTTTATTTTGGAATAAAAATAATTTGCTCTCACTTTCAACGATGCCACGGTTTCGATTTGACAGTTCTACTATTCGTTTTGAAAGTTTCTACTTTTAAATGTACCAAGCAGGAAAATGTTGACTTCACAGTTAAAACGTTTTTGTTGTGAAAGCAAACCACTCTCTACGAAAGAGAACCAACGCAACTTTTCAATTTTAGCAATGGTTTTCTTTATGTTTTAGTTGACCCGTAACGCTGGTAGATCACCTTTTCGTGGTGCGTTACGGGGTATCAGATCTACCACTGAACCCTAGTCTGAATTAATTCAAACTAGGGAACATATTTGTTTTTGTAATCAAAGGAACATATATTAGTCCTTATTACATTTTATGTCTTGTGAAAAGTGACAATACTCGGATTGAGCCACCGAGGATGAGCTTGGAATAGAGGAAACATGGTTAAAGGGCGATACGGTCAAAATTTGGTCAATATCAACTTTCTTTCAATTTTGCATTTAAAAAACCTGAACACCCCTCATTTTGAAGGTGTGTGTGTAGAATGTTGCTCCTATTTTGATTTTGGAATTCACTCTTCAGTTGTCAAAATGCCGTCCAAGCAAGAAGAGCAGCGTATCAAAATTTTGCTCGCGCATCGCGAAAATCCGAGCTACTCGCACGCAAAGTTGGCAAAATCGCTAAAAGTTGCCAAATCAACCGTTACAAATGTAATTAAAGTGTTTGGGGAACGTTTGTCGACAGCCAGGAAGTCTGGATCGGGGGGAAATCGAAAACCGGAAGCCGCTGAGACGACAAAGAGAGTTGCCGGTAGTTTCAAGCGAAACCCTAACCTATCTCTCCGAGATGCCGGAAATAAGCTGGGTGTATCGTCTACAACCGTGCATCGAGCCAAAAAACGAGCCGGACTATCGACTTACAAGAAGGTAGTGACTCCAAATCGCGATGATAAACAAAATACGACGGCCAAAGCGCGATCCCGGAGGCTGTACACGACGATGCTGACGAAGTTTGACTGCGTGGTAATGGACGACGAAACCTACGTCAAAGCCGACTACAAGCAGCTTCCGGGACAGGAGTTTTATACGGCAAAAGGAAGGGGAAAGGTAGCAGATATTTTCAAGCACACGAAACTGTCAAAGTTCGCAAAGAAATATCTGGTTTGGCAAGCCATCTGTACCTGTGGCTTGAAAAGCAGCATTTTCATAGCTTCCGGGACTGTCAACCAAGAAATTTACGTGAAAGAGTGTTTGAATAAACGTCTGCTGCCTTTCCTGAAGAAACACGGTTGTTCCGTACTGTTTTGGCCGGATTTGGCATCTTGCCATTACGGTAAAAGGCCATGGAGTGGTACGCCGCCAACAACGTGCAGGTGGTTCCCAAGGACAAGAACCCTCCCAACACGCCAGAGCTCCGCCCAATTGAGAAATACTGGGCTATTGTCAAGCGGAACCTAAAGAAGACCAAACAAACTGCTAAGGACGAGCAGCAGTTCAAGGCAAACTGGCTTTCTGCGGCGAAGAAGGTGGACAAGGTGGCTGTACAAAATCTGATGGCAGGGGTCAAGCGTAAGGCCCGGCAATTCGGATTTGGAAAAGCGGAAGCCTAACTGAATATTTTTCCTGAATTTTATACTAACTTGAAAAAGAAATTTAATTTGATTTTTTAAATAAACGATTTCACCGATTTACACGCGTTTTCCCTTGACCAAATTTTGACCGTATCACCCTTTAGTATTCATTTATGTGAATTCTCATTTTTCTATTTGATGTTCTATAGTTTGTATTGGTTATGACTAGGGTTCTGATGCATGGTCAGTATAGGAGTCATTGTTTGTTTTGTTTGCAATGAATCTGGTTTTGACGGATAAAGGGGCGCGCCTTTGAAGAGTACTGTCGCTCACAAAGGGTTTGAATAGCGGAAACTTTCAATAAAACTCGATTAATTGCCAACGAAACAAACAATTCCAACTGTAACAACACCGAATACTTCATAATTTCTCAATAGTGATGAAGTAACTCGACATGCACTAAACAAAGGATACGGGATATACTACAGTAGATCAAATTACTGGTCGCAGTGGTTTATGTCCCGAACAGAGGTAAAAAAAAAGTTCTAACAATCATCATTCTTTGTGTGTGGGGATTTTGTAGTCATAGCAAATTTAAACAGGAAAAGACGGTTTACTCAAATTATATTTTGAGATGCATTTGAAAACATTTGTATGGAGGATAAGGCGAATTGATGAGATTTGGTTTTAAAAATAAATATACTTGTTGGGGCAGGTTCGCAATTTCCGGTGGAATTTTTCTAGGCAATAAATCGAGTATTTGCTATGAAGTAGCTCTATACTAGAGCTGCTGCTATGTCTCACTAGGCGTCACTTTTCTTTTATAAGAACTACTTTTACTGGGGAACGGACTTTATTCGCACTTTAACTGGTTAGACTACAATTTGGGAGAACCTATTGGTATCTAATACTGGATTTGGAATGATTTTATTTAATAATTTGAGTTGGAAAGAAACCTTATCATCTACTACAACTAGTTGAGATTTGAATGATATCTCATACATTTATAGCACTACTACGACTATCTTGTGCTAAATTGTAGAACTAGATCAGGTGGGTTCGGCACGAATCTATAGATACAAACTGAGAACTAATTGAGAATCAACAATACTCTATAATATAATAATCATAATAAAAGCTGTTCAAGTTTGTTTTTGAATCATTCTTTTTTTTAACTCTTCTGAAATTTTAGAAGTCCGTAGATCTACTATTGTAACATAAAAAATTTATAAAATAAATTTTATTTATTGAAAAATACTGAACGGTATCAAATTCAGTAGGCCAAATATTATCAAGCCGACCCTAAAGAAAATTTCACATTAATAACATCTGATATCTGTTTGATTTTTCAAGCAGCATTTTAGGGGAAAATCAAACACCTCCGGCTAAACTATAACTTCTTACATTGCAATTAAGGTGAATCGCTGCGCTATGTAATTTTTCCTATCTTTTATCTCGCTCTCGCAAACTTACTTTGCTATTTCAAAGTGATAAATATCGATTGTTAGTGAATGAACATCGAATCGAACTCTATCAGATTGATCACATCAAATAATGAGCAAGAGCATGATTGACCGCCCACGGATGCAATTCCGTTATTGCCAGATCAGCTGTATTTGCACAAAGAACCAACAGATGATGTTTGGGACAAACATACATCTTCAATGTGTAAAAACTGGTGACCCATTATAAAGCAATACCGGCGCCGGCCGTGCCCGAATGCTGGTCAAGTAGGGAATAGGTAAGAACGTGTTGACATGATACTCGCTTTGAAGGAAGCCGAGAAATCCTCTGCACTTCCACGAGAAATCACTGGGATGTTGGATTGTTTGGGGAAGGTTAGCAGAAGGGTTCGTTTTGGTTAACGAAAATGCAACCCTTCATACTTTTTGTTCTTTTTACTTATGTTTCGCTGCAGAACGGTAGTTGAATGTTCATTAGCGTCCGAGGTGAATAATTTATCATGATAAATATTGCGATAATTTTTGAGATTATTTTTATTAATTTATTTAACAATAAACAATATTATAAAATCAACTTGAACACCTTTCATTCGCCATTAGTTATAATATTTTTACGATGAACTACACGGATAAAAATAATCATAAGATATTTACGGTGACCATTCCCATTCAAACCCCTTGAGTTAAATGACAGATTACTGCTTGACATTTGCATATGACAGTAAATTGCTTTTTAGTTGCAACACGTTGCAATTAGTGAACTTGCAATTAAGAGACAATATCGATATTGAAACAAATATGGCATTCATCATACTGAAGGTTTGCCCACAATAGATACGTTTACGTTCCATTGACGTAAATTTGAAAGAAAACATTTGGTTAAACCTACAGCTGGATAGTCAAGAAGAAAATTGATATAATTTTTGGCTCAGGATGTTCCATAACGTAACTCGCATGAACACACCCTCAAATATTCTGTCAAAAATAACATAGCGAATCAAAACAAAAACAAAGCTTCTAGTACCGAAGAGCACAAGAATGTATTATAAGGTGAAAACTGCAAGGTTTACTTCAGACCAAAGGGTTCTACAACCAATCGAGGTGAAAATCGCTAGTTTCATATTGATTGTTGGTAAAACTATCAAATTCACGCAAACACATCCGCAACACATCAATTTTTGGCCAACCATGAGGGACCTTCTATCGAGCCTTCTATATGGGTAGAAGAATAATTTCTCGTTCAGGGCACTATGGTAGAAAATCGCAATATTTCTCGAAAAAATACCAGCTTATACCTTTTTTCTACAAATAATTAGGTCATTGACAATAACATCAAGTACATTCCACATAAAGGATGGAACGCTCAAAACTTGGTCGACTCAAATATGACGTTTTAATCGTGCATTTAAAAAAAACTTGAACACCCCTCATTTTGTAGGTGTATGCGTGCGGAATGATGACTCTATTTTGTTTTTGCCATTTTCTATTGAGTTGTCAAAATGGCGTCGGAGCAAGAAATTTTGCACGCGCATAAGCAAAATCCAAATTATTCCCACGCCGACTGGCAATCATTTAATATTGCCACTTAATCACTTAATATTGCCAAATCAACCGTGACGAATGTTATAAAAGTGTTCGGAGAACGTCTGACGACTGCCAGGAAGCCGGGATCAGGAGGAAACCAAAACCAGGAAGCCACAGCGACCGGATGAATAGTGGCCAGCATTTTCAAACGCAATCCCAACCTTTCCATCAGAAATATCGGAAACAAATTGGGAAGTCCAACACAACAGTGCAAAGAGCAAGCCGGACTGTCAACATATAAGGTTACCGGGACACCAAATCGAGATGATAAGCAAAACAAAACAGCCAAAGGAAGAGCGCGTAAGTTGTACACGAGTAGGTTGACCAAGTTTGATTGCGTCGTAATGGACGATGAAACATACGTCAAGCCTGATTTCAAGCAGTTCTCAGCTCAAGAGTTTTATACGGCTACCGGAAAAAAAGGTTCAAGATAAGTTTAAGCAGAAAAAAGAATGTCAAAGTTTTCGAAAATTACTTGGTTTGGCAGGCGATTTGAACCTGTGGGCTAAACAGCGAAAGTTTCGTGACAAAAAGCACAAGATATTTATGTAAAGGAATGCTTGCAAAAACGCTTATTGCCTCACTTGAAAAAACATAGTTGTTCCGTGCTGTTTTGGCCAGACCTTGCTTCTTGTCACAACGGAAAAAAGGCTCAGGAATGGAATACCGCCAATAGTGTGCAAATCGTACACAACGAGAAAAATCCTCCAAACTCCCCGGAACTGCGCCCAATTGAAAAATATTGGGCAATTGTAAAGAGAAACCTAAAGAGAACTCAAAAAATAATTGGAAGTGAAGTTCAATGCAAATTGACGTTCAGCATCAAATAAGGTGGATATAATAGCGGTATAAAATTTGATGGAAGGTGTGAAACGTAAAGCCTGACACAGTTCGCATTTGGAAAAATCGGAAGCCTAATCAAATAATTTTACTGTGTTTTAGACGCTGAACTTCAAAAAGAAATAAAGATTGCTCATTTATATAATATACTAATTAGTGTGCACTAAATCATGTTTGAGCAATATTTGACCGTTCTACCCTGTTTACCTCATACACCCTGTAGCAGTTCGTCACTTAAATTCAATTCATGCAGCACACCCGCATAATCAGAAACCATTCCTGGAACATTTCCCTTGTTGTTGACGACCATTTCCGTTATACATTTACCCTTATAGTTGACAACTATAAACTAACAATCTACTATATAGTTTTAACAATATGTCAGATGGTAAAAGGCCAATTAACAATATGCTGAATAGGCGGTTAAGTTAGGTTACCATAAACAAATGGTAATTTTCACGAACAAAATATTTGCTGAACTCTATGCCAAAAAGTTGGTTCATAATCCAGACCGAGTGCAGACAATAAAAAACCTTTCAATGACAATATGGCATGCATTAACAATATGTGTTAATGTAAGGGTTGTATGGTGAACATGAGATTAAACTATTCGATAACAATAACACTAAATGTGATAATATATCTTGCATTCGAAATATAGTTTTGACTAAATAGCAAATTGGTTTTCGTTATGCGGGCAACTTATGCAAAACTTTCGAGTGCCATTTAGACTTTTATCAATCTAAAACCCAATGAAAAGCATGTGTCAAATCTAATAGCTTTCAACCATAAGGTGAGACAAATACTTTTAATTGGAAGTGAAAATGGAAAATATGTATAAAAATAACACACACGCTGAAACACACTCTAAAAATATTTCATTAAAATATATGCAACGGTCAGACATAAGAGGTAAAACTTTGAATTGATATTTGCATTATTTGATTTTTTTTATCAGTATAGTCTTCGTCTTAATCACGAGGCAACAATGAGATTAACGTTATAGTACAATGGTTGAAACCACTCTGATAAAAAAAATAATGGTTTTTTTTTTCTTTTTGGGGGGGGGGGGGGGATGTGTGTTTTTTTCCAACGGTTAACATAGGCAAAAAAAACAAAAAAAAATCAATTATTTTTTTATTTTATGGTGGGGTTGTTCCTTGCTTCCCGAACCTAATTAAAGAATTTAAGGGGGGGGGGGCACCCCCCCTTTTTTTGGTTTTTTTTATTTATCACTGAGAAAAAAAGATTGGTAAACGCAAACATATTCTAGTTTCCTTTAACTGGAATTTCACGTTGAATTGGGCACAAACATCATATTAGTTTGATTGGACTACCTACGGTGGTTACAACAAACTAAAATTCTGAGTTATTGTTTCGGGAATTAAGCAGTTAAGTTCAACTGACATCCGTTTGAATTTACTATTATGTTGGTTGTTTCATTCTGACAGCTACGAAAACAAACAGATTTGTTAGTTGGTTCTACCAACGCTTATGGTTTGTTTTAAAAAAATTTGAGTATGATTTAAACTGAATTGCTGTTTGAAACAAACGAACGAAAATGGTTGAAACAACAAACATTTCCGTTCACCTACATTTCTATTGTAATAATTTCAATAATATTTATTTGAATAAGAGGCTAACAAACATTAGAAAAGCACACATTTACATTCATAGACTTCTCTCAGTCTAAAAGAAATCTACAAATGTTAATGCGAGCCATTAAACTATTTTAAAGTTTTCATTAAATTCATTAAATTAAATTTTCACCGGCGTGTAAACATACGCGAATAGAGCATGCAGCGGGACCGGACGGAAAATGGAATAACCCAAAAAAATAGTTTGTTTCAAACTAAACTTTTAGTTGTTTTTTCTCCAAACAATGTATCAGTTTGATTTAACCGCCGCTTTGGTTGAATCAATCTAAAATTTTAATTTGTTTCCCTGAGTCAACGCAACCTGTGTTTTGATAATAATAAACCTGTTGCAAGGTGGAAGCAACAATTATGTAAGTTTAGAACAACCATAATTTGTGTTGTTTTGTGGTAATATCTTTAGGTAGAAACAACCATCCTGCCTGTTTGTTTCAAAACTGAATCGTTGGTTTAAAACAACTAAACGGATTTTTAAAACAACATTTTTTTAGTTTGGATTTCAACAAACAAGTTTGTTGTTTCAAACGGGACTTTTTGGACGTAGACTACGACTTTACGGCAAGAGTAGGGTGTCGATTGAAAATCTAAAAATAACCGACCGTCACGAAATATCGTTACTAATTTAACGCTAATAACTTAATAAATGCTCAATACATTTTCAACATGTTCACATCAATCGGTTGTAAATTTTCCCACGTATCAATTCAACTATCAAATATTATCCGTTAACAATTTTAAACTATTGAAAATAACCAAAATAAGAGGTGATGTCTTATAATTTTGTTTTGCAGGTTAAATTTACTAAATGCACAGTACTTTCCTATCACAGACTTCAAATTTAAGTAAGGAAAATCTCATACGTGTCAGTGCACGATATTTTAGGGAGACAACTTGAAATTTTCTTCATTCGCTCGGCACCCACGGAGCTATGCAGAGCGGCAATGGCCAGTACTGCCTTAGCAGCAGGCGGTTGCAAGTACCCTGCAGGAAGGTACGCGGGCAAGCAACCAGAGAGAATGAAGGGTTAGTGGCTGTCACTGGCGTGTGGCTGGCTGGAAAGCCATTTTTAATGCAGTCATGTGCTACGCCAAGATCGTGGCAAATTTGCAGGGAAACATGTATGAACCAGTTGGTAGCCATATCACGATATGATGTACATATACATATATGTATAGATATATATGTAGATGATATAGATAAATATGTATATGATATAGATGTATAAGGTGATGATAGTGATATATTTGAAGATGATGTCGATATATATGTAGATGATATAGATATGACGCAAGTTGAGTGTTAAAAATCCGCAATCAAAATGTCTTTACAGGCAGAACGGTATTTTTCGTAGAACCAACTTAGTAGAACCAACAGTGTTAAGCACCACGGTCCTTAAATTTTGACAGAATTCCAATAACTATTAAATGATGTATTTCACACAAAAATCAGTGGGGTTGTGTATCATAGAAGGTGCACTGCTGACCAAAAAATGGTCAGGTAGCTGATTGCGCTGCAGGCTGTTGTTAGCAAGCCTTTGGATAGGCAACCGCTGCCTAGCTAACAATTATGCAGTGGTCGGTAAAGCAGTCGGTTGTCAGTGATTTATTTGTAGCCGGTAGTTCAACCACGAGGAGCAAAATAAGGTGTGTGTGTGGGGGGGGGGGGGGGGGGGGGGGGGGGGGGTATCTGCTTGGTTGCCATCTTTTGGTTAGGCGCTATGGGCAACGGCTGAAATAACCTGCTTCTTCAAAAGACCGAGTAAGTTTGAATTCAAATGGGGACCATTTCAAAACCGTCCTTTTCAGAACGTCGAATTTAATTTTGAGAGAGTTTGTTTAATTTGAATTAATCTAACATTACTTTCCAAGTTCTTACCAATTGACAATCACCGATGGCTAAAAAAATTGACAAATGGCTGCCGTTAGGAAAAATTGAAACAGCGGACGCTGATTGTTAGATCATTTCTTGGTTGATTTATTTTTGTGAGTTTCGCCATTAACAACTGCAGAGGCTGAAATAACTGAAACATAAACATTTCTCGATAGATTTCCGAGATTATTTCTTCAATCAGTTGGAGGTTTTTACGACTGTCAACTTGCAAAAATATCATTAATTTTTGAGTGTGAATTCACAAACAGACCCTGAACAACCTGTAACGCGATAAAGATAATGGTCTCCAGCCAGTCGATCATATCAACAGCATCACTACAGCCAGCACAACCGTTGCCCTTTCATCATACCAACATTCAATCCAAACATCCATTTCCATGGCTGCTAAATAATTTCTAAGAAGCGAATCATAGAATGTTCTACATACTAACTCACTTACTTATGCTAACCCAAAGGCCCATTAGAACAGTACCTGCGTTGCAATGTTCCGTTGCGAAACTAAAGAAACTAATCAAACGGTTTAACGTAGTCTACGTCAACCGGTCGTGAGTTATACACAACCCCACTGATTTTTTCTCCGTGATGCAATAGTCATCTTGACCAGGATTTAATTGTCATTACAACCATGGAATTTTTCTCAGTGCAATTATGTATTCGTAGAGTATACACAGAAAAAGTCTTGTAGTAAAAACTACCATTTTACTCGACTATGCCTATCTTTAAAAGTACCATGAAATTTCAGTCAAATTTACTACGTTTATGGTAAAACCTTCAACATTTGTGGTATATTTGACAGACCTCACATTGATATCAACCGCACAATGGTCGATCCAATCGCAGGCATGGCAAAATCAAACGCATTTATACACGGACAGAAATGATGCATGATTGATATAACTTTTGTCATAGTTATCCCAAGCTTCGAAGATATTCTTGACATAGTTAATTTAAATGGTTGTTTGAAAATGATTTGATGTTTACATCAAGCATATATTTCATTTGAATCAACGTTATTGCACATCAACCATTAAATGCTTAAATCAAGCATACATGTCATTATTTGAATCCGTGTTTATCGTTGAATCACTCATACTGGAAGGTTAAATAGGGCATATAGCAGCTCTAATGAGCCTCGTGGCTGCCATCCGAACTCAACGACAAAGCGAAGGAAAAAAATATCATGGCGGCGGCAGATCACTCGGTTGACTTGGACGACGACCTGGTTGAAGAGTTTTATGTTGACGAAGAAGTGGTAGAATTATTGAAATCGTTTGGATTATCCGCGGTGGGCATCGAAGAGTTTGTAGGTATGTAAGCAAATTGTAACTATTCTTTAAAGTAGTTTTAATGAATTTTGATTTCAGCTAACGGGTACGACATTGATGCGCTACAATTAATCGAGCGTGAAGAAGTCGAAGCGCTTCTTCCTCCACCGCGACTAGCAGACCGAACCAAGTGCATTCGAGGATTGAATGACTGGCGTCGGTCGCTGGTAATTTGCTCATCATTTTCATTACGGAAAATTTGCTGTCCACTCCTAGGGTCGCATGTTGATAAGAATGATATTTCCAATTTTCAAACATTGTTATATGTTGTTTAATTTCGTAATATCCAAAGAATATGTGCTAATTGAGTAAACGTTCCTATAATGGTGGTATTTTAGTGCAAAATGTTCCAATTAGAACATATTGCACTAAAATACCACCATTATAGGAACTTTTATCGTAAATTTAACGATTTTTTTGATTTTTGGAACCAACCATAACATCATTTGAACGAATCTCTGTGTATGCTTAAACCAACCATCCGATACCATTAGTTCAACCCTCAAAATAAGGTCAAATTAAACATAAACATTATTGAATTTATCATGAGAATCAGAGAGCTGTCAAATCATCAACAATAAATATTGTTGATGTTAGCATAATATGGCTGATTCAACCCTATTTCATGCTCTAATTAGATCATCAATTCTGTTAAATTGAAGCTTCCATTATTCTTCGATCTATTGTATTATGCGTGAAACAATCTCAAAAAATTATTATATAAAAGTCAATGCAGAAATATGCTTGATCGGGACCGGAATATTATTGATATGACTTTATTTTTTGCTTTTCTTGATCTATTTCTTTTATCATGATATGCCAGAGGGCAACAATGGCTTGAGCAGAAAAAAAATAACACTGAGCCAGTCTTATCTGTCAAGGAAAGAAAACTAAACTTCTTCAGTGCTTTTGCCTCAAACTCAGTGGATCCAACATATTTTAACGTTATTTGGAGATATTTTTACCACAAGATGGAAGATTGGACCGGATTCGATAAACATTCGAGGAAATCGAGCTGGCACAGCAAAATATCTAGAGTAAAATATCTGCCCACGAACATCAATCCGTCGCAATGGTCGTAAGAAGTTCGGATGTCTACGCCAAGACTTACGCTAGTGATGGAGCTTCCAGTTCATTAGCTAGTTCTAGCTTAGGCGCCAGTAACGACTAAGCACGAAAAGTCTCCCGAGTCTGTGGCCGACTTGGTGGATTCGGAACAGGAACTCAGCTCGATACAACAGGGAATAACACAAATAAAGCGGATAACACCAAACGAAGTCCCCTCGAAATGTTCCACATTCCACCGGTATGAGTGCTTGTTTTTTTGTGAACTCTAGTTGTCAATATAATTTAATCATAATTGTCAAACTAACATTTTTTGTACAATAGGCCCCCTCCCGAGTCGAGCAAACGTCATCAAAAGCAAACTCATAAATCAACAGTAGATCTTCCTGCAACCGAAAATAGTTCGGACGTAGCATACCATCGCCACCGGCACCACCAACGTCTTCGACGCCGGCACCCTAAGCTGTAACGATAGCTCCTCCACTTCTTAGCAGTTCCACGCTTGCCCCAGTTACCTCAGCGATATCATCAAGTAACTCCAATCAGAATGACGAATGGATCAACTCGCCACCAAACACCTCACAATTTGATTCGGATCCAGTGAAGGACTTAGACGAATTCTTCATCGACGATGGGTTCAAGGTATCGTAATTATCTTACACCAATGTTTAAACGACGGTTAAACATCCATAATTTTGTTCCATTCTAGCAACCGTACTCAACCCAAGCCCGGAACTAGTTAACCATTAAACGAGGAATTTTCTTTTGAATAATACATCCCTTTGAAAACAGATCCTAGATCTAGGGGGGAGACAACTTAATCTTGCATTAATTTTTATGCCAATACTATGAGTATTAGTGAAAATAATAAAATTATAATATCATTATACGGTATTATGATATCATAAACTGTCAATACAGTGCTATAATTTTATTAACAGTGTATAGTTATCGCGCATGGTTTGCTTTTTTTTTAATTTGTTGACGTACGGCGGAGTCGTTACTTGTGTTGGAAGCAAAAATATTGTAAACATTGCTGAGCACGTGGGTGATGACGTCAAACTACCATAACATTCCATACTGTGAGCTGATAGTTTGACATCACCATAATCAGCTGTTCCGTGTAAAAAGGTAAGCATTGAGACGAAACACAAATACCACTATACATTTCCACATCTCACGAATACCAATAAGCCAGATGACCCGGACCTGGGTATAAATTACATTGGTGGCAAGTGTCAACTCACTGGAGTGCACTCCAAAACGAATTTACTCTAAATCACATTATTGTCAAGATTAATATTTTAATCTTGAATTAGTGGTATTATAATACGATTTAATGCGAAAATTAAAGATGTCTCCCCCCTAGTCCTAGATCCTTTCATGGAAGATAAAGATTTAACCTTCTGGATCATTTATAGAATCAACGAAATTGAATTGAAAACTCAAAATAAATATCTTCGGGAAGTTCTTTCTAGAAACGTTAACGTATACTACCCTCGCATGCAAAATGCGGGTCAGAGAAATTTTCGTCTCATAGCGGCCTTCCAAAATTAATAAAATTAATGATTCAACAGTTTCTTGTTTTATTTCTTTTTTATCCAGAAATGAAATTTAATTCTACCCCAATCTGTGGCTCCTCCTGAAACCGGAGAATCTTGATGTGAAAACGAATCTTAAATCCAATCCGTCATCACTAGTCGACAAATTCATATTACATTAAACAGGTCACAATGTATCCCATTGACCGACAGGTTATGAACCGATTTTTGCAGACATTAATCGATCCAACTACCTGTACCTATAGGTATACCAGATGTTAAACCGTACGTTTAAAACTGAAGTTCAACTAATCATTCTACGCCTGGTTGGAGTTTTCATGGGCAATGTGAAGTCAAAATAATCATTATTGTCATCGTCAGTCGCTGCCGCCGTGAGCTGAACAGTTTGAATAATTTGATACATTTGTAGCTCAATGCACTGGAGGAGCTTCTACCAACAGCTTACTCGGACTTCCACCGGATATGCAGCCTATCTTTACTCGACAGTACGTCAGTACAGTTAGCCTTACCAGGTTCTCAAGCTATCATCAAGTGAGTACATGATGTGCAATCTCTCGTTGCCGCATCTAAATTAAAACAAGCTGTAATAAATTTGTGGAAACATGGTGAAGTGTCGAAAACTACTCGTTTTATATCCTCCTGAAAACAAATTACACTCAGCTATCTTTTGGCAAGCTCATAGATTCCTCCACGCCTTCTATGAGAACAGAAACGAAGTGAACACAAACATTTCTCGACAACTTATTCAAAACGACGTATCTGATTTAGTACAGAAAGAGAGAAAGAAAGATTCAAACGTTAAATTCTTGAGACCCTTAGCCCATATACGCAGACCAGGAGTACCAACACAAGGAATAACATTTCCCTATCATGATGGTGTTGCTAGTATCCGTGGGGGTGCTGAGAGTTTTGATAAATTTACGATTGAATCTTTGTGCCCCTCTTCGATTACAAAATCAGATACGTCGTTTTGAATAATTTGTCGAGATTTAACAGGTACTACAGTGAGCGGATTCAACCAAAATGTCATAACATTCAAATGCAATTCCTTAATCTCATGATTAAACATTGTCGAAATACCTATACAAGCTACGATTATACCTATGAACATGCACTAACAGAGGAACTGGCCCATGTAAAAAAATGCAACAGTCCAATAATCTACAAAAGTAGTACCCTTTTGACGATCAACAAGCTGCACAAGAAAGCTGTGATTTCGGGAAGTGCAAGTCCTGAGAAAACTGGAGATGGCTTATGTTTTTCACATCTTTTCAATCTTACTCAAACTTAAATCCATTGTAATTATCGTAGAGGGTTTTGAGTTGTAATTTTTTTTTATAAGAAGAACATGCTTCAAATTCCTTTTCCGTTCCATGGTTTTTCCTTCGCTTTTCGAAAAAAATGATCCTTTTGGACATGCTTCAAATTCCTTTTCCGTTTCATGGTTTTTCCTTCGCTTTTCGAAAAAAAAATGATTCCTGCAATTAATATGCACCGTTAATTAATGGTCTTTCATTACTTAAAATCTAAATCATACCTGAAAAATATGGGTCGTAATCGAAGCGACACCGGGCCAGCAGGTGATTTTGCGAACTAATTTCAGTCTGCTGCAGAATTGTCGCTGAATGAAGGAAAAATTTGACCTTCTGTAGTCTGTAAATTAGTAGAATAATGAAAAAAATGTATCAAACCATGTTAAATCGTATCGTTAGTACTTACTGCTTCAGAAATACTGGAATGCGGAATGCTTGCTTTATTAATACGCATCATGACTTTAAAAAAAACCTCATTCAACTGCTTATTCACATATAAACGGTTCGAGTACATAACCTGCACCGATGTATCCCAAGCATGGGGTATGTCTAAGGCTCAATAATCAGTCCCTTGGGGAGCAAACGTGTTCGCGATATGTGCTATGCACCAACTCCCAAGCAATTTATGAATAGAAACGAAGCTGAAGAAGGAAGAACTATTAGTGAATGGTTCCATCGGTATCCTGTATGCTGGTGAGTATGTTGTTATTAAAACATCAAGAATTGCATATTCATTATGTGTATCTTATAGTTTCCAAGAATTCAGCAGCTTATAAGCATATACATGGACGATACATGAACTAGCCTATGATATACCCTAATAGGGCACTACAGTCAGCAGCAAAAGAACCCGTTTCTGACATGTTCTGTTCAAAGCAAGACATTTTAAATTGTTTGTCGTCACTGACGAATAATTTGCAATCGATACCTTGCCGTTTCCCTGACGAGCAGCACCAGCAATAGATCATTACACGGAATGTACTATCCTCACTTTTTGACAGTTCAGGGGAGCTTGTTTACAAGGTGTTAGAATCTAAACCGAAGAAGCAACATTTTACATTGTCTTTTTTTCCGGATTGTATACGATTCGTTTCAGAATATGGGGCAAACATTTGCCCTGGTGAATGTTTCCAGTTATTTTACTTCAATGGTTAAAAAATTAGAGCACAAAAAACTCAAACCGATCTGACCGATCCACGTAAACAAGCTCCGTAAACTGTCAGAAATGCATTGATGATACCATCGTGCAATGATCTATAATACGAAAAAAAAAACATTTCAGTGGATAAACTTCAGTCAGTAAACATAGCTTTGTCGACTGAGGAATAAGACTCCAATGAATAACTGGTTCACAGGTCGACGAGAATTACTGCAAGTTCTTGTTACAAACTGTACACATTCCTCAACAACAAGAAGACTGATTGGGATAAAAACAATCATAATTACTGGCATGCTAAACCACTGCAGATGTGAGCGTTAAAGTATGGCAGAAAAGCAGAATGCCTGGTATTTGAGTGCTATAAAAAGAAACGCAATCCTTTGGTTAAAAAGTGTAGCCTAGTAGTTCATCCGGATGAAAGTTGGATTGCAGGATCACCAGATGGACTTGAACCGTTGGAAGGTGAACTCTTGGAGATCAAATTTCCCGTCGATGGAGAACAAGTCTTGTGGATATTCTGCAGTCACAAAATGTAAAAAGATACGTGAAATTCATTGATAGCTCCAACAAACTTGAACTCAATCAAAACAACACATATTACTGCCAAGTTCAGATAGCACAATTTGTGATTTCGTTATTTATTTTCAGAAAGATAATGACTTTGCTGCTATTGAAGTATCTTACAACGCAGAATTCGTCGAAAACGTCGTAAATAAGTTGAAACCATTGTACTTTGACAACATTCTACCAAAACTAATTAAATAATACAGTGTTTTTAATTGCTTTTGATGATGATGATGATGATGATATAAAACTACCATCTATTGTAGCAAGGTAACTTCCCATAGCAGTGGAATAATCTGAAAAACGATTTGATCAGGATTTTAATATTGTTTGTGATCATCAAGCTCCTGTATGAAGGGCCAAAAACGTTTGGGCGGGCCCGTAAGCAGAGACACTTAAGCAAAACCCGCGAATATAGGGAAAAGAATCTCCTTCCAAAAGCAAGTTCACACGCACAGCACTAGAATCGAGCCCTCGATTGACAGAATAAACCCAATAGATGGGGTCGAAGAGCCCGCCCTCGTTCCGCGAAATGTTATTAGTAGGGAGGAAGCAGTCCCATGCTTTCTATACAAATCGTTTCGCTTGGGTGCCCTGATGGTCCCTCCCTTGCCCCGTTATATGTTATTTAATATTGAGTATATTTTGTACACACAATATTAGGATATCATTATAGACAAACATGCCAATTGATTCAAATTTCAAACTTGAATGATACTACCAATGGATTGTTACTGAAAAATAAATAAAAATTAGATATGAATTAATATCCTTCTTGTCCTGGAAAAGCTGAAAACAGAAAGCTTAGCGCAGTCGGTAAAGGCGCAGCTACAAAGCAACACCATGCTGGAGGTGGCTGGGTTCGATTCCCGGTCTGGTCTAGGAATTTTTCGTTAAGGAAAATTTCTCGACTCTCTGGGCATTGCGTATGATTGCACCTGCCACACAATCATACTAATGCAAAAATGGTACTTGGCATCGAAAGCTCTCAATTAATAACTGTGTAAGTGCATGTACAATTAAGTTGAGAGCAAGCAATAAGCTAATTGTGAAATACTAAAGAAGAAGAAGAAGAAGGCGTTACAATACTCTTTTAAACGATTCCATAATTTTTGCCGGTAAGGTATATGAAAACAAGTAATACATAATACATTCTACTGTTTTATAGCTTTATTCATTTCTTGTAAATAAAAAGGTATCAAACATTTAATCAAGGGTGGAATGTAAATATTTAAAACTTGTCATCAGCAAGCACTGGTGGACTAAGGTTAACAATAACGCAAATTGTAGTTGTAATATCATCAATATGACCAAGAGTGGATGGACTAATGCATTTGGTTAAAATATTGAAGATTTTCATCCTCTGGATAACCCTCTCTACGTGAATCCTGGCTCTGGCTTCATTTCTACTGGCTTCATCCGCCGTCAATCTTTCATTCCTCATAAAAGGAGATATGCAACTTTATATGATTGGCGAGACATTTGTTTTGAATCACTTCCACTTCACAGTGTGCTTCCAAACGTTTTAATTGCTCTTCTTTGTTGAAAATAACCTTGTCTGAAGATTTTCCAGTATACGCATAACTAATAAACGATATTAGGCCAGCGGGAGTAATGCCGATTAGAAATTTGATTGTACGTCGCCCCTAATAGTTGGAGTAACATGAAATGCGGCAGTTGAGGCATTTGGGTGTTGCCACTGCAATTTTAGTACAATCAAACACAATCGTAACACAGGAAATTTATCACGGAAACATAGGGAAATGTTTTTCAAATTTCTACTTTTGAATGGTATAACAAAAATAGTTGGCCACCGTCTTCCCCGATTTATAAAATAGCGTGCCTATGGTCTCATAAGTAAGATTCTGTTGTGCCACCTCTGAATGTGAAAATCTGGAGTATGTTCGTCGTCATTCGGTTCATGAGAGACGTCCTTCGGTTCATGTGGATCGGGTGAGTAGTATGCAGTATGATGAAGCTCTGCTTGTTCATGACAATCCTGGGTTGGTGGGTCACAATTAGAACAACTGTTTTCAGTACAACTTGATGAATCTTTGTCGGTTTCATCCACAGGATGTATGTGAGTATTCCGATTTTTTACTGAAGGATATGCATTTCTTCTCAAACGTGATCCACCTCTAATAAATTAAAAATAGTTTGTAGTAATTTTTGCTTGCTTGTAAACAGCTATGCTAACTTTATTCAACTCGTTCAGCTTAGCAAACCGTGTTCCACTCCCATCACTGTTCCTGGAGGATTCGGTCTTAACCCCGTACCAATATTCGAAAAGAAGAAATTTAATTATCTGCAATATAATCAGAAGCCTAGAAGTGGAAGCTACACACTATGGATTTGACAGTAGGCAGCTTGGAGCATTTTAAAATACGGATCCATTCCTTAATTTGACGGCATTCTGTACCGGAACGATGTAATTTTATATTTTCTTTTGTGCGGGAACGACATCCGTCAACAACCCAGATTCTGTTACTCCTGGGTGTGCACGTGTAGAAACTGTAGTTGTGGTCCCTCAAATGATCCGGAAGGCCTAACATCAGAAGAACTCGTCGGGGTAAATGGATTCACCGTTTAATTTTTTCGACGGCACAGCGCTAGCTTTGAGGTATCTGGAAGTGACTAGAAAAAAAAGAATGTGCATCACGAAATACTAGAACATATTTTAGCTTACTTTTGACAAAATCCGATTTAAAAAAATATTCACACACCAACAGTCCCCTTGTGCTGATATTTTCGTCAACTCCAAGAGCTGTTTTTCACTTTCGCAGGTTTTTTTTTTGCCGAACGGAAAGTCGTGCAGCAGACCCTTCTGTTTTTTTTTTCGAAAGCATCCTTCAATACAACACGCTATTCCAAACCGCTACATGGGCTCTACTCAGGAATGAGCGATTTTTGGATGGCATCGTGCTTCTGCTTTGTAGGAGTATCTGCAATCATATCAAATAACCTAATAAATTAACACCGCACTCTATTTAACAAAAAGTAGGTTTCAAGTAAGGGGCCATCCATATACCACGTGGACAGTTGAGGGGAGGGGAAGGGGTTCGCAAGTGTCCACGATCCATACATTCTATTGAAAAGTTATATGAATGATTGTCCACGCAGGGGGTGGGGGGGTCAGAAATCGATCAAATCTAGGGTTCTTTTCATTAGGGCGAATCTACAATTGAGAGATTCTCTCCGGGCTAGCTCTCTTTCATTCATAGACCAATCACCTTTACGTTTTTCATTCTACTATTTGTAGAGTATGCTAGCCAGCACTGTTGTGTTTCGATCTGTACTAAAGAATCCCTCGAAAGTTTTATAATGGTGCTGTAATGAATGAAAGAGAGCGAGCCCGGAGAGAATCTCTCAATTGTAGATTCGCCCTAATGAAAAAAAAAACCCTAGAAATAGCCCCTTACTTGAAATGAAATCATTTTCGGTGATATGATCATCTTAAATTTTTTCTATCCGCTTTCCGGATAAATCACGAATCGTGTTCACCGGTTGAATACTTTATGTGCTGTCGACGGAACTTAAAAAAAATCTACAGTATTTGCAGCTGCTCCAATCCAATTTTGACACGGTGGAATGATACACTTTTGCGCTAACATCATGATAATTATTTTTTTCCCTTCAGATCTTCTAAAAATTAAGTACTTCACGTTTTTAAGGAGTTTTTTTCAAAAAATATATTGATGTTTACATTCTTTCAAAGAAACTGACAGATGGAAGAATAAGTATTATCATTATCGATCAAAGTGCCACCTTCATGTCATTTAAAGCTTTCGAAGCTGAATTCCGTTTTCGCTCGATTGTTTAAAAACAAAGCTATTTTTCACTGTTATTTTTTAACCAGGGAAACCAGATGGTTTTTGCGCACCTGGTGGTCTAAGAAGCTTCGTGGATCAGTGCTTATTTTTTTGAAAATTTCATGAAAAACGATTTTTCCTGTACTGAACAATTTGCTTCATTAACGAGGAAGGGGTTTTTTTTTCAGTAGAAACAAAAAGCTAGAACTAAGACTTTAGCCATCGGTTAACTTATCGACAAAGTCTAGTGCTAGAAAGCTAAACAAAAACTTAAGGCTGCACCTAGAGGTGCGACAAATCCAAATCTAGATTCAAGATAATTGAAAAATCTTTTAAAAACTATTTAAAATCTTTTGAATCTGGATTCATCAACTTGGCAGTAAATCTATCAAATGTTTGAACGTGGTGGTGGTCTAGTGTTAAGCGTGCTTGCTTCTTATAACTGAACCCCAATTGATACGCTGCAGATGTGTTTGTGTGAATTAGACAGTTTTCCCATAGATTGTCTGTCAAATTTACGTGAACTCTTCCAACCTACTTTAGAAAGCTAGTACCACGAAAAGTATGAGTGAGGGTATGTAGCTCTCAACCTTCTATCAACAATCAATAGCAAACTAGCGATTTACAACTGGCTCACTATTGTAGAACCCCTTGGTCCTAAGTGCACCTTGCACCATGCAATTCATTCTTGCGCTTTTCGGTACTAGCGTGGTTGTTTTTCTTTTGATTCGCTGAGTTATTTTGACAGAATATTTGAGGTACTTCCTGAGCCAAAAACTATATCCATTTTCTTCAAGACTATCCAGCCACTGCTTCTATATTGGTATATCACGACTCACTTATTCAACTGTGTGCCTGTTTCAGCGAAAACTGTAGAAGACTCGTGGAGAAGATTGAAAACAACAAGGAGATTTGTTTAGAGGATCATACCTATGATCATCACAGATTGAATATTCTAAGAGTTGACTATGCTCATATGAGTGCTGTTATCTTTCGCATTGACTGAAGGCCACTATACACGGCTTACTGTGTCGATAATGCCGAAGAATATTTCAAACATTCGATTCGTGCCATTAGGACAGAATTTGTACCTACTTGCAACAAAGCCACCAAGGGAAAATGGTCTCTTACGCCGGCCCTGAAAGCCAACCCTAAATAAACACATAAAGGACACTAACAGGAAGAGGGAGATTTCTAGGTCAACGGAGAAATATCAGCCAGGAAGACTGGCGTTTTTCCTGTTTGTTGGAGACATTCTTATGTTAAACCCCTATTCATGAAAAGGAATGCAAATTATTCACGAGATCAAACGTTGCCACGAAACAGACGCCATATATTTATAATGACTTTTCTATAACTTTCAACGAGCAAAAGATTACCGACGAGCAAAAGATTACAAACGTGTAAAATTTCCTCTCGTTTAATTTCATGACAAAGTAGGCGTAAGCAACGTAATTGTTTGCAATCTTTCATACAACATACACAAATTTTTGCAATCTTCCATACAACAGACCTGATTCCATCGATATCTGGCTTCAATTTTCATGAAAGATCCCATTAATTCATGCCAAATCTAGCATTCCCTCTATGTGCATTAGATAACGCAGAAAATTCAATGTTTCTTTTTATCTGTGTACAGTGGACGCAGGTAAAAAAATCAATGATAATATTTCGGAAAAGCGGAATGGTTTTTGAAAACTGTTACTTTGCAGCTGATTTCTCAAAAATGAAAGCCCGCAGATTAGCTTTCATGCAGAAGAAATCGGCAGAAATGATTACAAAACCAGGTACGTTTATTTATGTTTTATTTTTGACTGATTTTTTTAAATAAATAATAATGAATTTTGTTTTCCGAATGACTTCAACTCTCTACCAAAGGTGTGACGAACCGGTTTAGTTCCTGAAAGGAAATTTAATGGAGGATGCTATGGAGGGATGTATTGCATGAACAAGCAGTTTTTCTTATTTGTTTCCGCGATTTTTCGATTACTACAATGAAGGAGACATTTTTGACAAGCCTCAATTGGCCGAAGAAATTCGAACGATGTGTACGTTTTGAACATATGATCTAAACAAAGCCCAATGAATGCAAAAACAACATATTTATTCATCTCATTAATTATTCTAAATGTAAAACGCAACAAAGAAAATCAATAAAAACGCACTAACAAACGAATCTGTAAATTTTGGTGAGCAACTATAATTACATCGTTTTAGGAGAAAACTTTCCTGAACGTTTCAGTACATTTTGACAGCACAGTAGCAAAGTTAAATCTACTGAACGTACTGTAAACCTTAAAAACTGCTGAATCGATTACCGAATATTCAGCAGTTTCATATCCGGTAAAAAAAATTACAGTATACATGTATGCTGCAGTATAAAGCTTAGTGTGTAATTTACTAACGGCTGAACAAAACTATTAGCACATGTTTTACGAGGGTGCTGATATCATGAAATGGCACCATGATCGTGCTAAAAGAGGAACAATAATACTATTATTCTAGTATTATATACGTAGAATTCTCACACACAACATGAAGTTAGTTTAAACTAACACATTCATTCGAAAAAAAAAAGGAGACAATGTTCACCGATTTGTCGTGCAATTATACCATGGAACCAAAATTAGTCCGTGATTATACTGCCACCGGTGGATCGTCAATTAATATAAGTAGACTCTATACAGGAAAAAAATGACAGCTCTATCAGTTTGTTGACGGCATCCATGGGGAAAGCAGTGAAGCAACTACGTTCAATGGTTTGTAATTACCGCCGGCTCCACCCTGGAGCGAAGAAGTCCGTCATCGTGCCGCACCTTGTGTCGGCTGTATAAGGCCGATCAGCCATATACAAGATCCTGGCACGCATGGAGCAAGGTGACAGCATCTAGCGCACGCTGGATTCTGGTCATCCGACGGTTTTGCGTGATCGGTGCAGCAAGCGCTGACGCGGAAGCCGGAAAGCAGAGTGGAGATATTCTTCCGCACCTTGACGCGGGAGGTCGGTGCTAGACGGTCAAAAAGAATTTGACCAACACGTTCATCGTCAAGAGGAAGCCGAAGTCGAGGCTGGCCGTGTCTGAAGTACAAGCGGTCACCAAAACAGAGCGGCTGAATGTGCTCGTCAAGAATGTCTTCCCTGCGAAGCGCAACGTAGTTGTGATCATGGACGACTAGACGTACCTGACACTTGATGGCAATGACTGGCAAGGGACCAGCTATTTCACGTCCCTCAGGAAGGAGGTGAGTAGTGATGTTGACAATCAGTGGAAGGGGATGTCAAATAAGCACTTCTTCTCTTCGTGACTAGCAGACAACGGGGAGGTGTTCAGCACGAAGTACACAGGAAGTTACGGCCATCATTAAGAAACGCCAGCCGAACGACAATGTCGTGTTCTGGCCAGATCTGGCTTCGGTACATTACGCAATGCGATCGCTGTAGGAGCGTTTAGAGATCCGAATCGTCCCCAAGAACGTTACCCGGCGGAGAATCTGCTATTGAGTGGTATTTCTGGCCGCTTGTTCGTCACCACCGCTGCCCAATCGCCAGTGTATGGTCGTCCGACCGACCGCTACAACAACAGCAATGAAATTTTCAACCACCGCTGCAGTAACCGCAACGCCGACCGCCACAACAACTACTTTAGCAGAAGCTGCAACAACAACAGCAGCCGCTATTACACTAACAGCAACTGAAACAACAACAACAATCGCAAAACAACATAAAAACTATCGGCATCAGCAACAACAACAACAACAACAATAAACCAGCATCCCACCCCATCAAAGAACAGCAACACCATCACCACCACACCACGAAAAAAACAAGAAAAAAACGGGCGCCGCCAAAAAAAAATTAATCGCTAAAAAGAATTCAGTATCGACTCTAATTTATTCGAGGGAGCCGGTGGCACGGGTTCTTGTTGATTTTTCACCTTTTTTCGAGCTCAAAAAGGAGCAAAAATCACTAGCCTTTTCGAGGTTGAGTAAACAGGACGATTTGCTTTTGATCATTTATACTACAACCCCGTTGGTTCCTTGTGAAACATACTCTTGAGCAGTGCCTTGGATTTTCATAAAATATCCACGAGAAGTGACAATGATTTTTCCTAGTGTATGATGATGTTCCCGGTTTTCATGGTTACCGCTGCCACTTCTATGCCAACTGAATTTTCTTTGCTGCAATGAATGAAGTCGGCTCTAAGTGCAGGTCGAAAATCTGCGGTCACTGTTGTTTTGATTATCAATCGGTAAGCATGAATTTCATTCGACGAAATCTGAATATCATCTTGTGATGATTTTTTTTTATTGTTAAGTGATTTCGAATCCTAATACGAACATGAAACAAACAGGGCGGTCATCATTGTCCCAGAAGAATAGATGCTAGCAATGTTGAGCAAAAATACCCTGGACTGAGCTGCCCTTGCATATTTTCCAATCCCGACGGGTAATTGATATTCATTGTGGTTTATTGAATTTCATTTCGGACATTTTGAAATTCATATTGAAAATGAACCTGTTTACATAAATGAATATCAAAACATTTTCAAAATCAAACGTTCATTCTTCTGGTTACGTTTGTTGTCACGAGCTATCATTTGATTTTCGCATGGAACTTATAGGTAGTCAATGCTATGTTGCCTGAAAATCTACGCTTTTGAACCGACCGAGCATGACTTTTATCAAGACTGCTCTTGAGACATTAGTGGATGGGAGTTTGCGATATAATGTGTTCTGGCCGGATATAAAATGTCCTTCCAAATGTGATGTGTGAGAAAAACAAGCATATACACGTCCTTGTTCCTCTATTCCCTGAGCTAATGGGACAACACCCCCACTGGCGTTTTGGAACCAATATGTGAAAATCCATCTGTTAAATGTAAAATGAGGGTAAAAACGCATTAATTGATTCTATCAGTATACTTTACGATCATCGCTGGAATTGGTAAGAGTGGCCATGAGTCCTCAGTCGGTAAAGGTACAGCTACAAAGCAATACCACGATTCCCGATCGCATGGAATTTTTCGGAAAAGAAAACACGATACCCGGATGATTATTCTTGTCCCATCAAAATACTAATTCAAAAATGGTAGCTGGTATCGAAAGTTCTCAATTTATAACTGTGGAAGTGCATTTAGGACAATAAATTGAGAGCACGAAATAAGCTAATCTCGACAGAAACAAGCTTGAAATGCTAAGGAAGAAGATGGTTATGGTACTCTCTACCATACGATCGTTTCTGGTTAACGATTGTAAATTGATATGCTGATGACTCTCGTGTGAGTTTCGTGAAATTTTGCATCTTTTTGACCAGACAAGTCAAGGCAAACATCGCATTATGCCTGGGACAGACATACAACGTACAGCGTTGTACCGTTGTACCATAGACTAACTCTAAGACCAGTAGGTCCCGAACAAATACGATTTTTTTCTTGGTTCAGTCAGTACTAGCACACCGGTTCCAAGCTCGGTCCCAAGCTTAATAATACGCCCCTCATAATGAACTCACACGAACACACTCTCAAATATTCTGTCAAATTAACTCAGCAAATCAAAACAAAGGCGCAAATATGTATAGTTAGGTGCTGGCTTCAAGGTGTACTTCGGACCTAGGGGTTCTACAACAGTGAACCAATTTCAAATCGCTAGTTGCACATTGATTGTTGGTATGACTGTCCTAGAGTCCCTATAAAGAGTCACGCAAAGAGGAACATGCAACACTTATTTCGATTAGTTCTAATCGAGGTAGCCCGGATAGGTAGATTTGGCTTCACTCTTGACGTGATTATTTATAGGGACTCTAGTCTGTCCCAGGCATTATAGGTACGAAGTACAATTGACAGAATCTCTTCGCCCACATTCACATTGAAACAGCAATTGGAAAGCATAGAGTATAGGTAAAGAGGCATGTGTGAAGCCAAAAATATCTTATCGAACCGTACCTTATCGTGCAAAATAAACAAAAACGGTGTAAGAGGTATTGCAATCGGTGAATAAAGTAAAATAAAAACTTTTTAAAAAGTATGGTAGATTCATTGACGATGTAGTTGTACAGTGTGTTTTTTTTATGTAGTTTAAATTCATTTGGGACATCCTTTTTTTTTATTCCACATTTGCGAATATTCATCGATAATTGTGTAGCACAATTTACAAAACATAAACAGAGTCAGTTGAAGTTTCATCATCAGCAGCAGTTGCGGATGTTGCGGATGACAAATCATAACAAAGTTCGTGTTGCCGGTTGCTTCGATTTTCACTATTTGCCTCTTTACCAAAACTCTTTGTGGGAAAACATTTTCTGTTGTTTTCAAAACACATTACTACATAGAATTGTATTATTTAGCATCTTGCGTTATCAACATTCTGATGCATTGCTTTACCGCCGTTCTAAGCATAACGGTCCCATGTTGCTTTTGCTCAAATTCAAGTTTTTTCAATATATGCTTAATTTTTTAACTATACTATTGGATACAAACACAAAATTATATACCTTGTTCTGAGTTTGTATCAAAAAAACATCAAGTTAGATTGTCGCATGTTGAAATTTTAGGCGTAAAAGTCCCACTACGAGTTTACAACATTCTTTGTGGGAACAACTCGACACTCAGCATTGATAAGGGGTTTATATGCAAACTTAAACAATGACTTTGACATGAAAACATTGACAATAAATTGTCTATATAAGCCACCATTTTCATTTGATAGAACTGTGTTTCTAACGATGATATGGTGATAAAAAATAATCAGAATCATGGTAGGAGCATAAACAATAATGCACAATATGCACATGGCATGTCTATTTGAAAACGTAAATTCTTCGCCAACAATCCATCAATACATCATGCAGTGCGACTGATATGCCAAGAATTTGCCTGCTGCAAGGCAAGATTCTAGGCATGTCATTCCCACTGAATATTTTACCTCGTTTTCTACATACAAAAATAATCTTATTGTTTGTAATACCACAGAGTCCATCGAAACTCAGCAACATATTCAAATGCTAATCATAAATTTGTGGGTTTTGCCACGAATATTACCAGCACTACACAATAGTGATGCAAAACTTAAAACGCTTTTTTCTCAACAACAACTTTTGCAACATGGGACAGTTATGCTTAGAACGGCAGTTTATTCCGCAGTAATTAACGAAAGAGCAAATCAATGAAGAGAATCTGTCAATGTTACAATTTTCGTATGAAACAAAAGTTATTTCGAGCTTTTAATAACTCTCTTTTTAACAAAACAATAAGTTGAAGAAAATAAAGATTATAGCAGACAATCATTGAGCTTCGATCTGTAGTCGTTTGTTGCTTCAAAACAATAATATCTCTGGAATCCCTTACTCATAAACAGTAGTTTCGGATAGACTAAATTAATTGTTGCGCCATATTTTGTTGGTTATCAATCTTTTTTTTTTATCATTTCTCTGGTGGTTTATTATTCATTATTACGACTATACATGCATAATATTGAGCGTAATAATATTTTCTTGATTCCATTTTTTGTTTTTTTTTTGTTTTCGAAGGCGGTTTGATCGGACCGGAGAGAATGTATTTTAATGTCGCAAACTAATCGGCAGCTAACTGCAAACGATTTTCGACTTCATTTGAATACGTATCAAAAATATCGTTTTAACCCTTTGCGGATGAATTTAAGCTGGATTCACTATTTCCTTTTTTTTTTTTTCTTTTTCTTTCAATTTGTTTCTGCTAGTTATCGCTAGTATGATGTTCTTTTTTTCTAGAGTAAATTGTGAACACGAATATTTTTTGTTCTTATAGTTTTTTTTCGAACTGGATCTATGAATGATTCGATTTCGTTTTTTACTCTGTTAAGTTTGAATATTGTAATGCGTTACGTTTATTGAATCATGTAAGGGGTTTTTGAGTTTGACTATTTTAATGTTTTTTGTTCAACATTTAGAAATTGCTTTTATTGTGTTCAGTTTTTTCTCCATAATTGTACAAGCATATGGACAGATAAATAAAATATACATATGAAACAATCTTTTTATGTATTTTTACAAGAAATAATCTAGATATAAAATAAATCTTTTATACTCTGTTTTAAAAACGAAAATAACAACGTTGCTTATCTACTAATTGGATTTTATTTGCATACTCTTATAAACGTGTTTTGATTTCCAGTAATCATCAAGTTTTATCATTCCAACTGTGTTATATGCATGCATGGACAATTTTGTTCTTCTATGGAATGTATGTTCCCTAGTTATCTACTTACATAAAATACGATAATTTATCTGTACGCTAACTAATCAGTATCAGACTTAAACGATAGTATTTTTTCATTACAAACAACAAAAAAAGAAATGTAAGTAGCGAATGGATCACTGACCTAAATTAGTTATGCAGCCAGCTACTTGGCACCCATTGTGGTTCTCGTTCGAGCGAGTTTATCTCGGCGAGCAACTGATGGTAGGCCCGTTCCGTGTCATTGTTGATGATGATCATGTCAAACAAATGGCCCCATCGTGCTTCCATGTCACGCGCCGTCGCAATTATTTCCTTCAGTTCCTCTTCCTGTTGAAACATACAACAAACAGGATGGTTGTGAATAAAACGTAATGTCACTATTCAATTTAAAATATGATATTACATACCTTATACGGTTCACCTGCCCGTATTCGTTTCTGGCGAAGCTTCTCCAAACTGGGAGGTGCCACTAAGACAGTATAAGGTTTCAGATCTGAAGACCGTAGGAGCTTCAGACTCTGAGGATGGAGATTGAGGACGCAAATTTTACCGCTAGCCACCACAGCTCGAATGGCCTCCAAAGATGTACCTGTAGATAAAAAATTTGTTTTTGTTTGTTAACGCTATTATTGTGTTCCAGCCATAAAGTGTAGAATATGTACTATTATCAAATGAAATTCTTCAATTCATGAAACTTCTGTAGCTCTTCACTCCTATGTGGAAATTTCATGAGCAAACGAACCAATTTTTTAGTAACTTTGCTATAAAATTCCCTAAGCATGTGTCAATATTGGAGAATATCCATAAACAAATATACTAACCGTAATAGGCCTTCTCGTACTCTCCATGTTCGACAAACTTTCTAGCCAGTATATCAGCTTCAAACTGTTGTCTCGAGATGAAGTGATAATCTTGTCCAGGAATTTCTCCCTCACGTTGGGGGCGGGATGTGTCTGTTAAAGAGAGGGAAAACATGTTTCAAACGAACGTTCTTAACCAGAAGAAGCAACAGCCTTACGAGGAATAGCAGCAGCAAATCTCTCTGAATCAGCCATCAGTCGTTGTCGAAGCTCATGTCGTCCAATATTGGGTGGACCGATCAATACGATTGGTCGTTTGTGTGACGCGCGCGGATAATACAGGGCAACTTCCTCGTACGTTAGAATCTCCTCGGGTTCAGGATCTTCTGCTGTGGCTGTGGCATACAGTGGGTAACCATGCTCACTGCTGGCCTTCTTTTTCTTTTTCTGTCCCTTTCGGGCACAGAGCAGCGTAAAACCACCCGCTTTGCCGTTAGCATCCCTGCGCGCCCTTAGACCAACCTCACCTGCGTTGGCCAATTTCATGGATTCGCATAAATGCTGGAACGATTGGCTAGGTATCAGACCAGCAAGAGTTTGGTCCTCCTCACCCTCACGATACGCTTGCCACCAATTTGGATCATCACGAGATATCACGTGCAGTACATCTCCTTTCTGAAAGCTAATACCAAGTTCACGACAGGGAATATACCGGTCATCCTCTGGATCATAATCGAAATGTGCTCTGACATGCAATACCGCACATGATCCGGAACGGGTCCCTCCTCGTATAGCTGGATCCAACGGAGGTCTACTGGCTGGTACAACCAGGAACGTCAAGGTTCCAGTCATTGCACTGAGTAGAGCACATACGTCGTTTATTGACTTTCCTCGCATTTCAATGCCGTTCACTTCGAGCAGCTCATCACCCTCGTGCAAAAGTCCAGATTTTTCCGCGGCGCCTCCTCTTACGACCCGACCAATTACAACTGCTTCCCCTTCGTTCCGTATAGTGGCTCCAAGTGGTTCGGACGACTTTTCGATCTGTATTATTCTTATATGATCTTGACTACCATCCCGCAAAACTCCGAGAGGAACACTCATAGGTTCACGCTGGAATGGACAACTTTGGTTAGCATATGTTTATAATAAAGAAAGAACAGCAATCACCTTTGCTATATTATTGTTATTGTTATTAACTAGGCTAGTATTATTTGGAATAGATGGCAAAACTGATGTCGGTTTGACCGGTGTGGCGCTGGTCATCGTGTTATTGTTCAATGGCAATGGCAACGTGGGATTCTGACTGACTGCGCTGACACCAAATGCTGGTGAACGATCGGTTGTGGACGCAATGCGATCATGCGCCAGCAGCAGTCCCTCCATTTCGTACGTTGAGAGCAAATCACAAAGTTCTATTGCAGCTGGTGTACTTGACTGGGCCAAGGATTCAACGCACTAAAAGTAGAATTGACATTCAGTAAAAAAAAATCTGAGCGTGTAATTCATCCGAAAACCTACGTCCTTAGCCAGCGCCTGAGCGTTTGAGCAAATAGGGTTTTGTATTCGTGGCCGTCGCCTTTCCAGAACAGCTGTGCGAGCAGCGACAGCACGTGCAATACCGGGACCCAATAGCAGGCTTTGAGCCGCTGTGACTCTACCAGCGAGTGCGGCCAAGCCATGCTTATTGAGGTGACCCTGTAATCGCTGCAAAGCTGATACAAGCTCTCCATATCCTAAAACAAAAACTGATATGTTTTAGAAACATCATGAGTGAATTACCTATTGTCATTTCTTACCGATAATTTTCTCCGGTTCTTCATCTTCTATGTAGGCTTCATTTTCAACGCCGCTAGCAGGTTTCTCAACGACCGGGTTGTCCTGCAGTGCCCGTAATCGCTGTGAACTCCTGAGACTGTTCCGCAGAAAGTCATTCTGAGCAGCTATTCGTTCTTCCTCCTCACGCCTTCTGCGCAGTTGTTCCTGTTGATTGTGCATAAGATGATTTGATATTGCGATACGTTAGGGTATAGAAATTACGAAATGCACTAAAACTCGCCTGTTTTTGCATGTAGAATGAATCGGAATGTATCAGATTGTTGCCCCCACTACCGTTGACCACATTACTACCATAGTCGGTTACGATCATATCGAGCTGAGCATGGGCGTTTGACTAGTTCGTTACCGGTTCAGTGGGCTTGTTACCAAAAATTGGCAAACCGATCACTATCTACTGGACTGCTCGTTGGGTGCCAGTGCGATGTTTCATATTGCTGCTTCTTACATTAAAGAAGGAACGAAACTAGCGAAGTGAAAGTGTTTCGTTGTCGTTGTAGCTATCGATGTGTATGCTATGGTGACCAAAGTTAGACGAATATACTGAACCCGTCGCCGGCAATTAGTAAGGTCACACTTGAATCACTCGTGGCTAGCAGTTTCATGTGGTGTGATATTTACGTTTTGTTATGTGCATACTTATACCTTTTGATTCAGCAAATGACGTTAAATCCATGTATTTTCATAAAATAGAATATTTATTGGGATTGATTTTCTCGTCCCTTCGGAGTAGTTCCGATGTCCTGAAGACCACTCACAAGTGACGGTCTCGGGGCATCCAAATTTACAAGGTTTTTACGTTGATAGTGTGGTCTTATGGAAAACTACAATTGGCAATAGAGTTTCATTGAATTTCGAATGAAATATCGATGGTTATTAAAGTGAATGCGTTTTTTTCGGTTCTACATTTTGTTCGATTTCCTTTGAGCTGCAAGTAGCTTTCATAATGACGTTTTTCAATTGGTTCAGTGATCATACGAAAACTGCCCGACGATTGAAATAGCAATTTTAGGAAATCCTAGTACTTAATTTCGACCAAAGAGTTGTTTTTAATGTTCACAAATACTTTCAATGAAACTTTGTCTTCTTTTTAAAATCTCCATGAACATCGTAGAATTAGATGCTCAAAAATAGTGATCAAATTTATAAAACTAGCCGATTTCTAGTTGTTCATAGATTGCGGTCCAATCAAGATCAAGCTTAAATTGACCTACATTAACTAGATGAGTAGCAGGACAATTTTAAAAGATAACATTAACACTTTTTAATGGTCATTCAGAATTTATGAATGGCGTCAAACGAAAATCTTGAAATTGCTACAGCAGTGGAATGTTTCAAACGGCGTGGTAAATGTATTATAACTATCGGGATCGAAAATGTGTTATTTCATTATTAAGTTAGAGTTCAGTCTTAGGTTCGTGCATCCCAGGAAAGATGCACCTTAACCTTAGATATCGCACTCATCAACACTTGAGCTGGGCCAACATTTTTCTTCCTCTCCGAAGAAATAAGTGACTAGAGAGGGATCAAAAATATTGAAAGGCATAACAAATAATTCCTGACATATAATAGATTATGCGACATATGTTGCAAAATTTTACCCAACATGAAACTTTGTAACTAATGTTCTACCCGATAACACTTGACAACGTAAAACTTTGTGTTAGTCAAAGGGTTGGGCAACCGGGAGGCTTCGAATAATAAACGAGGCGCTTAAAGTTTTAAAAAATAAGACTGAAGAAGTTCCAACAATTCTGTGCAATCTTATCGAGACGAGTATCATTTTTTTTTGGAATAAGAACCGATAGTGTTGTCTTTTTTTAGCAGTCATCACACACGACCAGGGCAGCAATAGGCTAATTAATGTGAACGTCACTAAAACTCAAAAATGGTCACAGTGGATTCTTGCTTCACTGCAGCATACATGTCATTAAATTAGGGCTTGTGAAATCTTGTTTCTTCGATTTGCTCAAAGTGGCGTTGCAAATGTTGGATTCTAAATCCTGACCTAATGATCCTAACCTCTCGATACGTCAACTCGCAAAAAAGTCGTATTTGCCTAAATCAACAGACTGTAGTATTGCAAAAATTTTTGAACGTTTGACTATGAAATGGAAAACAAGAAGTGAGTAAAATATTGATCGGGCAGATAGACATTAAGTTAAAACTATACGCAAAGCACACTGTTCTATTAAATTGAGATAAATGTCAGTTCAACGGGACATGATCTTTCAACAACGGGGTTAGGCCAGTTGAAAATTAAATGGCTGCTATGAAACAATGCAGGGAATAAGTAAATGCTGCGGAATTACGAAGTTTTCTTGATCTTGCTACGTACATTGGACGGTTTATTCCTCACTTGGCAACAAAACCTGATCCGTAGGACTCTTGCTCAGCAAACAGCTTTTGACGCTTTAAATGATACAGTGTTCCAGATCGAGCATCTTGGTTTCTTCGACCTTAAAGATGTCACTATTCTAGTCGTCGATGCAAGTCCATCAGGATTGGGTGCTGTGTTGATACAGGAAGATTTGTTGAGCAAACGTAGGGTTATAGCGTACGTAAGTAAATCGCTCACGGATCTAGAACGGAAATATGTTCATACGGAGAATGAGGCATCGGGCCTTGTATGGGCGGTGGATAGATTTTGTTTATATCTACCAGAAAGAGATTGTCAACATCAGTTCCTACAACATTTGACGATGAAAATGAATGTTCCATAAGGATGTTGGTTAGTATAGCGACTCCTTCAGCGGTAACGTTGAGCGAAATTCAAAAACAATTCCTAAGTTATTGCAAAACAGCATATTAGAGCTAGCACATGAAGGTCACCCAGGTATTGTGGTGATGAAAAAGCGTATGAGACTAAAGGTATGGTGGCCCGGCATAGATATCGAAGTGGAAAGATTTGTCAAAAGTTGCAAAGAATATATGTATCTTGGTGTCAGTTCATATTTCAGTTGAATTTATGGGGCCATTACCGTCTGGTCATAATCTATTAGTGCTAGAAAATTATTTCAGTCGCTTTATTGAAGTCATCATCATGAGAGACCATACAAGCTCTTCATGAAATGTTCTGCAGGTATGGAATGTGACAACGCGGACAAACAATGGACTACAATTTGTGTGTGAATAATTGAGTCAATACTGCACAAAACATGGAGTAGGACTTGTGAAAACCATTCCTTACTGGCCTCAAGCTAATGCAGAAGTGGGACGCGTTAATAGACTTCTGAAATAGCGACTCCAAATAAAACCTGCCAATCCTCCCAATAGTCCTGAGTTTTGCCGAATCGAAAAATGTTGGGCACTGATGAAGCGAACTCTTTCCGGAAAGAAGCTGGCGGATAAAAATGCCAAACATTTCCAACAAATCTGGAACATTGCTGCGAGCAAGGTCACCTTGGAGCCTATACAAACCCTGTAGCGGCTGGAGTGAAGCGCAACGATACAGGTTATCATATCTATGCTGAATAACGATATTTTGATCGTGTAAATTTATAAGCAATATCCCAAACTTATGAAACACATAGTAACATTGGAAAAAAAATTCTCAATCAGTGTTTTACTACAGATTCAGTGTTTTACTACAAGATTCCATCCAAAAGCTCAGATTGTGTTGACTCATGAAGCTCCTTACATTTCAGCTCGTTGAATGATTTCGACGGGAGATTTAGCCCTCTAAAAAACTAGTTTAGAATGTAATGTTAACATGTGAAAAATTTCGTCACAATCTGTCAAGTGGTTGTCGAGATGGTTTCCAAGCAAGCAGTGCTTCGACAAAAAAATATATCGCTGTCGTAGAAAATCCAGGCTAGTCCCACAGGTGGAACGTGAAACAGTTGGGAAACGACAATTTGACCGTGTCCCGTGTGGTGAAATCGTTCAAGGAGACCCAGATGACCCAGCCGCGAGCTGGCAGTGGAAGAAAAGCGAAGACGACCGACTCCGTGAACGCAAGGAAGGTGAAGGATTACTTCAATCGCAATCTGAACCATTCGATTCGAGACGTGGCCAAAAAGGTCTATTCTTCCATCTGGTTCGTCTAGGAGACAATGAAGCGGGCCGGACTTCATGTCTTCAAGGTAAGGAAGACGTCTAACCGAACCGATCAACCGAATACGGTGGTCAAATCCCGCGCCAGGAATCTGTACCGCAAGTGGGTGGTGCAGCCGAAATGCATCGTAATGGACGACGAGATTAAATTAAAGCGGACGCCAATCAGATTCCTGGCATGGAGTTTTTCGTCGGCAAGTTCTGGAGAGTTCCCAGAGTCCCGGAGAAGTTCCGGAAGAAGAAGGTCGACAAATTTGCAAAGAAATGCTTGGTGTAGCAGGCGATCTGCGACAAATTCAGCAAGCCGTACATAACGACTGGCACCATCAACGGCAAAATATATAAAAAAGAATGCCTCCAGAAGCGCCTGCTCCCTTTCCCTTCGGTCACACGAAGGTGAATCTCTGTTTTAGTTGGATCTGGCATCGTGCTATTACGCGAAACTGGTGATGGAGTGGTACAAAGCCAACGATATTGTTTTTGTGCCGAAGGAGGCAAATCCGCTAAACTCGCCAGAGCTTCACCAAATAGAAAAATGCTGGGTGATTATGAAAGGCAAGCTCCGGAAAACAGAGAAACTTCAAAAAGGACAAGGATTTGAAGAAAGAGTGTATGAAAGTGTGTGAGAAAAATGGCGCAGGTGTTCCACAGGATTTGATGGGTAGCGTTAAGTCCAAGGTGCGGGCATTCAGGAGAGGAGGTTGAATAAATCAACTTTGCAAAAACATAGCTAATATGTGTTTATTTATTCCCTGAGAGTTTCAAAAATATTCGACTTAAAATGAATTTTTGGTGATAATTTTTGTCTGTGGAATTTTTTTCGATTACAATCTTTAAAAACAAAGTTATTGGTAACATTGGGTAGAACTTGAGGATATGAAGATCACTAGTAAGAGATAAGCGAAAATTGAATGCGACGATTTGGCAGCGGTGTTTTTGTACATCATAAACACTCACATACCACGTGCCGCAGAGCAAACTCAGTTCGATTGGATGTTGACAGCTGTCATTGCATGATTGGCTCAAAATATCTACTTCCAGCTATCTCCTACGTTGAGAATCTCTGTTGAAGGACTGTCACTATTGAAGGATGCTATTCAATTCCATACAATTTAAGAGATGACAAATCAACTATCCAATTCAATTTTCAGAACCTAATTCACCGTTTTTGCCAATTGATCTGAGGAACTTGACGTTCTTCACCCCTCGTCGTGTTCGCGTTTGCTTTTCATCACGTTCACTATGGGTTGAAAATAGATCAAACGAAGATCGCGTCGTATCGCGTGGCGTGTCGCGATTACTATGGGTTCTGCTGTCTACAAGTTGTCAAACCGTTAACAGTATTTTTATAGAGATTCGAGACAAAATCGAGCAAATCGAGACCAGCTGTGGCAGATTATGCACGAATATGGATTGCCACATAAACAATAAAGAAATTTTGTTAAATTTTTGAATTCGCACTTGGTCAAGGCAACAGTGGATCGTGTTATGTGCGTCGTTAAATTTTTATTCTCTAGTCCTTTTAAATCTCGAAGGAGGGGTTACGGCCAGATGATGGGCTTTCGTGTTTCTCGTTTAACAAGGCTTTGAAGGTATTATTTGAAGAACGAAGATAGACAAGAATGGTAGGATTATCAAAAAATCAGTTCTACTTTTTGGCTTCGCCATCGACATTGATAGCCTTGGGGAGCTAGCTCATCGAATCTTCCAGTCCACCTCTAAGCATCTTGCTATGAGGTACCAGGTGGTAACACACCAATTGCCCGTCGATCTGCCAATTTTGGAAGACGTCTGTATGGAGTTTTCTCAAATTATAATATTCCGCCCACTATATCATAAAACATTGTGATTGGTTGAGCAGATTGAAGATAATGCAATAATTGGGTATAGGACCAAATATCAACCGGCTGGTATTAAACAGATGGGCTTGGTAATCGGTAAGCATAAAGTTGACAGAAGGCACGACTCCTAGGCTTCCAATAAAGCGAGTATCACGTCAACATACTCCTACTCCTTCCTTATTTGACCTGTATTTGAGCGGGAACCAGTTTGGGATCACCAGTTATTACACATTGAGGATGTATGTTAGTTCCAAGCATCATCTGTTGGTTCTCTGTGTAATTACAGCTGATCTGGCAATAACGGAGTAGCAACCTCAATCGTGCTCATGCTCATCATGCTCAACGAAATTGATAGCATAACAAGCAACTTTTGGTAGAGACGTACATTAAACTAAAGGCCAAAGCTAGCAGGATTGGGCTCGTCATTAATACGTCGGAAACAAAATAAATGAAGGGAAAAGGTTCACGGTAAGACAATATTAGCATCTCATCCCGAGGTCAAATCGACGATGATGAAATCGAGGTGATTGACGAATCCGTGTATCTGGGCTCATTGATGGACACCGCCGACAACGACGCATTATGGCTGGAAATCGTACCTACTTAGTTCACTGCACTACAAAGTTGACAATTTACAAAATATTGATTCAACCGGTAGTCCTCTACGGCCACGAAATATGGACTATAGTCACGAAGGACAAACACGCCCTTGGTGTACTTGAAAAAAAGATCAACATACGATATATGGTGGAGTGAAGGTGCAAGACGAAACGTGGAGAAGACAGATGAACCACAAACTGCATGAACCTCGATGAGCTGGGCACATTGTAAAGATGTCTGACTATAGCCCGGTGAAAAAAGTTTTCGAAAACGAAACGACTCGTTAAAAGGAAACAATTTGTGCCGGCCAAGGTGGATCGATAAAGCGGAAAGCGACTTACGGACCCTTCGCAGCCTGCTAGGCTGGCGAAGTGCAGCCACGGACCGTGTGAATTAGAAATGACTTTTTGTATAGCTGAGGACTCCCAGGCCTTTCTTTAAAATCTTTAAAAAAAATTGCAATTGATGGGATTAACCAACCTTTTACCTTTTAGCTTAGATGAACTATGTCTTGTCGTTGTTGACGAACTAGTGCAGGTGGCAGAGAGTAAGTCATTTTTTCGGTAGGATTTGGTGCTCGACTAGTAGCTCAGCTATAAGCCTCCAGATTGATGAAAAACTTGACAGGAATCACTGTCAATTTTTGAATGCAGACAATCACTCCACCTCAATGGTGTCTTGAAGAGAAGAAGTGTTAGACAAAACACTCTCCGCGATTTGAATTTGTCATGTATGAATAATTGGCATGTCTCGAATGATATTATTATAGTTACATTTACTTTGAACACTTAAATGTTTGTTCACAGACCATCAGAAAGTCTCGTCCAACAAAGTTGGATGTTTATTTCGAACTACTAGCAACCAAATTTCATGGATATTCCTTTGCTATGGAAACTTCAAGTGAATTGGATGATGTCGTTGATATTTCAATGTCTTATATAGATGAAGCCTACGAAGAAGCTTGTCCTTTATAATCAGTCAAAACTACTAGAGGAAGAACTTGGTAAAAGTCTGATTTTTGGTATTTGAAGTGTTACGAACACTGTAGGAAAGGGTTCATCAAGTTGAAAAGATTGATGTTTATTGAGTTTCATGAAAATCTATTGAAGCTGCTGTGTAATACAGAATGTATGAGGAATTCTTGACACATCGGTTCCAATGTATGATTTCCAAGTTTAAATGTGGATTGTACCCTTCAGTTTAGTAGCAGAACAAAAAAAAAACTTAAATTATCCCAGCATTTTACCTTTCAACTTTGACCAGTGTTATTTACGTTCAAAAGACTTGATGTATTTTTAAATGTTTGTTGTGCATACAAAAAATATATATATGTTTTGATAATGTAAATTAACAAATTATAAAATAAGAAAACAAATAGAAAAGCAAACAATCTTATTGTTATGCAAATATTAAGTATTATTGTTCTTTGATGAATAATCTGATAAGTGATGAGTGATCAATCGGCATTGATTCGTAAATATAAATATATATCTATATATATATTTATGCATACACATTTCGGATACCCTACCCTTATCTTACGTGTTAAACAAATATGTGAAACATTTACGTGTATGAGCTCGTGTACCTTGTACCTCATGAAATTCCTTACTTCAGTTTCCCCGCTGATTATTGAAATGTTAGATGCGGCTTCGTAAAACAAAAATGATGCATCGTGACATTGACTTTCATCACGCGGTCGTACGCGGTTAATCAGTTCAAAAAGTACCTCTTGGCATTTAAAGATGACCACATCAATTTGTGGGTATTTGTGAATAGTGAATGTCAATCCGGTGACGTCAATGCCTAGCAGTAGAATTTCCAATGTCAAATCGTATGTTGATGGTTATATTTTCGAATGCACTTAAAGCTCCATAAACACATCAGCCATGTTGCACATCAGTTGCATATTGCACATATATAATTGAATTACTGCCTATGTAGAAACAACAATAGAGCGCCACTTTTTCTTCTTTATCGCTAAATCTGAATATGTAGCACAAACAAAACAAAAAGCATTCACACTAGATAAACTGAATTCTATGCGTCTATTCCGAGCCTATCGGCGATTCAAGTGCTTTTTTTCTCATCAATAATTTAATTACACTAAACATGTAATTTAAGGTGCCCTTGCGATGAAAACATGTTATACAGGTTGCACATTCCAGCTGACGTTGGAGGATCAATTGATTTTTGTTTGTTTTAAGCGGCTGAGTTGTAATTGAATTAGTGCCCTCTGATAGTAATTTCAAACGCCAGCTGATACGGATTACATACTTTGATCAAGTAGTAGCAGAACCGAAGGTAAAACTAAATTTGAACTAGAACAAACGAATAGAAAGTGAGTCAAATCAAATTTCCTTCAGCTCAATTCGCTTTCTTCTTTTCACTAAAGTCTCAAAACACACGTTCACAAAGTTCACTGTTAGCGGATGATCGGAAGAAAAGTGGCCAGACGACAATCGCGACGAAAACTGAAAACTGGACTTACTGCTTCTGTTAGGCAGCAAAACAGATAGAAGTCGAGTCAGGCTAGTCTGGACCGACCGTGGATAGCGCTTATGGGCGTAGAAATATAAAAATGTAAATAAGTGAGTTCTCCACGGAAATATTTGTGCCTCTGTTCCCTCGATTCCGCGACTGGCTGTACGACTGGGTCATCGCGCGTTTGTCGTTGTTGTAAAGGGGGGTTTCTACGCGCTCTACCACGCGCGCGAGCCAACCAACCAACACCTGATAATGTTTGGTATGGGTGATGGGAAAGGAACGTCCAAATGTGGGCGGCGGTGAGGTAGTCCAAAAGTACACCTTGCAATTCTTCGACCAATACAATGCAACAGTGCCTAACAACCAATGCACGCAATGAGCGGGTTGCTTGATTGTGTTTTGTACAACTTATTTTGAAAATCAAGTTATGAATGATTCAATGAGTATCAAAGTAAGCAATCCATAGGGATCAGCGGTGTACGATAGAGAGCGCAACTTCGTCTGTGTTTGTTCGTAGGTTCAGGTGAGTTTGTTTTGTTTACAGTGGAGACACCTTTGTGCTTTTGAGCACGTTTCGAAGAGAAGGTGCGTTCAGTAAAGTACCTCTATTTTGTAACGGTTATGTACAACAACATAATAGGGGTATTCATAAGGCGCATTGTAAATGTATGGTTTCTTGACAATGGATCATGGAGTTTCATGACAGATTTTAAGCTTATGATTTGATTATGACTATTGAATTCATCTACGTCCTTTTTTGTAGAATACATTTTTAGGAAGGCTTCATCGAGTTAGTTACGAGCCGTTATTTCATCAAAAGAAGCTCAACAAAAAAACACATAATACATAATACGGGGGAGCGAGTTATTCCCGATTTATATACTGGAGGTAAGAAAGGATCGGCTGTTGAGATAAGGCATGATGATAATTATCTACTGCAAATCACTGGTGCTTATTTAACCTTTTCATGCGTACTAATTGTTTTGATAAAGTATCGATAAGGCCAGACTTCAAATTTAGCAATCATACGAATTTAAATTCAAAATTTAATTTGAACTTTCTTCGTTTTGGGTGAAGTAAGCTTTGATTTTAAGTTTCAAGTTCGCATTCCATGGTTCGGCTTCTAACAGCAAGCTTATCAACTTCCAAGGTAAAATCTTAAGTTTACAAAAACTTCAAATGTAGGGAATTCTTTTGAAAAAATATTTTAATTATGTTTTCCACGTTCTCTTCAAGTTTGTATACGCCATGTTTGGGATGATAAATGTTTACCTTTAGAACACATTTTTATTTCATAATCAATATTTTGCACCATTTTTGAGCCCGAGTCATCCTCTTTGATACATGCCACTTCTCCATGATGATGATATGGAATATTATTTGATACCTGAAATGCTGATTTCGTAGACAGGACATTACTTAAGACTTTCAAAGAATATTAAAGTTTGTGGTAAGTACATTTAAAACTCAATTTGAACGTGGAAGTTTATAGAAAGTTCATGGGGAACTTTTCTGTGCTTTCACTGTTCAATATTTGTTAACCATATGAAAAAAAAAATATGAGTCAAACGTGTACATTTTGCATTAAACACTAACTGCTCACAAATAACTACACATCCTCGTAAATTAACTATTTGATAGAGAAAACTACCTCCTCATTACTCAAGTAAAACCACCTTCAGCACCAGTACTGCTAACGAGTGTAGTGATAACAATCCTCGAGAAACATTATAACTCCCACCAACACTTTCCGCTGCCTATGTGGGGAGCCGTGAAGAAATTTATTCCCTTTGTTCCGAACAAAAGATGCACCGAATTCTATAAAACTTGGGTTCAAAAATAAGGGGTAGTGTTGAACTTTAGAAAAAAAAAACTCAACAATTGGTCACTTCCCAGTTAACCTTAATCTAAAGGGATATTTTATGCACTGTATTTGATATCAAAAACGTTATTTAAATTAAACGTTTTTTTATATGGAAAGTTTTTAGCCTGGGGCTTTTGGGTATGACTTGTTCTGGAGTGAGTTTTAAACTAGTGACTTTGACATGAGAGGTATGGATGTTAACCATCGCGCCGGAGCCGCCCCCTAAATTAGCGTGAGCTGCTTCACAGAGTATGTTTCTGGTAGTAGTATTCAAAATCAATTTAAGGTGCACTAAAGTCACTTATCATACATGTTTAACGAAGTGAAAGGGAAGCAAGCACGATACGCATTGTCCAGGTTTTTTTCAAAATATCGCAAATAGGTACAAAACTACTTCGTATCACCAATTCGGAAGGGATTCCAACCAGTACTATTTTATTTAAGGTGTTCTGAAATGATATTCAGAAGCAGGTACAGTTGAATTTGGTCTGTTGCCAGGCCACCCAGTATCCGTATCAATACCAAAGGTTGTAAATGCCGTAGAGAAAACATTTCAAAAGCATTGGGATATTTCCAGTTGTTTAATAATACAAATTCCAAGGTCAACACTCAGTGACAAATAAACAAGTTGCTCATCATGTAAGAACAAAAAAGACATGCCAAAGTATGTTAAGGAACAAGCGGCTCGTGTTTCATTAAGTGCTTGATTCGTTCTCGACAATATACGCCATAAAGTTCTCATAATTTACAAGCTTAGTTTTTTTTAGAGACACAGAGAGAGAGAGAGAGAGAGAGAGAGAGAGAGAGAGAGAGAGAAAGAGAGAGAGAATTACACCGCCTTCAACCAGTTGCTGCACAGACTGAACACTTAACATTATACAACGGACAACACAACGCCCGGTGGACCCATATAGTAGGGACATTATCGAGTTCCGTCGGCTGGAGCGGGAATCGAGCCCTCACTTTGTGACAATCCACCTAAACGACGGGTGGATTAACTTTTCTGCTCTCACCCAAAGTATTTTACAATACCCGTCCGATTTTTGCAACAAGATTAAACTATTCTAGACTTGATCTGGAATGAACAAGATTTTAAATTCTTTCAATTTTCCCCAAGTTTCAAAATCGAATCCCATTAAATAGGAACCATGCTGAAATCGAACGGGTACTGTAATGTGTCAAAATATTCATTTTACAGTCATGTTGGATTTTTGTATGCGACAACCACGGAGTTTGCTAACAGTTTTTACTGAAAATGAACTTTTCCTGGCGACCCACTCGCCCACACTGAAAATTAAATTTCATTTTTATTACGAAATCGAATGTAGAACTAAAAAATCTATTCGTTGTTTTCTTCACAGAATCTGATTTGTAGTACTACCTTCGTATTCAATGCCACAATGCTGTTAAATAACTTTTAAAAGCACGAAGCATTAGTTGACACAGAAAGAACACTCGTTCATTGTACGAAAACAATACAAAATGCTATGAATATTTTGTTATCAATAAGAATGCATGGTTACATGATTGACTGACAGAACTTCTATATCGACTCAGTATGTAATTGAAAAAAAAAGCGCAAACCACGAGGAGTTGTTCAGAATTTTTTTTCATATTTCTGAAATGAGGTTCGAACCTGTATTTTTGGGAAGACTTGTTATTGAATCCGTGGTTGATCTCACTAAGCCATGGTGACTTACTTGATTAATGAGTATGAACTTATAACTCTCGATAGCGCTTTAATTTTTATTTTGGGATAAATCTATGATTCCAGCCCACCCAAGCAGCAAAACCAACATGTATGCGTACGATTGAAGAAAAGCAGTGATAGGTTGGTGTTCACAAAATTCATTTCGTGCATTGTACAAAAAGGTGTAATGACAGCATTTCACCAGATGACAAGCATAAGGAATGTTTCATACAAATAACGAGGAATTTATTCTATGAACAAAATCCATGTTTACGAAACAAGGGAAAGCCAATTAATGAAAATAAATTTTCAGTGCATATACTGACAAAGTAACACCACAAAAACATCGTTTTTTTACTCACCGTGCTCACACCGTTTCAATAGATTTTTTTTAATGATTGTTCAAATAATAAGTGGTTAGCTTTTAACAAACATACATTTTGAGTTTTGGTGGTTTATAGCTTATGGTTTGTGTCCTCTTAACTTACCTTCAGTTTAATTATTTTCTCTGTTTTCTCTAAATAGGAAAATCATGTATAACTTTGCAAACTGACGTAAGTTGCGATTGTAAGCAAGCTGTGATTTTTGTGATGAATTTTTGCTACTTGTATTCTTAATACATGAGTAATAAGAAATAATTTAGGAAGTTTTATTCATCAATGACGAAAAGGATTTCATATGCGTTCTATCTGCTACTCCTCAATATTTTTAAAATAGTTCAGATACACTGGTGCATCTGCGTATTGAAATTTGAACCGATTTATCTGATATGATCCAAGTGAAACACGATCTGTCGAAACGGTATAGTGTCGATGGTATAGTGTCGTAAAAATTATAGAAGTTGTAAAAATTGAAAATTTATGAAAAAGTGTATGCCTCGAGCATCGGCTGTGAAAGGTTGTGTCGATACTTAATTACGCACTATTTTGCTATCGGGCATGGCGCGTTTCGTATTGTTTCGGTTATCTATAATTCAGCGATGCGAGTGATCGAGTGAGCATAGAAAAAAAACTACAAAAATGCTTCATGGTGAGATGTGGTGGTTCGCCGGGCTGGTGGACCGTTGGTGAGGATCACAATTAATTTTCAACCAAAATATTGGTTTACCATACTCGCCGTGTCACTTGGTGAAAGTAAGCCACTATACCTTTTTGTGAGTGGCTCCAATACCATCCTTACTATTGGTTTAAATCGGTTCAAATCGGATTTCCAGCATTATAGAGAATCTCTTTGCTTTTCCAATGAAAACCCACCACCACACTTTGTGAGTGGCCCCAATAGCATCCTCACTGTTGGTTTAAATAGGTTCAAATCAGAAATCGGTACTAATATTTAAATATTTCACTAAACGCCGCGTGAATTCAGCTTATCGTTTACCAAAAAGAATCCTTCTGCCACCCAATCCTGTTACCCAACATCCCAGTGAAAGTGCAGAGGCGGTCTCGGCTTCCAATAAAACGAGAACACATTCCTACCCTTTACTTATTTGACATGCATTCGGGTGAAACAGGCGCCAGTATTGCCTTAGTTTGGGATGACCAGTTTTTACACATTGAGGATGTATGCTAGTCTCAACCATCATTTGTTGGTTCTCTGTGTTATAATAGCTGATCTGGCAGCAACGGAGTAGCAACCTTGGGCGGTCAATCATACTCATTATCTTGCTCATGCTCATAGAAAGGGATAAAATCTTTGAATAGGATAAGACCACTGCAACTTCTCGCACTGATTAGCATGCTGTTTTGTTTTCTTACACGCTTATCAAATTACTGGTCTGAAAATTGGATACGATTCGTCTCGTTTCACCTGGATTATATCGTAGCATGTGCTCCATTAATATCTCTTGGATACAGAAACAATATTTCAAAATACTGAATCAAACTGTAAGATATGATTAACATATATTCTCAATAATACGAAACTACAGTACCGTAAAACGGAATATTATTGATCAGCGGGGTAACATTGATCGGTTTGGCCCATATAATGAATAGTTCAAATATACATTTTCCGTTAATACACTTTCTAACTATGAATTATAAATTATGTTTCTCAATCTGGTGTTATTTGACTCCCGAAAGCTATAACATTGGTTAAAATATTACGTTTTTTGATTGCCAAGAACTGAAAATTGAACTGAGCATAGCTTTTTCCACTTTCAGTTAGCAGGAAAAAACCAATCAATGCTTGAATCATAGTTAACATTACTAGAGATATTTTTTTAGATACGCTAGGTTAGCTAGGTCGGGTTAACTATTTAAAAAAAATCTCATGGATGTCCGCTTTTTGCGCTTTTTTGCCACAACTTATTAGAAAATCGAGGCGACTTCGCGCTTTTTCATTGAGGTAAAGGGACAATCTCACAAACATTAAAAATAAATAATAAAAAATTGAAACAAACATTAAAAATCTAAAAACAAAATCAAAAGTTAGGGTGGAGGGGGCAACGGCCCCACCCTGCCCCCTCTGGCTACGCCTATGCAGCTCATGGACAATAAAGTAGTTTCTTGCGACGAGAAAACGAAGAAAAAATCTTAATTGTTCAAGAAATATCTTGTGTGGCAATATTTCAGAACCTTAAATTTCATCAACGCAGATGTCTATCTTGATGAATGTTTGAAGAAGTGGTTGATTTAATTCATTCTTAAACATCATTCCGCCAGTAAAGCTTTGTTAAGGCCAGACCTACCTTCAAAACACTACGCAAAGAAAGTGGAATACCTCGAGCAACAAAAGAATGCAGATCCTAAGATCCAAAATCTCTAAAATTATCCACAATCAAGACCAAACAAACAGCTATGGATATGCAAAACACGGAACTTCGAGAGACCATTTATACCTAAACCACTTGTCTGGGTTCAAACGGATCTGGAAGAAAATTGCAGCAGATATAGCTAAAACTTACGGATAACGCCTCATGGACCACGGTCACTCATCGCATACCAAAATATAATATATAAATTAGGAGTTCAGGGCTGAATGAAGTATATACAAGTAACATACTTGTAAACTTTACATTTGAACTGAAGATTAAAGTCCTTACATGTTTTTTTTTAATAAAAAAATCAGTGGGGTTGTGTTTAACACACGACCGGTTGACGTAGACTACGTTAACCCGTTTGATTAGTTTCGTAGTGTACTGTTCTAATGGGACGTTGGGTTAGCATAAATAAGTGAGAAAGTATGTTAGAACATGCTATGATTCACTTCTTAGAAATTATTTGGCAGCCGTGGAAAGGGACGTTTGATTTGAATGTTAGTATGATGAAAGGGCAACAATTGTGCTGCCTGTAGTGATTGTGTTGATATGATCGACCAGCTGGAGACCATTATCCATACCGCGTAATCTCGAAAATCTATCGATAAATGATAAAGCTTTAAGAGTTCACACTGTTTCAGTTAATTTTAAATGTTGATTTGACCTCTACCCTTGCCGTAAGGCCTAGTCTGATCAAAATAGCGCTTATGTTTGTCCTCAAAGATCGTTAGACCAGCATTAGATAGTAAGTATGTTAGCAAAAATCTATTGTACATTATTTAGAAAGCATTTGAAAAGTATTTGCACTTTGTCAAGTTGGTTGACCACTTGATTTTATTTCCCATCTCGAGTTTAAGGCCTTTCTCTAGCTTTCCGACCAGTAGTTAGCAACGCATTACCTCAAGTTGCTTCTAGTTTCGCCCGATAACCTCGAGTTCGCTCGGCATCGGTACATGGTCAATTCGGAGGATGTTTCGAATGATCGATCTTAACGCGCTTTCGAAATTTGCGCAAACGGTTGGCATCAAAACGAATAGGCATTGCATTTATTCACCCTTTCACAGTTTCTCAAAACTTATTTCTTCCTAGAAGTAAAACGCTATCCAACGCGAATCGTTAACACAACAGAATAACTATTCATAACAGTACTCATTGAAATTTGCATGTTCAAGAATCAAAACATTGTCCGTGATAGGGAATTTCTTGAAACATGCCAGAACGCAACATTCTTTAAAATGTTCATACACCGATTGATGAATATATATGCGAAATATATTAATCTTTTATTTGTAAAATTTTATATACCTTAGTAAATAGAATGGCAATCGTATAAATTTCTTGATTAGAGCAGTCTCATAAATAAATCAATCAAGAAACAATCGAATTCTTAGCGTCCGGTAGCCATTTGTAAATTGTACAAAATGCTTAAGGTATGCAACCAAGAGAAAACTAATATTGTTTTAGCCACCGCTGTCAGCCAATCGGTAAGAACCAAACATTCAAATCAAACAAACTCTCTCAAAATTAAATTGGTCGTCCTGAAAAGGACGGATTTGAAATGGTCCGCATTTGAATTAAAACCCTCTCTGCGCCTTACCAAAAGATGTCTACCAAATATCACACACACATAAGCACCTTATTTCGCTCCTTGTGGTTGCACCCACCAGCTGGCTATAAAGACATTATCTACCAAATATCACACACACACAAGCACCTTATTTCGCCCCTAGTAGTAGCACCCACCGGCTATCGCCCGGCGCCAGCTGTCAATCCATACTGGCTCGCTGTCCGCTCAGCTCCAGTACTGCAACACGAATGAGAAAATTTGCGAAGGTGTACCTGTTTTATATCGTTCACTGCTGCATATGAGACCTCCCTACATTTGAAATCTGTGATAGTAAAATTGAGTGCATTGAGTAAATTTACTCTGAAAAATCGGCATTATAAGACATCACCTAATATTTTGGTTATTTTCAATAGCTCGAAATTGTTAACGAATAATGTTTGATAGTTGAATTGATACGTTAATAATTTCCAATCGATCTTGAAAATCTATTGAGCATTTATTAAGTTATTAGCGTTTAATTTGTAACGATATTTCGTGACGGTCACTGATTTTTAGATTTTCAATTGACACCCTACCCTTCCCGAAAGACGTAGTCTACGTCAAAAATCATCTTTTACTTTTTGACGTAGCACTCCGTTTGTGTTTTTAAGACTGGGGTACACGTTGCGAATGCGAAAACTAGGAGCTTCACGAAATATGATTAGGTTTAAAACGTTAATAACACAGTCATTTCACGATCGAGTTACAAAATCTTTGCACCAATTGATAGGGACGTTAACTATTGATTTTAAACATTTTACTATCGGTACATTAATAAATGTGAAGCGCCGTCAAGACAAGAATCAACCAATCACGTGCATCTGAACGGTTGCACCCCAACACGGTCGACCGAGTCATCGACTAATGTGTTTGGATGTGTATGTGTGTATATTCAACGACTGTGCATTGTCATCGTACAGAGCTACAGAGCATGAAAAGAGCGACACGCACATCGTCTTTATTCTACGTCTGACCGCAGTGCGTGTTTCATCGTGTTTCTGCCGGAAATCTCAGTTCGATTTTCGTGCGTGTCGCACCGTTCATAGCAGAACGATGTCTCCCAGAAGCCCGAAACCAAGCTGCTCCGTCAGCGAGAAGGCAACAGTAGCAGCAGCGGCCAAGAAAGTTGGCGAAGATGACCGCAAGAAGCAGAGGGGTCCGCCGGTGGAAGCGTTCGGAAGAGAGAAACGTACAGCAACTGCTCCTACCGGGTTCTGAAGCAGGTTCCCAATTGGCCCAAATCAATGTGCGGATGACTCTCACGTCGTGGGAAATTCAAACCACCAAACACACCGTTTCCGAGCAAACCAAAGCCGTGACCAAGTAAACCAGCTTCATAACAAAGTTAGGCGATGGCGGTGGCTGTTCTCCAGAACTTAAAACGGGAAGATAGATGACATAGACGGCCGCGAAAAATATTGTTCGTGTGCCGGAGCCGTAATGTTTTCGGCATTTCCGGAGAAATTTGCGAAATTGGTGAATCTGCTTTTTGCAAAGCTTTAGCTGACAATCGCTTGTTCCAATCGATCAATTTTAGTCGTACGTCATCTTTGCCTCATTTACCGTTTAGTCCTACGTTATCTTTGCGTGACACATTCGTGTTTGCTATTTAACTTTGCATTGTAGGGTGTGATTCGAAGAGCGGGGATAGACACGGTTTATACGATCTTCTGGAAGTCCTTCCAAGTTTTTGTTTTCACCGACCAAGTGGATATCGTAGAACGCAACTTTGAGATGATGAAAAAAACCTACATCAGACTTATGGTTGAAGTAAGAAGAATCGGGCTACCCAGGTAACCAATATGCATTATCATATGTAGTAAATCAACTCTAAATCTGCATAATATAATGCTACAAGCATTATATTAGCATTATATCAGCATCTTGAATGCTATCTGTTGTAAAGTTGGATTTTAAATGCTATTTAAATGCTTATAGCTTGTAATAAGCATTTCGAATGCAAAATAGCATTGATGAAGCATTATCATAGCATTGCAGTAAAGCTGCCGTGTATTGGGCCAAAAGCAGCATTTATGTTGCATTTAAGGTGACTTAATTGCTTGATAGGCTGTTGTAAAGACGCTTTGGAACTGCTTATTGGTTACCTGGGCAGTCATTAATGCGTCATATACAATAGGGGAAGAGGCGCACGAGATAACAATGTAAGCCTCCCACAATCGAAGCTGTAGACAAATTTGAGTATCTGGGCTCAATGGTGACTGCCAATAAGGACACTAACAGAGAGATACAAAAGCCTATTATGGCTGGCTATCATACACACATTGGAATCTGAAGGACACTAAGATCAAACAAAGTTCGCAGAACTACGAAGTTGACCATAATTCAGTTGAAATCGCTGATGAAGTAACTTCATTGTGTGTCGTAATTGTTCAAGTAACTCGTGTTTTACCCGTGTTAAATTCGGTTTATTTTGTCGTGTTCAGTGGCGCTTAATTTATTATTGTATCGAGAACCTCTCTTCGTTCACACTTCTAAAATGATCGTTTGCCTGAGTGACTTTAGCCTGATTGGTAAGATAAGTAAAAAAGGTTCCGTAAAAAACCGACTCCAAAACCCCATTGGTTGAAATAGTAATACTTTCGAAGCATTTTTACAAGAAACTTACCGATGTTGAGGAAACTTACAAGAATGAAGAAATAAGCGGCAATGTATCATAACTTTTGCGTAGATTCATCTTCATTTGGTGAATTTTAGAAAAAAAATGGCAAATACATAACTTGTTGAAAACAACGACGAGAGACACAAGGCACCGATCTTTCAGCAAGGCAAATGAAACACTCAGTTGCAAAATTTGCCGCATGCTACAAAGCTAAAATCTTTGGTTTTTATTCAACTCGTAATACAATTAAAATTAAACTTACAACTTCGGCGTTTTTACTCCTAGGATAACGTTTTACTATACCTAAGCGCCCGTGCCATCACGCTTGCTTTCACCGGTTACAATGCACAATATCAACGGGATACACAAACACCGAAGTTGGTCATTTTTCTTCAGGGGGCTCGTCGATTAGTTGCATATGCAACATAACTCCTGAACATACTAAAAAAAAGTTTTTCGAATAGTTATCCAAGAAATGCATTTAGCAACGAGTTGATTGCAACATGTTTTGACGTACGTAATATACTGAATATATTGATATTTATATCGCAACTGCAAAGCATTGTGGAACTTTTTGCAAGAAATTTTGTGAGAAAAAGTAGGCCGTTATTTTACATTACAACAGGAAGATAAAAAACATAACAGGGTAGAAAAAAAAAACCTATTTGCTTTCATTACAGGAAATAAACGTTTATTATCTTTTGTATAGTCTTATCCAGTATAAATAACTTGGTGGAATACGCCTTATCAATTAGGCAAACCGTTTTAAAGTTGATTTTTTTTTCAGATCCTTCTTATATGTTAGTCTAGATTTAAAACGGTGACCTGATGATTTAAAATGGTATGTTTCGTCATGAGAAATGTGTTCTTTTAACAGATTGAAGAAAAAAAATTCAAACTGTTTACAGAAACATCAGCTGTTGAGAAGAATTTTCTCCAAGATCTATGAAGCATTTCAAGTTCGTACACTTGAAATTTACAAAAAAAAATGTGTCCATAAGAATAAAACAGCAAATCGAAAAGTCGTATCATTTATTTAAATCTCTGTCACACGAACTGCACTAAACCTAGGACCACTAAACCCACTCCTGTGCCAACCTTTTACCTGGCGAAAAACAAAAGAGCACCAGCACCATTTACAACAGACAGTAGCATGCCATGGAATACGGTTTAATTGTATTTTTATTTCACACCTTTTACATTCCTTCTCCCTCCAGGTAAGTTCAAGTGGGAAAGAATAACGAACGTAAGCGTGAAACTTTTCAACTAACAAAAATACAGACGACGAGGAGTGAAAGGGAAGAAAGTGAGTTCCCGGATGCACATCCTTCAGAGCCCTTCAGTATGATTACAAGGAGATCCCGCTTCAGAGTAATAGGTGGCCTATTTATGCAAATGAGCTGTTAGGGATGGAACAATCAGCAACGTTGATACACTGTTATATCAACGCTGAAGAGAACCTTTGGCTGACTTCTTCGAAACGTGTGAGTAGCGATTTATGTCACCGAAAGAAAAAACAAAAACAAATGAATAACCGAACAACTCACTGGAATTTTTATCATTGGATTAGATCTTCAAAGCTGTGAAACGGTTTTGGAAGACAATTAAATTTTTGGAGATGCTATTCACAAAGAAGTAGGCTACGCAATGAATTCTTTTGTTCATCTCAGCCATCCTAATAAATTATACATTAGCGCAGATAACAAACTGTGCTGGCTGGCTGTAGCATTTTTGTTATGCAATTATTTTGGATTATCTCTCTTTACAATCGAAATTGTTTATATTCACTCGTTTTAGCGAGTGGTGATCGGACAACGTAGAGCAATATACACATAAAACGGTTTAGTTGGGTGTACGACGTTGGTTTAGTTGGGTGACGTTGGGTAGAATGATGTTTCGTAAAATTTATGAACCTGATATGATATCCAAATCTTGAATATTTTGTAACGATTGAGACAATTCAACATTTTTTATCTCAATTCATATGGTCTCAGATCAGATCATACTTTTATTTTGATAATTTTGTTACAAGCAAAAATAAAACACTCGATAAAAAAAACTGACAAATAGAAACGGTTTTAAGAAACGAAGTAATAAAAAGAAAAATAAATTTACATCTACGTATTGATTGACGGTGTAAAAAATCTATAACTTAAAAGGGCAGCGAAAAACTGATTCGAATTTGATCAACATTAATTATTGAAATTGTAAGAACCAAAAATTTCAGATTATTCATGACACAAATTTCGGGAAATTGTTCTAAAGTATCTAAAGGCAATCTGAAAATAATTCCACGTTTTTCAATTAGGCAAGGATGCCTGACATTGAAAGATCATTTTTTCCATATGATCCTTCCAAGAAATGAACGCACCCTAACTTATTTTTATTCCGATTCATTCTACATGTTCGAGCGGGAATCGCTTGCTACCTACAGTGTTTGACAAAGGATCAAAATGACCTACCTCGAATTTTTTGATGCTATTAAGTTGATCTGGCGTCGGTTCCACAACTTGGCCAATTTGTTGCTGGGGAGTCGTGGGCACCAACTTGCGGTCTGGCACTTGTGGCGCCGGTACCGGGGCGCGGTTTGTTAGGCGGCCGTCTTTCTCTATTCGTAGATGATCACGTGGCGGTGGTATCGGTTTCACTGAACCATTCAACTGCAAATAAACGAGTAGAAGAGAAGAGCGGATTGCGAGATGATTTTTAAATGGTGATTAGGATTGTTCCACAAGTACGGTTCAATGTGTGTATTTTCAGTTGCTGTTAAAGCTACGGATATAAAAGTTGGTGCCTAAAAGGATTATCCATCTAAATCTACGACTGGAGGATAATGTTATTTGGTGCTTTAGACCTACTTTAGGGAAAATAGATTGAGTGGAGTGAGATTAGAAATTATCCTACATGGTGCATACTGGAAAGGAATTTGTTTCACATATCATTGAAAGGTAGCATTGTTTATTGATCATAATCTGGACTGGCGTAAGCGCAATAAGCCGTACAATTTTTTAAGCTCATACAATTTTTTGAATTCAAGTTATGAATTGAAATTTCAGTGAGATACTCACTAAGCGTGAAAAAGTGTAAATAGTTTGGTATTAAAGTCTGGCTCAAAATCGTTTAAGCTACATATACATTTTTCAAATTCAAAGTGTAGTTTGAATAACACTGCACATTGCTAATGAAATACTCAGCTTTAATGAATAAAAATATCAGATGATAATAGAACTTAAAAGGATAATTTCAGCCCTTTTTTTTACTTTTGAGCACATTACCAGTCGCCATATTTCTTTATTGTAATGCTAGTATCAGAAATTGCCTCGGGGGGTTTTAAATAGATTAATTTCCTTTCCTTTGTAGTGGGAATCTAAACCGTTTTTCTACCAAAGAAAATGTCAATTCGCGTTAATTCGTTTGATCAAGACATTTCACGTGTCCGACTACCTATTACACTACCAGTTAGACCAGTTAGATAATATTCAAGGTGTTTTAGAAAGAGTTATCCAAATTCAATCTCGTTATATTTACGAAGCCGATATTCCATAAATATGAATACGACGTCTAGCGGAAGTCGATTACTCATGATACACTAAAAGTTAGAAAGGGTCATACTTTTGAAGGAAGGGTCGCGGTAGAAGCGCACAGAAGTGTCACCACAATATAGCGCTGAGAATTAGTTGCCGTTTGGTGTTCAACATACCGTGCCGACTATTTTAGTGACGGTAGGACGAGGAGACGAAACAAATACAAACTAATTTACTAGATCAACGCAGATATAATCTGTTCAGCTGAATTTGGCGGTAATCGGTAATGGATCGGAGGCAGTGGGCTCAGTTTATGACTAGAAAAAGGAAATTGGTTTACTTAAAATTTAAATGTTTTCTTGAGCATATAATATATTACATTCGAGCATTTATTGTTTCTTAATTATTTAATGGGAAATTGCAAGAAATAAACCACAAAACACTCTTCACATAAAACACAACGGGCAAACAATAACTAATTGTTTTTTTTTTGTAATTCGGTACTTTTGTAAATTTTGTTCATATATTTATTTAGTTCTAATACCTAGAACAAGACAAATCTAAGGTTTGGAATTTTATAATTACTTGCAAAGCACCAGACAATCCATCTTTTTAAATCAATTAAATTCTACGAATTCGTCATTTCCTAAGCAAAAATGTATTATAAATGACTGAATGAAAGTTGTATTGTGAGGAGTTCAATACCTCTTATCTAAATTCTGTAAAATCATGTTGTTTGCATTTTGATGAATAAAAAGTAGAATAATGATGAAAAATGACTGAATTTAACAAAAAAAGTTACAGAAGACGTCAAATATTTCAATAACAACATACAACAACATGAGATTCTTTTTCTTAACGGATTGGATTTTAAAGTTTTGATTTTTAAATATGTCATGCCAGACTTAAATAAAGTTTATCTACCATCTTTTTCTATTTTCCAATGCAGAAGGACTTCGCCATTGTTTTTTATGTTGGGGTACATTAAAAAAATCGATTTGCGACCGTCACGGAAAGTGGTTAGGTTTTGACCGATAATATCGTTTCTCCAAAGATTTTCGAAATTTTTAAACCAATCGATCGTAAATATTTCTACGCATTGTTTTCAACAGAGGACATTGTTGATTTCGGGCCATATACTATTGAAAAATTCATAAATGTTAAGCCTTGTCTTAAAAACCAAAAAGGCCTTTTTCAGGGCCACCACAATTTGATGCTTCTGGTCTTAAAACAACAATAATATCACGTGAACTTAAAAGCAATTTTATTTTAAATAAATGGAAAATAGTCTAATCATTACTGACACCGAAAGAAGTCAATCGTTGATATGTTAAGTATGGTATTGTTATAAAAGTACATTAATTTAAAAAATATTGCATGTACAATCAAAATGGCTTTCTATTATTATCCATTATCATTTAAGGCTGTACCTTGTTTTTTTTTTGCAGAAGACCCCTTGAAATTATACAGATCACTCAAAAGGCCACGCTCCAACTTATAAATCTTGTCCTTGAAATATTATCAACTACAATAAACGTCATCAATAGTTGAGGTCTAGCCATAGCATCTATATTTACCATATCAAGTTAAATGTGAAATAAGATTCGTTAGGCTGTAACCAAAAACACAAAAAATATCAACCAAGATGAAATGGAAATCTACTCTATCTTGAAATGACCATCAAAGAACCGATCCAGAATAATCCAGATTATTACTTTATATCAACGAAATCTCTCAAAAGGATAATATGCAAAATTTAACATTTTCTCGACAAACTATGTTCATCAATACATTTCCAAAGTTTTACTTCCATTGTCCATAAAGCTGGATGAGCGTTTATTTTGTAACATTTAGTTACATTGCATACGTTAACGCTGGCATGTGCCGGTGTTAACGATTAACAACCCCGTTAATGATAGTTGACCTTGCTTTTTATACGTTTGAAAAATGGCAGTAGGAAACAGAATGACAGACCTAGTGATCCTGTGACAAAAGTTATCTGGACAAACAAAAACCAATTAAAACAAAAAATAAAATTTTCTAAATAATGTGTCAAAATTAGACCTAAAATTCAAACGCTTCTGAAAACTATTGGAAAAATTCTCCACAATCTTTACCAGCGCTCAAACAAGTTGATTAAATGTCATTGAAACCTGTCAAAATAGTCGAGCATCTTCCAATAGTTTCGGAGTTCCAATAATTTTTCTTTGGGATTTTATTTTTGGAAATCAGGTTGCTCAAGCATATCTGAATGTTTTCTCTCGATTAAAATTGGTTGATTGTTTTTGAGGAGTAAAAGCCAGATTTCAATCAACCAATCAAATACCAGATACCTGATGTCTGCTCTACTAGAGTAGATATGACAAAGGCTCTACTAGAGTAGATATGCCTCAAGGTTGTCTCAAATATTTGTTCGTCTACGGCACAGGCATTTTTACGTAAAGAAAAAATAGTCGTTTTCAACAGACCTTAGGAAACTTTCGATATTATGTTTTCTCTATAAAAAAAACAAAACAAAAATCTCCTAACGCATCCAAAATTCAAGTACTTAATGAAAATCTTGCAAGGAGATTTTTGGACCATGAAAATTTCAAATGAATTCATAGCACAGTTCAATTATTTACAAAAGTAGAAAAAGATGAGAAGAGTGCTCCAGGATTTTGAGGAGGTCATCCTGCAAGATTAATTTAAAACAACATTGCTGAGTAAGATTTATGAGTTTCCTGCTAAGACCTATGAAGTGAAACAGTTCGATGGTGTACTCTTAAGGTATACTTATATAATGATATAATTTTTCAGTAATTATTGAAATAAATTAGTTCATGTGAAGAGCCTTGAAGATGTTTCCAAAGTTGGATCAAAAGTATTTTTGTTACAAGAGTCTCAACTTTGTTCAGCACTCGAAATAGATAAAAGAGGCTTTCTAAAACTGGCTGACAAGACTGTCTGGCTGACTGACACACAAGATCTTATGATAACAATGATGTCGAGAGCAGATCCCAGAAGAACTGCTACGGATATCACCAAGAAGTTGGTCGAATACCACGGCTTAAAAATACACAATTCAACCGTTAAGCTTCGTTTAACTGATGCTGAATTGCATCATTGGCCGAAAAATAGAAAGGCAAGGGTTGCCTTTGCTTTGGCCCACCAACATTAGACTCACGAACATTGGTCCAAAGTAATCCTAAAGCAAATTCAATTTGTTTTACTCGGACGAGATAAAGTACGTTCGCAGTTCTATCAACCGCAGAAACGATGTTCTGGATGAAGTACCGACTATAAAGCTTGGCGGAGGTAATGTAATGCTATGTTATCCAACATCCCATTGATTTTTCGTGCAAGTGAAGAGGACTCCTTGGCTCCAATAAAACGAGTATCACGTCAACATATTCCTACCTTTTCCTTATTTCACCTGCATTCGGGTAGGGCCGGTGCTGGCATTGCCTTACTTTGGGAGCACCAGTTATTACACATTGAGGATGTATGCTAGTCCCAAACATCATTTGTTGGTTATCTGTGTAACACACCAACGTAAACTATCTGGGTTTCGGTATGTATCAGCAACATCTCAGTAAGTGTTAATTTATTTCAATTCAGTGAATTAATGATAAATTATTCCAGCATTCCAGGATTTTGGATTTATACATGAGTACATGTGTTTAACAATAAAGATCATTTGCTGAATTTATTTTGAAGGAGTTTCCCGGAAGTGAATGAATCATGTTTGTTCCAGTTTGAAATAAGCTACTTAAGCAGAAAAAAATTGAAGAAAAAAAAAAACTATGCTTAGTATACTCAATTGAATAAATACATGCACAACTGTTTTCATCACATTGTTTCACATATTCATCTAAAAAAAAATTATTGGGTCATTAACTCACACTACCATGTTCCATTTAATCAAAATGAATAAAGTTTACCCATTCAACAATTGTCAACATCTGAGTAAACTTTACTCAGATTCCACCACATACACGTTTATTCATATTTGAGTAAAAGTGTGTTTACCCATTTCCCAATTGCAGTGTATTAGTTGATGAGTGTGAGTTTGATGACTCATGTTATAAAAAAAAAATCATTATTCGTCATCGAGATTCGAACCGGAGCCGACAGCGAGGTGGTTTTTTGGGGTAAGCACAAAGCTAACTTGACAAATAGATGAAAATCAGGTTGCCATGATTGTCAAGACACTAAGCGGTACAGCGATGAAGACAAATATGTTTTCGAGCAATCTGTGTGTAGATTAACTCCCAGCTGATCGCTTTGTGGTTGCTCTTTCCGAATCACGCGGTTGTCGCAAGACATGATTGTAAAATTTGCAATTAGGCGTGGCGTACTTACAACTTTTTGGTATGCCAACGTACAGAGGCGTTCACATCTTGCGTGGTAGGTAATGAAGCTGGATGGTTTGTGGTTTACTTAAATCGCAAGTACATGGGACAAAAACATAATAATGAAAGGATATAAGAATAATATGATAATGGAATGTAAATATGCATACAATTCTGATGGGTGTGCTTGTCGTGACATGGGTGTTAAGTATAGATATAATTTGTGATGTTCGATGAACCATTTCCAAGGCATTGCGAACCATTGTAATAAGAAATAAATGAAAAAAAAAAAAAATTGTGTGTGAAACGTATAAGGAACTGCTAGCAGATATGATCGAGGAACAATAATGTTCTTTTCTCCCTTTCCCAGGGTGTGTAGAGAGAAAGCATAAATTTGTTGTGGTGAATTCAAATGTTTAGGTAGGGTAACGACTCCATAAATCATCCACTTCAAGAAAATGTTAATGGAGAAATGGTGATAAATCAGATAGTTTATTTCAAACAAATACAAGAAATAAAAGCAAATATGTATCTCTGGGTTTGTTCTTCTGACAGTAAGTATTAACAACAATTTTGAATTGTATTTAATTTGTGCTATTAGTAAATAAAATCCTTAGTGCATCCACGGTAAGTACTGGGGAGTAGGGTTTTACACATCTTATTGGGGCAATCTAAACATTGATCCATCTTGAAAGGAAACATTCGCTCATATTCTCGTATTCAAATGAACCATATTTCTTTAAAAAGAAAACAATATGTTCTTTAACAAAACAAACAATGTGTTTGATATTTTCCGAAATCTATTGGCTATGGAGTTAAAATAAATTCTGCTGAACCTTCGAGAGCGTGTAATAAACAACAATAATAAATACAATATAACAAATAGAGGATTATCTCGCATTTTCACGCACACAAACTGATTTCGTCTTAGCACTCAACCACTGGAACGACAAGTTATTGCATACCAATACGCGTCATGTTATTTATGCTTCCTTTGCAGCAAAAACAATAATAATGATAGTTATCCACTCCTAATGAATAAGCAATGATTTTTTTTATCATGAAACCTCATCGGTGACTTTTGCGTCGTTGAATTCGAGAAGGCAAAACTCTTGAACGCGTGAGTTTTAAGGATTTGAGTTTTTCCGAATACCAACAACCAGGTGATGAACATGCATATCATTACTTTTGTGTTATGAATTGTTAAAAAATGCAATGTATTATTAACAACGACTAAGTTAAATAACGCTGGGGCCTTATCGCCGGCAGCAAGTGTTTTCAGTATTGGTAAATCAAACAAACATCGTGGCAATATTTAAGGAATGAATCTGAATAGAAAAGGTTCAAGAACCCTCTAGAAAATCCACCGAGGACGAAAATTCTTCGAGATATATAGGATATATAGGAGAAAGTTTGATAAAGAATATTAAACTTTATGTAAACCCAATAAAACAATATTTAAGCTGTGCTTATGCATAGTTTGTCTAGTATGCAATCAATATTGTATCATGATGCAGTTTTCATACCGTGAAATTAATTATTCCAGGAATACAGCTCCCCACTTTACTTGACGCACATACGTTGGAAACAATAAATATACATCAAGTTGTTGAAATATGGATGGGAAGAGAGGATAATTTTGGGATCGTTACCCTATAGGAAAAATATCTATTGTTACTTGATGACAGTGTGATAGTGGAAAAAAGACAATAATAACATGATAGCAAACAATACATGAGCTCTAAATAATAAAAATAATGATAATAACGAAACTAAGCAAACAAACAAAAATAAGAAAATAATGATGCATGGATGATGGAAAAATACCTCATTTCGCGTTGGTGCTTGTGGTTGCGGTTTTGGATTATCGATATATTCGTCGGATGAGGATGATTCTATCTTTTTGACAACCTCTTTAATGATCAATGCTTTAGGCGGTGGATAGCGGGGTGGTGCCTTAATTACTTCAACAAAACTATCTGGAACGTCTACTGGAAGCTCGCGATGGGGCCCAAGATCATACTCGGGTGGGCCCAGGTCACCCGATGAGGAGCTCCTTGTACTGAGAGAACCTCTTGAATTTTTCAAATAGTTGATTGAGTCGAACCCAATAGACTCACACGCAGATCCTAGCGACGATGGCCCTTTGCTAGAGTTTTTCTTATAAAACTCATTGCTACTGTCAAGCGAGGATGAATTTTTATCACTATAGCCGTCAAGAGGTTCCAGCTCCAAGGAGACTCCTCCATTTACATGTTTCGGTACTTGTGGCATTGCATTGGAAACATGATTTACCTGTGTTGTGCTGCGTGGTGGTGGATATCGTGGCGGTGTTTTGTTGCGAGCTATGAATGATTCAGGTACATCAACTGCCATCTCCCGATGTGGTCCTAAAAGATGAAAATCAACGTTGTCACATATAAGTGTTCAAGGGTTTGATTAATTAAGTGTCGATTAACTTACCATTATCTTGATTAGCTGAAATCATATTGTACATCTCAAAGTCCTCCTGATAGTCATCAATAGGCAGGCTAGGTTTTAGTGTGTCATCACCATCCAACACGACAATGCTGGAGCCGGAACGGCGACGGGTCCTGTAAATAGAAGCATATACAAAAAGATTCTGTTAATTGCTTGCATATCAGAAAACTACTGTTACGAAAAGCGAACGCCATAGGCAACATTCACATTTTTCATCAAAAGGTTTGCGCTAGTGCAGCGCAAACAGTTCCAGTTCTGTGATCATACTCTACAGATTCGCATATGTATATGCCAACATGCTTTAATTTATAACCACAGTCAGTGCTCATTCAAATGGGGGAGTATTTACAACAGTTCTAGCTTCCCGTTCACATGGATGTTATTTTGGCTGTGTCAGAGCAGCCGGTAACAGATTTCAACGACAGACGACAATTACGCGTGTACATAAATAATCCTAATGGGATGCTGGGCGTTCTATGTTGTCAGCGTCGAATTTTACTCGCTGCAGTTTTAGAAGAGCATTTCAAAGCCAAGTGGGGATATGAGTATAGAATGTCGTACAGCTCTTGTGCTTAGTTGCATTTTAATGGAATGAAAATATGTTTTTTTTGTTCCTTAAAAAAGGTTTTTATATTCTATTAAAAATATTTTACTAAACGCTGGTAAATCTCACGAAGTATTAGTTCATCTCACTATCAGAACAAGAAACGAACTATACTTTGACATTTTTGTCAATAGATTTTTTTTAAATTTTAACTCTCAAATTTATAACTAGCCAAGCAATAATTTGTAATCAATAGAAAGAACTTTAATTTGAAGTTTTGAAATGAAAGTGAAAATATTAAAGTTCATATAATTGCGATGATCAAAACACCAAAAAATTGATGAAATTTCGAAGAAAACCTTTATTACCGTTTCCCCGCCCCATGAAATTTTCAAACGTATTTTGGTAAATATCGTGTAAGATTTTTTTTATTGAAAATGACATTTACCAGCTCTGATGTTACTATTTCTCTATAACCTTATTTTATGGAGACCTAGACCTAGACCTAGAAAAAAATGGAGTGTGTACAAACTACCGCTAGAATCTATCACAAGCTATCAGTGGTACATGAGCGCGATCCAACATGTTACTTTTGCCTGTTGAGGTGGCGGATTCGTCCGCGCCTTGACCTACCCCGCAGTGGGATGTTAGGCAAAGGTAACATTCTTGGTTCGAGTACTACTTGCCCATGCCGTTTTTGTTCAATTTTCAATACTTCTATTCAATTTTCAACCTACCGTACACTGACGGAACTTTCAACACTTTCTCTTCATATCTTTCATTCTAGCAAACATTACTGTCCACTCTTGGTGCATCAAAGTAATGAGCAGACATCTCCTTCTACATCATAATCGTTACTCCACGTACGGAGAATAAAGATATAACAATTATATATATAAATATGTTATATAAGTTTCTTGATGAAAACGCCTTAAACAAAATTATATTATAATCAGTTATGCATAACTATGCCATAATAGATTTCTTAAAACAATTTAGGTCATGCTTTGAAAGTAATGGAAATCCTTGGTAGCTCAGTGATTACTAAGCAGAAGGTCGGGAGTTCGATTCCAAACCCGTCCCCTCCCTTGACAATTGTCACTTTGTCGATGTCTATTAAAAAACCTCCAAATGTAACAAAATAGTAGCGAACAATGATATGAATCTTACACAAACATAACAACCATCGTTATTGTTCCGTAACAACAACCATCGTTATTGTTCCGTAACAATAAAACAAAAGCATAAGACCTATTGTCATAATTCATCTATTTACTATGCGCAGATTGATCCTCCCAGGCCATTATATATTAACAATTTATAAATGCGTTATATGTGTTCTTTATGAAAGCGTCATTAACAAAATAATATTATAATCAATCATGCAAAACAGCGCTCGTAATAATTTTGTTATTTTTTGTCGTGCACTAGTAACCTTGTACATTAGACATGGAAACAAACACCAAGCTCTATCTATGTGGTTTTCTGTGCATTACCACTAGTTCTGATCAGTTTTACAACCATACAAAAGAATTTACATTACATGTTTCTTAGATATATAGAAAAGAAAAATATTCTTGAGGTTGTCTTAGAATGGGGTTTTCTTAATCAAGAAAGCCTTTAGAATGAGTCCTTACGCTGAAGAGTGATTAGAATGAGTCTTACGTTGTTTCTAGAGTTCCAAACATTTCGGAAGTCTCTTAATAATTACAGTTCTCTTCTTTTTTTATATATTTCATTAAATTTAAATTTGTTTCAAAAGCTCTTGAAGGTGTTTTTAGAATTCCATACATTCTTTTTTTTTTTTGTAATTGGTGTCAGATAGGGTACGTCTCTCTTACAACTGCCTTATGTGCAGCGGTCGGTTATTCATTGGTACTCATTAAGTAATTAGAAGCATATCCCGACCAGAAGGGTATAACATAAAAACAACAAAATTATTAGGTGCGCAACTAAGCTCCCGCTGTTTATCGATAGATGGCGCCAGTAGTAAGTGCTGGTCGAATGTTGTACATCTCAAGCGTCATATACCAAGCTCAGACATATGGTAAACAAACCGCTTTGCCAAATCAGTGATTTTGGTTTAGTGTTATATATTTTGGTTGTTTAAAGATGTCTGATTTCGTGCCAAATAATCGTCATTTGCGGGAAGTGTTGATTTTCTTCTTTCATTCAAAGAAAACGGCGGCTGAAGCACATCGAGAGCTCCAAAAAGTTTACGGTGATGCTGCTTTGAGTGAAACAACGTGTCGTGATTGGTTTCGTCGCTTCAAAAACGGTGATTTCAGTGTTGATGATCGTCCGCGTGAAGGAAGGCCAAAACACTTCGAAGACTCTGAATTGGAGGAATTGCTCGATGAGGATCCGTGTCAAACGCAAGAAGAGCTTGGTTCAGGATTAGGAGTTTCCCGCCAAGCCGTTTCTAAGCGATTGCATGCGTTGGGAATGATTCAAAAGCAAGGAACTTGGGTTTCTTACGATTTGAAGCCAAGAGATGTTGAGCGTCGTTTTTTCGTCTGTGAACAACTGCTCCAGCGGCAAAAAAGGAAGAGTTTTCTACATCGCATTGTGACGGATGACGAAAAATGGATTCATTACAGTAACCCAAAACGGAAACATTCATGGGGACTGCCCGGGCATGCTTCAACATCGTCGCCTAGGCCGAATATTCACCCTGCGGAGGTTATGCTGTGTATTTGGTGGGACCAAGTTGGTGTTATTTATTATGAGCTGTTGAAACCAAACGAAAAACGGCCACAATACGAGCACAGACACGAAAAAGTGATTCTTCAGCATGACAACGCTAAACCTCACGTTGCGAAACCCGTGAAAACCTACTTGGAAATGCTCAAATGGGAAGTCCACCCGCCATATTCTCCTGATATTGCACCGTCCGATTATTACTTGTTCCGTTCGATGGCACATGGTCTCACTGGTCAGCAATTCCACTCATATGATGACATCTCAAAATGGCTTGATTCTTGGATAGCTCCAAAAGACGAACAGTTCTATCGAAATAGTATTCACGTTCTACCAGAAATATGGGAAAAAGTCGTAGCTAGTGATGGGCAATACTTTGAATAATTTGTTTGTAACCTTTGTTTTCAAAATAAAGTTCCTTTTTCACCAAAAAACAGCGAGAACTTAGTTGCGCACCTAATATAACAAACCTTGTTACGACAAACTGATTATGATATGAATTTGTTAAAGATGTTTTCATCTGAATAATTGTATAGTATACCTATTAAAAATTAGGATATAATAGGAGATATAGGAGGCACAATCTGCGTAAAAAAATACATTGATACATTGATTTTGCTAAATCGTAGCAAAACTGTTACAAAATTGGCTTTTTCAATGTTATATCTATATAGTTTGCTATTTTTGGATTACCTCTTGAGAATTTTTTGTTACAATTCATGTTATGTAGTAAAAATCCGCGATCTAAATTCTAACAATCTGTGTTATAAAAACAGCGTAACTGAATGACAAAATTTGAAATAATGTTGTTGTTTCCTTCTGGTCGGGATGATATACAACTATAAGTTCGGTTGCTTAGATAAGCTCATTAACAGGATTGCTGTTCTGACCTACGAAGAGTTAAACAACTTTCTTTATTAGGACGAAATCTTTTGAGAGATATGGATGCAATGTTGGCTTATAAGCATCATATTGGATCTATTTGTACATGCAACTTCGTGTTATTAAATGCAGTCTTTGGAAGTTGTTCCTCAAGAAAATGTCATAGATCAAATAAAAAACTACATTGAAACATTAAAATAATTTTTACATATAATCTTTCAGCCACTCGATGGTTTATATATCTGAATTCTCACTACAAATCTACTTTAATTACATCTAAAAAGTGTTTGTATATAAATCGATCAATTTTGACTCAACTATTTCAAAGTTAATTGATACTAATACAATTTTTTTTCAATTTTCGCGGAATTTATGACAAAAGGCTTGACCCACTTATCGATGTAACAAACTCTTTTGCCCATTACAGCGCTCTTAACGGAGGTTTTCGGAAGCTTTTGATGTCTATTTGTTGACAATAATAATAACAATAACAGTGTATGTTTTCAGTTCATATAACGCTCTCGTTTTGGAGACAGTCACCATACAAGAGGAGCGTTGGAAAAAAATCGCGTACATTCGCCTTGGCAAACCATCGTGGTACGCGTTCAAGCTGGCTAAAGTGTGGAATTTTCCTAGAAACATCGCTCAAAACGTACAGGGAAACTTTGACGACTCGGATGCCTCAAAATAAACGCCGGAGTGGAACTGCCAACTGTCAGCTCCATGGAAAGGTCAAGAAGTCAATCAGAAGCACCAGTAACTAGAACCCGTGATCGAAAACTGTACGACAACTTGCTAATCAAGTCCGGTTGATGTATACTTATGGATAATGAAACCTCGGTCGGTTAAGGTCGGTTTTGGACAACTTCCAGGACCAAAATTCGTTCAAGTCGAAGGCTCGAGAAGGTGTCCCTGTCAGTTTCAAATTTGCTTTTGCGTATAAATTCGCATGCAAAAATATGATCTGGCAGAGAATTTGCAGTTTCGGCCAGAAGAAAAGGTTTTCGTCAGTGAGAAAATGAAGAAATCGGAGATTTACTAAGCCGCGTGTTTGCAGAAGTGAATTCTGTCTTTTTATCCAGTCACATGGTCCGGTGATATTTTGGCCGGATCTTGAGAGTTGTCACTACGGCCTCGAAGTACAACAATGGTACAATGACAACGGAGCTCATTTTGTTCCGAAAACCCTCAATAGCCCAATTGTTCCCAGTTCAGGCCCATTGAAAACTACTGAGCAATTATGAAGAGAAAACTGAAGGTAAAAGGTACAGTAATCAAAACGGCAGCTCAGATGAAAAATTGATGGTTTACAATCGCGCCAAAACAGTGGGCGAGACAGTTGTATGCCGCTTGAGGGGCCGTATTAATGAAAAAGTTCGAGAATCCCTTCGAAACCACGACGAATATTCGTTTCGTATTTTTATTCTTAAAATATCAGAAATAGTTTGCACCTGAGTGAAACCCGTTTTCAAATCCATTAATTTAAATCCGACCCGTATGATGTTGTCCCATTACTAAGTGTGCCATGCTTTATTTAGTGCATAGGCCAATGAAGGATCTAGGCTGAAGCCACAAAATTTTCCTGTTTGTCTCCTTGCTAGTATCGTCAATGAATTTCGGGGTTAGTTTCAGGTTTAGATTAATCAGAGTCAAAATGGTCCTTTAAAATTTTCAGAAATTTTATTGGATATTTATAAATTTTGAATCTCATTCACAATTTGCTTTCAGCAAATTACCCAGAAGTCCCTTGGAGTGATTTCCTGAAAAATCAGAATCTTATTCAAAGGCAATGTAACATGAAGCAAGATCCGCAGTTTTTTTCTGTCATAAATTTATATCAGCTTGAAACATCCTGAATACTTTCTTGTTTTCGTTTTCAAGAAAATAAAACTGTTTTACTTTGGTTTATTTTTTCAAGAGTATTTATTTCAAATGAGGCAATTTGAATACGTGATCTGCAATCGCATTTAAAAAGTTAGTATTTATTATTTTGAGGCGGAAGCTTCAAACCTGTATAATATTGTATTCGTTCAAGAAACAACTGTTTCTTTATTCATCCTGATGTTCAACAGTTATAACAGATTTTTCTTTTCTTTTTTAAGCATTCCTAGGTAAGATTACCAAAACCATCCAGCTTTATTAAAATTTATTAAAGTTTTATGAAAGCCACTAGAAATCAATTTGGTTTTATTATGGCACCAAGAGGTGCCAATAGGTTTCATAGTTTAGTCAGGTTTATGAGAACCTACACCGCTTGTTCACTAAAATCTTTAATCCTTGTTTCTCAAATTCCTTTTACTTGTATCAAAGGTTTTATTCCGACTTTGTAATCTCGTTAAATGCGGTTTTGAAATGCCGTTTTGGGACTGCATCTTATAATAATCAGTTGTAAAAGCATTTTAAAGCCATTTTGCCTCCAGTAAATGCATTAAACGGCAAATTAGCATAATGGGAAGTCATGTGCTTTTAAAACGATAAAAAAAACATGACCAAAGAGTTTTATAAAAGTCATTGCGATGATAAATTGACTTTTAGGCAAAACTGTGATTTTTTCCAATCGCCATATTGAAATTTTAGGAATTATTTGAAATGTGGAAAAATAAATGCAATGCACATGAACTGTAGAACGGAGACCAATTTCGGTATTCTTTTAGATAACCGTATTGAATTCCATCAATTTGCAAGAATTTCATGATTCATGCTCACTGCGCAGGTATTCGGGGCGTTTGACCACCGAACCCGGAATGTTCTATTTCTTTCAAACAGAAATTTAAGGAAATTTTGAAAAAAAAAAAATCCTTAAAGGTATACTGTACGTTGTCCACAAATTTAATTTTTTTTTTTATTAATTTACAAGCCTATAATAGTTTTGCGACATAATGAACTGTCCACTTAGAATAAGTACGCCTCATATATTTCGTATCGGTATGCTTAGTGACCACTACAAGCACTTTTGAAGAGCTGATTTTGTTTAAAAAGTTTTCTTTCGGTGGTGAAAGTACCACCGCTTTTCGTGTAGCTACCACAGGAAAAAAATATTAATTTTTCTTTTGATGTAATTATCAGAGCATGTAATTCATTCAGCACGAAGCAGCCGCTTGCCTGAAATAGTTCAAACGAAGACCAGCTTTTGATAAACAAAATTATCGACAAAGAATGGAATGTCCGAGAATTTTACACGATTTACAATGTAAATATGTATGATTTGGAAGGCTCCATTTACTTGTACCGTTTTGATCTGAAATTCACACTACTTTTTCGAGCAGTGTAAAAAGTTATTCCAAACGGAAGACGAGAGAAGAAATTAGTCTACACGCTCACGTCGAAAACCCACATAGAATAAAAATCTGACTTTTCATTGTGATGTAAATATCGGAGCTTCTGAAATTTTATTTCCTTCCACATGCAGCAACTGGCATGAAATAGTTGTTATAAAGACGACATTTGTATACAATATTATCAGCAATATATGCAATGTCCCAGAACTTTACACGATTTTTAATGTTGATTTGTAAGTTTTGTGACGCTCCATTTATGTGCATATTATTGAACAGAAATTCACGTTACTTTTTCGATTGGTTTCGATTGGTTAGCCTTTTTCATATGTCATTCCATCCCCGAACTTTGAGTGGACTCTTCCGTACGAATTCTTAACGAACAAGATAAACATAATTCATCCCGTTAGTTCACAGATTTTGAATTGATTTTATAAAACGTTTATAATCTTTATCTTAGACACAGCACTTTTTATGTGTGATAAATAGCTCTGATTAGACACAATTAATTGAACGTAAATCGTTCAGCCAAGAAAAAGAGTTACAAATATTTCTTTAGAACTCTTCTGTTGGAAATTAGTTTCATTAGACAATTTATTGTTGAATCGATTTTGCAATCAACATATTTTGATGGAATGAAGCAATCGTGGTGTTGGACGTGTATCTAAATCTTAACATTTGGTGAGTTTGTGTGAATAGCGCTGCATAGAACAGAAATAAGTTTCTTTAGCTCTTCAACGGTCGAGAAAACCAACTTAGCAAAAAATTTAATGACAGTATTTGATTTAGTGACGGGTTTAGTGAGGGTTTAGTAAAATAATTAAACTTCAGACTACTCTTCAGTCATGTCAACACATCAACCGTTGATTGAAGATGAAGTTTCATCTCCTCACTTATGTGTGACAGGATTGGCAAAACTTTATGGCAAAATACGATATTTTTAGGTTTAAAGTTGATTTATATTCATATCTACGGCCAACAAAAAAAAAAAAATTGTGAAACACTGATGAACATCTCTAAACTACTGATTTTCTGCCAATTCTGTCTGTGCAATTTTTATGTAGGTATAATATTATACATAAATGAAGTTAATGGTAAATGTTTATTACCGCGAAACCTTCTTAGGGAGAAATCCTCTTACAATTTTTATGCTACGTAAATAGCATTACCTGAGCATCAAGCTGTTTGGGGAACGGAACATAAAGAATCCTAAAAAAAACTACTGACATGTTTTTGAGTCATAATTACGTTACGCATCGAGGCAAAAACTGAATGTTGAATGAAACAGCTGTATACGTATTGAAGTTCAAAATATTCAGCCGACCGGCTTGCCAGTCTCAAAGGCCACGACTGAGCGGGAGGAATCACCAATTCCGTTCTTATTATTTTTTTTTTTCCCAAAAACCACATACATACTTGGACAACATAAGAATTGGTATATTCCAGATGAGAATAGGAAGAAGACAACTTTTTTCCTATCAAATTTACAGAATGCATAGTTACCATTCACCTTCAATACACAGACAAATCTAAACCCCATATACCAATATACTCGACGCCAGGCTTCATGCTGCCTCGTCTCGTGGTAAATCGTTCAAGAAAACAGACGGTTGGCAGCAGAAGAGGAAACAAGACACGGATGGAATACCAAATCAACCTGTATTTTTTACCTGCCACACACTGGATGGGAATCTTAAGTTACTTCGTCATTCTTGTGCTATTCCCTTTTGCGTTCCCACTACGGGCGTTTGTTTGTCTCCGTACGATGGCTCTCAAACGTTTATGACCGCTGAAGGAATTATTTGCCGTATGCTTCTTCTGAGTTTTGTCTTTCGCTAGTCGCCATGCTCTGATGGCACCGAGAACGTGAGATCTTGAGTCCAGTGAGGGAAATACACATTTTAACGTCTTCCATATCTCGCTTTGAAGTAATACCTACTATATTACTCCTCCCGTATCCAAGATCCGGCCGGTAGTAAACTAAAGATTTCTTTAGCAGGTTCACTTCTGCGACGAACCGTAAAGGTGGGAGGAGGTTATTCAATGAAGTCTCCCAAAATAAACCAACTTGTGCTTTTCTATATTCGGTTTTGTCCGAGGGAACGTTAAGGGTGTGCTCGATTCACATAAACGGAAGACGTCAACGATAATTGAAGCAATTTCTGCTGGCATGTTAATTATTCAAAAGACGAATGCTATAAAGGAATATTTTAGGATAGCAAACTTGAAAGTTTAATATCGATGTAGCAGATTGAATGCTGAGCTGCTGTACAAAAAAAATAGCCATAGTCACCTTGTAATGCGACATCAATTCGGTTTATGTTTGAATGAGTTGATTATATCTGTTTATACGTACGAATTGATATGTACGATTAAATGTAATAATGTTTGTAAAAAAATCCTATGAATAAATTATTCCGCGTATATTGGTTAGAGCACTACATTAGCCTAATCGCCCATTGTTGACCCATTGTTGACGTATCTAGCCGAAAACAACAAATTGATAACTGATCTAAAAGTTATCAATTTAGCTAAACATTTGGTACGATTCTATAATGTGATGTTTAAAAGTGTGAAATTCCTGAATGTTTACCAGCTTTATTTTTCAAAAAATCCAATTTCAAAGCAAACGTTTACAAAACAATATTTTGAATTAACTTTGTTAAGTATTATTAGAAACTAGTGAGATAAAAGTTTTCAACATTGTAGTTTATCGATAGATTTATAGAAAAATTGCGACAAAAATATTCACACTTAATGTGAATTACCTAACAGCTGAGCAGGCTCGGTGTTTACAGCAATCTAAAATTGTGTGATTGAATTCCGGTAAATAACCTCATAAAGTTCATCAAATTAGGTGTACCCAGGTAGATCTGTTGTTGAGATCTCGGTTATAAAATAAGCTTAGCTGAAAAATCGAAAACTTAGTTCACATGTATTAGAAAAACAACCACAAACGTAATGCTTCTAACATTATTTTTACGTGAGCTGTTAACACAAACATGAAAAAATTGAGCGTTATTGTAAAGTTTATACAATCATTGAAGAATATTGTCTTAATTTTTTATAAAGTTCATGTCCATATTGGTAATCTAAATGAAGGGGCATAAAAAATAATTTAAAAAGAAATTCCATTCGATTTACACCCTAAACCTTACGGAATCCACCCGGATTAATCAAAAGCTATGATTTCTTCTTTTTTTTCGAACGTAACTCTACACCGGTCGGCAATGAAAACTCGGCAGGGGGTTTTCACTTCATTGTCGGGATTAAAGAAATGAAAATCACTGGAATAAACAAACATCCTAGTACGGAGCTAGGAACCGAAGGAAGCGACACCGAAGAGATAGAGACCAAAAGGACCGGAAAAGTGCTGATACATAGGAACAAAAAAATATGACATTGTGATTCAATGCTTGCAACTATAGAATGGGATGATCAAAGAATGGAAAGGAATGTCTTTGAAAAATGATTTTGGAAATTTACCAGGAAAGGAGACAAAAAGCCACGAAGGGCGGTGATTTCTTTTCATACTAGCATAATGTGTACATACCAATATGGAAATGATAGCTGAAGAGCGATTATCAATAAAAGTGCATATAAATTTAAAGGCAATATTGAACGGAATGAGGATGCTAAAATAAAGAATTCTGCATTTTCCCCCATTGATTCAGCCATAATATTCTTTACATAAAAAGTTGACAGTGCGCGTTGAGAAGTCCATACGTTTTATTGGGAGTAAAGTTGACTAAGAGGGAAAGACGAAATTATATTATATACGGTTTCTATGAATTAAAAAAAAATAATGACTGAACCTTTTCCATGGTTGGCAACAATGCCGCTTACTTTGATGAAAACGAGTTCATTGCTCATCCATCGAGCAGTCTGAAACAACGCAGTAAAGCATGATTAGAACAATAAGATTTTGCCAAAAAGATCGGATGTACTGTAATCTATCTCAACAAAGTATTGCTTATTCTAGACTTTTTGTTTACTTTATCACGAATGACTAGTCGTTTGTCGTTTTTCAGCACGAATTATGTTTAACGTACGTCGCCAGACGTACGTCCCAAAAGATTGACGATAACCATTTTCATGGTCAGGGGCGAAAACAGTCTCACTATGTTGTTGTTGCGTTATGTTGATGGTCGTAGAAATTAGAAAGACATATAATAAAAGTAATAATAAACTGGACTTTACCCATGATACCGCGATAGCTAGATTTGAACTTGTAAAACTCGTTTATAAAGAAATTAAAAAAGTTGGCTAAAATTGTATTGTGGGTTCTCCCTTTGCTTACTCTGCTACACTGCTACACTCTGCTGGATGAGGTTGTTGGATTCTTAGTCTGGTCTAGGTTTTTTTTTGTGAAGAAAAGTTTCTCAACCCCAACATGGGTTGGATTTTGTCACACTATCACACTAATGCAAATAACTTAATAATTGTGGAAGTGGGAATTTAGAACATCAATTTGAGAAGTACGCTATAATAAATCAAAATAAATCATAAGCTAAAAAAAAATCATAGTAAATCGTAAACTAAAAGCGATGAGCCAAGAAATAAGAGTAGAAAAGTGTAAAAGAAGCGCATATGAACAACCTGACGTGACCGAAGAAGATTTCTTTGGAGAAAAAGTTGTGTTATCAAAGCGTTGCATAGCATTGACGATTGCACACCTCGTGGATGTAGCTACGATCGAAAATAATTCCTTCCCAATAGATCCAAGGAGAAAAAAAAGTTGTTTTGAGCTTAAATCCGAGGGTATTTTTGATTGTTCTGGAATCATGTGAACGACGTAACATAAGAATAGAATTTAATTCTATTCCTTGCTTATAGGTTTGGTTATGTTTATCTTGTCACACGACCCGAAACTTATAGAACAAGATCAAGAACAGGATTGTTGGATCACGAGCGGACTATCGCCTGACGGCAAAAATGACCAAATTTCAGTTCACTAATTCAAAACAAACGAATTTCACATTCACATTTAACAAGGTCCCATGTTTGCTTGTTTTCATTCAGTGTCTTTTTTTTTTCGCAGACAATGGAGCTTTTTTGGGACGCGATGGTTAAAAGGTTTTGAAAGGTAAGTGCCCTGGCGCCATTATCAAAGATCTGAAAAACCTTGGTGTGAAACGCGATTTCGTTTATCGAACCATCATAAGGTACCGTGACACTTCCTCATTGGATGACCGGAAGAGATCTGACCGACTTCGCACGGTGAGAAATGCGCAAACGATTATAATCGTCAGTGAATGGATCCGACGAAGAACTCTGCGGTTGATACGGAAAGTGGCTGCCGATCTGAAGTTTCAAAAATCGTCCATGCACAACATTCCGAAAGAAGATCTGGCATTCAAAAAACTCCAGGCATTAAAAAAACGAAAAGTTCAGGGAGAGCCTTCGAAGCAGAAAAGGCTCAAACGAGCGAATTTTATTCCTTCCTGGAACGCTGAGAGAGGAGTTCGTCTTTTCCGATGAAAAAATATGTATCCTGCAGCAGTCCCATAACGTTATAGTTGTTTCGTATTTACGTGACTTTCAACATGAGACGACCTGGACCGTACATATCGAACCCATAAGCACATGGACCAACGGTTTTACTTCCCATCTGAAGGAAGACGTGATCAGAGATTTTTTTGCCGCAGAAAATCCCAACGGTGCCAACTGGAATTGATACCAGACCGACTGGGGTGAGAAGTAACCACGCTTACCACTACACTCCGGCTCCATCTGTCTTACGACGTGTAGAACGGAAGCCTACAATTTCACTTCGAAAAATGAGCCAGATCGCGAAAGGAACATTCTACGCTTCCTCAGTTTAGTATCGGTCATGGTGATGGCAAATTACCGCTTATTTGCACCATTTATTATAAAACGGAAGTTTTGGAGAACGTTGAAGTGACGCCAAGTGACCGGTCAATGTCTGGAAATGACCATTATGTGTTCCAGTAAGATCGAGCACCATCCCAGCATACGGCTAATCTTGACCAGAGCTGGCACAGAGAGAACTTGGCGGACTTGTTGGCCAAATATGAATGGCCTCCAGATTCTCCGGAATTTCACACAATTCAAGTCCGTAATCCAGCAAATATGGGACGGAATGGAAGTCGTGCTTGCCGCCTGTGATGAATTTTTTAAAAGATTGAAGCTGGTCAAAAGAGTTAAAGGGGGGAGTTATTCCAAAAAACATGCTGTGATGTATCTTGTGACAATGTCTTTCAATCAATCTTATCAATTATTGCCAATTAGGTATAAATATAGTTCCAACATATATAAGAAAATATTGGACCCGGTGTACAAGTTCACTAATTCATTAGTGAATTCATATTCATGAATCAGTAGCGACGCCAGCTAAGTCCTTACGGTGCTTGGGGAGGGGGAAGGGTTATTAGTATTGCAATCGTTGTTAGAGGCGGTGTTAATCTTTACGTCTCCAGAATTGTCAAGGAAAAGATAGTTGTCTTATTGAGGTAGGGTTACTTTAAGATCAGGGATTCACTGTAAACAGTGATGCGATCAAGAGAGAGCGGTACAATACTGTTTTATTATTTTTAATCTTGTGGGGATAGAAGGAGGCAAAATTACAAATGGCAAGGCAGAAGACGGGTCTGGGATTGAATTGCCGTCCTTCTGCTTATTATGCAGAAATAATTACCACATAGCTACCTTATTTTTGATTTTAAAGTCAAATTTTTTTCTTTAAATTATATTTAGTCAGTTATTTTTAATTGATTGACCAATTAAGAACTGCGAATGGTAAACAAAATCGCCTTATTTACAACTAGTTTTGGAAAATTTCTGAAATTCGAGTCAAAAATTCAAAATTCCTCTTTTACCTTATTAGTAACCTCAAAACAAAATGGAATATATTTTATATAGATTATAATAAAAGAAAAAATGATAAGGAAACATTAAATTGCTTAAAGCAGATTTGACCAACGCAGGATAACAGGATACAAAATAGGATGATTAATAATCTTATCGAACATATGGCTAATCGTCAGTAAGACACCTGATCAAGTTAAAACGGTAAAATAAGTTGAATCAGATAAGCAATATTGAGAGGAGTTGAACAAAACTACGATTCTATGTATTGTAGTTTGTGTCAGTTTAATATATCTGCAGGAAACAATTCCAGCGCTTATTAAAAAAAAAAAAGTCTGTTCCAAACCCAGGAGGTGCTATCTTAAGGTTTAAACTAACGGAGGACAAATACTTTGAGCTTTTGCTTTGCAATTTCTCCTCGTAGAATAATAACAAGAAAATAGGTATTTTGACCTTTAAAAAAGTCCTTATTGGCTTTCTCCAAGTCGAGTTGATTTGGACCAAATATTTGGGGTTTTTTATCAACAGCAGACCGCCATGTTGAATATAAAAGTAGTGTATAAGCCAATACTAGACTTTCGACTTCTCAATCGGTTTGGATGAGGGCTTCATTGTTGATTTTAATGTCCATATTAGGCCAAATTCAGTTCCTGTAAAAAAAAGTGGAAAATTGATAAACAAAATTCGCAATTCATATTAATTTCAAACCCATTTGTAGGCTTTTAAAATAATCTTCAACTTCCGGTTACTGCTTGTGAGCATGTGGAAGGCAAGATAAAACCATATCATACAGATTTAATTTTGAATGACACAAAAAAACTGCGATTATTCAGGTAACGAAGTTAAGCGTGTACTGTAAAACTGATCATTTTTTAAATCTTTCTTGAACGCTTCTTCTGTGTACACAAACCTCTTATATTTTTAAAACAACAGTAATCTATGAGCGTAAACATTTGATATATCCAGATATACCACATTTTAGACGTTGTTTTAAAATTGATTTTTGATTTTTTAAATTTGTGATATTTTAAAGCAAGCTAATCAATTCTCGCATATTTTTTCAAGAAAGCCAATTTACGTTGGTTGATTTTCTTAAAAGACCTTTTTATCGGCAACAGCTTGGCCAAAAGTATTCGGGATTGTTACAGTTGTTGTTGTTTGTTTTGTTGGCAATGAATCGACTTTTATTGAAAGTTTCCGCTATTTAAACCCTTGAGGGGTGAGAGCACTCTCCAAAGGCGCGCCCCTTTATCAGTCAAAATTAGATTCACTGCAAAGAAAACAAACTATGACTCCAATACTGACCATGCATCAGAACCCTAGTCATAACCAATTCAAACTATAGGACATCAAATAGAAAATGAGAATTAACATACATGAAGGCTCATCCTCGGTGGCACAATCCAAGTATTGTCACTTTTCACTAGACATAAAATGTAATAAGGACTAAGATATGTTCCTTCGACTAAAATAAATAAATATGTTCCCTTGTTTGAATTAATTCGGACTAGGGTACGTTGGTAGATCTGATGACCCGTAACGCACCACGAAAAGGTGATCTAGCAGCGTTACGGGCACACAACGCGTTACCGCACGGCTTGTTCCCAAAGAGCTAAATTTCGTGCAAAAGGACCATCGATTTTCATGTATTATTTGTGCCTCTGTATTTACCGTGCAACATTTTCCTTTTCTCAAAACTCAAAATGCCACTTCAGGGAAAAAGGAATGAGTCCATTGAGGCTATAAAATAGAATGCGACGAAGGAGCTGCAGGCCGTCCCTCCGGCGGCCTATGAAAAGTGCATGGAACCACATGTACGTCGCTTCAAATGAGTGTTATTTTGAATGAGACAATTTTGCATGAACATTGAATTTTGTGTTTTGTTTAATTTTCAAATTCCTGGTACTTTTTGATCATAGTGTATTCGCAAATGACTTCGCTCAAGTCGATTCGAACCGAAAGATTTGAAACAAGATTTGAAACCCGATGAAAACCTCGCTGAGCTACTCTTCCTGGATTTTTGTTAATGCGGTCAAGGTTCTAATTTTCTTCATTTGCAGACATTTAATTTTACTGTGCAGTTTTTTCAGTTTTTTAGAAATACTTTGAAAAAATAAAAACATTTATTTCGAGCGTATTAGTAGAACGATCGAGTCGAACACTCGAAACTGGAGAAGATGCAGATGAAGTAGGCCTATGTGTAAGGGGTGGATCGCTCAGCACACTCTTCTCCTGTGATATTTATTTTTATTGTGTCTACACAAGCGTTGTAAATTTTCTGAGTGCTCCCGTAAGGTGTCGAGGGTGTCGATATGTTGACAGACCAATATTGGTCTTTGTTAAACATGGCAACCTGGCAATGCATTTTGGTAAGTGTTGCTGGTTTCTTATTTCTAAAATGCTCAACTGTCAAAAGTGTTCCTCAGTGTGCCAAACATGTGGTATGAATTGAAAATCAGTTCCGTAACAAATTCTTCTAATGTGCAAGACATCGTGGCAGGTACACTGTTCTTAGCAACTTATCCTTGCCTATCTGTCAAAGAGTCAGTTTTTCTAGTGGAATTTAGGAAAAAAAAATTTCGCGTTTATTAGCGATTGTTTGAAAAAGTGTTGCAGTTTTTAATTTCTATGTTTTTAAAGAGTGATCAAGTGAAGTGTTAATTTAAATGATCCTAGTCTTCCAATCAAATTCGATGATTTGACTGCTTTCACTGCTGGAACCTTGGTTTGTGAGTGAAGTTGTGGTTTGTCTTTATTGAGAGACTTTCAGCCGGTGGCTGATTTGTCTCTTCGCTGTAATTCGTTCGTCAATTAAACTGTTAATATTGGACTTGTTGTGCGGTTTTGATAAGAAGACTGACAGATATTAACTTTAGCGCAGGTTGCTCTGATGCAAATACAGAAACCGTATTGTGGATCTCGGAAACTAGCGAACTTTTTCTCACAACGGTTCGTACAAAAAGTCGTTCGTTTCGAGCTACGAAATGCTACTCCCAGGTTTTCTGGATCTCTCAGCAAGTAATTCAAAGAAAAAAGAAAACGATTTTTATTTATTTTTATTCATAAAAAAAAATGTTTTAGAGTGAGAACTGATAAGTTTGATCCATAGAGCGTTTTTACGGAATTTACCAAGCCATGCAAGTGTTGAAGTGGCTGACAGATACACATATTGCTTGAAAACAAAATCCTCCCTGTACCGTTTTAGTGCCTCGAAAATCAAAGCAACCGTAGGGTCTATCAAAATATAATAAGCCGCCACGCTGTCAGCGACGGTTCGAATCTCTCGATGAAGATTCTTCATTTGTTTTATATGAACCACCATCGGACTGCAATCTCACAATCATCAACTGATTAACCACAACAACTTAAGCAAAAAACGGCATTTTCTTGGTAACTACGCGACACTCATTTTCCAGCCACATCCAATCTCATGACCCAGACCGAAAACGAACACTAACCTGCGATCGTTCTCATGCCTTAAGCTACGTATGCGCCACTTTAGGCAGACTGAGTACCGTTTAACTCTCTTTTCTGGCGGAGTACCAACTGGAAAACTTGTTGACAATGTAAACCCGTAGAATATTTAAAAGTATATAGTAAATAGTTAATATAATTTTTTTTTTTTTGCCAACTCTACACCGATCAATGCAACCTTGCCTCGCGATACCTCATCTCAGACAGATAAGCCAATACCATACATAAAGATTTAAATTTACGTTGCAGGGTAGTTTTCTTTCTACTACGCCCAAAATTAGAGTCATTTGTTTTATTATATATATTTCTTTCACTCATTGGTTACTTATAAAACTTGATCGCTGTTTTCGTTTGACATGGGCTTTACATAATAATAATAATAAGCTCACAACATTCTCTGTTTAGGTACAGGGGTTTTTACATCCAACACTTTCGTTAACATCCAACACTTTCGTTTACATCCAATGAATCGCCAAAAACGGTCGTATGAAGAGTTTACTTTGCGTTCCTGATTGTTACGACAGCAACAGGGTCATTATTTTCGGGGAATATGATGTCATACGTATAATAATAATTAAGAAATGTCGTAATTTACCAATTTTTCAGTATCCTCATAGTGATGAACTCGCTGTATCTCTCGTGTCGTCACAGCTTCGTGTTTGTCCACGCGGAAAGAGTAAAATTTTAAGCGTGACGATTTCTTCGCTGCAATTTTTTGCACGCTGCCTTTTTATTTCTTATGAGCAACTTGTGGGCTTTCGTTTTCTTCCTGGCAGCTAATCATGAACGAAATCATTTCCATCACCAGCAACAGCACAACAGCAAAGCACCCTTTCTGCCTACACCTATACCTATATGTAGGATCGAAAAATACAACTTTTCTATCGTTTTACTTTTCTATCTGCAACTGCATTCAAACTTCGCCTTTACTTCTTCGTTAGCTTTATGCACTTTTCACTCTCTTTTTTTGCGCAATGTATTTAGTTTTGAAAGTAATTACTCACGCATATCGATATCTTTTAATCACTTTTCTTCATCACCATCTTCGAATACAAAGTTTCACTGCTTGCACCATCGCGAATTTATCTGTAGGATGTCCGAAGGAGGCCACGCTAGATTGTTAAATAATAGGCATCCATTCCACAATTTGGTACAGAAGCAACGGAATGCGCAATATTATGGTGGCACTCAATCATCATCATCATTCACAGGTCACTCTGGCTGTAGGATGATCAAACAGGTTGAGATTCCCAGCAAATACACTATCGAAAAGTCACCCATGGGTGCATGTCAACATCGGGGTAATTAGCGGGATATATGTTTCACTTGTATTTTGTTTAAGCGTCATGACGGATGTCTACATCAAATGTATTACGGATTGCAATTTGCGACTGCTGCCGACGATTGCGGCACTCACTTCCGAATGTTCCTTTAATCTTTCTCATCCAATTTCTGCTTATATCACAGTGTAGACTGTCGCAAAGATCGGTTAGCGCTTTTAGAAAGTTGTATTCGGAATACATATCACGCTGCCTAATAGCCAGAAGTGGCTGTCAGTCAGGAAATTGAACAGTTGGTGTCGTGATATGCGGCCACGGTTAGCAGATCACGAAACGGAAGCAAAAGTAAACTAATACCGAAGGTACACATACCTTCTGCAACAGCACTGGCTGACAGCAACCGGTCGCAGAATTGCTATCGATCAAACGACGTATGCCGGATAGTCTATATCACCGTGAATTGACTTTACCCAGCATAACATGAGTTTTGCTAGATGTATACTATTCATTGTCTTCAAGCTTATTATATGATATTCACTTAAGGTTAATGGTTACCAATTAATGTTACTGCTGAAATCATTTGAAATCACACAAAATCGGCAGTTAACTGACACATTTTCGAAATTTGAATAGTTTTAGCTATCCTCAAGCAACGGTTCATATGTATTGATGCTCAATACGCGCATGTCTTTGCCAGAGAGCGAGCCTCCAGTTAGTGGTATCATGTGTACGCGAGCAACCTGTGTTGTAGGCCACCAACAAACTGCAGCCGTTGGTTCATTGCCAATGTTGCGCTTTCTTTCGCAAACTTCTTGGCAACATAACGAGTTGCCAAGCCTTCCACCAAACCAGTTGCGCTCCGACCGTCCGATATAATCTATAAGAATCTAGTGCGCGCGGACACAGCTGGGTTTGCCAATAATGCCATGAAGCCAATGATGGTGTGGTTATAGAAAAACAGAAAATATTTCTAGGTTTTGAACCACAGATGAGAGAAATAATTGAAACCTGTTACGCTCGAAAGGTCAGTCACCGTTGTTCGTAATTGGTCTTGTGTATGTGGATATATGGAACGGAAAGGGCGGATGCTGCGTGAATAGGTACATTAGAATAATGATTAGGAAGATAATTGATTAAGATCTTAGGTTTGCCTAGTGTCAGTTGGAAACTAATATCCGTCATTCAACAATATTTTTGGGTTCATAGTTTGGAAGAGCAAACTAGTTTTAGATTTTGAGAATTGCTTTTTTTTTCTTTTATCAACAGCAAAGTTTCCACTAGCTCTCTTCACTAAAGGCTTTAATTTTGAAGTAATATGACGGAGCATACATTAAATGCGCAACCCTTACCTCACCATGCTTTTGATTTTCCTTCTGCATTACATTGGCTTTGCTCATGAATCTCTCGAACCCTCAACCAATGTTTGTTTTCTTTATTTACCGTCACACGCAATGAATATTGAACCAGTGATAGTTCAGGATTGCTCCTATGTTTGTGTAAGTTTTTATTTTTTATTTCATTTTATAAAGCACAACAATTGTCTTACGGCTATACAGGAAGCTATAAGACATAAAACTATTAAATTAAGTTTTTTTTCTTCTCAAAATCATATTGAAAAAATCTTCCAATGTGTTTGTATCATGTTGATGAACATGGATTATTCAACAACAATCTAGCACTTCGTAAAGTATTGTTCTTATTCATACAAACAGAGTATAATTAGTTGAGTAGACAGAGCCAAAGATTTCACTATTTAAGTAGATGTATATGAAAAAAATACATCCTAGCCTTATAAATTTTTGGTGCATGACAAGGGATCATCAAAATTACAATAAATGGAAAAAACCAAAATAGAATTTTTAACAAAAAATGTTTTGCCGTCGTACAAACATGCAATTTTTATAACTTCTTCTTAATTTTTTGCGGCTGCGGTGCTATTATTTTATTATTATTTTTTCTTCTTTGCCATCTTTGTTAAGTACAAATTGTATATGATAAGAAGGAATAAGAAGGATTTCCATTTCAAAAAATGTTTTGTTCATTATCGATCACAGAGCACACAGTTTCTAAATCAAGTATCATCAATTCTCCCTGGAGGAATTATGTTCCAAGAAACTGATACTCTACTAGTAGTGCACTACCACCATGTACTACGTACATCTCCGTCAATTGAAATGTCATAAAATGCAGAAGTTTTGTTTAAAGTTTAACACCTCTTCTTAATCCCAGCTAAGCCTATCAACTTTGCTGAGTCGTATTATTATATATTGAGTCGTTTTTTGATCCAAACATTCAAGGGAACCGTCAAATATTATGCTGTAGCTCTTGAACTATTGTATCGTTCTTAATGCTTAGTTGAGTCGACAACGTTTAGATCACAAGTAGATTTGACTTGATTTTCGATTAGACACTTGTAGTTTTCTAACCTAGTTAGTGTTAACCAAATGAAAAAAAAATCATTTAACAGTGGATACTAACAATGCAATCGCAAGAGGCAACTAATACCGTTTTGGTTTTTGAACCAAGTTGGAACCTGTTCCAACCCATGATACCAAAACTCATCGTCATTGCGAATCTCAAACCGATACAGGTTAAAAATAAAAACATTAAGACTAACGTTCAATAAACTATAAACCGATCCAATTGCTTTACCCAGGTTAGAACTTAATCATAAACGAAAACACTTTGAATATGGCTTAGTTTTCGACACAAACGACAATAAACAATCCTCGACAAATAAACAAACACAAAAATTTGCTTCGAAGCGCAGTGGTTGCTCGTGACCAAAAGAATGTTTTTATTTCAAATTTGGGAAATTCTCGACAACTTAATCAAAACGACGTATCTGGTTTTGTAAACAAAGAGGTAAGCAATGATTCAAACGATAATTTTAAGCATTTCCACGCAAACTTGTGCCATCATCAGGCTAGGGGAAACATTAAACTTTGTGGCGGTTGTGCAAGTTTGCGCTGTAATGCTAAATGTTTTGTGAACTTTTCGTTTGAATTTTTGTAAACCTTTTTGTTTACAAAATCAGATACGTCGTTTTGAATAAGATGTTGAGATTTAGACTGTCAAGGTGAATTGAGATTCTGGGTAATTCTGAAATCTTTAAACCATAATACCAATGTAATTTCATGGTAGTTTTTTTTTCATGCCAATCGTGAGCCATTTCTTATTTCCAAACGTTCAATCTGCTTACATTCGTTAGTACATTTTTGAAATATAAACTGAGTGTGAATCTAAACAATAAGAAGAAAATACTTGACTTAATGTAAATTACCCATTCAGTCTAATGGCATTCACCATAATGGTTCGGCTTAATGGCGTTCAGTCTAATTGAATTTGATTTAATGGAACTCGTCCTAATGATTCATAATCCTAGTAGTTCGTTATTCCAAAAAATGTTAGGGTTGCAGACATTTGTATATGTTTTTTAATTTAACGGTACGCGATCTTGCCAAGAAACTAAAACTACCGAAAAGTACCTTGTTTTATGTTTGCAAACCATTTGACCAGCGCTTGACTGTGGATCGGAAGCTTGGAAGTGGAACAAATCGAAAAGTATGCTCCCGACAAGTGGACAAGAAGGTAGTAGCCATTATTGAGAAAAATCCCAAATCTTTCTGTGCGAAATGTTGCTCGCAAAGTTGGGAAAAGAAGGACAAGAAGGTGGTAGCCTTTAAAATCGGCAAAGTTGGGAAGTCAAAATCATACGTACAAAAAGTGAAGCAGTGGCAAGGGCTGAAGGCCTACAAAGTGAAAAAGGTAGCCAACCGTGACTATCTTGTCACTATGCAAAATCCGTCCTGGAATGATATAAGGTACAAGAGGTCAAATACGTGCCAAAAACAGCCAATCCACCAAACTGTCCAGAGCTTCGCCCAATAAAGAAGTACTGGGCTATAGTTAAGCGGAAACTTAGAAGAAAGCAAATGGTACCGATGATTTCAAGAAAAGCTGGAGAATCGTCACGACGGGCGTATCTGAGGATACCGTACCGTATTGTCATTTATTTATGTATTATGTGTGATAATAATTTATCGTCGGTGACGTACCAAACCAGGCGGCTAAAAGTCACTTAAATATAGATAAATAATAAATAACCAAGCAATTACTGAAAATCTTGCTATCGTTATTATTGTCACCATTTTTTTTTTCTTACATAATGTATTCTTTTTCCTATCCCCCACAAATATCTACGAGAATTTTATTTGAAAGATATCCATTTAATATGGCCCAAAGTATCCACATGGGAATAACAGAATTAAAAATCTTTAAAAATAAGCAATAATCATAATGCGTTTGTTTGAATTGTGTAAAAAAGAATGCATGGAAACTATTTGGTGATGACAAGTATTTATTTCCTGTATAACATTTATTTGGTATAGGATTGGACATTCACAAAACAAACAAAAAAGATTCAAACACGTTGGATAAATTACCACACAGACCTCAAAAATGCAGAGATTGCACAAAACAGTACCGGCCCTGCTGTCTTAAATTACGTATGCCAGCGCAGTCCAGTGAACGCTCAATGATACGATTGGTATGCACAAATCGTGCATGCAAACCGTCACGATGGAGCTGCTACTGCACTGAAACTCGCGCCAGTGAACCTACTGGAAACCATTGGACCATTGGATCAGTGTGCGTAAAATTGATTTCGTTAAACAGTTTGTTTTGTGTTCTGTTTCACTAATTCCATAATCAATTTTTTGTGTATATTTGAACACGCCTGGTATGGGTATTAGGTTACACCACCTCGAAAAGCCTGTACCACTTCACTTTATAGCCACTAGAGGCGGCTCTCTGTAGAAGCATGCCGACTTTTGCGGCAACAATTCGCAGCCCCGCATAGCATGACTAAAATTCAACGGCAGCTAATAAACATACCATTAAACTTGAAGGTGGCGGTTCCTCGAATGTGTGCATTTGGTTATTTTTTTTCCATAACTATGCATCCGCAACACGGTGCTGCACAACTAAAAGATTCATCCGATTTCACATAACAACATAAGCTATATTCTCTGCATTCCAAACCATGACGTGAAACTTCATTATAACAATAGTCACAACACGTTGATTGTTGTATATGACACTAGAAAGCAAATCTTCCAGTAAACAAAAACAAGTGAAATACTATCCCGATGTTGACACTGATTTTGCTGGACATTCGATCATACAGAATTTTCCTCCCCTCTGGCTAATGGTGATTCACTTGAAGATCATAACCGGTAGGCACTGAATGTATGTTTGGATTCCGAAAACGTGATCGTGAAAAACGTAACCCGAAACTAATTATCGCACAAGGAAACAATACAAATACGAAATGTAACTCTCCAGCCTACGGCGGAGACACACAATGTGAGAATAATTACACACGAAGGAAAACATAAATTAACCGACAACCGTTCCGAAAGCAGCACTTTCGTAAAGAAATTCAACCGTTCACTTTCATTCTTCTTCCAAGACTGGCGGGCAGGTTCGCCGGAAAAATGTACCTGCCTCAGCCAAGCGAGGAAGACGCACACCGTAGGCACCGAGAAGAAACCTTAAACCATCGGTGGTTATTTTTTTAGCTGTTTGCGTTTCAAGTCACAAAGAGCCACGAAGGTGTGCGTTTGAATATGGATGAGTAACGGGCAGAAAAGAAGCAACTTATACAGACGAAGAGTAAGGATATCGAATGAAGATGATCCACCGAAGAAGAAGTAAGAGCGAATGGGAGGAATGGCCAATTCTGTCAACACCGGATCAAGGTGTAGAATGGATTCCACTGAGAATAGAATAACAACGAAGGTTGAAAAGCCACCGAATGACGAGTGATAGTGATCATCTAACAAACTATTTAGAGAATGTTGCAGTACGTTTTAGAGCGATAGCTATTTGTAATTGCTTATAGGAGTCCCTAACGCTTCTTACCATAGCCAACTATTACACTGCGAATGGTGGTCATCGACAAAGCCGATAATGCTGGTTGATGATCTTAAATTTTTAATGATTAAAATCACTAAAATTTTATCAGAAGTGAAGGTAACAAATACAGGTATACCTCGATTAAATGTCCAAGAAACTAAACTCTTTCAATACCTAGTTATTCCATAATTACAAACCAATTGTGGAAATCAGCAGCAGCTTTGGACTGAAGTGACGATTCTCCACATATTTTGAATAAAAGTTTGTTGAATTGATTTGCCATTTACGAGAAATAGTCATACCTGTACGTTTAACGCAAACGAGTTTTTCATAGAATGTTTTGGCTTCTCCTGTTAATTGTGTCTTCATGCATTGTTGTCATGCTGAGAATAACGTTGAATGCATCGACAGTTAAAACGTCACTCTTTCGTCTCACTTTGAGAAAATTCATAGGTTCGTGAACCATCAATACTGAGTATACACAGTGTCAAATCAAACTGCTACAATTAGGATGATTTATTAAAAATACCAACAAAATCAATTCATTCTGATTGGGAATAATTACTTGTTGAACCTTCTAATTACTCTTCTTCTAGTTACTTCTACTCGTAACTAGCATGCATTAAAAATGTTTATAATATATGCCTGAAAAAATCCGAAACGCTGACAAAAACCCTCCATGTTTAGATATAATAAAACCAAGACGAATTTGGGAGTTTGTGTTTCAATCAATCTTGTTGAATTATTTCGTATTTATTTGCATTCTTTTTGTTGATATTTTTCCGCATCCACATTACTCACCATAAGTAAGAAATCACTTCAATAAAATATAAATTGAATATTGCACACTTTAAATAGCTAATAATCACCCCTAATAAAGCAACCACGGTACACACTGTGGAGTAACTGAAGTTACCAAAAGGATGTAAAGAATAACGTTTTGTCTCTGCATCATCAATTTAACAAGCCGTAAAATGTTTTTGTTTTGATTATTTTTATCATCCTAAAATAGCAGGAAAAACATCATTAAAATACAATCAATCAGTGTATAGTTACTCACTGTCCATTACTTTGTAAGACCAATACAAACTGCTCTTAATTGCAATTTATATCGAAAATTCCAAAACTTGTTCGTTTATTTAATCAGGCTCTTTGCCCTATTCCTGAATAAGTCAGGGGTACAACAATCAGATAGTGGGTCTCAAAATTAGCCTTTACAAGCTTTTGGTGCTGCCTTGCTTACTCGTATTGAGTTTGACGTTTATGGAAGGTGATGTTTTCAAGACTCTATATAAGAGCGAGTAGGGCACACAAGCCTTTAAGGGTCCATGAAAAGTACCAAAATCAAAGTAGATGAGTTAAGCACCGAATTTGACAGCCAATGCATGGCCTTGGAAGCTACCCCAGAAGGTGCCATTGGATTGGTGGAAAGAAATCGATGGAAAGAACGAATTCCGCAACATGAGGCTATTAAAAGTTGGAAGTAGCTCTATGATAAACACCTCGATGGAGTGGCTGAGGAACACGAAGCCAGCATGTAGAATTTCATGAACAGTACGGCGGACGAAGGACCCACGATAAGTCAAGTTAAGAATGCAATCTTACAGCTTAAGATCAAGGCGGCTACATGTTAAAAAATATAAATTTTCTGTGCGATGCAAATATTAATCCATGTTAAATTGTACTTCGAACTATATTATGAGATCTAGAAACCCGTATTGTGGGGTTTAAATGAATCCTGTTATATAGATACCAACAAAATTATATGCTCAGCTTCTTCATGCATTATTTTCCCTTGGAGATCTTCTAGTGGAATCTAGTGGAAAGAGTCCATGAATGTTATAAAACCAATTTTCAAAAATCACTTCAGACGTTGAATGGAACAGCAAAGTTTTATGTGATGTGGAATGTAAAAATAATTTCTCAAGCAGTTTCTGAATTCGAAATGTAATATCAATCAATATTTTTCACATCTAAAAGATGATATAATATTTTTATGAATTTACTTAACTTAAGAAAAACATATTTGAAAATGGGTCTGCTATCGAAACGAAAAAAAATATGAATTAATTTTTTCAGTAGAATTGAGCATAATAAAAAGATGTACTCATGTAAACTGTTTAGTATTACTTTGGAAGTTAATATTCGAACAGCGAAGATAGATACGAGTATTACAACTTTAAGAAAGTCAGTTCAACTTTTTGGATACGCCATCAACATTGATATCGTAACACGAAACATTAAGACGATGGTGAAAACGTATATCAGACTTAAAGCCGAAGCTAGCAGTATTGGACTCAACATCATAGCGTCGAAAATAAAACATATGAAAGGAAGCGATTCACAAGCAGATAATGGAACATCCCATCCCACGTTTGACAGTGATGCACAAATTTGGGTATCTGGGCTCATTGGCGATCACTATCAACGACACCAGCAGAGAGATACAACGACTTATGATAGCTACAAACCATACCTTTTTTAGATTCAGAAGGACGCTTAGATCGATCAGAGTTCCTTATCTAATTTAATATAATCTTATTTGAAACAAACGCAGCCAATGCGAGAAAGGATCCTGAAATAATTGGGTTAGATGATGCCCAATTACTGTCTTATCAATATTGATGCTTACAGCTTATCAAACATATGACCAGAGCTCAAATCGGCCTGGCTTACTGCGATGTTTCTGTAGAAAGGGTTGGGTTCAAATCAGATGATTTGAAAAACCTTGCATTTTGTGAATCTACAGGGGAGGAAGGATTCATGGACGTACTGTACCATACGTTCCGAGCTTAATGAACATTTATGATATGCTTATAGTATAATGAAAAATATAAAACGAAGAAAATATGTAGCAATGATCACTTGTGCCTTCGTTCTTCTTCATTTCAAGCTTAATCAAAGCTTAATCAAACACATCTTTTGTCGAATTGCGTATGTGTCAGTTTCAGGAGACATAATTTTTAACGAAATCTCTCTTTACGTTCCCCGACTTTTTACAAACATGAATTTCTTCTCGTGTAAGATTCATAATTTCTAAGTGTGTAGTTGTAAAAGGAGAGAAAATCAATTCAATTTCCCACACTTTTTATCGAGTTGCGTATGTTCGGTTTCGGGAGGTAAAATTTTACATGCAATGATTGTTTACGTTCTTTGAAGTATGTCGAAGACTAATTACGTGTCGTATAATATTCATATTTTCTAAGTGTGTATGTTCAGCGAATCGAGAAATTTTTCTTTACGGAAAATTCCTACACCAGACCGGAATGGAATGCAACCCACTCTCAAAAAGCAGGCTATGGAAGAAATAATAAATATCTGGTCTGGCAGGCTGAGTGTTGAAAAGTAACATTTGCATTGCAAACAAGACTTTCAAATAGTGCTGGGTGGTATGCCATTAGCAACGTGCAAGTGTTTCATAAGAACAAGAATCCTCTCAATACGTTAAACGTCACACAATCGAGAAATATTGGGCTATCGTCCAGTGGAGCCTGACGCAACTGTAGGAATTACAAGCAGCTTAAAGCGTACTGACTTTCTGTGGATAACAAAGTGAACAAGTTTAACAAGTGAATCTGAGGGCAGGAGTTAAGCGAAAGGCCCGACAATTGTGATTCCCTCAACCGGAAGTATTTAAGTGAAAAGATCAATCAATTGTTTATCAAATACACGCATTCTTACGCATAAAGTACGTCAGCGAAACACGGCTTCTCTGATTTTTTTCAATGAATTTTCAACCCTTCTCAAATATTTGCTTAACCTAATTTTACATCTATTCATTATTATATTTTTTAATCCAATTCCATTTTTTTTGCTTCACAATTCAAGCTGATTGTCTAACGCAATGAGTTTAATGCTGGCTTTAAACCTCGAGTTCTAGATGCACTTACACAGTCATCGACATCACTAACAGTAACCCTAGAAACGACAATACTGCGAAAAGCATCATTAGGATTAAGAAATGAAAATACAGTAGTTTTTCTAAGTAAATTTTAGTTGATAATTTTTTTAAGAACCATGTACCCTAAGGTCTTTTTTACAGGTTTTTAACACGGTTTGTTTTCGGCGATAACTCCAGAACAGAACAACTTATCGACCTCACTTGAATCACATTTTACGTTTTATGGCAGTTTTTTTAAAAAAAAAAATCACATGTTTTGGTGTAAATACTCAAAATTAAAAAAAAAACTGTATTGTGATGATTTCATGGAAATGTAACACAGGCAAACAAAATGGAAGTAATTTAAAACGTTTATGCATGTGAATTTATCAATTCTATTTCGTCTTTTTTTATACGGTGTGATAGTAAAAGTGGAACGGTTCCCCCGTGTAAAAAAAGACCTTAGTGTACATGTTTTCTTCAAAAGTTTCCAGAAGAAATCTACAGCAGACTGCTACATAACAACGATCTATCTTCAAGCATTGGCTGTTAACGGTTATGTCCAACCTTTGTTTTGCACTATTTAATATCGGGTATAGCACCTATTACCTAATTTTTGGATTACATATTGTTCGGTGGCGCGAGTGATCGAGTGAGCAAAGAAAAAAAAAGAACAATAAAGCTGCTTCCCGGTGGGATATGATGGTGCAGTGAGTGTGGATCATAATTGATTGAGTTATTTATATTGACCACCGTACTTGCTGTTTCACCATATCTAGTCATTAAGGGCTTCGCTGAAGCATTCTCGACGGCAGCCATTACCTCAAAATTTAGAATTCATATAACTCAGAATCTGTACTAGATATTGAATATTTCATCACATCAGTGTGTATGCTTATTGCTGTGAGTAATCTGATGGAGTTCGATTCAATGTTCATTCATTCAAGCGAGAGAGAGATAAAGATAGGAAAAAATACATGGAGCAGCAATTCACCTTAAGGCTTACCTTTCTTCCAATGAAAAGAGTGCGATATAATGGTGCGGCTGATGTGGTAGTTATGATTAGTCAGGAAATTGACTTTGATCTATAGTATTAGTTCACTATGTTCATATATTGTATTTAAATATTTCATTAGACGATTATATTATAACTAAGATCGAATCACTTATGAACGTGAGTCCATATCCAACGAACCATGACCTATCAACAAAACCTCACTACTGTGACCTTGATGGGGAGGATTCACTAAGATTCGGTTTTCATTCCCATCTGATTGCAAGGACGTTACCGGCGCCATTATTGAGCATAAAAATATGTGACTATTGAAATTTGTATAATAAGAATCGACGGTCAACCTCAGCTCCATTAAATTGGTTCATTGTACAATTTCACTTTGTCTGAACAATCAGCGAAAGACAACTACATATTTTATTTGTGCTGACAGCCTTAACTCACATCATAAAGATCTATCACAAGCATACACTGCTGCGCACAGCAAACTGCCCAGCAAAATGATTATAAAGAAAAACACAACGCTATTCTAAAGCAATGTTTATTAAAACATTACTGCACATGACCAATAAAATGCATCAGTTTTTTCTTGATATAATTTATAAGTGATCATGTTTTTTTTTCAATTATTGCTAAACAAGAAACTAGACAATTTCCATTTGATATAATAAAAATTCCAAAATGCTTAAAGTTGCCTTTTTTGGGTTTGAATACATCAAATCGATGCAAACCTAAGTTACTACATCAGAAATGGATTAATAGCATTCAATAAATTGTACGGCGTCCCGTTTCAAACTAAATGTTTATACTTTGGATCTTTTGACCCTTGGAACTTTTGTGATTTTGCCTGCTGCTGCTTCAGTATTTCGTCCTATAGACCAATTTCATCAATTTTTCGTGTTATTATTTTCGTGCAGTGAATCAGAAGTTATTCCAGATGAAAAACAAGATAATCCTGCATACACTCGTTGAAAATCCATCGTGATCAGATGTGACCATTTCAAAAAAAGTTAATTATCGCCAAAACTACCGTTGGTGAAATACTTAGACGTTTCCACCACCGAGTTCACGTTCGTCAGCTGAATTGTAAAATGTTAGAGGTTAAGAAATGTGTAACATACACCAAGCAAAGACACGAGATGGCCTAAGAACTATCAAGAAGCCAAATAAGCCAGAAAGTAAAGTAAAAAACACACCTGTGGTAAAATTGTAATTGATCCTTACAAAATGTTGTTGCCCCAAAAATGTTCCAGGAGTTGCCAATGTAGCCAATGGCTTTCTCAAGTCTATCAAAATCAGAATTATGAAAAATCATGAAGATAGAGCTGCCGCACGACATGTTTTGGAGTAAAATCGTAAATGGCCTCTACAACAGGTTCTCCCGGGGACATTTTGGTGGTTCCGGGATTGACCAATATGGTTAAGGATCCACACATGAAGAAAGAGCTGTTACATGGCATGTTGTGAGTAAAATAAGGAGTTAACCGCATTCAGGACCCTCTATCAGAAACTGTTTCACGGAAATAATCATAGGTATCTCGGTCAATTAAGGGCAATTCCTGTAATCGACATTTCATTCGGTTGTAACATATTTTGTCTTTACGTGTGTATACTTAAAAACGTTGTTTGACAACGGCATCTTGTACAAAATCTCATCACAAATTCAACATGTGAGGTAGCCTCTCCGGGAACCCGGAGCAACTCAGGTATCCGGGGGCCATGGCCAATTATGTTACCAAAATATAAAGCTACATTTATTTTTCAGTCGAATGCTTCTTGTCGAAATAAAATCGCATAATATTTCTTGAAGTTAGAGCACTACAAAGTTGATCAAAAATTTGCTATTCCCGATAATTTTGTCTATCCCCTGTATAATCGAAATTTAATTTTCTGTGTACAATTCACAGTATTACTTATAGTTATTTGTTTAGACAGGCCATTTTTAAAAATATACAAGCACATACTCATACTCTCATCAAACATTTCTCCAATGAAAACATTATACTTTCTATGTAATAAATATAATGGGTCGTAATTAGAATCATTTTTAATTAAATTGGGTGCATGGCTTTCTTCTGAAACTATTGTTCTTTTTTTTTGTATGTTGTACTGATTCAATTTTGTCAACATTGTCATTTAAAAAAGTTGAAGAAAAGAACCGTAAACCTTATTCAAGTGTATTATTTCAACGTAAGAATTAATTCTTAATGGCTGTAGCAAATAAAAACTATCATCATTACTTCAACATGATTTCGTCTTTTACCTTTCAATTTATGAAGGCCAAATGGAGGGTCCAAGTTGACTTAATGTCATATAACCTTGTAAATTAAAAATTAGAAATTGATTTTCAATCAAATAAAGAATAAAAAACAAATAATATTTTCTAAATAATAATACATATCTTCAAATTATGTGTTTATAAAACAAATCATTTCACACACTCTTTTTTTTGCTCTAACCCAGAAAAATATTTGAAAATTTTCACTTATAATAAATTCGTTAGTGCACAAATATAAGAAGAAAACTAAAGACTGGGTGGAGAGCAATTTGGCATGACATCGAGATGCAGTGGTATGCTGGGTATCTACATAAAAGGAACGCATAAGTTTGCTGCAAACACAATAATTAATGTACATGAATATTTGTGTAAAAAAAATAAAAAGATTTAATGTAATCATTAATTTAATACACAAAATAATACAACTTGGAATAAAAGTTGAGATCGAATGAGCAAATAAATAACTTGATTAGTTATAATGTTTTGAAGGAAATGTCTTCCCATCAACATGATACCCTAGGAGTGGACAGCAATTTCTGCTAGAACGAAGGGAAAGTTTTGTCCGTTAGAGTGCGGCAGGCTGTGAAAATTGAATAGAAGCAGCTGAAATTGAGCGGAGGGCTATTTTGAAAGGCAGTATTCGATCAACCACACAATCTTTTCCCAAGCGACACCAATGCAGGGTAGGCAAGGGGTGGGAGGAAGGATACCCTCCTTGACTGGCAAAAGAGTGCGCGCTTGATCGTGCTCATGTACTGCCAGTGGTCGGAACAATTCTAGCGAGGTTTAAACTTCCGTTTACACTTCCCAAAGTCTACATGTGACAGAAGTCAACTTCCAATGTGAGGTTTTGAAAACACAACTTCTAATTTTACCGGTGATAGGTACTGCTCTCGTCGTCATTTACTCAATGACCTCAGAGAGAAACACTGCATGGTGTTGTATGCTGATGCTCTAAAACTGCATGTTTTTGATGGATTCCTCATCATGGATCTAGAACTGTTCCGTCCATCTTTACTGAAAGCTCAACTAATATGTTGCCAATTTTTATGGATTCGATTGCAATATACGGCCTTTATCTTCGACCTTTTCGTTCGGTCTTTTCTAAAACGACCATTTGTCTCCCAACCTTTTGTTCTACAATCATTTGACTTCTCACATGTATGGATACCTCGTTGAAATGGGCCTTATTTTAGCTTGTTAATGCACAATTTCACTGAAAAAAAAATGAAAGCTAATTATGATGTTATCTTTACCATCACTGAAAACTCGTCGACATTATTAATCGTTAAACATATTTTTCAATTAAAAAACCCGTAAATAGTAAGTTCATGTAAAATTGTATCACATTAAAAAAATAATTCTAGACTCAATTCATATTTCCAATTGATAACATATATTTATGCGACATGATTTCACTTTTTCAACTTACACTCTTGAAATGTATATAAGCTCAACACAATTTAGCATCACCGCTCAGCTTGTCATGTCAGAATCAAAACACGCTCAAAACAGCCTCTTTTACATTTGTATAACTGTCCCTTTATTTTCACGAAAAAGTTTCTCAATTTTCGCAAAAGTGAAACAACTCAATTTATGAGTTGTTCCGCATTTTACAAAAATTGAGAAACTTTTCCGTGAGAAAAAAGGAACAGTAATACCAATGAAACAGAGGCTTTTTTGAGCGTGAAAGCTGTCACCGCCATATCGTATGTTTCTGTTCGTGAATGAAAAGTTGAAAATTTTGAAGTACGTTTTTAAAATGTTCGAAAAAATTATATGTGATAATGGTACTCGCAGCGGATGTTTGTTGGATTTCATGAACCACGTCCGAATTCACCGGAACCTGCATGTTTACAAGTGCTCGGTAGAAAAATGTGAACTCGCCTTCAAATCGTACAGATCCATTGGAAATCATCTGACAAAGAGTCGTTTGACCGCTCTTTGTTCTCTGACGATGTGTGAAAACAAACAAACTATTGAACACAAATAGAATCTAGGCCAATAATTTTTTTTTATCAATAACTTGTTCATATTATTTTTAAAACAACAAAAGAAATTAATAAACAAATAATCTGGTTTTTCCAACAAATTTGACTAGTAGATTAAAGCCGATTTCAGATTTACAGCGTTTATTTATAAAGTACGAATAAATTCACAGTTAACATTTGAATCTTCTGCGTACCACGTTTAACCACGTATTTCTATTGGATAAGACGGAGGTTATTCTGTTACATCTAAGTCGTCACAAATTTACATGTTTCGTTCAAACTGTGTGTTATTTAATAATAATTCAGTATAACCTGCATTGGAGGATTTCAAACTAAAAATATCCATAAATGGTACTTGAACAATCAGGAAATACCGATCTATTTAACAAAATAAATTTAATTTTGTGACAAGAGCGAAAGACAAATATAAAACATATCATTTAGTGGATCAAGGTTCGACGGAAACGTGGTTTTATAATTTTGGTTGCATTAAAGTAAGAAAAAAAAATGTTCCAAGTACACAATTATTGCAGGAAATGACCCTTGCACAGGAAAGCAGGTTTAAACCGAGTAGACAATTATCTCCAGTTAACAAATAAACTTAAGCTGAATGAAATGCCTAAGTCGTGACGGACAGGTCCATCGATTTCTCAGTCAAACTAATTATCCAATTGACCTACGATTTCCATTGTTCCATCTTACGACGAACCAATCCACTTCGATCAGTTTGAACGAAATTGTAGACCCTATCCTAATGTATATAGTTGGGAAATGTGCGGAGAGATAAGTCAAGAACTGTGTATACAAAATGATGAAAAACTGCAGAACATTCCATACCCCATTTGTCTGCATCGTACTTGGGAACCATTTTAGAACCATTCAATGTAGAAAATGGAATTTCGCTCCATTACTTTATTGACATGACCTAGTACGTTAACGGTCGGCCGTGGTGCCATTGAATGGCTAGATTGACATGCTGCTTCTCTTTGACGTTTTCTCATCCCTTTGTTGGCCAAAATTGAAGAAAATGTTTGCCTTGCTCGATCAATGCAAAATGAGGACATGCAAGAGTGATGTGCACATAATACACAAATGAACGTTCCTACTATGTGTTGGCGTACAAGACACATCGAGCAGCGAGAAAATTATGATGGAACAGCGTTAATCTTTCATCGCAACAGTCTGTACAGTACACTCCCCTTTTCTGGAGTGTCAGTGACTGGTGGGCGATAAAAATATATAGCGATTAAAAATCTTTGAACGCTCTCTAATTTAAATTCAAGGTTAACATTACGAAAGGTCGTATAACTAAAATCGCCCATTTCTGTGAAACGTTCTGCGTGTCAAAGTTTAGTATTGGACTTGTATTTTTGCAGCAAAGAAAAAAAAAGTAATTTGGAAAAAAAAAATCGCCTTGTTACAACAGGGCGCACAACAAAGTATTGACACAACCATTCACATCCGATGCTTAAAGTAAGCTCCAATTGTAAAAGTTATCAGCTTTAAATTTGTGTATAAGTAGTTTAAATGTAGATTTTACCTTTGAATTTTGCAACAACGTTCGTTGACATAAGATAAATTGCTAAAAATAAGCATTTCAGTATCGTTAAAAATTCCAAATAAGTTTCTTTTATGAATCAAGTATATTGTAATTATGGTTAAGAAGGAATCAAATACTGGATGTCCTGAAGGCACACAAATTTGTGACTGGATAAGAAAGCAAGTTAACCTACGAAAAGTTTCATGAAAGAAACGTATCCTATTTTTTAAACGCCTATTTTTTAAAAAAAGGTTCTCCGATCTTTTACAAAATACAGGACAATTTCTTTGGATTCTTACACACTTAGAAATTATGAATTTTACACGAGACGTAATTCATGTTTGTAAAAAGTCGGGAAACGTAAAAAATAGATTTCGTGTAAAATTATTTCTCCTGAAACTGACACATACGCAATTCGACGAAAGATGTGTTTGATTGAATTTATTTTCTCATAACTCATTCATATGTGCTAAAGGACGCTTGCATGTGTCGGTCTCAGAGGACAGAAATTTACATGATATTTTGGTAGTGTGTAGGGTAACCGAGTCAGTTCAGGTAAACAAGAGTTACTATTTCGTAAGTTCGGTGAACGTTTTGAATACTGACCAGAACGAAAATATCCGACAATTTGTATCAGATATTTGTAACAATCGGCTAAATTTGGATCTAAATTTCTGTAGGAGTGCATTGAAAATTAAATTTCGTTTATATTACGAAATCAAAGGTAGGACTAACAAATCTTTTCGTTTTATTCTGCTACGAAACTGATTTGAACCTTTTAAGAAGCTACATTCGTATTCAATGCCACACGCGCAACTGTCAAAAGCACGAAGCATTTGTTGACACAGAAAAAACATTCGTTCATTGTACGAAAACAATTGAAAGAGATTCGTAGCTTTGGTATCAATAAAAAATAAACATCTCTTTGGTCAGCCAGTCAAGGTGGCGGATCCGTCCCTGCCTTGACCTACCCCGCAGTGGGATGTTTGGCAAAAATGGCTATGTTTGCATCGAAATACTGCTAAAACAAAGCCCTACGCTCAATTTCAAACTACTTCTATTCAATTTCATAATCTGCCGAGCTCTATCGGACCTATCGATACTTTCTCTTCATATCTTTGGTTCTAGCAGAAACTACTGTACACTACTGGGATCCCATGATGTTGAGAAGATATTTCCAATTTCGGCTTTCCCGGGAAGCTCACTAGACTGATTAAAGCTACGATGGACGGTGTGCGAAACTGTGTGAAGATTTCGGGCGAACATTCCAGCTCGTTTGAATCACGCCGGGGACTACGTCAAGGTGGTGGACTTTCGTGCCTGTTGTTCAACATTGCGCTAGAAGGTGTCATGCGAAGAGCCGGGCTCAACAGCCGGGGTACGATTTTCACTCGATCCGGTCAGTTCGTTTGTTTTGCGGATGACATGAACATTGTCGGCAGAAGATTTGAAACGGTGGCAGAAATGTACACTCGCCTAAAACGCGAAGCTGCGAAAGTCGGACTGGAGGTGAATGTGTCGAAAACAAAGTACATGCTAGCAGGAGGTACCGAGCACGACAGGGACCGCCTAGGCAGCAGTGTTACGATAGACGGGGATACATTCGAGGTGGTGGAAGAATTCATCTACCTTGGATCCTTGCTTACGGCTGACAACAACAACAGCCGTGAAATCCGAAGACGCATCATCAGTGGAAGTCGTGCCTACTACGGGCTCCAGAAGAACTCAAGAAAGATTCACCCCCGCACTAAATGTACCATGTACAAAACGCTGATAAGACCGATTGTTCTCTACGGGCACAAGACGTGGACGATGCTCGAGGAAGACCTGCAAGCACTTGGTGTGTTCGAACGCCGGGTGCTTAGAACCATCTTTGGCGGCGTACAGGAGGATGGAGTGTGGCAGCGAAGATGGAACCACGAGCTCGCTGAACTCTACGGCGAACCCAGCATTCAGAAGGTCGCGAAGGCTGGAAGGATACGGTGGGCAGGGCATGTTGCGAGAATGCCGGACAACAACCCTGCAAAAATGGTGTTCGCCTCGAATTCGGCCGGTACAAGAAGGCGTGAGGCACAGCGAGCACGATGGGCGGACCAGGTGCAACAGGATCTGGCGTGTGTGGGTTATGAACGAAGTTGGAGAGAGGCAGCCATAGACCGAGTATATTGGCGAAATGTTGTAGATGATGTCATATCGTTAATACGATGTATGGCTATTTAAATAAATAAAATAAATAAATAATAACTACTGGGATCTTATGATGTTGAGAAGATATTTCCAATTTCAAAACATTAAAATTTAAATTTGGCGCACTGTACACAATAAAAACATAATTAATTAGCAGTGTATCTCTTTGGTGGTTGCATGAATGACTGACAGATCTACTATATCGACTCAAGATGTAATTTACGATAGTAAATTTTCAGTCTTGGTGTTTAGCGGTCACAACTGTACATACATGTATATACAAACTCATTTTTAAAACCCGCATTGTTACTAGCATCTAGGCCAATAAATTACTATTCTAAATTTCAATCTGTGCATATTATAATTATTCCTAAATATGGAGGTAACTAGAATACAAAAATGGCCGCCACCATGGCCGATTTGTATCGCCACTAAGAAACTACAAATATTTTACAAACTTTAGTGACATGTATGCAAAAAATATATACAGCTTGGGATGTGAAATCCTAACAGGTTCTTAGATTTTTGATTTTGGAATTTCGAAATAGCTATGTTAACAACCAAGACGATGGTCAATTTTGGATTCTAGTGTCATTCACCGTCAATACAGCGATTGGGTTTCTTTTTAAAGTTAACGAGACATATGCATATATTTTTATGATATAATTATTGTAGTGCAGTTTTAATTTTGGCGTCAAATCAAATAGATCAAATTGAAGTCCGGTTCACTTTATTAATTCTAAATCGGGTGGCCACCAAATAACGGGAATAACTTCAATAGTTTTCTATCAGAACAATAATGCTTTCAGAGAAATATCACCTCATGTGAATGAATGCTTACAACATTCAGAAAATTGTCACACACACACACACACACACACACACACACACACACACACACACACACACACACACACACACACACACACACACACACACACACACACACACACACACATACACACTATCACTCCAATATGTTCCCAGTGCCGCTGGGTGATCCAGCAATACGGTGCAAAGTCTTTCGTTCTGGACGACGAAAATTACTTTACCCTGTCAAAGTTACAGATGCCGAAAACGGCTGTTTCTACACCAAGAACAAATCTACATCCCTCCGAAGGTTAAGTACAAACTCAAGCACAAGTTCGAACAAAAAGTGATGCTATGCATCGCAATTTCCGATAAGGCGATTTTTTGGGTGTTTTGAGCTCCACTGTATACAAGGGTAATTGGAAAGCCAAAGACACGAAGCAACTCATCAAAAGGATGAACTACTGCATCCGGAAAATGGATGTGGCAGCCGTCCAGCGGTCATGTGCTACCATCAGGACTAAGCTGCGCAGCACGGCCACCACGAACCATATGCTAATATTCATTATGGGAAGTTTGAAGACTAAAATCAAACCTTTATATAAAATAATTCAGATTGAACGGCACTTCTTTGTTGTTTTTTTTCCAAGCCTTTCTTTCCATTCCTGCTATTTAGTGGCCAACCGTTAGCAGCGCCTTTAGTAGTAGGATATAGAATATTGTAACAGTGATTTGTTTTAATAGTTCACGTTTTTCAATGGTAGCAGTTTCCTCACGATACGTACAGTATTGTTGTTGTTGTTGTTGTTGTTGTTGTTGTTGTTTATTTAATGACAGTATTAAGAAAGTGTTGGTAGATGAAAGAGGAGATAGCCGGCGTCGGTGGTGTAGTGGTAAGCGTGACTGCTACTTGGTACCCCAGTGGGTCTGGGTTCAATCCCAGTCGACGTCGGTGGTTTTTCTGAGGCGAAAAAATCTGGTCACGCCTTCCTTCGGAAGGGAAGTAAAGCCGTTGGTCCCGGCTCATATTTATGAGTCGGTAGGTAGGGTCCAGGTGGTGGAGTCTCGTCTTCCTGGCGTCGGTGATTGTCACCATGTGAGGAAATAGGCCGACGTAAAAAAAAAGAAAAAAAAAAGAAAGAGGAGATAATAAAATTGATCCTACTATCTCCACGTTGACAATACGACGTGGTCAATCCAAAATATCGCGAACTGGTGGAAAATTGCCGTTTCTACCATGACAGATGTTCTCAAGCGGTTCCATGGTTCGCAAGAGCCGCACTGTTCGTGCTGGAAATTTGTATGGGCAGCTGTACTGGAAGGTGATGAGCTTGACCAAGAAAAACCCAAGACTCTCGTGTCGAAATGTCACCAAAAATACTGTGTAAGCTGTAGTATCGTCTGAAGGATCTCGCTGCGCGAGTTAACGATCGACCAGCCCGGCCACGAAGTATCAATCGTATATCTATCGATAGCTGACGGTGTTGAACGTCAACGCGTGGAAACAGTGGCCAACGAGGGACCCCAACATATGTTATGTCAACGCAGCAGTCGGGTACATATTCTGGTGCTCGGGTGAGGTGCGTTAGCCTTAAGTTTATTGAATAAAAATCAGTCTTAGTTTAATCGTGAAACGTTCTGTTTCTATTGAAAAGGCTGTGAAATTGAAAAGTTTTAACTCGCACAAATTACCGTTCCGACCTCAGTTTCAAACAACCGAACGACCAAAAAGCAACATAAAGTTACCAAAACACGCATCTGGATATTGTACGACCAGGTTTTGACGAGATATAGAGGATGCCCTCTCATGGACGACGAAACCTATGTCAAGATGGATTTCAAGCAAATTCCCGGACAAAATATTTAACATAGTCACAGTAAGGAGTGATGTCCCCAGCAAATTCAAGTTTGGTTTCGCCGAAAAACTCGGTCAAAAACAGAGAATCTGGAAATAAATTTGCAGCTGAGGACTCAATACGATCTATTCATCACAAAAAAACAAAGGCCTCGGGGCTAAGCAGCAAGAGTGTTTGAAGAAATGTACGCTACATGTCTAAAAGACTTACAAGGATATGGTGTTGCAGTGGTAAGACGGTACAATTTTGTCAATTCCAGCCAATCGAAAAATATTGGGCAATTTTCAAGCATTATTTAAAGGAAATTATAAAGATGACTCAGGACACTACCCAGATGACTCGATGTTGAACATTAAATGAACCAATAGTCTAGTGAGCGACAGATGATGGCGGGAATTCCAAAGAAAGTGTTCATCCGAACGCCGACGGAGTAAATTTGCATTTTTTTTATGAATGTAGAAGAAAAAACATCTTTACGAAATTACATTTTACGTTTCATAATTTAAAACACAACCTTTCAAAAAAAAAAAAAAACAGCGTTTAACCAATGGTGATTAGGCATCATGCAAATAAATTCTTGACTCACAGCATAGCATAGCATTGGCATTTTCCGACCATACACTCTCCTGGATTGGCTGCTGTAGAGACAATGGAAGCGCCAGAACAGCTGCCTTTGGTGTGGCAGGCCCTTCATCTATCGTTCTCTTCGATCAACACCTGGCCAGGTCCTTATGATCAGCAGGGGTGGATGGGAAGTGTTGATTAGATGTCTACTTAAGAAGATGCCGAGAACTCATGCTACCTTCATAGACATCAGGAGTTGGAAATTGGATGGGATTGGGCGGGAGGATTTTCATGGCGAGAAAGCATATGTATAACGAATAAATTCTTGACTCACCTCCAAATTGTAATCCAGAATTTGATATTGCTTTTAATTGCGTATTGTATTGATTTAAAACACTCATGGTGGATTGTGCTCAGATTACCTTTCAATAGCATCAATGTTTGGATGATCGGCAAAAAGTCATAGTATTTATTGCATACTGATTGGAGCTTATTGTCACGAGAGTTATAAAAAATCATTGTAAATAGCTATGTTCCTAAATTGATTACTTTTGAAATATCAGTGTAAAGCTTTAATAAATAGGTGACCTAACGAATGACCTTTTGCAAAATTTTAAAATGTCACTTACATGTCCAAACGTTGTTCGTTTTTTGAAGTGACGTCGTCAACACAGCAAAACCGGTTTTGCTTTTTTGTTCAAGTACACTTTATCTTCTTTGTATGAGGATTTTTTTTCGAATTATTTAATTCACAGAAGTTATTTTAGGAAGTCAAATAAAATAAAGTTATGAGATAATTCGGAAGTTGAAAATAATATTTTTAATCGGTACTTATTACTGAACTGTCAGAGATCTATGCTTAATGAAGTATAGGATTGATAGTTTATATTTCGTCGTCCAAGAACTCCCTGGAGTAAGCTCTTAATATCTACGAGCGTATTCAGTGATTTGTTGGTAATTTTTGGGTTCGGTGCGTTTTGCCGGAAGTGAACCTAGTCAAACAAAATTTTGAACTGAATAAATTATGTATGTTATCCAAAAACTTTGTGGAATAAGTTCGTAAGATATACATGAATAACTAGTGTTCTGTCATTGGTACGTGAATACGTAACGTATTTTTAGAGATTTATTGAAGTTTACTCTGAGACTAGAACGAGTATTACAAATCAGTCAAGAACTTCCTGGAGTAAATCGTGATCAGAGAAATGTTAGTAGTTCATGGCTTAGGTTCATATCTCTAGAGGTTTAGCAATCTAAGTAACATAAAATAATTGGTTGAAAGATTCTTGTCTGTTATCCAATTTTTTGGTTTCAAGTCTAAAATGTCTTCTGTTGGTAGTTTATGGTTTTTGTACATGTCTCTTTAAGTGCATAGGCTTACTTAAATTGAATTTTTAGCTTAAATGATATTTTTGTTTCTTTAGATCTTCAAGCATAATAAGTCTACTGTTGAATAGATTTATGTATATGGTACTCAATCCTGGGAATTTAATCAAATTCAACCAAAAGATTGCATAATCCATGCATTAAATGTTTTGCAAAAACTCTCTGGAATAAGGATCAAGATCTACAAGCGTAACCAGTGATGTGTTAAAAATACAAGAATGCGGTAGTTATTTATAGATGTTTGCTAGAACAGCTGTTATTGGTCAAGATCTGAGATCGAAGAAACATAAAATTTTGGTTTAAACAGATGCTATTGGGAAAACAAATAATGCAGGAAAAACTTCTACTTGGATATTCATTGTTTAATTGATAGAAAAATGATTTAAGAATAAGCTTGAACGCTTTGCTTGAACGCTTCTTTCAACTTTCAACTTTCAACAAAGAAAAAAAAGTATTTCAGGAACTATTCAGTAGATTAAAACAATTGAAAAGTTTCATGCTATTTTTGGGATGACTTTTAATATATTTCAATTGAAAAACAAAGATTGCCGACGAGCCGGTCAGGTACATGTTCTGTTATATTCTCAGTATGCTATTGCATCAATATTTGACTAAAATGTTTAGTTTAAAATCTCTTAACATTACCGTTTTACTCAAAAAACTTACTTATTCGGTAAAATTATTCAGATCCTAGTATAACTTTATTAAACCTTTTGGAGTGCTTGAATTTCATTAATCAATGACCACGCTTTCAACCCTTCGCATTTGGGTTTATTTTGGCATTAATTCTGTTTTACGTTAATAGTAAATGCTATAGCCAAATATACTGTCGTGAGCCTGCAAAGCTTTCAGAGATCACAAATCATATTATACAGCCATTTGCAGTACTATACGCATATGAGTCCATTAGCGTTACTTGGGTGGGACCGCTTTGGCCATAACTAAGTTCATTAACATCCATAACACACAGGAACAGATGAACCAAACACCTAAAAATAGCTCTTTCTGCAACAAACCAGCAACGAGCTATACTAACTGACAGACCCACCCACCTCTATAGGTGAACTATCGTTTCGTGGTTCCATTACACAAATGAATAAAAGATTCCAAACAACATCCACGACAGGCAGGAAATAAACATCAGCAAACCGGAAACTGTATCTTACATGCTTATGATAATAAATACTGCTGCATAGTGGTTTACTTTACATTGCTGCTTCAATATTCTCACTTTGACAGTCAGTTTCATTTACCAAAAGTGACAGTTAGTGCCATTGATGTAAACGGTTTGAGGTGTACCCACACCTAAACAGAGCATATCTCGTCAACACAATTTCAAAGAGCTCACCGTAATATTTTTTCAATGGAAAATATAGGTTAGACAGATGAAAAAAAAAAATGATTTAGCCGATACTGCTGTTTAGTAGTGTTGATATATATGTTATAGTCAACGTTCTTTTATTCAGTCGTTCAATTCGTATAGTTGAAGACATGTACTACGAATCCGGAAAACTGTCATGAATATATACACCTGTGTTTGTTCCGGATGACTTAAAATAAACTGCATCGGTGAGTTTATTTCTATTTCAGTAACATTTACCCTCTATCAGGTGGTTCGGTTTTGAGTTTCAATTTCGATTCATGTTATGAATTTATCAGCATCAAAGGTATGGTTGTATGTAACTTACCGATTTTCCTGCCGCAAAGTCTGGTCCACTAGCAGAACTTCAGTGCCTCCCCTTGATATGTTGCTGTTCGTTTCGTATGTTTCCTCCTGTAGTTCGAGTTCCCCTTCGGATAGTGTAGCCAACTGTATGAAAAGGCGAAGAAGAAAGGTAGCAAATAGATATGAAAATCATTAAAAATCTGGATCAAAATGAGATCGTTGATGAGGTGTTAGATGTGGAGCGATTAGTTTACCTCTCGCTTGGGACCGTGACCATTTGCGATTATCGTATTTGTTAGATTACTGTAGTAACTATTACAAGAACTGTTACCAGCACCGGATTTACTAATATTGCTATTGATGTTGTTGTTTATTAGACTATGGTTTACGTTAATAATGTTGTTGTTGATGGAGTTATTGTTGTTATTCAGATTGAATTGGTGTTGTTCGTTAGTTTTGGGAGTGGCCAACGAGGAGTGCGTTGCTCCTGCTACCGTAGATGGAGTTGCTCTAAAAGTAGATGATGATGCTACGCTTGGTGTCACAATGCTAGTAGATACAGACGATGTATTTTGCTGACGAGATGTCGACGGTGGAATATTCGAATATATACTGGTGTTGGAGGATTGAGGTGCAGTTGATTGAATTTGATTAGTGTTTGGCTTTGCGCCAGCGTTGAAGTTGATCACATTTTGAGCACTTTTTTGGGCAGCTGACCCAGCCACCAAATTAGTAGCAGTCGTAGTGGTGGTTGTTGGTACATTACCTATCTGTTTGACTGTGTTATTGTTATTTGTTGCAACTTGCTGTGAGCTAGATCCAGCTGAGTAGTTGGTTTTTGTTCCCGCTGTTACCGTAGTACTGGTATTGGTCACGGAGACGGTATTGTTCGATAGTGACGTTACGTATATTGGCGAGGCTTCCTTGAGGAAACTTAGATCCTGCGTTGTACCGCCTTTGGCTTGACTTTGCTGATTGAGCTGAAAACGTTTAGACATTCAAAAAGAAAATCATTTATTTCTTTGCTGAATTCATTTGTTGTTGAAGAAGAAATATGAACTTTAAGAGTTTTCCAAGATGAGTCAGATTATTTGTATGACCACGGGTGCTAAGGGTAAGCTAGTTTGTAGCTTCCTAATTCCATCTTTGCTTTATTCCGATGTTAAGATTGCACATCTTTTTTTTTTTTTCTTTTTTAAAAAAAAGGGGGGTTTTTTTTTTTTTTTTTTTATTTTTTTTTTTTTTTTTTTTTTTTTTTGTTTTGATTGGTTTTTTAAATAAAAATAAATGTATTTGATTTGAGTTTGTTGTTTTTGTTTGTCCCTTGGTTGGGGTAAGGAGATTGAATTTTTTGGGGTGGGGGGGGGGCGTTGTTTGTTTTGGGGTTTGGGGGGGAGGTGGAAGGGAAATGGGAGTAGGGGTTGGGGGTTGGGTTTTTAGGGAAGGTTTAATTAATTATGTCATGCAGTAAGGGGGGGAGGGGGGGTTTGGGAAAACGTGACAATCCATACAAAAAATTTGAACGCCCATACAAAAAACGTGACAAGGGGGGGGGGATGGAGATGCGTTGTATAAAAAGTCACTTTTTGCGTGACATCATTAATGGACGTTCCCATATTAAATAAATTCTTACATTGCCCTTTTTTGAACGAATTTTAATTTCAAATGAAATGCTCTCCTTGTACCGATGACTTGCAAATTCTGTGGAGTTCTGTCGTACGTACAATTAGGTTGACTGAAGAGAGACCAATTGATGATTTTGTCTGAAGTTCAACAATTGTTTCGTGTATGCAAAGAACTATACTCGTACATGTTAAAAAAAAACTAAGTCATTAGGATAAAACACGGGTGTGTAATAGCGATGATTGACGGAAATGGGTCCGCTCCAGAAGTAGTGCTCAATCTCTTTGTATAATACTGTAGAATGCCTACATAAGAACAAATAAGCTTGGACATTTTATTCCAAATTACGAAAAACCTTGTTAGTTCGTTTGTTTTAATTGCCATTATATATGATATCAAAGAAAGATACATGATCAAAGCCACAATATTTGACATATTGTACAACAATCAAATAAATTCCATCTCATTAAGAAGCGTTTGAGAAAATCTACGTTCTAATAGTTCAGAGGGTTGCGTTTTATTTTAAGCATCTTTCAAGAACTTTACGAGCTGTTTTAACGTAGTGAGTTGCCGCTTTGTTTTAGGACAGTGAGATATGGTAAAGCATATGTGTGTAGATATTAATAATCTGCTATCAGACTTGTTTTCAAAGATCTGATTCCACGCGTTTCTAACAATAGATTGAGTATCCACTGAGCCAAAAGTGTATAATGATTCCTCATATTTTTTGCTATATAAACTCTCCATAATCCTCCCTTGATTATTTTATGATTCATTTACTTGTGAATTAGAATGAGTTTCAAAAATCAAACTTATGAAAAATGCAAGTTTTTTCCAAAGAGCATGGAGAAATTCATATGGAAACCTTATGAAAATCATTCATGTTCGTATAAAAATATCATACATCGTTTAGTATGATTTTTATGTTGATTATGTTCCCTCATGGGCTTCGATTCACTAACACAAATACATTTGATCATCAAAACATATATGGCCTATTCAAAAATTACTCCTGATTAAAATCTTGAAGCTTTGGGTCTAAGAGTGAGTAGGATTCCTGTAATACGTTTTCACTTATTATTTAAACTTTTTACTGAAAAAAAAATCCTGAAAGACCATGAAGTAAGTTCCTAGATACGGGCTGGTTGGATGATAGTAGAAGAACCTCTGTCCTCGTTTATCAATTAAGTTCTGCAAAAGCCAGAAAGTTGCTAACGTCTGAAAGCTATTTTAAGGTCAGGTCAATTAAAAATGGATAAAATATTCACCGCCTGCAAAGAAATCAAAATACTTAAATTTGTGGTCCTCCATCTAATATTCGACTCCTACTGCTGTTCAGTTGAAAATTCAGACGAAACGACAATTATCAATCAATATCTTTCTAGTTGATACTTCCGAGGTGCCAAAGTTTGGAAATCCACTCTTCGAAATAATTACACTAAGATTTTTTTTACACGGGGAATGCGTTCCACTTTTACTATGAAACCGTGTTAAAAAGACTAAATAGAGTTGATAAATTCACATGTATCAACATTTTAAATTGCTTCGATTTTGTTTGAATGTGTTACCTTTTCATGCAATGGTCAAAATAATGTTTTTAAAATTTAAGTATTTACACCAAAAATTTGAATTTTTACTTTTCGGCCAAAACGTAAAATGTGATTCGAATTAGGTCGATAAGTTGTTCCGTTCTGGAGTTATCGCCGAAAACAAACCGTGTAAAAAAACCGTGTAATAAAAGACCTTAGTATATTCACTTTCTGCTGGCGTATTGGATAATGAATCAGCGAAGGGAGTCAGTTCTTTAAGATTGTAATGCGCCATATTCTCAGCTGAATTTTTATGATTTGCCTTATAAGTTTTTCATATTAAAACTGGTGATGAAAAACATATCGATTATCTTATGAAAATTTCTCTCATGTAACTTCTATGATGAACTGAATTTCACACTAGTTCATCCAAATCCCATAAGATACTTACACGCAGAAAAAAATACCGTCATAACAACTTAGTTTATTCTGGCCTTAGCTGCTTTATTTCAAATATATTCTATGTTTAAAATCAAGTGACTTCGATGTTTGAAATAAAAATCAAGTTATGTTTATTTTAAACATATTTATTACAAATTTACAAATTTTGGATTTTAATGGTTGCGTTGTAAATTTATTTTACTTATTCTATGAATCTTGGTTATCTTAATTCTGGATTTGGCTTGAATGCTAACATATTCCAGGTTCAACGAGTTTGCTCAGAGATCCACTACTGGAATCGAGCAAATAACCTACCAATAAATGTGACGATTGGCTCATGTTGCAAGCGTCGAAACTTTGCCTCGGCCTTAAGTTCTGGAGAAGGAAGTACACGCTCAATTTCAGCTACCCGATGAATGTATTGTTGAAATAACAATGCCTTGAATTTGAATCAAAAATTGTTATTTTCTTTCGTAACAGACTTTCTATTTACTTTGAACAATTCTTATGTTTCAAGTTGAGCATCGATATTTTTAAATGGACAAAATTTGTATCCGTGTAATAAAAATGAAAATGGACCTTTCTTTTATGGTTCACGGTGAACTATGATTATTCTATGCAGGGTTGCTGCTCGCGTTTATCCAATAAATGCACTCGTTGACCGATATCTCTTCTCATGCAATGTTTTCCGTAACGCGATGTATGACAAAGCAATAGTATTTGGATTTTGCTACAACTTTCTTCCATCGTATCATGACGAACGATTCGCCTTGATATAGATAATCGCGCTTATTCACCGCTTACTCACGGCGATGCGACAAAAACAAATCGCTTGTCGTGATGTGATGGATGGAAATTGTAGCAAATTCCAAATGCCATCACTTTGTCATACATCGCGTCACGGAAAACATTGTATGAGAAGAGCTATCGGTCAACGAGTGCATTTATTGGATAAACGCGAGCAGCAACCCTGATCCTAAGGTAGTTTGGTTGCCTGTCTGCACAGCTCAAAAAATTAGTGTGAATTTCTGTTCAACATCATGCACATCAATGGAGCGTCACAAAACATAAAATACTACATTATACATCGTGTAATGTTTTCGGACATTGCATACATTGCGGATAATATTGTGTCCAAAAGCTCTTCTTTGTTAGAACTATTTCATGCAAGTTGCTGCTTCGTGTGTAATGAAACATAGTTTTCCATGCTCTGATATTTACATCACAATGAAAACTCAGATTTTTTTTCTGTGTGAGTACGGACAACTTTACACAATGATTATTTTCTATATGATCGTTGCATTATGTGTCTTAAACGTCACTTGCATCCAAGTAGTTGTTCGCGAATCAAAGTTGAAGCAATTTGCTTCGAAGCAGCTGAATTTGCAGCACATATGCACTTATGGCAAACGGAGCGAACCATTCGTAACCAAAGGCATCATAAACAATGAGATCTACAAAACTGAGTGCCTCCAAAGTCGAATTTTGCTGTTTTTGAGACAGCACGGTCAAAAACTATTGTTTTGGCCTGTTTTTATTTCATGCCACTACTTCAAAACCGTGTAAGTGTGATATGTGGCTAAGTCTGTAAATTTTGTACTGAATGACATGACTGTCCTGAGCTCCGTCCTATCGAAACTTAATAATAATAATGATAATTTGTTTTCTATAAATTTGTTATATGAAATTTTGTGTTGAGGCAAGCGAATATAGCTTCGAATAAAATGCTCAAAGAATTAATATAACTTTATAACATAATTTTATCACGATTGGTTTTAACGAAAACCTGAAATGATGAGACGAAGAATCCACGAATAGACCTAATATAGTGCTAATAAACCGACATTGCATCCAAATCCATCGAAAGTTTTCGTCTTTTAAAAGTAAATTACTTAACTTCTCGTGATTCAGATCAGCAAGCGACTTACTAGGCTCATGTAAACAATCGTTTAGCTAGTGGATTTTCGTTTACAGTTACTTTATGAGTTAAAATTCAACAGCTATCACTGCTTATTAGGCTGTGTCATGGGACACATACCCTATTTATCAACAAACATGTACAGAAAAAAAAAATTATTCTTTTTCTGGCGATGTAAACATGAATTACATGTTTTAGAAAGCATGTTGTTCTCGTGACCGATACGCGATATAAAACACGTCCACTATTTTTACGCAGCAATCTTCTTCAGGTTTGGATCATTGCAGGGGGTATGTCACTCGGCCACCATGTGTTAACCCCTCAAAAACACAATCCACCACAATCCGCCACACTTCAAGCACACCCGCCACCGCATGAAGGATAAATTAATTTCTGGCAACACTTACACGAATCGAATGTTTGTTTTCTCACTGTTTTGTTTCCCTCTCACTTGCACTGATATGATTTAGATGGTGCGTAAGAGTGCGTATATTGAAAAGGCCCATGGATCATTGCACCGAATGTATTAACATCACTTTTTTGACAGTTCAGGGAGCTTGTTTACAAGGTCTTAGAATTTGAACCGCTCAAACGAAATTTTTCATTAGCCTTTTCCGGACTCTGTAAATGATGATTCAGGAAATGATGTAGAAATAAGCGCAGGTGTCTGTTTTCCAGCAATTTTGCTTCAATCGTAATAAATTTAGAGCACAAAATCTCAAACCGATCTTAACGAAATATTCTAAGTCCACGTAAAGAAGCTCCCTCAACTGTCAAAACTGTATTCATGACGCTATCGTGCAATAATGTATGGTTGCCAATAAGCATAAATTTTCGATAGTAGTATTGACAGATAAGTTGAAACACAGAAACACCTTCCGACACCCCGAAACACCTTCCGACACCCCGAAACACCTTCCGATACACTGAAACACAAACACAACGTGGCAGAGTGACTTACCCCCTGGATCAGTGGTTAAAAAGTTATAACTGTCTATGTGTGTCTGAGTTTCATCGTGTTCAACCTTCAGACAGTTGATTGAGCTTAATAATAAGACACTATAGTCACTTGAATAGTTCTTAATACTGGTTCCATACAGATGGTTGAAAAGCGGGTTTGACGAAAACTTGTTCAGAGTTTCTTGTAATGTTTTTTTTTAAACTTAGTAATATGGTGATTTATTAAATCATTATAATAAAAAAAACTGATAGATATCCGCTACAACACACTACAGATCGATCAGACTTGATCATGTTAGATTTAGATGAAATTTTGCAGACACGTTAGGCATGAAAGGCTAAGTATTAAAAATTTCGTTTGTCTGTTGATTTTATGCTATAGAACAACTTTTTTAGATAAAATACCTACCAACAGATGAAAAAAATTGTAAAAAAATACACAAAAAATACTTTCTCACAGCAACTATTGAAAATTAATTCCAAATTTCTATTACAAAAAACAGATGTGTTTTTAATGAAAATTTGAAACTATTGTGGTTATTTTGATAGAAAAATACAGAATTTATCAATTTCAAAACAAATTTTTGACATATTTTAATATTCTTACTGTTTGCAAGAATAAAAGATTTCCTTAGCATAATACATACACAGATAAAATGAAAAAATTGAATTTTCTACGTTATCGAATGCACATAAAGGGAATGCTAAATTTGGCAGAAAATAATGGGATATTTCATGCAAATTTAAGCCAAATAACGCCTGAATCTAGCTTGTTGTTTGGAAGATTGCTAACATTGTTGTATGGCGCATGAAATATTGCAAACAATTTCGTTGTTTTTTCTCGTTGAGGGCGAATTTTACGCGCCTGTTAAAATTCATTATTTTTTCTGTGTATAGTTCAAGCTATTTGCAAGAATAAATGTATTCCAATAGTGTAATATATTATTCATAGATTTATTTTTATCCGTTTGCGATATATTTCTAATTTTGTTTTATTAGATAGGAAAAAACCAAGAAGATAAGCCCTTTTCCGAAAGTGCGTATATTAGAAACTGGAAACGCCAGTAAGAAACAGCCAATAGGAACCATAACGTATGCCTAAAAAAATGAGCTGGTTTTAGCGCTAATGCATGCGATTACCCTGCCACCTGGTTGTGAATCCACCTTTGCATCGCAAATCATAGAGCCCCTGTTCCATGCCGAAAAAAATGTGCTGTGTTATCCTTTGATTAGCAGCAGTTGTGGCGAAAACAGTCAAGCAAGGACACTCGGTAGTTTGTTCGTATAGCCGTTCACGGCATTTAAAACATCCTCTTCCTCCTGAAAAACGATCACCCGACAGTGCTGCGTACAGTGATCCGACAGTGACAGTGCAGCAGAAGATGAATAGGAGGAACTTGGGTCGAGAGGTTGATGGAATCAGGTGAAGAAATCCCTGTGCAAGACATAAATTGTTCTATAGAAGCCGGCAATTGCCCAGAAAGAGCGGCTGAAGGAGCTGATGAAATACATCGACGTCATAATCATAATGAATGACGAGACCTACTTGAAGCTCGACGATATGACATACAGGGGACCGGGTACTTCACGTCCCCCACCAAGGAGGTAAGCGTTGACGTCATATACATCCAACACAAATTTCCCGAATATGTCCTTCTCTGGCTGACGAAGCGAATGTCTGGGGAGAAGTTGCCGCCTTCATCAAGAAGTATCATGTGAAGGAGGATGTGGTATTTGGCCGAACCGACGAAATGGACCAACTGAAGATAAACGTTTAACCGAAGACAGCCAACGATCTCCCAGCTGCGACCGATTGAAATGTGTTGGGCGAATCTCAAATGGAAGATCTACTCCAATAATTTCGTGGTCAAAACGGAAGAGCAGCTGATTGCTATACTAGAACTAGAAAGTTGATAATGTACAAGATATTGATTAAACCGGTAGTCCTCTACGGCCACGAAACATGGACATAGCTAGTGGAGGACCAACGCGCCCTTGGTGTCTTTGAACGGAAGGTGTTGCGTATGATCTACGGTAGAGTGCAGATGAAATACGGAACGTGGAGGAGGCGAATGAATCACGAATTGCATCAGTTGCTGGGGAAACCTCCCATCGTACACACCGCTAAAATCGGTCTACAATGCTTTTTTGTAATGAAATGGCACTCACTAAGTATTTTTGAAATAAACAACATGAAATTCAAAATCACAAATGTTTATATGCTGCTTTTATTATTCTAATGATATGTTTGTGCTTTATTCTACTTTACTTATTTACTACTACTATAATGACACCTGAATACTAATGTGACTACTAGATTGACTAGACTAGACTAGAGTAGCAAATTTTGAAATTTTTGCATTCTTGTGCTTAAACGATTTAAAATTAGTTCCAAAAAACCTCCTAACATTTAAACATATTTTATTTTTAATATGGGCACATCCAGTTTAAGACTTGTATGGCAATGACTATGGGAAATCTCAAATTTGTGTTTGCATTGTTTTAAAAACTAGCTTAAGTCATTTGCTTTCAAACTATTCAGCTTAACTAATAAGTTCCATTGCTATAACTTTGCAGATCATTACTTTTCAAATTAATGTAAGAAATCAAAGTTGTTTATCATTCAAGTCTCACGTGTCTTATACTTCAGCTTTATCAACTGTTCAACTAGCAACATTGGTTTTTCTGGACCTTAGAGTTAAGCTACAAAATCATGGCTACTATGACCCTCTGCATAAATAGTATTATGTTGCCGAATGAAAAGCTGCATGATTATGCAAAATGTTTGTAAATTTTTTTGGCAGAGATCATCAACATGTTGTAAATGCGAAAATGTTCCCTGTCCTATAGACAGATAACAACAAGTTTAATTATTCTTTATATACTTAATACCTCATACTTTGAAATTTTTATCAATCTTATGTGCTAGATCAATACAAATTTTAAAATTTTTGTTCTACTGTACTTGAACGATAATAAGGATCTAAAAAGGATCTTAAAAAATCAAGCTTGAAGAAACCCTCAAACAAAACACTTGAGATTTGTATGTGAATTATTATGGGAAACCTCAAATTATTTTGCATCTCTCTAATCATTCTGCTTCTAAAATATTCGTCGGAAGAAATTCGGACAATTTTCTTATTTTCTAGATCAACATGTTCTTAACATATTGAAAGACGTGACAAAGAAAAATGTTGCGGTCCACCATTAATTTTTCTATCACACACCGGTCGCCCCGTACACAATGTCAGAATGAAGCTACAAATAAGCATGCCTGTAACCTCTTATTATGTCTAGACAATAAAAGAATGGAGTTTATGAATACATTATCAAGAGAGTATCGTTCGTTCACTACATGGACACTTAAGATAAGTAGAGTGCACTGGCGTGCTTTGAATCCAATATGCAGTAGATCCATAGAGTGCACGAAAGTCGATGTCTTACTTGGACGGTGCGCTGTTGTCAAACTGTACTTAAGTTGAGCTTGCACTTGAAATGTGCGGTATTGCAGCTCCGTTTTTTTTCACCGAATATTTTTCCAATATTTTTAATATTATAAACCATAAAAAACGTTACAAATATTTTGTTTCGAAATACTACCATACTGAAAACTGTAAATTAGTAAGTTAATAGTCCCATTGCTAATTTTTGGATTTTGGTAATTAGATAGTTCTCCAGCTTGGTTTTAAATATAATATCCACACCTCTGTTCATAATTGCAAAACCACGCACATAATCATTGTCAATGTGCTACAAAAGAAAACACAAGTTTGAACCAACAAATGCTCGACTGACACGTAAGAAGTGACGACTAGCCTAACACCGAAAAAGCAACATGGAAAAGCATTGATGAATGTGAACAGTTTTTTCGTTTTGATAAAAGATGCTAAATAATTAATTTAATTATAAACCATACCCTAGTTAATTAAAAACACCAACTTACCTTTATAGACAGTTGAGACATGTCAACCGGAGTGATTCGTTTGAGAGCCGATAGGCGTTGCAGTCTTTCTCTAGCTTGCTGTTCAACCGCGATGACAAATGCATCTTGAACCGCATTTCCCAACTCTCCAGCTGAAAATAAAAACAAAAGGCAAAACAGAAGAAATTAACTTTCACACTAGCATGTATAAGAAAGATTGGTTTTATGTGACATAAATATATGAAAAACATTCACACATTTACTTTGGTTGGCATATGTAAGATTTTGTTTCTTCGAAACGTTGGTCTCTGTAATGAATCAAAGCGAAAAGTGTCGACTGAATCGAATTTCACATCGTTTCCATTCATGTTCGGTTCTCACGAGAAAAAAAATAGTGGAAGCTACTTTCAGCTGCCCTGGCTGTGCCATATTCGTCAAGTCCGAACGATAGTAAAAAATAATGGAATTAATCCACCTCTGCTGAAATCTGGTCTATCTTACAATTAATTAAGTTTCGGCAAAACTATTTAAGGGGTGTGAGTTGATAAATGAATTTTCATGTTATTTATTTAACAGGTATTTGAATTTAAAGTTTTAATAACACATCAAGTTATGCCTCTTTTCCTCGCAGAAAATTAGCTTCTCCCTTAGGAAGTCAGATTTACAGTAGATACATATTTGAAAATAGTCAGAATAGTCCACAGCACTCGGCCGAACTATTTATGGCTTTGGAAAGTAAAACACGTTCGATTAAACCAAATCACTTCCGATTCATCAGTTTTTGAGTCGGATCCGGCTGATTGTTTAAAAATGGCTATTTTATTAAATTCAGTTCAGTCGTTTATGTGTAACGTTACTTGTCTGTTTCTCCGAAAATAAATCAACTATCCATTCGATATCCATACTCTTCTTTATAGAAGGGTTAAGCAAATCTAAGAGAGAACGATATGTGGCGAAAAGCTGCTAGACCGGAAAAGAAATATGGCTGTCTCGCATGAATGGCATTTCTCATCATTGAAAAATTTACAGTACAAGTGTAGAACATGTGAACACTTGTACACATGTCAACAATGACAAAAAAAAAAACAATTGTAGCGTTTCTTCTCTGTTCGTTCATTTGACGAGGAAAATTATAAGATTATAATGATGAAATTATAATTGTAGAAAGCTTCTGAGTGGCTTCCCGCTTACAATTTTCTTACGCATTGATGTCGTTCTCTAGATGATTGTAACACCGTTGGAGAATGTTTTTTGTCGTAAATATGCCGGTCTATGCAATACGACACAACGTAAAAATAAAAGTTAGTCGTGTTTTATGGCCAACGATGGACCAGTGCTGTTCATCAATTACCGTTATTAACGTTAACGAACCCGCAACAGACCAAATTAGATGCCACGTATATTACCTCATGATGTTTTGTCTCTTAAAGTGGCACATTTGTTTTTTTTATTTATAAAACATGTTTTTTTTTCGTATTTCTAAAATAGAAAAATTTGCAAACATTCTACAAATTGACATAGATACAAATGATTGTACCGAGCACGGCAGAAGTGTAATAGGCACTGCAGATTTAATTAGGATGGAAAGTCAGGCTAAACCAAAACTAAACAGCTAAATTGTTTGCAATCTTTCTTAGAACAGACCTGATTCATGCGATATCTGGCTTGAATTTACATGAAATATCTGATGAATTAATGCCAAACCCAGCATTCTATACATATGCATTATATAACGCAATAAAATCATGTTTCTTTTCAACTGTGTATACAGTGTATGTGTGCACGGTGTATGTTTATTAGGGTGCCAATGGCATGTATGGGAAAAAATTGACCATCGAATTTCAAAAACGGGTAGTGCTCAAAAGTTTCGTCTCCTCAAAAAAAGTCCCCATGCAAAATTTGAGCTCAATCGGACTTCGTTAAGTGTTGGACCAAAGCGGTCAAAGTTTGACATTTTTGAAACACGAAAAATTTCCCAAGGGGGGGGGGGGTACGTGAAAATTCCGAAATCGATTTTTTGTTTTTGATGCCAAATGTCTTAGAAATGCATGAAACGTCGAGATCTGGTGTTATCTCGAAAAAAATTTTTTTGAAAAAAATTGACTTTTTGGGACTTAGAAATTTTTTGAGGTGGAGGAGTGAAATGAATTTGATATGGAGGATTTGAATTCAATTGCTGAGATATCCATGGCAATAGTACTGAAACATGTCTTATATCATCGTTGGCAACTGCTAGCATATTATATGTGATATTTCATTAGGGTGGTTCACTTGTTTTGCATTAGGGTGGTCCATTTTATAGAAAAATAAAAAAATAAGATAATAGTATCAAAACATCTCTTATATAATCGTAAGCCATTATCAATATTAAATATATGATATTTCATTAGGGTGGCTCAGTTATTTTCCATTAGGGTCGTTAAGAACAATAACAAATATTTCCAGCAAATTTAAACGCTATTCGCATTACATGGGCCCGGCGCGGGGCGAGGCCCGCCCGGGTAATATTTTGAAATGATTGCTTGGGTTTTGTATGTGAGCATTCTCACTATGCTGGCACGGCACGCCCAGCACGGCACATCAGCGTAGTGAGAACAGTCACATACAAAATCCAAGCAATCATTTCAAAATATTACCCCGGCGGGTCTCGCCCCGCGTCGGGCCCGTTGTAATGCGAATAGCGCTTTAACCAGTCAATATTTTTCGTATAGGTTAAAACCATTAAGCTTTCTCACGTCTATCATCTTTCTCTTCCAAGCAGGTAGAAAGAATAGATTGTTTACATACAAAAAAAAAAAACAAAAAACGTATGAAAACAATCCTATTCTTTCTACGTGCTTGAAAGAGAAAGATGATAGACGTCAGAAAGCTTAATGATTTCTCACAAAACTTTTCAATATTACCTATCTTACAATGAGAAATTCGCTTCTTTCGTTCTTTTTCATTAATTAGTGCATCAATATAATAATTTCAACCGATTTCTATCCACAGACTGTAAGATTAGCGTACGGACTACCAAAGAGAATTATTTACTAGAGACGCTCTCTTTGTGCTCCTTTTGGAAACTTTTGCGAGACTTACATTCGGAATGCGACGCTTCTTTAAGGTGAAACAGATCGGTGCCCTCGTCTAATACTAATCTTAGAGATTAAGCATTGTGCATCAGTGAGTTTCTTATTTCTGTTTTGCACCGTCGTTGCAAGCTAAGATTAAAAATTTCAGAGTTATCTATCCTACATTTACCGAATATTGTAGAGTGGGAAGTCTTCGACTGCAACCTAATTAACAATTTTGACCGAGTAAACGTTTATTCAGCTGTTTATATGAGAAAGAAGAGTTTAGTCAGCTAAAATTGTTTGTTGGACCCCTAAGATGGGGAACTATCTCATTAATACGGTATTTGCAGATATAACTAACCTTTTCAATGGTTGTGACAAAAGACACGTAACGAAAGGGAGGGAACGGTATTGTGATATTTCCAAAATTCATGTTGCTAGGTTTTTGGTACATTGCATCGCATATATTTTCTTAAATTACATCTGATTTTTTTGAACTTTTATACATTGTTCGATGTTCTTCAACTAAGTGCAAAATAAACTGTTTCTGATCTTCATCCGTTGACAATTTCGAATTATATGTTTTGATTAATGCAATACCTCGTTCTGCATTGTCATTTACTACTTCCAAGCTTTTAATTCGTTTAATGGCATTTTCATATTCTTGTTTGCTATTCCACTGCGTAATATCAGTTTCCAACAATGATTCCGGAATCTCTAGAGCACATAACAAGTTTTTAGTATGCTGACTGCCTTGAACAAATGAGTGCAGCTGTAGTGTTGAAACGTCGTTTGATTCGACTATGGATTTAGCACACACATTTGTTTTGTTAGCTGAAAATAAAAATATTGTTAGAAATATAATGTTCTGCGTACATCGAATTGAACAAAATAATTACCTGATGTATGTAAGGCTTCAATATATATTTTTTTATCTGCGATATCCAACGTTTCATCAAATAAACACAATCCGATGAGATTGCTATCCAAATACTGCAGATGTTTCAAGAACCCTTTATATACTGCTTTGGCAACTTCTTCGTCAACAGCTTCGTAGATTTTAAGCGATTTTATCAAATTAAGGTCATTGTTTGCAGACATTGCAGCACACGCAGACAGAAACCAGTTTTTCAAATATACTTTTACAATGAATACATTAAATCGTGCTAACTGTTGTTGAGTTGCCTTAGGTAACGCAAAAGTGTGTCGGTAAAGGAACATTTTTAGTGAATAAATAATTTTTGCCATCCATCTTGCATTATGGAAAGCACCAGGAGCTCTAATTTTAAAATGTTCTTTAATTTTTCCACCCAAAAATATAAGCGTAAGCTGAATAACTTCGCGATAATCTTCGCGGTGATGTTGTTCTTTTAATTGTCGCTCAAAAAAATTCAAGAGATCCACCCTCTCGTTGGCTGTTATTAATGATTTAACGAATACATCATTAACACCAGAATGGTATGAGCTCTTTTCTAAACGGTGCCATTCCGTCTGAAACCGCTTAAAAATCTCAACATTTGGAGATTGTGCAGTTTCAAATTGTAGTGCCTTGAATGCCTTGCCAACTAACAGCTCGTGTATGTGATGTCTACAGGGAAGTCCAATCAGCTGTCTTTTAAACATTTTTTCAAGATGTTGACACGCTCCTTTCTTTCGACCAGTGTTTGACGCAGTGGTATCAAATGATGTAAACATAACCCTAAAACACGGAATAACGGTATAATTTAAAAATTATTAATAATAATATTGAAACTAATAGAAATTACCTGTCTTCAAGATCCCAATCGACAACTGCATTGTACACCGCTTCTGCTTGTTCTATTCCTGTTGAATTTTGGATGGGAGGAACAGCTAACAGCTTACGGATGCCTTCACCAGATACAACTATAGCCAATCGTTCAGTTTTGGGGGTGGCTTTAGACGACAATATACTAGGAAGCAGTTTTGAATCCCAATGAACTGTTAAGTTAACCTGTGGCTTAAATGTTGCTCTCAGCTCGTTCTGCTTTTGCACACGAATTTCTTTTCTTGAATTCCTAATGGACTCTTTGTTTAACACTAATGTTGAAACGTCGTGCCCCAATGATTTCGCTATAGATGATATTAGAAATACCGCATTTCGATCACTCACTTTGCAGCGGTCCAAAGCAGCAGCCACATCGACAGTAATGACATTTTTTAATGGTGATTTAGAAGTTGAAGACGATTTGGAAGGACCTAGAAGAAAATTTAAGAATCAATCGTTTGTTAACCACGAAAAACATTTTAAAACATATTTGAAATTAATTCAATTTACACTTACCCGGTATCTGAAAATCTTCGCCGATAGTACTGATAGAAGGAACGGACTCACGCTGGGTTTGAGATGAGGACTCGAAATCACTAGCAGTTAAATTTTTTCTTTCCTGTAGACTTGCTTCTTCCTGCTCACTTGTTCGTGGATTAGTCTCTGTTGTCGCCTCTGCTGTTTCTTCCTCCTCAAAATCACTACACGAGATAGTTGCCGTTGGAAAAGACTCACTTGTTGTTGGAAGAGTTAGTTCTCGTTGTTCTTGCAAATACCGATATGCTTTTCTTTCTACTTTATTCTTCGGTTTATACCTCTTCCCGATATCGAAAAGGTTCTGCAATGAATCAGAGAAATCCTTTCTCTTCTCAATTTCTCTCGCCGACATTCTTAGCTTGCGCTTCTGCAAGATTTTCCAAGTTTCGTAGTACCGCAAGATTTTATGTTGCACTGTCCTGTCGTCGAGCAAATGGTTCAAATGCTTTTTATTCCATGATAGTTTCAAAGCTTGTATTGTTAATTGTGCACTTGGTTTAGTCTTTTGCTTCTCTGCTCGCAAATGAAACATGAATTTCCGGAAAACTTCGTTGTATGTAGGCAAATTCGAAGATTCGGGGAACAAAGGTAGGTATTTTCCAACTAGCCGAATATCCTCCATTTTGAAAAACAAAAAACTGTTGACTAGACCGCGGTTCCTCGTTCAAATATAAAAATACTGAATGAGTAAAACTAAAAATAACAATTCCTTATATACCAAATGTGTGGCCATTTCATTACCTACTCAGTCTTTCAAAACTGCTCGCTTGGGACGTATTCGTTGCCTACGGGTAGCTTATATTTTGTTTGGGTAGATAACACTTCAGAACAAAAAGCATTCGAAGCAGACGTTGTCACTACCGAAGCGCGTATACCACAGCAAGCGGCAGGTAACGTACTTTTGTTTTGATCCCCTATAACGTACCTACTTGTGTTTCTCGGAAATGAAGCAGTCCAAGGCCAAGAACCTCTTTAGAAAAGATAAACAAAAAACTTTTGTTGCACTTCGTAGTCGCCTATCAAGCTATTGTAATAATTTGGGTACATCAAAAATCGTTTTTTTTCCTTATTTTTGTCCATATTTTGGTAACGGCACATTTTTGTTAACTATTAAAAAAAACATAATAAAAATATCTTAACGAAGTGTAGTATGCCAAAAAAGAATCATGGTTTCAAACTATACAAAAAATATTGACTGGTAAATTTGCTGGAAATATTTTGTTGCTTTTAATTTCCAACTCAAAGGACCACCCTAATGGAAAATAAATGAACCATCCTAATGAAATATCATATATTTAATATTGATAATGGCTTACGATTATATAAGAGATGTTTTGATACTATTATCTTATTTTTTTTATTTTTCTATAAAATGGACCACCCTAATGCAAAACAAGTGAACCACCCTAATGAAATATCACATAATATGCTAGCAGTTGCCAACGATGATATAAGACATGTTTCAGTACTATTGCCATGGATATCTCAGCAATTGAATTCAAATCCTCCATATCAAATTCATTTCACTCCTCCACCTCAAAAAATTTCTAAGTCCCAAAAAGTCAATTTTTTTCAAAATTTTTTTTTTCGAGATAACACCAGATCTCGACGTTTCATGCATTTCTAAGACATTTGGCATCAAAAACAAAAAATCGATTTCGGAATTTTCACGTACCCCCCCCTTGGGAAATTTTTCGTGTTTCAAAAATGTCAAACTTTGACCGCTTTGGTCCAACACTTAACGAAGTCCGATTGAGCTCAAATTTTGCATGGGGACTTTTTTTGAGGAGACGAAACTTTTGAGCACTACCCGTTTTTGAAATTCGAAAAGTCGATTTTTTTTGGCACCCTAATGTTTATCAATATTCAAACTTTGAAAGAGCGTCGGAATTATGCAATGTTTTCGTTCGTTAATGATATCGTATCACAACATGGTGACATGAATTTTAATAAGTTGAGGATTGTTTTAATCAGCATAAAAAAATTATTTATCTAGGTATGCCTCAAACAAAACTGAAACAATATCTTAGAACTCTGCCAAATCATGTATCTTTTTTTATTGATTGTAATCCTGCAGTCTACAATTTACTGCTGTATGTATGTATGTATGGTAGCCACCATCCCTTCTAGCACTTTGCTTGGATGCAGCTTAACTTAATAGCAATTGAGCCACCGATCTGAATTCACAATATCGCTGTATGACGGACAAAAACGGAGTGATAGTTTGATTTTTTTTTTTAAATGATGATCAAATGAAGTATTTATTTAAATTTGACTACTTTTCCAATAACAATCGTTCTTCTTATACGCTCGTTAAATAGTTTTTTCAAAAACCTTTTTTTTCATGTGAAAGTAAGTCTATTAGTTTGTTTTGCTTTTTCCACTTTTCACAGCGTACGGAATCGTTTAAATATGAAATTTAACGCAGAATTCGCCATATTAAAAATTTCTTCGATTTTTGCATCCATAAAAGATTCACCACGTGAGTGTGCAGAATCAATTTTATAAGTTCGTCTTTATTTTCGAACTGTGTTTGCCATACTTCTTAAATGGTTACTTTTTTTTACCACGTCCTATCAAAAGTTTTTTTTAAAACCTATATTTGAGTTTCAGCCTCCTGCATTGGTTCGTCACTTAGTGTCAAAGGATTACAAAACCGATCACCGGAGGATCACCAACCATGGTAACAGGTGAGACTTGAACTTATACACGGTGTTCAAGAAGTTTGGGTACACTTTCAATGTACGTTTAAATAATGAGAATATTTTTTGTTCTGGTTTCATTTTTTTGAAAGCAATTTTCATAAGAGGGGCGACCCCGACGTAGTGATTAGCATCCATACCTCTCACGCCAAAGTCACGAGTTTGAATCTCACCCCCGGAGTGACTACGACGGGAGATGAACCAGCCCAGGGCTAAAAATCTCGATAATAAAGGAATTAAAAAAATAAATAAAAACTTTATAAGGAACGTTTACAACATTTCTCTTGAAATGAACACTCATGTCCAAATCATATACGCATTTAATTTTGTAGTGAATATTGGCACGATAAGAGCCGACATTAATGCACCTCGGAAATTATGCGAGTTCACAACAACAAACACAAAATTAATACAAATATATACGATAAATTAATCATAAATTTCTTGAAAATTGATGGAGTTCAATAAGGTTATCTAAAAAAAATGCAGAAATTGGTCTCCGATTTGCATTTGCATTACATATAAAATTTGGTGCATTTCTTTTTCCACATTTCATTTATTTCTCATATTTCAATAAGGCGATTGGAAAAAAAATCACATTCTGCCATAAAGTCAAGTTATCTTCGCAATGAGTACATTTAAAACTAGTTGGTCATTTGGTGACTTCCCTGAATGACAATTTGCCGTTTAATGCATTTACAGGAGGTAAAATGGTTTTAAAATTCTTTTTCAACTGACCATAATCAGATAATATGAATGAGTCCTCTCATGGCTTTTCAAAATAGCATGTTATGAGTTCATAAAGTCAAAATAAAACCTTTAAGATCGTTTTAAACAAGCTGTGTAGGTTCTCCTGACTAAAATATGAAACCTATTGGCACCTCTTGGTGTCATAATAAAACCAAATTGATTTCTAGTGGCTTTGATAAAACCTTAATAAAACTTAATAAACTGAATGGTTTTTGCAATGTTAATTGTGAGTAAACGAAAAGTTTGCTTTCTCCGTACAGCAATTTCACAGAAAAAAAGATAAACGATCTCTCAGAAGTTCACAATAATTGGTAGTTTTGTTCCTTATCCATAAACATTAGACCCGTATTTTTTTATTTCGTCATAACGGTTACTATTTCCGCGTTAGGGTGGTCCGAAAAATTGATGTTTTGTGAAAATGTATTTATTCTAAAACTCATAACTTTCATGCATTAAAAAAAGACTTAATACGCAAATAAGAGATAATTAATTTTTTTTTAAAAACATATAAAACTACACCTACATTGCGATATTCTTTGCGAAAATATGGATTATATTTGTTTTTTGAGGTATTCATGGTCTTGGGATAAAAAGCTTCCTCGTGTTTATATTTTTTCTTGAAAGTTCAGCTTTTTTAACAGAGCGTTTAAAAAAATTGGCGATACGTGCATTAAAGTTTAGGAGCTACGATTTTTCAAAAATTCTATGTTTTTAGTTTTTGCTGAATATCTTACCACGCGTTTCCATTATTCAAAGTAACTTGCCAACCGTGCGTCCCCATAAGTCAGTTTTATAAGTAAGTTCATTTAGCTTTTTGAGAGCTAAGGGACGCGCCATCAACCACATGTTCTTATTTTACTATGTTTTCATTACAATTTCCTCTTGTGAGCAATCCAATCAATTCAAGAAGAAGTTCAATAAAAGTTAACACGTACATCTTTTAAGTTGTAGAATTTTATTCATTTCTATGAATAGATGTATGGGAAGAGAAAGATGATTTTTTTTCGAATACAGTCCCAAGTATTCTCTGAAAAGGTAAAGGGTATCACTCTTTAGGGTTATTCATTTTGGTGAGCACTTTATATTTATCAGTATAACAGTCCAATTTTAGGGACAAAGTATATTTTATGTTCCTAACTATGGCCTGTACCCATGACGCTGGTAGGTCACCTTCTCGTTTTGCATTTCGGTTTTCACATCCTTCATCGAATCCTAATCGGGATTAGTTCAAACTAGGGGAACTAAATTTTTTGGTAGCCAAAGATGCATATAATTGTCTTTATTACATTTTATATCTTGCAAAAAAAAAAACAACTCATGGGTTAGTCTACATTTATTTTCTTCTACTTGGCCTTATATATCCTACGGCTGTATCGGGAATCGATCTCTTGGAAAACCGACGTTACATTAGTCTACATTCATGTGAATTCTTATTTTGTATTTGATGTCTTGCAGTCTGAAGTGGTTGGGACTAGGGATCTGATGCATAGTCAATATCGGTGTTATTGTGGATTTCTTTGTGATGAATTCAGTGCCTCACTTATTGAAGAGTGCCTCAATATTGATTATGTCAATACTTCATTGTCAATGATTCATTGTCATAGAAAAAATCTGTGAAAACTTTTACAACACCAAATATTTCATCCTTTCTCTATAAATAATGATGCAGTAAGTCAACATGTACACTCAGTAGCCAAAAAACCGAGCAAAATTTTGCTTACAAAAAACGTTATGTAAACATAACGTTTTTTGGAAGCAAAATTTTGCTCGGTTTTTTAACTTTGTCAATTACCTGTAAACTTCTGTAACTTTGTCAATTACCAATATTTTTAGCTGAAAATTTGACAACACTATCAGTGAATGGAAACAGTTCAAATTTTGTCCACATTATTTTCTATACTTGCTTAGGCTGTGGTGAAATTTTTACTGTGCTACCCAAATTTTTCACAAAAATACGGATTTTTGAAATTGGTATGTGATGTGATGTAATAGGAAGCCACCACCAGTGCAGGACTTGCCATGGCGTAGAGTTCCTCCTAATGTCAAGATCAAACTGTACATACACCCAGTAGCAAAAGAAATGCCGAGCAAAATTTTGCTTCCATAAACCGTCATTTTCAACCTTCTGTAACTTTGTCAATTATCAATATTTTTGACTGAATTTTTGACAAAACTATAATTTATGTATTGACCTTTTTTGACCTATGATTTTTATGTTTATAAAATTTATAAAATTTGAAGTTTTGATAACATATGTCAAAAAAGTCATCTGGCTTGCTCGTATTATCATGTAACATTGTAACGTCAGTTTATTATTTTATGTTATGATATTAAATGATGTGATATTATTGCATTTTTTTTTTCATTCAAATCACTGTAGTACCTATGCAACTAGGTTTTTTATTCTTTATTTTTTTTTTATTTATTTGTACAGGCTCAATCGAATCAACAGGTGTTCATATTTATATACATCAATTATCTTAAAACTAACGTTAAGGGGATATAACCGTTTACTCACGGCCGTCTCGATGTTAATAGAAAAAACAATTGTACGAATGGGAAGATAGGCGGGAATTTGAAGTGTGGTTTACAAAGCACGTTTATTTTAAATTCGGAATTGGCTAAAAACTTATAACTATACAACTTTAGGTTTTCTTTTGACTTGAACATTTTTGAGAATGAAAAACAAAACACACAAACACAGATAAAAAAAAACTTAAAGTAAACATACAGGCTAAACTAACTACAATCTAAGGCTAATGTTGGTCAAAAACACATAAATGAGTTTCATAAACTCCAGATCACGTACAGCCAAAATATCTCGAACCGGTACATTGGGTTGTCTACCTCGAGCCCGAAGGGAATCATAAAGCTCAGATCTGACTCCACGATGCTCGGCACATGACCAAATAATGTGATCTGCGTCCTGGTAGCCTTGTCCACATTCACAGAGATTGTTGTCGCTCAGCCCAACCCGGTATAAATGAGCGTTCAAAGAATAATGATTGGACATGAGGTGAGACATCACACGCATGAAGTCTCGACCCACATCCATCCCTCCAAACCAAGATTTCTTCGACACCTTTGGGATTATAGAATGTTGGCATCCCCCCTTAATCTCCTTTACTTCATTTATACTGCCAGCTAACGATCGACTGTTGACGAAAAATTGGAAAAAATTCGTTGAAGGCGAATTGTCGATCATAAATGTCGCCTTCCATAGCGCCCACCTTTGCAAGTGAGTCCGCTTTCTCATTGCCCGGAATTGAACAATGATATGGGACCCATACAAAGGTGATGATAAAGTAACGCGAAGATAAAGCACTTAGAAGCTCCTGTATTTTCATGAGAAAATACGAGGAGTGCTTTACCGGCCTCAAGGAGCGAATAGCCTCTATAGAAATGAGACTATCCTTGAAAATGAAATACTGATCCGGTGTTAGTGAGGCAAAAATTTCTAGCGTAAAGTGTATTGCCGCTAATTCAGCGACATATACGGAACAAGGAGCTTGAAGTTTACGATTGGCGCTATAAATTTCATTAGTTTTACCAAAACCTGCTGACTCCTCTATCAATGATCCGTCAGTGAAGAACGATTAAGTGGAATCAACTTGGCCAAACTTTGCAACATATATTACCGGAGCAATCATAGGACGATGATGCTCTGGGATTAGGGATTTGAGAATAGATAAATCAAAATGAACTGAATTATCGAAGTCGGAGAAGCAAACACGATTGGAAATATTCGGTGAAGGGCTGACATCCTGTGTTAGGTACAAATGGTACAAAGTCATGAAGCGAGTTTGAGGATTCAGCTCGAGAAGCTTCTCAAAGTTTTCGATTACCTGGGGATTTATAACTTGGTGAGGAGCCGGAGAGATAACTCTATAACCCGATCTGAGAGTGGTAAAATGCCAGCCAGCACTTCAAAACTCATGGTATGAGTCGAATGCATGCAACCTAACGCGATACGAAGACACCGATACTGAATACGGTCCAGTTTTATGATGTGCAACCGAGCCGCTGACTGAAAACAAAAACTACCGTATTCGATAACCGACAAAACCGTTGTACGGTACAACGTTAGAAGATCTTGTGGATGCGCTCCCCACCAGGTCCCGGTAATTGTTCGAAGAAAGTTGATCCTTTGCTGGTACTTTCGCTTCAGATACTCAATGTGGGATCTCCAGGTGCATTTTGAATCGAACCAGACCCCAAGATATTTAAATGACATGGAATGAGTAATCGAGGTACCATAAATTTGAAGCTTCGGTTGTGCAGGGTTATGCTTCCTAGAAAAAACTACCAACTCAGTTTTCTCCGTAGAGAATTCGATACCTAGCTCTAGAGCCCAAGTAGACAAATTGTCCAAGGTACCCTGTAAGGGTCCTTGCAGATCGACCCCATTGGGTCCCGTGACAGATACTACGCCGTCATCTGCAAGTTGTCTCAACGTACAGTTGCCACTTAGACAACCGTCAATGTCTTTGACATAAACATTATACAAAAGAGGGCTTAAACATGATCCCAGGGGGAGACCCATGTAGCTAAATCGGGAAGCAGTGGAGTTTCCATGAGAGAAGCTCATATGTTTCTCTGACAGCTAATTGTACAAAAAGTTATTCATTAATGGAGAAAAGCCAGAAGCGTGGAGTTTATCTGAAAGAACTTTTACAGATACTGAATCAAATGCCCCCTTGATATCCAAGAATACAGAAGCCATTTGCACTTTTTTAGCAAAAGCTAACTGAATCTCTGTGGAAAGCAACGCAAGACAGTCGTTCGTTCCCTTACCTCTACGAAAACCATATTGAGTATCTGAAAGCAGGTTGTTCGTCTCAACCCATTTGTCCAGACGGAAGAGGAGCATTTTCTCCAACAACTTTCGAATACAAGATAACATCGCGATGGGTCGATAGGAGTTGTGGTCGGACGCGGGCTTACCAGGTTTTTGAATGGCAATAACTCTCACCCGTCACTTTCACTTTTTTTAAAAACACTCTTTTAAAAAAACTTTTTTGAGCGTATTAGCAGAACTATTGTGTTTGGGGAACTAGGAGAATTTAAAATTAACACTTCATATGATCACTTTAACAAAAATAAAAATAAAATATTGAAGCACTTTTTCAAAATTATCACTAGTAAACGCGAGCAAATTCCTTTAAATTCCACTATAGGAAACTTCTCTTTTGACAGATAGGCCTATTTCGTCTGCGACTTATAGACTTCTTCAGTGTCGAGTGACCGACTTGAAGGGAACATCACAGTAGGTTTAGTATTTATAGTAGGTTTGTTCATTCCTGAATGTATGAGATAGAGTGTGTGAGGGGGTATACTGGATGTGTTTATGTGTGTACCTCAAAGATTGTTAGGTACCTCAAAGGTTGTTTGTTGAAATGAAAGGATATTAATTCCTACTTCGTTTGAAGGTAGTCAAATAGGCGTTGTGTCGTTTTTGTGATGTTGGTAGAAATTTAAATAGCCACGAATATCCGTTTCCTTGATCTTTGTTAAGCAATTTTTTGGAATTTTGTTTGTGGATTGCTATGCTTTCCGCTACATTTAGTTTCCAAGGGTTTGTGATATGCCTTAAAATTTGTATGTTATTTAAGTTTAAAAAATGTTCTTCGTTGAATATGTGTTCAGCTACTTTTGATTTAAAATGGTGTATGATCCCTTTTTCAGTGTCTTTGTTTGCTTTAGTGATTCTGCAATATGTTCTTTGAAACGAATATTGAGATTACGTTTAGTTTGTCCAATGTAAACTTTTCCGCAATGGTCACAAGTTATTTTGTAGACCCCGGATTTGCTAAGACTCTCAATGAGGTCTTTAGCAGAACCTAAGAGAGTTTTAAGCTGATTATTTTTACTAGTAAAAACTATTTCAAAACCAAAATTCCGTAGGATTGGTCGTAATTGTGTAGTGTGGCTATCGTGTGTCATTGCTATTCTTTTAAGTTGGGGTTGTGTTTCTGTTAGTGTGGTGAGGGATTCTTTGTATTGTTTTTGTGTTTTTTTATTGATTACGTTTTGTATTAGTCTTCGGGAGTAACCATTTAAGTGTGCTGTGTCAAAAATGTATTCGAGTTCTTTAGTTATGCCGTTTGGACTTAGTGGTAATGTCTGTATTCTGTGAATCATGTGATTAAATGATGCTATTTTGTGTTGGTATGAATGATTAGACGTATGTGGTATTGTACGTTGTGTATTTGTTGGTTTTCTGTAAATTTCAAATGAAAGTTTAGATTGTTCTTTTACTACAAGCAAGTCTAAGAATGGTAATTTATTGTCATTTTCAATTTCATAAGTGAATTCAATGTTTTTATGTGAGTTGTTTAAAGTGTTTAGGGTGAGAGGTAGGAGATCTTTCTTTAAAATGCAAAACACATCATCAACGTATCTACACCAAACGGTAGGTAGTTGATTCATATCTTGTAATTGTTTTTCGAAATTTGCCATAAATATTTCGCTCAGAAAAGGGGAAAGGGGGTTACCCATAGGGGCGCCTTTTAATTGTTTATAATGTTCGTTTCTGAAAGAAAAATAAATTTCCATGCAAAGTTGTGTAAGTTTTATGTATGAACGTACTTTTTTCTTCCATGCCATGGCGTCATTTTGAAAGAGTAACCAATTCTCTAATAAGTTTATAGTTTCTTTTACTGGAATACTAGGAAAGAGGGATTTGACGTCAAACGATACTAAAATTTCATCTTCATTTATGTCTACGTTATGGACGAGCTCTGTGAAATGTTGTGAGTTTTTAATTGCTCGACTGAAAAATTGTTTTGGCATGTTTTTAAATTCGTTAACTAACCATTTTGCTATTTTATGGGTGGGTGATCCTATTGCTGAAATAATTTCACGCATTTCGTTGCATGGTTTGTCAACTTTTGGAAGACCTTTAATAGTAGGCAATGAAGGATTTGATTCTTTAAGATTGTTAATTTCATTACCAAATGATAATTTGCACTCTTTGAGTGTTTTTTCCACACGTCTTATCATTCCCGGAAGGGGATCTGATCGCTGTTTTCTATAGGGGCCATTATTTAATTTTTCTAACATGATGTTTTCATAATCTTTTATCTATTATTACTGTACAATTTCCTTTGTCTGATCTCAAATAGTAGACCGGTTTTCGTTTTAATTCTTGGAGTATTTTGTGTTCTTCGCTGTTTTCTATAGGGGCCATTATTTAATTTTTCAACAATCTCACCCGTCTCCAATCATCCGGTACCATGTTGAGTTCCAGAAACTGATTAAAAAAGTTCAACATGCGCCTCTTAGCGACGTCTGGGAGGTTCTTAAGCAAGTTGAGCTTGATCCTATCAGCCCCAGGAGCCGTATTGCCACACGAAAGGAGTACGAGAGAGAGTTCTACCATTAAAAAAGATTGGCTGTTCTCATCTATCGAATTCTCTGTTTCGCGAGGAATCATCCGATCCGGCACAGAATCTGGACAAACTTTTCGCGTGAACTTGAGGATCCATTGGTCCGAGTACTCTTCGCTCTGGTTGTTCGTAGTTCGGTTACGCAATCTTCGCGCCGTGTTCCAAAGAGTACTCATCGACGTCTCGCGCGATAGCCCGTCCACGAATTTTCGCCAGTATCCGCGTTTCTTGGCCTTGATGGAGCTCTTAAGTTCGCGTTCGAGAGCCGTGTATACTTCGAAGTGCTCAGGTGTTCCACGTCTACGGAAAACTTTAAACGCGTCGGACTTTTTACGGTAAACCTCGGTGCATTGCTGATCCCACCATGGAGAAGGAGGTTTCCTGCAAAATGACGATCCTGGAACTGGTCGAGTTTGAGCTTGAAGCGCGTTGTCTAAGATCAGGTTGGAGAGGAAGTTGTATTCCTCCAGCGGTGGAAGCTCTTTTACCGTCGTTACGGCTTCACCTACTGCTGTTCTGAACATTGTCCAATCGATGTAACGGGTTAGATCATACGCGACGTTAATGGATTCCGATGGATTGAACCCGGTGGTAATCGAAATTTTTATGGGCAAGTGATCACTACCGTGGGGATCTTGAATCACATTCCATGTGCAATCCAACGATAATGAATTCGAGCAAAGTGTGAGGTCTAATCTACTGCCAACTGAGGATGGACCAGCCAAACGTGTAACTTCTCCATTGTTAAGAACGGTCATATTGAAGTTGTCACAGAGGTCATATATCAAGGAAGATCGGTTGTTATCGTACAGTTCTCCCCAGCCTGTACCGTGAGAGTTGAAATCTCCCATGATCAACCGTGAAGTAGGAAGTACCGAACAAATATCTGAAAATTGTTTTTGGTTTATTAAGGCTCTAGGTGGAATATACACAGAAGCATGGGATTTTTAATAACAGCCTGACATGCGACAACTTCAATACTTGGAATTAACGGAAAATTCACTCCATAGAAGGAATAGCACTTTTTGATCCCCAAAGTACTCCTCCTCCACGTGAATCCTCACGATCAAGACGAATAATGTTTAAATCATGAAACGAAAGATCGATTTCGGGCGAGAGCCATGTTTCACAAATAGCAAATGCATTTATATTCGTTATATGCTTTATAATTTCAGATCATCCATGGATATCCCAAGTTTTGTAAAATAATTTAAAATCAAATTCAATGTTCAGATTCAAAAAATGGAATTTTTAATTATCATTCTTATATTCATTCATTATTTTATTTTTCATTATAATATTCATTCACTATATTTTTTATCATTATAATATTCATTCACTATATTCTGTTTTTTATTATATGACATTGAATATATATTGGGAAGGGAGGGAACATCATTTCTTTATCCTACCGATTTGATTGTGATGCTGTGAATTCTACTCCAACAGTTTCAGCGAAAGTCACGCGCCCTTCTTAACAAGCCATCCCGTAGAAAGCTTAATAAGTATTGCGAATGGGGTTACTCGAATTGTTGGATCATATCGTTCGACGGAGAATCTTATGTTCCCGCGGGTTTCACCTAAGTGTCTCTGCTTAAGGGTCCGCACGGCTTTGGCTTGTAATTGAACATGGGGAAATCTTACGCGTCTGTTAAAATTTACCATTTATTTCGAGAACCGCTTTAGGGAGCTCTCATCTAGCATACTGATCAAGTGTGGAATCAGTAACAACCTTGTGATTGAAAACATCGAAGAAATGCTCAAATTGAGTACCCAGTCTAGGTTCTTGAGAATCTATCTAAACTATATGTCATCCGATATTAGAGTTCCAGGCTATAATTCTCCTAGTATACGCTTCACTTACCACAGTTCCTGCATTGATAATGATCTCTTCATGAAGCAGGCTATTCAAGGAGTTCCAGATCAACTTCGACCTTTTTCAATTTCCCATATTTTTATTGAAAAGTACCAACATATCAATTGCAATTATAAAATGTTTCATTGGTGGATCACGCATTGATGGATCCACGAGTTTCGATGTCTACAATAAATATTCATCTGACTGGGCTACAAAATGGTAAGTACACAACTGGGATGGAGCGTGCGTGCGTCCCCGCAACATAGCTATGGTCCTCACAAGTTCCTACCTCATGCTTCCACGGGTCAGGAGATGACAAAGACCGCCAGCTAAGGGTTGCGAACTTAGCTGGTAGTGCAGCCTGGGCACTGTTGTCCTTCTGACTTCAGCAAGGTTGAGGAGGTGCGTGCTGAGCGTCTGTCCACCAAGGAGGTGCGGCTCAAACAGCGTCTGTCCTGGCATCCAGCGGTTGAGTAAGAAACGCTGTATCGCGTCAACTATACATTACATGGTTTTTTACATTTTTTTAGAGAGAGAATTATATACGACAAATTCTAGAAAAAAAAATCTTCGTCCAAAATAGTTAATTCAAAAACTAAAATTGTTTATCATCCTACATTTTCTATTTTACAGACATAAAGAATCATTTATGGGCCCAGTAGGAAAAAAGAGTTATCAAAGAATTTCCTGTCATTTATTTTTATTTTTTTTCGTTTTGGATTAATTGAGTTTCCGTTTTTGGGCAGTAATCATACTCATATGAAATTGATTTCGCATAATTGTTTGCTTACATTTTCTTTGCTATTTTGCTAGGCTGTCAGGTGATCAACTTTATTTCATTATATCACTTTGGAATTTTCGCTATTTTAGAACTTCAATCATCTAACATCGCAGCGGAAGAGGCAAATAGCGGCATTTAATTATTATATGTACATTATGTAGTATTTCTTTAAAGCATTGTATTATTTCCATCATATCATGACCTTCACTTTTTCATAAAACAAACCTGATTTAGGCGGTATCTGGCTTAAACACGAAACATACCTTCAATTTATGACATCTAGCATTGCATATATTTCCAGTATATAATGTAGAAAATTACAGCTGTGGTAGACTTTTGAACATGACGGAATCTGTGGTAGGCTTTTGCACTTATTGCTGAATGTATTTTTCGTTTCCGGTTTGCAAATGGACTTGTTACCAATTCTGAGCTGATATGTTTCATGCAGCGCTGTTTGCCATTTTGCTAGTGATTGATTTTACATTTCAATCTTTGTCATTACTTCATCATAACTTACAATATCATTATATTTGGCAATATTGTTTTATTGATTTTACTTCATAGATGATTTAAACATTACTTATTGTTTTTTTGCCCATTTATCTTTAACTCCCTTCCAGTTAAATCTTCCCATTTCTAACTCGGTAGCAATAACTATTAGGTCAGCAAAAATAAAAGTAGATTGCTGTTATAAAATCAGCATCAAATAGAAAATAGTGACCATGGCAACAGTAAATTAAAATGTATAAATGTTAGTTTTGTAAAATTTCAGTAGATTTAATCAACTTTTTCAGGATACCTGAATCAAGATTTTGGTGAAATGCTGCTATCGCTGAAAACGAACGAAAACGTGCTTAAGCGCGAACCACAGAACTCTACACTTTAACATTTTACAACATTTCTTACATATAAGGATCAACCGAATGAAGATCATTTATTATAGATACGAAATCTTATAGTATATTTCATTTACATAAATATATACACCATTATATAAATATTTCATGGGAATGGGAGGGACCATCAGGGCACCCGATAGAAACACTCTGGATGGGGAGAGTGGGAATGCCAACTCCCCATTGCTAACAGTTTGTGAATAGAGGGCGGGCTCTTCTCCCCGCCCATTGGATGCATCCTCATATTAGATAGCTTGCTCTTTTGACCAATTGTTCAGTCTTGTTGTTGGAAGGAGATTCTTTATATCCCTGTGGATACGTATAAGTGATGTTGCATAGCAATCCACCCAACCCATTTTTGGGCCTACATACAACGGCATGATTAGGATAATCAGTGGTTATTAAAGCTTGATCAAGTCTAACAGAGGGGAGAGCCCATTGCTGTCGGACTTAGTGGTAGTACATATCATACATCATACATCATCATACAATAAATACTCATCCTTCCGGAAACCTCAGGAACCATGTTCAGTATATGTTTCTGAGTTGGCTGCAATCAATTTCGCATTTGGGATGATTTTCGACATGCCAATAGACCATTATTTTATCTTCTCGGATAGTTTCAGTTTCATTGAGGCTCTCCGGTCGATAAAAACGGTGAGGCAATAATATTACTTTCCTTAAAAATAAGGAAACAGATGTGTGCGATGGTCATAAGATCATTTAGGATTACCTTCGTATGGGTTCCCTCGCATTGCTCAATTCCAGGCGCTGTTTGACGCTCTAGTAAAGGTGGGCGCACAAGTATGTAAGATTTTTGAAAGATGAATATCACATGATGAATTTTTCCCATTAGTACGTTAAAGCTCTCTTCAAAATCGGTTAAATGATTGGACAAGTAATTCTCTTGGGTGGTGATTGCATTCCATTATTGCAAATGTTTCTACGAGCTCGTGGTTCAATAGTCTAGATGTAAGTGGACGTTTCATTCATGTCATTCCAAGACTTATATCCAACCACTATTTGCTAGATGCACATCTGTACAGAATTAACCTCATCGAAAGCAATATATGTAGGTACGGTACCGGTTATGATGAAATCGATCACGCAGTTTGACATTGTCCGAAAAATGATGCCTCTAGAACCCTAGTGGCCCGAGGTAGGCAACCCTTCCGCGAGGTAAGACATGTTTTTATAAGTGCGTGATTTTCCCAAAAGCGATGTTATTTACGAATTCCTGTGTTTGTCTGACCTTAGAGTGTAATAACATCACACCCCCACTCCAGTAAATACCCTGGCATAGTGTCCTAATTATACTATCCTCATATATCCGTGCTACGTTTACCTGCCCAGCAAGCTATTGGTTAACCATCTGAGCCTAGCTCCTGAAAGGGGCTATACAGGGTGTTCAATAAGTTCAAATACAACTTTTCATCGTTGTGTAGGTGCCCACCATGTGCATTCTGTGTATTGGAATTGGTGTCAGCTTTAGCCTCATATATAAGCTAACCGACGCGGACGGTGTCGACATACTGTCATTTGTTGTTTGTTTACCGCGCATGATGGAAAAAGAACGGAGCCTCGTAGTAAAATTGTTTGCGAGAGGTGAGCGACCCGGTGACATATTCCGGCGGTTGAAATCTAACGGGGTGAAGTGGAATTTCATCTTTACCACCATCCATCGGTACCGGGATATGGGCTCGGCCAAGGACCGTGCGAGATCCGGGCGGCGGCATTTGGCTAGAATGCCAGCAGTCATCAAAGCCAGTAGCCACCACAAGCAGGAAATGAAATCTTTCAAGAGTAAAGGGCGAACACGAAATTATTGCGACACCGAAAATGTCATGCCAATTTTCTTTTAATGTTTAGAATCAAACCAAAATTTTAGGGTAGTTTTATACATATATTTACTTCAAAAATCAAAAGAAAAGTTAATCGATGGAGCCTTGAGTGTAAAATTGAACGCATTTTCGCTTGATGCCCTCCATCAAAGTCTTTACAGTGTTATTCGGTACCAGTTTCTCAGTTTTTTTTTTCCATTTTCTTAACATGTCCTTCTCGTCTTTGACTGTCTTCTTGCTCTTCCGAAGTTCCCGCTTCATCATTGCCCAGTACTGCTCCACCGGGCGCAGCTCCGGACAGTTTGGCGGATTCATGTCCTTTGGAACAAAATGGACAGAATTGGCCTCATACCACTCCAGGACACTTTTAGAATAGTGGCATGATGCCAAATCTGGCCAAAATAGCGGAGCTTCGTCGTGCTGCTGCAAGAACGGCAAAAGGCGCTTCTCGAGGCACTCAGATTTGTAGATCTCGCCATTTATTGTGCCCTTTGTCACGAAAGGCTCACTCCTCAGTCCGCAAGAGCAGATGGCCTGCCAAATGAGATATTTGGAGGCGAACTTCGACATTTTCTTCTTCTTAAATTTGTCGTCCAAATAGAACTTGCTCTTGCCGGTGAAAAACTCCAACCCCGGAATTTGCCTAAAATCGGCTTTTATATACGTTTCGTCGTCCATTACACAGCAGCCATATTTTGTCAGCATCTTCTCGTAGAGCTTCCGTGCCCGAGTTTTAGCCGTCGATTGTTGCCGCTCATCGCGGTTTGGGAAGTTCTGTACCTTGTATGTATGTAGTCCAGCTCTCTTCTTTGCATTCTGGACGTAGCTCTGCGACATGCCGATCTTTTTAGCCAAATCACGGCTTGAGACGTTGGGATTTGCTTTAATCATCCGCTTCACCTTTCCCTCCGTCTTTTTGTTCTCCGGTCCTGGTTTTCTTCCAGCTCCTTTGCCGTGGTCCAACGTCAACCGCTCCTGGAACCGCTTCAACACTCTGGAGACGGTTGAATGGTGAATGTTCAACATTTTTCCCAACTGCCGGTGCGACATGTCAGGAAATTCCAGGTGTTTGGAAAGAATTTGTTCTCTCGACTCGCGTTGGTTCACCTCCATTTTCGTTGAATCGAAAAACACGACTTCGAGTTTGACAGCATGTAAACAATACACATCAATGATTTGGTGGTTTGGCAAAATTTGGTTGATTTTTACCCAATGGTAAAAAAGTTATGCCCTGTTGAATGTGTCGCAATAATTTCGTGTTCGCCTTTTAATCAAAACAGTTTAGTTCGAGATTTGACGAAAAAAATGCATTTAAGCAAAACTTTAGTGCAAGACACGAAAAAACGTGAAGGAACACACATGTCCAAAGCCCAAAAGGCGCCAAATCGCGATGAATGGTAGAATACGGTTGTGAAATAACGTGCACGGAAGCACTACATCCAACTGTTGAGCAAACCGCATTGTCTCGTTATGGATGACGAGACTTATGTCAAAGCAGACTTCGAGCAACTTCCGGATTCATTACTGTTCATCATAAGTTCGATGATCCTGAGGACGTTAGCAAGAAGAAGTTGTCAACGTTTGCCAAAAAATACATGATTTTACCAGCAATTTGCTCCTATGGAAAGCGGAGCACCTGATTCATGACAACCGGGACGGTAAATGGGCAGGTGTACCTAAATTAATACCTCCAAAAGCGTCTCTGAGGTCATACGATGATCCTACGCTTTTCGGGCCAGACTTAACCTCATGTAATTACTCGAAAGATGTTCTGGAGTGCCAAAGCATCTCAATCTCCCCAAACGCACCGAAACTGCGACTAATTGAGAAGTACTGGGCCATCATGAAACAGGCACTTCGGAAACATATTAAGGAAGTGTAATTGGAGGAAGATATGAAGAAAACATGGATTTCGTCGTTGTACAAGATCTTCTGGGTAGTGTTAAAAGGAAGGTTCATGCATTTGGGTATGGTAATAAAATTGAAAAAAGCGAACATCGGGAAAGTTAAATAATAAGTTTTGTTTTATTCGCTGAAAGTTTGAGTTCGATTGGTTGAATGAGTGAGTTTTGCCGAATCTTTTCGTGTAAACTTGATTTTGTACACTCTTTATATTCAAAATATGTCGTAAATCCAGCTACAATGGACACAATCATGGTTAAATATGTTTATAGGCGGTTAAGAACATATTTATAAGTTTAATTGACATACTTGAGTGATATAATCGTCATCCTTAATTTTTAAGCTGTCATTGTTTCACTGGTTAGGCTGAAAATTTTTTTTTGTCCCCGATCTTCAAATGACCTACGTTTTGATTGATTTATTTGACATGAGTTAAAATACACCCTCGATATGCGGAAAATAATCAACCTGTGAGTTAACTACTCTTATAGAAAAATAAATACCGATTAGACAAAAAATCCGAAGACACAATTTTAGTGACATATTATTTTCTATCTATATTATCATTAGATAACATAATGTTGATAATGCTTTATGTTAATTAACATAATTCGGTTATGGCCCATTTGATAAAACAAAAGCAAACATGGTTTCAGTGTTTCGAAAGTGGTTTTTTTGTGTCCAGTTAAGAAAATGTTTAAAAATAATAAAACAAAACATTACAAATATTGTTTTTAATGAGCAATTTAGAGGATGAGAAGAAGTTGCACCCTATAACAGTCCCTATACAAGGGTTATAGACGGACATAAAACATAGAACACAAGCAAAAATCATCATTGTGTTCAGCTAGGGGAATGTTTGAAACATAATAAATAAAAACCTTCGAAAGATTGTTTTAAGTGAGTAATATAAAGGATGAGACAAAGTTGCACCCTTTTCCCAATATAGGTCTTATAGACTGGCCTAACATACATATCCCTATAACGTTTTTGCTCAAAAACGTAGTTTTTTTTACTTTTTGCTGGGGCATAATAACTAAATAAACATACCTAAGCAAGCGTATTAGCAGTTGAGTGCCGTTGGTAGCTCACTTATTTTATAAAAAAAGTGAAAAATGTAGTTATCTGTTCCATATTAGGCAGTGTCAGTGACAACTACCACCTTTGAAAAGTTGTAATAAAAGAAATAACCTCATAAGTGCATTTGGATACAGTTGAAAAATAAAATGGGTGGTGAGTTGTTCGAAGTTTGATGAAATTTATGTTTACTATTTTTTTAAAAATTAAAGCGATGACTTTTAAAGCTGAACTAGCCACCGTTCTTGGAGTTTATAAGTAAGTAATAATAATCAAAAGAAGTAATAATCAAAATTCAATTCTATCAAGGTGCATTTGAAACCACGGCTTCTACACCTTTAATGAAATATTGGTAGCTCATCAGCGCCACTGCAGTTGAGGGAAAAATCGAAGTTACCTGTATTGTGGTTTGTTCACACATCAATCACCATTCAATTTGTTTCGATTACACTGCGCGGTCTGAAGCACGGCTGGAAATTATTTACTCGGTGCACGTAGTCTTCGTATACAAACACAATCACCAACACCGTGATAATTTGTTCGAAAACAAAAACATAACACTCTTGGGCAACTTTAAGCAGGAAATAAATCAGAAGCACATAAAAATTTCATAACACTTCGTTTTCTTTTGGGTAATTCTCTACCTTTCGCGAGGACAATTTAATCACCAACCTTTGCCATGCTTTTGGAAACCTAGTTTTACTTATCTATCGATCGAAGCACACACGTTCTCACTCGGAAGAAAATCACGATTAATCATCAGTAAAATATTTCGCTTCCATACGTAAATCATTCCCGGCTGTTGAATGAAGCAAACCTTTATTTGCTATTTCTCCTTGTGATTACGATGGTAATTTATTTCCAATGACTCGTTCGGTGATCGAGGCTAGTAGTGCTCTATGTGCATTGCGATGTGAGTCATTGAATTGCACTATTCACTGCAATGAACTCGCACTCCGCAAAACACGAACGAACGAACGGTACGAATGATTGCACACTAGAGATCAAATTTTCACTTGACGGTTGGCATTTTTCATAATTTTTCGCACCGATACTTTTCCCCAAGTGGTCATATTTAGATTAAGTGACGTCGACAATTTTACAGAAATGGCCTGTTTTCTCTCGCGCACTCACTCACTGAAGATCATGCCGCTCTGTTGGATGTTGTGATATTGCGAAGCCTTAGCCGAAGTTTCCGAGTATGTGTGTTAACTTTTCTTGCTAATGCTCCATCTTTGGGGGGTTATTTCTGGGCTAACAACTCGACTTCTCCAACCACAACCTTTATCCAGCCTCACGCTTATACGCCTCAACAGGCACAGACGCAAAGTTTGAACGTCGAAGAAGGATGACAAGAAACGGAAAGAAGAAGATCGGATAGATAAAACGGATAAAACTAGTTACATTCTTATTGAGATCTCTTCGTCTCACGACCTGTGTTCACGAGAAATTCCACACACGTACGCTAAGATGTCGATACACCTTTACCTATTCTGTTGTTATTCTTCCACATTAAACTTCATAAACTCTCTTTCTCCTCACCCCACACAATCAACACTTACACACAAGGGCATCGCGAGAGTTCCACGTAGGATTTTAATTCGAATTCTTCAACCTGAAACGGTATCCAATGGAGTATTTCCCGAATCAACACACCACACATGCATTATGTCAGTCTTGTACTTGGAATTCTTATTAGTAATTTCCTAAGCACATCTCAACGTTTGACAGATATATTCTCCAGCTGATCCTTTCAGATCAGCTAACAGGATTTGGTTTACACTAACCGACTATAACAACGACGAAGACGACGACAACGGCAGACGAACGCAAAAGCTTTCCACAAGAGCACAGTCTCCGGCAGCAAAACGCGGCCTCGATTCGTGTTCGCCAAACTTATCTTACTGACTGTTGCAGCTCCACTTGTAGCACTCGCGTCGCACGTCCATCCCGTATACTTGCACAGCAAGATTTGTTTTGTAGGCCACCACTGCTATTACTGTATAAGCGTTTCGGCCGAAAACATGATACTCTGGCTACTGTTGTTATCGTGGTGTGAAAGAAGTATCGATATGTTAATGATAAAATAGTTATTTTGTTTTCGACAGATGGTAGCGCTCACCGATATTATATGAAGATAAACTTGAGTGTTACAATAGATGGCATCACTTTTATACGGTTGGATAGCATAAGACTTTAAGTTGTGATTTCTTAATGATGTAGAAATCGATTCAAGTAAAACCTATTGTTTGACCTCAGTTTGCTATTCATTTTGGGATTCAACAGCTGTTGAGCTTATAATGACTTTAAGTGGCCCAAAATAAAACTATGACAAGCAATATTGACGTTTCTATTTTAATGGATTCTAAAAGTACTACCAAAATATGAAAACGTAGAAAAAATTGGGAAAAGGTCTGTATCCTCAATAATCCGGACACCTCAAAACTTAAGTAAAACACAATGTTTGCATTATATTTCAATTGTGGTTGTTTATTTCAGAATCATGGGATATTAACAATTCACGAAGTCGAATCATAGTTATTCGGTATTTGCATAAAATTTTCGAACTTTGCGCTTACCTCCTTCCATTAGGGGTTTGTACCGACTCTTCAGATACCGTGGTGGCCGTCTTTGTCCAAATTTGTTGGATGTGTTTGATATTTTTGATTTCTTGAAAACATCCGCTCCATCAGAGCCCAACATCTCTCGATTGGATGTTACTCTGGCAATTTGGCGGTTTTTGGTACAGTATTCACTTGATTTACTTCGTACCACTTCATCACAGTTTTATAACATCATAATGGCATGATGCCAATATCGGACAAGAACAAAGGTTTTTTTGTGTGTTTTTTATGAAGGGTACCAATTGCTTCTGCAGGCACTCTTTATGGTAAATCTGTTAATTGTGCCTGTAGTGACGGAAGATTTACTCTGCCTGCCACACGTGCAAATGGCTTGACAGACATGGTATTTTTGGGAAATTTCAATGCCTTCTTCATCCTGAAATGCTCAGCTGTAGCCTTTCTGGCCATATCCGAAGAGAAAACCAGCCCTGAAGATCATTCAGAGCATAAGTTTCATCGTCCATAATAACGCATAAAACCTTGTCAACAATCCGCAGTACAAACGTCAAGCCCGTCATTTTGCTGTCAATTTCTGTTTATCGTTGCGATTTGGATTTTTTTTTACTTTATACGAAACGCTGTTTTGGGTTTTGGACAAAACCAGGTGACATTCAATATCCTCTTCACCTTTCGGCCCATGACAGGATCAGCACGTCGATTGTTTTTATCACTTCTCGGTTTTCTCTCAACCGTCAAACGTTCTGAAAAAAGATTTGAGCTGACCGTGAACAGTGGATTTAGGTAAATCCTCTTTTTTGTACAAGTTTTCGTATTAACAAGTCAGGGTTTGCCTTACGTTTGTACAAAATCTGCTCACGCTCGTGCTTTTCATTTGTCGCCATCTTGAACACAAACATGAAATGCAAACACCAATCAATGTATTTTTCATCAATGACACCAAGACACACACCTCAGTGAAATTTACAGTGATCAGTTTCTCTCAATTTACCACTTTTATGAATATTATGATTGTAGTTGAAAGCAATCATTAATTTGTTTTTTGAATAACTTTTGATTTTTTACCCGATTTTTTTTCCTAACCCGAATAAGAAATCTTTCCCATAGTATTCTTCTACTACGAATAAAATATTATTTCTCACAGAAAGTAAGCAGTCAGGAAGTTTTTTATATTTTTTCTCAAACCTAGAATAATTAAGCATTAATTTCAAGAATCAATCTTGAAAATCTGTCGAGTGGATCAAAAGTTATAAATTTTCTAAAATATTATTTTTTAGAAACCGTGATTCTTTCAGAGCTCGGAAAAATTGACACCCATCGTGAGCGACGAGTAAAAAAAATATTCAGTGTACACAATTTTCTCTATATTTATTTTGTTCTATCAGTTCTATCGTCATTTCGTTCTATCAGTTGTCCCTGAGTTCCACACAACTCATTCACACCACAGCAAAGCACATATCCGGAGAAATTTGCGAAATGGGCAAATCTTTGAATGATGAAAGTAAAGCAACACAAAACAAGATATTCACCTTGCACTGCAGATTCATGTTTGCAAATTAGTGTTTACTTCATGTTCGCTAGAGGCAGTACGTGATGAACAATATATTATCTCAGTCAGGGTGCATTTTGAGAATTGAATATGAGATTTTTAAGCTAAAAATCATTCTCTAGACCACTCCATCGTGAATGGTTACCCTACTGACGAAATGAAAATATACACGTCTACTTATTTTCCATAAGGAACAAGCCTACTAAATAGTTCCTAGTTTTGAGAGATTGTATAACTTATTTTCATGGAACTGTGTAAGGTATAAACCAGAGAAAAAAAAAATATGAAAAGATTTTATAAATTTTGTAGGTGATACAAAATCTAATTTCGTTTAGTTTTCCCAAAACAACTGTATGGAAATCCAATGAAAACGAAAAGAAATGTTTAAGCTACAAGATTTAATTACAGCATAATAATTAGTTCTTATATAATAATTATGATTATGGTAATCTTAGTTTAAACTGATTTTTACGCAAGACTTACTTTATCTTCATTGATTACTTTACGTTTGGATCGGTTTTCCGGAAGAAAAGATCTAATAAACGCGTTAGCAGAATAAACCGCTTATCGCACAAAACTATCAAACCTATGTAGGATATCTGAAAACCAGGATGGCTTCTTTAAAAAATCTCTGTCCGACCGAAAACAGTTATGGTGCATTGAACGCCGCAAGGAGCAAAACAGAACAAAAACGATCTTCTTGATATGAAGCTGAACCGTACGCAAACAAAATTGTTTTGAGCACGGCTGAGAGCGCCGCTGCGAACGTGGCACAAAAGCACGAAGCTTACGCTCGTGTTCATGATCATTTTGATGAGTGCTTGTGCACCTCAAGAGAGTGTTCATTTGAGAGTATATACTTCATCAAACATCTGCGCCCTTGCGCTGAACTGGCCGGATTGACGTGCCGCAAGGGCTCAGTAGGGATTCTTTTTCAAGGCCCGAGGCTAAGAGTCAGTTCCATTGTGGTAATATCACATCTTTCATTTTATAATTTCAGATAATCCATGATTTTTTTTAGTATTGTATAATAATTTTAAATTATTTTTTTTCTCGTGGCTATGATACATTGTCTAAACTTTCAGGTTCATGATGGATACGAAAATCCGTCTACAATTGCAGCAGGACGCCTACAACTGCAGCAGGATCAGGTTCGCATTTGTTCATCCTTCTAGGTTTTAGCCCACCTAACCCACGTTATGTATTTGTAGGCTTCCTATAGTCAAGGTTTTGTACGCTTTTTGTGAAACGATCTTTTTTTTTATTTATTTATTAAGTTTCAACTTTTGGCATTATTCATAATCATATGAAAGTTATTTCACCTTATTGTTAGCTTAAATTTTCTATGCACGCCTCCACGAATCATATGATCACAAAAGACTGCTAGCTGAAACATGGGGACGTTGGTTGGCGTGGCCTGGTCACGCCTGTTGTTGGAGATCGTGTATATCATATTGTATATTTTCCATTCTCTATTAATTAATAATTTCAGCACGCTTTGGAATGATCTTTGCATGTGCAAAGATGGGAGGTTGCCCTTCACTTTTTTTACTGTTTAGATAGACGAAATGTTGGCTTCGGCAAAACTGACTGTTCTCTGCAACCAGTTTAGGAACCATTTATCCTGTGTATTCTTCCATCAATATATTTGTACATATTTATTATTTAGCTTTTTACATATGTATTGTTTAACTTTTTATTTTGTTTTAATCAACATTTTCATCAATATGTTGTGAACATTTTCAGATAAAAAGCGAGCCTGAAGGCCGTGGCTTTTTTATCAACATTTGTTATGAAGCGTCAATTCTCCATTCTCATTTGTTTATACTCTGTCTATTATTGCATACATATAAATTTAAGTAGCTTTTCGGAGTAACGGAGAGCCACAGGAAAAACTTTCGTACAATATATTTAGGTAGCGGGTGGTGACAATCGACAACGGACAAACTAAGTATCAACTTAATTTCTTTAAATATATTAATATGAAAATTACAAACATCGCTCGCTGAGCGTATTCTAAAGCTTAACTTTCCTACTAACACAATTCCACCTTTCCCGAGACACTTATGAGGGGTCGTGGAGTGCTCCCTGCATCTCTCTTAAGTAAATGTCGGACTAACATTCCCTTCCTTATTCCCACCAGTTGCAAGGACGTGGCCAAGGTTAGCTCTGATCTGTTGGAAGGGGACACATCCTTTATCTAAGAGGTAGGGATTCATCACAAATCATTATCTAACAGCAACGATAAAGACGCGTCTCCATCTTAACAACAGTTCAGAGCTTGTACCACCTACGCTATTGTGCGACCTGGTTTATGGTTTATGCTATGCTATGCTATAACAGTAATTATTCTCACAATTTGCCAACAACTCTCCAATTACTCAATTAATTTTACTGGCCACACTACACATAAAGTCGGCCACAGTTAAAAAGTAAAGCAAGATTCGAACCCATATTGTGATTTTTTTAATACAAGATGTAAAAAGTTCAATTAAGTGGATCCGCAAAACCTAACCTGGGGACGAATTAAATCTCCATGAAAGCGGTGAACATCATATTCAGCAAGAGAAAAATAAAATTCAATCAAGTGAATCTGCATCACGCGAAGGGAACGGCAGCTGTACTCTAGAAAAGATTCATAAACAACAAACTGGACATCGCTTTGATCCAGAAGCCATGGGCAAATATTTGAAGTCCGCACAACATCTGGCAAATTAAGTTACAATGAAGGTTACAACTAGCACCCAGAGCTGCGATTTTAGTAAATGGAAAAATTAAAATATTTGGAATTACAGAATATATAACACCGTTTCTGTCATGATGAAGGAGCAACAACTCAAGGGCATACTTCAGCCTTGGAGATCTTGGAGACGTACTGCAAAACAAAAAACTAAATAAGCTGGCAAGCATGGACATCAACAAAAGAGGGGAGTTCTTTCTAAATTATATATCAAAATCTTAAATAGATACAGAAAGAATGTGTATACAACAACAAGTGAAGTCGACTAAAATGAATGACTAAACATGTTGCAAAGCTGAATTTGAAGCAGATTCCCGGAATTTTATACATCGGTTCAAAGAAGAAATGCCGATAAGCGTTTTAACCAAACTAAAACTGCCAAAGCTTACTAAGAAAGTCTTTTGTATGATATAAAATATGTGTATGCGGTTTCAGAAGTGACTTTTTCATCATGATCCCTGATAAACAAACCGGGAGTTATTATTTATTTCTTTGGCATAACGTCATTATAGAATATTAACCTGATATACAATATCCTTTCACTTCATGCTCCTCTCCAAGCTCCCGAACACTTTGTACTCCCTAGATCTTGCTCACTTGCCCTTAACCATCTTGCTCTTCCGCGCACCTCGTCGTCTTGTGCCAACAGGGTTCCCATCAAAAACATCATTTTCGCAGGGTAGTTAATCGGCATTCTCGCAACAGGTCCTGCCGAGCGTATGATCCAGATTTGATCACCTTACGAATACTGCGTTCGGCAATTGAAGCAAAGCGAGCTCATGATTCAACCTCCGCCTCCAGACTCCGTTCTCCTGCATTCCGCCAAAGATGGTTCTGAATTTTTGTTGCTCCAAAACTCCGAATTGTGTTCTCAATTCCCTTCTCAAGCATTGTCCACGTCTATTGCCCGAAGGTATTATTAGCGTTTTGTGTGCAGAATAAACTTTGTACTGAAGCTAAGTCCGTTTGATCGCAGTTATTGGGAAGCCAAGAGTACAAAATATGTTCAGTTGATCAGCTGTCAAATTTTACCCAACAGGTGGTGGTAATTTTTTCCTGTACTCGAGGTTACTCTATGTAATGATCAGCGTAATATGTATATTTGTGTTTGGTAGAACCAAATATCTAATTAAATTAATTGTGCTCAATCTAAAAAAAAAATTCTACGAGTTTCGAAAAGATGTTCTAGACTTTTCGAAGCTGTAACATGACTATTCAGGAAGCAATATACAACATTTCTCTCATTTCAGGATCAACCAAGTGATGAATATATATAATAGATACGGATGAATTTTCTCTTAGAGAATTATATACATGCCATTATAATAAAAAATTAAGCTATTGTTGGGAAATGGGAGGGATCATCAGAGCACCCGATTGAAGTACTCGGAATGGAGAAAGTGGAAATGTCTACTTCCTATTGCTTACATCTCAACTCGCACATTGGGGCATCCTCGTGTTACATAGCTCGCTCTTATGACCAATTGTTCAGTCTTGTTGTTGGAAGGAGATTCTTCATATCCCTGTGGATATGTATAAGTTATGTTGCCTATTGATCCACTCAACCCTTTTTTTAGCCCTTCATACAATGGCATGATTAGGATAATCAGTGGTTAGTTAAAGCTTGATGCTACAATGGGGGTGGGGTAGTACATATCATACATCATACATCATACAATGGGTGCAACTACATACACGCATCATACATATTTATCTGCAACCCAATCTTCACATCATCGCACTTTAGTACCACTTCTGTTGCTTTGCCACCACCTGGAATAACCTGCCGACAATGTCCAACAACATGACCACCTTCAAGAGAAATGTTGAACAGCACGCAAGAGATCATCTTGACGAAAGCTCCTGCAGGATCACAACCTACAACATTGGGTTTCATCCATCGTAGCCTTGATAAGTCGGGTCAGCTTCCCCGGGAGGCCGTTCGTGTCCATGATCCTCCATAGCTCTTTTCGGTTAACTGTATCATATGCGGCTTGAAGTCGATGAATAGATGATGGATGGACGCTATATTTACGACACGTTTTGAAGGATCTGCCGCAAAGTGAATATTTACTCCATTGTAGACCGTCCTTCAATAAACCATGGTCTGATAAATTCCCACGAATCTATTTGCTTTGGTGACAGTCGCTGGAAGATGATTTGAGATGGCATATTATAGGCGGCATTAAGGACGCCCTTCTTGTAGATGGGGTAGATAACCCCATTCTTCCACTCTTCCCTTGTCTGCTGTTTGGTATCCCAAATGCTAGCTATTAGTCGATGCAAGGCAATTGGCCAACATGTCCAGCCGCATCTTGATAGGTTCCGCCGTTCCATCCATCTACCATGGATACCATCCTTTCCAACTAATTTGTTCCTCTTCAGCTGCTTAATGGCATAATTATCTTTACCTATTTTCGGGGATGGCATATCTCCGTAACTTACTGCATCACCGACTTCCTTCGCTATCTGGGGCCTCTTCATGTACTCCATTCAGAAGTTAATCAAAGTACTGCCTCCACCTTTCGGTCACCTCACAATCGTCCGTAAGAATACTCCCATCCTCATAACGACACAGTTCAGCTCGCGGAACGAAGCCTCTGGGGGATGCGTTGAGTTTCTGGTAGAACATTTGCGTTTCATTTGAGCGGTGCAGCTGTTCTAGCGCCCCACGCTTCTCATTCTCCTGGCGGCGCCTTTTCTCTCGGATGAATTGGCTTAGCTACCTCCACTTCTGTCCGTTCCACACTATCGCGGATTGCTTTACACAGCATATGTGCCCGCGTTGCGTTCTTCTCTTCCAACACCTGCTGACACTCCTCGTCAAACCAGTCGTTAGGTCAGTTTCTTTCCACGTAATTCAATAGTATACTGGGAGTTATATAACACAAAATTAGAGTAAGGTAAAAACTTGCTGCGAAGAACTTGAGGAAAGTACTAAGCCTGGTTTATTCAACACGCCTTCAATGAGAGTTGTATAGCTGAGAAACCCACTAAAAACAGGAATGTACTATGGCTTAACAAAAAGTTACAGAAACTTCATAAGAATACCTGGCAACTTCTTAACTGGACTAAACGACCACTAGAGCTGGAACAATATAGTGAACCCCTCACATACTAAAGGGTGTATTCGATAAAAATGGCACATTGAAAATCTTCTGTAACTTTTGAACCATATGAGTGTATTGTTTACATCTGTCAAATTTCATAGTTATTCATACAGTAGTTCCAGTCATGTCGTCGAAACAAGAAATTGTCTGTGAAAAAATGGTGTGCACTTATAATCAAACTCCAGAGGCGTTCCACCGATGGATCGCTGAAAAGCTTGGAATTGTAAATACAACTTTGTCTCGTGTGTGAACGTCTGAGTGCCCGAAGGAAGGAAGGGAGTAGACGTTAAAGTGGTCCAATAGATAGTAAAATGGCCAGGAAAGCGGTGCAACAGTTCAAGAACCGGCTCAACATGTCAATTCGAGATGTCGCTAAAAAGTCTAAGATGTCAGTCGGTTGTGTGCAGAAAACTATGAAGCATGCTGGGTTACACGTTTACAAGGTGCAAAAAGACCTAAATCGGAATAAAAAGCAAAACAACACTGCGAAAACCCGCGCCCGGACACTTTACACGAAGTTGGATGGATGACAAAACTTACGTCAAGTTCGACTTCAGTCAACTTCCTGGGCAAGAATATATCGTTGCCAAGTCAAAGTTTGAGGTTCCGGAAGATGTTCGAAAGAAGAAATTATCGAAATTTGCAAAGAAGTTCCTGATCTGGCAGACGACTCGCGGATGTGATGAAATAAGCGCTCCTTTTATCACATCCGGAACATTCAAAGGTGCGATTTACACGGAAGAGTGCCTGAAGAAACGTTACTTTGCCATTCATAAGGAAGCACAAAGGACCAACTCTGTTTTGGCCTGATCTAGCGTCCTGCCACTACGCTCGAAACGTGTTTGAGTGGTACCGAGCCAACGGAGTCAAGTTTTTGTCAAAAGATATGAACCCACCAATTTCACCGGAATTTCGCCCAATTGAAAAATTCTGGGCTATTATGAAAACTTTGTAAACAATCCCACCACAGAGCTGGAGAAGAGTGAAAAACGCTAATTCACGTTTCCAGGATTTTTACCTAAAAACGTGAACTAGTTCTCGATTTTGTGATTCAGTTCACGGTGTATTTTAGTTTGTTCTCGAATTTATGACTGCTGATCACGGATCCGGGCACGCATTTTTCCATGTACCTCAGCAAGTGAATCTTAAACGGATTTCGGTGTTCTGTCATCAGTCCAAGTAAAACCCCAAAATACCTCTGCATCAACAACTACTCTTAACGAAACCAGAACATATGTACATGTAACAGTGAATAAAACAACTGGATTAGATAGAGCCTGGGTCGATGCTTGAACTTTTGCCAGTAAGATTTTTAACGAAATAAAATATCAATGGGCGTTTAACTCCTTATCCATTAACCCTTCAAACCACCTTGTAGGGATGGATGAAAAATTGATGATGAAAAAAATAATTGATGAACACGTTAAGTCATATTTAGTTAAAACTGCTCTAATCTTTCTCATGCTTAGCAGAAAAATAAACCATCAGTTGTTACAAAACTTGAAAAATCTCTTCAAGCAAAAGAAATTTAACTTACTGATTTCCTTGACATTGAAGGAATATCTGATAATTCATCTCATACTTCAATGCTAAAAACCATGACTCAACTTGGTTTTGATAAGCACTGAAATACAAAAATATTCATCCAAATTCGGCCTCGGGTTATTTTGACTTTCTTTCGCATTCCAAATGCTTACACCTTCCTCTTGACTCCATCGGTTAAATTTTGTACAACAGCATTTGCTATCTGTTTGGTCACATTGATCCTAACTGTCTTCAGTTCTAGCTCATTTTTTATTATTTTGGGTTTTTTACGAAGTGCTATCTTCATGATAGCTCAAAAAATTTCAATCGTGCGAAGTTCCGTTGAATTCTGAGAATTTATGCCTTTTGGCATAAATTGCACATTTTTGGCCTCGTACTAGGGCAACACATTGTTAGCATAGTGGAATTAGCTAATAAAAAAAACGCATGTCCGGGTAGTCGACCTTAACGTAGGTTACGTCGTCCATGACGATGCAATGTGGATTGGTAAGCAACTGCATCGACTCCGGGAACGATATTTTGCTTCTAATTCCTGTTTGGGGCCTTCTGCACTATGTAGGCATGTAGTCCAGACAGCTTCATGATTTTCGGGACAAAACAGATCCGCATTTTCGATTCTCTATCGACATCCCGGATCGACATGTTCTGTCAGCGCATGAATTCTGATACATCCTTATTGGCCATCTTGGAGTCAACCGGGCCACTTCTGCCACCATTTCGTTCGATTAATGGAGCAATGCGTACTGCTCCATCTAAAGCTCTAGAATCTCGACTTAATCTTCTTCTTCTAAATCAATCTATTCCATTGGATGAAATGCAAAGTGTCCTCAAGCTCAAAAGGTCCAAACATTTCTTCGATGGAGATCTTATTGGACACTTGAGTATCATAAAAGAGTTACAATTAAGTCCACCAATAATGTTGAATGAGGACTGCTTGCAAAGAAAATACTACTTTAACTATACATTCCGAGCTCATTACGTGACTTGTTTGGATTGGGATGCAGGAGGGTCAGATATTCGGCCCGGATCGTGCTGGAATAACTGGCCCTAGAATTTACTTTTCAGTGTCGATTGGAAAATTTTCCACGGTATTTCAGCCAGAATTCTATGTCATCTTAGAATGTTCAGTGATCTGTATTAAAAGGAATTATAAAAATGCCATCATGAGCATTTGGTCAGATGGCCAACCGCGAATGCCTTAAAATCAAAAAATTTACACGCCAAAGCCGGTTTGGGACTGTTCAAAATTGTTGCAGCAACTGTCCTGTTGCAATATGGTTAATATGGATTTAAAGTCTATTGAACGGAGTGAATTTGAATCAAAACTTTGAACTACCTTTAATGATACCCTATACACACAGTGTCTTTTTTTTTAATTACGACAATGATGAATTTGAAGTGGATGTCGCTCTTGAAAATCATAAGATAAGGTGAAACTGCAGCAAATGACTCTTGCAAACGAGTTGTTCACAAGTATTTCAAATTCATTTGATACACTATCAAAAGATACACTTATTTCAAGTACATTATTAATAACCAGCGCTGGAAAATCTTACGGCTGTCATGCGACAATGAAAAAGCTGGCTATCTCACTATCACGAGAAGAAACGAACTATGATGAGCTTTTTTCTCATTCTTCAACCATAGCATTAGTCCTAAATGTCTAACTAGTCTACATGAAATGTTCCAAGCAATCATATGATAGAAAGAAAAATGCATGACAAGGTTTGCGCCGATGTCATTTTTAAGAAAACTCAATAATCATTCAATTTCTCACCCGATGAGATTATCAGATATATTTCGGTAAACATCGTATGTGATTTACTTTGCTAATGATATTTACATACATACAATGTAGAATAAGTGGTCATTAAAATTGGTCATAAAGGAAGGTTTGATTTACATTCAAAAACAATTCATTACATTTTGAGAAGAAAATAACTTCTTAGTAATATTATGAATCATAACTAAATGACTAATCATTTGAAAGTTCTAAAAATGTGATAAATAACTCAAATCTTCCATCAACTATGGGCCTGATGGTCTACCGTCAATATTCTAAAAAGACACATCACCTGCTTGCTTATACCGCTGCATCATCGAATCCAAATGCCCATCTCAAACAGCGCACACTAAGGAAGGACAGCCCAAAACAGGAAAAAAATAATAACAGTTCGAAAACTAGGAGAATTTAAATTAACACTTGAGCACTCTTTAGAAAAATAAAAAATTAAAAACTGAAACACTTTTCCAAACTATCACTAGTAAACGCGAGCAAATTCCCTCAAATTCCACCATAGAAGGTTTTTTTTATATCCAAGTTTCGTTGAGAGCTCTCCAATGAATTCCAGAAAGGCGTTTATAAGATGAATATATTCAAACAAGCAAAATATAAGCAAAATAAAAGCAACAAATTTGATTCCCACTGATGGATAGAAATTCTTCGTAGAGGAAATATGTTCGACCTCCTCCCATTAGCAACGTAAAGACTGTATTCAGAAAAATGGGACACACAAAACAGGTCACCTAAGACTCTGTTGAAGTCCGAATCTCTTCAAGCTCTTCAGGGAATAATATTGTATAATTATTCAGTATCGGTGTCTTTGTATCGCGTTAGGTTGCATGCACTCGACTCATACCATGAGTCTTTAAGTGCTGGCTGACATGTGGCCACTCTCGGATCGGTTTTCAGAATTGTCTCTCCAGCTCCTCACCAGGTGTGAAGTTATGAGCCCCCAGGTGATCGAAAACTTTGAGAAGCTCCTTGAGTTGAATCCTCAAACTCGCTTGATGACTTTGTACCATTTTGACATAACACATGATGTCAGCCCTCCGCCGAATATTCCCAATCGTGGTTGCTTCTCCGCCTTCGGCAATTCGATACATTTTGATTAATACATGAAGCAGGAACTTTGTGGAATCCCGTCCTATGATTGCTCCGGTTATATTTGCTGCAAAGTGTTGGTTCCACAAAATCGTTCTTTACTGACGGATCAGTTGGTTGCCACGAAAATCGTTCTTTACTGACGGATCATTTATGAAGTTGTAGCCAAGTAGACAATTGCCAGTACTTGACCAGAAATTAATGTCTATCACGCTATCTGACAATCAGCAAAGTTCTCGAGTGTCTGATTCTGCAACGGATGATATCCGAAATAGGACAGCACGGTACATCAGTGAGAACCGTGAGCAAGTTCTGTTGACGTCGAGAAGGCTGACAACGCCTGGTATAATGGCCTCATCTAAAAAATGGTACTGGCGAACGTTCCGCTCGATCTAGTCAAGATGGTGAGGAACTAGCTGACCAGAAGATCGTTGCAGGTATATCTCCATGGGACAAACTCCAAGCTCTACGAGTTACAGCAAGTTTGCCGCAGGGGAGCTTGCTTGGTTCATTTCTATACAACATAATTACATCCGACGTCCCACATCTTCCCAATGGCTACTCTATACGTTTGACTAATGGTTTGATTCTATACGTGGATGACAGCGCTATACTGGTGAACGGACGGATACCCAAAGATTATCGATCCTGACTTCAAGCCGACGTTACCACGTACGTAACATACCTAGACAGCTGGAAAGTGAACGTTAATGAAATGAAAATGGAAGCAATCATTCTTTTTCTTCCGTCACCGAAGCTTTCACCACCGACTGTCACATCAGAGTGAACGGCTGCACCGTAGAATAGTCGCAAAATGTCTGTTATCTTGGTGAAGAGAAACTAAACTACACTGACAAACTGAAGCAGAGATGCGTTTGCCCGTAGAAGTCCCTTTATCCGCTGATTAAACAACGGTCCCGTTTATCACTGCACAACAAGGTAGATGTTCTGAAGAATCTCATCATGCCAATTGTCGACTACGCAATGCCAATGTTTGATTCATGTGCTAAGACACACAAATACAAACTGCAAGTGGTCCAGAACTACCTACTTTGAACAATTTTCGATGCTCCTTACGATACCAGGACATCGGAGCTACATAGAGTCGCCGGTTGTAAGATCGCCAATACTGCAGGTACACCTACCGACATGACTGTTTAAAACGACAAGTTCCATTTGCCAACTAAACAGTTTTTAACTGTCTGATTGCTAGAAAATTGCCTATACATTCTGTTTGCTAGATCGCTGATCTATGCCACACAAAATTCCCAATTTTGTTGGTATGTTCAATCTTCTGTGGCCCATAGACGTAGAAATGTATGGGCTTGGTAGTATTCAATCTGAAAATGTATGAAGATTTTTTTTTGCTTGGTTGTTAGAGCTAATTTATCACTATAATTTTTGAACCCAAGAAACCGGATGATTTTTGCGAACCTGGTGGCCTACATCGCCACGCAAATGAATCCATAAATTGGTGTATCCAAACAATCAACATTTAGAATGTTTGTCCACTTTCCTAATAATAGCATCAAAAACTGCTTGCTTCATAGAATCCACGTTTATGTTTTTCGTATTACCTGAATCATATTTTCAATATTCAATTAAATAAAAAAATAGTCAAATTTGTGTAAAAATTATGCGCAGTAAATCACGTAGTCAATAACTTCGTATCTAATGAAAACAACAGCTCAGTACTACGTATATAAAGCCTCCATTTTCTGCAATTTATCAACTGTAATAAATCCAATGAATTTGATTGTGTGTATTTGTTAACCCGAATAAAAATAACCATACAATTACAATGCAATAATATACAATAACAATAAAATCTATTGCCGACCATGAATCTTACTATTCATGTATCAGGCAAATAAAAATGCATATTTTAATTACAATTGATCTACAATATCACAGATAGAAAGAAATGCTTAATTTTCTGCGTTATCCAATGCACATAGAGGGAATGCTAAATTTGGCATAAATTAATGGGATCTTTCATGTACATTAAAGCCAAATATCGCTGGAATCAGGTCTGTTGTTTGGAAGATTGCAAAAAATGTTGTTCACCAAGGTCATTTTTACAAGGGGGATACGTTCCACTTTTACTATGAAACCGCGTAAAACAAGACTAAATAAAGTTGATCAATTCACATGCATAAACATTTTAAATTGCTTCGATTTTATATGCATGTGTTACCTTTACATGCAATGGTCAAAATAAAGTTTTTAAAATTTTGAGTATTTACAAAAAAAAAATTGCCATATGACTACTTTTTGTCCAAAACGAAAAATGTGATTCGAATTTGGTCGAGAAGTTGTTCCATTCTGGAGTTATCACCGAAAACAAACCGCGTAAACAAAAAAAAAGACCTTAGTGTACTATGTATGAAAGATGGCAAACGCTAGCTTTGGCTTGAAATTAAACGAGGGATATTTTTTCGCGTCTGTTGAAATTCATTAATTTTTTCCTGTGATACCCCATATGCTAGAATCTTCAACAGTTGTGGAACAATACAATTAATAGTATTTAACTCAAATTTGTTCACAAAAAAATGGTTTTTCCTTCAGTTATAGCACATAACAATCCCCCTTATTCTATTGTTGATGTCTCAATTTACAGCAGATTCTATAAGTCCTATTGTTATATTACCGTCTCAAACAATACGATCAAATTTACATACCATATTGTACTATGAACTTGTTTTCTATTTTTTTGAAAAGGGAACCAACTAGATTGATTGTTAAACAATAGAGTAATTGTTACATTGCCAAATTTTAAGACATTTAGAGAAAACTAGAAGCAGAACACCATAAAAAATATACATGGAGAGGCTGCTTTTATCCTCCAAGCTACATGAAACAATTACCTTCATATATGTCCCCCAAGTTTTTGATGACGACTATCAACGTAACGTTAACGTTAATTAGTTAATGCAATCCTATAAACACTGCTATTATCAAAAGACATTAAAAAACGCAAAACATTCATTACAGCTATGCCTAACAGGTGGATTAATCCGTAACTTACATCTCTACCTGGTCGTAGATGTCGTTTGTCGAATGCTGTGTACTTGGACTGGTAATATACAGCTGCGCTGCGTTATGTGATTTTAACATCCAACACTTTTCCCCTACCCTCTTGCCTTTCGATCTTGTTGATTTCAAGCAACAGCATGTTACGTGCTTACCTAGCTCAATACGCGGCTGCCATTCACTTGTATAAGTCAACGCAGCGCTGCTTTTCGTTCACCGTTCAGACACGGTGGAGTTAATTGCAACACAAGCAAAGACTAGGTGAAAAACTTGTTTCGGCCATCGAATACCGTCCCGATATAATATACATGTGGGCACCAACACTTGCAATGATTGTTGGGGAGCCAAGTATAACCCCATCACTGGTCGCTGCTTAATCAATCTTAAACTATGATGTGCTGCCATCTATACTTGAAAAGAGGTTCTTTGGTTGTTTTACTTACCTAGTCTTGAATCACTCCGCCTTTTCACGCGGAGTTTTATCATACATGATTGAATGCACTGTGGGTGTGAAAAAAAGACGAAACTGTTAATCAGATGAAAGGTTAGGAAGGACGTTAGACAAACTTGCCTCATGTATGTGTTTTATCACCTCGGCCCGAGGTGAGTCCTCCAGCTTCCGTTCATTAACGTCCAAAATCTCATCCGCAACTTCAAGGTTGTCCTTATCCGCTGGACTACCGTATAGTTTGATTTTTCCATCGCGACTTTCTACTAAAATTATCACGTACCCGTTTAACTCGACAACTTGCTGTAATAAAAAATGTGAAAAAGATTTCTTCGTTAGTTACGAGGTACAGTGATGCACAATATATTTGCAGTATTATATATTAGCAAATATAATATTCTTAACAAAGGGAGTTGCCCCGTGAAATGTTGATTAAAATCGTTTTTTTTTGTTTAAACCTTAGAAAAGCTATTCGAGAATGGGCGACTATAATTTCAGATCGAAATTCGGGATATTTCTTAAGATTAGTGCTGTAAATAGTTATTAAGACTGTGTGGGCTAATTCTACTACTTTGTCCATAAAAGCATTGCCCTAACTGAAATATCGAAAGTGTTATAGTCACTGTGAAATTCAAATGATTTTCAATGGTGAATATCATCTAAATATTCCAATATTTCGCTCTCACGCCATACAATTTAAAGTTAAAGCAATACATTGAGCGAAAAATATATTAAATTAATAAAGCACATCCATTTCATCACACAGGATATTTTGTTAATCAGCTTCTAGAACGGGGTATCAGCAAATGAATCGCATCTAGTCAAAATTACTATTTACAGCACTGATTTAGATACAGCCGACTTGGAGCACGAGTGCGTCAGTCACACTGTGCGTCTTCTCAAAACCACATTTTCAATCTCGTGATTGACTTCAACTATTTTATTTTATTGTTAATAAACAATTATTTATATGAGTTTCATACTTTTATCATTTTTTCATACGATTTATGCAACAGTACCAGTCACAGGGTAAAATTCTTAAATTTTTTATTTGAACTGAAAAAAAAACAGGGAATTTGCTTAGAATTTTAACTGGTTCAATTTCGACACCGATCAACTACACACTACCAAAATGTCATGTAAATTTCTGTCCCCTGAGACCGACACATGAAAGCGTCCTTTAGCACATAAGAATGAGTTGAAAGAGATGAGGTAATAAATTCAATCAAACATATCTTTTGTCGAATTGCGTATTTGTCAGTTTCAGGAGACATAATTTTACACGAAATCTTTCTCTACGTTCCCCGACTTTTTACAAACATGAATTACGTCTCGTGTAAAATTCATAATTTCCAAGTGTGTACTCTTGGAATGCTGTTCACAATTGTCTTGAATTTAATGTAAAAGATCATGGAGGTACAGTCGGACTCCTAAAGTACGGTGGGTGGACAAAATTAAACATCATTCAAACTTTATTTAATCTTCCATTTAGAGATGTTTTCCTTCTAAACGAGATGTTGTCCATATTGCCGCATAAGTATGATACAAAATAGCGAATGAACTGGATTGAAGAGTGAAAAAAAACACATATTTTGACTTCATTTTTCGGTTTATTAGAGAAAAAATAATACTTGCATTTGTGACTGCTGGCTGCTGTCCGAATTTTCTGGACCTCCTGCATGTTTTGAGACACTGTTCCCCCCTTCCAAAAGTACCGCTTGACAATCGCCCAATACCGTTCAATTGGCCGAAGATTTGAACAGTTCGGCGAATTGATGTCCTTTTCCCGAACTGTAAATTATTATTTGCCAACCACTGTAAAACCGACTTGGTGTAGTGGGCGGAAGCCAGATTTGGCCAGAATAGAGGCGGGGCCTTATACCCCGCTAGCTGAAAGTTGAAGAAGCTATGCTCAATAAAATGTTCAGTTCTTGGTTAATCAAAAAACTGAATATTCAAACCAATGCTATAGCTTTCAGAAGCCAAATAATACTAGATTAAGAAACACAGTTGATAGTTAGAAAAAATATCTATTTTATTTATTTGAACTATTCATGGCATGGGTCAAACCGCCCCGTTACCCCGCTTTCCCCGTTTTAGGGTACTGTAGTTTCGTATTATTGAGAATATATGTTGATCATATCTTACAGTTTGATTCAGCGTGTGAGAAGCCGAACAGCAAGCTAGTCAGGGCGAGAAGTTTCAGTTGTCTTATCCTATTCAAATAATTTATCCGTTTTTATGAGCATGAGCAGGATAATGTATATGATTTTGATCGCCCGTTGTTATTTCGTTACTGCCAGTTCAGCCGTTATTACTCAGAAGATCAACAGATGATGCAACATGCTCAATGTAAACTGGTGATCCCAAACTAAGGCAATACCGGCGCTGGCCTGCCCGAATGCAGGTCAAATATGAAAGGGTAGGAATGTTAACGTTTATTTGGACGTTTTATTGAGTTTATATTCCCACCAATTTGCCAGACTTCTTCCACGAGAAATCACTGGATTTTGATATGATTGGCAGTACAGGTCTGTTTTTTGGTGTACCACGGTTAATTCACACGCTCACGAAAAAACATTGAACATTATACCGATTTCTGATCGAACCGATTACAACAGGTGATGCTATTGGGGCCACACAAGAGAATGGTGTTACCCTTTTTCATCGAAAACAGGTGATTTATGGGGAATGCTTGGTGGTAAACCGACGAACGGCTAACCACGTACGGTGATGGCTGAGCCACTCACAAAGTAAAAAATGGTGGTTTTCCGTTAGGAAAACAAGGATAATTTTAGAACGCTTGAGAGACGCTTTGCTACTTTACTGTGCTCACTCGATCACTCGTTACACCGAATTATAGATAACCGAAACAACACGAAACGCGCCAGGCTCGATAGGAAAATAGTGCGTAATAAAGCATCGACACAACCTTTCAGTACAGCCGATGCTCAAACCAAACTCTTTTTCGTAACTTACAATTTTTACTACTGTATTCTACAACGGCTGCACTGCTGTAACTAATAACTGTATCAATCAAGTTGAAGTGTCTAATGAACAATATATGCTAATCCATTAAAAATTGAAATTGAGGGATTTCGTAAAAATAACTTTATGTTTCTATTGATATCCATGCTCATCGGTTTAATGTCTAAACTGGAGAGACTTGCCTTATACAAATGGATTTATTATCTAGTCCGCTCAACCAATCGCAACGTTTTGTGATATTTCTGGATTGGGATTATTATAATTTGGAGAGGACTCCATGCAGATGTCTTCCAAGTTTGGCAGATCGACAAGCAATCGGTGGAGAGTTTAGAGGAAGACCGGAAGAATAAGCGATGGTTCTGCGTGTTTATAAACAGAAGAACCTTCATAACAAAACGAATCATCGGGTAAAATACATACGGTTGTTTTTTTAATATAAGCAGTCTAAAGCAGTTATTTGATTAATTTTATCCAGAAGTACCATAAATGGACATTCGAAAGTTTTTCAAAAGTAAGTATAATATTTTCCAGCATGTAATTAAAAAAAAAAAACAAGCAAAACAAACAAAACGAATGTTTTTTCATGGCAGCTGAAATAACCACGAATAGAAAAATATGCAAAAATGGTTGTATTTCTCGAATTTAACAACAATTTTAATGTAATTCAATGATACACCCGTTTTTGGGTTTCATACTACTCAGATACACATGATTGCTACATACTCGTGTTTCGACAGAACGTGTTTCAGTTGGACTGGTACTGTATAAATCGGTTCAAATTTCAAAACGCAGATGCAGATGTGTATATAAATTATTTTTAAATATTGAGGAGTAGCTATTGGAACGCATATGAATTTCTTTTCGTCATTAATGAATAAAATTTTTAAATTATTTACTAACTACTCGTGTATTAGAGAATGCAAGTAGCAACAATTCAGCACAAAACACAGCTTGCTTACATTTGTTACTTATTGCCGTTTTAAAAGGTTATGTTTGATGTTCCTGTTTAGAAAATATCAGATAAAATAATTATACTAAAGGTGACAGGCAAGATTACAAACCATAAGCTATAAACCACCAAAACTCAAAATGTATGTTTGTTAAAAGCTAATCACTTATTATTTGAACAACCATTAAAAAAGGACACAAACCATAAGCTATAAACCACTAAAACTCAAAATGTATGTTTGTTAAAAGCTAATCACTTATTATTTGAACAACCATTAAAAATATAATCTATTCAAACGGTGTGAGTATGGTGGAAAAACGGTGTTTCTTCTGTTGCTTTGGGTGAGAGGGTCGCGGATGAAAAGTACGGCCTTTCAGTACAACCAAAACAAATTCGTGGTTATTCTACTACAAAAATCCAACATGACCCGTTTAAATGTTTGGCATTCACGTGGTTTGATTTAAAAACATGGGAAAATCGAAAAGCTTTAAAATCTTTTTTATTCAGAACAAGCCTAGAATTGTTAATCTCGTTGCAAGAAACGGACGGGTATTTATTGTATCACTTTGGGTGAGAGTAGAGAAGATAATCCACCAGCATTCAGGCGTAATTTTTTTTATTTTATTTGCGCTAATCCATTGTAGACCAAGTTCTTGTTTTTACAAATAGTACTTAATGTCTAATTTGTTATATCTAACCGCGAAAAGAAAATTTTCCTAACTTTTTTTATTCATTGTCACATCTACTATATCGCAATACTTATTATAACAGGACATCATTCTATTTAAAGGCCCATTCTTGCATAGTTTGTTCTTTTGACTGGCGCAGGAACAATTGTCTATTTCTAGGGGAAGCTAGAGGGAAGCATAGAAATTAAGATTTTCTAAAATCTCATATTCTTGCATAATAACACCTATTCCAAAGCTATCATTGCAATTCTCTTCTTTAAGCCCATCTAAACTAATCAAATATACATCGTGACTCATAAGACGGCATAGGTAAAGTCGTCCAACCTTAACTTTCTAGGCAAAATAACAAAAATTGTTTTTGAACTGACTCTATACGGCTTACATGTATCTTGATATGGAGACCAAGACTATGCTACAATATTCAAGAAGGGGTCTCATATGTTATATACAAAGGCCTTTGATTGTGTATGCATCATTGAAGTTCAAGCTGAACCTTTGATAAACCCTAGCATGTTGCTTGCTTTATAAAAATGATATTATTATAATGTTCAGCAAAAGCAATTTTTGAATCGAGTGGCACGTCTAAGTCTCTAATTTGACTGCATCTTTCTACAGTTTTCTGACCAAGAGTAATAGCTTTTTGCAATATTGTGTGCTTCAAAATTGAAATGGAAATCGCATTTTTTACATTAAGTTCTAACAGATTTTTTTACACCAAATGTAAAAATTGTCAATTTCGTATGGAAGAATTCAAGGTCGGATGTAATTTCCACATATCTCCATGAAAGTTTCATGTCGTCTGCATATATTGAAACACGAAGAAACTCAAAATGTGTTCTATATCATTAATAAATAAAATAAATAATAATGGACTAAATATTGAGACCCTTGTGGCACGCCCGAAGTGACGTTCACAATTGTTGAAAGTTTTTCCTCAAATCTTACCTCCATTCCTTCGCTCCATATCTCACCGGAACATGAAAATGACCCTATTTTACTGGTCCACCGGGCGTTGTATTGTCCGTTAAGTGTCCGTTAATGTTAATTGTTCAGTATGTGCAACCACTGGTTGCAGGACGATGTAATTCTCTCTCTCTCTCTCTCTCTCTCTCTCTAAAAAAAAAAACCGCCCCCCCCCTATTTGAAATCCCGGCTACGCCTATGCGCGCAACAAACAATATACTGTACCGACACCAATGGGCTTCAAATGGTGAGTTGAAAACTTCGAAGGAGGGTGCGACCGACCTCTCATCCTCACAAGTTCCTACCTCACGCCTCCACGAGTCATATGATCACAAAAGACTGCCAGCTGAAACATGGAGACGCTGGTTGGCGTAGCCTGGGCAATGTTGTCATTTTGACAATAGCGAAGTGAGGGGGTGCGACTGTAAATCATATCATATAATTTTCCATTCTCATTTCAATTAATAATTTCAGCACGCTTTGGAATCATCTTTGCATTCCAAAACCATTTATTTCAAGAGCGTGGAGCAACATTACAAACATCAAATGCTTAATTTGTTTTTCAGCATTTTAACATAACATATACTTTAAAATTGCACTTCTGAACTTCATCTACTATATTCATGTGTAGTGGTTTCATGATTAGATAAGCCATTTATTTCAGAAAACATAAAACCGGGCTCTTCGATCACTCCAATTGCTATCTTTGAAATATAACTAGAACAGTATGAAGAATTTTTTTGACAACATTCGACATTTGAAGAGAGACCAGAGTGTTTTAACAATAGGTCTTATAAAATAATATCTTACATTGACATTTTATCTCTGATATTTGAAATGATCACTTTTGTTTTCAGATTTTCCAGGACTAGTAGGACATTAATATAATAATACAATTATTTTTTTTTTCAATATCAATCCGGTGGATGTCAGATATATTTTGTATACGCATAAAGAATGTGCACACCAAAAAGTAGTCGTCGGAAATGCCCTAATGCAGTCTTCTCCGTGTACGCTTTGCTAATCCGATCACTACTACATGAATATTAATTTATGTGTGTTATGATGAAGTCGTCGTTTGGCTGCAGTAACTTTTATTCATTAAAATGGGTCGAATCAAGAACGCGCGCGCGAAGCAATTTTGCACAAAAGAGTGGAAAATCCAGATATGTCGCACGGCGATATTGCCAAGTCATTAAAAATCGCAAAATCGACGGTTACTAAAGTGCTAAAAAACTTTCAGCAGTGCTTAACTTTAAAGAGAAAGGTCGGTTCGGAGGTAACCAAGATTCTCGTTTCGTCGCGGAGAGGAAGAAAGTGATTAAAGAATTTAAGAAGAAACCGAATATCTCCGTTCGTGATGTGGCGAAAAAAGTGAAAATGTCTCCATCGTTCGTCCAGAAAGTGAAGAAAAGTGCAGGCTTGAAATCATTCAAAGTAGGTGTTGCTCCAAATCTTAACGACAGCCAGAACAAGAGCGCAAAATCTCGATCGAGAAAATTATATGACACTATGCTGAAGGAATACGACTGCATAATGTTGGACGACGAAACATATTGCAAAGCTGACTTTAAGCAGATACCGGGACTACAATTTTATACCTCGTTGCAAAGAGGAAATGTTGCTGATCGTTTTAAGCAAAAAAAATTTCGAAGTTCCCAAAAAAATACCTCGTATGGCAGGCAATATGTGGATGCGGTCTCAGAAGCGACATCTTCATCACGACTGGCACTCTAAATGGACAAATTTACGTAAAAGAGTGTCTGAATAAACGACTGTTGCCGTTCATTCGGGAACACAACGGTTCGGTGCTGTTCTGGCCTGACCTGGCATCTTGCCACTATGGAAAACTGACTAAGGATTGGTTTTTTGCTAATGGTGTAAATATTGTCCCAAATTATTGCAATCTGCCAAATTCGCCAGAACTCCGTCCGATCGAAAAGTATTGGGCTCTGGTCAAGAGGAATCTTCGAAAAACGAATAGCGTAGCAATTGATGAGAAAAGCTTCAGGATTAACTGGCAGAAAGCTGCAAAATTGGTGACGGATGACACTGTGCAAAAACTGATGGAAGGTGTCAAACGAAAGGTGCGGGCATTTGGATATAACAGGTCAAATTGACTTAACTGTATATGTTTTATATTTGTATTTTTATGAAGTCTTAAATAAATGATTTTTTTTTTTTTTTTTTTTTTTTTCCATTTTATACCACTATTTTCCCTTGTCTTCTTTTTGGGTGTGCACATTCTTTATTATATTCTCGTATTGTCTTACTGTAGCCGCTTTTTACATGGTCAAGTTATTTAATTTGTGTCTTTAAATTCAATTCCTCGTTTGAAATTTGTATGAATAGCATTTTTGATATTATATGATATGATATGATAACTTAATTTTTTATGCAAGTAAGTAAGACCTTGTAAAGAACGAGCAAAGTATTTGTATTTCAATTTTTGATCCATCTCATTTTGGATCAGCTTATGTCAAGAAGGTGCGATCATTCCATTAGAAAAATGCCATTTTTTACTAAATACGACCAGGGCATCGTCCGCTGGCTATTGCCGCGGGTATTGTGGGTTTCCCTGGTTCCAGGTTCAAGCTTTAGTTGGTGACGGTGGCTCTTCATTACCTTCTATTCCTGAGTTGTAAGTGTGAATAAGGGCGTCTATGTAATGTTTTGCTGCACCTGTTGTGGACTCCCAGTACCTCCCATTTCCCCAAAAGCTGTGAGGATAACTTGTCTTGCCTCAACTTGCTCTCCTTATTATTGTATTGGCCTCCATAACAAAATGGGCACCATTGCAGAGCATATGATTAATCAAATTATTCGCAGTTTTACTCGCCCAACGCCCCCCGTTGGGTGAGGGATAGAGGATAACACACACACACACACACACACACACACACACACACACACACACACGCGCGCGCACACACACACACGCTCGTAAAAGTGGTTTTTTAAAAAAAAAATTATTCATTTTTTCTACCAACAGCTGCCAAGTCGGTTTCAATGACATTTCAAAGTGTTGTGTTAGAAGTTAAAATCGTGTGCCAAAATTGCGGTTAGCTACACTTTTAGATTTTCGAATCTAACGATACGTTGAGAGAGGTAGATAAATGTGTAGGTGCATTTGGACAGGCACATTCTGTTAGCTGTTAAAAAAAAGTGTAGATAATAAAGGTGGAGCGCGTTTGTTGTTAAATCAAATTTTCAGTACAGGCCCAAATAAATGAAGCAGTTTTTCATTTCAGTGCAGAAGTTTCTCCACATACATGATTGCCATCTTATGCCTGGTTTCTGAAACATATATTTGTATACAATGTTTTCTATTACTGTAAAAGCTTGACATCAATAAGTAGGGCAAGCAGGAAAACTGGACTACAAGCGAAATCGAGTTTTACAGTTGCATTTGCAAGGTAAAAGACCTTGTCAGATATTGATGGGTACAAAGAAAGAAGGAATTCGCCGAACTTTAATCGATCGTATTTGACGAAGATGGGAGGAATCAGTCACAATCGAAATCAAGAAAAAACTGGTCGTCCTCGCAGTGTTTTGACTCCAAAGTTGGTGAAAACAGTACCTGAACAAAATTGTCGAAATCCTTGTCGATCAGCGAATAAATGGCCAAAGATTTCAACGTGTCCCGTAAAACTATCAGAAAAGGATCATGATTTCGGTAACTCCTTTGCGGTGATTCGTTGATAATTTTTTCAGAAGAGACAAATTTCGTGGTACAGCAAATTCTCAATCTTCAGAATGATAGAATTCATGCAGTATCGATCCAAGGGATCTTTTCATCAGTCCGAGCAGTTTCACGATTTCAAAATCACACATCCGTGATGTTTTGGGGAGCAATACCCACTAAAGATCGACTAGAATCGGTAGAGTACTACTTTTCATAGAAAAGGTTGTTAAAATCAATACCAATTACTACCCTAAAAATATTTTGAAAGGAAATTTGCTAACCATTTTTGGAAGCCGCTAAAAGGGTTTCCAAGAAGATTCTGCCCCTTCACATTCAGCAAAATAATTATGGTCGGCCTCTTCGCCAGACCCGTTTGATTTTTCTATTTGGGGCATTATTAAAGAAAATTTTACGAGTCTCAAACCAATGGCTATTGAGAAATTCAACGCAACTTTATATGGATTTAGATTCCTAAACAAGAGATACGTGCCGCTTGTAATGCTTTCCTGGAACGGCTCAAGGCAATCATCAAAGCAAATGGTGACCAAATTAAACTCTATGTCTATCCTGTTATACCTCAATATGTTAGTAAAAAAAACCCAAAAATAATCAATAAAAAATTTCATATCAATTCAAAGCAATGACGTTATATTCTTGCTTTACTTAATTGGGCCAACCCTGTACATTTGCCTCAAATCTGAACGAACTTTGTCCAGCCTTATGCCCTGTTCGCAATACAACCTTCATTACGTTATATTGAGTATCTTGATTTCAAATGTGAAATATATGTAAATACGCCATTTTCTGTGAGTGAAGAGTGTCTCAGTTTTAGCACAATAAATTTTACATGATTTGTTTGCTAACATCTTTTCCTTTAAATCAAAGGAAGATTCAGTCACGTGTTAAATGTGTTATTTCACAGTGTGCATAATTCGTTGCTTATACCATTTTACGGTGCCGAACTAGCTCAGGCGGCTGAAAGTCACATACATAAAGCCAAAAAAAAAGCTCTATCATTTGAGCATTAGCACAATTGATTGGTAAGTGCTCTGGTATTTTAACGAAAGTTCCAACAGACTAGATCAGGTGTCAAACCTCACCATTTTCCGCATGGTCTTGCTTTGTAGCAAGGATCAAAATCAAACATTAAGAAGGAATGGACTTGATGAGTAAACCCAAGTGGTTTAATTTATTTTTAAATTAGTTATATTTTGTCACAAATTATAGCAATTAAATTCGATCAAGTTACAATCATGCATAAGTACAAGAGTTTAACCATTGTTTATGCGTTTGCTGATCCGACACTGTCACAGGCTTCCTCCAACCGGGTGTTAAATCTCATATTTTTATATTATCCAGATATGACAAACGGTACCGTTGTTAGTTAAAGTTATTAGAATTGATCGCTAACATCGAGCATTTTTTCTCATGCTTTGTACTTCGTGAGACTTCTGTCCTGTGCCATTCCATGATGATTATGTCCTTCTGAAAGTGACTTTCGTCGAGGTAGTATTCTATCTCAAACTGATGGGACAAACGTGTAGTAAAGGCCTTGACGCCATGCCGGCGTTAATGTGCCGTAAGCTCAGCCAAACTTTAACAGCAAAAAAGCCTTGGAAAAATGCGCATCTTCTTACTCTGCGTTGCTACAACGGTATGGCAAGCAAAGATGTTTGTATGCTTAGCGACATTCTGACGAGGTAAGTTTAGTTTTTTGCGGATACAGTCGCATCTTATGTAAAATGCACGTTAGACGATAGATTGCCACCAAAAGTCAACGAAACCCAAAACTGTTTTTGCACAAAATGGATGGGGATTTGCCGGGAATGTAGGGAATGCACCTAGGAGTGTGTCATGTTCTTACTGCAGATATAAATAGTGCATTTTTAATATTACAGTTGTCTAAAGTACGTGTGTCAAATGGATGAAAACATAAATACTTTTGTTTGAGGTTAAGGGAACAGTGTAAGGGATAATAAGGTCAACTGGACTGTACTGTTCCGAAAAATATAAATACACTTTCTTTCTCAAATAAAAAAAGACCAGTCAAGATCAGTTCAAAAAAGTCAACGTTTGTTTACGATGGGGGAGGGGGGGGGGGGGGGGGGTGTATACCAAAAGTTTACGTAGACCTTTGTTTTTTTTTTCTCTTTTCAAAACGGATATTCATACACTTCGACGTAATACACGAAGGATTAAAACAATTGTTAAGACCTTGCGAATTATCCTCGTGCCACCCCGCGCATTTTCGGAACCCGAAAACAAAATTTCTACATTACATGCAATAGAATATATAGTATGTATAATTAAAAGCATTGTTCACTACGATAAGACGACAATAGGAGTTATTGTTACCAATAGAATGTAATAGAATCTAATGTAAACTGAGACATCGACAATAGGAAAGGGGGGTTGTTATGTATCTTAACTATAGAACAAACCTTTTTATTTTTCGAACAAATTTGAGTCAAATACTATTAATTGTATTGTTTCACAATTGTTGAAAATCCTAGCATATGGAGTGAACTGTAAATTTATTGTAATGACAATATGCATTATTCATTCATCTGATTCATGAACAATAAGATTTATGGTCAGAAATAGATCTAAATGTTATTTTATTTATTTCTATTCATCAACAGGTTATGTATAAACCCCAATGATATTACTTAAAGCTAAACTAGAGTGGTACATTAATGGTCATGACATAAAACAAAACAAAAATTACACTATCGATGCGAATTAGACAAGTTTTTAAAAAAACGACTAAACATACGACGAAGCATCTGGCGAGTCAAGTTAAAATCAAACAAGGCGGAAACTCTATTAAAGAGTCTTTGTAAACCGCCAATTGCGCCATACATGCTGTAATTGGTTCGCTGTAGAGGTAACCGCAGCATCGAACTATTCCTCAGAGATATCCTGCTTAAAGGTGAGTTGGGTGTCCAGAATTACTCCTAGGTCCTTGACTTGACTGACGCGCTCAATTTCGGTGCCCAACAAGACATATTTGAAAAAAAAATAGTCTGTTTCTTTTGCGAAAACGAGATAACCGTACATTTGGCTGGGTTGACATCCATGCGATTCAAATTGCACCAGCCGGCAAAAGCATTCAGGTGACGTTGGAGAAAGCGACAGTCATCGAAGATAGAGTTTCAGGTCATCTGCGTATGATAGTCGTGGTCCTTCAAAAGCCAAATTTACATCGTTGAAGTAGATCATAAAAATCAACGGTCTCAAATGACTACCCTGCGGTATTCCAGACGGGGCTTTGAACATGTGAGACAGACAATCTCCTATGACTACAGCCAGATGACGGTTAGAGAGGTACTATTGAAACCATTGCAGCAGGCATCCGTTGATCCCAAGCCTGTCCAGTTTGGCAATTGCTATACGGTGGTTCGAATAAAATAAAAACGAATAACGGTTTTATGAAATAAAAAAAAAATGAATAACGGAATTGCCTGATTGTTTGAGTTTTATTTCATAATTCGTTCCTCAAACATATTGTAGAAAATTTTTGCACATATATTTTATTTAATTTTTTTTTGATTAAATCTACGTAGACTCTAAGCAGGGGGGGGGGGGGTTGCAAAAGTCTACTTAAGTCTAAGAGGGGGGAGGGGGTTTCAAAAAGTCAAATTTCGGTCTACGTGGTTTATAAACAGTCCCCAATTTCTTCCTCAGCCATTTCTCTGATCGGAAGATCACTGACGATGCACAGTTCGTCCGTTTTCTTTGCTCGGGAGAAAGATCATGCATTTTCAAACTTCCGAGGGGAAAAATTAAAAAAAAAATTACATCATCAGTTTAACTTGGATGTAAGCCACAGGACGCAGCCAAAAGTTGATTGAATACTGCACACATTTTGAATTGACGGTTAATCATTAGTGTATTTATAATTATCGGAACAGTCTATACAAGAATGCATTTGTGAACAAAACAAGTAAATTATTTATGGCTAAGATGACACATAGATTAACGCAACATGTTTGACTGGTTTTGAAAAAAAAAGATTTGTGTTTCTTTCATTTAAAATATGTGCTATGCACCGCATAGTTCAATTGGCAAAAATACTAGGAATTATATGATACATATAGTTTTGATTTCATCCGAACATTTTCTTGTAAGCTCAAGTATCGTTACTTGTAAAAGTGTTCTATGCGCCAAATATTACAAATAATACAGTTAGTTCTCAAAAAAATGTTCTAAGGCTGTGCTCCAATTCGCGAATAAATTTTAATTTCCACTTAAACTTGACAGATGGAAAAAAATCGATTAAGTCTGCTACTCGAGCTGACTTATTTCTGACAGACGGCAACTCAATTTTGACAGACACCTTATCGAAAGCTTGTTGATCAGTAATATAGGGATTTTAATCGAATTATCGATTTTTTCCGTCTTTCAAGTTTAAGTAAAATTAAAATATATTCGCGAATTGGAACACAGCCTAAGAGGTAGGATAATAAAATATTTGACACAGTAGCAGAGCTTCAGAGGGTTGAGAACTTCGTTTGTGAACATTTTTTCTATAACCCTTTTATTCCAAGAGATATGAGACTTCTATGAAACCAAAAGCCAAAAATCACTTAACCTGTTGAATTTTTAAAATTATAAATTATTTAGGTTTACTATCTTTATTTCAAATGCAAATTTTAAACATTTACGCGCTCAAATGCATCTTGAACTAATAAATACAAATAAATAGGATGAAATCTGCCAATCAATTTTACATAAAAAAAAAACTTCAAGGAACAGCCCAAAGAGGTTGTACAAAAAGTTTACGTATTACTACGTAGTAATGTGAAATGAATGTTATAATCATTTGTTTCAATATTTCGTGACGGTCGCCATTTTAAAATTTTTATTCGACATGCTGCTCTTGGCATAAGTTTGCTTTATATTTGCGCTTCGGAATAATATAGAGACCGTTTAAATGCCCGAGCTGTGTTTGAAATTGTACAAAAGATTGAAGGTATGCGGCGAAGGGAAAGCTGAAACTTTTTTAGCCATCGTCTAATTGACAAGAATTTGGAACGGTATGTTAGATATATTCCAATCCACACAAACTTTTGAGCAGGGAAAATCCAATTGGTCATCATAAACAAGACGGATTTTAAATGGTCCATGTTTGATCGATCTTAATACATAGGGGATAGTTGAATAGGCTTCGTAACATTTCTATCCTTTAGGAATTGAATTTTGCGGGATACACAGTTAGCGCACACTAGAAGTGTACAATAATATTACATCACCACCCACAGGATTGGAGAAGGGTGGAAGACTTGCTGGTATATAAGACTGTAGGAAGAATAAGTCATTTACTATGTAAAATCAATTACCTTTGCATACATTGTCAATAGTAAATACCAAAATACCAGCTTAGATCGAAACCAATTCTGTTTAGAGCGTGTTCTCTCGTTCCTTGACAGGATTTTCTATCTAGTTTCGCGGGTTGTCTAAAATTTTATTTTGAATTCTTTAGCAAAACTTCCTCTTGATGTACGTCATTCATTGTGTACATCGTTCATTGTGAAAACACGCTCTAAAAGCTACTTTTTTTTTCAAAACTATATATCTAGAATTATATAAGCAAAATCGCCTCACGACAAAAGATTCCCATTTTCATCTCATCACTTTGCAATTCGTGCTACTCGAAAACAAAACCATCTGATTTCTAACTTTTAAGTTATTTATTTTAGAAGTTGTTGAAATTAAGCAAACTGAATAACGAAAGGAACCAATTGATTCATGAATCAAACCTTCATTTTCGATAGATGTGTATTATTTAGTATGACTAGTATAAAGATGAGATGAATCATGGAACATTTCCCGTATATAATAATGCATTCCAAACGTGTGCTGGTTTATAAAAATAAAGACTGTATCGAGAAGTAATTATCAACATTCAAACAGTAATTACTCTAAAGCAGCTTCATTTTTTTTAGTGTGTTTCGCGTTGACATGTTTGTATATATGTCAATAACAGTTGTGCAATCGATTGATTTCGGTATAGTGGATCGTTTCAAAGATGAGTCGAATACATCTGGACACGCGAAATAAAATTCTGTACATTTGGTGCTCGGAAAAGGGTGTCACGTAGAACCAGGATTTCAAAATGGGTGAAAGTGAACCACATCAGTGTCAAAAATATAATCGAAAAGTTCGGTGAGACCCTTTCTTGAAAGATTTGCCGGGAAACCGGGTCCCAGACTTGAAAGTGGTTGAGTACATAGGGAAAACCCCATCGGCGACGACGCGAGATTTGGCCAAGCAATTCAACACCAGCATCGAAATGATTCAATGGATCAAAGCTCGGAACTCCCTGAAAACGTACAAGAAACAGAAGGTGCCGAAAAATTCCCTGGATCAGCAAGCTCGGGCCAAAACAAGAGCGTGAAAACTGTATAACTGGATTCTGGAGAACAAAGATATATGTATCCTGATCGACGATGAAACCTACGCCAAGGAAGATTCGCGAGCGCCGCCTGGACGGAAGTAGTATACAAAATCGGTGGACCAGGACAAGGACGACACTGACACCACGGTGGCGATGGAAATGTTTGGAGAGAAGTTGTACCTGTGGTTTGTGGTAGTCGGTCGTTTTTTTTAGGAAGGGTACAACTAAAAAAAAGGGTAACTCCGTGGGTAATAATTGATTAATAGTACATAATTAATTATGACCTATACTATTAGTCCATCATAGTTTGGAACAAGTTAACTTCTATCCCATTTGGTGCGTGACTCCAAAAGCGTCCTTACTAGTGGTATAAATCAATCAGAATTGGCTCTGAAGCGCTAGCATGAATCACCTTGTTTTCTCAATAAAACCACCATCACACTTTGTCGTGGCCCGAATAGTATCCTTACTGTTGGTTTAACCGTTGTGTGTCCAACCAAAACAACACTTTTAAGAGGCCGACAGGGAACATTTTTACCCACGGAACTAAAATAACTATAACTATGAAAATATCCAATGGATTTGGAATATGTTCACAGTTTTGGATTCAAGAACTCAACCGCTGTTTGTCTAATATGACCGATGGCCATCATCTGATTCCGAAAATACCGGATATCCGGAACCATGTTCTCAAAATGGTATACTTATAATAGATTTCAATAGAAAATCAGCAGTAATTACACTAAAAGTCATTCAAAGAATACACAGGAATGTGTGTGATTGCCAAATGATAATCCGGTGACTAGATCCTGGACCAGTCATTCCGGAGCAGGTTCCCATGAGGCCACAGATGGCCAGAAAATTATTTGAATTGAACCCTAACAATATGGGTGATTCCAGAAGAAAATTTCTTATCGTTATCGGTACATTCAATGACTTAGCTACTGATTGGCCAGTCTAGAGTAAGAAACGCGAGTGAGAAACTATCGCTACAGTTATGTTTGTCGGCAATAGAATCCCGGATGGACAATGCAAAAGTGCTGGTCAAATTTTTCACACGGACGGCACGGATCAATATTAAGTTCTTGGAAGAGAACTTGCAGTCGCTCCTGAACTTGTAAAGAGTTCAGCTGAACGTGATGCAGCCGCAAGAGACTCGCAAAATGATGCCTGCCACACATTTATTTATTTATTGTTTTATTTATTTTATTCATCTGACAAAATTATCTATATTCTAGGGATGGGAACTCATGGGAACCTACTGTGAACTGGCCAATCCGAAGCCGAGTGACCGGATGGTCCAATAACGATGTCAAGAATGTTGACACTCATATTGTTAGGGTTCAATTCATATAATTTTCTGGCCATCCTTGGCCTCATGGGAACCTGCTCAGGGGTGACTGTTCCTGAATCAAGTCACTTGATTATCATATGGCAATAACACACATTCCTGTGTATTCATTCCACAGTTTTTGGATCATTGTTGTTGGTTTTCTATTGAAACATTTATAAGTATACCATTTACGGAGCACGGTTCAGGATATCCGGTTTTTGCGGAGACGGATGATGTCCATCTATCATATTATACAATTTAGGGAAAGCGGTTGAGTTTCTGAATCCAAAACTGACAAAATATTCCAAATCGGTTTGGTATTTCCATAGTAATGGTCATTTTAGTTCCGTGGGTAAAAACATTCCCTGTCGGCCTTTTACGTAATAAAAAAAATCAGAAGCCCCTCCTCGCGCCCTCCTTAGCTATGTTATCATTATTTCACTCCAGGATGATAAGTATTAACGAGATATGAGATGTCACAAAGTTTCAAGATCCTATTAAGAAAACTTAATGAAATATCATGTTTTGAAATCGAAAAAGGCAACTTTGTTCCCTGTTGGACACATAAAGGTTAAATTGCTGCTAATAACCTCTTTAGTTTTATTAAAAATTTTACTTGTGCAACTAGGAAAATTTAAATTTTATTTTTTTTCCATCCTCCGGGGGGTGGCAGCGGGGGTATCAATTTTTTTCACACATTGGGGATTTTTGGTCGCCCCAACATCATCTGTTCGTGCTTTGTGTATTAACAGCTGATCTGGCAATAAAAGAGAAGCAACCTCGGACGGTCAGTCATGTTCATGCTTTGTCTTTCATCCCATCGTCCAGAATTACACAGTTTGGAAATATTTAATTTTTTACGTTATCTAATGCACACATAGGAAATGCTAGATTTGGCATAAATTAATGGGATTTTTCATGTATATTCAAGCCAAATATCGCTGGAATCTGGTCTCTTGTATGGAAGATTGCATAAAATTTTGTATACTATATGAAAGATAACAAACAATTACATTGTATACGCTTGATTTGGCATTCAATTAAACGAGGGGAGATTTTACACGCCTGTTAAAATACATGTTTTTTTCTGTGAATATTATTTGCAATCCTGTGGAAACAAAAAAATCAAATAAAGTTACATAAGCTCGTTCATCTTTCACCATAGCTTTCAAAGAAAAATGAGTTAAGAGAGAGAGTGACTATTTAAAATTTATTTTTAATTGAGAATGATTTCTCATGAAATTATAAGAACATTCACCATTCTCTCTCACTAAAAGACATCAATGTCTTGTATAATAATAATATAAAATAGAAGAAACGGTTTTCAATACAACATACTTTACACATAATGAATTAGTAGTTCGTCGTACAGTGTTTTCTATGTAAACCACTGTAGAAGCCTAAGCTTCTATAATGATGGGTCTACACCTTATTCTATTCTATTTTACATGGCATTGACAAACAGATGAAAATTATACTTTATGCAAAAAGGCACTCAAAGGTTAATACAGTACAAACGATCGGATAACCAATCGTTGAACGTCCAGTAAAAAAAACATAAATAACATTTTGTGTTTACCATTCATAACCACCGCTCAATAATCTTTTTCTGTGGTAAAGAGCTGTTATCAGTAAATTTATCGTCTTACTATAAATATGCGTGCACTGTATGGGCAGCATCTTCAAACTACAGTCAGTCGTTTTTGTGAACCCGTGCAAACCAGTTTTCCGTCAGTCATCCACCGTTCCTTATTTGTTTTCGTTTTGGAGCGTCGGAGTAGTTTGTTTTGAAATGGTACAGTGATTTTTAGGTTTTAATTGAATTGTATTAGCACGATTTTATTATATTTTTATTACGTTAGACTGCCACGCATCCTGTATTCATCAGCGAAGATGAGCTGAAACAGTTCACTAACTGGAAGGAAATATTACACCCACTAGAACAAGCATTCTTGTCAGTATCTAATACAGACAAGTCCAGTGGGCATCCATACAGCTCGCAACCCGCGCGTACATTTGTAAGAGCCGAGGAAGGTAAGCATAGAAAATGAAAAATCTAAAGGTCACTATTTATCTGTTGATACGTTTTTAAACAGTACAGAATACATTTGAGCTATCAAATTGCATTGGAGGTGTCGATCGATTTCATCCGCTCCTCTGCTCATCCAATTTTTATCTCTCAATTACTTAAACTTTCAAGAACCATCTTTTTAATTGATGTTTAGGATGTACTTTGATGTAATAATATCATTCAAAATATGCATAGTTTTTGTAAAGTTTTTTTTTTAACATATCGAATTATTTTGTCCATCAATGAGTCGGGTTGAAGTTCAACGTTTTTTTTTTATCGAAGACTTGTAACTGTCACACATTATGAAATGGATGGAACATTCTTAGAAGTGGATGAATAAGCCATGACTGCTACTTAATTTTTTATCAAACCAATTAAAAGGCCTTAAAAATATACAGAGTAGGGTTGCTCACTGTTTGTATGAAAAAACGTTAACTTGACTACAATGCAAGAACAGCCCATTTTTTATCCTTTTAGGGTCCCTAACAACTGTGCAAACTATTTTAGGAACGATTATACTTTCGACAAAGTTATTAAGCACATCCTGGACTATACTTTTATAAAATTAGTTGCGTAGTTCATGCAAAACTGTGGTCGAAAATGGGAAAAAATAAGTTCATTTTCCCATACTAGTTTGAAGACAATTACACCGTCTTCAACTCAAGGTTGGACAGACTTTACATTAGGCATAGATTATACTAAAACGGGTAACTCTAATACAGAGTTCTCTGGTTATATACAGATATCATTTAATACTAGATATATCTTTTCAGGAGTGCTTCTTTGCATGCCAGGATTTGTCGGAAACCACAAAACCAACCAAAGATCATCTAGTACTTCGACTTTAGCGTGCAAGCTTATAACAAGTTTCGGCGACAACCCTCAACGGAATCCACCGCTACCAGATATCAATGGAAATATATTTCTTTTCGATAGTACAACTGGAAAGTTACAGGCTATACTCGAAGCAAACTATCTCACTGGGCTGAGAACAGCGGCAGCGTCGATCGTTGCCACTGAAAAAGTGTTCTTTTCCAGAATAGCTGATAAGTCAAAACTTGTTTTGGGCATTATCGGCACAGGAACTCAAGTATGTATCCTAGAAAAGATATTAAGTATTTCCTAAGTTGACTATCCCTTATTTCATCATAGGGTGAGTTCCACGCTGTTGGATTCCTTAGCACCCATAAGTTTGTTGAAGTAAAACTATGGAATCGTACAAAAACTCGAAGCGAGCAATTGAAGTCGAAACTAGTCGATCTCGCTCCAACTACCATGAATCCCAATGTGGTTATCACAGTACATGATTCTGTTGAGGAATGTTGTAAAGATTGTGATGTGCTTGTAACAGCGACTAGTACATCTTCACCGTTAATTTTTCAACGCTTCCTGAAGCCGAATGTACACATCAATGGTACTTACCTTAAATTGTTGAATTTAAATAACACAATGTTTTATATTATTTCACAATGTTTCCAGCTGTTGGTGCAGGACGTTCTCATCACGCTGAACTTGCTCAGGATATTTACGACCAATGCAGTGTTTACATCGATTATTGGACTGGTGCAAAAGTTGAATTGGCAACATTGAATGCAAATATAGTTGGTGAAATTGGAGAGGTGCTGCTAGGAACAAAGCAAGCCCCGACAAGTGGTATATCCGTTTTCCAATCTATTGGTATGGCCACCGAGGATGTAACAGTAGGTAAATTATTTTACGAAAAGTATCAACAGAACAAAATTCATTCCGCCATATAATTCATTCATATAATACTTAAAACAAAAAATAAAATAATAATGTAATTATTCAATAAAATAATTTAAGGTATCAAGCAATATTCTTTTAATGAGTAGCTCTTAAGTTTTCATCGAAATCCCATTTAAATATAAGTTGGTATTTTGTGAAAATAATAATAATATATTGGGAAACTAGGAGAATTTAAAATTAACACTTCATTTGATCACTTTAACAAAAATAAAAAATAAAACATTGAAACACTTTATTCAAATTATTCCTAGTAAACGCGAGCAAATTCCTTTCAGTTCCACTAGAGAAGGCTTATCTTTTGACAGATAAACATTTTTCGTCTGCGACTTACCGACTTCTTCAGTGTCGAGCACTCGACTTGATGAGCCTTTTTCAAAGATCGGATTAAAAAATGAGGAGATCTGATCAAATGATCAGGAAGTCCGACCCCTTGATTTTTCCACTTTGTGTTCTACCGAAACAATAGTAACAAAACTGTTTTCCTAATAGAAATGTGAATGTACACCATATTTTAGAACTAAATTCAATAGCAATTTGAAAATTGCTAACGAATTCATAACACTTGCATTAAAACAAGGGACAATTTTCGAATGGATGGAAATAGAAACAATAAAAAGATATCAAAACAATACAAATTTGCATTGAATACTGTAGTAATTCATGATTTTAAAAAAAGAACTCCACTCCCGGGCTTGTGGCAGTTGGCTGGAACTTGAGCCATTGCCATCGAAAAAAAAAATAGTGGCATATTCTTCAACTCTTTGGTCGCCTTATTCATCAGATCCTTTTCATTTTCACCACGAAATTGTTTGAATTGATCCTTCACTTCAGGTTCACCCAGAAATTTTGCAATTGGGTGCAGCTGAGGATCGTGGGAGGGGGGGGGGGGGAACTTGATTGGGATCTTCAAATAGTCTATCTCCTCCAATGTGCCTAGGCCAGATCTGGGCAGAACACGACATCGTCGTTCGGATGATGTTTCTTAAAGAAAGCCGCAACTTCTGGTAAGTACTTCATGCTGTACACCTCCCCGTTGATCATAAGTCCCGATGAAAAGAAGAGCAGCTTTGTAACCTCCTTCTCACTAATTGTTAGCCACAAGAGGACCTTTTACGGGAACTTCGTGTGGGAGATGTACTTCACGTCACTGCTCACCTTTTTCTTGGCCAGCCGGTCCCTTGCCAGTCATTGCCATCGAGCGAACGGCTCGACGTGCATGATCACAACCACGATGCGCTTCGCAGGAAAGCCATTCTTGACGAGCACCTTTATCCGCTGCTTTTGAGTGGCCGCATCCGCTTCCAACAAGCCCGGCCTAGACTTTCGCTTCCTCATGACGATATCCATGTTGGTCAAATACTTTTTGACCGTCTGGCCGGTCGCACCGACCTCCCAGCCCAAGGCGCGGAAGGATTTTGCCAACTTGCCTGCGAGCGCTCGGTGCCCTCACCTTTCTCCAGGAGCATCAGGATCATGCATATGGCCACTCGGATGTACCGGTCGCAAAAAAGTGCGGCACAGAGACGAACTTCTTTGCTCCGGGTGCAGCCGGTGGTAATTACAAATCATCGAACGTAGTTGCTTCACTCCTTTCGCCTTGGCTGCCATAAATGAACTGGTAGAGCTATCATTTTTTTTTTCAGTAAACAGCATACTTATGGTAAATTGCCACCAGTTTACATACCAGGTGGCAGTACAATCGCATGCAAAATCCGTGATTTTTGTCTCTTTTTAATGCAAGCGTTAACCGTGCACTTAAAAAACTTGTAGAAACCTTATTTTGTAGGTGTGTGCCTGAAAAGAAATACTTTTACAATGTGTCTCTCAATAGGTGTCACCTTTTTTCAGTCTTGGTTTATTTCAGCTGGGTAATATTAACAGCGGAATTTATTACACCCGTTTTGAGTGTATTCTTTTGACAGCTTATCGCTGAAGATCAATAAGCGATTCCGTTTATTTATATTCATTAGCTACCATGGAAGCCATACGGGAGCATGTTTCAAAATTACACGTGCAAAAACTTAGACCGTGTCAGATATTCAATAGCCTTAAGCAGTTCGGAGTCAGTAAGCGTTTTGTTTTTCGTACCTTGAAACGGTTCAAGGAAACTGGAAATGTCCATATTCAACACAAAGGAGGTGCTAGACGAACTGCCAGAACGAAGAAAAAGATCAAATGTGTGAGGGAGCGAAAAAGACGTACAGTATGTCCCTTAAAAAAAATGCGAAAATCCATACCTCAGTTTCAAATAAGTTTTTTTTTTCATAGAAAATGATAAGAAAAATCATAATTTTATTCAGGAAATCGTTTATTAAGCCTTTCGTGATAACATTACTCAACATGTCCACTATTTTTCTCGATCACCTTCTCCAAGCGGGGACGGATTCGAGAGCATACCTCTCAATGTATGAGTCAGCCATCGAGTTCCATGCCTTGGTAATGGAAGCTTTCAGGGCACCAACACTGGGGTGAGAACGTTCACAGGCCTTAGCCTGAACATATGCCCATATTGAGTAATCCAAAGGATTCAAGTCCGGGCTGCAAGGAGGCCAAATGTCCTTCAAAATGTTTATGTAAACCTCGGTATTACCTTTTAATCCAGCTTTGATAAATACTGGAGGCATTTTCAAGCCATTGGACGCAACTGCCACGAAAACCGTGACTCCGGCCGGATGTTTGGTTGTAAACTTGAATTTCACGTTCTCTGGAACATCCTCAATCTTTTTCGGCGAAATAAACCTGTCTGTACGTGTGTTAGATACGGATCGATCTGATATGATTTCGCCTCACTTTGTATCTCACTGATCTGAAAACCTTCGGTGTGCGAGCGGACCGTGGACGGCCACTTCCCGGCTTCCGTGGACGTGGTCCATTAAGAAGTGAACGTTGGATACGGTAAACGGTAGCCAGGTGGCATCTCATAATCGTTGCAATTTGTTTTACGTGCTTCTGGGCAAGCATCAAACTAGTCACAACCTCCTTTGCGTACATTTTTCTCAACTTTGTTACTCGCGAACCACTGTTTTGTTTACATCGTCTCAGAGTATACAGTCACATTATTACACACACGCATTAAAACAGTAAAAACAATGTTTAAAGCTACACAAAAGTAAGTATTGAAAACTTTCGCATTTTTGTATGGGACATACTGTAATCCGCCGTATCTGGCCGTAAATAGAGCAAACAATTTCAAATGTCCCCGCTTCAATGAACAGGCTCCTCAGACATGATCTGGAATGCAAGCCGTACAAGAAACAACGGGTTCACGGGTTGACGGAGCGTCAAAAGCAAGTCAGGGTCCAAAGAAGCAGAAATCTTTTGGTTCGGCACGGTGACTGCGAGATTTTATGTTCGGATGAAAAGCTCTTCTTCCTTCAGGACAGTCATAATCAATAAAATAATCAATCTTGCCAATATTCCAATAGAAACACTAGCTGCAAAGGCTATCAGAATGTATCGAAAATCATGGTATGGGGTGCCGTTTCACGAAAAAAAAACTTTTATTTCATAGAACCTAACGTTAAATCAACACTGAATATTTCATCGAGCAGGTTTTGAAGAACCATCTGCTTCCTCATGCTTTAACGCTGTATGGGAATACACCATATTGTTCCCAACAGGACTCAGCTCCAGCTCACAAGGCAAAGAAGACACAAGCGTGGTGCGCGGAAAATTTGTCCGATTTCATCACAAGCGAAGAATGGCATGCATCTTCACCGAATCTCAACACACTTGACTACTTTGTTTGGGGTTATATGGTTCAACATATAGGTCCCACGAAAGCGCTTACTTTAGATCGATTCAAGAAACATTTGGTTGATATTTGGGACCAAATTCCTCAGGAAATTGTGCGTGCCAGCTACGACGGGTTTACAAAGCGTTTGCGCAAAGTTATCAAAGAAAAGGGCAAGAGATTCGAATTGAATTAAAATGGTTTATTTCTATAAGATGTATCTTTCAAATGAAATATAAATGCTTTGATTTGGTTGATTTGTTTTGCTGTAATCCCATTTTGTTTTAGTGACACCTATTGTGAGACACCCTGTATATTGATTTTGACTGTTGATCTTCGATTATCCAAATAGCGTCCTAGCAAGATGAGCCATACATCAAAATTTGCTCGCACTTCGCGAGATTTCGAACTACTCTTACGCCGAGATTGCTGAATCGTTAAAAGTGGCAAACTCAACTATCATCAACTTCATAAAAGTGTTCGAGACATCTAGAAAAGCCTGGCTCGAATGAGATCTAGAGGGCAATCGAAACGACAACAAGGGTTGTCAGCGGTTTTTAGCGGAACCTCAACATTTTTAAGCTGGGAGACCCGTTTACATACCAAGAGTTGAACGGAAGGCCTGACAATTCGGCTCCGGCAACCGGAAGCTCAATTGATTATTTCCAGTATTTTAGATAAATTGAACCTTAACTTCCTTAACTTCTTGAGGAATCCGATTTGACCTTTCGACAGCAGCGCTAGAGCTGGCTTGCTGCTGTTTCTCCCGATACCAGACGACAGAGAACCAGTTTCCAATACTGTGTCTCCAACTTTGTTATCCTGCTGCAGTTGTTATCCGAAAATCACCAATGTGTCTTCGACGTATTCACTTTCATTCCAAACTATTCTGCTTCACGTTTCCGTTTGGTGCATTGATCAGCAGCCACCTGGAACGTTTTTCCCATAATGTGCACGTCGTCAACAAAACATATGTTTGGGGAACTGGTTGGATTTATTAAAATTCATACCCCGCGTTTTAAAGTCCGCACGCTTCATAGCGCAATATTGAACAAGAGGCTGAAAAGACCGCCTTGTTGAAGTCAGATCTTGTCGTGGTGTTCGATTAAACGAGAGCGCAAGATAGAGGCTGTAAACGCAAAGAATCGGTGAGTAACCAGCCCAAAATTTACCATGACAGCACTTTCCACGATTAATGATTAGTACTTCTCCGGTAGCTGTTCAATATCCCAGATCCTGCCTTGGTTTAAAGCTGCTTGTCCTCAATGTCCTACACTTCTTAGCTTTTCTGGCACTTGGTCCAACCACCCAGCTTGCTGCGCTCTCTTGCGTCTTGTACCAGGCGATTTCGATGCAAACAACATTTTTGCGGGATGATTACCTGGCATCCTTAGCACCAACGTGTTCAGCCCCATAGTACCCCTCCAGCTTTTTAGTGATTTTCTGGATACAGGGTTTGTCATAGAGAAGCGCCAGCTCATGTTTCATTCTTCTCTTCCATACGCCGTTTTCACATACACCGGCCAAAGAGGTCCTCTTCAGGCATTGTCCATGTGTTGTGCCCATAGAGCACTACCGATCTTATCAGCGTCTTGTGCATGGTTCACTTTTGTTTCCTCTGCTCGGGACACAAACCACTGCGACCAGTTATTTAATTTTACTCTATTGTGCCAGGTGGCTATCTGGGTCTATCCGGGTGAAATTGAATACTTTTCGGACTCACTTCCCTAAATTGTACCGATATATAGAAAAATTACAAAAGAAGATGGCGGAAAGGAATGTGCGATCATAAAAAAAACTATAAATCAAAAATTACAATTGGAAAAGCTACATGAAGTTTTATTCTACGTTGAACCATAATTTAGATATGTGAATAAAATGGAAGGAAGGGAAAACAGCGCACCTTTCTTTTATTCGGGGTTGGCACCGTCCTGATTGCTCGGCTCAGCGTGGTTGAGGGAGTAATTTGGCGTCGCTCCTCCGAACTTGGCTATAGAAGTTGGCGCTATTTCCAATGCAGTTGATTCGATATTTCTAGGCATCTATCGACGTCTCGGATGTGTCAGCCCCATCAGTCGCACATTTCAGTCGCACACTCGATCGGCTCAATCGACGGCAGTTTATCGGCTGGCACTAAGAATGCTCGTCAGTATTAAGAATTATTTTTATTATTTTGAATTGAGTTGGTAAGAGATTCGTTACCGATGAGAGATTGATTATAGTCGCCCTTATATAGATAGGTGGGGAGGAAGGGTGAGTGGTATAGGTACGATGGTAGAGGAGTGGGCAGGGGGATGGGTATAGTAAGTAAATTAAATTTAAAAATATAAATAGAGGAAATGGGATGAATAAGTGAATAGAGTGGAATAGAGTAAAGGAAATTAATTTAATTTAAATAATACCATATGGGGATAGGAATTAATTAAGACACGAAATATATTAAAAATGGTGGTGGATCGGAAGAAAATAATTATTGGAAGCTATTTGAGAGGTTACATCTTACAGTTGTCATTGTTTGTTTTGTTGGCAATGAATCATGTTTTATTGAAAGTTTCCACTATTTAAACCCTTTGAAGATTGAGAGCACTCTTCAAAGGCACCCCCTTATATCAGTCAAAACCGGATTCATTGCAAAGAAAACCATCAATTACTCCGATACTGACCATGCCTCAGAATCCTAGTCCTAACTAATTCAAGCTATAGAACATCAATGGAAAATGTGAATTAACATAAATGAATATTAATCAGTTTTCCTTATTCCAAGTTCATCCTCGGTGGTTTAATCCGAGTATTGTCACTTTTCACAAGACATAAAATGTAATAAGGACTAGGATATGTTCCTTTGACTACAAAAAAGAAATATGTTCCCTAGTTTGAATTAATTTGGTCTAGGGTTCGGTGGTAGATTCGATGCCCCGTAACGCATCACGAAAAGGTGATCTACCAGCGTTACGGGTCAGCATGGTACACTTAGTACGGGGGTGAAGTTTACCAGACCTTAGGGTCTCAAGGTGTCCATAGTAAGCATGTTTTCCGGCTTTTATGCGTCTTCGAATTTCTCTGCTACAGTTGTTATCCGACGTACACAAACTCATCCACCACCTCTAACACATCTCCGTTGGAAATCGCACTTCTGCCTGTGTGAGCTCTATCACACTCCATTTCTTCTGCGGCCTTCGTCCGTATTGTATGCGGCCTTGAAATCGATATTCTCGACATATTTAAAGGATTTGCCTCAGCGTAGAGATTTGGTCTTTTGTCGATCGCCTATCCTCAAAATTGGCTTGATAACTTCCCACAAATCTGCTTGCTAGCGACGATACAGTATGTCCCACAAAAAAATGCGAAAGTTTTCAATACTTATTTTTGGGTAGCTTTACACATTATTTTTACTGCACTTTGATTGTTGTTTTGTTGTATGAAGCTGCAGGGTAAGTAGGACTATGTGTTATAAATATGTACGGTATAAGAATAATTCTTTATATTGCAGGTTTGAAACGTCCAGTATCCGGCTACGATGCCTTCTTCCAATTTTACGTTGTTGAGCTCAAAGCTCATGTTAAACATGGCCATAACTTAGAAACGGGCCGTAAGAATCCGTTCCAATTTATTTATAAATTGTGTGGCTCTGATGAGAAATAAAGCTTAAGCTTCATAAAATTGTTGCTTGTGTTTGTTATCCTTAGGAATAAAAAAAACCATTAATGGGTAAAATTTTACCCATTTATCAAAAAATAGAGTATCCAGAAACTCGATTTACCCATTATTGAGTAAATGGCGCAAATGTCAGATAATGTGTCATTTTTAACCCATTTTTCACAAAATTTCATTTTTAAAGATGGATAAAAAAATACTAACATTTATGTCATTTACCCATAAATGGGTGAGTTGAATTTACGCATTTATTGGGTTGACTCCCTTTTTGGGGAAATGGGTGAAATTTTACCGATTAATGGGTTTTTGATTCTTACCGTGTAGAGCCTCTCATGTTGAAGGGAAATTATCTGATTCTGACAAATTTCATCATTATTTTTACTGTTTTAATGCGTGTGTGTAATCATCTGACTGTATACTCTGAGACGATGTAAACAAAACAGTGTTTCGCGAGTAACAAAGTTGAGAAAAATGTATGCAAAGAAGGTTGTGACGAGTTTGCTGCTCGCCCAAAAGTCCGTAAAACAAATTGCAACGATTGTAGGATGCCACCTGGCTACCGTTTACTGTATCCAACGTTCACTTCTTGATGGACCACGTCCACGGAAGCCGGGAAGTGGCCGTTCACGGTCCGCTCGCACACCGAAGGTCATCAGATCAGTGAGATACAAAGTGAGGCGAAATTCTATCAGATCGATATATAAATTGGCTAAGGAAGCCGATATTTCAAAAACTATCATGCAACGGTTGATCAAAGATGACTTGAAATGTTCATCCAGGGCAAGAGTAAAGCGCCACCTTGTAACGGACCGAATCAAACAACTACGGCTGGAGCGCTCGAAACGTTTGATGTCAGCATTAAAAAAGAAGCATACCATCATCGTATTCTCCGAAGAGAAAATGTTCACCATCGATCCCGTATCTAACACACGTACAGACAGGTTTATTTTGCCGAAGAAGATTGAGGATGTTCCAGAGAACGTGAAATTCAAATTTACAACCAAACATCCGGCCGGAGTCATGGTTTTCGGGGCAGTTGCGTCCAATGGCTTGAAAATGCCTCCAGTATTTATCAAAGCTGGATTAAAAGTTAATACCGAGGTTTACATGAACATTTTGAAGGACCGCGTTCTGCCATGGATAAAGCCAACTTTGGAGCACACCAAGACGTCATTTTCCAACAGGTCGGAGCACCGTGTCATACCTCTAGAAGGACTTGGAATTTTGGCCAAAGGACATTTGGCCTCCTAGCAGCCCGGACTCCTTTGGATTACTCATTATGGGCATATGTTCAGGCTAAAGCCTGTGAACGTTCTCACCCCAGTGTTGGCGCCCTGAAAGCTTCCATTACCAAGGCATGGAACTCGATGACTGACTCATACATTGAGAAGATATGCTCTCGATTCCTTCCCCGTTTGGAGAAGGTGATCGAGAAAAATGGTGGTCATATTGAGTAATGTAATCATGAGAGGCTTAATAAACGATTCCCTAAATAAGATTATACTATTTTATAATTTTCTATGAAGAAAACATATATGAAACTGAGGTATGGATTTTCGCATTTTTTTATGGGACATACTGTAGACGACGAAAGATGATCTGGGAAAGTACTTGATAGGCCGCGATGAGAATAATGATCACTCGATAGTTCTCATATTCCAACTTGTAACCCTTTATGAATATTTGGTATATAATTCCCTCTTTCCACTCCTTCGGTTGCTGTTTTGTACTCTGATCGTTACTATCAGTCGGTGCAGACAATTTGCTAACTTATCCGAGCACATTTTTATAAGTTCCGCTCCGATACTATCCTTCCCAGCTGCATTGTTGTTCTTAAGCTGTTTGATGGCATCCTTAACAGTGCTTATCGTGGGAGTTGGCACATCTACCTTGTCTGCCGTTCCGATAAAGTCATTTCTCCTGCTGTTTTGATGTTCCGCCTCTGCGCCTGTGATAACATGCTTAAATTCACTTAGCGTAGTAGTTGGCACATCACCATCGTTGCCGTGCCGTTCGTTCTGCTATTCTGGTGTTCCGCCTCTGCATTATTCCGGTGTTCTTCAAAGTGCTGCTTCCACCTTACAATCACCTCTCGAGCATCTGTCGTGATACCTTATAAATTTCGCTAGAAGCCTTTGCGGGATGTTTTGAGTTTCTGATAGAATTTTCGAGATTCTTGAGAACAATATTGCTGCTCCATTTCTTCGCACTTCAATTCCTTCAGGCTGGAAATGGTATTGCTCCACATTTGGACGCCTTACTACCTGTAGCATCACAGCCCGCGCTACGTTCTTCTCGCTTAAAACCGTCTGACACTACTCGTAGAACCAATGGAACGGTTGAATTCAATCAGTTATTGATGTCAGTTTGATTTGTACTATTTTCAGCTTATGCCCAGTTTTAATCAATTGTTTGTAATTAATCTTTCGTATTAAGAGGAGGTTTAGAGAAACCATCTACAACTTCCGATTATTTGGCCAGTGATTCCGATTCAGACGGATATTTTAATTTATAAAAAAAATGTTTATTTTAGTTCAACCGACTACCGATTGTTTTTTTTTCGATGCCGTAGAATTTCATTTCGATTCAAGTCAAAGTTTTTGAAAAAAATAACAATTTTACATTTTGGCCACCACAGGTTGCAAGTTTCCCCCGTACAAAATGTCACAGAGGCAATGCGATGGTGAATTTTGCTAATGTATTGTTTTTCCTCACAATTTTAAATTAGTTTACCAAAATTGATCAAGTATTCGATTTTGAATCAATTTTTCATTAAATAAGCACTTTTATATAATACATTTATCTTGATTTGCCCAAAGTTTTCGATGATGTCTTGCTCATTCCAAATGTTATTATTCGCCCGAAACAAACAATTCTGTAATTGAAAGAATTCTGTGAAGTTTTATACAAACCAGAAAAGATTGAGTCTAACGACGATTTGATAAACATCTTAACTGCTTATTAATATATATAGATTGTATGATTTCAATGACTAAATCCGATACATGAAATCATATGAAATTTTTTTGATCAGAGATAAACGAAACTATCCCAATTTTGTAAATTTAATAATTCAGATTTGAAAGCATCTGTTAATAATACAAGGCGATAAATTTGAGCAGATATGTATTCTTGTTTTAAATATGATTAGAAAAGACAAGACATTCATTCCAATAACCAGCACAAGAATGGGTGGGGTGGTCAGATATGTCTGCTCAGAATTGCTCCCTTTTCCCCAGACTAAAACTCTGCTAAATCCATTTTCATTACAAATACTTTGAGATAGCCATAAACATGGTGTTCGTTTCAGCAACAGCTGAATGCCACTAAGTGCAACCATACTATACCTTTCCAGATGATGACGAGGCCTGCGGACCTGTAAGAGCTGTCCTTTGTTGCATCCTTAGCAAGCAGGGCAATTCGTTTTACCGTTTCACCTCATAGGTATGATACTCCTATTGATTTTTTCCTCCTTACATAAACACTTTCACTACCTCCTTCTTCTTCAAAAATAATGCACACTACGGATAAACCATCATTATATCTTCTGAATATGAAACGGGCAAATATGTGGCACATGAAAAACACAATCAGGAGCTCTGATTTCTTATCACAAAATGTGGGGTATCAATTTCATCGTACGCATTTCACTCTTTGACATTTGAAAAAAAAAGAAGAAAAAATATCAGCACTTTCGGAATACACCCACGGTCAGAGATATTCGAGCACGGTACACAGCATCCGTCAAATTCAGAAGCTCATCTTCCTTTTCGCAAGGGAGGATGCCAAATAATGGGGGCGACTTTTCTTCTTCGCTCTTCAGGGCAAGATTGCCGTAGAACAGTCTTTTTTCTTTACACACTACCGACAATCACTGACTAGAAGGAACTTTTTCGATTGGAATTTAGCAATCTATCGAACGTGTTTTACCGAAAATCGACCACGACCGCGACGGTGAGCGAATTATCTCCATCCAAATAACATTCACTAGTGATTCAGGCTGCTCGGAACTTTGATAGATTGCTTTTTTTTCATCACCACCGCTCCGTTTGCTAGGAAAATTCGTGACGACGTTCCCTAAAAGCTTTCCAGATCAATACTCCATACTCTCAGATGGACCATTACGTACACAGAGCACTTGATAAAAGGATGCTATTAGAAACAGCAGACACCGAAACGTCTGATGTAGTAGCACCATCCAGGCCTTAGAAACCGAGAGGATTCGCTCTGATAGTCATTCGCTCTCATTATCCCCAGTTCGGAGGATATGTTTATCCTTTTGCAAACATCGAGTCCTTTTCACGTAGCGTAGGAGCATATCTCTCGTTACGTCTTTGGATGCTGAATGATGTCAGGAGTGTTTAATTTCGCACGTGTGTGGGTGATTGTTTTTACTTTACCGTGGATGAAATAGGAAAATTCGTTATCGGTGTTTGCGTGCATGAAGGATAACTGCGAGCAGGAGAATACTGGAGCCATACTAGAGAGAGCGTTCAAACCTCGTGTTTTGGACCACATCTCAATGGAAAGCCTTCTGCCTTGATATCAAACTATAGGGATATCCGTCGCTAAAGCACGGAACGCTACGCACACTAGTCTGGTATTCATTAGCATGGAGAGTATTGTTCAGGTAACGTCGCTTTGCGTAGAGATTGGCAGTTGTGTTTTGATTTTCCAGTGGCGTGAAAAAGTTAAAGTTAGTATAGAGGAATCCAACTTGAAAAAAGAAGAACACCGAGTGGTGATAAATCTGACAGCTGGAAGTATAGGACGAAAATTTTAAAATGCTTCTGGAAAATTCAAATGAAATTTTAATTAAAAGCGGTTTGTTGTATGATGTAAAAAAAAAAATCCATAACTGCACAAAAGGGGCATTATTTTAATTTTATTTTTATTTTTCTGAAAATGTCTTTATTGAGTAGTTTTGGATTTTTCTTAAATCATACAACAAACCGCTTTTAATTAGAATTTTATTTCAATTTTCTAGATGCATTTTAAAAGTTTCGTCCTATACTTTAACATGGGAGCTGTCAGATTCATCACCACTCGGTGTCTTCTTCTTTTTTTTCAACCTGGATTCGTCCATAACGCCACTAAGTTTCACGTATTGATCGACAGAAGTTGCTAGTACAATTTAGACGTATATAAATACATAATTTCTCAGCCTAAGTTTTAAATATGCCTTGCAATCCGCGGATATGAATAAAATGAAATAAAAGGTGTGGACTTCATTTGCTCTCACAAAGTTTTGATTATGACGTCAACGCTCAAAATAATATCAAATGGGGCAAAGTTCACCAACTATATCTTGTGACTTTCTTTACTTTTCTATCTTCTTTTTCTTCCTTTCTCGGCATTTCAAGATTATCACTCATCACAATTTGTTTATTTCCGGCTCAACATAGTTGTTTTGAGCGCACATTCAAAGTTATTGATTGAAAGCTTTAGATTTCTGTCCCAAGCATCACATAACCATCATAATGTTGCGGAATGTTAATCAACTGGAGTAAATATAAAACGTTCATAGTTCATTACAACAGATTTATTAACAATATTTGAAATAAATAACTATGTAAAATTTAAGTAGCACTTCTTCTCAGATACTAATTCAAGCTTTTTTTAAATAATTTATCTATTTAGAATTTAGACTATACCAACAGACAGCAATGGTCCCAATAATGCTAAAAAATAGTTAAACTTGTAATATAGGGTGTCAACATGAAAGTGATACACTCACTTGAGACACCCCTCGGTATAATTTATACCATCTCTGAGAAAAATTTGATGGTCAATTTTACCATTATTGGGGGTTAGGATGACTATGCTAGTATAGTGCTTTTCAACCGACTATGATCATGTTCAAAACAACCTTCAAAAATAGTCGATTCAACATTCGGGATAGTCCTTGTTATCATGACCATAGTCAAGAATGCCATGAACGTGAGGAATTCGACCATGTCCATGGTTATTGCAACCATTACATCCAATAGTCAGCTTGACCATGATTTAATTGTCGGTACAACCATGAATTTTTCTCAGTGATTATCGGTGAGAGCCCCTTGTGTACGTTTTGAAACAGTGACTTATTTTTTTTACTTAGTTCGTTTATTTGTAAGGCTCAGACGTGTGTGACACTTTGCGGAGCCGATATTCAATTTTGTTATCTGCAATGATTTGCTTCATGGCTGGCTCGAGGTTAATGGGTCACGATATCGCTTGGAAGGGACTAGGCAGGTAACTTATTTAAGTTAATAATTGCTGCTCATGGCTGCGGCTGCATTCAAGTCCTCGGTTCCTAGAGCCCCTTTCAGGAGCTAGGCGCAAGTGTTTGACCAATAGCTTGCTGGGCAGGTACAAGTAGCACGGAAATAAGAGGAAAGTATAGCTGGGACACAACGGCGGGGAATTTACTGGAATAGGGGGTGTGATGACATTACACATTAAGGTCAGACAAACAAAGGAACTCTGAAGATCGTTAGATCGCTTGCATGTACCTCGGGCCACTAGGGTATCCAATAGTCGTGCTCTGGATGCGTCATTATCCGGGCAATACCAAATTGCGTGATCGATGTCATAATAATCGGCTCCGCACCTACATATACTGCTATCGACGAGGTTAATTCTGTAGAGATGTGCGTCTAGCGAGTGGTGGTTGGACATAAGTCTTGACATCACACGAATGAAACTCCGACTTACATCCAGACCTCTGAACCACGATCTCAACGAAACATTTGGAATAATGGAATGTAACCACAGCCCAAGAGAGTTACTTGTCCAATCGTTTTGCCAAATTTGAAGGGAACTCTGACGTATTAATGGGAAAAATTCCTCATGTGAAATTCTTCTTTCAAAAATCTCGACTTTCTGCTCCCTTATTTTTGAAAAAAAAAAGTAAGATGAGTGCCTCACTGTTTTCATCGACCGGAGGGCCTCGATAGAACTGAGACTATCCGAGACGATGAAATAATGGTCTATGAGCATGTCGAAAATTATCCCCCATGCGAAATGGATTGCTGCCAGCTCAGCAACATATACGGAACAAAGTTCCTGAAGTTTCCGGAAGGCAGATGAGTATTCATAGTAGACAGCGAAACCAGTGGATCCATCAATGCGCGACCCATCAGTGAAAATTCTTCTATTGCAATGGACATGTTGGTACTTTTCAATAAACATATGGGGAATTAAAATAGGTCGAAGTTGATCTGGAACTCCTTGAATAGCCTGTTTCATGGAGAGCATACACTAGGAGAATTATAGCATGGAAGACTAATATCGGAAGACATACAATTAATATAGATTCGCAAAAACTGGATACTCAATTCGAGCATTTCTTCGAAGTTTTCAATCACAAGGTTGATACTGATTCCACACTTGATCAGTATTCTAGATGAGAGCTCCCAGAGGAGCTTTACTCCTGCCACAACCTTCAGGCTCATATTATGCGTTGCATGCATACAATACGAAAACAACGATAATGAATTCGTTCCAATTTAATGAGGAGACTGTTTCTTACCGAGAGGAAGCAAAAAGAGCCATATTCTCGAACTGAAAGAATAGTTGTTCTATAGAGTATAATTAGGTCTTCCGGGTGAGCACCACACCATATTCCGGAAATTGATCTTAGAAAATTGATCCTTTGTTGACATTTCTGTTTTAAATACGCAATGATTCCAAGGTATTTGAAGGTCAAAGAATGGGTAATGTCGCTTTCCAATAGCTTGAGACGCAGTTGTACAGAAAACCACTGTCTAGTAGACACTACCAATTCGTTTTTTTGCGGTGAAAACTCGATCCACAAATTTCTGGCCCAGATGGACAGATTCTAGGGAATTTCGCATTGCTCTTTGGAAGCTTTCCGCACGTTTACTTCTAAAGGAGATCACAGCATCGTCTGCAAGTTGTCTTAGCGTGCATCTATTTTCCAAGCAGTTATCAATATCTTTAACATAAAAATTATAAAGTAAGGAACTTAAACATGAGGCTTGGGGTAAGCCCATGTAGCGTATTCTGGAAGTTGTCAGTTAGCCTAGATTGAAGGTCATTTGTTTTTCTGACAGTAAATTGTACAAAAACATATTTAAAAATCCTGGTAAACCACTACTGTGCAGACTATCTGCCAGTATATCTATGGAAACTGAATCAAATGCGCCCTTAATATCCAAAAATACTGAAGCCAATTGCTCCTTGTGTGCAAAGGCCAGTTGTATATCAGATGAAAGCAACGCTAAACAATCGTTTGTTCCTTTGCTCTTTCGGAAACCAAACTGTGTATTTGATAGAAGGTTGTTTGATTCAACCCAACGGTCAAGTCTCAATAGGATCATTTTTTCTAACAATTTCCTTAAACATGATAGCATAGAGATCGGACGGTAAGAATTGTAATCAGACGCTTGTTTCCCAGGCTTTTGAATAGCTATTACATGCGGGTGGAACTATGTTTAATTCCATGAGAGTGTTATACAGGTTAAGTAATCGTCTTTTAGCGATATCGGGGAGATTTTTTAGAAGGTTGAATTTAATTGTATCGCTTCCTGGAGCAGAGTTGTTCGATGAAAGAAGTGCCATTGAAAATTCCAACATTGTGAATGGTTCGTCCAGAAATCCGTTACTTCGGGTGGTATCCCGTGAATTCGGTTGTGTTGAGACAGAGTCTGAACAAACGTTTTTTTGCGAAGTCGAATATCCATTACATGTATTCTTCACTCTCATTGCAGGATGAGCGGTTTCACATGTACACGGCCAGCCATGTCGACTCAATTTTTGAGTCGTTTTTGACTCACTTTTGTCATTAGTGGAGTCACTCAAATTTGAGTAAATGTAACTGGTATTGTCTAGTCGACAAATCAAAAACACCGACTCAAATCAGATGGATGTTTTTGGTTTGTCGGCTTGTCAATCCCAGTTACATTTACTCAAATTTGAGTGACTCCACTAATGACGAAAGTGAGTCAAAAACGACTCAAAATTGAGTCGACATGACTGGCCGTGTAGCGAGCTTTTCTCCAAAGCGTTGTCATCGAGGTTTCTCTAGATAGTCCCTCTTCAAACGAACGCCAGTAATTGCGTATTTTTGTTTTGAGTGAGTGTTTATGCTTTTTTTTCAAGCTTTAGGTACTTATCAAAAAACTCACATGTTAAATGTCTACGATAAACTTTAAACGCATCGGATTTCTCAAGATACAACTTAGTACATTCGTCATCCCATCCAGAGGTGGCGAGACTTCTTTTAGGGATGCACTTGGAACACGTCGTTTCTGAGCTTCTAATGCACTTTTGTACATCAGTTCCGAAAGGAAAGGATATTCATCCAATGGTGGAAAAGGATCGGTAGAATCAATACCAAGGGTTACCGCCGATGCTAAATGTTGCCAATCAATATTCCTCGTGAGGTCATAAAGAACATGGACTGACTGGTCTGTTTTTGACAACCATTTTTGATTGAGATAATAATTGGTAAGTGATCACTACCATGGGGATCATTGATTACCGTCCACAGACAATCTAATGATAGTGAACTAGAGCACAAAGATATTTATGTCAAGTCGACTCTCCCCGGCAGGAGGTTTTGATATTCGTGTCGCTTCCCCAGTTTGAACACAGTTTGATGGTCAAGTTAAAATTGTCGCATAAGTCATAGAAAATACCCGCTCTATTGTAATCGTATTGTTCGCCCAGGGACATAGACAGAAGCTATGCATGGATCTTTATTCTTTACATTTATTTGGCAAGCGATGATTTTGATGAGTGAAATTTTATAGAAGGGGTAGCACTATTTGATCCTCAAAAGTACACCACCATATGAATAATCTCGGTCCAGGCGAATAATGTTAAAATTGGGGAAGTTTAATTCATCTTCAGACGAAAGCCATGTTTCACAGAGAGCAAATATATCACAATGAGAATTGTGAATCAAAGACTTGAACGAGTCTAATTTAGGTATTACACTGCGACAGTTCCATTCTTATATGGTGATCATATCTTGATCCTCACTCGACAAATTATTCATCGAAAGATATGGCCATGAGGGGCCATCAGTCAATTGCTTGAAGTAGTTTATAACTATAGGAATAAGCAGGTCAATAAGTCCTCGAAGCGGTGAAACATCCGAAAGACCAAGAGCATTTAAAATGTTATCCACAATGTCCCTGAAATTGATCTTACCTCGCTTGGACGGGATATTCTAAGAATTGCGAGAAGACGTAGTTTTTGGTTTTGGCAACCTCTTACTGTTATTAGGTCGCGGCCGGGTGGTATTACTATAGCCAGTTACCAGTTTATTCGATTTTTTTAAATTGACCACCGCTACCTCCAGTTGTTTGCAAGCGTAGGTTGTATTTGTTTCCGGCGCACACCCGGGGAAATAGTGGGCATTTTTCCGAAGTTTAAGGAGCATTTCCCCAAAAAGAAGGGTGCATTTACCCTGCTGCCATTAAATACCAACAAAATATTTTGTTGATTCAAAACAGAGTGATTTCTTTGCGTGAGGAGCGAATTAGAGGAATCCTGCTCGGTCGGCGAGAAAAATGACGTATGAATTGAAAATGGGCCACACATCAATGCAACACATATTGAAACGGGACCTTGGATATGGGGCTTTTAAAAAACAGAGGATTCACGGATTGGAACGCAAGAATATTGCCGACAGAGTTGCCAGATCGCGGGCGCTGCTTAAGACGTACGCTGGTCATACCATAATCTTTCTCCTTGCGCTGAACTGGCCGGCTTGACGTGCCGCAAGGGCTCAGTAGGGATCAAGACCCGAAGCTAAGAGTCAGTTCCATTGTGGTTATATCACATTTATTAGCAGAGCAGCACATCGAAATTTTAGGTTCATTATTCTTTATATGCTATACAATTTCAGATCATCCATGGATATCCCAAGTTTTGTAAAATAATTTTAAATCAATTTTTTTTTCTCGTGGCTATGATACATTATCTAAGCTTTCAGGTTCATGGTGGATGCGCGGGTCCGTATACAATTGCAGCAGGACCACAATCTGCAGACATGTAAATACAAATGAAATTATTATCATTTTATATTATAACATCCATTCACTACATTTTGTATGCTTTTTTATAAGTCATTTTCAGCTTCGCATTTATGCATCCTTGTCAGTTATAGCTCATCTAACCTACGTTATGTATTTGAAAAGATAGGAAGGTTTTTAATTTTTTTTTTAGAAAGGATCATATTCGAAAAATTCTACTTAAAAAAAGCTCTTTCCTTCTTCATCAAAAATATATATTAATTCAAAACCTAACAGTTTACAATCATTCATTTCCTATTTCACAGACATAAAGAATCATTTATGGGTCCAGATGAACAAGAGCTATCGAAAAATTCAATTTTTTAATTTTTTTTTATTTTAGTTTTATTAAGATTCAGTTTTTGGATTCATACTCATATGAAATTTATTTCGCCTTATTATTAGCTGTTTTCAGTTTTTCCAATATTATTATGATATTAATACACATCTAATTTTTATTTTCAGTAACATACCAGTAGATGTCAGATATATCTTGTACCTACGTTTATTATGTTCTCTGACTATTATTGTGAAAACAAATTCTAATCTTAGTAGATCTTAATCCAATAGAAACTGCAACAGTGGAAGTCTTTCGATGAGTGGATGGTCAGCTTAGTTACGGATATATGTATTCTACTATAGTTTACTGGCCTGCTGGTATTATTATTTTATATTATAACGTCAGTTTATTATTTTATGTTATGATATTAAATGATGTGACATAATTGCATTTAAATTCATTTCATTAAAATCACTATTTCCGATGAGACTCACTACAAAAATTATTGCAAGGAAACGGAACAGCACATCGAAATTTTAGGTTTACTATTCTATTGCTATATAATTTCAGATCATCCATGGATATCCCAAGTTTTATGAGATAATTTTAAATCATTTTTTTTTCTCGCAGCTACATTGTCTAAACTTTCAGGTCCACAAATGGAATTGTTATTATCATTCTTATATTCATTCACTATATTATTTGTCATTATAATATTCATTCACTATATTTTTTATAATTATAATATTAATTCACTATATTTTAAATATTACTATATGAAATTGAATATATATTGGGAAGGGAGGGAGCATCAGGGTATCACTCAAGCTGGAATTGGACAATGGAGTGGTATGACAACCGGCGTCTAGGAGGGAACAAACAGTATCATTTTCTTTATCCTACCGATTCGATTGTGATGCTGTGAATTCTACTCCAACAGTTTCAGTGAGAGTGACGCGCCCTTCTTAACAAGCCATCCCGTAGAAAGCTTAATAAGTATTGCGAATTGGGTTATTCGATTTGTTGGATCGTATCGTTGGAAGGAGAATCTTATGTTCCCGCGGGTTTCGCGTAAGTGTCTCTGCTTACGGGTCCGCCCCACCGTTTTTGGCCCTTCATACAGCGTTACTGTGAATGCAACCCGGTAACTCAATTTGATCTTGCTATTAAGTGGAGCTGCATACATGACAAGGTCTTAGAAGGGATGGTGGCTACCTTACATACATACATACAGGACAATTTTCTGTGGCAGAGATCAAGCAATAACTGGGTCTTCTAATCACTCCCAAACGTGGAGCTCAGATTCTGCGCGGGTCTGGCCGCTGGAAGTATACAAAGAAACTTGTATTTCAAAAAAACTTGCCGCCAAAAAAAAAGAAATATCGTCAATTTAAATGTTTTTTTTTTTACAAAAGCAGATGCGCCCGTTTCACAAATTTCTCCGGATTTATGGTTTGTGACGCCATTTCGAGACACGAAAACACTCCTGTTTGCACCATTTCAACCAGGATGCATTCGGAAAGGAACATAGATTTCCTAGACGCCATATTGATTTTTTTTTATTGAATACATCATCCCAGTAAAAATCCTTTTTTTAGCATGATAATGTAGCAATTTATGAGAAAAAGAGATCTTTGCAATGATTTTCGGCTCAAGGCATCGAGATTCTGAACTAACTAGCCCGTAGTCCGGATCTAAATCCCATCGAAATCTTGTGGGCCTCCTGGTACTGCTTGTTTACAAAAGTGTAACACAGATTGAAGCAGTTTGCAAACTATAAGCAGCCCTAAGAGAAACCTGCAACGGGATTTCGTCTGAAACGCTACACAACCTCGTAAACTCCAAGCCTAACAATTTTGTTTTCTAAACTATTCAGAAACACGTCATGAAAACCAAAAAATTAATCATTGGTTATTAGGGCCCTTCATAAACCACGTAGACTCATTTTTGAAAATCTCAAACAGTAAACAGTCCTTGACCAGCAGTAACCTCCCCCCCCCCCACCCCCAGAACTACCATTCGCTATTACTTCACGGGAAGAGGGGAGGCTGTTGTGCCACCCACTATGTCTAACTACTGAGGGCTTTAGTAGGTAGCTGGTCCCTCTGACCTGCAGCTGGTGATTATGCCATCTGTTCTGGAGTTCAAGGAAAATCTGAGAGGCCGCTGAACTTACAGCGTCCCAGCTATCCCGGTCTTGACACATCCTCTGGGTAAGGTTGTCCGGGGTTGTATCCCGACCGCTCACGGTCATCATGCCGTTTCTCGGGTCGTTGAAGTGAGGACATGAGAAAAACACATGTTCTGCGGTTTCCTCTGCATCCACGCTCCCGGGACACGCGGAGTACTCGTTGTACCCGTACTTATGCAGGTACCATCTAAAGCAGCCATGGCCTGACAGGATATACGTCAAAAGGAAGTCTATCAATAACTGGAGCAATGAAAAGACGACGGAGAGTCCCCCGGCGCAGGAATTCCTCCAGAACTGATCAGTCTTCATTCCACTTTATCCACTCTCATAGGGTGCCGAAATCGGTCCGGCGATTCTGGGTTGAGTATGACTTCCAGTTTGCTGGCGCCCCGACGACCCCAAACCACTTAGTGGTTGCTTTGCACTGTGTAGAAAGTGAACCGTCGTGATATTGGGTAAATATCAATACTAGACTAATATTTAATATAGGCGTAATATGCTACACACTGACTTGCCGTGGCTCTAGCCAGTGACGCCGGATCGTTGGCCGCTTTGTCATTTCCTCTACAGCTCATGCAGTATCCTCGTTATTGCCCTATCGACAGCGTTCCATGTGTCTTCTTTATGGCACATCTCTTCGACAACATTGTCGACTGTCACGCCGCGCATATCCCTGCGTACTTCTTCGAACCTAGGGCATTCGAAGACGACGTGCTCTGGTGTCTCCTCCAGGTTCGCGCACTCCGGGCAAAGAAGTGAACAAGCATGACCAAACCGATGCAGATATTTCCGAAAGCAGCCGTGCCCGGAGAGGAACCAGCGGCTGGATAGTCCTGAAGAAAATGAAAATATTTTGGCTCAGGAAGTACTAGTACAGCGGTGCCAAGCTCGGTCCCAAGCTTAATGATTCGCCCCTAATAACGTTACTCGCACCAACACACCCTCAAATATTCTATCAAAATAACATAACGAATCAAAACAAAGCCAAAGATACTAGTACCGAAAAGCATAAGAGTGTATAGCAAGGTGCAGACTGCAAGGTGTACTTCGGAAGAACTAGGGGTTCTACAACAGTGAACCAATCTCAAATCGCTAGTTGCACATTGATTGTTGGAGGAACTGCGTCGGATAGAAGTCTCTCCATGCTTCATATTCACCCAAGCTGACACATTTGAGATGAGCCATACATATACTTCCTTCAAAACCAAGTAAGAAAATCTGCACAACAGTGATAAGACACAACCTTAAAGTATTATCTGTAACTTCTGTTACGCTTCAAATGTGTTCCCTGTTCAGGAAATTTGCAGGACAACTGTGATGTTAAATCTACAAAAGCCCTTAACAGATAATCATCTCACCTATATGTCTGATGAAATGGAAATTGACTTCATACTTTCTCATCAGATGGCCTTTTATTTTTGGCCCTACTACGTCTGATCAACTGTAGGCCTATAGTGGATCCGTTCCAGACAAACTGCATCGCATTTCCCCTCCCCACAAGATATTGACTTGGAAGTTGACGATACAAACATCTGGCCTGGAGAGTATTTCCAGCCCTGGTCGTCGAGAGAGAGAAATAGAGAGACCATCGACCATCACGACAGAAGGGCGGAGGAGTTCAGATCATTAATGCCAGAAGACATTGTGCGAAGATTGCAGTTAGGCAGATCGACTGAAAGTCGGACATTGGGTACTCTATAGGGCATATGACGTACTATATAACGCACTATGTCCGATTGTAGGTTTAACGGCTACCGGCCAGTACCCATTAATGGGTAAAATATCATCCATTTCGAACTTAGGTGGGTTAACTCCTTTAATGGGTAAAACAATTTTACCTATTAATGTGTCAAGAGCCTGTACGTCAGGCTATCGGGTATTTTTTACCCATTTTTCAAAATGTTTGTTTTTTTGGGAAATGAGTATGAAATACCCATTTTTTTAAATGTTTGTTATTTGCAAAATGGGAATGATATACCAATTTTTCGTGATTTGTTTTTACTTGCGATATTGAACACTGAGCATTAGAATAAACATAATAGATCGCAATAACTGTATTTGTTTTGCATTTTTGTATTTATTTGTAACGACAACCCTTTAGCCACAGGCCTTTTACCTCTCAGGTATGTCAAGTTTCGTTCAGGGGTTTTCATATCGGTAAATATTCAAGTGGTCCATTGAAGCGAATCACATCTTATCATCCAGAGAGATTCCTACATCGCCCAAACAATTTCTGAAGGCTTCTGTGGATAAGATTTAAATAATTTTGATGTCTACTTGATAAAAGGTTGGATTTTACGCTCCGGAAGTGACACATACTCGGAAGTACGATTCTACTGATGAAATTTAAGCATTTCAAATTATTATAATAAATCATTAACGTACCTCTCTGATTTTGTAAGCTTTCGCTATCCAATTTAACCTTTAGTTCTTCTATATTCTTCGAGTTTTCGTGGACTGGATTCCACGAAGTTTATTTTTTATTTTTCGAACAGCGCACTTTTAGCTATACAAAGTGAGTCAGGAAAATGTTAAGATATTTTTTTCCCATTAATGGGTAGAAAAATACCCATCTCTTGACAATAAAAAATGGATCTATTGTATGCATTATTTTGATATTAAAAGTACCCATTTTTTGACAGCTTCATACACTTTCAACAAATGGGTATATTTTTATCCACACGCTCATCCGGTTTCAAATTTGAGTAACTTTAACTCAAAAACGTTAAAACTGGACGTACCCTAAATTGAGTTTCATTGCAACTACTCAATTTTGAGTAATCCTGAAATTTATAAAGTTTTGAGTCAAACTTACTCATAAAAATAAAAAACGAAAATTTATGAAAATTAGTATTGTTTTTAGTTCTCCCTCGCAAAAGATGCTATAAAAATCAAATAACACTTTTGAAAACAAAAATTCAAGAATTTCATTTAATTGAACATCAAAACAAAAACAGAAATCAGGAGTCAACTAGCTGGTGCATATTCAGTCCTCCTCCTCCTGAAATAAGGCAGCAAGTTTATTACCGGTGTTTCGTGTGCTTCGATCCTTCGTCTTGTATAATGTATAATTTGTATAATGAGGCATTGTCCACGAATTGGCATATGCTTTTGAATCCTCAGTTTCGCCCAAATATATTCTGTAATATTTATACATATTATGTTTTGTTAGTGAAGAAATTGGTGGCTCGATTATACAGTTGTAAAATCAAGCGTCAAGGCAACGGTGATAAAATGCTTGCTTACCATCTTCAACACCAATAAATTATCCCGCGTTGTATAAAAGGCGTTTTGCCAATACCCCCTTATAGCCTGGTCTCGATACACACGTCGGAAAGAGTTTCGAAAATGTTTTGTTTATCTGTAATGTAAAAGACTATTAAAAACATTCCCTGTCAAAGATGAAACGGCTTACCTTTTAATTTACGATACGTTTCCGCATCTACAGCGGCTGCTATCTGTTCAATGTAGCCGCTGGTTATCAATGTTCGAATACGTATTAGATTTAAAATTAACTTCCGAACCACAAATTCAAAGAGACGCTATTCGTTAGCTGACGCCATTTGTTAAAAAAAAAAAAAATTTAGCTAACTCAAAATTGAGTTCCGCACAGTTTTCTTGCGTTTTGAGTAGCATTAACTCAAATTCATAATATACGATTACTCAAAGTTTGACGTTTTAGACATATTTATAAAATTGAGTTAAAGTTACTCAAAATTCATTAAGCTCGGATGAGTGTGCATTAATGGGAACTGGTCGGTTACAGTGTATAGAAAAAAAAACTTCGCCGGATTTTTCATAGACCGTGGTTTGGTTGGATTTGTCGAGAAAAATTTTCCAATTTTCACATGGAAAAAAAACCAATTTCTTAAAAAAAAAAAACAAAAAATTTTTTTTTTTATTTCTTCTTTTTTGTTGTTGTTTATTATTTTTTTTTTATTAAAAAAAAAAAAAAAAAAAAAACAAAATAGCACTAACAACCAAAAAAAACAGGTTGGTTTCCTCCTGCTATTTCTTTCTTTTTCTGGAGGAAGAGGAGTATTTGGTTGATCAAGCTATTTAACATCATGCATGTCTTTTGTGTACCCAGTTCATAGAAAACATAGAATAAAAATCAAAAGGTTCAGTTACTCTGTAAAAGTTAAGTTTTGTTCAATATTAGTTGAGAATTTTTCATAAAATACGATCACCGAACATTTTTTTTTTTATTGTGGAATCCAACAGCCTGTTTAAACCGTTTAAACTGGTTATCTATCAATGAGTCAGATATGGTAATTCAATTTTATCGAATTCAATTAAATTAGAATCTAATTTTAACAAAATTAGAATCTTAATCAAATTAGAAGCTTTTCGGTATTCCAGTTGTAGGCAAAACCTTATTACTTATACATGTTTCCATTCCAACAAGAAATTGTTTACAAGTGCAATGAATAATTTGAATGTGAATAAAATGATGAACGAAATTGTAGATTTTGATGTAAACGTTTTTGATGTTGTATAACTAACATTTTTTGATGTTGTGTAACTAAAATTTAAACATATCAGACACACATGTCGATTTATGACTTTGATTAGTTTCTTGCTCTAGCCACTTCCAAATTTATGCGACTACCGACCGCAAGAATTAAAGTCCGTTAACTCGCTTTGTAGCTTTGAGTCACTTCATACGAGCGTGAACGTTGTGTTAAAAAGTGTTTCAGCAAAGGTTCAAACCTATTACCTTGATTATTTTCGTTTGTGAAGTATTTTCATGCCAGTCATATGGTCACTGAAACGTTACGTTCCACAGTACCAACAATGCGGCTGAAATATTATGTCAAACAGCGGAATGCGGCTGCCAGATATTGTATATGGGGATCTGTTTATATATATCGGCGTTAATTTTTTATCAATACTTTTTTATCAAATAAACACAGTTTTGCAACTGTTGATTATCAATCTTTTTTTGGGTAAATATATTGGTTTATCGTTCATACATTTTGAGCATTGGCGAAGAAGTTTCACTATCATCAAAATTATATATGTAGGCAAAGTAAAACAAACTTAGTGTTCATTTTTTGTTCGTAACGGCAACTCTGGTGTCAAATATGGTTTCTGAAAACAAGAGAAAATTATTGCAAATGATGTAGTTTTTGTTAAAATGAATGCTAATTTTGCCTATTTCGACAATAACCTTTGTGAAACGAGCTACGGGAATTGCGAAGAGTTCTAGGAATAAATTGATTTTGAGTGTGACCGTGTTAGTGCTTTGAAAAACCGTAATGTTTTGCTTGTTTTGATCTGTGTCGCGAAACAGGAAAAAATCGCATGAATGTTGATTGGGAGAGGCAGACAAAATCAAAATAATCCGCAAGATTCGTTCGGAATGTCGCCCTTATGGACGGCAAGGTATGATTACCAGGCCCAGGGTGAAGATGAGCTCTCCTTACGTGTTGGCCAGATTGTCTTTGTCCTGTCGAAGGACAGTAGTATTTCTGGCGATGAAGGCTGGTGGACGGGTAAAATCGGTGATAGAGTTGGGATTTTCCCATCTAATTTCGTCACGAACGAAGATCCAGCAGTGCTTAATGTGCAGCCCGTAGAGATAAAGTTTGAAGAACTCGATCTGAAAGAAGTGATCGGAGTCGGTGGTTTCAGTAAAGTTCATCGTGCCTTTTGGAATGGAGACGAGGTTGCTGTGAAAGCATCCCGGCAGGATGAAAACATTGATGTGACTCGGAAAAATGTACTGCAGGAAGCCAAACTTTTCTGGTCGCTGAAGCATCCGAACATAGTTGCTCTAAAAGGAGTATGTTTAGATCATCGTATACTGTGCCTGGTGATGGAGTTTGCCCGAGGGGGATCACTAAACCGGATACTGGCGGGTCGAAAAATCCCTCCAGATGTTTTGGTTGATTGGGCGGTGCAAATCGCTCGGGGAATGAAGTATTTGCACTGCGAAGCGCCAATTTCCGTCATTCACAGGGATCTGAAAAGTTCCAATGGTAAGTAAAGAAGGCAAAACATATACTATTGATTTGTTATGTCAACTATTGAAATTCAGCTATAGCTAATATGTTTTTTTTATAATGATAATGTTCAAAGACCTACAGAGATCAAAAAAGTAAACTATAAAAATTCACCTATGTGTACCAACTTTACAGATTGCCATCAATGTGGTTAAATATTGCTTTTATGAAATATTGATTATGAAGAGCTTAGGATTCATATGCGACTAATTCTGTAATATTACTTCCCGTAGATTTTGGACTGTCCTGTTTTGTGGGAGATACATTGAGCAACGAGAAATAATGAAGCCGCGAGCATTATTGCAAGGCTAGCTCACATTTGCGAACTTTTGTTGCACAGCGATGTTTTAATCAAGGCCGTAAGAATAATGGATATTTAACGACACGGAACAAAGTCTGATACAACAGTCACGAATTTCGCGGATATGTGATGTGAATTGATGCATTAAGTCGCGAAAATCGTGGATTAATTCTATGGTGCTGTGAGAATTGATGAATGGAGTAATAACGGTTAACATTTCATGAAAAGTAATAGTCAGAGTCCTTCACTAGTCAATCTCAAACTCGATCGCGTTTTAGAATTGTTCTTTCTAATTGCATAAAAAGTGTCTTCAAATGAATCATTTTATCTTACTTTTATGACAAGATGATTTGCCGAAGATTTATGAAATAAAAACTGCAACTGACAGCCCCACGGACTTGTACCTTTCTTATCAAATGTTACGTGGTACTTGATTTGACCACCATTCAACTTTTTTTTAGATTCTCATCAGATTAAAGTTGTTGCGTGATAAGTTTAGCGCGATTGACGACCAACGAACCATATTCCTCAGATAACTCCAGAACCGATTGACCGATAAAAAAAAAACAAAACATGAGGCTGTTGTAGCTAATATTTGCAGCATTTAGGGCCGCTGATCTTCTTGCTGTACTTCAATGATGTGAATCTAGCCCTCGTATGCCGATGACCTGAAGATCTTTTTACGAATCCAGTCTATCAACGATTGTCACCTCCTACAACAGCAGCTTCAAATCTTTGCTCACTGGTGCAGCCTCAATCGCATGGTGGTTAATCCGGAGAAGTGTTCGGTGATTACTTTCTCTAGAAAAAAAAGAGCCGATTCTCTTCGACTATAAGCTTCAAGGCACGGTAATCAAACGTGCGACTTACGTCAAAGATCTAGGAGTTATTCTGGATTCTCAGTTGACGTACAAGCTTCACATCTCGTACATCGTGGACAAGGCATCAAGAGCTCTAGGCTTTATTTTTCGGATGGCTAAAGACTTCTCCGATATTTACTGCTTGAAGTCCCTTTATTGCTCCTTGGTGCGATCGATTCTGGAGTATTGCTCTGCCGTCTGGAATCCGAGCTATATTAATGGCGGGAATAGAGTCGAATCTGTTCAACGCAGGTTTTTACGCTTCGCTTTGAGAAGGTTGCTTTGGAGAGACCCGTTTCGTATGCCGAGTTACGAGAGTCGTTGTCGATTGATCGATCTTGCACCGCTTCGGTTTCGTCGTGACACATCCAGGGCTCTCTTTGTTGCAGACATTTTACAAGGCCAAATCGATTGCAGCGCCATCCTGGAGCAGATTAATATTAACGTTCAACCAAGAGCATTGCGCAATAGCGTAATGCCGAGGATGCCAATTCGCCGAAACAATTATAGCATGAACGGTGCGATCGGAGGACTGCAGCGTGTTTTTAATAGAGTCTCGACAATGTTCGACTACCATGTCCCTCGGCAAACTCTGCGCAGACGCTTCACGTCATATTTTTCTGAAATGTAGACCTTTATGAAAAAGTGTGTTGTTGTTTGATATTTATGTTTAATTGTTTAAGTTTAAGTTTAATGTACTCGACATATTTTTAATACCACCATTGGGGCTTTATTAAGCCTGTTGGTGCTGACTAAATAAATAAATAAATAAATAAACGAGTAATAATGATTACTAAATAATAAATAAGATTCAATAAATGAATCGTTACTATGTGCCTAACTTCGCTTTGCTATAATTTGCCGAAGAACGTAGCGAGCATCTTTTCTAGAATTTCACAAATCGCCTTCCGACAAACATCTCTTGAATCCAGATGGACGCAACTATTTTCGGTCTCCTCAGGTGGAATACCATTGTCGCAATTGATTTGGCTTCCAACACAGCTTCTTGAATGGTAGCCTGGTGGCGTAGTGTCACATAACCAAAACAAACGTCAACACACGCTACGAGAAACCAGGTTCGCTGGAACCGCTCTTCACTCAGTCACTTCCGGTTCACTTCCAATAAATGAAAGTTTGTTTGGCATTGGGCCCATTAAATGCATTAGGCCGGTTGTGGATCACCACAAATATAAGAAAACCACTAGAGCACAACACGAAAAATGACTTGCAGCAATCACACAATTATTGTAGGACTCGCTATATAGTAAGATTATATAGTACGGCATTCGGATGATTAGGAATAATTTCCCGTTGTTTTAATTTTATTTCACATATTTGATCGAATGTTGGAAAGTTGGAATTTGCCAAATCGGCGCAGCAAAAGAAAAAAACATGTCACCTTCGAAGCACGGGTTGCTGCGATCCTCATTGTATAGCTTTTACTTCATTAATTAGATTGAAAATCACAAGATTACAATAGGGTACGGGACGGGTTTTAAGCAGTCTAGTCAGCCCCTGAGACATTTGATGAAGCTGTATGTAATCTATAATTAGAACTGCCAATATTTAGACATTAATCCCTCTGCTTACCTCTGGTCTATCGGAACATACCTTCAGCAACGAGCATTAGGCTCAGAAAATTTCATAGCCATGGAATAAAGTTCCCAATAGCAGGGACTTCTTAAACGCATGCGGATTGCTTTCCTCCGATTAAAAAAATGTTTTCTTCAGCTACTCAATCTGTACATAAACTAACAATATTGTATGAGTGCGATTCTGTGCATGTGTGCGAAGACGAAATGAAATAGGCCAGTTGACGATTTGCAGCAAACGTCAATTTCCTCAACCCGCTCTTTCGTTTTACCCATCCGCTCTCGAAAACAATCAACCAAAACATGTCGATTGCTACGACCACAAACTTGTCTCCTAGCAGGTTTGAGACAGACGTACACGAGCAAACTTTTAGTCTGTCATTGATCTTAAGATTGGCAATGTGTGTTTCTTATTTCATTTACTCTCACGCAAATGTTAGCCAAAGCGACTGTGACGACAAACGGGATGCTTCGTTTAAAAATAAACAAATGCGAGAGACAGCAGGCTTCACGTTACATTACCGGTGCGCTATATCCATGGTTAACAAAGAAGAGAGGAAACATGGGCTCTCTCAAAAGCAACAGTGATGCCATAGCTGCAGCTCAACAGCGAAGCATTATTTATGGTTGAGTACTATTGGACAGCTCCAAAACATATTTTTATAGCAAATGATAGTGCCAGATGATGGATAATATAAACATAAGCATAGATCAACCTCCAATGACTGGAAGAAACATGAAATAAATAGCGATTTCAGATGATCTAAATATGTAATAAATTTTACTCAATGTTCAACATCACATTCTGGCAACAAGCCTAGTTGTGGGAGAGAGTTGATGAAGACATGCTCTCCGGTACACGCGATGCAAATGCAAAATACACAAAGGCAAAATTTGAGCGAACTTCTTCAGCAGGTCAGAAACTGATGGTTTCTAGATGATGTATTTTAAATCTTCAAAATAACAGTAATAAATTGGTAATCAGTCATGATTCATACATCGAATCATTGGCCCAATAGATAAAGCCTATGATCGTATCATTAAAAAGGAAACAATTTGGAAAATGTAGGAGTTATAGACCTATTTCCTAACAACTGATTAAAATAGTGACCCCTGATTAAGCCGTTCCCTACCCTATGAGCAATACAATTTAAATACGTGGCTTTGGTGCATTGGAGCATATCTTCACAGCAGTTAGACTTTTCTGCTTTCGTTGACATTCTCTTGCGGTTTTTTTTTCTTGACGCGTTTGTTCCTCATTTTCTTTATTTTGTTCCATCTCTTTGAACTATTCTCTGAACTCCTCAGGGACGGTTCATAAACCACGTAGACTCATTTTTGAAAATCTCCGAGTCAGACTCCCAGAAAAAATTTACAAGTTCCGGACCCGATGGCCTATGGCGGAGTATCAGACCGTAGTGCACGCCTAGCTGGTCTGCAAGGCTGAGAGGGGTGAAAAAAAATTACAAGTCCCGGACCCGATTGGCAGAGGGCGCCTCCATCGTAGACTTTTCTCCATACAATTTTTTGAAATTTTGTATTGAGCATAGACTTTGATCAAACCCCTCCTCCCCCAAAAAAAGTCTACGTGGTTTTTAAATAGCCCCTCACTGGGGAATCTACAGCTGGTGGGCTTGACCGATCTAATTTGGGACGTTTCGGAGATTTGTTGCATGCTGGATGCTCTCTCAAGAAAATCTTTTGTTTTCTTCGCACGCGTCGGAAGTAAAGAACTTGGTGATGTGTTTGGCAGCTCTTCAACACTATGTTTCTAAAGTGATTGTTTCCTCAAAGACTTCATAGTGCTTTTTAATAAAGGCACATTTAAGAACGTCGTGGTTTGTGGGCGGTCACCTGTGGAAAAGTAGAAAGGCCGCTTATATCAGGGCTGGTAGCGGGTCACTTTTTAGTGACTTGGTCACTATTTTCAAGGCAGTCACTATTGTTACCGAAAGGCTCCTCAAGTCACTAGTTTCCGAAAATTGGTCACTGAAGTCACTTTTTTACAGTAATCGTTTCTACCACTGAATATTTCGGCAAAAAAAAGGTTTACTTTGGCACCAATTCAGAATGTTTGAACACTATCTGACAAATTTGGTTCTAGAATGAGTAATTTAAAATTAACATGCAAATATTGACAAAAAATAACGTACGAAAAAGTCAGACGTTTATGGTCGCCTGTTTTTGTGAAAACATCTCGCCGGCATGCGAATTCGTTACATTATGTAAACATGTTTTCAAATCGGCTCACTAGTTTGTAGGTAACAAAAACGATGGCAGGTTGACAGTAACGTTTGAGTTCAAAATTTTGTATTGGCTCTAATGGAAGTCATCTAGCCGGCGTCGGTGGTGTAGTGGTAAGCGTGACTGCTACTTAGCACCCCAGTGGGTCCGGGCTCAATCCCAGTCGACGTCGGTGGTTTTCTGAGGCGAAAAAATCTGGTCACGTCTTCCTTCGGATATATTCATATATATACATATTCATGAGTCGATAGGTAGGTTCCAGGTGGTGGAGTCGTCTTCCTGGCGTCGGTGATTGTCACCATGTGAGGAAATAGGCCGACGTAAAATAAAGAAGAAAAAAAAAAATGGAAGTCATTACATGAATCGTGGGCACGCTCAGTGAGTTTTCGTGATTCAGATGACTATACAATCTACAAATGTGAAAAGGTGGGATGCAAATCGTGAAATATTTTTCGTCGATGTCGTCACTACTTGGCTCCAGTTCACAAGTTAAAAGTGTTTCAGGTAAATATTATTCGAATTTCATTTCAATTCAGACAAAAAAATCCTGAAAATGAAAACTAATTATTGGTGTTTGGCTCTTTTTATGAAAAGTATGGGGAACTGCACTCTCCGCCCTGAATGGTTGCTGAAAACTAGTTCTAATGGCTGCCTTGTTTCAGAGCGAACATAGCGATAAGGAAGAGTCGTGATCGTGAATCAAAATCGATCGGCAGCTAGCAGCCCTCTTCATCTGGTGCATCGATTTCTCAAGTGCAGCTCTTAAGTACACGAGATGCAGCAACTAAGGCTGAATTGATATGGCTATTGGAATGTATTGCATCTGATTTTCCGGCTGCCTCCTGTGATGGAATTCCAGATGGAGGAATCCAGGTAACGTAAAAGTGAGGTTAAACGTCGTAGATGGCGCTCTTTCAAAATGTTTTTTTTTCGAGATGTCTAAGCAAAGTAATTGGTGATAAAAAGATAAGAAAATCGGCGATACTGACCAATTCCATACAGTTACAGCTAGAAAGTTATTATCAATTTCTGTTTAAGATGCTACGATGTTTAACCTCACTTTAGCTTTGCTTGGAATGCCCAACATTTTGTGTTATGTTTCCGAATGAGGTTCCTGCAGATTTTTCATTGAGCAGAATTAAAACTCTTTATTTAGTGACTGATGCTTTAGCACCTTTTTCCGGGGGATTACGCTGAAAGATGCGCGTAATTCCCTATACACCTCATGCTACGATGCGACAACGAATTCGACTGGGAAATAAAAAATACAAACCACCATTCGCTACTGGTCAAAGTAGAAGTTCCAGATTGTTTCAACGCATCTTCAAATGTTCTTCACCGGTTGTGTCAAAGCCGGGGATATCCTTGAAAAGTTAAATGATGGTTTGCAGAATACGCATTACCGCGGAAAATCTTCACATGTTAAGGCAGTTAAGGCTAGCCATCACGACTAGAAGAGTTTGAAAGTGTACAGCAAGAGCTTGGATTACCGTCACGCTGTTTCATTAAACACGTCACATCAAGCTGATTAACTCTGCAAGAAACAACAGAAAGAATTATTGAACAGTAACCTGCTCTGGTTAATTATTTCAAGGTTCATATTTCCAAGAAACGTGTTCCGTTAACGAAGACTACGTCGTATTCAAGAATCGTAAGACAACCCGAGTATGGAAGCGGAGGTGTTGTTCGGGATATCGAGTGCTGGCATTTTCACTCGATGTACAGGTCAGTACTGTTCTTATACCATCCACTGGTGTTAGTTTGCGTGGGTGGTTAAACTGAAACTGAGTTTTGACAAAAAAAAAAAATACGGTGGGTAGAAACATCTTTAGTCAACAAAAGCCTTTCAAATATGTGTAAATATAATACTGTTGCCCCCGTTAGTTTCTACCCTAAAATCAAAAACACTCGGCGTTAAAAGTGAATGCCTGCAACTGTTTTCAATATAGTGGGGCATAAAGCGATTTCGTACCTTTGTAGAGTTGAGCATCGAACATTTGCGACATTAGCAGTTCAAACTAACCGGGGTCCAGGTATGCCATGGTATGTATTGGAAACTAAAGTATGTGAAAACTAAAATGCTTAAGCGAAGTGTTATAAACCCTACTAATTTTATTCGTCTGTAACAAATTGCACAGCACTAAATATGGAATCCTAATAACTGCTTCTTTTTAAATTATACGTTTGATGCATTCAGAAGTCGAAATGTTTGTTCGTACTATCACCGTACTATTTTGACCAGACCATGCAAAGCAGAAGTTTGCCCTGATGATGCAGTAGTACCTCAGGATATATTTGACAATGTTGAGAACTTATAACCTCCCGAAAATTTAATTATTGGGGAAGAAATAACTGTTGAGTTTACTAAATTGAAGGACAAGCTCAGCTTTTTGCATAAAGCTAAAAACATTGTATCGCTTCTTGTAAGCATATATTGAATGAATTAGGAATTCAAACCGCCTTCGTTAAGCATATTCGGTGCATAAGCCCATCGAATCGAAAAATCTAGCCGAAGTTCTAACGATATTGTACAGATCGCGGAGTCACTTCCGATAGAAATCAAAACGGACTTGCTAATAAATGGAAGTGGAACCTGCTTAAATCAAATGAAATAAATATGCAAGACAGTGCAAAAGGGAGAAATGAGGATTATTGAAATCAGTTCCTTAACATGACGACAACTAGAGGTCAAACTAAATATGCGTTGGTATCGGTTGTTGTAATGGCAGCTTTGACGGCATTCCATGGAAATACTGATGTAGAGCGAGGAATTTCGACTTCGGCTAGGATCCTTACCATAGATTGATCATCAATGTGTGAGAGAACATTAAATTCGTTGATGGTGTTTAAAGTCATTCGAAAATGAGCCGCATCTAGTTCCCATCCCAAAGAACTACTCATGATGGCGAACAAAGCATATGCTAATTATAAGCAACATTTGGAACATCAAAAACTGAAAAAGGAGAAAGAAAGAGAAGAAAAACTAACGGAGCTTGCAAGGAAGTAAGAGCAAATAAGCAACAAATGAATAACTTAAAATCTTCGATTGAAAAGAAAGAAGAGGAGTTGAAGATTCTTCGCAAGGAAGAGAACGAAAAAAGGTGAAATGCTGATAAGTACGTTCAAATAAATGTGTTAATCATAAAACCCGGTTTTTTATAATTTCAGATTGCTTATGGAAGCAAACACGCGCCTCAAAAAAGGCATTAAGAACCATAATATGGCGAAAGTGGAGCTGGCTTAAGCAATGCTAGTGAGAGTGTCAACTGTGCGAAGGCAACAATTTTTTTTTTTGCGAAAATTCGCTGCCAATCATGTTCAAGAAATTGTACAGAAAAAAAAAGACGAGTCTTTTGACAGGTTTCTTAGCTGGGAAACCAAACAAATAGCAAACGCTCAATAAAGTTACTTTTAATTAATTGTTAATCCATCCCAATTTCATTTTATGGTTAATCCATCCCAATTTCATTTTATGGTCACTTTTTTATTGCCTCACCAAAGTCACTATTTTCGACATGTTGGTCACTTAATCACTATTATTATATCAGATAACCGCTACCAGCAATATTATATGAATGAGTTATGATTCCATCAAATCCATGGAAGACATCTATCTCGTTCGATGATTCAGTAGATGTTTCATTTGACCTGTGACTTTCATAATTGTTCCTGGCATGTGTAGAACAATTCGTGTTCTCTACTGGTTTTGACGAAACGACAGCAGCTTGATGCTGCATGAACAATTTCAGCTGTCCAATTTTTAAATATTCCTTTAGATCTGACAGTAATTTGGCGTGTACATTATCCTTAGGTTCGTCGAAGTTTTCTGTATCATTCAGCATCCGCATTTTGGAGTTGTGTAAACATTGCATTGTTTACGGCATTTGGGTCCCTAGGCATAAGACCACATTTCCTGAAAATATTCGTTAATGTGTTTTTAAAATTCACCATATCATAGACCAATTTCAGCAACGGTGTGAATCCGTGCTTTGCTATTGTCTCTCCTGCATGAAGAGTTCTCCATTCCATTAGTCGCTTATTTCAACGAGCTTAAAGTGCTCTAAAAAACGCAACATCAAAAGGCTGTTACCATTATCGTTACTATGTGCCTAGCTTTGCGCACAAAATCTACATTGTTCGTAACATTGCGCAAAGTGTACCTACACTGAAAAAAAAAATCTGAATTTTCATTATAATGTAAATATCAGAGCATGTAAAATCGTATTCCCTTCCACACGAAGCAGCAACTTGCTTGAAATTTTTGTATTAAAGACAAGCTTTTGTATACAACATTATTCGCAATGAATGAAATGTCTCAGAACTTTACAAGGTTTATACATGGTGCGGCAGAAAATAATGCGAAAATTTGTTCTATTTCTTTCAAATCCCATTTTCAACTAATTCAAGCAATAATATCAACATTTTCGAGTGCAGTCATCTTTATTAAGTCCTTTTAAACAAATTTATTCAATGTGTCCTCCATTTTTATTAATAACATCCTCGAGCCGACGCCGGAAGCCAGAGCATGCCTTTCGGACGTCGTCCTGCGACATTGACTGCCATATGCGTGTTATGGTTGACTTTAGGGTTTTCACACTAGGGTGTGATGTTTTGCAGGCTCGTGCTTCAACATATGCCCAAATCGAATAATCCAACGGATTAAGATCTGGACTGCTAGGGGGCCTCAAATCCTTCGGCCAAAACTTCATGTTATCGTTCAACCATTATTGGGTTCGATTGGACGTGTGACACGGCGCTCCATCCTGCTGTAGGACAACGTTTTGGTCCTCGGAAAAGTTGGCCTTCACCCAGGGAAGCACTTGGTCCTTTAAAATACCGATATACACTTCGGTATTGATTTTAACTCCAGCATCAATGAAAACAGGCGGCATTTTCAAACCGTTGGACGCCACCAAGCCAAACATCATGACACCAGCCGGATGTTTGGTTTGAAATTTGAATTTCACTTCTTCCGGAACGTTTTCCATTTTCTGCGGTGAAATGAACCGGTCAGTTGGCCACAGCATCGATGCTGAAAAGCTTTTCGTCGGAGAACGGGATTATCATTTTTTCCTTCTTCAACAAGGAAAGCAATCTCTTGGAACGAGTCACTCGTAGTTCCTTGACCCGGTCCGTAATCAAGTGGCGTTTCACTCTGGCTCTGGAAGATGCATGCAGGTCTTCTTTGATGATTCTCCGCATGGAATTCTCCGAAATATTGGCTTCCTTTGCACCGTGTTGCGAGCAATTTTTGCACGGACGGATTTGATCACGTTCGGCGTGTGTGCAACGCGCGGACGTCCGCTTCCGCTGCTTAGGACCATCCTGCAGGGACTTTTTTATGCGGTAATCTCTTTCGGCTTCTTCTGGGCGAGCAACAAACTGGTGATCACTTCTTTCGCGAACATTTTGACGAATTTGCAATAAAACAAATAGAATGTTTCGATGCAGCACTTGAAAGTAAACATAAACAAATACACTTTCGACAGAAATTAGCTACACGAATTAACCCAATACTCAAGGTTGAACATTTTCGCATTATTTTCTGCCGCACCCTGTAATGTTAATATGTAAGTTTTGTGGCGCTCCATTTATGTGCATGATATTAAACAGAAATTCACACAACTTTTTCGAGCTGTGTAACTTTGCGCATGTTTTGAAAAGCACGATTATTTGATATTATCTCTTCAAAGTATTAAAGCATTACATAAAAAGCATGTATTACATTCTGGTTCTTGTTACAGAAAAAGGGGGAGGAGGGTTAGTTCATGGATGTATGTTATCTCAATGACAATGGAAAAAAATAAGCATTGCGTAATTTAGATTTTACATCATTATTTAGCATACTTGTGTATTATTCGTTGCAATTTCTTTTTAATGGTGTCGGCTCGCAAGGCCCACAACCAACCCCACTATCTCGCAGGAGGACCATCGTGATGCTGCTGTTTAACAGTCCCAAGCACCACCAGGACTTTCGGCTTTTGTATTTAGAGTCCTGGGCGCACTAACAAGACTGTGACTCAGCCGCTCCTAATATGGAGAACAGACGCTGTTTTGAGCCGCCCCTAACATGGAGAACAGACGGTCAAATAGGTGAAGGCTTGGACTTTTACCCTTATTTTTAAAAATCGGGGTGGCTCGGTTTTGTCAGGGCTGCTTCCGGATATTTGTGGGTTTTTGGAAGAAACTCAACAGAGTCCAACAACTGCTCAGTCCCCCCACATCCTAAACAGTCCCCGCCGCTCGTCCGGGGCTACTTATTCGTATATTCAGTAGCTGTCCATCATATCTGATGGAACCCTACCATCCGCGACCCATGGACCCGCCGGGTTGCTTGCAGCTCAGTCCCGTAGAGTCTTCACCTACTCTACGGTCTTCCCGGTATTTAGCATACTATAACTACCGCTAGAAACTATCACAAGCTATCAGTGGTACATGAGCGCGATCCAACACTTTACTGGCGGATTCGTCCGTGCCTTGACCTACCCCGCAGGGGGATGTTAGGTAAAGGTAACGTCCTTGGTTCGAGTACTACTTTACCCATGCCCTTTCGTTCAATTTTCAATACTTCTATTCAATTTTCAACCTACCGTACACTGACGGAACTTTGAACACTTTCTCTTCATATCTTTCATTTTAGCAAAACATTACTGTCCACTCTTGGTGCCTCATGGTGATGAGCGGACATCTCCTTCTAAATCATCATTATTTAGATTCAAATTACAAGATTACAATGTGTGCAATACAATTTATATGCGTAGCTTTGATGCTTCGATATTTGAGCCTTTCTTTACACCAGTTAGACTTTTCTGCTACTCGTTGAAACTCTCTTGCGGTTTTTTTTTTCTTGGCGCTTTTGTTCCACATTCTACACCCACAATAAAAAGCAAGATTGTTATGCAATTTTGCATGATTTTGTTTCATTTCTCGTAATAGATCGTAACTTGGATAAAACATACAAAATTGGTCGTGGGCAAAAAAGCAACCCTTCGCTTTGAAAAATTCAATGTGTGGGTGAGGTTGTGCAGTGCATTAGTTGTTGAGTGTGATATTGGAGTGTGAAAGTTCATTGACTTGCAAAAAAATTATCTCGATTTCTAACCGAGCGTGATAGCTTATGAGGGTAACCATTCAGCCACTTTAACAAGTTGAAATTAATGGAACAAAAGCCCTACAGTTGCTTGGCTTCGTTTATTTCATAACACGCGTGGTGTTCAAGAAGGGCAAACTTGGTGAGAGCGAGAGGGAAAACAAAAATAAAACATTTGACTGCGGAATACCAACAGTAGCCAATAGCGTTGCGGCATTTTGTGGTATCGACTCACTCATATTGAAATGTTGGTGATGATTGAACAAAAACCCTACGGTAGCTTCGACTAACGAGACAGGACTAAAGGATAAAGCGATAAATTGGATTCGGGGAATCTGTGAGCGGCCATTCACATACTTGCATGGCTTCGTTTATACCATAAAACGCTTTGTGGATCAAGATGGGCTAAATTGCCATTTCTGAAAAATGCTTATTTCTCAAAATATGATTGCGAAAACGACAATTGCATTTTTTTTGCCACCATTTCAACTTTTAGGTATATGTATGTTCTTATTCTTGGCATAACCCAAGCAACACACATACGGCATTATTGGTTGTGACTCAATTTAGACACAATCAAGTTGCTTGATCAAGTTGCATTTGTTACTACTCAAGTTATTGCAACTGAGTTGCAACCCAAGTTTGAGCGGAATGCGATAGTAAGTTTCTTTTTGGCAGCTGTTAGTTTACGACGTTTACTTTTATATTGCGATATTTAGCAAGAAAAAAAAATGAAATATGAGTTTACTTGAAATTTCGTATTTCCAATGAAATAACGGCTACGGAATCATACATAATGTTACAAAAGTGTTTTGAGGTCTGTAATTTATCGAAAACGAAAGTATTTGAATGGCATAGAGCATTCTGTATTCTCATGCACATCGTCTATCCACCTCTGTTAACGACGATAACATCGACAAAGTTATGAAAATTGTGCTCGGAAATCGTCGTTTTGGCATAAGAGAGATAGCAGAGAAACTCAACATCTCTGATGGATCAACTCAACATATTTTGGTTTATGATTAGAATATAAAATGAGCCAGTTTTTTTTTTTTGCAAAAAACAACGTCGAGTAGAGGTTGCAACAGAAATGGTTGCTAACGTAGCTGATGACCCTACATTGACCAAACGCATTATTATTGGTGACGAGACGTAGGTTTATGAATATGACGTTGAGACTGCCCAACAATCTAGCGAATGATGCACCAAATTCGAGCCGAAACCGAACAAAAGGGATATAACCGCGATGTTCACGTAGGACCGCGTTGGTGTATAGTAAGAATGGTATCATCTTATTTATACATATCATTACACATATGGTTGGTTAATATTAAAATGTTTTTATTATTTTACTTGACCCGTCCCTTCTTATGAAATTTTCTACAAACCCATTGCTCATTCAGTTCAGTCTAATGAAAAAATCTTTGGAATGTACTATTTTTGATAATATGCAAATGTTGTTCAGGATAAATCACGTACATTTCACTCTTTTATTGTCAAATTTAATTGGTCGTCCTGAAAAGGATTAAACTCCTCGTCGCTGTGAATGGCCGACGGCAAAATACTTGGGATGATTCTAGTAATCTAGTTGTCACAAACATCGTTTTACGCTGGGAGGTGCCCGGTTCCGGTTAGGCTTCGGAAGCGGATGCCGCCCGCGCGTATTATCGATTTTTACGACCCATTGCAACGGCAATAGGTCTAGCGGGGAAACTTGCAAAACTTTGCAGCGTTTACTTCTGGTTTGTAGATAAGCAAGCGCTGGCGATAATTTGCGTGCCAGACGTGCAATCGCGAGAAAACGGATGAGATAAAGAAAAACCGAGAAAATTCTTCGTAACGAGAGAGCGAAAAACACAAAACGTACGTGCCAACTTGAATATCCCAATGAAATCATTTTGGTTCAAATCGTGTGCTTTATACTGATGTTGATAGCATTGCCTACAAAGAAGATAAAATGCAGTTCGAAGCTAATTTTATAAGAGGGGACGGGCTTCAGACACCGGCAACAAAGCAAAATAATTTTGCAGCTGATGGCTATTGCTGTACTAACATGAACTGAAACGAAATGAAATGAAAAAAAAAAGAAAACAATTGGAACCATTTGTTACCTGTTTTAGAGGACCCGAAAAGGGAAAATCATATTTTCAACGTGTTCATATGCAGATTTGAAATGGGAGCAAACGTAGGTCATTTTTAAGTAAAATATTTAACTACTTAGACTAATAGCACTTTCAATAATAAAAAAATTTCAATAAAAAAAACATGTGTATGTTTTTCTGATCAAATGGTGTATAAATAAAGTCATTCGGTTCAGTCAAACGAGAGTAATTAGCATTCAAAATCCTTTCACTTTTGCGTAACGCTCTCATTTTCCAAAATTTTGAAATGACACCCGGTATAGAAAAGAGAAACTTAGTCTTACGTTAAAACCAAGTCTAAGTCGGTCGAGGTGATGCAGATTGTTTTTTTGACAGCCGTGGTTAACCATAGATTTGTTCCAGAGGGTCAAACGGTCAATAAAGTTTACTGATTGGCCGTTTTGAAGCGTCTACGTGAAGCAATTCGTCGTAAACGACCAGACAATTCATGGGTTTTTCACCACGATAATGTGTTTCGTTATTCACCAGATTTGGCATCCTGTGACTTTTTTACTGTTCCCGAAACTTAAATATCCATTCCGAGGAACGCATCATGAGTCTATTGGGACCATAGAAAGAAACTCGTCGATGTTTTTTATTAATTATTAACCGTATTAACCGTTGGCACGCTTGTGTTGACTGAAAGGAGCCTATTTTGAAGGTGTTGATAAAGATTTGTTTTTTAATGCATAAATATTTTAATCATGTACGTACTTTTCTCCAATCTTCCCGCAAACGTCCTCCCTAGTTGGCACAAAACGGATGGCACAAATGGATTTGTCCTTTGCATTGATAGTGCACTAGGGATCCAGTAAGAGATATTAGGATGTCGTTTTAGAAACGATTTTAACCACTTCCAGCCGTGAATACCAGCATTGAACGACAATGGATCAAATAGGCCACGGACGTCTTCAGCCGATTATCCAGTTGATAGTGTATGTCTTCTCTTGGTCCGTTCATACAGGAGGTTTTCTGGGAATTCGCGATGCTCGCATTGCTTTTAGCTTTACTCGAATGGTGCTTTCTGGAACATCACACGTAGCCGCTGCCCGGCGGGGGGAGGTAGGTCATCAAATCTTCCGGTTCGCCTCTAAGCATCTTGCTACGAGGTACCAGGTGGTCTGTCGATCGGCCAAATTTGGAAGGCGTCTGCATTGAGTTATCTCAAATTATAATAATCTGTCCACTATATCACAAAACATTGCGATTGGTTGAGCGGATTGGAGATAATGAAATCATTGGGTATAGGACCAAGTCTTCTCCGGTTGGTACTAAATAGATTAGCTTGGATATCGAAAGAAGCATAAAGTTCACAGAAGGCACGAAATGCTTCTAGGGAGGGACTTTAATTTCACCAAATCCTTCAATCATAATTCAAGTTATAAATTGCTCTTTGGGAAGTTCAACTTGCTTGTTGCATGTATTAGTTCCAGTAGTAAAATGGTTTGTAGAATGCAGGTGTACAAATTGATAGTTTACGAAAAGCGTCTGCGTCAGGCATCGGCTGTGAACGGTTGTGTCAATGCTTTGTTGCGCAATATTTTGTTATCGAGCATATAACGTTTCCTTTTGTTTCCTTTACCTATTGTGTGCTAGCGCGAGTGATAGAGTAAGCACAGACAAACAATAAAACTGCCTCCCGGTCAGATGTGGTGGTTCGCAGGCTGTGGTGGGCCGGTGGTTGTGAACATAATTAATTGTGATCCATCTCACTCGTTCGCCATACTCACCGGGCCACCATATGTTGGAACAAGTAAACACTCTGTCCCATTTTGTGAGTGACTCCAGCAACATCCGTACTGTTGGTATAAATCGATCCAAATTGGCTCTCAGGCGTTAATATGAATTATCTTGTTTTCTGAATGAAAAACCATCATCACAACTATTTGACCTGCGCCGGTATTTTCTTTGTTGGCGATCACCAGTTTTTACTCATTGAGGATGTATGTTAGTCTCAAGCATCATCTGTTGGTTTTCTGTGTAATTACAGATGATTACAGCAATAACGGAGAAGAAACCTTGGGCGGTCAGACATGCTAATGCTCATCCTCATTACACATAGCCGCTGCCTGACGGATTGAATGCCCATTTCTGGCCAGAAATGGTCCAGAAGAGTGAACCATGTATTTGCGAGCCATTTCGAAACTCTGCAATTGCTAAAAAATTGAAAACACAATGTAAACAATGGATCCAAACATTGCGTAACCCTATTTTTTTCCATGGAATTAAGGAATAGAGAATGAAATATGTTTGATTAGTAGTCACATTTTAGAGATAGAATAGTCATTTTGCACGGAGGTACACAATAGCGTCTGTGTTAAAGCGATGCAAATAATGAAGTTTTTGCTTGGGGTGATCACGTTGTTTATTTATTTACCTTGATGAATTATGGTTTCATGGTAAACAAATGCACGCTAAACACTTCCGTTGTGGTTAAAACATTAGACAAATCAAATATTATTTAATTTTTTTGGTGATCATCGAAAAATGCGCAAAGTATCGAGCTGCGCAAAGTTAGGTGCGCACATGGCACCTTATTTCATTAGTTATTTCGTAAACCGATCGTAGACTACATATTCACAATCAATTCTAACTTCTAATAGGTCTCATGGAAATAAAAACATTGCCTTAGAATTCCACGAGGCATGAGAAAATAAATTGATTCACAATACATATTACATAGATACATCATTCGATTTAATGGTCCGAATTTTGCGTATTTGTCCGACGATGACTTATTGCATCAAGTTTCGATTTCTCAAATTTTAGGTGTGAAGTGTCAAATTAAACTAGTTTCTACGAACTGCAATATTAAACACAAAAATATAAGAAGATTTTTAAAAGTTACACATAATATTTTTGAAAAAAAAAAAAAACAAATAAAATTAAAAAACGGAAGCAGCGCTTTTAAAAACACGTTGCATATTAATCAAAGCACTACTTTGTCCGTAGTTAGTGCATTGAAACGGTGCCAGCATTGAATTGTTCCGGAGGACCCTTGGACGAACGTTCAAATCAACCGCCCTCAAACAGGGCAATCAACCCTTCCAAGCAGCGTATCTGCTACGGAACAGCGCTCTTGCGATGTGTTTTCGCGCTTGAGAGTATCCAGATGAATCAGCAGACATAGATTATCGTAAGTCGGCATACGGAAAAGATCTCGCCAAGGAAGTCGGCGAAGAGCAAATCGTAAGAAACGGCATTACATAGATTCTGTTGAGGAGCTGTCAAGCTCCTGTTGAAGAAAAAAATGCATCATTCATGGAGCGAATCTTCAGAAAAATCTTCAAATCATCGGCGGATGATAACCCAGGGCCCTTGAGTGTGTAGTTCAAATCAGTACAGTAGGAAAATTAATGGTCCCAGATGGCGGCCTCAATGGATTGAAAACCTTCGACTGTCACAAATAGCTTGCGGCCCATGAAGTTGGAGTTGAAGCAGTTCAATGCTCTGCCGCTAACACCAAGTCTCCCCAACTTGGCTATCGTTACAGGATGATTAACTTGGTCGAAAGCCGCGGAATGGTCTGTATAGATGACGTCAATTTGAACCCTTTCTGCTAAGCTTTCCGCAATTCGTTCGGTAAGGCACAGCAGATTTGTGGGGGTTGATCTTCCTGAAATGAAACCACGCAGATCGTCACCAACATGGAATACTTAAGCAGATCTTCAATGTGCTTGGTCGTTGGAAATAACTGCATCGCTAAAAGACAAAAAGTTGACAAACATCTTGAGGTTCAGAAGCAACTTCGACGTTGGGAGTCGTGGTAGTAGGGAAGCAAGACTCATTACGCTGATCATTGATGTAGTTCAAGAACGATTTCAGATAGTTTTCATATTTCGCTGAGTGTTAAGATGGTATCGTTTAAAATAAATCCGACTAGTGGTCCTGTAAACGGTATTCAACCTGTTGTAGTGGTCACACAGCGGAAACGTGAGGTATTTGGAATAAATCCGTAGTGATTTTTTAGCGGTCTTAAGTTTTCGAAGTGCAGGAGTCATCCAAGGCATAATGTAAGCTGCATTTGATTTCTTAGGTACATGCCGGTCAATTAGTGACATGCCGGCCAGTTAGTGAGAGACTAACATCTCGTCCGTCGAGGTCATCTAGCCAGGCAATGGTTGTAAAAAAAATCGGCAATGCTACGATGATCAGCATTCCGAAAGTCGTACGTAACATGACCAACGGTATTCGTTTCGTTTGAATGGCGATCCTTGAGCGTGAGGACTAATGGAGGATGATGCCTTACGTATTTGAACCACGATGACGGTTGAATCGGGATGCCTCGAGTGACGTCTTGTACGCTTACAAATCAAAGATCCAAACAGCGACGATTGGTTACGAAATTGATTTGCCGCGATGTTGAATAATTCAAACCTTGATTCGTCAGTCCACAAACCACGTCTCCAATATTCTGTGGGCTTGTTTGTATGTCTTCGAGCGAACGCAAAGCGTTTACCTCTATTCACTTTGCTGATGAACGGACGACGTTTCGTGAGTCTACTCTTGAATCCATGCTCAGCTAGTCTACGACAAATTGTTCTGTCAGAAACGGACATACTTAAGGTCCCGGATTCTATCTGCTCGTTCATCAGTTTTCGGACGGCCTCTTCTGGATATATCAGCGATTGAACCCCATGCATTATGCTTTCTTTTTTAGCACGATTTGCACCGCGACTAATTTCAAACTTTTCTGCTATCTACCGCTGCGATTCATGGTTCAAATAAAGACTGCCCCAGAAAGTACACTCAGTAGCAAAAAAAAAAGCCGAGCAAAATTTTGGTTCCATAAACCGTCATTTTCAACCTTCTGTAACTTTGTCAATTATCAATATTTTTGACTGAATTTTTGAAAGAACTATAATTAACCAAAATTTCATGTTTAGAAAATCTATAAATTTGAAGTTTTGATAACATGTGTCAAAAAAGTCGTTTTTGGACATATCAATTTCAAAAATACGTACTTTTGTGAAAAATTTAAGTAGCATGATAAAAATTTCAGCACAGCCTAAAAAAGTATAGGAAATAATGTGGACAAAATTTGAACTGTTTCCATTAAGTAGTTTGGACCACAGCTGGCGTCAAAGTTGACGCACCAACATGAGTATTTCTCTTTTTCACACGGTATTGACCTTGCTGAAATATTGGTGCAAAAAAAAAAGCCGAGGCAAATTCTACTAATAATACTGTGTAATACTGTAAACGTAGTTTTCACAAACCAATACATATTGTATGCCATATTTTAAAGTTCTTCATGGGTTACACTTGTTATTTCGTAAATATCACGCGTAACAAATCATGTGTATTAACAAGATGAATTCGCCTCGGCTTTTTTTTTTGCACCGATATTTCAGCAGTTACTTCTCAACGGCAATAAATGGCAAGTGTCTTTCGATCGTATGGGCTGGTGGAGAATCAAATGTAGGAAGATCGACGGACTTGATTTTAAATTGAAAATATAAATGTAGGTGCACATTGCTCACTATATTATATTTACATAACATTCCTATAACTGCTAGGAATGGAATGGAGAAATTTGTTCAGAGTGATATTTAATTATTTGAAGAAAACTGCAACCCTGCAAAGTTGCATCATCAAAACTTTACTGATTCCAGCAATCATAAATGATTGTGAATCTTTGATAAAAGAGTGTACTTATTCGCCGCGTTCTAAGTAGAATTCTTCTACTTGGCTTTATTCGTCCTATGGATTGTTTGTTTGCCGCTCAAAAATAAGTGTTCTTTGAAGCAAATCCCACAGTTCTTAATCGAAGGATTTCTCTGTCATTCCTTACCTAATCGTAAAGTTCGGGGAGTCTCCTATGCTAGGCAAGCTAAGCAAAGTGTGTGTGTGTGTGTGTGTGTGTGTGTGTGTGTGTGTGTGTGTGTGTGTGTGTGTGTGTGTGTGTGTGTGTGTGTGTGTGTGTGTGTGTGTGTGTGTGTGTGTGTGTGTGTGTGTGTGTGTGTGTGTGTGTGTGTGTGTGTGTGTGTGTGTGTGTGCGCAATCTAACACTTACTGGCCGGCAATGGTATTATGGAAGAAATCTGTTTACAACAATCATTCAAGTGACCAAGGATGCAGCTTTAATCCGGGAGGTAGAAAGTTATAGCTCTACTGCAGATCCAGCAACCCATTTCAGAATGTCTGAAGAGTCACGCCCATTCCCAGGTTACTTTCCATAACTAAATTAGCTGCCGTCAGCATATCAGTTGATGTTTTTCAGCTTCAGCAACAGTATTTGTTCAGACCTATAGTCAGTCCTAAAACTATTTTTATGAACTAAGGCAACAATTGTTTTCACGATTTAATAATATCTAGCACATATTTTTTTTTTTTTTGCACGGGGCTCGTTGAGTTACTGAATATGAGCACTGAAGCAAGAGTCCTGAAAAAAAAATGGAGTTTAGCAACGAGCTACATACAAGCATTTCTTTTTAGTCAATATGCTGGATTGTAATAGGATCAAATAAGTTACATAACCCTGTAAACTGACGTGTAAATTCAGTTGTGAAATGAGGTTACGCGTTATTTGGTCTAATGTAAAATTACATATCTGATCAAAGAGACCGATAAAATAAGTTAGGATTTGTTTTTTTCTTATTTTAATACTCATTAGAATTATGAGGCAGACATTTTAATTGGAGTTAAGTTGACACCATGGTAAAGAAAATGTATGCCTTTCTTGGTATACACGAAAGAATATAGAAATATTTATATTATATTTCTAGCTTTCATATGTGCTTATCTGCAATGATTGATTTTCTTCATTGATTTCTTTTTCATTATTGCAGCAAAATGAATTAATTTTTGGAAACTTCTCCAAAACAGTATAGTAAAAGGTGGCATTAGCGATCGAAAACAAAGTCGAACATACTAATATACTTAACCAAGCTAGTATCAAAAGGAAATGGGTGAAGTAAATCGATCATTGCAGATAGGCCGTTATGATTCTGAACGCTAGATTTCGATTGGAAGGCTACGATGGGCAAAATTTCTAGCATTATTCATAATTATAACACATTATATTTATAGAGTTCGTACATCGTATTAAAATCCATATCCATAGACAATCCAATTTTGCTAAAATTCTTGAATTAATATCCATCTTTAATTGTTATTTCCAGTGCTCATCTGCGACCCTATTTCCGGCGGCCAACTGAAAAACAAAATCCTCAAGATCACAGATTTCGGTCTTGCACGTGAGGCATATATGACAACCAGAATGTCTGCTGCCGGTACCTTCGCGTGGATGCCTCCGGAAGTTATCAGGTCGGGCACGTACTCGAAGTAAGTCAATGAGAAGGTCACATATTGTCGAAGTTTGTCCACCCATTCGTTTATCAACCCATTTCAGAGCCTCAGATGTGTGGAGTTACGGAGTGCTTCTGTGGGAATTGCTAACCGGCGAGACGCCTTACAAAGGATTTGACTCACTATCGGTCGCTTATGGTGTAGCCGTCAACACACTAGCCCTGCCAATACCAAAAACCTGCCCGGAAGCGTGGGGAAAGCTAATGAAGTGTGAGTATCCTTCCTTACATTTTCCAGTCACAATTTGCTAGTTGTCCTCATCAACTCGGACTTTGTAGCTGCGGGCATTGAAATTGTTTTCCGTGCAATAAATCACTTTTCTCCTTCTTTTCCACATCACGTAATTAGCCTGCTGGGAATTGGATCCTCACCGGCGACCCTCGTTTAGAGACATCGAAAAAGATTTAGATATTATCGCACGTTCTGGATTTGCGCAAACACCTCACGAATCATTCCATACTATGCAGGACGGTTGGAAGAAGGAGATTGCCGAAGTTCTTCAGGAGCTGCGAAGAAAAGAGAAGGTTAGTAAGTTTGGTATTTATTTTCATTCTTTTATTCCTTCCTGGTGTGGGCAATAGAAAACTTTTCTCGTTAATCGATTGCCCAATATATAAGGCTTTGATAATTTCCTTAATCACTGTGTGAGACAATGATAAGATTAGGTTTGAATATTAGTGCTTCGTTCATTGATATTCCTCGTGCATTTGGATCAGTTTTATTTACACCCTGTTTATTTGTATTTTTTTCTCATCTTCATTTGGCCGCCTTTCACTGTTTAGGCATTTAAGTCTTTTGAAGAGGTAAGATCCGATACAATTTAGTTATATTGATTGTTTGTCTTCTTTTGAGTGGACGTGCCCTTGTGTTTGTACGATTTTGTTTTGTTTGAATTATCATTATTACTGATTTGTTTGTTTGTGCTTTTTTGCATAACACCATGTTTTTTTTATCGTAATTTTGAATAATCAATGTGTTATCGGACAAGCGTATGATATGTAACATATAGTAAGTTGCAACCTTTAAACAAAACAATGAAATGTTTGGGTTTGGGAATGTGTATATACAGTTTTTTTCGTTTCTTCACCGGCGATAAAAGGCGCGTGTCTTTGGCGGGTGTGGGGGGGGGGGGAAATAAAGGGGGGGGGACGGCGGGGGTTTTTTTTTAAAATAAAAAATTTGTTGGTGGGTGCTCTTTGCTCTATATTTTTTTTTTAATTTTTTTATGCGGGGGGGGGGGGGGAGGAGTATTTGTGCGGAGTATTATTTTTTTTGTGGGGGGGGGGGGGGGGGGGGGGGGGGGGGGGGGGGGGGGGGGGGGGGGGGGGGGGGGGGGGGGGGGGGGGGGGGGGGGGGGGTGTGTGTGTGTGTGTGTGTGTGGGTGTGTGTGTGTGTGCAATCTAACACTTACTGGCCGGCAATGGTATTATGGAAGAAATCTGTTTACAACAATCATTCAAGTGACCATTGGAAGCAGCTTTAATCCGGGAGGTAGAAAGTATTTGCAGATCCCGCAACCCATTTCAGAATGTCTGGAGAGTCACGCCCATTCCGAGGTTACTTTCACATACAATAAGCCCCGCATGTAAACATTACCGATATCATTTGGATAAGGGCACTGCAACACACTTCCAGATTTGGAAATGTAAAATTTCCAAACCAGGCACGTATTTAGTATTATTTGAAAATAGGATAAGGGTATAGGATGGTATATAGTTATAATCAGATAGATCTCACCCATGGCCGCCTCCTTAATGACACTATCTTGTTCATTCGTAAAAATAAAAAATTTCGACGTTGATTCGTAATTTATTTCATGCACTCGCGACAAAATAAGCGCAAAAATTATCGTTGCTAAACCGCCCGTTAGATATGCAACCTGCATAACAAAACTCTGTACACCACGTGGTGAATGCATCTGAAATTGTGCCAGCCTTTCACGCGCGCATGCGCGTTGTCTTCGTTTGTTGCTTCTGACCAGCAAATGGCCGTTTTCTACATTGCACTGGTCTTCTTTTTTTTTCACTCCACATTCTGCCAATAATCAAAATCCCCGCTATGAGGCGACTCTATATCAAACTTCAAAACTGCTAATAATCATCGATTCATTCGCGACAAAGCGGAAAAACACTCTAACTTAATAATTTATGTCTGGGTGTCACAATACTACCACTAATTAACAAAACTAAGCTGATGTAACTCTTCTTCCGGGTGCGGGGGCGAAGCACAAAAAAAAAAAAAAAAAACGGGGAAATACTACCGACAATCACACATTTCGGGAGGGAATCGATTGTATTCACTATTTCTTACACAAAGCACGCGGAGATTTCATGATTTCACTGTTAGTTTAAGTTAAATTACGAATTATTGTTTGATTTTTTTTTTCGCGAAAACGACGGAGCAAAAACAAAACACGTCAGTTTCAAAGCACGGCTTGCTGCGAATGAATTGCCAAAACGGATTGAAAGAGTTTTTATAAGGCGACAACTTTTCAAGTGAGTGTAACTATTGTCGGCAATACCTTTTTTATTCGGCCATCATTCTATTTGAGCTGCGTGTGAAAAAAAAACTGTTATATTATAGGCAACGGAAGCAGCAGCAGAATACAAGTTATCACATGAATATATTCAGTGAAGTGCCTTGATGGAGGAATATAAAATTTGAGCAATTTGCCAATATTTCCCCTTCGAAGCTAAGCATAATGATACCCTCCAGGGCTGTCGAACGAGTTTCCCTACCGAAAAAAAACCTGACTGTACCGGGAATCGAACCCTTGACCTTCAAATTGTAAAACTGACGTGTCTACCGACTATGCTGTGAGCAGAGTCTTCCATTTTTGATTTTTCTTAGCCTCAGCCTCCCGCTTACTTTCAGAATGCTCTAAAATAGTTCAACACATCCTTTAAATTCTCAGTTCCTGATGTCAATTTAAAAAAAAAAACTTACTCATAATGTCTGGTCCACTTAGAATCCGGACACAAAAAAAAACAGTTGTTTCTCGGAATTGATTTGACGTAAGAAAATTAAATCATAATGATGGTATTTTATTGTACTTTGATAAAAAAAAATTGCTCTGATAGCATTCGGGAGAACTTATTGGAATTCCTACCATCTTGTGTGTCATTAACATCAGCCGCCATTTTTTTCTAATAGCGAGTCATCTGCAAAGCGCGCTAAGGCGTGCTTCCAGTTTTCTTTAACTTTCGCTTGATAAGTGTTCAATAATTTTCGGCTGATTGCGGGCAGTTGGGTGGATTAATATTCTTCCTTGTCGACGATATCCACTTTAGCGGCACCTCTCGGCTGTAGTGACTGCTTGCCAAATCCGGCTAGTAACTTCACTGCATCTTTGTAAGCCTTAGTGAACGGTAGTATGTATAGTTCTCTAGCCACATTTGAATCCATCGTTTTTTTTTTGTTGCGATGATACGCATGGTTTTGAGTGTTTGCAGACGGGTCCTGCGAATTGTACTACGGACGGCACCGTATTTTTTGGCAACATTCTCTAGTTTACTTGCCGATTCAAAGTTCCAGCAATACGAGGCTTTGAGCCTTCCGAACCACATTCTTGCGGTCCCTAAATCAATAGAGCACATCTCCCACGGTAGAAACGGCTACATTCGCACTTTTACCATTGAAACATGAGGTCTTATTGAGATTATTTTCTGTATTTGTTTTTACATCTTTTTTCTAACAAAAATAAACTAACAAAGGACAATAAAACCATTTTAAGACTTATGACATAACCATGGAAAGTTGACGTAAAGAAAGCTTAGAAATTTACAAACAGAAACCATAAATTTTACTTAATAGAGACCAAGGAAGCCGGAGTCGGTGGTGTAGTGGTAAGCGTGGCTGCTACTTGGCACCACAGTGGCTCTGGGTTCAATCCCAGTCGACGTCAGTGGTTTTTCTGAGGCGAAAAAATCTGGTCACGTCTTCCTTCGGCAGGGAAGTAAAGCCGTTGGTCCCGGCTCATGTTCATGAGTTGATAGGTAGGTTCCAGGTGGTGGAGTCGTCTTCCTGGCGTCGGTGATTGTCACCATGTGAGGAAATAGGCCGACGGAAAATAAAACAAAAACAAAAAATAGAGACCATGGAAACGGATATTCTTTGCAACATCAAAAACAAAGACAAACATTACACACGACAAATGACATACCTAAAGACTAGGAACAAACTACTCCACTCAGTGGAGTTAAAAGGAAGACAATGCTTTAATATTAAAAAGTGATTATAATATTCCGGTTAAGTGCTAGAACAATCTCAAAATACAAAATTTGAATAAGATTGCAATGCGCGGTACAGTCACCAAATTTATAGACAAATGACTGTCTGTACTATACTTGTCATTGGAGGAACCGAAACGAGCTTCTATAAATAATGAAAAATTATTTGATAATCGTGACAAATTGTTATCCGACAAAAATCTGATTGATGCATACTAAACGCATTGTGTAAAGATTATGAATTAATTCCATCAAGTGCAAAAAAATGCATGTAGATAACATTGTTTCAAAAACTCCAGGATATTTACATAACTCAAGACGAAAATGAACGGGACCATCGCACAGTGATTCCATTCCTTACAAAAGGCGAAAAAAGTCTAAAAATGGATTTTACATAGCTAAGTTATGTGTTTCCAAGTAATTTTGGGCCGCTAATTTCAAATAGGCTACCTAAATTGTCGTATTAGGCCACACTACCGAGATATGGGCACTTTATGGTCCCCTGGAATATCCAGAACATCCTGTAAAATAGTATCATCGTAAAACAATACGATGTTTTTCCCAACCATATGTATTTGGCCATTGCATAGTCTTCCGGAAAGAAAAATTTGATAATTCAGCAAATCCATACCAAAAAGATACAGTGGATCTTAGAGTTTCGCAATATTTGGTAGGTTTGTTTCTTTTCGGAAAATATATGATTCGAATGCTATTTGTATTTGAACGAACCAAAAAAGAAAACAAATAAAAATATATAAATTTTTGAATTTTAAAACTAAGTTAATCATTACTGGTGCATTCATGATGCCGGCTGTTTGCAAGGATTGATTTCGAATAATAACAAATAAGGGAAGGAGTAATAGAGTCGTAGACATTCGTTTAACCGACTCTAACATTTTCAGTGTATTTCAGAAAAAACACAACCCAATTATCTTTTTTCCATGATTCTACTCATTCTACGTTTCCTTTATATCCAACAAATTCAGTCTTTAAACTTAACGGTTGTGCACGTTTGGATAAAACATTGAAAAAATGGGTTGACATTTGTTTAGCCGAACTCTAAAATTTTACTAGATGATGAATTTTACGAACGAAATGACAACAATAACTGAGGTTTATCACTACGAAAAAGTGAAGTGACAATTCATCTTTCGTTACCGGGACGCTGAATCGTTTCGCCTTAAGGGTCCCGGCCCTTGGGTTGGTTTTCCTAGCAATATATATTTTTTCTTTGTAAAAATGTATGGTAAAAATCGTATCACTCTGGAACGAAAGTGGCTCATTTCTCTTCAGATACTCCGGATGTTCCGGAGAACCATGCAGTGACCAGTCGAAATCACATATGGGTTACTATCGTGAATTCAATCTCACATTAGATATTAATTTATTTGAAAATAAGAACCAACATTTATTCACTCACCGTGAGTTCTGACCCTTTTTCCACTTCCCTGGGATTACTAGAAATAAGGTGTGGCCCAGTTAGAATTGGAACATCGACTTTTGCGCATATTTCGGATATACATTAATAAAATAGTATTCTGTTTTAACTAAAATGTAAACTTTAGAGGGAAAATACAAACAAAAATTATCATCTCGATTTCGAAGAAATTTGCGTACTTTTCCCGGAATACGTTTCATCAACCGGCGCACATTATTCTCATCCATCGTTTTGGCGATCTTACTCCCCTTGGTTCTCAATGCATTTATGCTTTTGACGACACTGCCATTCACCTTCAGCTTCCTCTTCATAATAGCCCAAAATCTCTCTATCGGTCTGAACTGGGGACAGTTTGGTGGGTTGAGTTCTTTCGGTATAAACTGATTCCCGTTGGTTTCATACCACTGTAGCACTGTTTTACTGTAATGACACCTTGCAAGATCTAGCCAAAACATGACAGGTTCATTGTGGGATCTGATGAATGGCAATATTCGCTTTTGGAGACATTCCGTTCTGTACAGCTCTGAATGAAATGTCTAATCAGTGATGAAAACCTTGGTCTTTCTACCGCAGCTACAGATACCTTGCCAAATTATGTATTTACGTGCAAATTTATGTGCAAACACAAACTTGAATTTAGCAGGAACATCTCCCCGAGCCGTAGCCAAGTAAAATTTTTGTCCCAGTAGCTGTTTGAAATCGGCCCTTACATAGGTTTCATCATCCATGAGGAAACAGCCATTGAATTTTGTCAACACCTGATCATACAGTTTTCTGGCACGGATTCTTGCCACATTGTTCTGCTTTTGATCCCTATTTGGTTGTCTACAGGCACGGTATGACTTGAAGCCTTCACTTCTGCCAAATTACGAAAGCCGATGTCAGCTGATCGATCAGGAAGCACTTCGGATTCGTCGGAACGCATCTAGAGCTCTCTTCGTCGCAGACATCTTCAAGTTCGAATTGATAGCAGTGCCATTTTGGAGCAGATCAATATAAACGTTCAGCCACGGGCATTGCGTAATTGTGTGATGTTGAGGATGCATTAAAGATGATTGAAGGAATGCAGCGAAACGGAAGAGAGTCTCAACAATATTTGATTTCCACCTACCGGAGAAGTTTTCCGGGCTTTGAAATTAGTTAAGACTTAAGCAGTCTTAAGTTAGGACTTAAAAAGTCTCTCGGTGTTGATTTTTTAAATAGATTACCAGAAAATCGGACTGTGTTATCATAAATGACGAAATCTACATAAAATTCAATTGTAAAACTTTGCTGAGAAAGGATGTTCCTGGATCAGTGAAAGCCATTTACTCCTAAAAATGCAGAAGAAGGGAATGGTATAGCAGGCCATATGCGGGTGTGGAAAAATATCTCTTCCATTCATTACGCCAGACGCAATGAATGGTAGAATCTTCATACAGGAATGTCTGTAAAAAAGGTTGCTACCCTTGATGAAACAGCTTAACAAGCCTACAATCTTTAAGCCTGATCTTGCGTCCTGTTATTACCAAATTGGTCTAAAGTGGTAACTGTGCAAAAGTTTAAGAGTAGTGTTAAGGGAAAAGTTAAAGAACTCACCTTTCCTGCGAAAAATCAAGCAAAATGAAATGAAAATGAAAAGAAAACATTGTTATTTACTATGTTTGAGAATTAAATAATAAAAAGTACACAGTGTGGTCTTTTTTAAAGTGTAATGTTCAGATGTGTGAAATTTCGCCACAATCTGTTAATCTGGCTTCCAAGCAAGAAGTGCTTCGACAAAAAATTATGGCACTAGAACCTAAATTTTCCATCAGGTGGGCTCTGGAAACCTTTAAATGCGTTTATCTCCGTAAATAAGCGTCTAATCGCTTAAATAGGGTGTTTCAAATCGTCGATTTTCGAAAACCCGGTTTTGGTCCAAAAAAAATACTAGAACCTAAATTTTCCATCAGGTGGGCTCTGGAAACCTTTAAATGCGTTTATCTCCGTAAATAAGCGTCTAATCGCTTAAATAGGGTGTTTCAAATCGTCGATTTTCGAAAACCCGGTTTTGGTCCAAAAAAAATACTAGAACCTAAATTTTCCATCAGGTGGGCTCTGGAAACCTTTAAATGCGTTTATCTCCGTAAATAAGCGTCTAATCGCTTAAATAGGGTGTTTCAAATCGTCGATTTTCGAAAACCCGGTTTTGGTCCGAAAAAAAATACTAGAACCTAAATTTTCCATCAGGTGGGCTCTGGAAACCTTTAAATGCGTTTATCTCCGTAAATAAGCGTCTAATCGCTTAAATAGGGTGTTTCAAATCGTCGATTTTCGAAAACCCGGTTTTGGTCAAAAAAAATACTAGAACCTAAATTTTCCATCAGGTGGGCTCTGGAAACCTTTAAATGCGTTTATCTCCGTAAATAAGCGTCTAATCGCTTAAATAGGGTGTTTCAAATCGTCGATTTTCGAAAACCCGGTTTTGGTCAAAAAAAATACTAGAACCTAAATTTTCCATCAGGTGGGCTCTGGAAACCTTTAAATGCGTTTATCTCCGTAAATAAGCGTCTAATCGCTTAAATAGGGTGTTTCAAATCGTCGATTTTCGAAAACCCGGTTTTGGTCCAAAAAAAATACTAGAACCTAAATTTTCCATCAGGTGGGCTCTGGAAACCTTTAAATGCGTTTATCTCCGTAAATAAGCGTCTAATCGCTTAAATAGGGTGTTTCAAATCGTCGATTTTCGAAAACCCGGTTTTGGTCCAAAAAAAATACTAGAACCTAAATTTTCCATCAGGTGGGCTCTGGAAACCTTTAAATGCGTTTATCTCCGTAAATAAGCGTCTAATCGCTTAAATAGGGTGTTTCAAATCGTCGATTTTCGAAAACCCGGTTTTGGTCCAAAAAAATACTAGAACCTAAATTTTCCATCAGGTGGGCTCTGGAAACCTTTAAATGCGTTTATCTCCGTAAATAAGCGTCTAATCGCTTAAATAGGGTGTTTCAAATCGTCGATTTTCGAAAACCCGGTTTTGGTCCAAAAAAAATACTAGAACCTAAATTTTCCATCAGGTGGGCTCTGGAAACCTTTAAATGCGTTTATCTCCGTAAATAAGCGTCTAATCGCTTAAATAGGGTGTTTCAAATCGTCGATTTTCGAAAACCCGGTTTTGGTCCAAAAAAAATACTAGAACCTAAATTTTCCATCAGGTGGGCTCTGGAAACCTTTAAATGCGTTTATCTCCGTAAATAAGCGTCTAATCGCTTAAATAGGGTGTTTCAAATCGTCGATTTTCGAAAACCCGGTTTTGGTCAAAAAAAATACTAGAACCTAAATTTTCCATCAGGTGGGCTCTGGAAACCTTTAAATGCGTTTATCTCCGTAAATAAGCGTCTAATCGCTTAAATAGGGTGTTTCAAATCGTCGATTTTCGAAAACCCGGTTTTGGTCGAAAAAAAATACTAGAACCTAAATTTTCCATCAGGTGGGCTCTGGAAACCTTTAAATGCGTTTATCTCCGTAAATAAGCGTCTAATCGCTTAAATAGGGTGTTTCAAATCGTCGATTTTCGAAAACCCGGTTTTGGTCCAAAAAAAATACTAGAACCTAAATTTTCCATCAGGTGGGCTCTGGAAACCTTTAAATGCGTTTATCTCCGTAAATAAGCGTCTAATCGCTTAAATAGGGTGTTTCAAATCGTCGATTTTCGAAAACCCGGTTTTGGTCGCAAAAAAATACTAGAACCTAAATTTTCCATCAGGTGGGCTCTGGAAACCTTTAAATGCGTTTATCTCCGTAAATAAGCGTCTAATCGCTTAAATAGGGTGTTTCAAATCGTCGATTTTCGAAAACCCGGTTTTGGTCAAAAAAAATACTAGAACCTAAATTTTCCATCAGGTGGGCTCTGGAAACCTTTAAATGCGTTTATCTCCGTAAATAAGCGTCTAATCGCTTAAATAGGGTGTTTCAAATCGTCGATTTTCGAAAACCCGGTTTTGGTCAAAAAAAATACTAGAACCTAAATTTTCCATCAGGTGGGCTCTGGAAACCTTTAAATGCGTTTATCTCCGTAAATAAGCGTCTAATCGCTTAAATAGGGTGTTTCAAATCGTCGATTTTCGAAAACCCGGTTTTGGTCCAAAAAAAATACTAGAACCTAAATTTTCCATCAGGTGGGCTCTGGAAACCTTTAAATGCGTTTATCTCCGTAAATAAGCGTCTAATCGCTTAAATAGGGTGTTTCAAATCGTCGATTTTCGAAAACCCGGTTTTGGTCCAAAAAAAATACTAGAACCTAAATTTTCCATCAGGTGGGCTCTGGAAACCTTTAAATGCGTTTATCTCCGTAAATAAGCGTCTAATCGCTTAAATAGGGTGTTTCAAATCGTCGATTTTCGAAAACCCGGTTTTGGTCCAAAAAAAATACTAGAACCTAAATTTTCCATCAGGTGGGCTCTGGAAACCTTTAAATGCGTTTATCTCCGTAAATAAGCGTCTAATCGCTTAAATAGGGTGTTTCAAATCGTCGATTTTCGAAAACCCGGTTTTGGTCCAAAAAAAATACTAGAACCTAAATTTTCCATCAGGTGGGCTCTGGAAACCTTTAAATGCGTTTATCTCCGTAAATAAGCGTCTAATCGCTTAAATAGGGTGTTTCAAATCGTCGATTTTCGAAAACCCGGTTTTGGTCCAAAAAAAATACTAGAACCTAAATTTTCCATCAGGTGGGCTCTGGAAACCTTTAAATGCGTTTATCTCCGTAAATAAGCGTCTAATCGCTTAAATAGGGTGTTTCAAATCGTCGATTTTCGAAAACCCGGTTTTGGTCGAAAAAAATACTAGAACCTAAATTTTCCATCAGGTGGGCTCTGGAAACCTTTAAATGCGTTTATCTCCGTAAATAAGCGTCTAATCGCTTAAATAGGGTGTTTCAAATCGTCGATTTTCGAAAACCCGGTTTTGGTCCAAAAAAAATACTAGAACCTAAATTTTCCATCAGGTGGGCTCTGGAAACCTTTAAATGCGTTTATCTCCGTAAATAAGCGTCTAATCGCTTAAATAGGGTGTTTCAAATCGTCGATTTTCGAAAACCCGGTTTTGGTCCAAAAAAAATACTAGAACCTAAATTTTCCATCAGGTGGGCTCTGGAAACCTTTAAATGCGTTTATCTCCGTAAATAAGCGTCTAATCGCTTAAATAGGGTGTTTCAAATCGTCGATTTTCGAAAACCCGGTTTTGGTCCAAAAAAAATACTAGAACCTAAATTTTCCATCAGGTGGGCTCTGGAAACCTTTAAATGCGTTTATCTCCGTAAATAAGCGTCTAATCGCTTAAATAGGGTGTTTCAAATCGTCGATTTTCGAAAACCCGGTTTGGGGAAAAAAAAATACTAGAACCTAAATTTTCCATCAGGTGGGCTCTGGAAACCTTTAAATGCGTTTATCTCCGTAAATAAGCGTCTAATCGCTTAAATAGGGTGTTTCAAATCGTCGATTTTCGAAAACCCGGTTTTGGTCAAAAAAAATACTAGAACCTAAATTTTCCATCAGGTGGGCTCTGGAAACCTTTAAATGCGTTTATCTCCGTAAATAAGCGTCTAATCGCTTAAATAGGGTGTTTCAAATCGTCGATTTTCGAAAACCCGGTTTTGGTCCAAAAAAAATACTAGAACCTAAATTTTCCATCAGGTGGGCTCTGGAAACCTTTAAATGCGTTTATCTCCGTAAATAAGCGTCTAATCGCTTAAATAGGGTGTTTCAAATCGTCGATTTTCGAAAACCCGGTTTTGGTCCGAAAAAAAATACTAGAACCTAAATTTTCCATCAGGTGGGCTCTGGAAACCTTTAAATGCGTTTATCTCCGTAAATAAGCGTCTAATCGCTTAAATAGGGTGTTTCAAATCGTCGATTTTCGAAAACCCGGTTTTGGTCCGAAAAAAATACTAGAACCTAAATTTTCCATCAGGTGGGCTCTGGAAACCTTTAAATGCGTTTATCTCCGTAAATAAGCGTCTAATCGCTTAAATAGGGTGTTTCAAATCGTCGATTTTCGAAAACCCGGTTTTGGTCCAAAAAAAATACTAGAACCTAAATTTTCCATCAGGTGGGCTCTGGAAACCTTTAAATGCGTTTATCTCCGTAAATAAGCGTCTAATCGCTTAAATAGGGTGTTTCAAATCGTCGATTTTCGAAAACCCGGTTTTGGTCCAAAAAAAATACTAGAACCTAAATTTTCCATCAGGTGGGCTCTGGAAACCTTTAAATGCGTTTATCTCCGTAAATAAGCGTCTAATCGCTTAAATAGGGTGTTTCAAATCGTCGATTTTCGAAAACCCGGTTTTGGTCCGAAAAAAATACTAGAACCTAAATTTTCCATCAGGTGGGCTCTGGAAACCTTTAAATGCGTTTATCTCCGTAAATAAGCGTCTAATCGCTTAAATAGGGTGTTTCAAATCGTCGATTTTCGAAAACCCGGTTTTGGTCCAAAAAAAATACTAGAACCTAAATTTTCCATCAGGTGGGCTCTGGAAACCTTTAAATGCGTTTATCTCCGTAAATAAGCGTCTAATCGCTTAAATAGGGTGTTTCAAATCGTCGATTTTCGAAAACCCGGTTTTGGTCCAAAAAAAATACTAGAACCTAAATTTTCCATCAGGTGGGCTCTGGAAACCTTTAAATGCGTTTATCTCCGTAAATAAGCGTCTAATCGCTTAAATAGGGTGTTTCAAATCGTCGATTTTCGAAAACCCGGTTTTGGTCCAAAAAAAATACTAGAACCTAAATTTTCCATCAGGTGGGCTCTGGAAACCTTTAAATGCGTTTATCTCCGTAAATAAGCGTCTAATCGCTTAAATAGGGTGTTTCAAATCGTCGATTTTCGAAAACCCGGTTTTGGTCAAAAAAAATACTAGAACCTAAATTTTCCATCAGGTGGGCTCTGGAAACCTTTAAATGCGTTTATCTCCGTAAATAAGCGTCTAATCGCTTAAATAGGGTGTTTCAAATCGTCGATTTTCGAAAACCCGGTTTTGGTCCAAAAAAAATACTAGAACCTAAATTTTCCATCAGGTGGGCTCTGGAAACCTTTAAATGCGTTTATCTCCGTAAATAAGCGTCTAATCGCTTAAATAGGGTGTTTCAAATCGTCGATTTTCGAAAACCCGGTTTTGGTCCAAAAAAAATACTAGAACCTAAATTTTCCATCAGGTGGGCTCTGGAAACCTTTAAATGCGTTTATCTCCGTAAATAAGCGTCTAATCGCTTAAATAGGGTGTTTCAAATCGTCGATTTTCGAAAACCCGGTTTTGGTCCGAAAAAAAATACTAGAACCTAAATTTTCCATCAGGTGGGCTCTGGAAACCTTTAAATGCGTTTATCTCCGTAAATAAGCGTCTAATCGCTTAAATAGGGTGTTTCAAATCGTCGATTTTCGAAAACCCGGTTTTGGTCCGAAAAAAAATACTAGAACCTAAATTTTCCATCAGGTGGGCTCTGGAAACCTTTAAATGCGTTTATCTCCGTAAATAAGCGTCTAATCGCTTAAATAGGGTGTTTCAAATCGTCGATTTTCGAAAACCCGGTTTTGGTCCAAAAAAAATACTAGAACCTAAATTTTCCATCAGGTGGGCTCTGGAAACCTTTAAATGCGTTTATCTCCGTAAATAAGCGTCTAATCGCTTAAATAGGGTGTTTCAAATCGTCGATTTTCGAAAACCCGGTTTTGGTCCAAAAAAAATACTAGAACCTAAATTTTCCATCAGGTGGGCTCTGGAAACCTTTAAATGCGTTTATCTCCGTAAATAAGCGTCTAATCGCTTAAATAGGGTGTTTCAAATCGTCGATTTTCGAAAACCCGGTTTTGGTCCAAAAAAAATACTAGAACCTAAATTTTCCATCAGGTGGGCTCTGGAAACCTTTAAATGCGTTTATCTCCGTAAATAAGCGTCTAATCGCTTAAATAGGGTGTTTCAAATCGTCGATTTTCGAAAACCCGGTTTTGGTCCAAAAAAAATACTAGAACCTAAATTTTCCATCAGGTGGGCTCTGGAAACCTTTAAATGCGTTTATCTCCGTAAATAAGCGTCTAATCGCTTAAATAGGGTGTTTCAAATCGTCGATTTTCGAAAACCCGGTTTTGGTCCAAAAAAAATACTAGAACCTAAATTTTCCATCAGGTGGGCTCTGGAAACCTTTAAATGCGTTTATCTCCGTAAATAAGCGTCTAATCGCTTAAATAGGGTGTTTCAAATCGTCGATTTTCGAAAACCCGGTTTTGGTCAAAAAAAATACTAGAACCTAAATTTTCCATCAGGTGGGCTCTGGAAACCTTTAAATGCGTTTATCTCCGTAAATAAGCGTCTAATCGCTTAAATAGGGTGTTTCAAATCGTCGATTTTCGAAAACCCGGTTTTGGTCCGAAAAAAAATACTAGAACCTAAATTTTCCATCAGGTGGGCTCTGGAAACCTTTAAATGCGTTTATCTCCGTAAATAAGCGTCTAATCGCTTAAATAGGGTGTTTCAAATCGTCGATTTTCGAAAACCCGGTTTTGGCGAAAAAAAATACTAGAACCTAAATTTTCCATCAGGTGGGCTCTGGAAACCTTTAAATGCGTTTATCTCCGTAAATAAGCGTCTAATCGCTTAAATAGGGTGTTTCAAATCGTCGATTTTCGAAAACCCGGTTTTGGTCCAAAAAAAATACTAGAACCTAAATTTTCCATCAGGTGGGCTCTGGAAACCTTTAAATGCGTTTATCTCCGTAAATAAGCGTCTAATCGCTTAAATAGGGTGTTTCAAATCGTCGATTTTCGAAAACCCGGTTTTGGTCCAAAAAAAATACTAGAACCTAAATTTTCCATCAGGTGGGCTCTGGAAACCTTTAAATGCGTTTATCTCCGTAAATAAGCGTCTAATCGCTTAAATAGGGTGTTTCAAATCGTCGATTTTCGAAAACCCGGTTTTGGTCCAAAAAAAATACTAGAACCTAAATTTTCCATCAGGTGGGCTCTGGAAACCTTTAAATGCGTTTATCTCCGTAAATAAGCGTCTAATCGCTTAAATAGGGTGTTTCAAATCGTCGATTTTCGAAAACCCGGTTTTGGTCCAAAAAAAATACTAGAACCTAAATTTTCCATCAGGTGGGCTCTGGAAACCTTTAAATGCGTTTATCTCCGTAAATAAGCGTCTAATCGCTTAAATAGGGTGTTTCAAATCGTCGATTTTCGAAAACCCGGTTTTGGTCCAAAAAAAATACTAGAACCTAAATTTTCCATCAGGTGGGCTCTGGAAACCTTTAAATGCGTTTATCTCCGTAAATAAGCGTCTAATCGCTTAAATAGGGTGTTTCAAATCGTCGATTTTCGAAAACCCGGTTTTGGTCCAAAAAAAATACTAGAACCTAAATTTTCCATCAGGTGGGCTCTGGAAACCTTTAAATGCGTTTATCTCCGTAAATAAGCGTCTAATCGCTTAAATAGGGTGTTTCAAATCGTCGATTTTCGAAAACCCGGTTTTGGGGGAAAAAAAATACTAGAACCTAAATTTTCCATCAGGTGGGCTCTGGAAACCTTTAAATGCGTTTATCTCCGTAAATAAGCGTCTAATCGCTTAAATAGGGTGTTTCAAATCGTCGATTTTCGAAAACCCGGTTTTGGTCAAAAAAAATACTAGAACCTAAATTTTCCATCAGGTGGGCTCTGGAAACCTTTAAATGCGTTTATCTCCGTAAATAAGCGTCTAATCGCTTAAATAGGGTGTTTCAAATCGTCGATTTTCGAAAACCAATTTTCCATCAGGTGGGCTCTGGAAACCTTTAAATGCGTTTATCTCCGTAAATAAGCGTCTAATCGCTTAAATAGGGTGTTTCAAATCGTCGATTTTCGAAAACCCGGTTTTGGTCCAAAAAAAATACTAGAACCTAAATTTTCCATCAGGTGGGCTCTGGAAACCTTTAAATGCGTTTATCTCCGTAAATAAGCGTCTAATCGCTTAAATAGGGTGTTTCAAATCGTCGATTTTCGAAAACCCGGTTTTGGTCCAAAAAAAATACTAGAACCTAAATTTTCCATCAGGTGGGCTCTGGAAACCTTTAAATGCGTTTATCTCCGTAAATAAGCGTCTAATCGCTTAAATAGGGTGTTTCAAATCGTCGATTTTCGAAAACCCGGTTTTGGTCCAAAAAAAATACTAGAACCTAAATTTTCCATCAGGTGGGCTCTGGAAACCTTTAAATGCGTTTATCTCCGTAAATAAGCGTCTAATCGCTTAAATAGGGTGTTTCAAATCGTCGATTTTCGAAAACCCGGTTTTGGTCCAAAAAAAATACTAGAACCTAAATTTTCCATCAGGTGGGCTCTGGAAACCTTTAAATGCGTTTATCTCCGTAAATAAGCGTCTAATCGCTTAAATAGGGTGTTTCAAATCGTCGATTTTCGAAAACCCGGTTTTGGTCCAAAAAAAATACTAGAACCTAAATTTTCCATCAGGTGGGCTCTGGAAACCTTTAAATGCGTTTATCTCCGTAAATAAGCGTCTAATCGCTTAAATAGGGTGTTTCAAATCGTCGATTTTCGAAAACCCGGTTTTGGTCCAAAAAAAATACTAGAACCTAAATTTTCCATCAGGTGGGCTCTGGAAACCTTTAAATGCGTTTATCTCCGTAAATAAGCGTCTAATCGCTTAAATAGGGTGTTTCAAATCGTCGATTTTCGAAAACCCGGTTTTGGTCCAAAAAAAATACTAGAACCTAAATTTTCCATCAGGTGGGCTCTGGAAACCTTTAAATGCGTTTATCTCCGTAAATAAGCGTCTAATCGCTTAAATAGGGTGTTTCAAATCGTCGATTTTCGAAAACCCGGTTTTGGTCCAAAAAAAATACTAGAACCTAAATTTTCCATCAGGTGGGCTCTGGAAACCTTTAAATGCGTTTATCTCCGTAAATAAGCGTCTAATCGCTTAAATAGGGTGTTTCAAATCGTCGATTTTCGAAAACCCGGTTTTGGGCGAAAAAAAATACTAGAACCTAAATTTTCCATCAGGTGGGCTCTGGAAACCTTTAAATGCGTTTATCTCCGTAAATAAGCGTCTAATCGCTTAAATAGGGTGTTTCAAATCGTCGATTTTCGAAAACCCGGTTTTGGTCCAAAAAAAATACTAGAACCTAAATTTTCCATCAGGTGGGCTCTGGAAACCTTTAAATGCGTTTATCTCCGTAAATAAGCGTCTAATCGCTTAAATAGGGTGTTTCAAATCGTCGATTTTCGAAAACCCGGTTTTGGGCGCAAAAAAATACTAGAACCTAAATTTTCCATCAGGTGGGCTCTGGAAACCTTTAAATGCGTTTATCTCCGTAAATAAGCGTCTAATCGCTTAAATAGGGTGTTTCAAATCGTCGATTTTCGAAAACCCGGTTTTGGTCCAAAAAAAATACTAGAACCTAAATTTTCCATCAGGTGGGCTCTGGAAACCTTTAAATGCGTTTATCTCCGTAAATAAGCGTCTAATCGCTTAAATAGGGTGTTTCAAATCGTCGATTTTCGAAAACCCGGTTTTGGTCCAAAAAAAATACTAGAACCTAAATTTTCCATCAGGTGGGCTCTGGAAACCTTTAAATGCGTTTATCTCCGTAAATAAGCGTCTAATCGCTTAAATAGGGTGTTTCAAATCGTCGATTTTCGAAAACCCGGTTTTGGTCCAAAAAAAATACTAGAACCTAAATTTTCCATCAGGTGGGCTCTGGAAACCTTTAAATGCGTTTATCTCCGTAAATAAGCGTCTAATCGCTTAAATAGGGTGTTTCAAATCGTCGATTTTCGAAAACCCGGTTTTGGTCCAAAAAAAATACTAGAACCTAAATTTTCCATCAGGTGGGCTCTGGAAACCTTTAAATGCGTTTATCTCCGTAAATAAGCGTCTAATCGCTTAAATAGGGTGTTTCAAATCGTCGATTTTCGAAAACCCGGTTTTGGCCCAAAAAAATAATACTAGAACCGAAATTTTCCATCAGGTGGGCTCTGGAAACCTTTAAATGCGTTTATCTCCGTAAATAAGCGTCTAATCGCTTAAATAGGGTGTTTCAAATCGTCGATTTTCGAAAACCCGGTTTTGGTCCAAAAAAAATACTAGAACCTAAATTTTCCATCAGGTGGGCTCTGGAAACCTTTAAATGCGTTTATCTCCGTAAATAAGCGTCTAATCGCTTAAATAGGGTGTTTCAAATCGTCGATTTTCGAAAACCCGGTTTTGGTCAAAAAAAAATACTAGAACCTAAATTTTCCATCAGGTGGGCTCTGGAAACCTTTAAATGCGTTTATCTCCGTAAATAAGCGTCTAATCGCTTAAATAGGGTGTTTCAAATCGTCGATTTTCGAAAACCCGGTTTTGGTCCAAAAAAAAAAAAAAAACCTAAATTTTCCATCAGGTGGGCTCTGGAAACCTTTAAATGCGTTTATCTCCGTAAATAAGCGTCTAATCGCTTAAATAGGGTGTTTCAAATCGTCGATTTTCGAAAACCCGGTTTTGGTCCGAAAAAAAATACTAGAACCTAAATTTTCCATCAGGTGGGCTCTGGAAACCTTTAAATGCGTTTATCTCCGTAAATAAGCGTCTAATCGCTTAAATAGGGTGTTTCAAATCGTCGATTTTCGAAAACCCGGTTTTGGTCCAAAAAAAATACTAGAACCTAAATTTTCCATCAGGTGGGCTCTGGAAACCTTTAAATGCGTTTATCTCCGTAAATAAGCGTCTAATCGCTTAAATAGGGTGTTTCAAATCGTCGATTTTCGAAAACCCGGTTTTGGTCCAAAAAAAATACTAGAACCTAAATTTTCCATCAGGTGGGCTCTGGAAACCTTTAAATGCGTTTATCTCCGTAAATAAGCGTCTAATCGCTTAAATAGGGTGTTTCAAATCGTCGATTCTCGAAAACCCGGTTTTGGTCCGTAAAAAAATACTAGAACCTAAATTTTCCATCAGGTGGGCTCTGGAAACCTTTAAATGCGTTTATCTCCGTAAATAAGCGTCTAATCGCTTAAATAGGGTGTTTCAAATCGTCGATTTTCGAAAACCCGGTTTTGGTCCAAAAAAAATACTAGAACCTAAATTTTCCATCAGGTGGGCTCTGGAAACCTTTAAATGCGTTTATCTCCGTAAATAAGCGTCTAATCGCTTAAATAGGGTGTTTCAAATCGTCGATTTTCGAAAACCCGGTTTTGGTCCAAAAAAAATACTAGAACCTAAATTTTCCATCAGGTGGGCTCTGGAAACCTTTAAATGCGTTTATCTCCGTAAATAAGCGTCTAATCGCTTAAATAGGGTGTTTCAAATCGTCGATTTTCGAAAACCCGGTTTTGGTCCAAAAAAAATACTAGAACCTAAATTTTCCATCAGGTGGGCTCTGGAAACCTTTAAATGCGTTTATCTCCGTAAATAAGCGTCTAATCGCTTAAATAGGGTGTTTCAAATCGTCGATTTTCGAAAACCCGGTTTTGGTCCAAAAAAAATACTAGAACCTAAATTTTCCATCAGGTGGGCTCTGGAAACCTTTAAATGCGTTTATCTCCGTAAATAAGCGTCTAATCGCTTAAATAGGGTGTTTCAAATCGTCGATTTTCGAAAACCCGGTTTTGGTCCGAAAAAAAATACTAGAACCTAAATTTTCCATCAGGTGGGCTCTGGAAACCTTTAAATGCGTTTATCTCCGTAAATAAGCGTCTAATCGCTTAAATAGGGTGTTTCAAATCGTCGATTTTCGAAAACCCGGTTTTGGTCCAAAAAAAATACTAGAACCTAAATTTTCCATCAGGTGGGCTCTGGAAACCTTTAAATGCGTTTATCTCCGTAAATAAGCGTCTAATCGCTTAAATAGGGTGTTTCAAATCGTCGATTTTCGAAAACCCGGTTTTGGTCCAAAAAAAATACTAGAACCTAAATTTTCCATCAGGTGGGCTCTGGAAACCTTTAAATGCGTTTATCTCCGTAAATAAGCGTCTAATCGCTTAAATAGGGTGTTTCAAATCGTCGATTTTCGAAAACCCGGTTTTGGTCCAAAAAAAATACTAGAACCTAAATTTTCCATCAGGTGGGCTCTGGAAACCTTTAAATGCGTTTATCTCCGTAAATAAGCGTCTAATCGCTTAAATAGGGTGTTTCAAATCGTCGATTTTCGAAAACCCGGTTTTGGTCCAAAAAAAATACTAGAACCTAAATTTTCCATCAGGTGGGCTCTGGAAACCTTTAAATGCGTTTATCTCCGTAAATAAGCGTCTAATCGCTTAAATAGGGTGTTTCAAATCGTCGATTTTCGAAAACCCGGTTTTGGTCCAAAAAAAATACTAGAACCTAAATTTTCCATCAGGTGGGCTCTGGAAACCTTTAAATGCGTTTATCTCCGTAAATAAGCGTCTAATCGCTTAAATAGGGTGTTTCAAATCGTCGATTTTCGAAAACCCGGTTTTGGTCCAAAAAAAAATACTAGAACCTAAATTTTCCATCAGGTGGGCTCTGGAAACCTTTAAATGCGTTTATCTCCGTAAATAAG